>JANBPO010001714.1:19150196-20448891 GCA_024336825.1 Amorphophallus titanum | reverse complement strand
GCCACCTTCCTCTCCTCACGGGCGCCAAAACCTCTCCCCCCCCCGTGAGCTCTATCTCTCTCTCTCTAGCTCCCACATGCATACACGAGTCCCCCTCCTTTCTACCTCTCTCTTCTTCTGACTAACCCACCGCCGGCCACCACCCTCCTCTCTCCATCTGCTTCTCCCATCTGCTAATGACCTCTGCCTGCAATGCCCCCACCTCGGTCATTCTCCCTCTCACACTCCTCTCCCCATGCAAGTCATCATCGCCAGCACCTCACTATCACACCACACACGCTAGCCCCCCCTCATCATTCTCTCTCACTTTCCCACCGGTCGCGTGTGAACTCACTCACACACCCATCATTGACCACCCTCTCTCCCTTTCTCTCTTCACTTGCATGCACACACTCCCCACACACACACCATACATGCTATAGGCATAGACTATCACCTCACCCACTCGTCGTTCGCTCCCCCCCACTCGTCGTTTGCACCGGTTGTGCCTACTTTCTCCCTTTTCACACTGCTCTCACACACACACGCACTCACACCGCTCACACACACACTTAGTCACACACTCACCCCCGTTTACTCTCACTCTTTCTCTTTACAACACACACACACCACACATCCTATCCCCCTCTCTGTCTCTCTCTAACCCAACCTGCAAACACCATCGCCAATGGTCCGCACTCCCTCTCACTGTGACCCTCAACCCTGCTCTCCCTTCCCATCACACAAACACACACACTCGCACTGGGAGTCGACCCCCCTCTCTTGTAACCCCTCCATCCCTCTCTCTTTCTCTCTCTAACACATACATCCCCCCTCCATTTCTCAACCTCTCTCCACTCTTTCTCTCTCTTTGCCTCACCTTTCTCTCTCATACACATAGTTTTTATTTATCTATTTTTTTCTTCCTCTTTCATTTTAGACCTGGTCGATCATCCTTCTATCGGGCTTATGGAATTTGATGATATTTTCTGTCGCCCCAGCCAATGATGTATTAATTTTTTTCTTTTGTTTTGAAACTTCATGTATATCGGAGCACGCTCCGAGACTCCATGTGTCTTTCCTTTTATAATGAAATTTCTTCAGCTTCACCTTGCAATCTCGGTGCTAAGCTACAACTGCATGCTTCTTTTCTTTCCCTCATGGATTTGCGTAGAGGTATGATGTTAGTTCACCAAGCCTGGGGTACGTTAGTTGCTAGGGCAGGAGAGCGCTCATGCCTTCAGGGAAGGAATGAGGAGTTCGCTCCACCACAATGTAAATTTCCTCCGAGGTCAAGGTTATGCTAGCTTGAGTAGGGAATATTTTGGGCCAGATGTCGAAGGGTTATTGTATTCATCGGCATTGAGTGTATGCCGAGGCAATGAAAAGGGATGGTCATCTAGGGTCGAAGACCCGAGTGACTGTGTATTCACCGGTCTTGCCAGTGATGACAAAGACCAGGGCTAGTGTATTCATCGGCATTGGGTTGAATGCCAAAGCAAAGGGTAGGATTCCTTCATTAACAAGGATGAGAGGTCAAAGTTAATGTTTCATTCACTGATCTCACCGATGATAATGAAGATCAGGGCTAGTGTATTCATCGGCATTGGGTAAAATACTAAAGCAAAGGATAGATTTTCCTTCATTAATGAGGGCCAAAGGTCCAAGTTAATATTTCATTCACTGATCTTGCTGATGATGACAAAGACCAGGGCTAGTCTATTCATCGGCATTGGGTTGAATGCCAAAGTAAAGGATAGATTTTCTTTCATCAACAAGGACAAAAGGTCGAAGTCGACGTTACGTTCACTGATCTCACTGATGATGATGAAGACCAGGGCTAGTGTATTCATCAGTATTGATTAAAATGTCGAAGCAAAGGAGGGTTATTTTCATCAACAAGGATGAAAGGTCCAAGTTAATGTCTCATTCACTGATCTCGCCGATGATGATGAAGATCAGGGCTAGTGTATTTGTCAGCATTGGTGAAAATGCTGAAGCAAAGGAGGGTTATATTCATCAACATCGACGAAAGGTCCAAGTTAATGTTTCATTCACTGATCTCGCCGATGATAGTGAAGATCAGGGCTAGTGTGTTCATCGGCATTGGGTAAAATGCCGAAGCAAAGGATAGATTTTCCTTCATCAACAAGGGCGAAAGGTCCTAGTCGATGTTACGTTCACTGATCTCGCAGATAATGACAAAGGTCTGGACTAGTGTATTCGTCGGCATTGGGTATAATGTCGAAGCAAAGGAGGGTTACATTCGTTAACAAGGACGTAAGGTCCAGGTTAATGTTGCATTCACTGATCTCGCTGATGGTGACAAGGATCAGGGAAGATGTATTCGTCGGCATTGGGTTAAATGTCGACGCAAAGGAGGGTTATATTCATCAACAAGGATGAAGGTTTCGAGTTAATGTTTCATTCACTGATCTCATCGATGATGACAAAGATCAGGGCTAGTGTGTTCGTCGGCATTGGATAAAATGCCAAAGCAAAGAATAGATTTTCCTTCATCAACAAGGGTGAAAAGTTCAAGTCGACGTTACATTCACTGATCTCGCGAATGATGACGAAGACCAGGGCTGGGGTATTCATCGGCATTGGTTAAAATGCTGAACCAAAGGAGGGTTATATTCATCAACAAGGATGAAACGTCCAAGTTAATATTTCATTCACTGATCTTGTCGATGATGGTGAAGATTAGGGCTAGTGTGTTCATCAACATTGGTTAAAATGCCAAAGCAAAGGATAGATTTTCCTTCATCAATAAGGACGAAAGGTCCAAGTCGACGTTACATTCAATGATCGCGCTGATCATGACGAAGACCGAGGCTAAGGTATTCATCGGCATTGGGTAAAATGTCAAAGCAAAGGAGGGTTATATTCATTAACAAGGACGTAAGGTCCAGGTTAATGTTACATTCACTGATCTCGCCGATGGTATACCTTTCCACCCCACTTCCACTCCCATAAACCCCATTTTCCCCCCATCATCTTCAATCTATAGTCCACCAGTTCAAAGTCCAGAGAACCTGAAGATTGCAGAGGGAGCAGCGACGTCATCCGGGTGTTTCAGGAGGCGCAAGAGCTACCAATAGAAGCGTCTCTGAGTTTTCTTCGCATCGGCGGTCATCTCGTCCTCTTCTGACTTCGTGGCTATCCGGGGAAAGCGATCTACTCCAACTGCGCAGAAGAGATCCAATCAGCAACCTGAGGTCGCTTGCAGAAGCTTCCATGACCAGTTGCCTAAAGATCTGAAGACGGGGCTTGATCGAGGCCTTCTACAACGAGTCTTCTTAATCCTCCAAGAAGCAGAGCTCCATTCGGCCACTGGAGTGATTTCTTCTCTTTTTTCTTCTTAGAGTGCGCAGTTCTGTCCACCCTGGGACAGAACTGACACCTTATCAGTGTTTGGGTTGCTGTGGACTGCTCCGACATCGACTGGCACCCCCGTGGGTCTTGTTTCGAAGGAAGCTTGACAACGGTTCCAACACCACTGATCGTGCTCAAATCGGAGTTCGGGACTGTTCGTGGTAGCTTCATCTCCCAGAAGCTGCGGTGCTAAGACAGTTCATGACAGAGATCAGAGCTCCTGCTTCCTGCTCCACCGTGACCTGCGACGGCTTCCCCGGCTCCCGCAAAAATTTTAGTACCCTCCTGGGTCGATCCCTGAAGTCTTGGCACTGGTCTTGCTGTCAACGGAGTTCGGGAGATTTCGTAATAATTCTGGCATCGACAGTCTGTACCATGTTCCTAAGAAGGGACAGATTCACCACTAACGTTGCGAGGAGTCCGAGTCTTCATCTTCCCCCTCCCCGCTTGGCCAGCTGAAGGCCCCTCCCTGCGCGGAGGTAGTTTTGGTTGTAATTCACTTAACCCCCACCCCAAGATCCCCCTCCAGTGTGAGGCGTAGTGTTGTAACTGCTTGAACAGGTCGAAGCGTCCCCGTCGCGGCATAGGTAAGCCCCACGCTTCCCTGCGCACCCACGTCTCCGAGCGGGACCAGTTTCTTCAAACTGGTTGAGTAAGCACTCTTCCCTTGCTCCCATTACAGTGCTCCCTTCATAAGATTCTTGATCACCGCAACTATACTATCCTTCCAGCATGATAAATGGAGTATATGTGATCTGTTAAAACTACAAAAGTTTTCGTACGATCTTGATCGACTCGCATTTAACGATTACCGTGTTACCGTGTTTTCGACAAGTCGAGTAGCTTGCTACATTTCCAAGGAAGGATAGTGTCTAAGGAAAGAGTTCCATAGGCGAACACTTTAAGTGGATAAGTGATTTAGTAATTAGGACCTCGCATATACGAGGGGAGCCTCCCACTGTCCCACCTCTGACGAGGCCATAATTCCTTGATTTTCTAGATAAAACACCCGACTGTGAAAAACTTGATCTAAACTCATTTTATGAGTCTTTTCGCAAGGAAGGATTATGCCTTGTCCAAACTCGATCCTTTAACCACTTAATGTCATGAAACATGATGCCTTAAATCCTCTTCAAACTTCTCTTACAACTACTAGAACTTTTTGCCAGATCTGTACTTTATTATAAGAGCTTTCCCTTAAAATTTTTCAGCCATACATAATGTGGATGTCTAAATATACTTGGGATCAATGATCCATAATCTCAATGCCTGGCGTTAATGGGGTCTGGTCTGGTCCTGGGGGGAGCGCTCGAAAGTGCTTGTGCCCATGGGAGTTGATTGACTAGGTGTGGCATTGCACCGAAGTGCTTAACTTGCTAGATTCATTTATGGCATTACACAGCTCATAAATTATTTGCTTGAATACATGAAGTACTTGAATTATACATACTTGCACGAAATGGCCAAATTTTATTATTAATATCTTGTTTAATTGTGATTTCCAATTACTTGCAATTCTTTACTCTAATTCCTACTCGTATTCTATGTTTTATTTACTTCCCGGCATATCATTGTAAACTTCACCACTCCATTAAGTCCCAACCACCCAATCCTATCTGGTTGCATAGAGTTCTGCCACGATGACCTCTCTTTCTATGACGTAGAATCACTCTAGAAACTTTCGTTGCATATCTGACCAGTCGGTGATGGACGCTACCGACAGGTTTAAGTACCATTCGAAGGTGAGCCTCGTGAGCTAGGACTCAAAGAACTTCAACAAGTATGATTCATCGGATGTCAAATCACCTATCACGTTGATCTAATAGGCTATATTCTCCTTCTGTGAACCTTGCCATTAAATTTGTCAAACTTCAGTGGCTTGTTGACGCTAGGAGGTAATCTCTAAGCCGCAAGATGGATAGGGTAAGCACCTTGTACACATCAAAAGGAGCATGTTCATCACTACCTTGACTTGCCAGCTTAATGTCGATCATCTACTCGATCATCAGCTTATTCGCCATCGTCGGATCCACTGGCTCTAGGTAGAAAGAGCTGGCTGGCTTTGTGGCATTGCCAACACTATTGCCTGAGGCACAATGGCGGTGCCTTAGTGTTGAGGATCCGCATATGGTATTGGGGCCATGCCTCTAGGGTAGTTAAGTATCAGCTGTGAAGCCATCATTTGGGGTGAGCCCTCAAATTCATCAGCACCTCACCAGGATGCCTCCGGAAGGGCTTCGACCAACTTCGAGGTAGAAGCACGCATGGTCAATTCGCTCACTTCCCTTTTTGGAGCTTCTATCTCTAGCCGATATGCTTTAAGCAGTAGCAGCATCGCGGGATCATGGGTGGATGGGCTGGGAACTTGGCCTCCCCTCTTTAGCGGGGTAGTTGGAGAATGTGCCAGCCTTTCTCCTTCATCTTTAATGGTAACCACATGATACGGGACAAAGATGACAGACTCGACTCCAATTAAGTGCAATCCTCTGACGCTAGCAAGCTCGTGTTCGTCCCTTAATGAGGGAAGCGTCGGACTTGCATGGTTGAGAAACCGGTAGTGAGTCAAGGGTGGTCTACTCTCTCTTGTGCTCAGAATGAGTCACGGGATGGGTCTCGCTCTCTCTCTTGCAGCAGTGATTGAATTGATTGAAGATCTAGGATCCTAACACATGCTCTCTAGCAGCGGCAGTAAGAACTTATACTAAGAAACCAAACTTCGACTACAAGGGGGTGACGATTGTACCTCTACGCTCGGGGTGTGGGGAAGACGACCCCGGCCAAACCCGTACTCTCGGTACAACAATTATTAACAATTATAGAAGTGAATATTTCTGTCCACTCTATACAGGGAGGTAAAGGGCTACAAATGGGACCCGGGAGTAGCGAGTTCGGGTTGACGGGCTGCAATCTGGACCACTCCGATGGTGGTTCACGTTGGCATCTGTGGTGCCCATTTCCTGGGTGGAGGGCCGAGGGGTCCGGGAAGGGTGTTGCAGTGTTCGAGGCTCCTGGTGGGGCAATTCCGGGGAAGGCGACACGTTGGTTCACCGTGCGGAAGGCGAGTCGACTGCCCTGGGGCTGGTCGTCGATTGCCGTCCACGAGCCGGAACTACTATTTTTCTGCGCGTGACCCGGAGAGAATGGACGCTGCGACCAGTCCCGATATCAGATCGATGTGAGGTTAATGGCGTTGGAAAGCCCTCTCGAAGAGCTACGATCTCAATTTGGTGCTGAATTTCAAAACACCTCTGACACGGCCTTCACAGAATTTTTTATGGTGCTGGTTCACAGAACCAGATCTAGTCGGACAGAATTGGAGTTTCCTGAGAATTTGCATTGCCCATGGGTAGATGGCGAATCTGGGTGATGTGGTCTTCATGAAAGTTGTAGCGGTGGAAGCAAAGAAAATGGGGGTACTTTTTATATGAACTTTTTTGGAGGTTTCAATTTTCTAGGGATTTTATAGTGGCTGGGGGTTAGGTCTGGAAAACTGCGGATAGACTGAGAAAAAGGGTTGCAGAAATTTTTAGGAAGGGCTCGAAAATTTTTTAATTCATAAAAAAATATGAGATATGGGGTTGGATGGGCAAGGGGGTGACCGTACCCCCTGGGGGGGGGGGGGGGGGAGAGAAGTGGGGTGACCATACCCTATTGGCTTGTTCACCTCGACGGGAACCCTTTGTTGGCTATTTCACCCCGCTGGAGCCTCTTCCTGCCGCTAGTGTTTTCACCCCGCTACTACTTGGGCTGCGGGTATTTCACCCCACTAGAGCCTGGGCTGCGAGTATTTCACCCCGCTGGAGCCTGGTCTGACCCCGGCCTTAACTCCGCTGGGAGGTGCTGCTGACTCCACTGGGGTTTTGACTCCGCTGAGAGGTCTGCTGCTGTAGAGGTGTGTAGGTCTGTTGTCCCGCTGTTGCTCACCCTGGGTCTGACTGCTGCTCCTAGAGCTGAGATGAGTGGTGGGTGGTCTCACCCCTTTCCCCCATGGTGAGCCTAAGCAATAGTTCACCCTACATATAGGTATGTAAAAAATGTTGCCAACAATGTCTTTTTGGACTGTCAATTCCACTGAATTTCACTTGTAGCATTGGCCTACAAGTCCCTTTGGGTAGCCAACCCTACTTGAATTTCAGTTGGTAGTTCTGACCTACATGTCTATTTTGGGCTGTCAATCCCACCAAAGACTAACTTTGGTCTTGACTTACAAGTCCTTGTTGGACTGTCAATTCCAACAATTCTCAAGTTTTGGTATATGTCCTTTTAGGGTTGTCAACGCAAAAGACCACCCCAAATTCTCAAAATTTCAATTGATGAAGAAGCTGACCCTATCACTTCCAAGTTCAACATAATTGGAGAAAATGGTCCTACCGAGGAAGAGGAATAAGATTGGCGTCAGCCGATTATTAAAATAAAGAATAGTTGCCTTCCTTAAGATCAGGTTCAAAGGGTTCAGCCGCTACGAAGGGCAACATCATATCAGTTGATAAGAAATCAATTATATAGGCTGGTGCATGAAAAGGACAAGTCTGTCCTCTTACGTTGCCTCTTGCCGAAAGAAGCCAAGATAGTCATGCACGAGGTCCACCCAAGGCTCTGCGGTGCCCATCAAGTTGGGCACAAAATGAAGAACAATATAAAACTTAAGGGTTTCTACTAGCCCACCATATATGCGGATTGCAACTGATACGCCCGCACGTCATCAGTGCCAAGCTTTCGGCCCAGTGCCAGAAGACTCCCAAGCTCATTGTACACCATGGCTCCTATATGGCCCTGTACGGAATGGGGAATGGATATCGTGAGACCCTTCCCACCATCCACAAGAGGCTACAAATTCATCCAAGCTGCTACAAATTACTTCTCCAGGTGGACCGAAGCTGTCCCTCTACGGGAGGTCACAAGAGAGGCAGTCGCCTAATTTCTCAAGCACCATATTATATACCGATTCGGCATCCCCTGTCGAATCATGTCAGATAATGACACTCCATTTAAAAATAGGACCATTTACCAGTTGGCAGTAAAGTTTCATATTGACTGGAGAATGTCAACGGTCTATGATCCCCGAGCCAATGGATTGGCCAAAGCATTGAACAAGACCCTCCGCATGGTCCAGGCTAAGATCGTTGGTAGGCGCAAAAGGGATTGGGGCGAGAAAATAGACGAAGCTCTATGGGCATACCAAACTGTATACAAGGTTCCCATCAACTGTTCACCCTTCTCTTTGGTGTGGGACGAAGGTTGTAGTATCAATTGAAATTGAAATGTCATTTTACCGGGTAGCCGTGCATACCGGCTTGCAAGCCCACGAACAAGATGAAATAGAAAGGAGGCTTGAAGAACTGTTTAACCTTGAAAGCAAAGCAAAAGGTTGGAAGCCTACAAACATCTTCGGCCATACCAAGCCCGAATGACTCGAGTCTTGATAAGCTGGTAAAGCAAAAGGGCGTTCAAAAGAGGTGACCTAGTCATGGTCAAAACGAAGGGAAGTCATGGCTTGCAAACCCAGCGGCAAACTATAACCCAACTGGTGTGGGTCCCATGTCGTCATAAGGACCTACGAAGGAGCCTTTTGCTGTTAAGGTAATTTGGAACATTCTCCACCCCCCCCCCCCCCGCCCCCCGCCCCCCCGGCGCCCGCCGCCGCCCCCCGCCCCCCCCCCCCCCCCCCCCCCCCCCCCCCCGCGCCCCCCGCCCCCCCCCCCCCCCCCCCCCCCCCCCCCCCCCCCCCCCCAGCTTAACCACGGTGTAGATGATTGCGTGGGTGACCAGCCTTGACGGTGTCCCATTAGCGGTCACCTTCTCCATTGGAGAAGAGTCCTTTGTGGTGTGGATGGTCGCAGAACTGGAGAATTATGTGTGGAGATGGCGGCTAGGGCATCACTTGCAAGGGCTGGAGGTAGGAGCCGACAACCTGGGGGTACATGGCGGTCCCTCAATTGGCCATTTGAATTTCAAAAGAACTGCTACTCCAAACGGGCCGGGTCTTAGTGGGCTGGGACTAGTTATGGGCTTTGAGCCGGATAAGGTAGAGGGCTCGGGCGTCGCTGGTTGGAGGCGGCTCGCAACCCAATTTGTATTTTGGGTCAGGGGTGTGGGTTTGCGCCCGAGATCCATAACTTACTCAGCTCCGATATCCAGCTATGTATCCATTCTGGGGGACCCATTATAGGTTGTCTCGCTCGCTCGAACCATCCTTCGTTGCAGCAGCGACCGACTCAGTAGGGAGAGAGAGATCGTCTGACACTGGTGCTCCCCACGATGGCTATATCTTCACTGTCGGCACTTTATGCCACCCTCTGATTGTAGGCGGAGACCCCTACTTTGACGTCCCTTGCCTTGTTGTGGCAAGGGGAAGCTGGCGAGCCTAAAGCCCCTTCGTGGTAGGATGAAGCTTCGGTCCTCCCTCTCTCAATGGTTGAAGTGGAGAGGTAGTAAAAGACCCCTGGGTCCTACATGAGGGACGTGGGTGACTATGTTAGGGGGGATGGTGGTCCACCCGATGGACTGAAGGTTGTCGTAGGGCCGAGGTTGAAGCAGCGTGAGGCGGACACGGGGGACGGTGGTCTGGTTGGTGGGTCGGATGCTGTCGCAGGGCTGAGGTAGAAATAGCACGAGGTGGAGATGATCCTAGTAGTTGTTACTGAATCCTCAGCCACACAGCAGCTAGCCGACACTCAGTAGATGGTTTCTGGAGCTTTCATGCCGAAGGTGGGTGGCACTCCTAGGGTGGACTGAGGTGTTTCTGACGGACTAGTACTTTACAATTCATTCATTATCTCCAGACAGCTGTTGCTGGGGTACCGGAGACACCGACTGTTGATAGACGAATGGTGGAGGAGGAAGCAGAAGGGGAGGGTTGGGAGGAGAGAAGCAGGTTGGGTAAGGGCGAGATTAAGGAGATGGTGAGGGAGGTGGAGAAATTGATGGAGGGTCAAGTAAGGAACTAACTGAGAGGATGGGGGTCTTCTTTGTGGGGGTGGAGAAGGAGCGGAAGGATGTTTTTAACAAGATACAAAAGAAATGGTTTATTAATTGGCGAGGGAGGCCAAGGGAGGGAAGTCTCAAAAAGGGTGGAGGGAGTGATTGAGGGCTTAGAAGAGGGAAGGGGCAAGTTGTTGGAGGAGGGGGGATGACTCATATTGTGTCCCTATGAGGATCGCATCATGGAGCGTGAGGGGGATTTGTGGCGGAGAGAAGAGGGTGGTGAGGGAGCTAATGGGGAGTTGTAAAATTGATATTTTATGTATTCAAGAGTCCAAATGTGAGAGAGATGGGGGGACAAGGCTGTCTAAAGGGGTGGCCTCTCTCGTCGTAGGGAGGTCCGGAGGCGTAATGGTTCTATGGAACCATTTTGAGGTACAAGAGGTAGAGGAGGATAGACAGGTTGGTAGTGGAGCCATCTCTCTTCACTTTTGCAGTGTTAGAGATGGTTTTTCACCAACGTATTGCTGCCACACGGCGAAGAGTGGACCTCGGGAGGAATAAACGCAGATCGACATCTTCTCCCCGACCCAGGGCGACGAAAAAAGGGAGAAAACATTTGTAGAGGGGCCAAAAGGGCGCCCGGGAGGTCAAATGACCCCGTTGGACCCCCAGCAGGTCCGACTGACCCTCAACCAATCGACTTACAAATTATTTTTATTATAAAAAAGTATAATAATATATAAAATATTAATAATTATGTTTCACAGATCGGTCATCCATATCTTTGACTGGAACAATCTGAGACGGACGATTTAACCCGTCCCAGGCCGATTTGGCAAACCATGATCATAAAAGCCTATGCGCCACATAAAGTTTTTGTAAAATAATATATATGTTAACGTAAATATGAAATGAATTCTCATAGGGACATATACGTAAAAAACCCCTTGAACCGAACCCCCCCAGCGCTCGGAAGTCGGCACCCGCAGCCGGCTGCGACAAAAAGGTTCCCATCCCCGCGCACGCGCAGAGGCACAAGCCTCTTCCTCCGCAGCGCCCCCCCGTACCCACTCTGCCCCGCTCCTCCCACAACCAGAAAGAGGGAAGAGAGGGAGGAAGAAGCCCGAGGAGCTCCTTGCCATGGCCGGGGGATCCAAACCCATCGACCTCCCAATGCTGCTCCCGGCTCTCCTCCTCTGCGCCTCCATGGCGGCCGCCCCCGCCTCCGCCTCCGGATTGGACGCCGGGACGCGGGAGCACCTCCGGACCTCCGCCTACAAGCTCGGGACGTCGGTACTGATTACTGGCAACTCCACCCTTGTCAGCCCCAACCAGACCTTCGAGATCGGGTTCTTCACCGTGGACGCCGGATCCCGCTGGTACTTCGGCGTCTGGTACGCCGCCATCTTCCCCCGCACCTACGTCTGGGTCGCCAACCGCGACGTCCCCGTCGGCGGCGGCCTTACCCCGGCGACGGTGCGGATGACCGCGGAGGGGGTCATGACCGTGCGGGACAACGCCGGGCGCGACCTGTGGCGGACGGACAACGCCGAGCCCGCCGCGGCTGCGAGGCTGCTGGACACTGGGAACCTCGTGCTCCTCGCCGCCGACGGTAGCGGGAGGGTCGTGTGGCAGAGCTTCGACCACCCCGCCGATACGTGGCTGCCGGACATGAGCGTGTCCCGGCGCAGCGCCATCACGTCGTGGCGGAGCCCGGTGGATCCCTCCCCGGGGCCCTATTTGCTCCGCCTGAAGCCGCTAGACTACGGCGAGTTCCACCTCGTCTACGAGAACGGCAGCGCGCTCCCCTCCATAACTTACTGGTCCACGGGGAAGTGGATGGGCGATCGTTTCACTGGCGTGCCGGAGATGACGGTGCCATACATCTACTCCTTCCGGTTCGACAACCCGTTCACGCCGGAGGCGTCCTTCGTCTACTCGGAGACGCCGTCGGCCTCCGCCGTCCTACGGCCCTTCCTGACCCGGTTCGTCGTGGAGTCCTCCGGCCAGCTCCGGCAGTACACTTGGTCCGCCCAGGCCTCGAGCTGGAACATGTTCTGGTCGCGTCCGGACAACCCTTGCCGCGTCTACGCCCTCTGCGGGGACATGGGGTTCTGCAGCGAGGGCGGCCGTCACCCCTGCAACTGCCTCTACGGGTACAGCCCCGCGGACCCGGCCGGGTGGGACTCCGGCGACTACCTCGGCGGCTGCAGCCTCGACGATGGAAGCCAATGCAGTGCCGACTCGGCCGGGGGCGAGTTCGAGGAGGTCGGCCCTGTGGAATTCAACGGGGCGTCTCCGGTCTTCTTCCCCACGCAGAGCCGGGATTCCTGTCAGCAGTCATGCCTGCAGAACTGCTCGTGCCGGGGTCTCATCTTCGACGCCGGGGAGAAAATCTGCCAGAATCTCTATGGACACTTGTTTAATCTCCGCAACAGCACTGCCGCCTCCGTTTTGTACGTCAGGGTCTCAGTTTCTACTTCCCAAACCAGGAACAATAATGGCGGGGGGCAATGGAAGGCGGTGGCGGCCTCGGTCGGTAGCGTCGGCATCTTCCTGGCAATCTTAGGAACAGCGTTCTTGGCCTGGATGCTCTGGGGGAGGGGCAGAAGGAAGAGGAAGAGAGAAAGGGGAGCGGCCCGAGGAGGGGAGGACGAAGAAGATGCTCTGGTGATGTCCAATCTGCGGGTGTTCTCATATAAGGAGCTGTCCACGGCGACCCGTGGCTTCTCGGAGGAGCTGGGCCATGGAGGCTTTGGCGCCGTCTTCCGGGGCGAGCTCCTCGACTCCTCCCTGGTGGCGGTGAAGCGCCTGGAGCGCCCCGGCGGTGGCGACCGCGAGTTTCGCGCGGAGGTCCGCACCATCGGTAGCATCCAGCACGTGAACCTCGTGCGCCTCCGGGGATTCTGCTCCGAGGACCCCCACCGCCTGCTGGTATACGAGTACATGCCCCATGGCCCTCTCAGCGCCTACCTCGGCCGCGCCCACCAGCAGCGCCGCCACCATCACCTACAACTGCAAGAGCGGCAGCAGCAGCAATTCCTCAGCTGGGAGGATCGGCTGCGCGTGGCGATCGGCACGGCGAGGGGCATCGCGTACCTGCACGAAGAGTGCAGGGACTGCATTGTCCACTGCGACATCAAGCCGGAGAACATCCTGCTCGACGGCGATTACACGCCCAAAGTCTCGGACTTCGGGCTCGCGAAGCTGATCGGCCGGGACTTCAGTAGGGTGCTCACCACCATGCGGGGAACCTGGGGATACGTCGCGCCTGAGTGGATATCCGGCGTCGCCATCACCGCCAAGGCCGACGTGTACAGCTATGGCATGACGCTGCTGGAGCTCATCAGCGGACGGCGCAACGTGGAGACGCCGCCACTGCTTCCAGGCGGAGGGGAAGCGGAGGTGGTGGAGGGGGACGGGGAGGATCAGTGGTTCTTCCCGCCGTGGGCGGCGCGCCAGGTCGTGGAGGGCAACGTGGCGGGGGTGGTGGATCCCCGGCTACAGGGAGGCTACGACGCGCTCGAGGCGGAGAGGGCGGCGCTGGTGGCGGTGTGGTGCATCCAGGACCATGAGGGTTCGCGCCCAACCATGGGCCAGGTGGTGAAGATGCTGGAAGGGACGGTGGAGGTGAGCGTACCGCCGCTGCCGCAGCTGCTGCAGGCGCTGGTGTCTGGCGACTCTTTCCGCCGGGTGGGCGTCGCTTCCGGTGCGGCGTCGCGCGGCTCCACTTCGCTAGGGTGCGGCGACTACCACAACGATTCCGATGATAAGATCTCGGATACCTCAGCCGCTAATGGCCACTAAAATGGAATTCCCGGAAGTAAATGTTTCGGAAGGTGATCCTCACTGGAAGCACATCTGTCGGCGTTCAGTCCGATTACTGTGGTGAGCTTATATGTGCTTGTTATTGAGTCAAATTAGTTGATTAGTTGATTACTGATGAGTACATAGACTCGCAAGTTTTACCCTTCCCCCCTCCTTTTTAGGTTCATGGTCGTCACTAGGTTCACAAGATGAATGCTAATCTTCGTAATCTTTGTGTGCTGCTCCTCTTTACCTCCTGGCTTCGTTTCGGACCTTTCGGTGACTCTTGTTTTGTCTGATACAGAGTATGTTGTATGAAGTGCACGTCAGATGAAGGACTGATGACAAAAGCACGTACTCCTACCCAGTCTTTGATGTGACAATTTTCGGCGTGGAACGGCGAGGTCACTAGTTTAGACTGTGACTCCGGTTGTTTGGTACAGCAAAAGGTATGGTCAAACTTAACCTTTTGTGCTGCTTCTGTTCGGTTTCAGTCGCTGCTTATAAAGACCAAAACTTTGGCGTGTAATTTTGTGGTTTGAGCAAATATGTGATGCAGCAACAACATAGCCTATATATGGAGAGCATTGTGGCAACAAGCCATTCATGGTACACGGCATTCGTCATTTTCTTGGCCCTTGATAGTTAGTTTGACCTATCGTTTGACATGGCAACTAAATATATTATGCACCGTTGTCTGAGCATTATGATAATATGCCGTTGCTTAGATGTGTGGCAGACCCCTAAATTAATTTGAACCATTTTTCTAGATTGTGTAACATTTATTAACACTAAGATGACTTTCATGGCCAATAAAATTGATGTGGATGACGGCCATAGGTCCACTTGTTGATTGGCAGAAGTCTTTCAACTGATTTTGATGGGGGATAATCTTGCAAATGGAAGGTCTTGGAAAAGTAAGTGAAAGATTCATGTAGGATCACTTCCATTAGTTACTTACACGTTTCACAGTTGAAATCACAATATCAACTTTCCTTTCTGGAGTCTCAAACATCTTGCGTAGTTGGTGGAACGATTTTTTTAATATTTATTTGTTTATTTACTTGTTTACTTGGTTATTAATTAGGCGTGCTAGTCACTGTCGTCACAATTTATTATGCGCTCATCTGACTGATCAGATAATTATGGGTGATCGTGTCGGGACCTAAAATCCGTCGTACCATAAAGGCTACGACGTTAATTACGTCCCTCCGAAAGAGGGACAATCGTTGATTAATTACCTCTCTGTTAGACAAAGTGATTGAGAGAGAGGAGGGAGACAGAGAGAGGGGTCTCCCCCGCTCCGGTGAGAGTCTGAGAGAGAGAGAGGAGGGAGACAGAGAGGGGCTAGGGGGGATTGCTTCGGTAGTCCGGTGAGAGAGAGAGAGAGTAGGGAGACAGAGAAGGAGAGACTGAGAGAGAGAGAAGGGAGAAAGAGAGGGGCTGGCCCGCCGGGGGGGTTGCTCAGGTGAGAGAGGGAGAGGAGGGCCACCAATTATATAATGAACAATATAATTGAGAAATGTATACTGATAAAGTTTTGTTACAATGAAATCGATATAAAATACTATGATGCATAATTCTCACCTGCCATATACAAATCACGATACATTTGTCGATCCCACCTATCCTCCACAATACTCAAGAAATATGAAGAATATTTGAGAAACACTTGTTACATCTTCTTTTTCGTAGCCTCCAACTTTACATACACCAAACCTAATGTTGGTATCATGTCACCATCAACAACTCTAAGGACTTCGTACAATGGCTTAATAACTTGGATAATTTTCTTCACTCTTTCCCAAAAGTTTGTGCTATGGATCAACTCTTCTACATCTTTCCCATCATGAGTGTCTGTAAAAGAAGACTCCAACCATACATGACTCCTAAGTATTTGTTTGAGGCCATTTTCATACTTTAGGAGACTTTACATCATAATATAGTTGGTTGCAAAACGAGTGATTACTGGCCTTAACAACTGACCTCATGTATACTCCCGCATCCAAGTAAGCACAATGTGATGATTATATATAAAGGTTGTTAGCTTTTGCGCTGCTTCAACAATTTTCTTCATTGCCTCAAGTTGTCCAATGTCTTTTAGCATCAAATCAACATAATGGGTTACACAAGGTGTCCAAAACAAGTGTGGTCTGATCTTCATCAACTCCTCCCTTGCTTTCTTGTAGTTGGATCCATTGTCTGTCACGGCCTGTATAATAAAATCTTCTCCGATTTCTTCCATCACTTCATTCATTAATTGTAATATGTAGTGGTAGCTGTGAATTTTGTCTGATACATCAATAGACTTATGGTAGAAAACCTATTTTTCATAATAGATAAAAAAGTTAATCAAGCTACTCTTAGTGGTACCTGACCAACCATCACACATAATGGTGACTCCAAACTTCTGCCATTTCTTTTTGAAAGAAACAATGTATTCTTTTACTTCTTGAACTTCCTCATCAAGGTACCTCCCAGCCAAATCCTTTGCAGTAGGAGACTGAACATGCAAACTTTGTTGCTGCGCCTCTTGGAACATTGTCTTGTAGTATGGACTATTTGCTACATTAAATGAGAACCCTGCATGATGCCAAAATTTTGCCACAGCCCTTCCCAATTTGTACTTCGATCCTTTCTTATTGTAGGTGTCCTTCATTCTTGTTTGCTTCCCATGTTCTCTAGAAAAAATATTGAGATTCATATCTTCAATTGTGACACTTGTGTTTCTTTTTCTGACTGCTACTGCTTAGTGGAGGGAGATTTGTGAAGTAACTTCTGATATTACTTGTTGAATGATGACCTTGAACCGATCTTGATGTAGGAGCCCCTGAACTTCCACCTTCTCCATATTGAGATCTCTCAAAATGAGCTCTATGAGCTCTTCTCTGATCTCTCTCCCATATTTCGGCCCTACTTTGATGCATAGCCGAGCGAGTGGTACGAGAAGGTGGAGCCCCTCTCCCTTTCCTGACCTCCTGGACATCTTCCTCGTCAGAACCTGTCTATACCTCATCATCATCTGAATGTAATGAGTCTCTGTCGCTCATCATCTGTTTAGCTGCAGCTTTTTCTGCATTCTTCCTCTACTGTTCAAGTCTTACGTCTTTCAAATGTTGTACCATTAATTTTTTGATCTCTCTAGGTACACTCTTGCATGGATGGATCTCATTGTACCCCACTAACTTACTTCCTGCAAGATGCTTTTTCAAGCGAGGCCACAGTAATGACATGAACCATTAAATTTCTTAGTGTTGTGGTTTCTACTGAATGAATTCCTAGACTGCATTGCCTCTCCAATATGCTCATCTTCTTTTAAAAATCTACAATCATCCATGATATGCTCTGCCTTGCCACAGTAATAACATGGAGCTTTCTTCTCGGATGCATGTGAGTGAGTGGGAGACTTACAATTAGCATGCATTTCACTGTCGGATTCCACAGAGCTAATAGAATTCCTAGCAGGGGTAGGGACAGTTTTTCCTTTCTTCGGTTGACCTCCTATGCTGATCTGCATAGCTTTTCTGTCGACTTTGAGCTGTCAACATTTTCTGTCTGATCAGATGTACCACATCAACACATTGTTGAATCATATCCAGTCCTATCAACAGTCGATCACCAGTCTCAAACCAGTTCAATGGTGTACAAGAAGGATGCCCATACAAAGCTTCATACGGTGCCATATCAATGCTGGAATGATAACTATTATTGTATGCGAATTTCACTAATGGCAAGTGTTGACTCCACGAACCCTGCCAATCCAGACAACATGATCGTAGCACATCTTCTAATGTCTGAATAGTCCTCTCAGACTGACCATTAGATTGTGGATGATACGCCGAACAAAATGTCAGTTCTGTACCCAACGCCTTTTGAAAGCTACGCCAGAAGCCAGAAGTAAAACGCGGGTCACGATCTGACATAATGGATATTGGAATTTCATGCAATGTCACAATCTTTGCAACATAAAGCTCAGCCAATTTCTGAACATTCCATGCAACTTTAATTGGCAATAATCTCGCTGTCTTAGTTAAACGATCAACTAACAGCCAAATTTCATCATAGTCTTGTGAAGTCCGGGGTAAACCCACAACAAAATCAGTAGTAACATGATCTCATTTTCACATCGGAATCTCCAAGGGTTGAAGCATTCCTCCAGGACTTTGATGCTCAACTTTGACCTGTTGGCATGTCAAACACTTAGACACAAAATCAGCTACATCCCTTTTCATGCCTGGCCACCAAAACTACCTTTTCAGATTTTGATACATCTTTGTAGTGCTGGGATGAATTGCATAACGGGATCCGTGAGCTTCACGCAAAATGGTATTCCTCAACAATGCATCAGTTGGAACATAAAGTCTACCTCTGAAGCTAACCACTGAATCATCATCAAACTTCACATCAGGTATTAACACAATGCGGGACAATTCAGAATCTGCTTGCTGTGCCTCCCTGATCTGCTGGTAAATTACTGGAGTCATCACTAGACTAGCAAAAATGACTACCATCGGATCAAGGGGAATTTTTAATCTGAATGTCTCACAAGGAAACTGTTCCCACAATTTCCATTCTTGGATCAACAAATGACTAATTTACATTTTTCTGCTCAATGCATCAGCCACTACATTCATTTTACCAGGTTGATAAGACAGAGTAAAATCATAATATTTTATATACTCCATCCACCTGCGTTGACGAAGATTCAAATCTTTTTAACAAAACACGTATTTTAAGCTTTGATGATCCGTGAAGATCTCAAATTTCTCACCATACAGATAGTGTCTCCAGATTTTTAATGCAGAGATCACCACCGCTAACTCTAAATCATGAGTAGGATAATTCTCTTCATGCTGTTTTAATTGTCGGGATGCATAGGCTATGACACAGCCATGTTGCATAAGCACTACACCCAAACCTACTCGAGAAGCATCCGTACACACTATGAATCCACCCGAGCCAGAGGGCAAAACAAGCACTGGAGAAGTAGTGAGCAACCTTTTCAACTCATTGAAGCTCTATTCATATTTATCCGACCATACAAATGGTACATCTTTGCGAGTCAAACGAGTCATTGGCACGACAATCCGTGTAAAGTCTTGAATGAATCTTCTATAATAACCAGCAAGACCCAAAAAGCTTCTAATCTCTGTCACAGTCTTAGGGCTCTATCATTGAAGAACAACTTCTATTTTAACAGGATCAACTACAACTCCCTCGTCAGAAATCACGTGGCCTAGAAAATGAACTTCTCGAAGCCAGAACTCACATGTGCTAAAATTTGCATAAAGCTCGTGATCTCACAGAGTCTACAATACCATCCTAAGATGCTGAACATGTTCTTCTTGAGAAGCAGAATAGACCAAAATGTCATCCACAAAGATCACCACAAATTCGTCCAAATATGGATGAAACACACGCTGCATCAGGGCCATAAACGCTGCTGGAGCATTGGTTAGCCCAAACGGCATAACCAAAAATTCATAATGACCATACCTCGTGCTAAAGGCTTGCTATATGCTGACATTTGATTGATGCAGGTTTGGAGCTACATGTACCTCTCTAGCATCGGGCGAGGGAAGGAAGTACATCTAGACCGGATCCCCATCGCGAGATGATGGGTAGTGGCTCAAGATATGGGATCGATCCGGCACCTAGTGCGGGTGATCCAAGATTATATACACACGTTCCCCTACGGATCGGTAAGCTTCTTAACTCAACCTTCCTTTATGCACCTAAATGTTTCATTAAATACTGACACTTGACTTGATTGCCCTTTTCAGGTGCGTTTGACACCCTATCGCGACGAGGGTCATGAGGGGCTGCCCTAGGTAGAGGTGACCCAGGCATACATCGGACGAGAGATCCAGCTGCACTGCTTAAACATCATCGAGCCCCTCCATCATTGGCTGATCATGATGATGAGAGGAGTTCACCAGCTAGAGGTGGAGTTCCCAGCACGAGATGATGAGCACTTTGGGCGATCCTCGAAGGGACTCAGCAGCAACATCGACTGGACCACTCAAGTATTCGACCAGATTTGTGACTGGACATGGAGAGGTCAGGAGGTGACAGCCCGAGCTGACAGTGATGAGGCCTACCTAAAGGCCTATGCCCGGAGGTATGGTGCTTAGGTGTTCCGCGGCGTCCGATGACCGGTATGAACTTATAAACTCATGCTTTCTCGACTTGAAATATTCACATATACAATGACACCTTGATTTGCTATATGTAGCTAGACCCCCAGGGACGCATAGCGGAGCTCTAGGGCCTCCTCCATGCCACTGTACAACAGCGGGATGAGCTCTAGGGTGCGCTGGACCTTATGGTGAGCTTCCCTGAACCTTAGGCTTTATTTATGCAATATGTTTATGCTTGACTGGCCCTGACTTCTAAGTGCAGCAGCTGAGGGAGCGCAATGGCAAGGGCTGGATGCTCCGTCCTCTTCATCCCAGCCTGTTGGAGGCCAAGCCGAGCGGGACGCAGACTTCGCGCGATCAGCGACTCAGGCCGAGGAGGCCGAGGCCACTCTCGCAGAGAGGGTAAGCAAACTAACTGAATTCCCTTGATTAAAAAAATGCTTATGACGTTGAGGCCTAACTATGCTGAATGCCTATGCAAACTAGAGAGCTGACCACGGCATTAGCCGAGGTGGAGCGGTGGCGAGCAGAGGCGGCCGAGGTGACTCGTCTCCATGAGGAGGAGGCGCGACTCAGAGCAGACAATGCACGGCTGAGGACCGAGCGAGACTAATCTTCGGTGCAGGTCATCGAGATGAGGGGAGTCATAGCGGGCCTAAAGGATGCCCTCCGACTTCTGGGGAAGAGGTCAGAATCTAGCAAGACCCAGAGCGCCGCACCAAGTAGCGCGTACCAAGGCTATCTCACCGGTTCTTTTGGCTATCAGAGGAACGAGGAGGGGGAGCGACAATGCCATCACGAGGAGGAGAGTAGTGCTATGGAGCCGCTAGCGAAGCGGCATGAGGGCTCAAGCGACAGCGGCCGCCCAAGGGAGGGAACAACTGAGTGACTTGTACTTTCTCTTATTTTGGACATATGTACATGACCTTATTTTTAGTGGAATGAAAACCTTTTTTTATGTTGTTATTAAAGTGTAAAATGGATGGATGTGATGCTGACTTACTATGACCTTCGGGACTGACAGAGAGTACGTGAGAGGACGGAGAGAGAGAGAGAGAGAGACAGGACAGACGAATGAAAGAATGAGACAAAAAACTGACAGAGACTAACAAACAGTCTAATACAAGACCGCCTAAAGACGATACATGCTCCAAATCATGACCGTTAAATGACAACGGGGATGGCAGTAAACGAAGGGATCAAATGGTCCTTCTTATGACCGTTTAAGGATCCCTAGCGGTCACACGATAGACCGCTAGTGCAGAAACCCTATTGAAACCTAGCAGGACTCTTTCGTGGGTGTCCTAACCCGAGGATAGAGGTCCCTAATCTGCACTAGAACCCATCTTAACTCAAATTGGGGCTACCCAACCCCAATGGGGGGAGATGAGAGAAGAGACAGCCAATTACTGATCAAGTTTTTAAATGATGCAAGTAACCTTTATCGATTTCCCCTTCAGAATTTTAGTGGATTAGTTAGAATGCAAGTTTGCTCGACCACTAGGTGCCTGACCTAGGTAGGAAGGGGGGGCTAGCTGACTCTAAGGGACTCTCAGTCTCACGTATGCAGACCCTACACTGGGGGAGGCAACGGTACCACTGGCCCGGCATCCGTGTGAGAATCCACGGCTCACGGAGACTTACGGAGGTCCTCGACAAGGTCCCCTAGTTAGCTCCAAGGAATATGGAGACGAGAGGAAACCCTGCTTCGGTAGGAATGCAACTACTGATGGAATAATATGGTCCTATGCGCATCGGAGTGCATGCAAGCGTCCAGCCTAGATCTAGCAGGCAATGATCAAAATAGGTATGAATAAATGAATATGACAATCATGTAACAATAAACATGCTCAGGAGAGATCAACACCCAATAGCATGGAACAAATATAACATGGCAATATATACTCAAGGCTCAGGTGAACTGTAGCACAAATGTGCGGTCGTATGAAGACCGCCGAGGGGGATAGGCGGCTCTTGGAGAACCGTCCAATGGCAAAGGGGGTGACAATAAATGCAGAACAAGGATGAAATGAGCTGGCAATACTATGCAAATAATAGAGCCACTGGTGAATGTACCGGGGTGGGTAGCCCGTCACCAGTAGGGCAGGTCCTGGAGCGACCCTGACACAATCGCAGATAGAATCATGCAAACAGGGACACGTACCTATGCCAGGAAGACGGGCGGCCGACTGCTGGCACCAGAAGGGAAGAGCAGTCGCTATCTGGCCGCAGGAGACAACAGGGTCGCGAGGCGGGCGCGACCGTGGATGATGAAGAGCGGTCGATCTCGATCTGTACCAATCTCAGGCGGCCCTTCAAGAACTGTACAACCACCATGGAACAGAACTTGCCAACCAGCGACCTATGACAACTGAACAAGAGCAATGACTAACAAATACCGAAAGAATGGAGGGGGTCAGCAAATACCAACACGATGGGCACCAGGCGCCCCACCGTGATCGCCAGAAAGTCTATTGATTGGAAAAAATGGCTTTTCTTCTTTTAAAGTACCGACAATGAAACCAGACCACCTTTTGCTCCTCATGGCTAGGAAAGCATGAAAGAAGCTAGAAAATCGGATGAGTAAGGCCAAAATGGAACCTGTGTGATCGCAACTCAAGACCCCAGACGTGATAGACACGTCATGTCTTGAGAAAGGGAGAGACACTCACCTTCGCATAGCACTAGAAGCATGAATGGCTGATGACTAACCGCCTAAGAGTTGGACGGCTCCTCTCAGGCCGCCTACCAACGCTGGAGTGGGACGCAGGATGAAGGATGCTGGCAGTAGTCCGGTTCTGGATCAGCCGCAGGTCGAAGATGGGCGGCCGACAATAAACCGCTCTACTCCACCCACTTCCAAATTGTGGGACTTCTACCTCCACTCTTTCTGGCCGGCCAGAAAGAGTGGGCCTCATGCTGAATGGCTGCTGACCTGCAAAACAACATGCGACCAACACGGTAAAACCCAAATTAGATCTATGAGGTGTAGTATATGCTAGAAATGGCAATACAGAAGCTAATTAACAAGAATAGGGGTTCACTTGGAGGTTTTTAAACCCCTAGGGGCGCCAAAAACACGGGTGGGTGTGTGAAAATGACAATGAGAGTGAGGAGAAGCAAACAACAATAATGAGAAAGTGTGCATGCAATGATGAAAAGACCGACAAGACTGACGATAGACGATGCAATGAATGAACTACTCCCTTGAACCGGAGGCCTGTAAGGATGTAGAAGGCCTCCCCCCTTGTGCTAGGATCACTTGACAATCCGACAGAGCTGCGTTGTTGATCCTTGATCTCCCCCTTTTTCAAAGCTGAGCTTAGGGTCTATTTATAGAGCACCCAGGGTCTTAGCTCGAAATTGAGGATAATTAGACATTTTCAGGGTCTTCAGTGAGTCTAAGCAAAAGTTTTATTCCGCTATAAGTTTTTTAAGGGGATTCATTCACCCCCCCTCTGAATCTGGATCTATCAACCCAACAGACGCAAGCTGGACGCTCGCCTCGGCCCCCGTCTCGGCAGTCCGCCACTCGACCCTAGCGAGCTCCGCGTCTCGCTAGGGCCTTCTCCAGGGCCTCGACTCTACCCTCTGCCTCCCTCAGTCGTGCAGCGCGAGCCCGAGCAAGCAGCACGGCCGCATCAGCACACCTCTCCTGCTCGGCAGCCGCCAGTGCAAGCCGAGCCCACTGCTCCTCCAGCTCTCGAATAGCCGCTAGACGCCGAGCCCTCCTCTCCTGCACCTCTAGAAGTCACAGGTACTCCACCTAGATGCCGACCAGGCCGAACATCCACAGCTCGCACGGGAACCCGAGGTCGTGATAGCCATGGGTACACTCCCTCAACCACTAACGGAGCTCCCCCGGGGAAGGCAGGGGATCACCTCCTACGCAGCCTCGGACTCGCTGGAGCAAGGCCGCACCCATGCTGGCATCCACCAGCAGCTCCGGTGGTGAAACAGATGTAGGCCACTCGATCCCTAGCTCTACGGAGGAGTGGCCCACCTCATCCAGCACGCCAGAAGGACCTGTACAACCCCACCAAACACAAAATGGGTGGTCAGCAATGCTCAGGACTTCCCTATGACAAGACAAGGTGAAAAACCTAAGAAATGTCCTGGCTCTCACTTGCTATGGCCCCCGCCGTACCTGTAACACCCCCGCTCGGGGTCAGTGAGGGTAGTCTCTCCTCCACCTCAGCAGCGTCTCCTGCTGGAGTCGGAGAGGGCAGAGGCTCCTCTGACATTTGGGTGTCCCCAGTAATCATCGGAGAGGTAGAAGGCTCTCCCAGATCTGCCTCAAAGGGAGTCGGCGTGCACTCCTCCTCGGACTCCAGCCTTGGACATAACACAAAATGTCAGCTTTGCCATAAACCCTGAGTTAAAGCCAATGAAGGGGAGCGAAGGAGCTACATGTACCTTCCAACACTGCCTTCATCTCAGCATCTCCGACGGAAGAAGCCTCAGAGGAAGAAGAGCTCGAGCCCGAGCTCTCGTCGGTCTCCATGGCCGTGTTGCAGCTGCCTGAAGAACCAGATGAGGCCCTTGATGAACCCTCAATCATGGGCAAATCAGAGGCACCTGTACACCAGTAAACCGAGTCAGGTTACTACCGAGTCTAGCTTTACATAAAGATGACTCCCTAGCCAAAGGTGTTAGGGAAGAAGCTCACCAGCCGGGGCATCCCCTTCGAAGACCTCCTTAATATCGACGAACTCCTCATCTCACCCAGTAGACGCAGCGACAGCAGGCTTGTCTCCTGCTAACCGGGCCATGTCCCGGGGAAGCTCTCCCTCCTCTAGGGGGGAAGAGGTCCCTACGGCCAACCCCCAGTGAAAGCTCAGCATGAGTGGGTAAAGTAAAGTAATCCACCATGAAATAACTAAGTACTCGGCTATGTACCTGAGGGTCCCACGCTGGACGACTCTACCAGCCCACCGTGCAAGCTGACACCACGGTCAGCAAAGGTGGGAGAGGTAGCTTCTCCAATAGCTGTGGTAGCCTACCCAGTGTGTCCCCAACTGTGGGTGGAGGCACGGAGGTCTCCTGCCTAGACTCGTCCTCAAAGGACGGCAGGACCACTGACGGGCTGGCGTCCACCAGCTCCTGGATCATCTCCAGGGTAGCCGCCATATCCTCACCTACCAAACAAGCAACTCAGACCAGGTCAACAATTTTGGCTTGCAAAGAGTGCAACTACAACAGGAAGACTCCCTCTGAAGTAATCAGACACTTACCCGGGCAACTGCTAGCCACCGTGAGTGCTGGCTCTCCCGCCTGTCCAGGCGTACTGCTCAGTGCCTCAGTCGGGGCCTTGGCCCCCGAAGTCTCGGCCTCCTCTGCACAAGCCAAACAGTCACATCAGCGGCCAGAAACAAGCAAAGTCGCAACTCACAGCCACGCTAACCTTTGCATGGTTGGGAGTTTCAACCGAAACGTATCAGTTTTGGACCTAACTGATCCGAAATCAACTGGCCGAAACAATGGCGAATCACCTATACTAGCTGGGAATCAGACCGAGCAGGTCCTGTACAATTGACATCAGGAGCGAGCTGAGCAGTCCATCGAGTAGAAGGATTCAGCTGATATGGACTGATGTACATTATACACCAGGAAGAATTCAACCCAGTTCCAGAGGATTGCTGAAACACTAATGAGCAAAACAACAAGGATTAAATAAGGAGTATGGGATCAGACCCCCAGCTCAGAATTGTAATTTATGCATGGATCTTCACCCGTGGTATGCGCATCCATGATTAATTCAGAACTCATGCATCATATTTGCACATTTATAAGTGCGTAGATGCAAAGAAACAAGGAAAGACATCCCATTTGCATTTCGTATGCATGAATCAAGAAATCCCATTCGCATGTTCATGTTTCAGAAAATACAGCCCTGTATTTCCCATCTGCATATGGCACATATTTAACCCCTTTAGCATCTGATGCTCTAAGGAGATCAATCGCAACATGAGAACCCTTGGTCATCGGCATGCGGGTTGTGCCCATGACAAGAGTGTAAAGAGGATAAAGAAGAAGAAATCTGCAGCTCCGGGCTAAAGGGGGTCGATTCTGGGAGTCGACCCCCCATTTTGGCCCAGTTCTGTCCGGGTTGTTCTGCCCTAGGACATGCCCAGGAGTCGACTCCAGCTATCCCAGGCCGCACCCCAGAGTAGTTTGCTCCCCCCAGTAGTGATGCCAAATGCCTTGTGTTTGACCGACTCGCGTAAAATCTATTGGGGTTTCATGTAACTAATCAAACATGGCGTAGGTACACAGGAGTATACCAGGCCTCCTTATTGAAATTGTCTATGTATGGGCATATCTGCCCTTTCACTCACGTCCCGGAATTTAGCATGGCATCTTCACTTTCACGCATGTATCATTTTATAGATGAATTTTAATTGTATGGGAAGTCAAATGTTCTCTTTGTTACACTTCAATTTCCTCAAAAAAGGAAATGCTAGATGCTGCAATTTGTGGGAAGCATACATACACATTACATAGGAGGATGGATAGAAATGCATATGTGTGATGCTCCCTTGAAAGAGATGTCTGTGAGCATGACCAAGAAGTCCCATTGATTTTCCCACGTAGGCGATCGTATTCTCCATATGCCTCCTAACTTTCATGGGTTTCGGGTATATCGGCCTATCTCGCTTGCTGTAAATAATAATAAAAAAAATCTGCATTTGCACATCGTTTCAAACCGAATTCTTATTGAAATTGCAGCGGCATGGGCATTTCTACTACTCCACTCCCATTCCAGAAATGAGCAGGGTATTCATACCCCCATATATGCTACGGCATACACATATGGTGCATGTAGGAAGAATGTTACACCAACTTCATTTCTTGAATGATTGGATGCCATCACCCACTGCATATAAGTCTAGAATTCATACCCCTAAATAGGCTGTCAAAGTCCTTCATGCATGGGCAAACCTACAGGGTTCATACTGTCCAATTTCTTGGTTTGTGCAACAACAATGAACACATTTCTTGTCTCTACGTTTCTTGCCACCAGTGAGAGGAAGCTTAGCCATGACGCTAGCAAGGGAAGAGTATTCTCGAACGTCAGAATGTACAGGAGTGACAGGCTTGCTACCCATGACTGGGTGTTCTGGTTCTTCACTTGGAACTTTAAAATAAATCTCCTCTAGCAAGGAGGTTAGATCCATGTTGAGGATTTATCCTCGTAAAGCATCATATTCTGAATTCGGCCCACTCAAGAACTTCACGATGCCATCATCCTCTTCAAGGACCAGATAGATCAGTTGATCTGCAGGTGATCTCCATCTAGCATTACAAAAGACATCTAGCTCATTCCACATCAAAGTGAGAGCAGTAAGTGAACTCTGCTTTAACTCATGAATGTTGTGGCTCAACTAATACAAATGAACCTTAGTTTGCAGAGGTGGAAGGCTCCATAGATGGAGGACGTGTAATGGAAGATGTAGGAGAAAACACGTCGAGCTTCTCCCCTTGCACGGGAGCAGTCGGGGTTGACTCGAGTGCAAAAAGGGGTGGACCCTGCTCGAGATCTGCCATGGGTAAAGGTGAAGGGATAGGTGAAGTAGGGGTAGTTGGGTTTTGGGTTAAAGGTATAATGGAGGGCCGAGGTGGCAGAAATGGGAGGTTAATTGGGGAAGGTTTTGTGGTAAGTTCGGTGGAGACCAGCGGAATGGGAGTTAATGAAGGCGTAATTGGAGGAGGTTTGGTGGAAGGTTCGACAGAGGCCGGTGTTGTGGAGGTTAATGGCAAAGCTAGTGGAGGTTTAGTGCAGAGAAAATGCCGAATGGGGCGAATGGTGTTAGGGATAGGAGACATGTCTTGGTGTGCCGATGTGGGTGATTGGAGTATCCACCCATCGTCATAACACCAATGAGTCTCAAAAATGGGGGTTGGATTAAGGACGGTGGCATCGTCCTGAGCAGGGGGTTCATCTGGTAATGGAGGGAGAGGAAAGCGAAGGAAACTCAGAATGGGTGCCTGCAGAGCTTCATCATCACGTGCCGTCTTGAATTATTCAATTGCCGGCTTTTCATTATTAGGCTCAAGTGGACGCCGTAATGAAGGCGTAATAATGGGTGGTGAAATGTAATGGTATTGCAAAGGATTTTGTGAATATAAGCATGTAAGCAGAAATGGTAGCAGAGGGCCATATTGATGAATGGGGTGAATGGGTGGAGGGCAGACGGCGTCCACTTGAACGTTGAAATCTGTCGGATCTCGCTTGCCTGAACTGTCGATGCCGTAGTTGTCTCTCCTATCCTTCCAATCTTTCTCCATCTTTGTAATGTCGTTCAGAACGGCGTGAAGGGGATTGACTAGAGAAGGAGGAGGAGGAGCGAACCGTGGGCTCGTAACCCTTTTTAATTGTTCCTCCAACAAAGTGACTTTATCAAGAAGAGTTTGTTGGAGGGGTGTGATTTGAACAATGGAGGGTTGGCAAGGCCTCGAAGGAGGGGCCGCATAAGAAGGCCATGGAGGAGGCGTAGCGGGCTGACCAGAGGAAGGACCTGGTCGGGCTGGGTTGCAAGGAATGAATGGGACTTGGGGCTATAAGGGAGGAGGAATAGAAGGAGGCGGGTGATGGGCCACCCGAGGAGAATGAGTCGGAAGAGGAGGTGGGTGATGGGCCACCCGAATGGGAACAGAAGGAGGAGGAGAAGAATGAGGTGCACCCTCAACAGCGGCCTTAAGGGGCTAGATTTGTTGAGGGATGAGATGATCTATGACATGCAAAATTTGGGAGACATTCTCATCATCAGGAGGAGATGGTCCCGCGGGAGTAGTGGCTCGCGATTGAAGCGAGGGACCATGAAATTGGGCATTGCCCATGGGTCGGGTAATACCATAAGAATGAGGACGTGATCCCCTAGAATGATTGTGGTGGGAATTATGAAGTTGAGGAGAATAAGATGTGCTAGGTTGATCATCCTCATGAATATTAATTGAATTAAACATGTTGGTCTTCTTATCAAGGTAAGCCATTATGCGAACAATTCAATGTGCAATCAAAACAATTTACAAAGATAGCAAACAAGTTGGAATGGTTACCATTGATTTCTTTTGTTTGAACCTTCGTGAATTAAATAATTTTTAACAAAGTTGATGTGATCCACTCAAGGTAATGAACCTAGTTTCAAATGTGATTTTCTCCGGTGTCAACTAGGTTAATTCTCACCACGCATAGGCCAACTAAAACCTGGGGACTTCAAAAGGTACAACCTGCCCAAGCGTCCGTGAGGGAATCCACGGGTGCGGGGACTTATGGAGGCCTTGGTTTAGGAATTTTCAGTCCAAAGAGATGGAGTGCTCAATGGAGGGTCATTCCTTAACAAGAGAGGGGTATGGTCTCCTAGAAGGGTGTGGGAGAGGAGGTCTCCCAAGCCAAGATGCTCCTATAATGCAGGCTATATAAATATGAATAAGATATTACAAGAAATGTCACCATCACATCTCATGTGATTGGTTTACAGGGCATACATTTCTATCATCCTCTAGACTAGAGGCTGCGGACGTGTAAAATTACACGTCCATGTGTTTCTACCAGTCCAACTATAACAATAATTTCAACCGAAGAGACCATGGAGAGCACGTCCCGTCCGGACTCTCCGAACAAACAACATGTTGTTGTAGAGCCGTCTCTGAAATCACGACAGCGAAGAGAAACTAACCCCTGGGAGACTCATTACTGGTGGGCCTCCCGAAGAGAACCAGGTGGATCGTCAATCGCGTCCAAAACGGGCCCAGAAATCCACCTTAACGACGGCTCGTTGCCCCTTCAGCGGCACGCCCTCGCACAGCGCTTGCCGGCACGCCTCCTGGCCCTTCGCCGGCACACCCCAGCGTTGTCCTCAGCAGCACGCTCCAACGGACCCTCAACGGCGCGCCTGGCGTAGACTTCGCCGGCACGCCCTTGTGCCTTCTTCAATGGCACACCATCAAGTGCCCTTCAATGGCACGCTACAAAAGGCCCTCCAGCGGCACACTTCATGTGCCCCTTCAACGGCACACCACCTAGTGCCCTTCAACGGCACACCTGGTGCCTCCTTCAGTGGCACGCTCCTGCGAGTCCCTCAGCGGCACGCCCTTAGGCCTTTCAACGGCGCGCCCATAAGGCCCTCAACGGCACGCGTCAACTGCCCTCAACGGCACACATGCAAGGGCCCTTAGGCGGCACACCTCCACAGCGGCGCAGACCAAATCTTATGGCCATGCCCTACGGATCCTTGACGCGCGGTGAGCGTGCTGAGGTGTCACCCCAGGAGGAAGCCACGCTGCCTATCCCCCTGTCAGCGAGGACAACGGGAAGTCAAATCCCCAAATACACCGCTTCCCGCCTTCGTCGCCCCATGTTCGATGGGCCCCGTGCCGCTGGGTATAAAACCCCTCTGCACCGGCGAACGACAAAAAAAAGAGAGACACATAGAGAGACGAACAGAGACACAAGCAAGCACACCGGGGGAGAAGAGAAGGAGAAAAGGAAGGAGAGCTCCGCCGTGGGATCCCCCCTTCGACAACCACCCCAGAGAAAGAGTAAGAGAGAGAGTGGGAGAGAGAGAGGTGTAGCAGAGAGGGCGGGGGAGAGCAGGGCGTCGTCGCCCCTGTTCAACCCCAGTTCCTTCCTTCTCTTCTTCTTCGTTCTTTCCTCCTCCCCCCTCTTTACCCCTCAGTTGAAACTTTTACTCCACATTCTTCATGAATGAAAGCTTTATCTCCTTGGTTTCCTTTGTTGTCTTTGTTCGTGGGATTCATGCGTGTGCTTGATGGTTTCTCCCTCCTCTCCGGCAACGTTTTCGTCTTCCCCGTCAATGGTCCCTTCACTTTTGGGGGAGGGCCTCTCTACCTCCGCCTTGCTGTGTTTCCCCAGTCCCCTCCAGCACCCAGTCCCCACTTCTCCCTCTCCTAACTGAGGCCTTCCCCCCCCCACTCGTTCCAACCCATCCCGCCTAGCCAGATTCTGGCCTTCGGGAGCTATGCCCTCGCCGGTGCACTCCCCCAGCAGTACACCTTTGGCTCTCTCCCTCAGCAGCACGCCTTGGCCCTTCTTCGCCGGCACAACCTCCTTGGTCGGTACACTCCTTCTAACCTTGCCCGGCACACCCTTGTCCCCCCTAGCCCGGCAGCCCTTTGGCCCTTGCCCGATACAGTCTATCCGCATGCCGTCAACGGCACACCCTCAGAACACCCCTCCACCGGCACAGCCTCCCTGGCCGGTACACCCCTTCTACCCTAGCCCGGCACACACTCGTGCCCCCTTGGCCGGTACACCCCAGCCCTCTCCCCAGCAGTATGTCCTCAACTCCTTAGTTCCCTTAGTTGGCCACCCTTCCCCGGCACTCCCTTGAGCCCCTGGCCGGTACACCACCTCACCTCCATGTACCCCAATTACCCAAGGCCCGTCTGAGAGTGGTCTCCCTCTATTGAACCCCATGTAGAAATATTCCATCGGATGGTGATACACCATACCAAGACCTCGCCAAATGCGAGATTAACGTCTCAGAATTTAATATGATAAATTGCGGGTGCAACAAATGCCCCCCATGGGACATACGTCCTAGTCGGAGGCGACGGCGGGTGGCCCGTGCTTTCCAGGATCTTTTGCTATTCTCCGGGCTCATAGGCATGCCGGGGTTTTGCGTGACTTTTCATATTCTTATTGCTGCTCATATGCTGATTTGATTGATTGAGCTTTCTCTGATCTTGGCCTTGCAGCTCCTGCAGACACGGCTCGTTCCAGACGGAGCAGAGAGACTTCCTAGAGGTCCAGGACCAGCGGTGGTGATGATCACTATGTATGGAGGACAGACAGGCCTATGCCATTATTTCCCCCTCGTAGCATCACCCCTGAGGGCTTTGACGCGGTGGACCGCGGAGTTACTTGGGTCCCTGAGGGCCCGATTGGGGAGGCTACTACCGCTGAGGGTGTTGTTGACGTCTCCAGGATCATGAGGAGGCAGGGATGCTATATTTATGATCGGTTGGGCGGCTACCCATCACACTTTCCACTGGACCGTCATCTCCTGCCTTTTATCCAGAGCTTTGTGCCACCTGGAGTAGAGGCTGACGACCCCCGGCTTCTAGAAGAGAGGCGCCGTCTAGAGCGGGCCATATTGCTTTGACGGGACAATATGCATGGCACCTGCAGTTTTTCCTATCCGAGCTTCCCAGAGGGCTTTGTGCAACAGCGACAGTACTATGATCAGAGGAGTCTGGGCTTCTTCAGGGAGTTTGACAGCTTTACTGTGAGGGCGGTGCCATCTTCACCAACCGTTTGGCATCTGGCTGGACATCACAAGGCCGCGGATGTTGTCCTCGACGGGATGTTTCTAACTCCCTCTGGCGCAGCCTTTTCACATGATGACTATGATACTGACTGCATGCTAGAAAGGATTTTGGCACAGAGGACCACGAGCTGGTACGGGAGATGGGCCGTTGTTCCTTCCCTTTGGTACCGCCGCGGTGCCACAGAGTGGCTGTGGGGCGTACTGCTGGTTTACAGGACAGCACTTGACAGGGCCGGTATACGCCATGCAGTGACAGCAGCTTTATATTCATATTCCTGCCATACGGGACTGGTTCAGGCCTTAGCTGAGAGATTCAACAGGCGCTGGAACACATTCATGACTGCTGAGGGGGAGACTTCACTGGACCTGTGGGCCTTTCACAGGATTTCTGGTCTTCCTATTTGCGGACAGCCATACGAGGAGTTATGCCCGGATGATATGCATCTGAGTGCTTCGGATGGAGCAGGTCGATATCTCCTGCCATATTGCTTCAGGTACTTGATGAAGACTTGGAGGGACTTGGCCCTCGTGGGCAAGGAGAGAGCTGCACGGACGCCGAGGGTGACCCTGAATGCATGGGTCACACACTTCTACAGCGGTCCGTACTGTTTCTACGAGGAGTTTGCTTCCTCGGGCATGACTTGGGAGCAGTGCCGAGAGGTCGAGCTCCGATTTGCTTCACATCCTCGTCACTTACCCGCCCCAACTCGGGGGTGGAACTCGAGGGGACTGCCGCCACTGACGTACTTGGCAGCCTATCTGGCCTACTGGCTGGCCAGCTTCGTGATCCCTCATGGAGAGGAGGGGATTCTGCGTACAGAGGTGATCTACCCGGCTTGTTTACTGGCTTGCGATCGCAGGATTGCCATTGCGCTAGCCGCGTTGGCCAATATCTACCATTGCCTTGGGGCCTTGACTTCACACTCATCGCCTAGGGATAAGCATGTTTTGATGCCCACCCACTATCTGAGTGCGTGGGCCGGCTTGTTATTGCCAGAGTTGTCACAGAGGACACCAGTGGACAATCCAGCTGCGCCACTGATTTTTACTTTTACTGGTCATCCGGACCAAGATGCAGTTTTGCAGCTTGCCAGTGCCCGTCGTACTTTGTCTTTCCTCCATACTAGGAGGGATGAGAGTCTGGAGTTTGATCACAGCTCTCATTCGTACCGTCCTTACTCAGAGCGGCAGGGTGACAGATTTGTCTACAAGTTGTCTTCCTGGGCTTTGCCTTCTCTCCATGCACTGGCCGATTGGGTTGTCTGCATACGACCCGGAGTTCTGGTTTACCGCCGTTCTAGCATGGCAGTACTTGAGCCATATTACCCGCATCGGTTTGCAAGGAACTTTGGGTACGACCAGGCTATACCCCAGCATGCAGATTTTCCTCTGGCAGTTCGACAGTACAGACAGAGGGACGTCCACCTAGTAGCAACTGCATGGCATGACTTCCTCTCCCGTGATGTGAAAGAGGAGTATCCTGTTCCAGAGCAGACACACAGAGGTTTCTTTGATATACACTATGCGCGCTGGTGGTTTAAACTCAGCAATGTCTGTAGACAGCGAGCTGATGCTATTCGAGCTGCGGAGGAACGGCGCCTGAAGGAGGAGGATCTGCCTCCTTTGTCACTGGATCTCAAGTTCATCAGATCTCATTTTTCTGGAGCCGCCAGGGCTATTCGTGAGATTGAGACCCGTTGGAGGGAGGACGGACTCCCCATTCCTGTTGATAGGAGTCAGTACACCGAGGCTTTGAAGCCCTTGCGGGGTGCGCCTGCTGCAGCCTCTTCTTCTAGATATGCCCGCCGGGGAGCAGCCCCTGGCTCTTTAGCACTCTATTCCTGGTGGGAGGACTTAAAGGCCTCTTGCGGTCTGAGGACCCCTTCCCAGTTGTCCGAAGCTGTCCCCGAGGGGGCGTTAGGAGGCAGCGCCTTTACAGACTGGAGGACACACATCATGAATGCAGTGGGTTGCGCGGGCCCTATAGAGTACATTTCAGACTTGGAGGTGGCTACCACTCCCAATGCTATCTGGGCTATTGTGAATAAAGTTGCTCGGATCCTTGGCTTGAAAACCGAGCAAATCATCTTGAGACCTGAGAGGCTTATCGGGGATCCAGGTATATGCTGACTTATTCAACCGTCTCCTTTTGCTCTGCAATTCAAGATGCTGATTTCATGGAATCTTTTTCCATTTGCAGGACATGCCAGTGGCTCAGAGGCTCGCGATCACGGGAAGAGGCGTCGGGCTGACAGCCGGGAGGGTGATCCGCGACCTACTGCTCGTCAGCGTCCTGAGGAGGGATCTCCTACTCCGACGGAGACTTCTAGTAAGAGCGGGAGAATCTTATTTCAAATCAGCATTACAACCTGTTTTGAGAATGGCGCAATCTGACTATGTTTCCCTCTTCTTCTTCTTTTTTAACGCAGCGCCTCCTGAGACTCGGCCGGCTGCCAACTTTTCTCCTCGCCCCGGGAATAGATTTGCAGAGGCGTAGTTGGAGGTGGACGGCTCGGCCCCTGATTTTAGTGTGGATATTGAGGGGCTGGACCCTCTCACCGATGAGTATACGCCTGTGACAAGCGATTCTCCCGCAGTTGGCACGGGCGGGAACCCTATTGCTCAGGATGCGGGTTAGTATTGTTCATACTTAACCCCTCTTTGTTCCCCTTCGAACAGATGAAGTATGTGCTTCAGCTAATATAGCATTGCATGTTGCAAGGACTTCTCGAGCTCAGACCCCTCTCCCTATCATTGAAGGAGGGGAGGGGTCCCCTGGCGGTGAGGAGACTTCTCCGCCGTCCGGTTCTTCAGACGGGAAAGGCTCTGGCACCTCATCAAGCACAAGGACTTCTAGCACTTCCTCCACCGGAAGTTCTTCTTCCTCCTCATCGAGTTCTTCTGAGGAAGGGGCAGTCAGGATGAGCCCAGGTAATTTAAGGCTCCCCGTTTCTTTTGCATATGAAATAATGAGCCTATCCAACTTGTTTCGTTGCTCATTATACAGCTGTTCAGACGACCTTTTCCTTGGATGAGCTTTCCAAGCTCATGGAGGTCGGATCCTCTGCTGACTTGCCAGCTTTTGATGAAGGTGTTAGGGTTCCGATTGCAGGGGTCGGAATTCCTAACAAGGAAGTACCGTCCTTAGCCATGGGACCGTCGGCAGGCACTGCCGATGTTGCAGAATCCAGTCGGGTGCAGGCTTCAGGTATGCACAAAGATACTCTGTACATCATTCCTGCTACACATGCTGCTGCATATTAACATTTTGTGATGCTTCTGTTTTGAAACAGCTGACGATCATCAGAAGGAGAGTAGCCTCCCTCGATCCACGGAGATAGACCTGACAGTAGGCTCATCCCACACGCCAACTGAGGGGCAGGACACTACTGACGATGCTGCGACCTCCATCGATTTGGCGACGAAAGGTATATTGTTGTCAAATTAAGGAGTTCATGATCCATCCAACAAGACTCCTTTTATTTGTGATATTGATCACTATTTGACATATGGATGCCTTCTTTCAGGTGTCTCTCCTTCCATGGAGCCGACGACAGAGGTCGACCTTGCTGTAGTTGAGGAGGAGGCACCTATAGAGGCTGATATGTCTTCATTGAATATGAAGTGCTCATTCTGACTTTTGGTATGGCCGGAGTACTAAGACTTCCCATTCCTTGCCTTCCTTGCAGAGAGGTCGGCGACGCCTGTACCATCCGCGGAGCAGGGACCGGCACTTGTTGATAGTTAGCCAATTAGCTTAGCCCGGACAGATAAGTTACTAGGGCAAGAGAGTGCTCACGCCTTCAACAAAGGGGTGAGGGGTTCGCTCCACCGTGGCGTAACTATTCTCAGGGCCAAACCTTGGCTAGTGTAGGTTGGATGCTCAAGGGCAAGGGTATAGTGGCCACCTAGGGCCAAAGAGTAAGGTTGGAAGGCCTGTTAACAGGCTTCGCTGATGGTGAAGAAGTTGCCAGGAGACCCAAAGTATGTTCATTCCTCGATAGGGGTGGAGGACCCGAGCGAGAGATAGACTCATTGTCTTTAGCGAACAATGAGGAAAGTCAAGGGTAGATTTGTTGATCGACGTAGACGGAAGGTCTGGGCCGAGGGTTGGCTTCTCCGATGGTGACGAAAATTGGGGGTAGGGTTTATTCGTCAACATAGGTTGAGTGTTGAAGCAAAGGTTTGTTTATTAATGAGGATGAAAGGTCCAAGTTAAAGAGTACTGACCGGTCTTGCAGATGGTGACAAGGGTCAACGATGGTTTGTTCATCGACATTGGTTGAATGTCGAAGCAAAGGTTTGTTCATTAATGAAGACGAAAGGTCCAAGTTAAAGAGTACTGACCAGTCTTGCTGATGGTGACAAGGGTCAGCGATGGTTTGTTCATCAACATCGGTTGAATGTCGAAGCAAAGGTTTGATCATTAACGGGGATGAAAGGTCCAAGTTAAAGAGTACTGACTGGTCTTGCCGATGGTGACAAGGGCCAATGATGGTTTGTTCATCGACATTGGTTGAATGTCAAAGCAAAAGTTTGTTCATTAACAAGGACGAAATGTCCAAGTTAAAGAGTACTGACTGGTCTTGCCGATGGTGACAAGGGTCAACGATGGTTTGTTCATCGACATTAGTTGAATGTCGAAGCAAAGGTTTGTTCATTAACGAGGATGAAAGGTCCAAGTTAAAGGGTACTGACCGGTCTTGCCGATGGTGACAAGGGTCAGCGATGGTTTATTCATCGACATTGGTTGAATGTCGAAGCAAAATAGGTTTGTTCATTAACGAGGATGAAATGTCCAAGTATAAGAGTATTGACTGATCTTGTCGATGGTGACAAGGGTCAGCGATGGTTTGTTCATCGACATTGGTCGAATGTCGAAGCAAATGTTTATTCATTAACGAGGATGAGAGGTCCAAGTTAAAGGAAATGTCGATCGATCTTGCCGATGATGACAAGGGCCGAACACGGGTTTGTTCATCGACATTAGCTAGATGCCGAAGCAAAGGTTTGTTCATTAACAAGGATGGAAGGTCCAAGTTAAAGAAATGTCGACCGGTCTTGCCGATGATGACAAGGGTCGATGGCAATTTGTAGAAGTTGAATGACAAATGGGGATGCAACCTCATTGTTCTGTCACCATTCATTTTTTATCATCATTTTTTTTGACATCACATTACTGACTTAAGTGCCCTTTCGGGTTTTTGCCGAAGCCAACCCCCTCTTGCTTTTGCCCATGTGCCCTTTTGGGTTTTCACGTGTCGGGATACCCAATTTTACCTATAGTCCCCTTTCGGGTTTTCACCGCACCTAGGTTGCAGCCATTTTTGCCCTTACTAAGGCATATTTGAGTAAGTTCGGTGAGACACCTCTATTTTAAGCCTCTTTTTCATCATTCATTTTTTTCCTTCTTTTTTTTTTGCTTGATCCACGGGACGAAGCCAGTGCAGACAATGGCTTGTTAGTTAGGAGTGGACAGGAAGTCCGGACTAGGGATGTTGACTGATCTTACCGATGATGACAAGGGTCAAACCTGGGTTTATTCATCAGCATTAGTTAAATGCCGAAGCAATGGAAGTTTATTTGTTAACAAGGATGAAAGGTCCAAGTTAAGGGGAATGTTGACTGATCCTGTCGATCATGACAAGGGTCGAACTTGGGTTTATTCATCGACATTGGTTAAATGCCAAAGCAATGAAAGTTTATTCGTTAACAAGGACGAAAGGTCCAAGTTAAGGAAAATGTCCACTGATCAAAATATCGGGAGGCAAGGCACCAGCTATTTCATTAGTAAATCGGATGAAAATGCCCTACTTCAAAAAGAAACATACAAAAAAGCTCTTCGAGCTTTGCATGAAAGAGAAGCTTATAGGTTTGCCAGAGCCACGAAAGCCAGCAGAGGCCGAAAAATAAGACGAGCCAAGATGTTAATGCGGAGATGTTAGGTCATACCATTGAAGACTGTTACATTTTCAAAAATGTAGCTGAAAGCTGATCCAAGATGGCCTAATTAACATGCTAGGCCATCTGATCAACCCTCCCCAACCTCATGCCTAGAATCAACCGAACCAATCGGTCAATGTGATTCATATGGCGACAACCTCCTCGACACCCGATGCATCAGAGGCTAGACTATCAACCCAACAATTCGCGGCTAGCTCAGGATCTATTCTTCCCCAAATGCATGAATGTCTAGCAGTTCGAAGAAGTATCCGAAAGATAGAAATGGAGATTAGGCGACTACAACAAGAACAACAGGAGCTACTACAATTCCTAAAACATGTTGATGAACAGCTGGCAACATCTCCCTCTGGACCATTTGCAAAAGGACCCGCCCTGACACATACAAAATGCAGAAGGACCAACAGGAACCCAGATGCCACTAAGGTCCAGACGATGGCTAACGGAAGAATCATCGGACTAATCTACTGACGAGGAACGAGAGAAGTCGTATTCTTTCCCTCGTCATAAAATTTTGGAGATCTTCCATATATGTTCTCGAGAAGGATTGATAGACCTCTCGACGTCAAAAAATGATGAAATGACAAACACTATGCGTCAGCATGGCTATTGTTTGTACCACCGGTCAATAGGTCATGTCATCCATGATTGTCAGGCCTTTAAAGATACCACGAAAAATCTAATCAATCAAGAGGTGATAGATATGGCTGACCATTTGATAAATCCTCCACAACCTCATGTTCAGAAAAGGTCAAGCTTTTCTGTCAATGTAATACACACATCAACCTCCCGCACATCATCTGAGCCAGAGGCAAAAGAAACCAGCCTTGGTCAAGACCAGCTTAAATCGTGGCGCCCTAGTTGGCGATCATGGCAAGATTTAGAATCTTTTCCCTTCCCAAAGAAAGATACCCAAAAATTACTTGGCATCCTTTTGGGCGGGAAAGAAATCCTGATGTGCGACCCACCAAGAAGTCATTTCAAAATAAGCAAGGAGCGTCCTCGGCACTGCGCTTCTTCCACACATTTGATTAAAGAAGACTAGGAGGTCCAAGGGTGCATCAAGTCTTGCTCAACAAGAAAAATTAATATTGAAAGCCCTTTGTCAATGACAAGTTATTACAAAGAAGTTGTCGAGGATTTGTGCCAGGAATCCTTGACCAAGCCTTCTGCCCATCCAAGCGAGTCAAGCGCTTTTTAACAAGACGCTTAGAGCCTCTGACCTTCTCGCAGAGAGGAAGGGAGTCACATCCTAAAAAGCACTCCACAAGAGGCCAAAAGGATGAGATCATGTAGAGAAGTTGTGAGGATAGCTCCAAACAAAACCTACAAGGTAAGCCCAGGGGACAAAACTTCAAGCAAAACCACAATGGCAAAGCTAAGGTGGGAGAACCCAAGGCTAAGTCTCGATCCAACACTAAACAAATCAAGTCACAACTGAAGAAAACCCCAAGGTGCCGCAAAAGCCTCAAGGCTTCGGCCTAGACTTGGCCAAATATCAAGAATTGCCGTCCGAAATAATCAAGCAAGCAATCAATGTCACCTTCCAAGCACCGCCAAAAGAAGCTGATTGGGCTAAGGTCACTCCCCAGAGAAATCGCAAACCAAAGCCCTCCAAGGCATTGGCCCAGAGCATAAAGTAGAATCCTCAGGATAAACCATCCCCACCTCCAAGGCCAACTGTCCTCTCTCCATAAGATGCGACACACGTCAAGAAACAAGAGAAGAATAGAAAGAAGAATCTGAAAAAAAAAAGTTGAAAAAACAAGCTGAACAGGCGGCAATGGAAGCCCCCAAGGAAAACCTCCGGTCAAACCCAGTTCTCAGGTAGATTCCAGTCTACCTAGTTGGTTCTAAGCCTGGGAAGCTAGCCAGTTCAAAAATCCCCCAGGGGAAGTACAACGACAGGAAAATTCCAGTCACAGATTGGTATCATAGATCTTTGAGAGAGCTTAGCAACTGCGCCAGTTCCACTTCATTTTGACATCAGTCCGTGTCATGGCGGCCGTTCTTGTTTGAGCATGTAGTTCTGTCTAGAACCAGGACAACTAGAAGGGGTGACCATAGAAATTCATCAAAAAATGCATCGGGGAAGATTCAGTGATGGCCACTCCCAAGGGTCGACCAGGGACCCTCTGCCTTCGTCCCGGTGAACCGCCGCCATCAGAAGCTTACCGAACGTCATCGTACCTTTGGAGGCCCTTGTCCGCTGTCCTGCTGGCCAGCAATCGCAGAACCGGAGCGGCACCCGCCACCCACCACCTTGCTGCCCACAAACCCAAGTTCAGTGCTCTCGGCGCCACTATGCAGCCCTTTGCCTCCTTGAGTGGAGTGGGTAGTAAAATCTTTGCTGTAAATTAATGTTACTATTGTACCGGCAGTTACGGAACTTGGTCGGGATGTCTTCCCCACGTCCCGAGTGTGGAGGTACACTCGCCTCTAAACTTTTGTCTTATTTGCTTAGCTAGTATAAGTTCTAGATGCCACTTCATGTGAGTAGTTTATTTCCTAGCTAGTTAAACTTAGTCACCGCAGTGAGTTGTGAGTGCGAGACCCATCCCGTGACTCATTCCGAGCACGAGAGTGAGCTGACCACCGAAGACTCAATGCCGATTTCTCAACCGTGCAGGTCGACACGTTTCCCTCACTGGGGACGATCGTGAGCAAGTGCTTCTTATTGGAGGCGTATTCGCCCCTCTGGACTACTTTAGGCACCGAGTTGTTTGTGTCGTTGTTGGTTGCGTCGTCCAATGAGTCACATTGTCTCCTAGAAGTCTAAGGATCGCATCCAAATACGAGTCGAGTCTCATTGTCGTCCTACATCACGACCCTATCAGGTGTCTCTCATTCTTCTTCCCCGACCTTGTTGGGTGATTATCCTTCTTCTTCCCCGACCCTATCGGGTGACTCTCATTCTCCTTCTTTGACCACGTCGGATGATTTTCCTTCTCATCTTCCTATTCATTCCTCACCCTTTCGGGGTGATTGCCCTTTTTCATGCTATTTTCGAGGCTTTAGTCCACCTTGATCTCAATTGTTCTCCATTTCTTCTGTACTTGATTCCTTGTTATCAGGGTCTCTGCACCCTAACGAGGGAATACTAGCCCTCGTCTCTCTTCCTTTTCATCCACCTTCATCCAGTTTGGTGTTCGCCACTTTTTCATGATAAGGAATTATCATGCCTTATGATCCTTTCCATTTTATCCTGAAAAGCAAGGAATACAAGGTTCATGTCACGTGAAGCTTATGCTGGTCAAAAACGTTTCAGGATGCTGGGTCTCATGATATGGATTTGCAAGGTATCTTTTATTTCTGTGCAAGAATGTGCTTGCATTCCATTTATTTATTCCTCACATTCATGCACATGCTCATAATGCTTATAATGTTAATTCCTTAACATGGTTGAGTGGCTTTAGGAATCTTTGCCTAGATAGGGTTGATTAGTTAAAAGAGTTCACTTCTATAGCATCTTAGGCTGGTGATAGCTCCATGCTGGGAGTCTAGTTTTTTCCCCCGATTGTCAATGGTGATCTCTTGAGTTTGGGTTTTCTTTCACACACTTCATGGCAAGCCATAATCGATCTCTCTAGTGCAACACCGTAGCTGCTTTGGCCATACTTTGGGTATACACGAAGGCCTTTTCTCTTCTCTACATGGCCAAGTGCAGGGACAAGAGATTGACGGATGAGATAACCAACGTAGGCACTCCCCAATACAGGAAAGGTCTCAAATAGGGGCAGTCTTAGAAAAATAAATGAATAAAAAATACCATGAAAAATACCCCTGATCTAAGTAACCGGGTCTGCTTCTCTTACTGAGGAGGGTAAAATTCACCAGGCTTAACACGGCCCAATATTTTCAGATCTAGTAAAGCCCACTTCGGTAAATCCTAAAAAGGACTACTAGCCCACATGTGAAATTACTACACACATAGGATCTAGACGTCACATTTCTCTCCAATAGATGAGCATCGCCACCATCATCACAGGGCTTTACCCAGCATGGACTGGGACACACCCTCCCTACCAAGATTCTCGCCACGAAGCTTCCCTTCTAGGAATGGGCAAGCGCATAACGGGTAACCTCCACGATCAAGGAAACATTACTCCGCAATCTACGTCATTTCCCAACCGAGGAACAACCAGCACCACCATGGCCTACATAAATAGGACCCCACTGGATCCAGAAGGGGGGAACACAAGAGAGGCACCACGATAGACATAGTCTTGTAGAGACACAGAAGGAGAGAGAGAGACATCTTCGTGCTACTTGATCTCTATGTCAAGAAGGAAGGAAGAGAGACTGCAACACAACTACGGAAACCGAGACACATAGAGAGAGCAAGGAGCTTGCTTATGCCAACAGAGCCCCACTCCACGAAGGATAGAGGAGCTCTCCGGTAGGAGGGACTGGGAGGTTCCTTTGTGATTCTTCTTCCCCTACCTTACCAAGCACTCTCCCAAAAGTGCTCTCCAGGCCTCCAAGTGCTGTCCAAGGCCCCCAAGCACTCTCCGAGAAGTGCTCTCTAGGCATAGAAGTGCTCTCCAAGGCTGCCAAGCACTCTCCTAGAAGTGCTCTCCATGCCTACAAGTGCTCTACAAGTAGGCTGAGCACTCTCCTAGAAGTGCTCTCCGGGCCTACCAAGCACCCTCCAAGCATCCTCTCCATGACAACCCCCTAAAAAAAGGGACATCAACATAGAAGGAGAAAAAGGGTTGATCTTCTGCCAAGAACTCTACACAGAGAATTGAGCTACAGCAACACAGAGGTTTCATTACGCTACGTCCAGAGAGAGAACCACTCCTCCACAACCTTACCACCCAGCGAGCACACTCCAGGTGTCCAATGGGAGCGGTGAGCACTCGTCAAGAGGGCCTACATGTCTCTCGTATCCTCTATTATGGCCTCTCTCCCTCTCCTCTGCTGTTCTCTATTCTCCTCCTTAAACTGTTGCTGACTTAAACATTGGAGGGTTGTCTGCTGGGGTAACACCCGGGACTCCTTCTGACGTCTCTTTGGCTTCTAGTGTTTGTAGGCTTCCATGGGTGTCAGAAAACTTTCCCATTCAATAAATAGAGAAGGTGGTATGTGGCGTAGAAATCAGATTTCTGCCTCTACACTTCTTGGCGCCGTCCGTGGGAACTCGAGCAAAAGGCCATGGCACCCAGTCGGAGTCTTCGCAATGCCAGCAACTGTGGGCGTGATTCTCACCAGGCCATTGGTTCTCGATGAGGGCCTTAGCAGACTTCATCCTCCCCCCGTCTACCACCAGCGATCGCCACCAATGACTCCCCAAGAGGAGAGCACCACTCTCTCAGAAACAAAGGTAGCATACGAGCTCCCTAGAGGAGAGCACAGCTACCCTTGAAAATGAAGGTGGCTTAGCAGCTCCCTAGAGGCGAGCACCGCTCCCCTTGAAACTAAAGGTAGCTTACGAGCTCCCGAGAGGCGAGCACTGCTCCCCTTGAAAATGAAGGTAGCTTATGATCTCCTTAGAGGAGAGTATCGCTCCCCTTGAAAATGAAGGTAGCTTACGAGCTCCCTAGAGGTGAGCACCGCTCTCTCAGAAACAAAGGTAGCTTACGAGCTCCCTAGAGGAGAGCACCGCTCCCCTTGAAAACAAGGAGGTAGCTTATGAGCTCCCTAGAGGCGAGCACTACTCCGCTTCAAAATGAAGGTAGCCTACGAGCTTCCGAGAGGCAAGCACTGCTTTCTTCAGAAACAAAGGGTGGCTTTTCAGCTTCCAAGAGGGAGCAATAATCTTCTCCTCTTCAGGAGACAGATGTACACTCACCTCCAAAATACAAAGGGTGGCTTTTTCAACAAGGTATTGGGTTTTAATTAAGAGAACCTAAAATTTATATGGACTTTAAATATAAAATATTTAACTAACTTTAGGTTTCGGACATTTTTGGGTGTTAACGAGACGACCCATCGTATGGGTCTCAAAGAACTAGTATCATTCAGATTCGTAGGTAAGTCATGGGCCTTTGCGCCCGACCTGGATCCACCTTCCAACAAAAACCGACTTGAGCCACCACCCAATTAATCCCCAAAGCCGGACCGACCCGAGCCAAAGGAACCTGGCTCGAAACAGGAGCACGGTCGATAGTAATTGAATCAACCACCAAAGACGGTCGGGCAGTACATCTTCAACCTCCCGACGTCCTCCCTAATCCCCTGCCTGAGACACCAGCACAACTGGCCCTTCTCTAGCATCCACAGCCTGAGCACCGTTGTGATGCCGTCGAGGACGATGGAGAGAACCACCGCGATGACGGACGGGCTTGCCACCTAAATGAGCACGACCAAAAACGTCCGGGAGCTCACCGGCATGAAGCCCAGGCATCTGACCTCTAGTTGCCCAATCCCCTTGGCCAAGAAGGCAACACCTTCTTCGTCGCAAAAATGAAGTGGCACTACCTTGAAAATGACCCTGCGCCTAGTCACCGGCGGGTTGGGTAAGGATCCCCTAGCCTTCGTCCACTGTTGAAGGCGAACCAATGCTTGACCCATCACTAGGCACCCGACAACCACCAATCTGTCCACGGCATCCTCCTCCTTCCCCACTGCCAAAAAGGTGGAGAGGGTAACCCTCACGACCTCCCAGCATCCTCCTGCAACCTCAACCAGCTGCCTTTGGACCACCTTTGCTTCCACCGGCCCTTCCACTGGGGATATACAGAGGCACCTCTGCAACCAGTCATGCCTGCCTTGCAGGAGCTCTGCCGAGAGTTTGCCAGTGTTGAGCCACCTCTTGCTCACCAGCCCAGTCACCAATGGGGAGGGCCTGATGATCTCCGCGAACAATCTGCGGCCCCCTTATCTTCCCGTAGCCCCCGCGAACCCCCTTCCCTTCTCGCTGCAGACCCTCCCTCATGTAGGCTATGTGGCCATAGTTAAAGCAAGTGGGAGGTATGCCGCCAGCCCATTCCCCCAGGTGACGAGCACCCCCGCCTGTGTGAAACATCAGCGAGCGGTGGTGGGACATGGTCCCAAGATCCGGCAAACCCCCAAAACCTGGAGCTTCTCTCTCTAGAGAAAGCTGGAGAAAGAGTATCCGGTTTTCGAATATCCTGAATCCTATTGATACAAAACCACACCCACCAGCCCTATTATAGCTCAGTAAACTACCTAGAGAGGAAACCTCAGCCACTGGCCTATGAGGGCCCAGAAAATCATAACTTCAGTCTTCATTTGCTAAATACAGCTTCGACTTTGCACGAATAATACAGCATGATGAACAGATTGCATAAATCATCTTATCTACTCTCATACGCAGGATCTCCCAATTAATTCATCTATGCTTCTCACCTTAACACTAGCAACACCCTATTTATGTGATAAATAGGCTTTCTCCTTCAAGGGCAGAAGTATCAAGTGCAGAATGAACACTAAGAACAAGATCGTCTAAATGATGTGCTGTTACTGGCTTTACACCATAACTTACCCATGGTAAATAAGCTGCTGTGAAAGTAAACAGGCCAAGGAAGCTCATAGGAATGAAAGGATTTTGCTTACTCCATACGTACACCTGTATTAAAAAATGTGCCAGCACATATCAGAATAACCAAGTAGTACAAATACACCATGCAAATCTTCGTAGAGTGCATGAAATGAAAGAATTATAATAACTGACCATCATGAAGGTCAATGAATTGCTTAGGAAGATAATTTTTGCAAAAGACTCTGATACATAAGGTATCATTCCTCCAACAAACACAATTCCAGTTAACATGGTTGCCCCAAACAACAGCATATAGAAGAAATCTGCAGTTCGTCCCCTGAATGAATTTTCCTCGAGCAGTTTGCAGTATCGAGCAAGGAAAAACAGTGCCACACCGTGTTCCAAGATATATATGACAGGCTTGTGCATAGCCTATTATTACTCCTGTGGATTCTTTTGAGAGTTCTTCCTCAAATGACCTTTCACACAAGTCGTAGCTTGCCTGGGCACGCGTGTGCCTACCCACCCGGGAGTGCTAGAGAGCTAGACCAGAGAGAGACAGTTTTTAGGTTCGTTTACCGTAGGGGCCCCCACTGTGTCAGCTCGAGTCCAGGCTAGGAGGAAAACCGGCTAAAGGACTTGATGTAACATAGTCAGTCAGTGTGTGCACACATGTTTAGGGACTTTGGACGCGTGTTGACGAGCATGACCACGACTAGACTATTGTCTTGTGTTTCGTGTATGGTGTCTTAGTGTCTGCCTGGGGCGTGTAGGGAGACACATATGTCTATGGACTAAGTTGTCAGTGGATGTATCTGGCCTTACTTCTAGTGGTTAGTTCTCCTGTCATACGAGATGTGTTTCTTCGTCTTTCTTCGGGTGACTTCTGAGCATCTTCCTGACTTTCAGGTCGAGGGTTTCCTATAGAGTTACCGAGGTTTCACCTGTAGACAATGTAGGGTTCACGGTGACGAGGTCATGATTGTGTCCTTGGACTGCATGGTCTTGGGGTGGGCCTTCATCTAAGAAGATGGGCCTCCATGATAGAGATGTCGTGATGTTTCTTCTGGCAGTTTAGCTTGGATTTTCAATAGTCTGCTGGTCCCCCCGACTATGAGATTGGGGTTTGCTTTCTATGCCATTGTGGGGGGAGAGATGGGTTATTTTTGTTGTTGTTTATTATTTTTTTGTTCTGATTTGATATATATAAATATATATCATCATCATCAAGTTTATTACCCAAGCGTGTCAGTCACTAGGTGACAAGATTCTGTTGTGCGCTTGATCTGACTTAGTCAGACGACAGTAAGGTCCGTGTCGGGACCGGCAGTCTGTCATACCGTAAAGGCTATGACGTTAATTACATCCTCCGAGAAGGAGGAAGACTCTTGATTAATTGCCAAGATAATGAGCTGCCAGGTCTGTGTAAGTACGCAAGCATAGGCAGGATGCCAAAATGATATTGTGCAATGCAGGAAATGAAGATAAATTCACGCATGCAGTTCGATTGTATTTATTCCCTAAGCCCTCGGTACGTGGTGGAGAACATAGGTCTGAAGACCACCATCACGTATAATGAAAGCGTTCAGTCAGACCTGATCTGACCTTCAGCAAATCATCAGTTGATATATCGAGGTCTGGGGTAATAATGATCATGTGGCAATTAGCAAACAGACGTACACGTGTGCATGAGTGCATAATAAAAGTGAATTTGAGCCTACCGAAGGATGGTGCCCGCAACATTTATTATTATTATCACCCATTATAATTGTTTTTATATTGTCTTGCCATGCAGCATTCATGAGTTAAATGTAGTGGGGAAGATGGGGGAATAAATGGGTTGGTAAAGATGCTAGTGATGGGTTAAAATGGCGCCAGGGGTTAATGCAATCTAATCCGGCGTGAGGAAGCATAGGAGTAGGGCTTAAACAGCACGGGGAAGCATAGGAGTAGGGCTTAAATGGCGCGAGGAAGCATGGGAGAAGGGCTAATTTGGCACGGGGTGTGAAGAGGGTTGAAGGGGTGTGAGGCGAGTGCCGAATCAAGGCGCGTTGGGTGGATGGATTTAGGATCTTTAGTGGCTCTGAGTGTAGGGCTAAACCGGCGCGGGGGGGTGGAAACTGGATTAGGGATTTGCCATTTTTTAGGATTTTTAAGGTTTTCAACCATTTAAGTTAGGTTGTAGCTTAGTTCATTCACTAGTTGTTTGCATTGATAATTAGTGTTGATTATTGGATGAATTCAGGTCCTGACTGTCCTACAAGCATGGCTTCAAAGCTTGTGCAAGGTTCATACTCAAGCACAACCCATTTTCATTCGGGAATGCATCCACAGTCATTACAATTCGAGTTGCAATAAAGCTTAGCTAGATGACCAGACAAGATTTGGGCAGCATCAATTTTTAAAATTTATGTAGTTATGTTTGACATCATCTCTCCTGGAGGAGGGGATCGAGTCAAAGAGCTGGTTGCAGCTCAAATCCAGCCGGGTTAGCTCTGCAAGATCTCCCAGGCTCGCCGAAATTGCACCAGTCAGGCGATTCAATTGGAGAGCGAGGACGCTGAGCTTCTTCAAAAGCCCGAGTTGGTTGGGTATGCTCTCGGTCAACTGGTTATAGCAGAGCTGTAGAACTGCAGAAGGGAGGAGGCGAAGAAGGAATCAAACGATTTCAGAAGGGGGATGAGGAGGAGAGCATGCAGTAGCCAACTGAAACAAGGGAATCTCCCCGGAACCACGGCAAAGAACCGAATTTTTTTTGTACGGGAAAAGTGAAAACGGAAGAGAAAGAGCTGAAAACATGCAAAAAGATCAAAATGCGGAGGAAAAATGTAATTTTTCCCACGAGTTCTTGATGGGCTCCTTAGATTCAGAGACGGTAGAAACCATTGAATACAGAAAAAAATTGGGTAACCCAGAATGAGAAAACTGTACAAGTAGAACCCCAGTTCGTTTCACCAGCAAAAATCGAAGATATCTAACTTGGCGCTAAAACAAGAGGTAGGAACTGGAAGAAACGAAAAAGCTAGGAACGGGATTACAAATCTGAAGGAAAACAAGTCGAGCTATGTAAAGCTTCCCTTTTGGAACGGAGCTAGCCAAGGAACACAGACCCTGAATGTCTCCACAGGAAAAAGGAACCCGACAAAATGCTCACCTTCCAGACTCGCCATGTTACCTATCTCGGGCGGGATGCCGCCGGAGAGGTGGTTGAAATTCAGGTAGAGGTCCGACAGCTCGGTGAGGTTAGAGATTTCCGGCGGGATCTCCCCCGTCAGCGCGTTGTAGTGAAGGAACAGGCCGGACAGGCACCGGAGCCCCGCCACTGCGGGAGAGATGCTCCCCGACAGCCCCTTCCCCTGCAGCGAGATGTTGGTAACCTTCCCGTGCTCGTTGCAGGCGACCCCTTCGAAGTCCCCCCGGCAGGGGTCCCCCACCGCGGTCCACGAAGACAGAAACCGCCCCTCCGGGTCCAGCGACGCCTTGACCTCCATCAGCACCCTCACCTCCTCGTTCCCCGCGGCAGGGAGCGGCCGAGCGGCGAGCAGCGCGGAGAGGAGGAACAGAAATAGCCGGACGGCAACCATCCCACCCATTTCCCCAAATCGCCCACAGCTCCCTTCTTGCTCTAACCCCCGCTCCCCGTCTATGTAAGGGGTGAGTCTGCGCCTCTGTCTTCGTCTGGCCTCTACCACTTCTGCAGCCTTCTCTCTTTCGGCTTGTTCTGGAGTGGGTTTTCGGAAGCAGAGCAGAACAGAGAGGGATCACCTGTCAAGGGGGTCGTGCTCAAAGGTCTGCTTTGGAAGAAGAGAAGGGAAGCGAATTATTAAATACTCCATCTCAGGAAAAAGATAGTAATACTGTAAATAAGACAGTGTGCCAGTCTAGGGTACCTACAGGGGGGCACTTCTTCACAGGAGAAGAGCATCTCTCACTCTCTACTCTGCATTGCGCAGCAAGCCTTCGAGTGTCAAAAGCCATTAAACTAACCAAGACAAAAGATGTGAAGGAAGAGAGAGAACCCATTCCGGTAAAAGAGAAACGGGAGCTCGTGTAGCATCTGCCAGGCTCTTAGCCGTCCGATGTCGGAGAGCGCACATCCGACGGTGCTCCTTCCGCCCCATTTCAAATGTATGCTGCCATCAAATCTTCGAAGACGCTCCTTGGAGGGCACATCCGTCCAACGCCTCCAACTTGCCTTGCATCATCTGGACGGTCGATTTGTTTTCATCAAGGGGAAGCGTGGTGATGGACGATGCATGATTCACCTCTCTCTCTCTCTCTCTCCCCCTGGGAAGGTCGGTCAAGTTCTTCGAATTCCCCGTCTCTAACCTCCCCGCCACACTCTGGTGCGCGTGCTGTGTTAGTGCAGACGGAAGAACACCTTTTTTTCCTGCGCTCCGGAGGCCGATCGTTGGGGTTTCGTGGGTTTTGTAGGCTTCGTCGAAAATCAACGATGGTTCTACGATCGGTTGGAGTCAATAGACTCCTGGGAATGTTAGCATTCCATTGATACCAATTTCACGTCGATTGGCGGTCCCGTTTGATCGTGGGGAGCCCAGGAAGTCTGGTTGTCCCATTTGGGTGATTTTGTTAGAATCGCCCGTTTCTTGCGATCCGTGTGCCATTTTGACTCCGGATGGAGTCCATATGATTGTATGTGTGTCCATGGCTGTATCCCCTTCGTCTCGACACGAATGGGGCATGGGAAGGCTAAGATTGGGCCAACCCCATGGTTTGCTCACCGTGACGATTGAGCGGTCGCACCAGAGACTGCCCAAGGTATGGGCGGCTGGCTCTGGACCATTGATCTCCATTTGGTTTTGGGGCTTGTGTGGCCACGTGATAGACCACACATGGTATGGGCAGCCCAGTAGGGTCCGCCTATCCCCACTTGGGCGGCCATCCTATAATCGCCTATCTTTCCATTGGGATGTGTGACCAGGTCCTGACCGCCCATCCCAGTTGACCCTTGGTCAACAGTTGAGTGTCAATCGCGTTAGGCGGTCTGGTCAAGACCATTTTAACTGACACTGTAGTAAGTCAGTTCCATTCAGCGGTCTGGTCAAGACCGTTTTGACTAGGAACTACACTGGGTAGTGGGCTTGAGTGGCCAAGACTTGACCGCTCATCCCCTTGGGCGGTCCTGTCCTAACCGCCCATCCTCTTTAGCCTTTAGGGGTCTGTCCGTTGTGCGGTTTGTCCGCAACCATTCATCCCCCTTGAGCGGCCCCATATGGACTGTTCATCCCTTTAAGCGGCCACTATGTAACCACCCATCTTGTTGAGTCATCATTGTCTGGTTTCGGTCAACCTGGGGTCACCCAGTGGTTGACAGGTAACCTTATGTGTCTGGACGGTTCTGTCCAGTTTGAGCATGGTTCTGGCTGCAGTGAGGTATCACCTTATCTCGGCCTGCGTGTCTAGGTGTGCTGAGGGTTCTCGGTGTTCCCTCAGGTTTTCGTGTGTCGTTTCCTTCGACCGTGTCATTTTCTCTAGCGTAGGATTAGACCGATTGGCGGTTATCCCACTGTGAGCAAAGATCTTGGCCTAGAGTCTGGTGACTCGAGGATCATTGCGCTAGCAGGTCTAGTTGCCTTATCCTGAGTCTGTCGGTAGTTTTCGGTGCTGCCATTGGTGCTTAGTAGTACGGGTGACAGTGCATGATTAGCCTATCTGTACTCTGGCACTCACGTTTTAGAGTCTGTGTCTCGTGATGTAATGCCCGGTAATTTTAAAATAGGAATAAATATATTTAGGTTTTGAAAAGAAGAAAAAACTATACATAATGATAATCACAAATAAGTTTATGATGTTAAATAAATAAGAACTTAGGAACATTGTTCTTCAAATAAATAAATGACTAAGTAATATTCCCTTTAGGGGATAGAAGTAAATATCTTGCTAAGATCGAACCTGCCTCTGATACCCAAGACCGTGATTAAGAAGAGTGTTAATACGGGATGGGTGTTTAATTCATCTTCTCTTTATATTTAATTTTATAATTTAATGATAAGTAACAGCACTTTGAAAGACATCAATTATATTTTTATTTACTTAAAAATTTTAATATTTCATCTTTATTACATTATATCTTTATTTGAAGGAAAAGAAATATATATATAGTTTTGAGAAATAAAAAGTAATTAAAGAAGGATAGATAAGACATTTATACCGGAGAGGCCTTACACTTGAATTATATAAAATAGGCTAAAAATAAATAGCACCTCCTCTTAAGGCGCCATTTTATGAATTGAAGACCACTTAGAGAGGCGCCATTTCTTGAAATCGCGCCCGTCTCTTAGGCACCAATTACATGAAAGATGCCCCTTTCATGAGACGTCATTTTCCTAAATCGCACCCCTATCTAAGGCGCTATTTCCCGCAGGATGAAAAATGGAAAGCCGTTGTAGTGTCTTGGATGAGGACCAAGGAGGTCTTGTACCCTCAAGTGGGCCCTCCCTTCATGGAATTCTCCAAGAGTTAGAATCAGATCCCCCTTCACAATATCCCAACATTCCTGAAAGATTCAAACTATAGGGAAACCATCTAGACCTGAGGCTTTGTCACCTGCAAGGGAAAACACTGCATGCTTGATCTCCTCCTCCAAGAAGGGGCTGGACAGAGCCTCTCTCTCTATAGAAGATAGTTGAGGCAGTAAGTCATCTACAATGCTAGGTTTGAACATCTGCTTCTCGGTGAAAAGCTTGGAAAAGAACTCCTTGGCGTGCCCTCCGATGTCCTCCTCCCTATGAACAATCTGATCACCGACCTTGATAGAAACAATATGGTTGATTCTCCTTCCTCCCGAAGCAATCCTTTGAAAGTAGATTGTGCTCTTGTCCTCTTCCTTCAGTCATTTCTCCCAAGATCTCTGTCTCCAATATATCTCTTCCCTAGTGAGGATCTCACGAAACTCTACTCTAAGGGTATGCCGGTGCATCCTATCAGTGTCATCCATCAACCCTACCTCCTCTAAGTAATCTAGCCCCTCCAACTGATGAAGAATTTTATCCATAACCAATCCGTCAGGTAGGTTTTTATCAACACCCCATCTTTTAAGCACCTGGGCCAAATGCTTTAATTTTCCAATTAGAGTAGGCATGTGAGAACTATCATGTCTCTACACACACCACGCCCTCTTAACTGTGTCCATAAAATCTACCTCCCTGAGCTAATACCTCTCAAACCTAAAAATTTGACTTCTCCACTGTCTACAACTGGTCTTCACCAAAATGGGCTTGTGATCAAACATCGATCTAGCCAAACAAGATGCCTACGGGTGTGGAAAACGGTCATCCCAATCAACAGAAGCCAGGAACTTGTCCAACCTGGAGCAAACTAGTGATGTCCTCAAATTGGACCAAGTGAATTGAACATTCTCCAGCCCAATGTCTGTAAGGGCCGCCTCCTCAATGAAGTCACGAAAGTCCTCTGTCTTCCCGAGTGGGGTTGGTGCTCGTACCCTCCAAAGTCTCTGCCATCGCATTAAAATCATCACCCACACACTAAGGCCGGCCCGAGGTACGGTGGTAGAGAAGCAACTCCTCCCAAAGTGCCTTCTTCCCCTCCCTGGTTTGAAAGCCATACACCCCTAAAAAGTCCCAAGAGAATCCATCTCTCAGGCTACAAAAGTGATGGGAGATGGCCCCCCGACCAACCTGTCTATCCTCCACCACCTCCTCTATCTCAAACGGGTTCCACAAAACCATGATACCTCCAAGCCTTCCCACTGTCGGGGAAGCCACCCCCTTCGAAAGTCTACCACCCCCAAGCTCCCTCATGAGACCTTCCCCATCCCCTTTGCATTTGGTTTCCTGTAGCCATAGGATATCAGCCCTACATCTCCTCACCAATTCCTTCACCACCCTTCTCTTCTCACCCCCACCTAAACCCTTCACATTCCATGAGATGATCCTCATTAAGACAGGTATGTGTCTTTCTCTCACTTCTCTTGCTCCCCCCCTCCTCACTCTTCACCTCTCCCCTCACTGCCCTCTTTGTGATTTTTCCTTCTTCGCTTCCCAAGCCAAAGCCATAAATAAGCCATCCCTTTTGGATTTTGAGAAATGCCCCCCGAATCTACTTCTCTACCCCCACAAAAGAGACCCCTAACTTGACTGCCATGTCCCTCATATGAACCTCCATCATCTTCTCCAAAACCTCCATCAACTCTCACCCCTCCTCGCCTAGACAACTCCTTTCATTTGCATCCTCCTCATTTGTGTCGCCCTACTCAGCCCCAGGTGTGCCTAGAACGAAGTCCTCCAAGTCACCCTCCCCACCTGCAGCATCAAAAGTGATCCCTGCTGACTAACCCTCCAACCCTCCAGAAGGCCTAGACCCTCAGTGCTTGCCTCCTCCGCCGGTATCATTATGCCTACTGTGTCACTGCACCTTGCTGCCTGAAACAAAGTCGGAGTTGACTAGAGAGAAGCCACCTGTCTCGACTCCCTTGCTACTCCGACTACCATTTGGGACGTCACAACTTCCAAGAAGGCCGCCACGGCAGGCTCTGCTCCCCCCAGACTGTGGTGCACACCATCTGGCACCAATCCCAGGCCGACTAAAACCTCCTTCCCAAGTCTCTAAGCAGGCAGTCGAGCCAACCCGAGGACATCCACAGGCTTGTAAAAGCTCGGCCCCTTCCTTCCCCACCTGAGGCCGTCTCAGAGGGCCCTGGGAAGGCGAGGGCACGATCGAGAGGGGCCTCCCCACTTGCTGTTGAGGCCTCTCGATAGGGCTAATGTGGTTCCCTCACCCCCAAACAACTTCGCCATGCACTATTGACCAAACGAGGTCGTCACCCGACGCAAACCATTGCTTGTAGCCTCCGTCGAGATCGAGTGGAGAAGAAAGCCCTTATCGGGCCCCATCAGACCTAATATCCCATACTTCCTGGAAGCAAGTAATGGGTTCTTGGGCCCTCAATTAGGTCCCCAATAGGGCTCGAACCAGCACAGCCCGCCTGATCGAACTAGGCCAGGCCCCTTAGATCTAGACCTCCACAATTCTGTGGGCCCACCGGCCCACCTCCCAACCCATGGCGGGCTACCACCCTATTCGAAATTTGAACAGGGTCGTCTTCCACCCCAGGATGCACCGGTGGCCGCCCTAGCCCCTACTACGCATCCCGCCACCGCTCCTGTATATCCTGCCTCACCATGATGCGGATGACGGAGACGACCCCCCTGACAGAGATGGTGGTGGTCGGGGGAACCCGCCAAGGGGTGGAGGTCAAGATGAGAGCTTTGACCGTGTTAAGCTGCCCCTCCAGAACCCACCTCACTGTGCCAGGTTCTACTCGCCCAAAGCTCTTGGCGAGAAAAGAAACCCCGGCTTCATCATAGAGCCAGATGGGGACTTCGACAAGCCTGACGTAGAGGGGGACCTTCTCCAGGTTGGGATAGGTGCTCCTCTCTGGGGACCAACGTTCAACATGCAGAATGGCTCCTCCAATGAACAGGACTCCCACCTCTACCACCGCGTTAGCCCCATCCGTGCTACCAGTGACCGCAAGGAAGCCTTCCCGATGAATTATACTAACCACCCACGGTCCACCCACACCCCATCGATCATCCAACCAAGGCTCCACTTCCTCCACGACTACCCTACCTAGAATGGGTGCAACTGATAGACACCAGCGTAACCATTCCGCTCTTCCCAGTATTAGCTCCAGAGGAAGGGAACTAATATATGGGCAATCCTCCCTTCCCATCTGCCATGTCCCTCCGGTCCCTCCTGCTTCACCACATCCGCGAAAGACTTGCAGAACCCCACCATCAACTTGAAGAAGCACTGAAGGTGGCCTGGTTTCCAGCAGTGGAAACAAGTCCCCTTGATGCCCACCGGCTGTCGTGACCCACCCTACTACGCCTCCGCTGGCTGGACCAACCTGCCTCGGGGTTGTCGGAGAAGGCCGGCGAGGACCCCCGCCCCCCAGAGGGATGCAGTTAGGCCAGGACGGACACATCCGACCTCCCTGTTTTCCCATAGCCTCTCTCTCTAGAAAAGGCTAGAGAGAGAATCCTTGATTTTTCCAAAAAAAAGACATTATTCAGTTGCAAATTTTGTTTCCTTTACAAGAGCATGTGCTCATTTCTCAAATTCAATTTTTGTGTTCATATTTGCAGAATGATTATGACATTTTTGGAAGGTGATCAGAAGGCCACAGTTCATAATTGTGCATAAAATAGTAACAGTATACAAAATTGTAACCGCCCACAAATTAATATCATGGAGATGTCTCCCTCAAGATGGTAGAGACGTACACCTCTCCACATACCAAAAGTAAATGTCAAATGCCCACAGCCCCATAAACCAGCTAAAACTAAAAACACCTTTAGATAATTAACTTTCTCCAACATCCCATTCTGTACAGTAAATTGGAATCTGATTTTGGCCTCAGAGACACTAAAACTCCATTCCCATGAAGGCACTTTATGCAGCTCTAAACAATAGGAGCATGATGTCTGAACTCATTTCTGAAAACTCTTAGCATGTTTGTCCTTCCAAATTGCCCATTAGATGGCAGGAAAGCACGTGATAAAAACTCCCTTCTCTGCTTTAACTATCTTTATGCTTCTCCATTCTTTCATGATGTTACCTATGTCTTCCTCTTTGACGTTGTTAACCTTTAAAACCTTGAAAAATCAAATCCACAGAGTCTCTGTGATACCACATTTTGGAAACAGGTAAGCTGATCTCCCGTGCAATACCCACAGAAGACACGATTTCCTTGATGTCTGCTTTAAATATTATCTCTATCCGCTGCTGAAATTCTTTTCCAGGCTATCTTCCACAAGAAAATTTGGATTCTGACTGGAAGTTTCTTGGACCAGACCTGTTTGTGCCATGGATTGCAGTATCAGATCAGGCGAGCCAGATCACAATCCAATTCAGACCAGCCAATCAACAGGAAGACAGGTCGATCCTAGATCAGCCTGATAAAAAGCATTAAAAAATTAAATTTAGGAAAATAGAAAAATCAAATCAAGATTCTAAACATCTAGAAAAATTAAAAGAAAATAAATGAAAGCCCACTAAGCTTTAAGTGCTGGGAAAAGATAAGGAGCGAGGCCCAACCAGGGAGAGTGGCCCATAAAATAAGCCCCAAAACTGACCAAAATGGCCCAATAAATGGTGAATAACTTGGGACATCATAAAAATAAACAATGAGATGACTCAACTCACTGGTCATAAAACGGGTGTCAACAGGATTCAGGGGCATACAATTGCTCGTGCTTGGACCGCTCGCAGATCTCCATGAGGATTTGGTCGGGAGGAGCCGTTAGGGGCATGCAACGACAGTAATTGCTCATTTCCTTATTCTCTAAGCGGTCGCGATGATCTCGGTCATATCGCTCCTGCTTACTCTGCCCATCCCAAGGTGAGTCGGTAGATCTCTTCCGGTCGGATCGCTCGGTTCTGACCGTACAGCCGAGGGCCGCGGTGTTCTCCTCGCATCTGGCGTGCTTTTGGGCCAAGGCGAGAAGGTCGGTCAGGGTCGTCAGGGCTTTGACTCCAAGTGATCGCCGGAGGATGGAGTCTCGAGTCCCCTGCATCAGGGCGGTGGTGGCGATGCTAATGTCGAGGTGAGGGATACGGAGTGCCTCTGCTCAGAAATGAGACACGTGGTCCCAGATGGTCTCCTCTGGCCCCTGCCTAATGGCGAGCAGGGTCACCGCTAATTTGGCTTCTTTACGGCAGCCAATAAAGTTCTCCTTGAATAGCTTCTTCAGCTGTTGGAAGGAGGAAATGCTCTCGGTTGGTAGAGATTCGAACCATGTTCGGGCGTTCTCCCGAAGGGTAGTAATGAACACCAGACACTTCACAGTATCCGAGGCTCGGTGGAACACCAGGTTGGACTCAAAACTATGCATGTAGTCGGCCGGGTCGGTAGTGTCGTCGTAGGGGGTAAATGACGGTAACTGTAGCATCGGCGGGATCGGGCGTTCCATGATCTCCCTGGTGAAGGGCGCATGGAAGTCTTGATCGTCATCGATAAAGCCGCAAGTCTTGGCGGCAAATAGGACGTCGTCTAAATATCGGACCTTGTCCTCGATCTCGTCTATGCGTTGGACTCGGTGATCCATCTCAGGGTTGGTGATGCAGGATGGGAGATGCGACTCGATACCAATTGAATGTGAATCTGGGACTCTAGCTCGAGACTCGTTCTTAGCGAGGGAAGCGTGTGGATGTGCGCAGTTGAGAAACCAGCAATGAGTCAGGGTGGTCAAACTCACTCTTTCGTGCCCGGATCGGGTCACGGGGCAGGTTACACTCACTCGATTTCGCAGTGATGATAAAAATTTGAACGAGCTAATCAACCTAACACTCAAGCAATGGCATAAAAAATAAATACGAAGTAAGCAAATGTCAAAGAGAGGAGCGGGAACGATACCTCCACGCTCCGGGCGTGGGGAAGGTGACCCCGGCCAAGACTCGTATTCCCGGTACAAGTAATTAACAATAATTACAAAAATAATTTATTACCCACTCCACGCAGGGAGGTAAAGGGCTATAGTGGGACCCAGAAGTAGTGAATTCGGGTTGACGGGCAGCAAGCCAGAAGGGCTTTTGGGCCTGCAACAGGCTGCTGGACCGGTTCGGTTCTGTTAGGCCCACGGGACAGCAAGAGGGTCCGACTACTGGGACAACAGCGTCTGGGCCTCTCCTTGCTACAGCGGCTGTCTGGGACGCTGTTGGGGGGGTTGTTGGTCGATCTCCAGGAGCAGCGGCCACTGGTTCGGGGCTGGGGGATTTTATTGGGAATTAATTCCCAGCACTGCCCGGCAGCCCTGTCTCAGGACAGATCTGCGCGCCTCCACGAAAAGAATTGTTGTGCCCAGATCCGAAAGCAGATCGGAACAAAATTAGCACCGTTGGAAACAGGACTCAAAGGGCTACAACATATATTAATTTCAAGACCATCCAGCAATCGGATTGGAAATGAAAAAACTCTGTGGGTTGTAGTTGTTTCTAGCTCGAAATCTAGATCAAGCCGGATAGAATGGGATCTACCTGAAAATGAATTTTGGTTATATGCAAACTCGACCAGGGGTAGATGATCATGCCAGCTTCCACCGAAATCAATGATACAAGCTCGTAGCATATCCTCTACAACTTGATTTGTCCTCTCGGTCTGACCATTCATTTGAGGATGAAAAGTTATGCTAAAGTTGAGTCTTGTCCCTAACGAATGTTGTAGACCCTTCCAGAAATGAGAAGTGAAGCACGGGTCTCGGTCAGACACGATCAAAACAGGAACTCCATGCAGTCTGATGACTTCTTTGATGTATAAGATAGCAATAACATCAATTGGCCATCGGCTCTTTATTGGCAAGAAGTGAGCTGACTTGGTCAATCGATCTATGATGACCCATATTCCATCATGTCCACCTTTAGATTTAGATAGACCCATGATAAAATCCATACAGATATCCTCCCACTTTCATTTGAGAATATCTAGAGGATGTAACTTGCCGCAGGTTTTTGGTGTTCTACCTTGACTTGTTGGCACGTGAGACAACAAGAAATAAAGTCTGCTACCTCCCTTTCATGTTGGGCCACCAAAAGGTCTGTTTCAAGTCTTGATACATCTTGGTAGATCCGGGATGAATCGTGTACCTTGATCGGTGAGCTTCTTCTAGAATTTTCTTCTTCAATTCTGGGAGATCCGATACACAAGTCCTTTCCCTAAATAGTAATCTTCCATCTGATGCTACCTTGAAGTCTGGTCATTCTTCTAGCTTATCCTTGATCTCTACTAACATCAGGTCACTGTCTTGAAGCTCCTTTATCTCGGAGAGCAAATACGGTTGTATCCTCATGTGTGATAGAGTAATACACCTTTTCTCCTGGTCCGTACTTATATCTAGCTTGAAAAATTGTTCCAGCATCTTCCATTCTTGGATCATATAGTTGGCCAATAAGACTCTGAGCTTTCGACTGAGGGCATCAACTACAGAATTACCTTTTCCAGGATGATATTGTATTGTAAAGTCGAAGTCTTTGAGATATTCTAGCCAACACTTTTGCCTCATATTCAATTCCTTTTGAGAGAAGAGGTACTTGAGGCTCTTGTGATCGGAGTATACAGTAAACTGCACTTCGTATAGATAATGTCTCCATATCTTCAGTGCAAACACTACCGCAGCCAACTCTAGGTCATGAACTGGGTAGTTCTCTTCATGCTTCTTCAATTGGTGAGAAGAGTAAGCTATAACTCTTCCTTGTTGTATTAAGACACATCTGAGGCTAATGCCAGACGCATCAATGTATACCTCAAACTTCTCTCCTTCAATTGGTAGGGCTAAGACCGGGGCAGTAGTTATGTGATCCTTGAGAGCTTGGAAGCTTCTTTTACATTCCTCGCTCCATTCATAATGGATCTCCTTGCGAGTTAGCCTAGTAAGTGGTACGGCGATCTTGGAGAAATCCTTAATGAATTGCCTGTAATAGTCGGCAAGACCCAAGAAACTTCGGATCTCGCTAGCGTTGGTTGGTCTTTCCCAATTTCTTATAGCTTCAACCTTTGATGAATCTACAGATAGTCTGTCCTTTGAAGTCACATGACCCAGGAAAGATACTTCTTCTAGCCAGAATTCACATTTACTGAGCTTTGCATAAAGTTGATTCGCCCTCAATATCTGTAATGTAATCCTCAAATGCTCCTTATGCTCTTCCTTGATCTTTGAATAAATCAATATATCATCAATGAAAACCACCACGAACTGATCTAGATGAGGCCTAAATATGCTATTCATCAACTGCATAAAGGCTGCAGGGGCATTATTAGACCAAATGGCATAACCACAAATTCATAGTGCCCATACTTGCTCCTGAATGCGGTCTTATGAATGTCCTCATCTTTGATCCTTAATTAGTGATATCCCGACCTGAGATCAATCTTTGAGAAATACTTGGATCCAGATATTTGATCAAATAGCTCATCGATTCTCGGTAGTGGATACTTGTTCTTGATAGTAAGGTGATTCAACTGTCGATAGTCGATGCATAACCTCATGGATCCATCCTTCTTCTTTACCCCACGGCGTGTGTTTAGTTTATTTTCTATTTTACTTTAAACTACTAAGATGACATACCCACATGCTTAATGTCCATATTATTGCTTGCTTGAATTTGGCACACTTCACATCTCATCTCACCCACTTTTTCATCCCACTCCACACATCTATCATATCTACACCCTTGATTTTTTGGCGATCACGGTGGGACAACTAGCTCCAATCGTGTTGAGTGTTGTTTGACCTGTTCGTATTTGTGTTTTCCAGTTCTCCATATGTTTTCCTCTATTTTCCCATTTCATTTCCTATTATTTTTGTTCCCTGCTTCTCTGGCGGTCTCCTCCTAGCCGTTTACGGCTTAAAAGTGGTCTAGCAATAGACCGTCTTATCTCATTAGTGGTCATCAGACGATCGATTCTCCAGTACAAGTACACATCCTGAGGATTGCTATGATTTCTACATTTTAGCTACTTCCTATTGTTCCTGGGTGCTATCTGGTCTCCTCCCTTGTTGTTGTGCAAAATTATATCATTGATTGCATATTGTTTGTTAGTTTTTAGACTATAAATTGCATGCACTTCAGTGCACATAGGATCATTCATCTTTCATACCATAGTTGCATTCCTACCTTAGTATGTGATCCTCTCGCCTCCATATTCATTGGGGTCGACTAGGTGATCACATCCGCGACCTCCATAAGTCCCCGTGAGCCATGGATTCCCACACAGATGTTGGGCCAGTCATGCCTTTACCACCCCGTGTCTAGGTTGTGTAAGTAAGGGAGAGTTTACACCTAGAAGTCAACCAAGTCCCCGTTATCCTTTCCCATTAAGAACCTATTTTTGGAGCAAACATCTTATTTAAATCACTAAGGTTCTAAAGGGGAAATAAATAAAAATTTGTGTATCATTATAACTTGGTTGACTTTGGTTGGCCTCTCATCCCCTTCTTATTTGCATATTCTCCTTTGTTGGGTCATTTTGTTTGGTTGCTTATTGGTGGTTGTTTGTGTTCATTTGATAGGTGCCACATTGTACGTGGAGTTGCTTCAAGTCCATAGCTTCATCTCCTAGGGGTAATTCCTCCTTCATCTCCTATCTTAATCCCTTGTTTGACTCCACGATGTCTTCCTATGATTTCCCCCATTCCCACAAGGACTCTCTTCCTCAAGGGCTCCTAGAGGGCCCGTCTAGGGTCATGTCACTTCAGTCTAGAGAAGGGTCCGCCCCTCCTCCATCCTCTGTTTCCATGGAGGGCGGTCAGCCCTCTCTTTCAAATTCTTCCACTAATAATCCCACAAGTCATATTCTCCAGATGATGGCCCAGTTGGATCTGGCTTAACTTCAGGCCCTTTATCAGACCTTGCAGGGGTCAGGCACCCCGCCCTCCACTGTTTCACAAGGTCCATCTGCTACTTCCATCTCTCAATCTAGGGTTGACGGGCTAGGGGCTCCACCTGCTCCTATAGATCTTACCCCGGTCCAACCCTGGGTCCTTTGCTTTTCAAATCTGGAGGCAGGCCAGTCCTCTGGTTCAGCCCCTCAAGCTCTTGATAAAGGGAAGACTACTATTCCCTCATCTTCCCAGAGTGATCCCTATAGGTCTATTCTCTCGGCGCCACTAGTCCTTGTGGCCCCGGTCGATTTCTCTCGCTCTCAGCATGGGGTGGCCCAGCCTTACTCCAATGTGGGTCATCCTTCGGCCCAACATCCTTCTTATGGGCCTCCCCCTTCTTCCATTTATCCTTCCACTCCTCTCTTTGAGCTCCTTTTACTCCACCTACTCCATCTCGAGAGCAGGAACTCCTTGATAAGTGGGCTGCCATGCAGCAACAACTCGACTTTCTCTAAAAGCAGGTCGGCCCACAATCCCTAGCTGATGTTCCCGTTCCTAGCTTTCACAACATCCAGTTCCCTCCTTAATCTGAGCTCCCCACGTACCGCAAGTATGATGGGAACAACAATCCCTATATTCATATGAGGGACTTCATGTACGAGTCGACACAGTTCCAATATGATGATCACCTTATGTCGATTGGGACTCGACGCTGGACACCCGAGTAGAATGCTAGGGAGCTGGACACCTGTGGGTAGAGACCTGTATCAGATGTTGGCTTTACTGGGGCTCGGGATTGAAGGCTCAAGCAAGATGTCGTAACAGTGGCCGAAGCTTGGGGCGCGGGGCCCATGCTGGAAGTCGGCTGGGGCTAGGTTTGGGGGCTGACGCTTGCCCAGGTAGGAGCTGATCTGGGACCCCTACGGGGGCCGGTGAAAGATGGCCCGAGCCTAGTGCTCGAGCAAGCTGCTGATGTTGGAAGTTGCTGCGGCGCGTCCACCGCCCTGGCAAGTACGGATGCTGAGGGTAGCTGCGAAGCAGCCACGGGGACCACACCCAGGAAGTAGGGTGATCCAACAATTGGGGTGAAGCTGCCGAAGGTGATCGACACCGCCAAGTAGTCTACCGGCGCGTGGGTGGAGATAACAATGGGACCGTAGGTGACGGCCGCCATGGTTGCTGGAGTCCTGGATGCTGCGGAGGCAACGGTCATTGACGGTCGCTAGGTGCGGTCCGACAGTTGGAACATGAACTGGAAGCTGCTGGAAAGTGCGAATGAGTGCCCTCCTCTGCCTCTCCCTCAAGGATAGGACAAGGGCACCGGGACTTCAGGGCTGGCACAGGCTTCTCTTCAGCAAAAAGAATGAAGGTGGGAGACATCCCACTGGGCGTGCCATCCTTTTTGTTCGCGTGTTTTGGGGGCAGATCCAGGGGATGCGGACCGCGGGTGACCTGGATGAGGGGTATCTGGTGACCGGGCTGAGGGACAGGACAAGGTGATGGGAGGAGACACAGGAGTTTGATCTATCTCAGGCATCCCCTCCTGTAATCGTATCCCTCTCAGGGCGGTACCTGGCACTCACCTTTTATGGAGAGTCGAGGGAGACTCGAATGCACGGGAGGTTTCCAAGATTTGGGAAACAAGGCTGGGATGTGGGCGTGCCAGTCGATTTCTCAACAATCACCTATGGAACCAAGGTTGACTGGGGATGCATTGCCAAGACGCGGTACGTGGGCTTGGGAGATGAGTGACACGTGGAGAGAGGGGAGATTCTGTAGGTGCGAGTGCGCAGGCGATTGTGGGGAATCATGCACTGGACGTCTTTCCCCACTGACCGCAAGCAGTGGGTGCTTATTTACATCGGATTGAATCTGAGCACCTTCATTCTATGCTGAAGAGGAGTCTGTATTTATCTGAAGCCCTAGGTGGAGGGCAGGGAGCATTCCGCAGCTGTGGGTTTGCATTCGACTGGGAGGTGTTTGTTGGGGTCAGGGATGCTGGACCCACACGCCAAGTGGGGTAAGGAAATGCTGAGACCCGAACGTGGATGTGGAGACATTCATTCAGGTAATAATATATTTTATAAGAGCCGCATGGGCTTTACAGGTGGGCCATGGCGGCCGGATTACAACCGGTGCAAGTCGCGGGACAATCCCGACATGTGAGCCGGTCCCCTAGTCAATGCGCAATAAAGCGGATATCCACGTGTTTTACAAAGGGCCTCTTCGAGGCAAGGGCCATGCTCGATTCGCCAAGGAGGGGCTAGACTGGGTGACTGGAGGAGGTGCTGGCCGGTGACTGGGCTAGGGCCGGGTGTGGCTTGGATCGAGCAGCCGGGCATGGCCCCTTTACGGCGGGAGGTGCGGCATCATGGCGTATGTGTGGCCGTCGTAGGTTGACATACACGGGCAGACCCAAGATGAGGGTGTATTTGCCATTGTCATAACGCCTTATGTGTAGCGGGAGTGTCTCGTGTGACATGGCTAGACGTCGCATGAGGGGAGTACGAGTGACATACACTCGACGTGTGTATGCCGATTCACAAGTCAACCGCACACACAAATCTCCTTGGGTCCTTGCTTGTTGGAGGCGAGTACGCCTAGATGATCTTCTTTGTGTCCGATTGCATGCCCCTGCCCCTTGAGCTTCTAAGGGGTTTTATAGGGGAAGGTGAAGGGTCAGGGAAGGGTTTAAGTGGACCAACCCTCTCTCTCCACCCCTTGGTAGAATTTCAACCCCTCCTCTCCCCTCTACTAGCTCCACCCTCCCCACACACCCTCACAGCCCTAGGGTCGTCCAGCCCCTTTCCCCCACTCCTACTCTCACAACCCATCACCTTGCCCAGCAACAGTTCACAGATAGCAGTCCAGGGACGAGTTGCAGAGCCGGCAATGTCTTCATCGCGCATCTTCTTGTGGTGCATCTTACATTTCTAAAAATTTCTTCGAAGCAGATTTGCAAGCAAGGTGGTTCCGCATCCATCCGATGGCCGTGCTGCCTGGGAGAGCCATTCTCCCTCGACTGCATAGAGTCACTCTGGTAGGGAGCCTGAGTCTAAGAGAAGAAGCTACCATGGCCATTCCTCAGCACTTCTAGACTTGATTTTTGGCCGAAGTCTTCTCCTGTAAGTCCCCTGCCATCTCTAAGAAGCAGATCAATATTTGGAGCCCGAAGTCAAGAGTTCCAGATTTTTCTCCCCGAGGTGCACAAGGTCAGTCCCTCCAGAGACTAGTCTGACACCCTTCAACTATTCCTATCTTCACGGTCAGCTCCGACCTCCGACGATGGCCCCATTGGTCCCAGATCGAAGAGGACTTGTCCACGATCACAGAGGTTTTGGTCTCACATTATTTGGACCCCAAGAGTGTTCGTGGCACCTTCATCTTCCAGCAGTAGCAGTCTGAGAACAACCAGAACCAGTGCAGAGTAGTCCTATTCCAGAACCTGCCCTCGCCACCGAAGTCATGAAGAAATTCCCCAAAAATTCTGGCTACCTCCTGGGCAAACCTAGGAAGTTTTGGCACTGGTCTCGACCTCTTCTGAGCTTGGCACAGCCCATGGTGGCGCTGTCATCGACTACCTATCAAGCTATTCCTAAACTTGGCAAAACCGGCGGAGCTCAGAAATTTGGTATCTAACTTAGCTCCCCCACCCCGCTTGACCGGCTTACAGTCCCTCCCTGCATGGAGGTAGTGTTTGGTTGTAATTAGACTTCCCCACTCCTAGTCCAACCCCTCTACGAGGGAGTAGTGCATGTACTAGCAAGTCTTCAGTCAAAGCATCATCAACGCGGCGTACGGGTAGCCCACGCTTCCCCACTCGCCCTCATCTCCGGTCAGAGTCGGCATCTTCACGCCAACCAGGTGAGCTGCAGACCCCACCCTTTGCTGCATTTGCATTGCTTAGCTTAGTATTATTTCAGGTTGCTCCGTCGGTGGTGAGAGGGTGCTCGCTCCAATTATTCGGTTAATTGAGTGCCACCACAGGCAAGTTGTGAGAGCTACCCTTCATCCCACACCCTCGGCGTACTGGCCGCCCATGAATTGGGCATCCCTGGCCCATTGGGGTCCTCCCCAAGCTAGCCATACCTTGGAACCACAAGGTCCAACCTCAGACCCTCATCATCATTGCCAGTCCACCTATGAACCCGGGTGTGCACTACATGGGTCAACCCGCTAGAGTGTGTCTGCCGTTCGGTTTGGTTCCTTGTGATTCTAGGTCCAAGGGGTCGTGTCACATCAAGTGGTATCAGAGTAAGTTCTCAACTTGTCTCTATAAGTTGGTCCTAGGCCGTGCATATGCATTTAGATTCTCTCGGTGCATCGCTCTTGTCCACTAGCATGACCGCCTCATACCGACCATACCCATCAGCCCTCTCCATGAGTCCAAACCCCCAAGGGAAACCAACCACCAATACGCATGGCCTCCATGGCCATGTCGACTACCTAATGGGAGCCATGACCGATGCCTATGAGTGGCTTCATAACATAGAGGTCCGACTCACCCAATAAGGGGACAATAGGTCCGCCCCACCTCCCACCTTTGATAGAACTCATCCTCATGACTATTTAGATTGGGAGGCTTCAATGGACCATTACTTCAAGTGGTATCCCATGTCTAAGGATAGGAAGGTCTGATTTGCCAAAATACAACTTACCAAAAGAGCTCAAACCCATTGGTTGAAAATTGAAGGCTTAAGGATAATTAGAAGGGACACACTGACACAAACCCAAAGGGAAGGGGGCGCCCTTGGGCCTGGCCCAATGAATTGGGCCCAATAGATACATCAAATCACATAATGACAAACAAACTTAGGGAAATAAACCAAAGACGTAGGAACATGACTCTAATAAAAGGAAAAATACATCAAAATGACTCAAATAACATACTCAAAATAGATAATTGGACCCATGTGAAGTGGAGCTCGAGCTCAAACCAGTCCCGGGTCTGTGGACGACCCGAGCCAGAGGGAGGTGGGGGTGATGCCTCCATCATTTTCGGTTCGGCTGGGCGTCCTTCTGGTCACCTTCGGACCGTTCTGACATTTCGCATGTGTTAAGTGGATTTCATGGATTTTTGCTGATATTGCCCTCGGCAGCAGAGATTATGCTTTCGGGCCTGCTTTACGCTTATATGAAGCGTCTTCATTGAGTGGGTAACCACTGTGAATATTTTCACCCTTATGGGTCAGCTTTTCAGACGCTTACAGACCACTTCGGCATTTCAGGTGCCCTGATCGGGTCATTTGGGTCCTTTGCTGATTCAGCCTTCGACTCCCTACTTTGAGAACCCAGGGACATTCCTTCATCTCGGGAGGGGCTCTTTGTTAGGTGGATGATCACCTAGTACATTCTCTTCCGAGCTGGAAGGGGTGTGGAGATATTTCTTACATGATTGCTCTCATTGCCGGGTTCATTGGCTCTGAATGTTATTCGGTCTTAGTGAGCTGTGGTAGATGTTTTACCCTGAGATGATGAGATGTGAGGTCCCTGGTACTTCTTATGAGGTGACCTAAGACTTCAGCGGCCCGAGTGGACCCGTCTTTGACTTCAGTTGACTTCTTCAGGCACATGATTAAATCTTGGTAATATTTTAGGCGTCAACAAATGCCCCCAGCTGTGGACGTTGCGAGTAAGGGATGAACGGAGTGAGGTCCATGGATATACTTGCTTCATCGAGCTTTGACAGGTGGGACCCACATTGCCTTTGGTCGGTGGCACTACCTGGGTGATGTGAATCGATGATGCCTGCCTCCCTGAGTCGGTGGCATGCATTGATTCTGCGATGTCTATTGAGTCGGCAACGGATGTCCACTTGATTCGGTGGCGGGTGGCCGCTAATTGGCCTTGAATCGGTGGCGGATGGCTGCTTTGATTGGGTGGCAATGGCCGCTTTGATTTGGCGGGATGCATGGCCACCTCTAATCGGCGCGACGTGGCCTTGATTCGGTGGGGCTCGACCCAAAAGGTGGAGCGATGAGTCGGTCGGGCCAGCACTGACTCACCCTCCTCTTCTTCTCTTTAAGACCCTATCGAACCCTTCGTAGGGTTTTTCAAAACCCTTTCACCTTCCTCCTCTATGATCTCCTCTTCCAGCGGCTAGGGTATTTTTCGACGACGAAAGCTTGTTCCTGGAGGCGGTAGCCACCTTCTTTGGCGATGAGGGTTTGGCTGACGAGCCCTCCCTTCTCCTTCTTCTCTTTTGATGCACGCGGTGGAGGGAATGGGTCATTCTTCCTCTTCCTCCTTTGCCTTCATCGCGGTGAGAGGATGGTAAGTTGGGGATTTCGGGTCGGTGGTGCTGCAGTGAAGCATGGAGGAACCTGGAAGATATACTTGTGGTGTTCTAAAGGGCTCGCCCTTCTTTTCTCATGGCTTTAGTGAGGTTCCTAGTTGGCTAGCCCTCAAGACAGGTATCCCCCGTTGTCCATTTGGCCTGGGTGTATCACCCACGACTCTTTTTAGGGACCGTCCCTCCTTAGTGTGTGGACGTGCTCCCATGTTGTTCTGGGACGCTCCCAGCTAAGGGGAGACTCTGTTGGATTTTTTCTTCAGAAATTTTCTTCGAGCATAATGCTTCTTTTATAATTTCATTGCTTCCCTTTTTATTACAGGTAGAGAGATGGCTTCGACAGCTTCTTCCACATTTGCACGAGAGACCGATACTCCATCCAATGTCCGTCCAGTCATCTCCTTGGAGAATATTAATGATCTCGACCAAGTCCCCTTTAAGAAATTTCATCCTCAAAATTTAAGGACTAAGCAAAGGAGAAGCAGGGGAGAAGAACCCGACAACTAACATGAAACAACAAGAATCTCGAAAACATAGCTCAGAGGAACACGGTCAGACCATAAGCACAAGCACACACTCAGGACCGATCATGCCACAAGTGAACACAAGTCCGACACCTTCGAAATAAGACAATGTTGCTTACGTCTCACGAGGGAAAGAGACACGACACATGCCACGACAACGGCTATCAAGGAAACAAAATGACAGATACGGCAAGCATCAGCTTAAAGAAGGAAACATAGTCCTCACAACTGATAGCTCGAGAACATCATCGACTCCAGTGCCAAAGGCAATAGTAAACATCTGGCACACAGGACGCCAATGACCACAGCACTAGACCACAAGCACAATAAAGTCAATCCTCACTCAGATATGACATCCGATCGAGTCACGTGCTAACTCTACCAGGAGAGAAGAGTACAGCAAAGCTAACCAACAAGATCACAGTCCACATAGTGCCAAGACAGACAGACAAAATCATAGAGAAACAGCGTAAAAAATGACAACAACGGCAGCACTTGTAGGATCCCGGCTCCATACTGAAACACAGAACTACGGAACACAACTGTAAGCGGGGTCACATCAAGGAACAATAATAGCTGAACACACGACTATAGGGGACGAGTCATGTATTGAGCAGCTCACCAAGAAAAGACCCACGATAATAAGAAAATGACAATCTCGGGAAATGCAGCTCAAGGACCATGATCATGTCTTGAGAACATAACACCCAAGAAAGAAATGCAGAGCAGAGGGTACTCAATCAGCAAGAATGTCGACAGATTCCCCAATACTCACGCATGCCAATGCTAACACTAGAATACATCTGGCAAAGGCACGGTAACAGATGACATCAAGGCATAAGAAGCCAAGATGAAGTCACATCGAGGAAGACAATTCTCTCGACTAGCCAGAATCTTACGACAACGATTCTCGACCCGTGGGTTATCATCCCACACGCTTCTATTGCGCACTCATACAATGCACACAGGCATCAGAGAGCACCTCAGTATCTGCATCTCAACACACACTCGATGCCATCACAATTCATAAAAATCACAAATAGCATGCCATGAGTATTGATCCAACGAACAACTGATCACAAGAAGCCAAAGTGCAAATGAAGAGAGTACCAGCTTCAGCACAAAGCCCAAGGAAAAATGCTAATCTCATCTTACCTTTATGTCCTGGAAACGATAAATAAGCCTTCACAACACGTCGGTCGCTGGACATGGCATGATAAACACAGTATGCAACAGCTCTTAACACCATGAAGGAGTCCAAAGCCAAGCAACCGTAGAGCAAGGAGAAGGTCAGGCTTAGGAGAAATACTGTCCACACTTAAGCAGACACAGGACAGGCATCACTAAGATAGTAATTACAAGGCTTACCTCAAATAGACTACACCAAATGGGATGAGAAGAATGAATCTTACTAACAGTAGCTCTCTAGGAAGGGAAAATCCTGGGTCGCTCAAGCATCTTCTCAACTAAGGAATCTAATCGAGCACTTCAACAGAAGTAAAACACATCGGGAGCTAAACAGACTCAAGATGGGGTGGCCAAAACAACGTAAGAACGTGTACGGCCATCATACCAACTAGAAAAGTCAACAGTAACCTGAACCAATAATGGGAAAACCTCGCATAATGTACCGCAGATTCAAGCCTCTCGATGAACACTGCCAAGTACAACATGATCGAGACAGACATCATGATGAAAAAGAAGCACCTCGTCACGTCCTGACGAGAGCAAAACCATCTCGCGCAATGCTAATCTAGCACGCACAAGATGATACATGGAAAATAAAGCAATCATGAATCGCGAACCTAACGCCAGCGAATGACTGTAGTGGACTTTCAGGACTCTGGAAACTGTATATCTGGGATTCCCATGTACTTCACACAATACCGCTCTGATACCAACTATGACGACCCGAATCTCATAAAAATGGAAAAACTTAATATTATGACAATATTGAAGTTCACTTTGGGGCGTTAACATAGTGACATGAAATTTGACCAACTTAGCGTCAATTTTGGCGTGTCTACACTCCTCTCTCCTTCTTCTTCTCTTCCTCTCTACTTCTTCTTCTCTGGGCATCTCTCTCTATCCGTGTGTCCCTTTCTATGGAGTGCTTCCTCTCTCTGTGTGTGTCTGCCGTCTCTGTTGTTCACCGGAGAAGAGGGGGTTTTAATACCCTAATGGCAGCAAGCTTGGTCGAAGGTGGGAAGCGACGGGCCTTCAATGCGGATTTGACTTTGGCCGTCCTCGGTGGCAGGGGCTAGCTCGCCTGCCCCCACCTCTGAACGACACCTCAGTAAGCCCTGTCGGATCCTCATTGCGTGCCGAAGATCATAGGGTATGTCCGTCACGTTTGTCTACCAGATGAGCCAGGTAAAGGGGTTCAGGGTGTGCTGCTGAGGAAGCTGCAGGCCGTGCCACTGGAAGACTCAGGGAGCGTGCCGCTGGGATGCCGCCACGGCGGGTCACTGAAGGGCTGGCAAGCTGTGCCATTAGAGAGCCCTGGAGGAAGCGTGCCGCTAGAGGAAGTCCACCAGGGGTGTGCCGGTGAAGGGGGCATTGGAAGCGTGCTGCTAAAGGGCACATTGTGAGCGTGCCGCTGAAAGGGCACGAGGATGTGTGCCGACGAAGGACCAAGGGGGTGTGTCGGTGAAGGCCTTGGATGGAGTGTGCCGCTGGAGGGCTTGAACGAGTGTGCCAGCGAAGGCGCGCCAGTGGGTGCACCGGAGAAGGCACCCGCATGGTGTGCCGGTGAAGACACTCTTCGGGGAGTGTCGTTAAAGGGAGGCATGCAGGGGTGTGTCGCTGAGTGGCTGAGGGGTGCACCGCTGAGGATGTTAGGGCAAGTGTACCGCCGACGGGGGAGCGGGGGCGTGCCGGGGAAGCACGCCACTGGTGTGCTACTGTAGGCCAACGGGGGTGTGCCGGGTAGCTGTGACTAAGGGCGTGCCGGAGAAGGGCCAATGCGGGTATGCCGCTGAGGACCCAGAAAGGGGCGTGCCGGCGAGGGTGGAATGCTGGGAGTGTGCTGCTGGGGCTTCACGGGGGTCTGTCGCTGAGGGCACCCCAGGGGTGTGCCGGCGAAGGAGGTCGTCGCTGAGTGACTGGTTTGGGGGGGGGCGTACCACTGAACTCTCGCCAGCGGGTGTGCCACTGAAAGGAGCACTAGAGCATGTCGTTGAGGACTTGAAAGTGCGTCGTTGGGGCATGTTTGAGCCCGTCACGAGCACAAGTAATGGTTTACTTGATTTTTTCTTCAGGGCCCATGCATTGTGAGCCTCCCGGGGGTTGGTTTCTCTTTGATGTCGTGGCTCCGGTGACGGCTTCACGGTAGCACGTGTATATTCGGGGAGTCTGGATGGCCCATCTTCTATGCAGTTTCTTCCACTGAGGTTGTTTGTCGATGCTGGACTAGACGGGACATATGGGCGTGCAATTTTACACATCCACAGGATTCCATGGGTATTGAAAGGAGGGTGGAAAGAATGATAGGAACACATTGGAGGGAGTAGCGTATGGTTGATCGTTCTGGAAGACTGGGACAGGGATGGCTGGATGGAATGCGGGCGTGCCAGTCGATTTCTTGATGATCGCCTGTGAAACCAAACGTTTAACTGGGGATGTACCGCCAGGGCATAGCACGTGAGCACGTGTGTGTCACGTGGAGGGAAGGAGGTTCCATAGGTACGAGTGCACATGCAACTGTGGGGAGTCGTGTACTAGACATCTTTTCTCATCGACTAGAAGCGGTCAGTGTTTATTTTACATTGGGCGGAGCCCGAACTCCTTTGTTTCTACTGTCGAAGAAGAGATTCAGGGACCCTGGACGCTGCGACGTCGGGAGGGCTTAGTCCATGCAACAACGATAGGACAACAACAACAAAACGGGGATAACTGGGGACAGAGAGATTTGTTGTACATATCTCAGTCTACTAACCTCACCTTCCGACCCTGTTGGTTGACACATGACCTATCCTCTGACATTCAGGTCATGAAAATCATAGTTTAGCCATGGGAAGAGCTGCACCGCAATGGAGCAAACTCCTCATACCTTCCATGAAGGCTTAAGCGCTCTCCTACCGTGGCAGCTATATACCATGGGCTAGGCGAATTGGTGACATACCTACGCTTGAACTAGCCAAAAAAAAAAGAAAAAAAGGAGAGAAAAAGAAAGGTAGAAAAGCTGTTGCTCATGTGCAAAGCAGATAAGGAAGAAATTTCATTAGCTTAAAAAGAGAAGTAGGGAATGTGGGTCGGCGCCCGTCCACGCTGACTCGCCGCCCTACCTTCGCGCGCGGGCACTGACTCACTACTCAGCAATTAAAGACCCGCCAAGATCCGACTCGTGCACTCGGTCCCCCCTCGTCGACTCATGAGGTCACATTACTGGCGCCGACTCAACCTCAGGATGCCCATCGCAGACTCAAGCGCTCGCAGCACCGATTCACCTGGAGTCAAACTGCAGCGCTGAACCACCTGATCAACTGCCCAATGCCTACTCAGCTTCTTAGGGTAAAACCCTCGAACAAAGTGGGCCCCACGTTTTGACATCTATAAGGAGGAAAATACATCCGCGGACCTCGCTATGCTCATCCCTCACTAGCGACGTCCACGACTAGGGGGCATTTGTTGATATCCAAAATATCACTGGGTGATAATTATGTGCCCAAAGGGGTCAACTCAAAGTCAAAGACGGGTCCACTCGGACAGCTAAAGCATCAGGTCACCTCATGAGAAGTCCCGGTGGCTCTACATTTCATTATCTCATGGAAAAAGCATCCATCACGGCTCACTAAGGCCAGATAACTGTCAGAGCCAATGAACCGGCAACGAATCGATCGTACCGAATATACCTCCACACACTGTCTAACAAAGATAGGAATGTACCAGGTGATCCCTCACCTGATAAAAAAGCCCTCCCGAGATGAAGAAATGCCCCTGGTTCCTCAAAATGGGGAGCCGAAGGCAAAATCAGCGAAAAACCCGGATGACCTAATCAGGGCGCCCAGAATGCCGAAGTGGTCCGTGAGGGACCGAAAAGTTATCTTGTAGGGATGAAAACTTTCACAGTAATTACACACTCATTGAAGACACTTCATACCAGTATAAAGTAGGCCCAGAAGTATAATATCTAGTGCCAAAGGCGATATCGGCGAAAAACCTGGGAAGTCTGCTAAACACACGCGGAATGTCAGAACAGTCCGTAAGTGGCCATAAAGACATCCAACCAAGGCGAAAATGATTTGAGGGATATACCACTCGATGTAGAAGCCCCACATGGCTCTAAAGTAAGCCTAGCAGCACAAATCACAATGTCGAAGGCCAAATCAGGGCAAAAGTCGAGAAAATCGGTACGGGTTTGGCACGTGCCGAAAATCACCGGAAACCCTGAATCAGGGCTTTGAAGTATATTCTAGGGCCACTGAATCAACCCCAAGGATACTCTAGACTACAAACTCTCACCGAGATAAATTTAGGGTAAATTGTCAAAATTATAGAAATGCCCCTCACTGAATCGGTGACACCTTGAAGGGTGGTTCAGTGGCACTCTACCCCTCCTTAGTCGGTGGCGATTGATCCAGTGGTGATCAAGCCTCCTTGCGCTTGAGTCGGCGGTGCCTTCGTGGGTGATTCGATGACGCATGAAGCAAAGGGCGGGCCGGTGACTTGGTGGCCCCCCTGGCGCAACGGACCGACAAGTCAGTGACGATGGCACCGACTCCCTGCCCCGATCTGCCTATAAAAAATAGGCATTCGCCCACAAACAACGTAGAGAGAAGGCAAAGAGAACACATACAGACAACAACAAGGTAGAAGGAAGAAGAGACAGAGAGAAGAACAGAGAAGCAGAGACGAAGAGAGAAGAGAAGGGTGAGAGAGCAGGAAGAGGTGGGTTCTGAAGAAGTGCCTTTCTTCTGTATTCTTATTTTCTCATTTGAATCTTGTATTTCTATATTTTCTGCTCCCTCTGCAATTGTGGAGAAGAATAATAAAGGCCCCCGCTCGTCAGTTTGCTGTGCATATTGCTCGATTCTTCCTTTGTGTTGTTTGGTTTCTCTATTGCTCTCTCTCTATCTCTTTCGTTCCCTTTTAGTTTTCTTTCCTGAGGAAGAGGAGGCCCTTGAGGGCTATAGCTAAAGTAAATCCTGAGACTGCTCGGTAGAAAGGACTATGGTGATTTCATCCCAATGGCCTACGGCCACACCTGATGAGGGCGATATACATTCTCCCTCTGGTTTCCTCATTACTGACCAGCCTATGTGTTTATGCCATCAATCGAGCAGTGTGTGCCCGCTGGATATAATGCATTAAATACAGATAGATGGCTTGATAGGGGAAATTGCTGAGGGTCCTTTCATTCCTCCGGATGAGTTGTAGGGGTCCCAGACAATCCCTATATGCGCATATATCTCGTTCGAGAATGCTACTTCACACTTCCCCTTTAGAATATTCAATGTAGTGCCTCTGAAAGGGCTATATTCGCTGGCTAGGGTCTATTCTATTTCTTTCCCGGGCATCCCTGGGTCGAGCATGAGCCCAACCAAATGGGCCAGGACTGCTCACTCCGGCTCGAAGAGATGCACTTGCTATATGTCTCGATAGTCTCATTCGACCATGTCGTGGCATAAAGCTCTTCAGGGCTGTGTCTTATCCTCAGATTGAGACTGCAGACCCATTATCGATGAGGGGAATAGTTTCACTCGTTTGCTCCTCCTGATTTGTGCACTCTACTCACTCCTAGTTCTGGGGGGTCTATTGACCCATAATATGTTCCTCCAGAATCCAATTGCACAAAGTGAGGCAGAAACACCATTCAAATGGCCACATGTTCATTGCTTCTCGTCTGATTGATCCTACGTTAGTGTTTAACACGAATCCCTCAGGGTTCCAGGAGGTCTGCCTTCTTATGATATGTTCTACTGGAAGCCTGATTGTGGGGTGGAGCTTCAAATGCCACTTAGGTGGCAACATCAAACTTCATCGGCCTCTGAATTAACCCTTGGATCACTATGAACCCTTGGTAGGCTAGTCCTCAGGGTTCCTTAATTGGTGATCTCCGGGCCTGAGACAACCTTATCAGGCTTCTTAGTTTCATGGCTTTACACCAGCTTCCCCGTGTGTAGGCCTGTTTGTTGAGTTGAGCCTCCCATATTAAGGGGAGATGCTGCCCAATTTTCTTCAGAGTTTTCCCATTACTGCTGGCTTGATTGCTGTGAATACTGGCGTCTGCTCATTTACGATGCTGCACCTTATGTGTATGGCTCAGAGGGCCTTGTTCATCAACCTGCAAACCAAGGAACCACTTATTTGTGCTGGAGTTTGAACCTCGCACAACCACTAAAACTGCAGAACAAATACACAAATGAGCATAGGGAAATTTAAGGCAACTTAATCCAAACTTGGAGAATACTCTAAAAATTGGCCAATCACCCCTTCAGATGAGCCCAATGGCCCATCAATTTGAATTCCTCCATAAAACCCCATGATTGTTGGGCCTTAAACCCCTTAGAAAATCCATCACGCGAAGCCCTGTGAGAGTCAGTGGCAGCGCCACCGACTCTCTTCTTTCCTTTGCTGAATCGGCAACGATGCCACTGACTCGCTGCCATTCATCGTTGATAGGTGGCGACGCCACCGAATCACCCTCCTCCACTCGCCTTGTATCGGTGGCAACACCACCGAATTACTCATGCCCAGTGTCAACGCATTAACAATTGCCCCAACCAACATCGACCTCAGCCCCCTTACTGCACCGACCCAACTATCACCTTCCCCATCGTTCCTCTTGATTTGGCCAAGTCGATGCATGTTTCATACAAAGGTGGATGTAGATCGATGCACATTTGCCTTATACATATATAAGGTCAATGCACATTTGCCTTATACATATATAAGGTTGATGCACATTTGCCTCATACATATAGAAGGTTGGTGCACATTTGCCTTATACATATATAAGGTTAGTGCACATTTGCCTTATACATATATGAGGTCGATGCACATTTGCCTTATACATATATAAGGTCACTGCACATTTGCCTTATATATATATTAGGTCAATACACATTTGCCTTATACGTATATAAGGTCGATGAATAATTGACTTGTTCATATATGAGGTCGATGCACATTTGCATTGGTCATCTATAAGGTTGATGTAGGCTTTAAGTTTGTACACATGTAGCTCGATAAAGTTTGTGCATGTTTGCATATAGCTCGATAAAGTCTGTGCACATGTAGAAGTCATGACCTTAGTCTTCCAAGGTCTACCTTATTGTCCTGTCCAGGTCTACCCTACTCTTCTAGGGGCTATCTCTTTCCTGTCGAGGTCTACCTTATGTGGGCTCCGGTCAATTTTAGTTCTCCCCCTTGTTGACCCTTTGCCTTTTTTCAAAGACTTAATAACTCTATTCAATAAAAAAATCAAATGACTAACAGGCTCAATCTTAATAAATTATGAATCTAATAAAAGAAAATTAATCATTTAAACTTATATTCTATCGTATCTCTATTTGAATATGCGATTGTGCACAATTATTTTTCTATTTATTCCCTAACCCTCTCTCTCTTCCCTCACGTGCTCTGATTCTTTCCCTCTCCGTTCTCTCTCCTCTTTTCCCCTCTACTCTGGCTGCAGACGTAGAAGGCCCCAGGGATGAGGTGGCGACGGCGTGGAGGTGTCGTGGAGCATGAAGATGTGAAGATTGGAGCGTGGCATTGGCACGATCCCTCGGTGGATTCATAGCCTCACGACATGGGTTCGTGTGATGGTTTTGATGTTTCGGCTCTGGTGGTCGGTGAATGAGGTAGGGGTATAGATTCCCTACCGTCTATTCTACTTTTCGTTTGAATTTCATGTAGATCCATGCGAGTTTGAGTGGGTTTTCCATTTTCAGATAATTATAACATGTTTTGGGGTGTAAGCTGTGCTCGCCATTTTAGGTGATGGTTTTTGGTTTGAATGGTCTCATTCGAACCTCTGTCATGTCTGGATGCCATCCCCACTGGTTTCGTTGCGATTGGTCATGATTTGGGTCCGATACGAGTACGATTTCCCTCGTGAGTCATTTTGGGTTGTTTTGTGGAAAATCACCCATATCGTGTCGTTGTGTATGTGGTTTGATCCCTTCCGGCTTGTAGAAGCATGGAATTGTGATTAGGGATGTTTTCCCGTCATTTAGAAGCGATTGGGGCATGGAAAGATCGAGTTTTAAGGTTTTCTACCATTTTCACACTGTGACGAGAACGCACTAGTCACGTTAGCTACGTTCTCAATGTAACGTGCTATATCGTGTGACCGCGTTCATCGATGGTGATGAATAGTTGGGCGATTAGGAATGCACTCCAAGTGTTGGACGCGATCCTCAAGAATGCGACCAAGGTGTCAGCCGTGGTCTTTAATAATGTGCTCAAGGTCTACATTGCATTCTTGGATTAATGCGCTCGAGGCTATGGCCACGTCTATTAACGCGACCCTAGGTTGTGCCACGTCAACGCGTTGATGCGGTGTAAGCATTGGATGTGTTTTGTTGGCATCCTGACGCATCCTTTGGATGCGTTAATCATCACGATGCAGGCTTGTACCGCATTCATGGTCTTCTATTTTCGTGGTTTTATGTGAGTTGTCTCGGGCTCTGATGAACCCAGTATTCAATGCCTTTTTGGCGTTTGACTCGACAAATACCTTGGGCATTCCATGAGGGTCATATCTATGTGTCGAGGGATCCCGAAAGAGTAGTCTCATCCCGAGTAGTATTTGGTGTTTTCTCCGTGATTATTGGCTTGACTTCGACCCCTTGGTTAGCCTATTATATGTGGACGTCCTATCAGGACTATGACCGTGTTATAGGGTGTTCGAATATACCATTGCACCAAGTAGTGTTTTTTGTTATTTTGAGGGTCATTATCATTTCTGGTCAACCCGGTTGTGACCTAGTGGTTGACACGTGACCTCGTGAGTGTCTCGACTATCCTATAGGGATCGAGACTCAGGTTTTAGACACATGGAGGTATCATCTTACCTCAGTTTACGTGCTTATCTAGTCTGAGGGCTTTGATGTTCCCTCATGTTCCGTGATTTGTGCTATACGGAGTCGAGAGTCCTATGTGTAGCTTGCGGCTGGGGACTTGTGTTTTATTGTGTTTTTAGCTTAGGGACTTGGTGGATTAACGGTATGTTGCCGCATTGTGTGACGATCTTGACTAGAGTCGTGTGACTCAAGGATCATTGTGTGTAGGTCTAGTTGTCTATCCTGAGTCTAGCGGCAGTTCTGTATACTACCTTGTGCCTTGTATTTTGTAGTGCGTGCGATAAGCGAGTATTTACCCTGTCCACACTTCAAGGTTTCTTTCGGAGAGTCTCTGTGTCTAGTGAGCCTCCACTAGTCGTAGCCTGATGACACTTGGTGTCGGCCCACCTAGGAGTGGTGACGGGGCATGTTCCCGAGATACGGTTTTTAGGCTAGTTTCCATGGGCTCCCTTGCTTTGCATTAGTGCCCTACTGGGGCAGAAAACTAGCTAGAGGCCTTTCTCAAGGCATTGGACTTGGTCTTGTTTTTCTTGATGGAAGATTTTTTTTTGCCCCCTCTTTAGTTGGCAAACTTTCATGAGTACTGAACAATAGAAGGTTCATCTCTTTGTCATAATCTGTCGAGTGTTGACTACTTGTGCGGCATATTGCATCCCAAAAGGGTTCTGGATTGTCTATAGATTGGAAGAGAATTGAGGTTAAACTGGTCCAGTGTTCCTTTTTTTTAAAATGTTGTCTGTCTGTTGTGCAGTTTCCCAGTAGCTTGGATGTTCATGAAACATATGTAGGGACTCTGATCTATCTGTTTTGTTTTTCAGTTTGATTGTCTAAATTCTGCTGTTAACCATTTTTCCCTTCCACTATATGATGATATAAATCTTGCGCTGGGGATGATGTGTTTGTGGATGTTGTGGTCTTTGTCAGGTTGCTTACCACATTAACACAGGCGCTGCAGAGCACAGGTATAGATCTTTCTCAGGCCAGCATCTCTGTGCAGATAAGTCTCGGTAGGCAAGCAATTTGTAGGCCAATGTTTGGCCTCAAGGTATTCTTTCCTTTCATGTCCTTTTGTAGCTCATCTCTCTGCTTTATACAACTTAGCCGGCCTAATTATTATTGTGGAAATCTAAGTCATTTCCTCCCCATTCATCATCCTGGAAAATTCTCTCATTTCAAGCTAGTATATATATTGTGTGGATTTTGCCGGGATTGTGATAATAGGAGATAAATGGTAACTTTGCTGGATACGAATATGTCTGTTGTCTATTAAGTTACATTCATCGTCCGCTGATGTCTTGTAGGATCAGGATGATCCCACGTCCGGCAACAAAGTTGTGGGCCAATCCAGGGTCATGAGTAGTGGTCGGGAATCAGAGGATGCTAACAAGAGACCCAGGTCTGATACCAGCTAGTAGTAGTGATCAGGAATCATATGATGCTAACAAAGGCCCAAGCCTGAGACCACCTAGTGCTGTAGCCCTTAGCTTCTTGTCGTTGTTTACTGTATCACAATGTTAATACTCTTCATGTACATCCTGCATCTGCCTTAGTGATTTACTGCCATCTCCGGGAGATTGCTGGGTATTCTTTGATTCCTCCCTTTTTGCCAAAGAGGCCAAGAGGCTTCCATTGCAATTTGAGAAGCTGCTCCATTTTAGCTTCCGTTCACATTGAGAAGTTTCCTTGGCTTCTTTCACATAGTATCATCCTCCATGGGTGTATTTTTTTTTTTCTTAACCTTTTTTCTTGGGCATGTTGTAACGTTACATTCTTGGATATGTAGTTCTTTATGTTATAACTTGTCACAGAGGTTGTACTCTCATATGGTTTGGTTGGAATCAATTTTGTTTCAGTTCGGAGCACTACGTTGAAAGGTCGGCCGGGTTGCGAGACTCGAGTTTTCTCATCCCTCTTGCAGGTCAATAATAATTTCACTCACACTTACCGATGTTACCGAAGTAGAGTTGTGGTGTTCAACAATGCAATTCTGTGGGCAACGCCAAGAAAGTCTGGTCGAACTAGGCTGAAGTGATACGTTTATGAGCAGGCTCGTCATTAACACTAGTAGGACTTCCCAGTGTAAAGTCCGATGTCATCTCATATGTGATGATGTCAATTCAGTGCCCGCTCATCAATCATGAGCACCAATCTGAGAGAGGGTTATCTCATAGGTAACTCTATTTTAATTCAGAATAAACCTAATTTGTGTTTTGGTTGCTGAAACAAGAAAATTCGGGTTAAGAGGGAGTTAACCTTAGGTTTCTTAGTCCACTTGGCGAGCTTAGTCAGAGTTAAAACTCCCATGTGAACTCGTCTTGACTCCCGCGCATCTCTCTCTCTCTCTCTCTCTCTTCTCCTTCCTCGATTAAGGATTATGCAGGTAGTTGACCTCGCCAATGTCGGTGAAACTCTTAGCCCTTCTTTGATAGAGGGATAGATAAATGGAGGGATATCTCTCGTGACTTAATTTATCTCAGAGTTTAATCTCATTTATCTTGATAGATAATGGATTAAATGGGGGGATAAATCTAGGCGCGCCTCTGACTACATAGCTAACCCCACCTTAAAATGCTCAAACAAACCTTCAATACCAACCAAGGTAGATGCCTCTTTTCTGAAAGATGGTTAATATGAAGACACATTGACAAACAGAGATGTACAAGCACACAAGGATTGCCAAAGGACAAATGAGAGTATGTACCACTGGAATATGCTCATTTTAATCTACCACCGATCCTAGTACAAATTGCTATTTTAATCACTGGCTCAAGGTAAAGCACACTGCCCAATCAGATCCCTGACGCTACCACCCAAACATTTATGCACCATGTTTAAAAACAAATGGTTCAGGAGCAAGGTTTGCTATTTCTTTTAGAAACAAATTAATATAAATAGCCAGAAGTGGGGTAACATCTAGATTTTTTTGAAACGTGGGTAGTACCACTATTGTATTGAAATGAGAAAGGGATGTACAAGTATAAGATCTGAGCTCTCAAAAAATCCCATGTACAAAAGTTCCCACCCAGAGGTTTCCCCCACTAATGGCCAAAAAACAGAGAAAGGGAGGAATTATGAGCCACCACTTTACATAGATGTCTCGCCCACAGCACCACCGTATCACAAACAAAATCAAAAATCCTATCTGCTGACCTTGACTCCCTTTTGAAGATTCTTCTATTCCTCTCGCTCTAAATGGCCCACAGAGTGGCATGAAGAACCGGCCACCAAAATAGTGAGTCGCCTTTCAGATTCCACCTCCTATTCCACATGAGGAGGAGCTGCTGAACCCCCTCGCAGTGTCCGACGAACTGGTGGAGTACCTGACCAATCCTAGCCCACACTTCATGGGCAAATGGGCAGCCTACGAACAAGTGGTCCAATTCCTCCTCCGCATCCCCACATAAGCAGCAAATAGTAGATATACTCCGAAGGAAAGGGGCCATTCTTCGTGGGCTAACATCTAGACACAAATGATTTTAGGGATTTTTGTATATAAACCATCATTAGAACAAAAAATATACATTTATCATTCCCGCATCTCTATTTGCACACATATCATTTTTTTGAGTGAGCACATATCATTAAAAATGCCAATATTGTGCCAAAAAAACACTTAATATAGTGCAAAATGACTATTCTGTGGTCTTTTTATGCAATATTGGCATTGTAATGATATGTATGCAAATAGAAATGTAGGAATGATAAATTTGTAATTTTTATTTTAACAATGGTTTATACGCAAAAAAACCATGATTTTATGACACGGTATCTAATGATCTGTTTATTTAACCAATATAACTGGTTCCTTCTACATCGGTATTCTTTCCCTCTTGCCCCTCCTATAGCTTCACCAGATATCTGCCATTGTCCAACAAGCAGTTAGTTTACCAGCTGTTCACAACGATATGTAAGCAACTTGTCCAAAATCTTTCATAGTATATCCATAATATTTGAAGCTCTAAACTTTTGGTTTTCTTGCAGAAAAAGCATAAAGTCCAACATTCACACACGATCCATGTAATATATCAGAAGCCTGGACCCTGAGACTTCACCTTAATGCTACAATTTCAACTGACAAGCATATGAATAAATGATGAGACACACGTCTGATCGACAGATTTCTGATATTATCAGTAGCCATCCAAAATGCATGATGAGAACTACCTGTACACAATATCCATTTGCTCCTCCTGTGACAGCGCATTAAAATCTTTCTTAATCTCCTCATAGTTCTCAAAAGTATCATCTTCAAGTGTATCAAATACATGAGACGTCTTCATAGAATCCTTCCCAATTGAAAGATCCTGCAAAAGCAAACAAGACAAAACAACTCAGCGGGCCTCTTCAAGCAAGCAAAGATCTAAAATCCAAATTGAACTCCAGTATGAATTATAGAAAAGGCCCAGTCAAAAAGCATTCATTAATAACTTGCATGCATTTCATCCATGAAATCTTGCATTCGTATGACAGCAGCTTGCACAATGTGGGTAGCTAGCTACTCTGTATATTAAAATCTCCAACTATAAACCGCAGAATATGGTAAATTAAAAAATTAAGGTGCCAGAACACAAAAGTAATATAATTTGTATATTATATATATTTATTTATCAATATATATTAAAAATTAATATAAGATGTTGATTAAGGCATTAAAATTTAACTTGACTAATTATATGGTGTTACATTTCTATGCCACCTTTTTTGTCACTCGCAGCTTGGTCATTCTATAATAAGATTGGCCGGGTGAGCTGAGTAACTTAAGTTTGATGAAGTTCAGGAACATCAAACTTGAATTTACATTTTTCAGTTGTAGAGAAGTAAACACTTAGGGGCAGTTTGGGCATATTTCCTATTTCTAGTCTTTCAGGGTTTATATTGTAATTTTCTCTTTCTTTATGGCTGCCTCCTTTTTGAGGGGTATTTCTGTACTTCATACTTCTTCGAGAGTCGATATAAAAACAAGGAGACAGATCGACCTGTAGGTAGGACAGAGCCGAGCTCTCCCTCTCTCTTTATTGGCCTCTCTCTCTCTCTCTCTCGGCCTTCCACCCTTTTCCTATCATGGTATCAGAGTGGTGCAAGATGCTGTGGAAGACCCCACTGCATTGTTTGCACACCTCATCGGATCTTCCTGAGCAGGCCGAGCCTCGTCTCTCTTTTCCCTTCCCTCCACAACAACAACCTAGGTTTCTTTTTTTGGTTTCAGGACCCTGCTGGTCTAGCCGTTAGGTTTGCTGAGATAGGGACTGTCTGCCTTTGTGTTGAGGGCCAGAGGATCCTCCCTTTACCCTAGACTGCTGCGGTTGGGTTGTTGGGGCAGTCCGCTCACGTTGCTTCTCTGGGCAGGGTAGTACCATTGGCTGCCAGCAGAACACCATCGCGCTCTGGTCGACCCTTCCCTGGGTGCATCTGGAGCAACTGGACACCGGCCCTGAACAGTGCCCTGGTCGGCCTCTCTATATTTGGAACAGCTGGACGCTGGCTTTGACCACGTCGCGGTAGCCTCTCTCTTGCCAGTGCAAATTTGAAACATCCTTTCCTTTGTTCTTGGACTGTAAGAACTCTTCTCCCTCAGCAGCAGCTATCAGTGGTTATTTCTTCCACACCCCTGGTTAATCGTCCTTTGGGTTTGACATGGCGGATAATACGTCAATAGCGTCGGAGACATCTTTTTTTCATGTTCAACCCATTCCTCCTGCCACCGCAGGTCACATTACCCTGCGAATTACTTCTGACAAATTGACAGAAAACAATTTTCCGTTTTGGGCTGTTGCAGCCGAGCTCTATATTGCCGGATGTGATAAACTAGGTTTGTTGACTGGTGAGGATAAGCTGCCTGATCCACTGGACCCTCTCTTCCCAGCTTGGAGGCATGATAATAACATAATCATGTCCTGGTTACTTAATTCTGTCACTCCTGGCATCTGCCCTATTATTCTCTATAAAACGACCGCAGCAGTGTTAGGTGGCAGATCTTGGCTAGTCTCTACAGTCGCAAAAAGAACAAGGTTCAGCTTTATCAATTGAGTTACAACATCCACAAGTTGAAGCAGGGGGTCCCTGTCTGTCACACAGTTTTTTTGTGCTCTCACTACCGTCTGGAATTACTTGGATGTCTATCATACAACAAAGTGGGCATCTTTTGCTGATCAGCATACCTATCTTTCACTCTAAGAAGATGATAAAATTGTGAAATTTTTGAGTGGTTTGAGTTTAGACTGTGATGTCCTCAAGGGGCAGATTCTCAACATGGACCCAACGCTATCTCTAGAAGAAACTTATTTCAAGGTCTTGAGTGAAGAATGGCGTCAAGTCATGGGCAGCAAAGAATCCACTATTCCAGCTTTCGATGTCGGGGAGTACTCCGCACTTACCACCACTGTCAACAAACTTAGACTTGGAAGTGGCAAACCGTGGGATGAGAAGAAATGTGAGCACTGTGGCCATACAAATCATGATAGTGATTTCTGTTGGGAAAAGTTTCCCGATAAGAACCCCTACAAGAACCAAGAAGGAGAAACATGTCAAGGGCAATGTGATCATTGTTCGGCGGTGCCGATTGCTTTCGGCAGTTTCGCCCCGGTTGTTGGATCGCCCTACTTCTTGGGTGTGGTCCCTGTGGCTGCTCCACCGCCACCCTCAGCTCCCGTCTCTTCTGGCGCCGTCAACGCGCCACGCCCGCCGCCAGTCTCAGCGGCCAGATCGAGTGTTTGACTCGGGTCTCCCATTGCCGGCCTCCGTAGGGGTTCCGGACCAGCTCCTGCCCGGGCAAACACCAGCCCCCGGGCCCAGTTCCGATCGGCTCCCGACGCGAGCTTCGCGCCCCGAGTTCCGGTTCCCACTACTGCAGTTTGCTCGGGCTTCCAGCCCCGGGCCTCGGTTGAGTCGGCACCTGGTGTGGGTCTCCACCCCAAGGTGTCCGGCTCCTTAGCACCTTACTCGGGCCGTCAGCCCCGAGCCTCAGCCGACCCAGCTCCTCACACGGGTCTCCCGACCCGGGGGCAGGGCTCCTCAGCATCTCGTTTGGGCCTTTCAACCCAAACCTCTGAAGCGCAACCGCCTCGTCCGGATCGTCAACCCCTGGTTCGAGGCTTCTCATCAAGCAGACCGGGCGTACAACCCCGGGGTTCCCCGCGGACGGCACCTGGCGCGGGCTACCTGCGTCAGGTTCTGGATCTCTCTATCCCGTCACGGGGGTACGTCCCCTATGACTCGACGACCCCGGCTTCTAGTACAAGTCTGCCTCTATGGGACGCGTCTGCCCCGGTGTGGACCGAAGGCCCTTTGTTCCACCTTCCGGTCCCGCCAGTCCCTGGTCCAGGCTCAAGGCCTCGGGTCGCCGGCATCCCGGCACCCCCTGCATTGTCAACTCCGGGTGCAAGCAGGTCATTGCACGCATCTGCAACATTATTATCGGCTCGGGCGCGGGCTTACACTCGAGCCACCCAGCCGCTGGTCTTCACTACAGACTTTGGGTCTCGGGGGCCGATTCCAGGGGTCCCGGTCGATGGCCTTGTGCCACCAACAGTTATGGGCCGAGTTTTTTCGGTCTACCACCTTGGAGTGGAACCATCTTCGGCTCCCCAGAAGAAGCATCGTCATGGCCGTAAAGGCGAGCAACCTGCCGCTGCCACCAGTAACTCCGGCAAGACCATCTTTGTGGGGAATCTACGGATTCGCCTGGACGGGGGCGAACCCATTATACCCCCAGAGCGGATCGTCTCTACGGTCCCTACTACCAACCGCTTCAGCCTTCTGCGTCAAACGCGAGAAGACAAAGTGGAACTCAGAAGGGCAGACGCTCCGACATCGGCCCGGAGACACTAGCGTCGGTTCGATGTCCGAGCTCCCAAGTCCCGTCGAAGAGATAGTGACAAGGGAGACCAACAGTCTGACTTGAGAAGAACCTGGGTTACCCTGGAGGAAGCTCAAGCTGTCCGGAAGGCGTGTCTTAGCAACCCCTTTCAGGCACTAGGACGCCGCGCCAAGCAAGATGCGACTGATTCTGCAGCCGCATCATCTGACGGCGCCCAGCCATCTGATGCCTCTCGTTCAGATAGGCGAAGGCAGAGACAGGCTCCTTCCGGGCCCCACTGACATCTAGCCTTGAGTTCTCCTTAGGCAGATACCGTGATGGAGAATCCTCTACAAAGCACCTCGATCTTTGATAGGCTGGGGACACCCGTCCTCCCCAAGAGACGCTCCCAGAAAAAATGGACGGTCCAGCTCCTCAGCGACGCAGTCAAAGTGTTCGCGTGCTATACCACCGGGCACTAGCCTAAGGTTCAGACTGACGATCTGAACCATCCTATATCTCAACTCAGGAGGCCGCGTCACCCGACTCAACTGTCGACTCCGGTCGGCCACGTCGGCACTTCTGTCGGACCTCAGGCATCGGCACGAGCGGAGGAAGTTCCCATCGAGGATCGCCCCTGCCAATGCAGAGTTGGTCAACAATGAGCCTCCAGCCAATGAAGTCCAAGAGGTGTCTCTTGAGACTCTTATGAAAGAGAACCAGCACTTGAAGGCCCTCCTACAAGACCTGTTGCAGGAGCATGTGACCGAGTATCTGGTGATAGGGGCAGAATAGTGGGTCACCGCTTCTCCGAACATCTTGAGGCCTCTTGGACCTCGGCAGAGAAACCTTGCCATAGTGACAGGCCCAATCAAAGATGCCTCGGGTCTTCTCTCTTGGGAAGGAGTAGGGCTTCTGCAGCTTCTCTTGCAATATAAGGCCTCGCCCAGCTGGCTGTCTGACTGAAGGGCTCGCCGTATTCCTCGCCCCCCTCCCTGACTGGACGGAGGTGTCAGGACTGGTGGTCCGGGACCAAGTCACGCCTTCACCCCACGGGCGGAGAGAGCCCTGGATCAGGTCGGCCACAAGTACAGTTAACTCAGCCAATTGTGCCTTCAACATCTCGATCTCCCACTGCTGCCTATGGTATAGGGTGATTATGATGGGGTCGTGTCGGGGAGGGCCTGGAGCACGGCCCGTACCGATGCTTCTTACTTCGCCAACAGACGGGGATAAGGGAACCCTGAAGATGCGGTCCCTTGAGGTTGACCCTTCGGAAGAGGGAGAGACCTTCCCCGTGTGCCTGTGGTGGAGGGGGTTCCAGAGGAATACTTCTTCATCTTGTGTCTCTTCAGCCAATGGCATAGGTTGTTTATTGTGGCGGGCTTCCTACAGGGCTGCAGCCTTGACGGGGTCGCCACCGAGTGGAGCCGAAACCGATATCACGTCAGCCTCGTAGTAATCTTCCTGTGAGAAGCCCAAACCTTGATGCTCGGTAAATCACAGCAGCCTCCGGTCCAAGTTTGGTGGGTTCCACATCTTTTCAAACATCTACCTCTGGCTAGACGACTGGTAAAGGGGAATTCTTTGTCTCGTGATCATTTCGACCGTTTGGTCAGTCACATGAGGGATCCCCGAGATCGAGACATGCGGGTCATGCGACTCGTCAGGGAGTCGGCAATCATCATCTCCTCTGACTGGCTATTCTTCGACCACATAGAAAATAGTGGGCGGGCCTTCAGGATTCGGCACCTCGAAGGTCCTCAGTTGTTCGGCCACTTGGCAGTCAAGCTCTGTTACTGGCTTAGTGATTCCCGGTGGGACTTTAACATCCTCTAGTAGGTCCTCGAGGCGAGGCGCCCCCGGTGTAGGATAGATGGCGAGGGGAAAGGCCCTAAATACCCCTTCTTCTTCTGCAACAAACAGCACATGCGGAGGAGCCACATAGCCTGGGGTGGCGGAGGAAACCAGCTCTCTGATTTTATTTTCTTCTTCCCTTCATCCTGGGCAGCTTTAGGAGCCTGCTTTGTCTCTTCCAGGTATAGATTAGCATATGAAAAATGACACACGAACACCTCAAACGGGTGGAGGTCAGCAAAGATTCTGACTTCTTTTCCCTTACAGGGGTACTTAATGCACTGGTGTAGGGTGGACGGCACAACCCTGTTCTGGTGTAGCCAAGGCCGGCCAAGCAGCGCCTTGTAGGAGGTGTTGGAGTTGATCACATGGAATTGGACATTGGTGATGAAGTCACCAAAGGCCAGGTCAAATTCTGCAACCCCCATGGGCACCTCGCATTTCTGGTTAAAGTCAGTAATCTTGACGTTCTTCACTTCGACTAGATGCACATCAAAGTAATGCTTCTGGTACACCTGATAGGGGAGTATGTTGACTGCTGCTCCTGGGTCGATCAGGACCCTGTTGATAGGCTGTCCATTTAGCTACCCCTTCATGTAGAGCGGCCTATTCTGACTGCAGGTGGGCAAAAGCATGTCATCTTCCGTGAAGGCCACAGCTACTTCCGGTGACATCTCCGCCAGACAGGCTTCAAGGTGTGCTGGCGTTTGGAGTGCGACAATGATGGCTTGCCGCGTCTCTTCGTCCAGGGATAGCATTTCCCAGATAGTGAACTGGGTCTGTTGTGCACCCCTAGTTTTGATGATGACAAGCCACAACTCATTGAGATATAATTCTTTAATCTGTGAATTAACATGAAGTTTATTTCTCCATATATCCAGGTGCTAAGTACAGGAAATGGCAAAGTGAAATGCAACCGTAGGCTACCTCTTCATTTTCAAGGGGAGCGGTGCTCGCCTCTAAGGAGCTCGTAAGCTACCTCTTCGTTTCTGAGGGGAGCGGTGCTCGCCTCTAGAGAGCCCATAAGCTACCTTTGTCGAATACGGCTGGTGACACTTCATTGGACTATTGGAGAGGAGCTTTACTGATAAAATTTCCTAAGATTTACAAAATTTCATGTCCTGGGTACCTCACGCCCCTCCAGTGTCGTCAGCCTGTATGCCCCTTTGCCAAGTGCTCCAGCTACCCGGTGCGGGCCTTCCCAATTGGGCGCAAGCTTTCCCATGGTAGTCCTAGGGTCCGCCACGCTTGCTCGCCATAGCATCAGGTCTCCAGGGAGGAAGTGCCATTCTTTTACGTGAGCATTGTAGTACTAGGCCAGCTTTTGTTGATAAGCCACGAGTCTTACTTGGGTGCGCGTTCTGTCTTCCTCAAGTAGGTCCAAGTTTTCTCATATTGCTTTGTTGTTTTTGGCCTCATCAAAATGTTTCACTCGTAGTGAGGGGTTAGATATCTCTACTAGAACCACTGCCTCAGCTCCGTATGCGAGGTGGAAGGGTGTTTCGCCCGTGGCAGCTCTGGTGGTTATTCGGTGTACCCATAGAATGCTCGGGATGGAGTCTATCCATGAGTCACCTGCTTGTTCTAGTCGGATCTTGATGCCAGGAGGAGTGTCATGTTGGCGTTCTCCACCAACCCATTAGCATGGGGATGTCCCACCGAGGTGTAGTGATTCCAGATCTCCAGTTCTGAGCACTTCTCCTAGAAGGTAGCGCTTGCAAACTGTCTGCCATTGTCGGTAGTGAGGACTCACGGAATCCCAAATCGGCCGATGATGATCCGTAGCACAAACTTCCAAGTTGCCTCGCTTGTGATCTTTCCTAATGGTTCTACCTCGACCCATTTGATGAAATAGTCAATGGCAACCATGAGGAACTTTTCCTCCCTTGAGCCTCGGGGAAGAGACCCAGTATATCTATCCCCCACCAAGCAAATGGGCGAGGCTCCATCAGGGTATGTAGCTGTGTAGCTGGTTGGTGGTGCAGGTTGGAGAACTTCTGACATTGAGGGCACCTTCGGGCATACTCAAGACAGTCCCGCTGTAGAGTAGGCCACCAATATCCATGCCGGATCAGTGTCCACGTGAGTGCTCGCCCACCTACATGACTTCTGCAAAGTCTTTCGTGAACCTCTTGAATAGCTTGCTTAGCTTTCATAGGGAACAAGCACTTCAACAAAGGAGTTGAGAGGGATCGGCGATATAGGCGACCATCGACCACTGTGAAATGCGTCGCTCGCGCTCGTGTGCGGCGAGCCTCAACGTGGTCACTCGGGAGTTGTTGTCCTAGTAGAAAATCCAAGAGGGCATCCATCCATGAGGGTTCATAGTCGATGGCATTTACCTGGGGTGTCACTTCTTCTATGCTCAGCGTTGATAACTCCTCGATCAAGATGGATCTAGAGTTGGAGACCGTGGTTGCTGACGCCAGGCGAGACAGAGCATCCTCTCGGACGTTCTCCTCCCTGGGAATGTGGACCACCTCGAAGTGGGAAAATTCCTTTGCTATGGCCTTGGCCTTCTCCAGATACTTGATCATGGTTGATTCACATGCTTCAAATTCTCCCTTGACTTGACTGGCAATGAGCATGGAGTCACTGTATGCTTGCACAATAGTTGCCCCCAGGTGTTTCGCCATTCGTAGCCCTGAGAGAAGTGCTTCATATTCGGCCACATTGTTCGTGGTCGGGAAGTTGAAGTGGAGGGCATATTGAAGTTCTATCCCCTCTAGTGACAGTAGGACCAGTCCTGCTCCGCTGTCAGTGACACAGGATGATCTGCCAACGTACAGCTCCCATGGTGGTCCCGAGGGCTGCTCAGGTAAGTCCTCCGCAGGTATTGTGCACTCAGCGATGAAGTTGATGAGAGCCTGAGCCTTGATCATAGTTCATGGGCAGAACTTGATGTCGAACTCACCCAGCTCGATGGAGGTGACACGTGTTATTGTGTTTCTTTGTTTTTCTCCCCCTCCCATTTGCATGTTGAGCTAAGGAATCCTTGTATTTGCCCTTGGCTTTGTTTGATGGGGAAGTAAATACATCCTTCCATTCAATTCTCCCGATGCAACAGGTCTTTTGCATTTGTCGTGATGCTGTATGTAGACTTTGATTGAACATATAAGTCTTCTTGTTTTCAATGCTAACTCAATATAATGAAATTTCTCCTCTCCTTTTTCTTTCTTTATTTATGTTATATACTAACTGCATATTACAACTCAGTAAACTTCCATTATGGCTCGCTTCGGAGGAGACCGAAGGTTGAGGGAACTGACCCAAGGCTCTGAAGACCACCATGTCAAGCGGACTAAAAAGCCAATGCCAACGTTTGGGCCGCTTACCATAACAGTCGAGAACTTTGGTACAATGGATCTCGGATTTTCATGGATTGTCGAAGGGCTGACAGGCGAGGTGAACCTGATTGTGGGCATGTTTGATGTGGCCAGGATTTCTAAAGAGAACGGTGTCAATAACTATGATCGCTCCCGAGATTACCCTTCACACCATCCATTGGATTGTCATTTCTACTCTTTCATGCAGAGTTATATCCCTTCAAACATGGAAGTCGACGACCCAGACCTTTTAACCAAGCGTCATTGTCTTGAGCAAGCAATATTGTCAGAAAAGCTTGCATGCAAGGGACCTACACTTTTTCTTGGCCAGGTTATCCCGAGGATTTCATACGGCAACCACAATTCCCTAATTCAAGGTTCTTGGGTATTTTTGGTGACTTCAAGAAGTTCCAGATTCGTACTTCCTCTTTGCACCCCGCCATCAGGAATTTATATGGCCAGCATAAGCACAGTAACAATGTGATTGACGGAATGGTGTTGACACCCTCCCGGACACAATTTGCTGAGAATAGCTATGCCCAAGAATGCTTGCTGGACCGGATTTTGGGGTTTAAGGCCCCTAGTTGGTACGTGAAATGGTCCATAATCTCTTCACATAATTTTCACCAAGGGACCGCCGAATGGCTGCATGACATTCTTCATTATTATGGCGAGGTACTTGAGCTCGTGGGTATCTGACATGTAGTAACAGCCGCTCTCTACTGCTACCCAGAGAATGTATGTCTTTTACAAGGTTTGGTCGAGCGGTTCAATCCTCGCAGGAACACTTTTGTCACTGCTCCGGGAGAAACAACTTTAGATTTGTGGGCATTTCATAGAGTTTCTGGTTTGCCTATTTGTGGTCGTGCGTATGAAGAAGGTTGTTTAGACGACCTACATCGCAGTCACACTCATGGCGATGGGAGGTATCGCCTTGCTTATTGTCACCTATTTTTGATTATGGTGTGGAGAGACCTGGCCCGTGCATGCAAAAAAGATTCTGCTCGAACTAGCAGGGCCACTTTGAAAGCTTGGGTCCGTTACTTCTACAACGGCCCTTTCTGTTATTACAATGAGTTTGCTGACCCAAACAAGCCTTGGAATGAATATACTGAAATCAAGGTCAACTTCGGGTAGCACCCTCGACATGTGCACGCCGCTCCAGAAGGCTGGAATTCTCAAGGAATCCCACCTCTTACTTATGCGGCTGCGTACCTAGCTTACTAGCTAGCCACTTTTGTTGTTCCCAATGGTGAGAAAGGGGTCCTTCGGGCCGAGGTGATTTATCCGGCTTGCTTAATGGCTTGTGGGCAAAGGGTCGCGCTTGCTCTCGCTGCCCTGGCCAATATCTATCATCACCTTGGGGTCTTCAACATGCTCCTCACCTCGGGACCAAAGCATCCTAATGCCTTCTCATTACCTAGGAGCTTGCGCTGGGTTGTTATTTCTCAAGTTCTCCCATAGATCAGAGTTGGCTAATCCAAAAGCACACTGATATTCGCCTTTGCTGGTCTTGCTGATCAAGACATGTTCAGACAATTAGTCGGCGTGCGTCGAGCCTTATCCTTCTTGCCGGCTCAAGACAGAACAGGGCTAGAGCTTGATCATTGTTTTCAAGTGTGTGAGTTCGGTATATTGTAAATTTGATAAGCGGGCGTATTAACGACGTGCATTTTAGCTAAGTCAAGTACCTAACATGTGCTACAATATCTTCCAAAAATAGCTGGTGAACCTAATATCACGGTCAGACACTATGGTACGAGGCAACCCAAACTTACACACCACATGGGAAAGGAACATGCAGGCTACCCTAGAAGCATCTGAGGTCTTGGAGCAGGGAATAAAGAGTGCCATCTTGGAGAATCAGTCCACTACCACAAAGACAGAGTCATGCTTCCTGGAGGTTCGTGGCAGTCCCAAAATAAAGTCCAGGCTAACATCCTACCATGGAGCATCAGGCACGGGAAGAGGTGTATAGAGACCAGAGCTTTGCTGCATCATTTTGGCTGTAGCACATGTACAACACTGAGCCACGATGTGAGCAACATCACGCTTCAAGCTCAGCCAATAGAATCAATGCTCAATAGCATAGATAGTCTTATTTCGGCCGAAATGGCCGGCTAGACCTCCCGCATGAAGTTCCCATACTAAGAAATCACGAACCGAAATCCGTGGAACACAAAGCCTACCCCCTCGAAAGAGATAACCCTCCTGAAGCACATAATCACCATGATCCCTTGATGGGCCTACCTGGAGAGTGGTAAAAATATGACCAAAGTCAGGGCAATCAGCATAGGCCTCTCTCATCTTCTCAAGCCCTATAACCTCGGTACTCATGGTGGTCAGCAGACAAGCACGCTGACTCAAGACATCAACCATATTATTCTCTATCCCAGCCTTGTGCTTGAGCACAAAGGTGAATTCCTGGAGGTACTCCACCCACCTATTGTGACGCGCATTCAACTTTTTCTGAGCATGAAGGAATTTAAGAGCTTCATGATCTAAATACAATACAAACTCTTGATGCAACAAGTAGTGCCTCCGATGCCTTAAAGCCTGAACAATTGCATATAACTCTTTATCATAGGTGGAATATCGCAATTTGACATCACAGAATTTCTCACTAAAGAAGGCAATGGGGTGGACCTCCTGGCTCAAAACTCCACCTATACCGACTCCTGATGCATCACAAGAGACCTTAAACACCTTCATAAAGTCAGGCAATCGAAGGATAGGTGCCTGGGTCATGCACTCCTGTGGACGCCAAAAATGACGATGATGGTCATACGACACCTGTGTCTATGCACTCGAGCACGAGTCGAAGACGAGGAGGCCGAACAAACCCATACCTCGCTCGGTTAGGACGAGAACTCACTGGGTGGTCCGCTACCCATCCCGGGCAGGAAGATACGACCACAATTCTCCAACCGGCTGTGCCGACGACCGAAGCAAAGAAAAGTCAGGAACTCTGGCACAGTCTCGGCATGCATCGGAAGTCACGCAGAATCTTGGACCGAAGTCCAGAGACTGCGAATGAAATATCATGGAGGCCACGCGTTACAACTAAAGCATTCCAGGGGAGCCAACTCTTGTACGAATGGCAGCGACTCCGTGAAGAATCACTTAGTGCTTAAAACGATGCGGGGTGGCTTTAAACCAGCGCGAGAAGACCTTAAAACGGCGCGCCCCTTGCTTCTCTTAATACGGCGTGCTCCCCTTGTTCACCCATATCCGGTGTGCCCATTTGCCCATTATAAAAGCTTTCCTTTGAATGCTAATACGGCGCGGCAAGTTTGAAGTCCAACAAGGCTATTCCGGCATGCTACCGAACCCAACAAACTATTGGTGGGAATGCACTAAAACGGCGCCACCCATTTGCATTTGCATTGCACTAAAATAGCACCACCCATTTGCATTTGCATTGCACTAATACGGTGCCCCTTTTGCTTTGGTTTAAAATGGCGCACTCAAAGTAGACTATTCTCTGAAGCATTTCTCTGGCACGTGAACAAGCCATCCCGTCAACAATGCGGTCCCCTGTTTCCTGGGAAGGGTGGCAGTCCTTTGCTCTCCTCTTCTCGACCCAGCATAGGGGCAAGGGGCTGACGGACTAGACGACTTTTTTTAGGAATTCCTTTAGAGAAATTGGAATTTCTTTTCCCTCCCCCATATTTAAACCTGATGTTGTGGGAATTAATTAATGAAGAATTGGTTTTGAGAAAGTTGAGATGGCCGCGGCCCTCTTCCCCCTCCTTCCCAAGGGTGCGACCCCCTCCCCCTCCCTCTTCCTCTTCCTTTAGGGTGCGATGCCCTAGCCCCTTCCCTCTCTTTCTCTGCTGCACCAACTGCTGGGAGGTGACCTCCCTATCATCTTCCCGAGCCAGGAGATCAGAGATCAAGGTTTTGCTACAAGCATGGAGGAGAAGCCCCTTACTGTCCTGCGCCCCCTCCCTAGTTGTCTGTCTGCAGGACTGGGCCGTGAAGAATAGGTTGTCACGCCCTTTTCCCATCCTCTGCCCATCCACCCCTTCTGTAATTTTCTTCCTCCACCTGTCCCCCATGTCTCCTCAAAATCCCACTCCCGAAATCATCTAGTGTCCAAAGTTTCCTTCATTGCCCTTTTACCCACGCAGACTATCTTTATTCAAGTCTACTGGGATAGAGCCCAAACCCCTCCAAAGGGACGTCCCCCAAAACATCTCCAAATGCTCTGAAATTTTGAGCACTTCTTAGCCACGTCCAACCCCTTCCTCAAGAATTTCCTTGCATTTTTATGAGCTCTTTTCCCTACTTACCCCATCCTCCATTATAGCCCTCAGTTCTGACTGTACTGAACTGTAGAACTAAGCTCCACCTCTTTTCACCTCCCATGCCCAAAAACTCCACTGCACACCTCCCCGCCGCTTCTCCTCAACCATCCCCCGAACATCACCTATCCACCAGAGAAATCCCCACCCCAATAGCCACCTGAAAACCCCGGTTCCAACCATTTCTTCCACCCCCTGTACTGTTGCCAGCAGACAATCTAGAACGCGCAGGGGTCTGCTACAAAATTTGCCACGACCTCCATGGTGCTCAGTTGCAGCTGATACTCCACAGGCGTCCCTGGGACGTTTCCACCAGCGCCTACACCAAGTTTTGTGAACAACGGACGAACATAAGGTCATGTTCCAGACTCTTCTTCCTACTGCTTCCTGCACCAGCGCAGACTGGCCAGTAGTCTGCCCGCCCTTCGAGGTCTCGCCAGAGGTTCCAGCCAGCGCCGTCGGCTTCCATCTTAGTCTAGAGTAGTCATCGTCCCTTGCTGCCCGCCTCCAGGGACTGTTGCTCCCTCCTTAGCGCCGGGGAGTCACCTTTCTTGCTGCTGGATTCAGGCCGGTTCGTGGGCACAGCGCAGTCCGTTCCATTCATAGCCGTATGTGGACGACGAGCTTCACCGACCTGGTACTCGTCACCTCATTTCACACATCCCCCGGATTTCGCTATGTAGCCTTTTACCTCCCTGTGAGGAGTGGGCCTTGTTTGGGTTGCCTCTCTTAGCTTTGTACCAGGGATCGTGTGACTTGGCCGGGCTTCTTCCCCACGTCCCGAGTGTGGAGGTATGCGTCTGCTCCTCCTTTGCGTTACTTGCTCATTTAGTATAGTTTCTTGACTCCGTTGCTTGTGAGATCATAGGCACCTAGCTTGTATATTTGATACATCACTACCACAGTGAGAGAGCTAGACCGTCCCGTGACTCATCCAAGTCACGAGTGTGGAGTTGACCACCCTAGACCCAGCTGGTTTCTCAACCATATGGATTGGCACGCTTCCCACTCTTGGGATGCCAGTGAGCTTGAGTTTCTTATTGTTTGGCATGATACTTCTCGTGGGAGTTCTAGGTGTCGAGTCTACGCCATTCGACTTATTGCGTTGTTGCTGGTCTTAGTGGTCCATTAGCTTCGTAGTCCGTAAAATTTTAGCTCACTAGTGTCCTGCATCATACGTGTAAACCACAAAATACTCTTCGGATCCCCCGAAAGTGATCCGAAACTCACGGATCCTGATCTGAAATGTGACGACCCAGAACCCGGATACCGGGTAAACCCGATACCACTTGGATCCTGAGAGGCCTTCCAAGAGCGGGAGAGCATTACAAACGTGAATTGACTCTGCTATCCTGAGTGGTGACTATAAGCTACTAGTGACCAATAACCAAACTAATCTCAACACTGGCCCTTTGAGCCTTATATAACTGGCCCATTAAGACTTACAGGACTCAAATGGACTTAAAATTAAAAATGTTTGTATTGAACTGGAAATAAAATAATGCAAATGCAACTGCTGACTGGCTGGATCAACTGCTGGCGGGCTACCGAAACCTCCATAGGTGTACGTCGCCTAATGTCCCCATCACAGGCGCTCCGGGGTGGTGGGATCGGCCCGTGGGGGCTTGTCATGGTCGTGTCATAGTTCCCGCTCGCAAGGTGTTCGGGGAAATTCTTGACACCACTTGGGCTGTCAAATGACAGGGATAACTAGTTGGCGGGCCTTGTATTTGGCTGAAGGTGAGGGTGAGGACTTGCGGGAGCTGAGAGAGGGAGTCTTGGGCATGTGGTCCCGGCCTCGTGACGTATACCGAGTTGTAAGGTGGGTTGACAGGGCCTCCCCGGGTTGGCCCGGGTGCTGAAAATAAATAGCTCATTGCCACATATCTGAGGGTTCGGGGTGGCCCCGACTTGCAGGAGGGTCACCGTGGAATACAGCTGGAGTGCTGGAGCTGTGGACTGGCCCCCGGCTTGCTGTAAAATAGCTAGAATATACATGCCTATAAGGTGTTCGAGGAAATTCCCGACACACATGTATGGGTCATACAAGTGTGCCGCGGGCCTTCGAGGCCATTGTTGGCTAGGATGAGTCATCTTTTGACTCCCGAGGGCCAGAGGGAGGCATCTTGAGGATGGGCCCTGGCCTCATTGCTGGGTGCCATGTGTCGTGGCTTGTGTTCAGGGCGCCTCCGGTTGGCCCGGGTGGCTGGCTTGAAGGTAGGTAAACCCGCAAACTGGGTGATCGGGGGTGGCCCCAATCAATTGTTGATGTTGTCATGGATCATGGCGAGCTGGTCAGGACCCTTAATTAGGCCCAGTGGTTCGTAGGGAGGGCTGGATGGCCAATGCCTTAAAGGTGTTCAGGGAAATTCCCAAACCCTCATTTCTCGATATTTTTACTGGGAAAATATCTAGGTACAATAAATGCCCCCGCGAGGCGTGCGTCGAAGGTGGAGACGAGGGCGTGCTGCCTGTGAGCTCCTCATTTCATTTCTTTGTAGTTGTACTTGGAGTCTTACGTGCACTTTATGTTTGTGCCTTGTCTTTATATGCTGACTCTTATATACAAATGACTAATGCTGTGCACCTATTTCCTTTTGTGCTTTGTTGTACAGATGTGGTGTGATTCGACAAGGATGACCGGGTTTTGAGGCGTGTGGCCCGTGAGGAGGACCACTAGGTGTAGAGGACCGAGCGACCCTTGCCTCCTTTGGGCCCGCCCGTCGTCACCGTGGCCAGCATTGGCCAGCTTGACCTGGGGCGTTCATTGGTAGATGAGGGTCCCGTTGGAGAGGGGGGGAATGGAGCGGGTACTGTGGAGCTGGCCAGGATTTCTGAGGCTAGAGGGATTTACACCTATGACCGCGTGAGAGGTTACTCGATGGAGTTTCCTTTGGATCAGCACCTGTTCAAATTTGTGAGGAGTTTTATTCCGCCTAGTATGGAAGACGAAAACCCTTGTGTTGCTGGAGAGTGCCACTAGTTGGAGTGGGCTATTTTGCTGGGCAGGGACAGCATGCATGGGGTTGCCTTCTATAGCTTCCCAAGCTTCTCTACAAATTTCTGGAGGCAGTAATAGTTTCCTAGTGTAGAGTGTCTGGGCTTCTTCAGTAGGGTAGACCAGTTCGGGATCCGTGTTGGAGCACTAGGTCCTACTTCTTGGGACCTGCACGACCACCACCGGGTTGAGACCGAGGGGGCCATGGGGCTGGTGTTGGAGCCGTCAGGGCTGCAATTTGCTAGTGAAGGATATGATGACCATAGATTGTTGGACATGATCCTTCGACATATGGTTGTGAGCTGGTACGATCGTTGGGTAGTGATCTCCTCACAGAGAATAATTCTCCTATCCCTTATATGCCCCTCCCTAACCCTAGATCAGAGGGTAATTAGGTCTTTTGGTCAGAGTTATAAAATCATTGTAATTCCATTTTGTGAAGAATTAATGAAAGAAAAATTGCATTTGCTCCAAGAAGGCCCAAGGGCGCCCCTCCTCTCTCTCCTCTTCCCTCCCCCTTTGCAACTGAGAAAGCTGATCTTCTGAGGTGATAAGCCTCCATATCTGGTCCCTTCCTAAGTGAGAAGCTCAGCACCGCCACCGCCGCCGCCATCGAGCTGCCGTTGCACTTCCACTGCCTCACCGTCACAGATCTGTCCCCTACTAGACAGATACATGATGCTCAAATTTTAGCTCCCAATTAGGAGATATGATCAAGCTGAAAATTGGAGGGTGAGTTCCCCACGTAATTCCCCCTCTTTAAAAAAATCTCCACATTTATCCACCCTTGTTTGCTCCCTGTTCCATTTTATTTCCCCCGATCGACAGATTCTGCCCCTGTGCAGATCTGTGTTCCAACAACCTTCCATTTCACGTCTTTCCCCCACTTTCCAATTTCATATCAATCTGAAAATTGGACTGAGAGTTCTGTCCATCAAACAACCTGTCCACAAATTTTTAGAGTTTATTTACCCCTCTGTAAAATTCATTCTCATATTAGATCTGGTTCTGCCTCTGTAGTCCAGATCTGACCCCTTATCCACCATAAAATCCATTCCACCCTAAACACCACCTCAGAAAATTACAAGAAACATTGTGCACGTCCCTCACATCCCCCTCTCCCACCCATAAAATTCCCAGCACCCAGATCCAGCATCTTGCCTCTGGTCAAACTAAGTTCTTAGGCAGATCCCAATCTGCCCAGTCTGCTATGAGCTAGAGAAGTCTGCCTATTCTAAATTCAGACATGTCAAACACAGAGATAGGAAATTTCCAGTAAGAACAGGTGGTCATATATCTTCGAAGGAGCTTCGCAACGGTGCCAGTCTCGCGTCGATCCGACATCAGGTCTGATCGCAACACTTTATTTTACCGGGTCACGCAGCTCTAAAACTGCAGAATAGGTCCGGGGGCAGTAAGCAATGACATCCAATAGTCTGGCCGCCTCGCCTTCCACAAGGCAAACTAGCACGTTCCCCTCCTAGGGATTGTCCCTCCAGGAGTCCCCTTCACAGTGGTACCACTCCTAGCCTGATCGACCCTCCGACCAGGGCGTGGACCCCACATTTGTCAACACGTGCTACCGTCAGAGCTGTCCAAAATGCTGCCCGTCAACCTGAGTTCGATACTCCCGGGTCCCACATGTAGTCCTTTACCTCCCTGCGTGGAGTGGGCAATAATTTCATTGCTGTAATTATTGATTATTTGTTGTACCAGGAGTATGAGTCTTGGCTGGGGTCGTCTTCCCCACGTCCGGAGCGTGGAGGTATCATTTTCACTCCCCTCTTTATCATTTGCTTATTTCGTATTTATTTTTATGCCACTGCTTGAGTGTTAGGATTTCTAGCCCGTTCTAATTTTGTCGTCGCTACGAGAGAGAGAGTGAGTGTGACCCATCCCGTGACTCGATCCGAGCACGGAAGAGCCAAACACCCTTGACTCATTGTCGATTTCTCAACCGCGCACATCCGCATGCTTCCCTCGCATGGGACGAGTAGCGAGCTTGCCTAGAGTCTCAGGTCCCGCATCCAATTGGTACCGAGTCTACGTCATCGTTGTCCCGCATCAAATTGGTATCAGAGCAAAGGTTGAGTCTAAGGTAGTCTTTGCTAAAAAAAAAGTGTCTTGAGTCTATGTTCATCTTGTGCTAGGTTTGCATATCATTCCTCTCTTCGGTATATCAAAAGGCGTTACATGAAGGATAGGTTAAGCCTATTTGGAAGGTAGCCCACTTGCGTGAGAGGATCTTCGGATGCCCATCTCCGCCATGTACTGGATATTGGTTAAGTCTAGGTTTGTATTCGAGTCTGCATTCCAACTTGGCATTGCTGGTTTAGGATCGGCGGGTACACCAAACATATATGCAAACAAAATAAAAGTATATGTTTTAAAATAATTCACAGTATTCTAACCGCATGATTAGCAGCGTTTCATAGCATTTTCTGATGCTTTTAGCACACCGAAGACCCCCTCAATATATGTTTGTGGCAAATGTTCCTTCTAGTCTCTTTAACGATAAGTGCATTCTTGAAGTTAAAAGGAACAAGTCCGGAATATGTAAGCGCACGCGTCGACCAGGCGGCCGCCGGACTCCCCCCTAGCTGCCCCGGTCAGGCTGACGCTCAGAGAGACAGATCGACCCACCACACCTGGAAACGAACACCGGTATGCGATGTCTTCTCCGCCGGCAGAGAGCAGTTTCTCAGGTGACACCGGCCGGTAGCAAACAGCGAGCCAAGGAACGCAAGTACTTGGTCTTCTGTGATGAGGGAACTACCGTGACGGAGAGCAGGGGAGCAGGCGTGCCGCGAGCTCCGCTTGTAATCGAGCTGATGTGTGCCTGCAAACCCGGTTTTCGAGGGAAGAAATTTGTGGGAATCAGCAGGCGTTCCCTCTCCCGGAGTAGGCTTGCCGCGAGCTCAGCGTGCGCCTGTGCTTCTTTCGAGGAAGAAATTTGTTGGCATCTCTCTCTCTCTCTCTCTCTCTCTCACACACACACAGCCCCATGGTTGGCAGCTTCATGGGAAAACCGGCAATGTAAAAACTGATTCCCTGTATACCTGGATTGTTCGTGGAATTCCATCTCGATCAACTAATAGTTTTCACTCTCATGTACATGGGGATGTCTCGCTCTTGCTGTAAAGCATCCGCCATAATAGGAGGTTTTGTCATCTCCAACATAAAAATACGAGTTTTTTTATTGAAGACAGGAAAGTAGGGTGAATGGCTCCCCTGCAAACGACGTCCAGGATGAGCTTCCCTTCTTAGCTCTTCATTCATGCATGGGTACCTCCTTAAATAAAAGAAAAAAAATAAAGTCCCATTCCCATCAACCTAACACCAACTAGATTTAATAAAAAGATCTAACAGTATCGACAAAATCCTGTTAGAAATTTAAGTAGAAAGATGGCACAAGCTCAAACCCATGCAGCTACCCGCGCGCCTACCCCACTTCTAAATGTGTTCTTTCCTAGTTATCCCTTTAGAACAAAATCCTCTTCACCGCTTCCACCAGGTGGAAGATGACGACGGTGGCCGAGGTGGGCACGCTCAGCGCGACCAGCGCCGCCACCCCGAGAGCCACGCCGGGCCTCGTCCCCATCAGGAGGTTCTGCAGAAGCCCCACCGCCTCGCACACGTCGGCGTGGTACCCCCGGTAGTATCTCTTCTCCCACTCCGCCCAGTGCTCGGGCGCCTCGTCCTCCTTGATCTCCCGGATGCGCCGCCGCAGCTGCACCATGCCCTCGTCCACGAGGCTGCGCCCGGAGGGCTCCGGCCAGCCGGACCCACCGCCACTCCTGCAGGTGAGCACCGGCCGCAGGGGACGTCCTCCCGGACAGCGGGGGGGTGCCCTGGGGTGGCGCGCGCGGCTGAGGGAAGGCGAGGCGAGGAGCCCGGAAGAAGAGGGGATGGATTCCATAGGTTTTCCGAAGTGGAAGAGAGAGGGGTGGTGGTGGTGGAGACCAGGGGAAGCAGGGGTGCCATGTGGGTTGTGGGCATGGAGTGCACTTATAAGTGGGGTGGAAGGAGGTGCTTGCTTGCCGGGGACTTCTGACGTGTGTCAAAGCAAGGCGAGTCTTCGGAGCCAAGAAATCGGAGGAAGCTGTGTCTTCTACGGCCAAGGAACGGTCACGTGGACAACCAATGAGAAAAAGGCCGTAATATTTATTTTAAAAAATTATGTTTTGAACTTTTGAGGATTTTTTTTCCAAGCGGAGGGAACACGGCTTCCCTTGGCTGACGATAAATTGTGACAGTGGAAGCCAATTTAGCAGTTTGAGTGCAAATAGATACGGCCTACGCTCTCATCTTTTCTTTTTGGGACCTAGATAGATAGATATATATAGAGAGAGAGATATCTATAATGCAATTAAACTAAGACGCACAAAAGGAAGGGTGAACACCTGGGGGGTTGGTGGTTTTTCAACCCCTATGGGGTGTGAAAAAGAGTAGGAGGATGTTTAAAAATGATGTTAAGTGCAGAAGAACGTGAAAGAGGAGGAGGGAATATGCTATGATGATGCAAATAGAAGAGGGGAAAACTAAAAGAGAAAGACACAAAATAATCTAATGGAACTTAATACTCCCTGGACCAGAAGCCTTATGGAGGTAGAAAGGACTTCTCCCTAGTTGGTACTCGCTCCAGGATGTAACAACACCTCGACGCAAGCTCCAGAAATCTCCTCCTCAAGCCATGAAGCCAAGAGTCCTATTTATAGACCCCCAAACTCTCTGGTCGAGTTGGAGAGAAATCAGCATGAAAATATGGCTAAACTTTGATAAATCTCGAGGATAATACTCCCAAGAGTCTATAGAAACAAACAGAAGCTTTTGAGGATCAATACTCAGACAGAAATCATCAAAACAAGGACACTAGTTCATCCACGATGAAGTAGAGGAAGGACAGTCAGAACAGGATTCTCTGTCTGCACTAACGGTCTTGCGATAGACCACAAGGCAGGGACGAATGGTCGATCATTAGACCACAATGCTCAGTGGATAAAAAGAGATAAGATCAAAGAGACCTAATGGGATTCTTCGTACCTTAGCGGTCTAGCAAATGACTACTAAAAGCCTCTTAATGGTCGTGCGATAGACCGTTAGGGAAGATTATCCCTTAAAAGATAAGGGTGACAGAAAAGATAAGATAATAGGACTCTCTGCCTCACTAGTGGTCAACTAAAGAACCGCCAACCATCCTTAAACAGTCGTAGGATAGACCGCTAGGGAAGGTAGTCATGGCAAAAAAAGAAAACAAGGCCCACTAAGTCCAAGGCGACGAGGAGACAAAGAACTAGGCCCAACCCGGGAGAGGAACCCATGAACTAAGCCCAAAACTGATCAAAACGGCCCAATAATCGATAGATAGCTCGGGACATCACAACATTGAATAAGGAAATGACCCAACTCATTGGTCATAAAATGGGTGTCAACAGTCGTGAGTCGGCATGAGTGCGGTAGGTCACTCCCCGCACGACATGGGTTTTTCCGGAAGGTGATTTCCGAGTGGGCTGTGAGTTTGGCCCTTGGACTGTGAGTCCAGTCAACCAGCCTAGGGTTGGAGATTTTCCATGTGTCCCTTGGTTAGGGGAATTAACTCGGTAGCTTATGAGTGACCTTGGGAATCATGTCACCATAGTTTCAGACCTAGGGATTAGGCCAGATTGATGATGCTGTGCTGTCGCGTACAGCAGTCTTAACCCGAGTCTCGTGACGCAAGGACCATTGGGTTATTAGGTCTAGTGGGCTGCCTAGAGTCTGATGGTCGCGAGCCACCTGTCACTTCGCATTACTCGAGATGGGTGAGTGAGTGATTTTCAGTGTCCATGTTTAGTAAGCCCCCACTAGTCGTAGCTTTCCTACGCACCCATGTACGGACCCACTTGGGAGTGGTGGAGGGCGTGACCCAGAGAGACGATTGTTAGGCTTGTTACCATAGGGCCCCCATGCGCAGCCTGAGTCTGAGCTTCGGGGGAAGAACCAGCTAGAGGGCCTGACCTAGGGCACATGGTTTGTGTGTGCACATGTGGTTGGGGGCGCCGGACCTACGCTGATGAACATGACCCCAGCTATTCCTTGTTCTGTGATTACTGGTACAGTGTCTCAGTCTCCGCCTGGGGCGTCGTAGAGAGACACCTGATGGTGAGGACACCAGAGTCAGAGTACGGCTCGACTCAGTAAGCCATCAGTACTAGACGCACAGTATGACTCGGTCGACACCAAACTCTTTGTCGTTGGGGGACAGTCTGGAGTCTCCATCGGAGTTTTGACACTTTAGTACATATTTTTGTACGTATTTGTATTTTTTACGTATTTGGTTGTATTTTATATTTTGTACGTATTAGGCTCTATTTGGTGTGTATTTGAATCTACCAACAGAGTGAACCTCAGCTAACCATGTGATAGGAGGAAGGAAGACCACCAGAAGAAGGAAACCAGATGCATCCACTGACGTCTTACACTGCGTCTCAAGCACCTCACAGTCTAGCTCACGACAAGCGAGTGACACAATAGTAATACCACACCGAGGGACTAATCAGAGTAACGCCCGTCGATGTTAGTCCAAGCCTCTGATCACATGTGCACACATTGACTCATCGCCTTGAGCCAGGCCTCTAGCTAGTTTTTCCTCCTAGTAGGACACTACTGACTACGCGAGAGGGCCCATGGAAACTAGCCTATAAACCGTATAATGGGAATGCCCCGCCACCTCTTCCAGGTGGGCCGACACGGAAGTCGTCAAGCTACGACTAGTGGCTCCATCACAAGGAAAGAGAAAGTTACTCATATAGGATGTAGAAGAATGCCACAGTGTATAAAATAATTTAAACATGGCTCACATGAAACATAGATTGAATATAAATTGTACATGCAAGCTTTTGAAATCACCAGGTATATAACGGACTGGCTCAGCCCCGTTACGCACCATAACGGACCAGCACAGGACCGCTATACTTCACAGAACACAGGAAATCCACAGAAAACTTAGACCATAATGCACCTCAATAGGGGCGCTATAAGACTATAACGCACTGAAGTGAAGGCGTTAAAGTCAACATGCATCAAACGAACGACACATGGAGTATAATGGATTGCCAAGGGGGCATTATACTGGATATGATGCACCTCTCGTAGACCGCTTTGCCTTCCAAAATGTCTAAACTCACAGGAAACTATAGAATATAACGCACCTATACGGGGGTGTCATACAATGCACGACGCACTGGGGTAGGGCCGTTAAGGACAACAGGCCTTTAACCAAAAATAAAGGACTATAACGCACCACTGGACGCACGTTAAAGCCACCCGAACGATAAAATCCACATAAAACTCAGGACACAATTCACATAACACATCACTAGGAGTGCGTTAAAGAGACATAACGCTCAGGGGAAGGCACGTTATATCACCTAGGTTTCGTGACTCCGCGAATCGGAATCGGAAACCCCGCCCGGTCGATAGAAATCGACGGGGGACGTGACGGATTACAAAAGCTGTTAAACTAACTAGCCCATACCAATCACACGAGCCTAAGCATGCCACTAGAAATTAAATACCATGCCCATGGAATTGATTTAACAATTAAATGATAAATTCCACATTAAATGACTAAAATACATTAAACAGGAAAATGTATGAAATACGCTGCAGAGGGCATCGGACCACGGCGCAAGTGATACCGGCGGTGTCCTAGCGCGATAGAGATTCCATCCCCCTACCTAGACGATGGCGAAAGCGGCGATACGACAGCGAACCGACGCGAGAGGGAAATGGCACTTCTCGACCCGGCTCGAACTCACGTCGCGCGAATCGAGAAACAGAGGACGTCAACGCGATCCTCACGACATGACCATTCCAACGGTACTTCCCCGGCCTCGATCAGCAGTCGTCTGGACCACGAAACAAGAGAGGCACACAAATCGAGAATAAACCCCAAAATCTCTCAAAAGAAGAATTACATAGAAAATGAGGCAAATGATGGCAGATGGCGACGTAGAGGGTGTCAATGGATTCCTGGCGAGATGAGGAGTCCGATCCCCTACCTTTTGCGTGGCGAAGATCGTGAATCGGTGCCGAACAGGCGATGGGGGCCACAATGTCTTCTTGCTCGCACGTGTCTCCACGCTCCACGATCCAAGGGAAGAAGGGTACCGGCGCGATCCTCATGTCGAGCCCTTTCCGTCGGTGCCTCCCACGCATCAACCAACGTCCGTTTGGACAGCGAACCAACAAAATGAGAGTGGAGGAGAGAGAAAGAGAGAATGAGTGAGAGAGCGCGATGGAGAGAGAGAGTCGACGAGAGAGTGAGGAGAGAGAGAGTGGAGTGAGATATTTTTATAAAAGTTTGATTTTTCTTATTTTTTTTGAAAAATAACTGATTGAATAGATTTATTTCTAAGCATCAATATCTTATCACATATTTTATAAAAAGCCAAAATTTCATCAAAAAATTGAAAACACCCAATTCACCCCCCTCTTGGGTGCCATTGACACGGGACTTCACTGAAAACCAGGGGTGAGTCTCCTATCACTGGCTCAGTAGGGGTCCTGCGGAACCCCAACCGAAAATAACGATGGTACGGAAAGCAGCAACTACAGCAAGAACAATAGTAACAGCAGGAACAGTAAACACCGTGGCCGGTAAAACCTCAACTTTATAGCTATTCCTACAGTACCGGAACTCAACGCCCCGATCCCACAGTCGGGGGACTTCCAGAACACGGACCACCCTAGTCATGCTATTCGAAAAATGCCACGACACCTCTATCGTGGAGGCCTGTGCTCACTCGTGAAGGCCCACTCTAAAACCACGCGATCTGAAAATGCGGTCACGACCTCGCCGTCGTGAACTCTACACCGTCTAGGGGAAAGCCCTCAGTGACGCTCACCGAAAACTCTAGATCTCGACTCTGAGAAAATGTCTGAACTACACACAAAACCTCATCTCGTAGATGGGAAATGGAAACCCGCGACACGACAACTCACGTCATGTGATGGGAGTACCGCCCACTAAAAGTAAGGCTGGATGCATCCACTGACATCTTAATCCGCGCGGCCCAATGGGAATCGGAAACTAAGACACCATACTAGTAACACAGAATAAGGACTAGCTGGGGTCGCACTCGTCAGCATGTGTCCTCTGCCCCCAGCTATGTGTGCACAGACAGACCATCTGCTCTGGGTCGGGTCATCTAACTGATTTTTCCCCCAGCCAAACTCAGGCTGCAAAGGCAAGGGGTCCTACGGTAACTAGCGTAAAACCGTCTCACTCGGGTCATGCTCTCCACCACTCCTAAGTGGGTCCGCACCTGCGTGCACAGGAAAGCTACAACTAGTGGGGGCTCACAAAACGTGAACACTAAAAATCACACACGCGCCCATCTTGAGTAATGCGAAGAAATAGGTAGCTCACAGCCACCAGACTCTAGACAGCCCACTCGACCTAATAACCCAACGGTCCTTGAGTCACAAGACTTGGACCGCTACACGTGATGGCACAATGCCGTCAATCTGGCCTAATCCCTAGGTCTGAAACCACGGTGACACGATTCTCAAGGTAGCTCACAAGTCGCCGAGTGGATTTCTCATCCACAGGACACATGAAAAACTTCCAGCCCCAGGCTGGTTAACTGGACTCATAGTTCAAGGCCATACACACGGCCCACTCGGAAACCACTTTTCACAAAAACTCACGCCACACGGGGAAGACCCTCTGTACTCATGCCGACTCACGGCAACTCGATTTAACGCAATCACGAAAGCTCAAAACACAAGAGAGTCACCTGGACCCTTAAACCCACGAGCACACTAATTGAGTAAATATGATACCTCTGGACACTCAAAAATATTGTCACAGTCCCCACAGGGCGTCCATGACACTCACAGGGTCATAGGTCGGTCATTAGGTCTCAACTGGACCGACCGGAGACCAACACAACGCAAAACGGACACGGCGAGCACGAAAAAGCACCTAGCAGTCCTCTCTGGACCGCTAGGGATCCTAGAGGTCTCCTCTGGACCGCAAGGCCCGACCTAGCGATCCAGCCAGGACCGCAAGGCTGATGGTAAACCAAACCCCAAGCGGTCGCTCCCGGACTGCCAAGCAGGGTGGCGGTCCTCCGCCTGACCACTAGGCGTTCAGTCGCAAGGCCTCTACCCCACTGACCTCAAACGAACAAAATACGGACAAACGGTCATGCCCTGACTACTAAGCGATGCCTGGCGGTCTTCACCAGACTGCTAAGCCCTCCTGGCGGTCCATCGCACGACCGTAAGGCTTGAACCGACATAGGGGGGACCCTGGCGGTCTCCACAAGACCGCTTCACACCCTAGCGGTCCTTGGAAGGACCGCTAGGTCGTCTAGAGCCCGAAAATGACAGAAATCATAATTCAACATTGGTGGCTTCCTCTTCTGCTGATTCTATTCCAGCTATCTGCTCCATACTCGGCTCATTCATTACCGACGAAGCTGTTAAATTCGAGTGCGGGTCGACCGGGCCCAGACCCATCTCACTTATTTTTTCCTTCATTGTTTCGATTTCTTGGCATAGCTCCATCATTAGAGTGAGCACAGGTTGGTAGAGGCCAGGGTTGGAGGTAGAAGCCTCAGGTTGATTCGGCCTTGTCGACATAAATCATATTTCTTCATTTTCTTCTTCTTTCACCATTCGGCTTGTGTCAGATGATGTCGACAATGTATTGCAAGAGAGAATAATGCCCCTCTTATTTCTCGACTTCTTTTTCTTCTTCCCATCTGCGGCCGACATGCGCCCCTGCGATGGTTCATCTTGTGACTGCCGGTGTATAGGCACCATGTTGACAGCTTTCTTAAAGTCGGGAAGCTCGTAAGGGCATGGAGGATCCACTCTGGACTTGCCCATCTGGAGTTCTCCCCTCTTGATCATGCTTTCGACAATATTTTTAAATACATACCAGTCTTCAATGGAGTGCCCAAGCATTTGGTGATATGGGCAAAAGTGGGGGTCATCTTTTCTTCTAAGGTCACCTGGCCTTTTTGGCTCCGGCAAAGTGACATTGTTATATCGGGTGGCCCATTCAAAAAGAGCCAGGTCCTATCCTTAGGAAAGGAATAAGACTTCATCATTTTGGCCTGTAAGGGAGGCCCTTCTTGTTGTTCGACAGGCCTGGTTAAAGGACGGTTGGCAATGCCTTTATCTTTATTTCTTTGCTTCGAACATCTCGAGGTTGACCGTATGAACTTCTTTGGGCGTGGGCTGTTGTTTCGCCCCGGGAGGTCCATCGGGGTGGTGTGGGCGGTGACCGGAGTGAGGGGTAGGACACAGCCACGGGAGAGATGCCGGAAGTTAATGGGCCTCGGGCACCCCCTCTCATGATCGTATCTGCCTCAAGGCGGCACCGTACACTCACCTTTTACGGAGAGTCGAGGGGAGATCGAGTGACGCGGGAGCTTTTCTAGGTTAATAGGAAACATGGCTGGGATGTGGGCGTGCCAATCGATTTCTCGACAATCACTAGTGGAACCGAACGTTTAACTGGGGACGCGCCGCCAGGGCACAGCACATGGACTCAGGGGGTGAGCGACACGTGGAGGGAAGGATGGTTCCGTAGGTGCGAGTGCGTAGGTGACTGTGGGGAGTCATGTACAGGACATCTTTCCCCACTGACCGCAAGCAGTCGGTGTTTATTTACATCAGATTGAATTCGAAGACCTTCGTTCCATGCCAAAGTAGAGTCCGTATTCCTGAAGCTCGGGATGAAGACCTGAAAGCACTTTGCAGCTATAGGTTTGTCTCAGACTGGGTCATGTTGGCCGAGGGTGAAGGGTGCTGGGGCTTCATGCTAGGTGACACAGAGGGTAGCTGGAGGCCCGAACGTGGATGCGAGAGCATACATCCAACTAGCACTGTAACACTTAGATGTATATATTTTTACAGGCGGGCCGTGACGGCCCAGGTACAATAGGGGCATGCCTCGAGACAATTTTGACGTGCTAGTCAGTCCCCGGGTCAATGCATGATGTATGAGTACATGTGTGTTTACAGAGAGTTCCTCCCGCGATGTAGGCCGAGGCCGCGGTGTCGAACGGGGGCATGTGGCTGACCGGGCGACTGAGGGGACACATCGGTCTGGTATCTGGATGAGGGTCGATCATGGCTCGAGTTGAGTGGTCGACATGGCCTTATTACTGAGAGGGAGCAAGACGTCATGACGCACGCATGGTCGTGGCTGACGGGCACGTGAGGGGTGACCCCGACATGAGGGGGTGTCTACCCTTGCCGTAGCGTCTCACATGTGGCGGGCGTGGACTTGTGCGTTACGACTAGTTAACATGTGATGGAAGTGCAAGGGACATACCCTTAGCATGCTAAGCCGCTTGACAAGTCACACACACACAATTCTCCTCGGCTCGTTGAAAGATTCTAATATTTCCATAAACAAATCCAGGAAATGACGACCGTTTACAAAGGCGTTATTTTAAATAGCGACCCGTCTCATGTCGTCATTTGAGTTCCATGTTCGTTTCGTCTGCAACCTTCCCCGGAAGAGTCCTTCCCTGTTTTAACTCTTTAGTTTGATTAGGGAAGGGAAGTTTAGCAGGGTAGGGACGATCGTTGTTCTAATCCCTTTAGAACAAGGTTCTTTTAAGGTTTCTAAAGCCTATAAATAGTTGCTATCGTCCTCCGGTTGAAGGGAATGTTAATGTTAAGAAGTTTAGAGAGCATAGTCGTGGAATGCTATTGAGTTGTTGAAAGAGAGAAAGAGCTTCTTCCTTTTGCAGTCTGTGGAAGCACCGCCATCATTCTGTCGCTTTTCTGTTCTTCCTCTACTGTTGACATCAGCAGCAGGAAGCCCCCTTTTGATTTGTTTATTTGCGTTGTTCATATCATCATACGCATCATCATCTGCATCGTTTCCTAGGTTATTTACATAGCATATTCCCTTCCTCCCATATCTCTGTTAGGGGTTTCTAAAACAAAACCATAAGGTGTGTTTATGTTCGTATTGCATATCTTTATTTCTTTGGAACATTGATACTACACTTTGGGCTAATCCATCTATCTTATTTTCTCTCTATTATTTTGTGCAAGGTAATCAAAATAAAGACTCCCTTCATCGGCCGGCCGATTGGAGGAGGAAGAAAGAGCCCCCTCAATCTCCCTGCTTTCTTACAAGGTACATGCGATCATCTCTTTTTCTTCGAGGTAACCCCTCTAGCGATCACCCTCCATATTAGCACCTCGTGCTTGTTATTTTTTTGGTCATATTTCTCTTTTCCTTTACAATCTTAAGTGACACGTTCACAGAGGCCCACTCCCTCTAGCCGACCAGAGAGAGTGGAGGTTCGATCCTTGTCACTTGGGGCGTGGTCAGGTTAGGCGGCTTACGAGTGACCGTCCTACAGTACGGGTGGCCTTCCTAAAGCCGCACATACCCGTCCTGCGGTCATCTTCCAGCCATCCGTCGTCCACGACTCCTCGTCCCGCGTTACCCCCCCTAGCGTCTGCATGTGGCCTACCCTATACCACATTAACGTAGAACGGCTATCCAGGAGCCGTCCATCCCTGCAGCACTGGTGCTAAGGTGAGTGTCTCTCCCCGTTCTCAAAGTACGGCGTGTTCATCGTGTCCGGTACTTTTGGTGGTGATCACACAGGTTCTGTCTCTACTCCCTCCCTTTCGGCATCATTTATTTCTCATGCTTTCTTACTAGAGAGGGATAAGGGAATTTCGTTCAATTACCGTCACTAGGGAAAAGCCATTTTTTCGATCAACAGACTTTCTGGCGATCACAGTGGAACGCCTAGTGCCCATCGTGTTAGTGCTTGCTGACCCTATGTTCGGTGCTTTGTTAGTATTCTCCTTTTCAGGTTGTCATAGGTCACTGGCGGGTTTTCCACGTTTCTGTTCCCTGGTGGTGGTGCGATCCTGTAAGAGCCGCCAGACATAACATGCGGCTAGATATCGACGGCCCTTATAAGTCCACAGACATGCCTATTCTGCGACCCTATTGCCTCCTGCGGTCGACGCGCGCCCGCCCTTCACCCTGCGGCCAGTCTCTGACCTCCTGTCTTCCTGGTACAGGTATGTGCCTCTGCCTGCATTGTTCACTTTGCTGACGACCTGCGGTTGATCCAGGGCCGCCCCAGCTCTCTTGCGACCTGTACAGGGCCGCCCATCTTGGTACGCTTCCAACCCTTCTATCCTAGTTATTTATTTTGAAGCATCAGTTGGTTTCAGCGTCTGTTCTGTGATTGTCACCCCTTGCTGTTGGACGGTTCACCAAGAACCGCCCATCCTTCCTGAACGGTCTCCATAAGACCGCATGTCTGTGCTACAGTGCACCCAAGCCTTAATTTGATTTCCATGTCATATTCATTCCATACTATTTGGTGCTGACATTGATCTCCCCTGATTTGATTTGTGGGCATATTTTCCCTTTCTTTTTTATTCCCCGTGGTGGGGTATGCCTCTTCTTCAAGTACCCCTAAGCCCGGGGTGACTTCTCTATCACATATGCCCCCATGGGGGGAGTTGTGGGGCATATGGCCCATGAGCTCTTCATTTTGTGTCGTCATAGTTGTATTTTGACACTTCATATGCACTTTTACTAGCATTCTTGTACATATCAATCCTCGTATGGTCACCATCTTTGTGCGATTTTTTTGCAGCTATGGCAAGATTCGGCCGAGATGACCGGGCTCAGAGGCGCGCGACCCGTGAGGAGGACCACTGGGTGAGGAGGACTAGGCAGACTTTACCTCCTTTGGGCCCACCCGTCATCACCACGACCAATATTGGCTAGCTTGACCTGGGGTGTTCACTGGTGGCTAAGGGCCCCGTTGGAGAGGGGCTGAGTGGAGCAGGGGCTGTGGAGCTGGCGAGACTCTCTGAGACTGGCGAGATTTACACCTATGATCGCTCGGGAGGCTACCCAAGAGAGTTTCCTCTGGACCGGAATCTGATCGAGTTCATAAGGAGCTTCGTCCCCATTGGTATGGAGGGAGATGATCCTCTCGTGGCTAGAGAGTGCCACCGACTGGAGCGAGCCATTTTACTAGGCAGGGACAGTCTGTAGGGGGTCGCCTATTACAGCTTCCCGAGTTTTTCTACAAACTTTTGGGGGTAGACAGTTTCCTAGTGCAGATTGCCTAGGCTTCTTCAACAGGGCAGACCAGTTCGGGGTCCGTGTCGGAGCATTGGGTCCAGCTTCTTGGGACTTGCACAGCCACCACTGGGTCGAGACCAAGGGGACCATGGGGTTGGTGTTGGAGCCATCAGGGCTGTAGTTTGCTGGTGACAAATATGATGACCATAGTCTACTAGATAGGATCCTTTGATAGATGGTCGTGAGCTGGTACGACCACTGGGCAATGATTTCTTCACATAGATACCATCAGGGGGTGACTGAGTGGCTGGTGGGGATTGTGTACCACTACTGAGTGCTTCTGGACCAGATCAGGATCCGATACGTCGTGATACCAGTGCTATTCGGGTACCCCTGCTACACGGGGTTGATTCAGGCACTAGCGGAGCACTTCAACTGTTAGTGGAATATTGTGGCGACGGCTGATGGAGAGACCTCATTGGACTTGTGGTCTCTATTAAGGATCTCAAGCTTGCCGATCAGTAGCAAGGGTTATGAGGAGGTGGTGCTGGATGACCTCCATTGCAGCCATACTAACGGGCTGGGCCACTATCGGGTGTCTCACAGTTACTGGTATCTGCTGAAGACTTGGAGGGACTTAGCCCTGGTAGGGAGAGAGAAGGCGGCACATACTCCGCGAGTGACGTTGAAGGCATGGGTCTGTCATTTCTATAACGGATCATTTTGCTTCTATCAGGAGTTTACACGAGATCAGACCCCCTGGGAGGAGTACACAAAGGTGGAGCTGCGGTTTCAGACCTACTCCAGATATATCAACACACTGTGAGAGGGGTGGAACCCCCATGCACTGCCAGATGTGACTCACTTGGCTACATATCTGGCATATTGGTTGGTGACATTAGTGGTCCCTCATGGGGAGGACAGTCTTCAGTGGGCTGAGCTGTTGTGGTCCGCATGTTTGCTAGCAAAGGGTCGGAGGTTGGCATTGGCTCCTGCAGCACTGGCCAACATCTACCATGAGCTGGGGGCGCTGTCAGTACACCCGACGCCACATGAGCGGAGTCTACTTCTGTCGACCCACTACATCAGTGTGTGGGCCAGCTTGCTGTTCCCTGGGCTAGTGACGAGGGCGACGGTGGCAAACTCAATGGCCCCTTTGCTGTTTAGGTTCACAGGCCAGCCGGACAGAGACGCTGTTGCACAGCTGGAGGGGGCCAGGGGGGCCCTATCTTACTTATCGGGTAGAGGGGAAGACTAGCTCTCGTTTGACTGTGCGACGAGAGGCTTCCGCCTGGTTGTGGTGCCATCAAGTGATGGGGTGGCTTGCGTCCTCCCACATCAGCAGGAGCCAGACACCACAGTGTACATAGAGTGGGTGAGCAACACCCAACCGGTCGTGCTGGAGCTACACTGGTCTACTACGAGTGTTCTAGAGCCCTACTACCTGCACTGGTTTACCCGAAACTTTGGGCATGCCCAGCCGATTCTACCAAACCAGGAGTTTCCTTCGGCGGGTTGACTGTACAGGAGCTGGGACAGCCACCTAGTAGCTGCGGCTTGGTGGGACTTTTACTGTCATGGGGAGCCAGAGCGGGTGTCGATGCTAGAGTTAGACCATCGCGGGAGATTCAACATTCATTATGCCAGATGGTGGTTTGAGCACAACCATCTGTATCGCCAGAAGGCTTCGGTGATTCGGAAGGCTGAGGAGAGTCAACTTCTGTGGGAGGACCAGCCTCCTATTTCACTGGAAAGCGAATACCTGAGGAACCGCTTCTCCCGGATTCACTGGGACGTGGAGCGGCTTACGCAGCAATGGCCCCCAGAGGGTCGGGCCCCTTTGTCATCGGTGTAGGGTTACAGTGGGGCTATCAAGCCCCTGAGACTGGTGCAGGCAGGGCCTACATCTGTTGGTGCTGGGACGTCGTGGTCGCAGACGTCGAGGAGTTGGTGGACTCAATTCTGAGCTGACTGTGGCTTTGGGAAGAGTACCTCCCTAACCACTGAAGCTAAGAATCCCTGACACCCTGCATTAAGCAATCTACAGGCTCAAATAGCAAAAATAATTAAATGAGAGAAACAGGATCGAATACCTTGAAAATAGAATGCCGATTTCTCAGGTGGCTGAAAATAGACCTTCTTAGATCTACAATCAACCATATCCCCATATTGCTCTAGCCAATCCATACCCAGAATAACATCATAGTCTGCCAACTGCAACGCATATAGTCTTGCTAGTAATTGCCGATCACTAACCACAACGGGGGAGTCTTCAAGACACAACGGGGTCGCCATGAGATCCCCAGATGGCAATTCAACAATTAAGTCACATGCTACCTCAATCATGGGCTCCTCGATACATGCAATGAAGTCCTCAGAAATGAGTGAGAAGCACCTGAATCAAATAAAACACGGGTTGTACAACCAAAAATAGTAATCATACCTTCGACAAGATTGGAAGCTACAGCCTCTGCCCAAGAAATGTGAGTCACCTTACCTTTCATCTTTCTACCGGTAGTTGCAGAAGACTGGAAATAAGATACTGCTGAAGCCTGAGGAAGAATCTACTGAAATTGTTGAGATGGCGGTGGTGGTGGGAGCAGAGGCCTGAATTATGATTGAGATGGCTGGGACGGAGCTGCTGGAGCAAACTGCACCGGAATTACTCTCATCAGATAGTCTCTCACCATATGACTTGGTTGGTCACACCGAAAACACACCACCGGCAACGAGCAGGGTTTGCCTGGGTGGCTGCCACCACATCACGTACAACCTTTAAATTGGCTTTTTACATAAGTCTGTCGTTGCTGGAAAGATGGGGCTGACTGTTGGGTAGCACCAGACGAAGCCTACCGATCAAATCGCTTCTTGGGTCTCTTCTTGTTCTTGAATCCTCTAAACTGAGACTTGCTAGAAGAAGCCGCACCACTTGCTGCTGGAGTGGCAGAAGGAAATCCTGGAACAAGGGGCAAATAACCTGAAGGAAGTTGAGCTATCGGTTGAACCGACAATGCCTAAGAAGGGACAAGAGATCTTGCCAAATCTAATTCCAGAGTTGCTGCTGCCTGATATACTTCAGTCATAGTGGTAACACGAGCAGCAATCAACGGTTGCACGCAGAAATTGCTCTATCTTCAATGCCTCATTTACAAGAATGTGGGGCGCATAACGGCCCAATTCCATAAATCTATTCTGATATTCGAGCATCGACATCCCTCCCTGGATAAGCTGTAAGAACTGATGCATTTTATCCATACGAAGATACGCCAGGCTGAAAGTGAGTTCGAAGGTGGCGATGAACTCAGTCCACGAGATCTGGCGGAGTGGGCGGGATTGAAAAGAAATCTCCCACTCGGTATTCCACCAAGTCAATGTCGCGCCCTGGAGTTGAAAGGTACCGAGCATTACCTTTTCATCTTCCGCGCATTCCATGGAACGAAACACGTGCTCGGTGACGTCCAACCATATTCTAGCAACATCCAGATTGGTCTGGCCTTCAAATGTCGGTGGATGAAATAGCAAAAACTCCTTTAATGCACATCCGCGACTGCCAGGTGCATCCTCTTGAGCTGGAACAACAGGAGCTGGAGCAAGAACATTTTGCAGAACACTGCTCACTTCCTGAGGAACCGGGACTCTCCGACGCTAAGGCGACATCTCAGAACGACTAGCAACAGACAATAAATGGAAGAATTCATTAATCATACAGAAAACATCCTAAGCCAGCACTGGACAGTGTAATTGGACTAATTCTAGATAATAGTTATGCAATTTCGATTCCTTACACGTTTTCTCAACACCGCTCTGATACCAACTGTAACGACCCAGAGCTTCGGATACTGATAACCCAATGTAGCATCGAATTACCACTACCAGGAACTGGGGAAGTCACCCAAGAGGCTGATGAGGCCCCTGAAGGGTTGGGGGGCGAATCAGATCCTTCGACATTCTGACATGTCGTACCAATTGAAGTATTGATCCATGCCGAACTCCCAATCTAAATAGACTTTCGGATCCAAAGACCTGTAAAAAATGGGAGGATCCGCTCGCACGGTCTTAAGGACCCTATCGTCCTCCTCATCTCTCTGTGGCGGGGGGCTATGACGGCGTTGACCATACCCCATATAGGCGTTATCGGACCCATAGTCTTCAAAACTAAGGTCACGGGGTGGTAGTTCGGGGACCCGAGGAAGGACAGGCGGAGGAGCCTGTGGTGGCTGAGGAGCCTATGCGGGCGGGTCCTGGGCCACAATGGCAGGTTGGGCCTGGGCTATGGGGATGTCTTGGCCTTGGGAAACCACCTGAGCAGGTGGGGGTTGGTCTTGGGCCACTCTAGGAGGGTCTCCGTGTGACATCCACTCCAACCGTCCGACCAGACCTTGGACAGATCTGTCGGATGACTCCATCCGTTCCTCCATGGCGTTAAAATGGCCATCTATGCGGTCCAAGAAGCTCTTAAAGGCGGCCTCAGATTGGCCCATCCGGGCTACGAGGGCCATGATCGCCTCGTACATGGCGTGAAGGTCTCCCGAGATGGTATCCCGAGGGTTGGCCATAGGTGTAGGGTGATGGTATTGGGTACCTCACCGAGTGGGCATGCAATGGACACAATGACTAGGAGAGACGGGCTAAGACAAAGATGATGCACCTAGACCTAAACCAGTACCTGGTACGTAGTGGAGGTCATCGATCCGAAGATCACTCGTAAAAGTGTGCGGCCTTCCCGATAGGCGTAGCCTAACGTTCGGACAACACCTTTTGATATGCCGATTAATGGTATGCAAATGCAACACCTGGGAGTGACTTAGACTTAAATGACACTTTTTTTTTTGAATTTTAGACACCCTCGACTCAACTAGCTCTGATACCAATTTGATGCGGGATGGACCACGACTCGATCTAAACTCTAAGCAAGCTCGCGGTCGTCCCTAACGAGGGAAGCGTACGGACGTACGCGGTTGAGAAATCGGTAGTGAGCTAGGGTGGTCAGCTCTCTCTTGTGCCCGGATCGGGTCACGGGATGGTCACGCTCTCTCTCTCGCAGAAGCGGTGAAGTAAATATATCAAGCTAACGGCCCTAACACATGCTCTTTAGCAGCGGCATATAAAGCATATACGAATAAAGTAAAATGCCGAGAAGGGAGCGAAGATGATACCTCTACGCTACCGGACGTGGGGAAGACCTCCTGGCCGATCTTGTACTCCCAGAATAAATATTACACAATAATCACAGCAATGAATTATCGCCCACTCCACGCAGGGAGGTAAAGGGCTACACCAGTGGGCTCGAGAGGACCGATTTCGGGTTGACGGGCGGCTTCGGGTGATGCTTTGGCAGCTCACGTATTGTCGACCGTGGGGCCCCCGTGCTGTCCGGGGGGGCCGTGTGGGATCGGGTGGCACCGCTGTAGTGGGGAATGCCTGAGGAAGCGCTCCGTGGGGTGCCGGCACGCTGGAACGTCGATCGAAAACCGGGCGGCTCCATTCGTCACCGGTCGAAGAAACTGGCCACGGATCTGCACTTACTATTTTTCAGCGCGCGACCTGACGAGATCGCTCACTGCAGTAAATTTTGACGTCGGATCGGCGATCAGGAGGTATCTTTGGAAAGCTCTCTCGAAGTACTTCAAGATAGGCCTGGAGAAGGAAGCTGGATCTGCGTGGATCTGGACATTATTAAATTTTGAAGTTTCTATTATACAGTACCCGAACTCTCAGATCTGCATAGGAGTTGTCTGAGAACTACCATTGATCGATAGGTAGACCTGCGAATCTAAAGTTGAGTTCTTCAGCAAAGTTGTAGATGATCAAGAGAGGAAACCATGGATAGTTTTTGTGGAAGGAGTGGTGGAGGCTAAGAGTTTCTATGAAATTTTTACTGACTAGTGGTCGGATCTGGAAACAGGCTGATAGAACAGTACATAGGTTGGAAAGGGATCGATCCACTATGGATCCATCAAAGTACAGACGTTACATGTCCTCAGTGTGACAATTCTCATCTAGGCAAGCAGTGCTCGGTGCTAGTGATTTACTTTAGGTGCGACCAACCAGGGCACATGGCACGTGACTGTCCACAGAGATCGTGTCAGCCGTACAAGTTTCAGCAGTAGTAGCAGTCCTAGCCCCAACAGTTACCACCACAGCCACAATAGTACCAGCAGCATTGACAGTTTCCTCAGTTGACTCGGTCAGCTACTATAGGGAGGCAGAGATCCCGAGGCATAGTGACTCACATGACCAGAGAAGAGGCTGAGGCGTCGCAGTTGGTGGAAGGTACTATTTTCATTTTGGGTCATGTGGCTCGAGTTTTGTTTGATTCTAGTGCACCTTATTCATTTATATCAGAGGATTTTGCTCAGAGTGTTGAGGACTCAGTGGCTGAGATGTCCTGTGATTTGACAGTAAAGTTGCCTACCGACGATTTCTTACACACCCCGTATTGTTTCGAGAAGGTGCCTGTGTGGGTGAAGGGTGGATCTTGTCGGCTAGGCTCTATGTATTACCACTTCAGGATTTTGATGTTATCTTGGGCATGGATTGGCTCGAGGCCTACGGTGCCATGGTGGATTGCAGCTCGAAGAGGGTTTAATTCCAGCATCCTCATCGGTCCACCTTTTATTTCCAAGGTATCCAGTCTTCCTCTTCCTGCTTGCTCATTTCGACTATTAGAGCCCGTCGATTGTTTGATACGGGTTGTTAGGGTTTTCTTGCTTCTTTGGTCCTGGTTGATCGGCAGTGTTTGAGAATGGAGGATATTCTAGTCGTGTGTGAGTTTTTGATATTTTTCCCGAGGAGTTACTAGGGTTACCACTACAGCGGGAGGTTGATTTCGTGATCGAGGTGGTCCTGGGTATGACGCCCATGTCAAAGGCCCCTTATCGTATGGCTCCTGCAGAGCTGAGAGAGCTGAAGGCACAGTTGTAGGAGTTACTTGCCAATGGGTACATTCATCCTAGCTTTTCCCTATGGGGTGCACCTGTGTTGTTCGTGAAGAAAAAGGATGGTAGTTTGAGACTGTGCATTGACTACCGATAGTTGAACCAGGCGACTGTGAAGAAAAGTATCCATTATCTCAGATTGATGACTTGTTTGACCAGCTTTAGTCAGCCTAGGTGTTTTCGTGGATTATTTTGAGATCGGGCTATTATCAACTACAGATTCGAGAGTCTGATGTTGAGAAGACTACGTTCCGCTCGAGGGATGGGCATTATGAGTTCTTGGTGATGGTGTTTGCGCTCACCAATGCCCCCGCGGCATTCATGGATTTGATGCATAGGGTGTTTTGTCCATACATTGACCAATTTGTGATTATGTTTGTGGACGACATTGTTGTGTATTCGTGGTCTGTTGAGGAGCATGGGCATCATTTGAGGGTCGTTCTATAGACCATGCATAATCACCAGTTGTGTGCCAAGATTTGCAAGTGCGCATTTTGGCATCGAGAGGTGCACTTCCGAGGGCACGTGATTTCTAGTGATGGTGTTTTCATGTACTCGGCCAAGGTCAAGGCTGTGGTGCAGTGGCTGAGGCCGAGTACTGTCACAAAGATTCAGAGCTTTTTGGGGCTTGTGGGCTATTATAGGAGATTTATCTAGCACTTTGTTCGTATTGCCGACGCGATGACCAGGCTTACACGGAAGGATGTGTCGTTTGTCTAGACGCTTTATGCAGCTGAAGAGATTGCTCACTACCGCTCCGATGTTATTGTTGCCTTCGGGATCGGGAGGTTTCGTGGTGTGTACGGATGCTTCCGGGGTAGGTTTGGGTGTTGTACTGATGCAACATGGTCGAGTTGTGGCGTATGCATCCCGGTAGCTGAAGTCACATGAGGTGAACTATCCTATTTATGATCTTGAGTTGATGGTGGTGATTTTTGCCCTAAAGATCTGGGGGCATTATCTGTACGACGAGAAGTTTTAGCTTTTCACTGACCATCAGAGTTTGAGGTTGTTGATTGTGTTTGCGGAGTAGGTCCGAGGGCCTTTGGCTATTTGCTGCATACCCCCTTGTTGGTGTCACATCAGGGGCTATGCTTCCTCCCGCAAAGGGGACTGGCATAGCTCCTCTGAGTGGTTCCTCGATTCTGCGCTGGGCACCGATCATACTTCTTCTTCTTCAAAGGCGGAGGCCACTGCCCCTAACAATCTCTGGCGACCCAAAGGAGTACTCCCTGGGCCTCGCAGGTAGTTCCTCATGCTTTGCTCCATCCCTTCCCACTCCTGGTCTGGGGGAGGAACCAGTGATAATGTGCCAACAGTGACATCAGGAGTGTAAGCTGCAGGCCTTGCCCGGGCGACTTGGTGGCGACTTGGTGGCGGCGCCTGCGGTGCTGGCGGTGGGTCTCTTCCGATGGCACCAGTGCTGCAAGTGTTGGTTGGTAAACGAGGGTCGATATCTTGACCCTCCTCTCTTGTTGTGCCTTTGGAGGGCAGAAGGTGCTGGACCCTGCTTGGGCAGGTGAGGAAATCTGGGCTCTCTTGGAGATCCAGACTTGCTTGAATTTGGCCGGCCTGGGGGCTGGCGCATCCTTCGACATTTCGGTCGAAATAGCAGGTGTCATTCTCCCTTTCATCTTTTCCAGCGCTTTGTAGGAGTTCCACACCGGTACAGCGGGCACGATCCACTCCGGGATTGCCTCAGATCACTGTCCGTTGAGGTGGACTCGCATGCTCCCGACAATTACTGATTTGTCAGAGTGGGAGATCCCGCCCTTGGGTGTAACGGCAGCATGGCTCCTCCGGAGCCTCCTTCGGTGGGATGTCGACCCATGATGAGACGGGCCAGTAGTCTGGTGCACATGGTGCACATTGCAGCTCAGTGTCCCTGTCGGGGTAGTCTTGGCAATCTTGGTCGGCGATCGGCCAGCAGCAGCTTCATCGGCTCCTTTGGGGGGAGCGCTGACCTCGGGCATGTTGGACGCTTCCACGTCCAGCAAGTTCATGAAGGCCACTCCTAGAAAATTGGGGATGCCTACCACGGGAGGGAAGCTCCTGAAGCAGAGGGGAATGGCCAGGTAGCCGTCCCTGACGTGGCTTTCGATGACCCGGGGACCGAAGGTGACCGCCATTCTTGTTGTTGAAATGGGACTTTCCTACATTCGTAAAAATAAAGTAATTAGTATTACAAGAAGGGGGCCACAGGGCCCTTAATTCTGGCAAAGAGATGAAGGGTGGATTGGTCCCACCGGGCGTGCCAGACTTGTGGACGCCCTTTTCGATTAAGATATTCGTGCATTGGTTTATTGAGTTTATTGAGTGCATGGGCGTGCCAGTCACAAAGTGACAATTTACTTGGGCTTCGAAGAGCCACGTGTGCGCTCGATCTAACTCCGTCAGACGATTGTATGGTTCTGGTCGGGACCAAATCCCGTCGTGTCATGAAGGTCACGACATCATTTACATCCCCCATACGAGGGAACACCCTTGATTGGTTGTTGGAATTAAGGGCTCTGCAGCCTAAAAGAATTAATACTAATTGCAAGAGGATAGAGAGGAATAAACCACACTAAGAGCCCACATTGGGATACGAGCATTCGAGCATGTCGGTCACTCGCAGACCATTTCATGTTTGGAAAGGTCCATGGTAAAAACACGGTGAGAACCGAGATAAACTCGTCTAAATGTCTGCCGAGTTTACGACAATTTCAATAATAGATCGGGAAGGATCCGGGCGAGGAATGGGTCTGATTTGATTGCGATGTTGACCCGAAGCAACGTCGAATCGCGGCCATGTTGGGATGATTCCCAGGGTCCGGACCCGACCCGCAAGGGAGACATTGATATTCCTTTTTACATCGGGTCACGAGGAGAGATGAGGCTGCGAGGTGAATTTTACCATTTTTGTATTATTATCTAAATTTTAATTATTATTTTTTTACTACTTATTTCTTTTTTCACACATTTTTTGGGTGATTTTATTATTTTTCTTGTATTTATTACACACATCTTCCCCCCTTTTAATGGACAACTCGAGGCATCAATAAACGGTAGTAAAACGAATGACTCAACTTATTGGCAAAAAATAGGTGTCAACAGATACCCCTTCTTAACATCCTCTTTGCAGGGGAGCGAGCGGAGGTGAAGAGGAAGCGAAATGGAACATGGAGATGAAGCGAAAATGAAGCAGTGTGGACTAAAAAGCGGGCGTTAAAGTAAATGACACTCATTTTTCTCGCCAACAAGCGATAGGAATCTTCCAGAAAGCTCTAAACCACTCACAAGGAGCAATCAGACTAAAATGACGCCAGTCTGGAGGAGCTAACTAAAGTAAAAGTAAGGTAAAAAGGAGGCAACATCATTGGGGGACACAATTTCCAACCAATGAGGGAATCAAAATAGGCAGTAACGAAAAGTAAAGAGACAGACTAAAACTCCAGATGGGGGACTCTTAGTCAACCAAACCAAGTGAATAGACCAGAGAGAACCTTCCAATTCTGAATGAAATTATTCCTCTTGCTCAAAAGCACTGAACGCACAGTCATCCATTACTAATGAGATATTTTCAGACAAACCATGGGTCATGAATGCTCAAAAAGATGCGTATGATACATGCTGGGTTAAAATAAAAGAAATCATTAAAACTAATGCAAAGAAAGGATAAAATATAAAATACTCAAGAATAATATTGCTAGACCGGAACAATCAGGGTCAGGACACTACCTGCAACCACGGCGTGCGAAATAGAACTTTCATCCCCTAATTTTCCCAACCTAATGGCCTATCTAATGATTAAACGCGTGCACCTAGATCATCATTATTTTTGTTAAAGGGGAACATCAGATCCTGAAACACGTGAGCAACCAATGGGTTCTCGAGACAATATAGCTTAGATACCATATAGTAATGCAATAAGGGATATAGGGATCGAAATACTTACCTGACGTTGATGAAAGGCAAGTTGGACTGATGCTGCAAAGAAATCATGCACAATGTTTGCAATATACACTGCGAAATAATCATTCAAACCAAAATATCCTCACTTAACCATAGAATGTAACAATAATAGGGCTCCAAACATTCTTCATTATTTCAACACATAAGCGGTCAAGGTGAGATCGCTCATAGATTACAACGGCCTTGTCTTGGCCATGCAAACACAGGCAATTTGAACGTGAATGTGAAGATGCACGGCCTATTATGAGGCCGTCCCATGAACTGCACGGCTAGACTCTAGCTGCTTAATGAAAGAGCACCGTTGCAGATTAAGCGGTCAATTATGAGACCGTCCATTGACTGAATGGTCTATCGATAGACCGTTCAATAACTGGTGGGTTCAAAACAAAAACCCTTCCTCTTCCTCTGCCCTCTTCACTATAATCGATGGAGGAGAGGAAGGAACACCACTCCCCCACATCCTTTACCTCTCTCCCTCTCGATCTCATTCTCTCCCTCACTCACTCTCTTAATCTCATTCCCCCTTTCATGTGCACCAAGCACCAAATGAGGCGCCCGAGCATGGCCGGTGAGGAGGACGCGCCGCCATCGCTGGCACCGGCGACCATCGCGAAGGAGGAGACGGCGACATCCACGGCCGAGGAAATGACGGCACCGCCTGCGGCCAAGGAAGAGGCACCCCCGCTGCCCTCGACTGAGGAGGAAGTCGGAGCGCCGGTTGATGCCGGGGACGTGGCGCCGGAGGCGTCTACGGCGGTGGCGGCCAAACCGCCACAGTCATCAGAGGTAGGTGCCTTAAAACCCTCCCCTATTTTGTCATTTTATTCCATGCATGCTAGATTAGGGAGGAAATGGGGGCATTCAACCCCTTCGAGGCCGGTTGGGGAGGCCACAAGGCCCTCACCGCCAGTGGGGAGAGACTTTACGCCATCGGGGACGACGGTAAATGGATGGTCTTACAGTGACCGCTCCCAAAAAGTATACGGTTCACATAGAACCGTTCATACTTAGCACGGCCCATGGGTGGCCACCCAAAAGTAGTTGAACCGACGGGAGAGAGAGATCTAGCACGGTTGGTCTGAAACCACGGTAACATAGAACTTCCGGATAGCCCACAACATGAACATAGAACCCACAGCATCCGGGGCATCCACGAGGCCGAAAGTCAACCACTGGATCACAACCGGGTCGACCGGAGATCGATACAATGCAAAACGGGCATGGCGAGCACGAAGAATCACCTAGCGGTCCTCTCTGGACCATTAGGGAGCCTAGCGGTCTACCCCTAGACCGCTAAGGCCAGCCTAGCGGTCTCTAGTGGTCCAGCCAGGACCGCTATGCCCTAGAACTCACAAACCCCTAGCGGTCACTCTCGGACCACCAGAGAGGGTGGCGGTCAGTCGCAAGGCCGCTACCCCACTGACCTCAAATGACTCCAAACCAGAAAAATGGTCACCCCCGGACCGCATGATGTCGCCTAGCAGTCTCCACCCGACTGCTAAGCTCCCTTAGCGGTCCATCGTGTGACTGCAAGGCTCGAATAGACATAGGGGGGACCCTAGCGGTCTCCAGGTGACCACTTGGCACCCTAGCAGTCGCTGGAAGGACCGCTAGGCCGTCCCGAACCTGAAACTGGCGAAAACGGTGAGAAAGTCCATTCCATGCCCCATTCACACCCGTGTGAAGGGAAAAATAAGGGAAAACTAGTCCCTAACCTCTCTAGCACTGAGAGGACCCATTTAAACCCCAAAAATGTGATCAAATCACTAAATCTGGCTTACACCCAAAAATCATGTATTTTTCCCAAAACGCCCAAATAAGCCTGCTCGACTCACCACGGCCTACCAAAACCATAGGAATGGAAGTACATGGGTCAAGGATCCATCTCCCTACCTCCACTGAAGATTTCACGAGCCGAGGACACCGATCCATCGCAAAACGCCCGTGAAACCCTCGCCGGGCACCCGAACGTGCGCCCGAGCTCGCCGTGCCTCCACCTCCTCGATCTTCATCCCATCCTCACACTCCTTGCCCTCATGCTGTCCCTGCCTCGCCCACCAATGCCCCCGTTGGCTGCCCAGAGGAGAGGGGGAGAGAAAGAGAAGAGAGAGAGTGTGAGAATGAGAGAATGAGAGAAAGAGAGAGGGTGGGGGGTTATATATAGAAAATCCAAAAATTTTAAAAAATATGAAAAATATGGAAAAATTACCTCCGGGATCCTAGGAAAGAGCACAACGCACTGATCACGTCTCGGAGTTGGAGAACGTCACGGTTCACCTTACACAGTGATCCGAAGGCTCATCAGAGAAAAATACACATAAATATCTGGAAAAAAAATCTGAGACATTATAGCCCTCCCCCCTTATAAGAATTTCATCCTCGAAATTCAGGACAAGCACCAAGCCACAAGGGGAGAATGCCATGAACTGACTGACGACGTCACCAGAGCCCCAGCCAAACCTCGATGCTCGAAAAAATCACGGTCCTGAGGGACACGGTGAGACAATGATCGCGGACAATGCCTCGCTCACAATCCAAGACACATTGATCATTAGAGCAAGCACATGCAAAGAGTACAAGCCTGGCATCACCTCAGCCAACATGAAAACCAACCACGACATCACTACCATAATCTCGATTATCGAGAAAATGCAACCCTCATCACGAAAACCAACACCGGTCAACGCTCATGCTCGGTGACCCATCTGAACGCCAGCTTCACAACTCGCTGACCACTCTCACACCTTGAACCAGGGGCAACCAATACTGAGCTTCCACCAACTCACACTCGGCAACCCGAACACCCGTGGCAGCACAGAACCAACTCTGTCAGAAGACAAACTTCTAGCAAATCCCAGATCCAATCCGGGAAAAGGCACACCTCATAATCGGCCACCCAGGGCTTCGCGGGCATACGACTCATGCCATTCTTGAGCCCCAACAACCAGCATCTTCTGTCTGTGAAAGGCCACCCACTGGTCACTAGATATGCGTCAACGAGAAACCTTGAGTTGTTCAGCTTCTTCCTTCTTTCTTGGTCTTTCACCAGATCTGAAGGTTGTTAATTGGCTATGGGAGAGCCCAAGTACCTCCGCGATCCTCGGGAAGAGTATAACATGTTGGTAGCGTCCCAGAGTCGAAGAGTGCCACGGTTCACCCTGCATAGGATTCCGAAGGCTCATCAGGGTAAAAACATACGTAAACCACAATACACTCTCCGGGACCCCCGAAAATGATCCAAAAAATATCTGAAAAAATCTGGGGTATTACAGCCCTCCCCCCTTATAAGAATTTCGTCCTCGAAATTCAGGACAAGCACCATGCCACAAGGGGAGAACACCTGGACCAACTGACGACACCATCAGATCCCCAGCCCAACCTCGATACTCGTAAAAACTATGATCCTAAGGGACACAACTAGACAATGATCACGGGTAATGCCTCGCTCACAGTCGAACGCACATCGACCATCAGAGCAGGCACATGCAAAGGAGTATAAGTCTAGCGTCACCTCAGCCAACACGAAAACCAACCACGACATCACTGCCACCAACTCGCTCATCGAGGAAACGCACTCCTTGTCACAAGAACCAATCCACCGGTCAACGCTCACGCTCGGCGGACCAACCAAATGCCAGCTTCACAACCCGCTGATCGATCTCACGCCCTGCACCAGGGACAACTAACACTGAGCTTCCACCAGCTTACACCTGGCAAGCCGAACACTTATAACAGCACCGGACCAACTCTGCCAGAAGGCAAACTTCTAACAAACTACCAGATCCAGTTCCGGGAAAAAACACACCTCATGATTGGCCACCCAAGGCCTCGCTGGCATAGGTTCTCGCCATTCTCGAGCCACAACAACCAGCATCTTCTATATGTCAAAGACCATCCACCAGTCACCAGACATTCGTCAACGGGAAACCTTCATCAGCCTAGCAGGCGCAATCCAAATCGTAATAGCTCATCTGCTCACCATCCACAGACCATTATCACACCTTAAGCCCAACCTTGCTCGGACACCGCATCCGATCTGATCCTCACGCCAACTCTACCCTCTCAGGGGAGCAGGGCGAAACCACATAACAAGATGCCACAATCCTCGATCCTCACATCACTCGACTCAGGCTTACAGGGAAATCTTTCCTTGTTGGTCACAGACCATGGATCACCATATCCAACGCCAACGTCTCTTCAAGGACCTCCGCTCGCAGGCACCGTCCGTTATCCAATCGAGTCCCATCTCATCTCAATCACTCTAAATGGACCCCTGCCAATCCCGGATCCGCTCTTACCATAGAGCCTCGGGACACCACCTCTTACAATCCATGACACACATCTCTAAAATCGACAAGTGCCGCCTGCTTTCACAGCAAGCTGGTCGATGATGCCGCGACCAATGCACACGGGTCCCCAGAAAATACACATCTTACCATGGTCGACCACTCGGTCGGCCTTACCAACCGATCACGACCACCAACCGAGACTCATAACCTGTCAGAGATCACTTCTCCAAAACTTGATCTCATTCGGGGACACAAATTCCAACACAAGAATAGGGTACTCATGCGGTAACCTTGCCAGCACATTTTCCCAACTCTCCATCCTACCAATGCCACGACCACAATGCCTCCGACAACAGCACGACAACAACACGTCTTACACAACCCGAGACAATCTCATACTGAGAAGCCAATCCTCCGATGCTCTACTCATCCTCTGCAACTCCGCAAGCTCAGATTCACAATACCTCGGAAACCGCAACACCAGCCACAAACTCTCATGAACATCGCCCAACTGGCACTCATCCTTTCGGAGCAGCGCCAACACACCCTTACACATCGGGGAATGGGCAACGCTTCTCACAGACAGTCACACTCTGCCACAGCAGTTAAGCTAGCTGCTGGCACATGCTCCTCTCTTACGCCTACGTCTGATCTCGAAACTAATAACACGCCAAACGCTTACTAGGGAGCGATGAGAATCCACGAAAACGCCAGGCTCGACGGCCGCTACACCTCTAGCCACCGGACATCATTCTCTCGAATCCGTCCGTGCCAACACCAATCCATTCTCCTGAGCTGCCATCGCGTGCAGACCGATGGAGGCAGATGGCCTCACGTGTGCCCGGGCAGATCCCGGAGGAAGAGAAAGTGAAGTTGCTGATTTATAATGCTACTCTGACGTTCCGAAACCTCCTTGCGATGAATGACATTTCAAATATGCACCAGCTGTACAGCCAAGCCCAGTTCATCCAAACATAGCTTAAAGACTCCCCAATCCATTCCTTATTCGAGGCTGAGAAGCCAAAGTCTGCCAGAAAGACCCAGGGCCCAGTCACTGAGGGAGTACAAACAAACGAGCAGGTGCAAGTTGTCAACCAGTCCGCACCACCCCGTTTCTAGCAGCCACAATGTACTACCTAATTCTCCACTCCACCAGCTCCACGACCTTCATTTCCAGCACCCCAGCAACCACAACAACCACCACCACCACAACAGTTGCAGCAGCCACCTCAATACCATAATGTTCCACCTCCTGCTGGCTACACACTTGCTCGACCAGGTCCGAAGAGAGCCAATTATCCTCCACTTCTAGAAACTCTTCCTGACATCTTTTCAGCTCTAATATACGTTGGTGACATACAGCTCCCGCCGAAACGTCAGAACTGGAATCCGCCCATCGATCAGTCAAGGTATTATGTTTATCATCGGCAGCTCGGGCACATGATCGAAAGATGCTACCAATTTAGAGATTTGGTGTACGATTTGCATGAGGGCAAGAGAATTGATTGGGCCCAGATGCACAAGCTCATAGAAGATATTAAAGAGAGAAGAAGACAAGCAAGGCCGTAGCAGGTGGCACCTCAGCAGTCGCAGTTCCAGCAACCACATCAACCCCTGCAGTAGCAGCAACAACAACCTGAACTCGGGATTCATCAAAATCCCATGCCAGAACACCAACCCGCTCCTCAACCACAACAGCCGCCGGCACCGACCCAAGTTAACATTATTCACCACCCAACCCCTAACGCTGAGTGGTCTTTCGACGATGAGCCCCCACACACCTCTTGGCCTTCCACCACGCATACACCAACTCCCTCGCACCTTCCGTTCCCTCCATCCTCCGGCCCACTACCTTGACCACCGCACCACCCGCCATTCCCTCTAGTCCCCTCATTACGCCCACCACATTACACGCCATTTCACCAAACCTCACACCATCGCCCGCCATACCCTCTGTCATCACCCCTCCTTCTAACCCTTCCCCCGTCATCTTGCCGCCAGGGCCTGTCAAGCCTACACCCGTCATTATCATTCCCATTGCCACTTCTTCCACTTACCCCACCGGGCCAGTTGGGAGTCCGTCAGTCGTCGTGCCAGTGTAACATCTTGCCCTGAGGAGGGGGCGCCTCTTTTAAAGAAACTACCCTTCTACCAGTGCACCCGCACCTATCCCTCCAATTCCCTCAACAACAGTTGAAGCAGAAAAAATTGACCCCTTGCCTAGCACCAGATATGATTTGTTGCAACATCTGGACCGAATGCCAGCCAAAATTTCAGTTCTGGAGTTGATAAAAAGGTCCACGCTTCATCAGGATGCCCTAAGAGCATTTCTACAAAAAGTCATGGTGAGCGAGGACGTGGCGGTGGATAGTTTGCCATCAGTGCTGGCAATAATTACGAGGGGACCCTCCATTTCATTTTCTGAATCAGAATTGGCACCCCCGGAGGCACGATAGATGCCACTGTGCATTTCTATTTCCTTAAACAAGGTGGCAGTCGAGTCAGCTCTTGTGGACACCAGAGCTTCTATAAATGTCTGTCCCTTGAGCACGTTACATGCCTGTAACATTTTTGAAGACATGCTTAGGCCAACACCAACACCAATAGCCGCCTACGATAACTCCAAGAGAGCTTGCCATGGGGTTGTAACAATTCAGGTCGAGCTCAGGCCTTTGAAGATGGATATGGAGTTTTATGTATTGGCCATAGACCCAATGTTAAAGGGATTTCTGGGTCATCCATGGATTGATAGTTTGAATGTAGTGCCCTCGACTGCCCACCAATGCCTTAAGTTCCCCTTTCAGGGTCGGGTAGTCACATATTATGCCTATCTCAAGGTTCACTCCCATCGGAACTTCATCCAAGTCTCCCACACTACGGCTAACCACAAGGGTTGATCGGGACGGTATGTGCATATTATCAAGTCAAGAGACTGTGATACCTATGATAGTTGGATGGGCAGAGGCATTCGTCCCACCTGGCGTGATAGGAAGCCCCCCATCAGGGCTGAGGATCGTCGGAAGTTAAAGGCCATTCTTCAGTATCCTCTCATCGATGCGGACTTCATTCTGACTTCGGCGCTGCTCCGGGAGCTGGGGTTGAGTCCTCTGTTACCGCAGGGTACTGGTTTTATTCTCCCATCAAGTCGCATCGATTGTGAATGGTACTTAGTCAACTTTGCTCTACTTTCAGGGGTGCCTGAAGTTCCAGTGTGGAGCTACGAGATTGTCAGGTTGTCGCGATTTGCTCCCTGCCCCATGGACCGCGTCGCTCCGGGGGCCAGCCAGGTGTCGATTGTTGCCCCCCAAGTTGAAGTTGTGTTTGTCTCGGGGAGGCTATAGTACCCGGTCCCGACCGACGTCCCTCTAGTGCATTCGCTGGAGGCATCTGTAATGAGTGGAGGGCCTAGCCCTCAGAGGAGCTCCCCTGAGGGAATCACCAGTGCAGCTGGTGAAGAATCCATCATGGCCGGTGGTAGCCACGCCCCCCTGACTGATGACGACCTGGCGACGCTGGACAACCAACGTTGGGTGAGGAAGAGAGGGAGAACTTCCACTCCTACTTGGAGTCATGTTCCTCCTCCTCCACTGTCTGAGCTACCTCCTTCTGGGGATCCGCCACTGCCATCGGTCGGTGAGTTGGTGGTTGCTCCCCCTATGTCAGTCCCCGCAGCACGGGGGCGAGACAAGGGCAAGGCTTTCGCTACTGATGACGCCAATGTCCTCCCTCCGCCGGGGACCCCTCAGCGTGGTCAATCCTCATCCCCCTAGGATTGCAATGATCGTTGATCTCATGGGGAGGAGCACGCAGTGGTATGAGCATACTAGCGAGTTTGGTCCTGGTGCTGAGAAGGAGCTGACAGCGGTAGCTTCAAGGAGTGCATGTCTGGTCGTCAGTGCTTTTGGCTTGTGGAGGCATCATTTCCAGGGTCTTGTCCAGATGCTGGAAGCCAGCCAGGCCCTTCAGGCGGGGCTCAAGGAGTGCCTGAAGGGGTCTGAGGCTGCCAATGCCGAGCTCCACAGACATCTGGTCCAGCAAGGGCTAGCCCTCGGCGGAATGGAACGTGATCGGGACTCTTTCCGAGAGCGGGCTGATGCGACCGAGGAGTGGGTGGCTGAACTGGGGGTGGAGGTCCAAGCCATGAAGACCCATTCCTGGGAGGTCGAGGTGGAGCTAGCTGTGCTATGCTCGTCAATGTCGACTGTGGGTGAGGAAGCAGTGGAGCGCTTCCGCTCCTCTTAGGCCTACTGAGACGAGCTGATCGCGGTGGCCTTGGAGTTTTAAGGGCCGACGCACAATCGTGGCTTCCGGGAGGGCTGGAGCATCACTGTTAAAGCCACAGTAGAGGAGCTCGGTTCCGCCTCTCCTTCCTCCCCAGACACCTTATGGCCTAGAGGCCGACAATGGTGAGGGGGAGCCTGACATCGAGGGAGCTGGCACCGAGTAGTCGGCGCTAGGGCCGAGCGCAGATGAGCGAGCACCCGTGGATGTCTTGGCAGTGGGGGGCCAAGTAGTGGACTTGGACAAGGACTCTCCTCTTGCTGGAGCCGTTGTTGCACGTGAGCCCAGTGAGACATGGGCACGTGATGATGTAACTGGGGTGAACCCTTAGAAGGGTACCCTTACTTGCCTATCTTTAGGTTTCCTTCTGTTTTTGCCTAGGTGGCAGCCTTCCTTTTGTAAGCTCTTTTATTTTGGAATAGAAAACTTTCCTTTGTTTTGCAAATCTCGAAACCTCTTCCATATACTTTCCCCCTTTTTGAACGGCTATGAGATCCTCTGGAGATACAAAGCGGCGCCTATGAGGGGGACTCTGAAAAGGCGTGTTACACCGCGTCACAAGTGTCTAGCTACAACGCCCCAGGCGCGAGACTCAGACACACCAAGTAACCAGAAGTACCACGAAATAAGGACTAGCTGAGGTCGCGCTCGTCAACGCGGGTCTGAACCCTCAGTCTCATGTGCACACTCAAACCATACGCTCTAGGCCTGTCCTCTAGCAGGTATTTCCCACACCGGCCCGGATTCGGCGATACGCGGGAGCCCTACGGTAACCAGCCTACTCACCGTCTAACTCGGGTATGCTGCTCCAACACTCCCGGGTGGGTCAGCACGTGCGTGTCGTAAGAAGGCTGCGACTAGTGGAGGGTCACTGACGTGAACATAGAAAGCCACACACGCACCCATCGCGAATGACACGAAGTAACCGGTGGCTCGAGACCATCCAACTCTGGACAGCCCACTACACCTATTAACCCAACGGTCCTTGAGTCACGAGACTCATAGTCAAGACCGTTGAACGTGACGACACAACACTGTCGATCTAGCCTATTCTCTAGACCTGAAACCACGGTAACACGAAACCCACGGGCACCTCAAAACACGGACACGAAACCTCTGGGGTGTCCGGGATACTCACGAGGTCGAAAGTCGACTACTGGGTCACAACTGGGTCGACCGGAGTCCAACACGACACTCAAGCGGTCACGGAACAAGCCACTAAGGCAAACTGACAATGTACAGGGATGAGCAGCTCTGGGATGACCGCACAAGGGCATGCACGGTCAGGGATAGCCCGTTCAAAGGGGAGATGGGCAGCCAAGGGCAGGACCGCCCAAGCATGAACGGTCCGGGATTGGCCACTCAAGGGTCAGATCCTAAGGGGGATAAACGGTCAAGGTAGAACTGCCCAAGGGGATGAACGGTCAAGCCTTGGCCGCTCAAGCCCACAACCCAGAACAGTTCCTAGTCAAAATGGTCTTGACCGGACCGCTGAACAGAACCGACTTACTACAGTGTCAGTCAAAACGGTCTTGACCAAACTGCCTAACGCGACCGACACTCAACTGTTGACCAAGGGTCAACAGGGATGAACGGTCAGCCCCTGGTCGCTCAGCCCAGACGCTAAGACAGGTGGTTAGAACCTGGCCACCCAAGGGGGAGATGGGCGGACCCTACCAGGCCGCACAATGATGTGCGGTCTATCGTGCGACTTCACATGCCCCAAAACCCAAACAGGATGAACGGTCCAGAGCTAGCCAACCATACCATGGACGGGCCCTAGTTCGACCATTCAACCGTCACGGGGAATAAGCCCAAGGGTTCATCCGATTGTGGCCTTTTCATGCCCTATTCGTGCCGAGACGGAGGGGATACAGCCACAATCACCCTGGGAATCACATGGACTCCGACCAAAGTCAAAATGACGCACGAATCGTGAGAAACGGGCGATTCTAACGAAATCACCCAAATGGGGTTCCCGGCCTCCTACCGGCCCCGATAAACTACCATTCGACACGAAATCAGTGACTATGCAACGTCGATGTTCCAGGGAGTCCATTGACACCAACCGATCGTAAAACCGTCACCGTTTCCCGATGAAGCCTACGAAACCCACAAAACTCCGACGAGGCTAAACTCGCCCGTTCTCACACCGTAGAATGCAAAACCGCAGGAAAATGGAACACACGAGCTAGGGAACCGTCCCCCTACCTCCACCGAAGAAATCGTGTGCCGAAGCAACTAATCCACGCCAAAAATCACCCGGAACACGAACGACACCTTCTCAGAATCCACCGAGGGATCGCGCCCGCCACACTCCAACCGCTACTCCTTCCCGCGGACTGATCACCCCATCACGTCCACGCCTCGGCCAGCTCCCCAACGGTGTGCGCCCCTCTCCAAATGGACCAGAGACGGGAGAGAACAAAGTGAGAGAATGGGAAGTTGAAAATGAGCAGGAGAGATAGTGTGGTGGTTTAAATAGAAGAAAAATTAAGAATTTTCCTAATTTCTGAAAATTCACATTTTCGTCGAAAAATAGAAAAATATGTTTTCCATCTGAGCTCCGAAAAGTGTGGAGGGGTAAATGATGTCCCCATCATAAGGAGGGAGGGCTAGTCGATAAGTAACCTCACTAACCCTTTCAAGAATTTCGAAAGGGCCTATAAATTTTGGAGTAAGTTTACCTTTGATGTCGAATCTTTGGATACCTCGACCGGGAGAAACCTTAAGAAATACATGGTCTCCTATTTGGAATTCCATGTCACGCCTTCAATTAGCAGCATAAGACTTTTGCCTATCTTGAGCCACCTTGAGTCTTTCTTGAATCAGCTTGACTTTCTCAGTGGTATCTCGAATGAGTTCTGAGCTTAGAAATTACTTTTCCCCAATCTCACTCCAGTATATAGGTGAGCGACAACTCCTGCCATATAAAGCTTCAAATAGTGCCATTTTAATGCTAGCTTGACAGCTATTATTATAGGAGAATTCCACTAAAGGTAAGTGGTCATGCCAACTTCCACCAAAATCAAGTACACATGCTCGGAGAATATCTTTCACCACCTGATTGGTTCTTTTAGTTTGACTATCGGTTTGTGAGTGGAATGCAGTGCTAAAATTCAGCCGGGTCCCTAATGAATGTTGTAGATCCTTCCAGAATTGAGATGTAAATTGAGGGTCTCAGTCAGATATAATGGTATTAGGGACCCCATGTAGTTTCACAATTTCCTTTACATATAAGGTAGCCAAGACATCCACAGATCATCGACTCTTAATAGGTAAGAAGTTAGCCGACTTGGTCAAGCGGTCAATGATCACCCAAATACTGTCATTACTCCTCTTGATTTAGATAGACCCATGACAAAATCTATCCCTATACTCTCCCATTTTCACTCCGGAATTGCCAAGGGACATAATTTTCCAGTGGGCCTTTGATGTTATGCCTTAACTTGTTGGCAAGTCAGGCAACGTGACATGTAGTCTATCATTTCTCTTTTCATATTGGGCCACCAGTAGTTCCTTTTAAGGTTTTGGTACATCTTAATAGCACCAGGGTGAATAGCATACATTGATTTATGTGCTTCATCTATAACCAACTTTTTAGTATCAACATGATCTTGAACACAAATTTGACCTCAGAATAGCAATCTTACATCAGTTGCAATAGAGAAGTCTGACCGTGGATCTATATCATCCTTGATCTCCATTAGTGTAGGCTCATTTTCTTGCAACTTGACTAGGTCTTCTATGAATGTAGGTTGTAACCGAATGTTGGCAATAAAGCATTCTTCTTTCTCCTCATTTATATCTAGATTTAGCTGAGCAAATTTAGCAAAGAGATTAGTCATACCTTTCTTGAGGCTTGATAATATTACCATTGGTTTCCTGTTGAGCGTGTCGGCTACAACATTTGCCTTGCCTGATATTGGATGGCAAAGTCAAAATCCTTAAGATACTCCAACCACCGCCTTTGTCTCATGTTTAGCTCCTTTTGAGAAAAAAGATATTTTAGACTTTTATGGTCTGAATATATCGTGAACTTTTCTCCATAAAGATAGTGATGCCAGATCTTTAGAGCAAATATAACGGCAGCTAGTTCCAGATCATGAACTCGATAATTTTTCTCGTGCCGCTTCAGTTGTCTTTAGGCATAGCAAATCACTTTGCCATTTTGCATAAGAACACACCCAAGGCCAATGTCTGATGCATCTGTATATACTTCAAATCCATCGCCTTCAATAGGCAGTGCCCGAATAGGTGCAGTGGTGAGATGCTACTTGAGAGTCAAGATACTCTCCTCGCACTCTATGGTCCATACAAATGGATTTTCCTTCCTAGTGAGTCTTGTGAGAGGAACGACGATTTTGGAAAAATCCTTGATGAACCGCCGATAATAACCAGCCAGGCTAAGGAAACTTCTAATTTCAGAAATAGTCATCGGTCTGCTCCAGTTCTTGACAGCTTCCACTTTAGCAGGGCCCACCACAATTCCTTCTTTGGAAATGACATGGCCAAAGACAGAGACCTCCTTTAGCTAGAACTCACATTTATTTAGCTTTGCATATAGTTGGTGTTCTCTTAAGGTTTGTAAGGCAATCCTCAGATGTTCCTCATGTTCTTCCTTCGTCTTGGAATAGATAAGGATGTCATCAATGAATACGACCATAAAGTGGTCGAGATACGGCCTGAAGACGTTGTTCATGAGTTGCATAAATGCTGTGGGGGCGTTGGTTAACCCAAACGGCATAACTACAAACTCATAATGTCCATATCTACTACGGAAAGTCATCTTGTGAATATCTTCCTCCTTAATTCTCAATTGGTGATAGCCAGACCTGAGGTCAATCTTGCAGAAATACTTCGCACCAGAGATCTAGTCGAACAACTCATCAATACGCGACAGTGGGTACTGGTTTTTGATGGTGAGTTGATTTAACTGCCGGTAATTGATGCACAGTCTGAGAGATCCATCCTTCTTCCTGACAAATAGAACTGGCGCACCCCAAGGGGATGTGCTTGGTCAGATAAAGCCCTTCTCCAGCAATTCCTGAAGTTGCTTCTTTAGTTCCTTGAGCTCCATGGGGGACATCCTGTAAGGGACCTTTGATACAGGTGCTGCTCCAGGTGTGAGTTCAATGGAGAAATTGACTTTCCTTTCGGGTGATAGACCAGGTAAATCAGAAGGAAAGACATCAGGGAATTCTCTTACAATTGGGATTTCTTCTATGAGGATTTCCTTGGACTCGGTAATGATAACGGAAGCCAGAAAAGCTTCACACCCTTGTGAAATGAGTTTACAGGCGTGAAGAGAAGAAATAAGGATAGGATGTTTCCTATACTTAATGCCAAGGAAGAAAAACTGGGGGAAATTTGATTTATGAAAGGAAATTTGTCTATTACGACAGTTAATGTTGACATAATGATCACAAAATCAATCTACTCCTAATACGATATCGTAGCCCTCCATATCGAGACATACAAGATTTGAAGGGAGATTGTGGCCACACGGACCTTTTCCTGATTCACACATTGCATGACATTAAAGATTCTTTCCATTTCGTCTATCCAGTTCTTTGCTTCCTCTAGATTAGCAGAGCCAAAAAATCATGGTGGATTTAAGCTTCAAAAATTATGGTGTAGATCACCAGCATCGGCTCGCTTGCCAGCTTGGGCCATATTCTGTAGTGCCTGGGTAAGTCTTGTAACAATTTGTTACATTGCGTCCCAATCAACTCGGTGAGCCATATTAGTAATAGAGTACCCATGAAAATAACCAATAGTTAATTCTCTATAGAATTAATGAGGGTTAATCTAGAGAAAATTTTACTATCTTAGCCCGGCTCTACCTAATCTCACATGGGTTTGAAAATTCCTTCTTGGTTCATAGGTATGAGTCGTTAACCTTGGACTTAGCCTATGACATTTTCCTAAGATTAAGTAAGTCATGAGGCCTATGCTCTGATACCAACTTAACTGTCACGCCCCGAGCCATATGTATACAACAGAAGACACTCGGGAACGTGAGCAGCCGACAGTATGCCTCAAGCTAGAAGTCAAGATCAGAGCGTAATAACATCCACATAAAGGAATGCATAATAATTGTCAAAACTAACTCTTTATTGATAATAATGCTTCAAAGTACATAAATGTTGACTCCTTGACATAAGTCAACTAGACTCTATGAATAAAAGAAAAATTACATTGTATGACTCAAGAAAATAAAAATTTTATCATGACTAGACTCTAGACTATAGGGCTACTAATGACCACTATGGCTCCTCTCGTCCTTCATTCGTTGTCATTCTCAGACCCGTCACTAGAGTACTCCAAATCTGACTCACTTGAACTTCCTAAAAAGATTGAAAAAGTAGGTATGAGCACACTTGCCGAGTAAGTATCTTCGCATCAACATGGAGACACACTTTAAGTAATTACATTTAGCTCTAGATGAAGAAGTGATAGACAATACAGTAAAAACATGTGAATAAACCAAAGTGACAATTTGATTGTAGAGATATGAAGAATATGAAGAGACAATAGAGTATAATTAACAAGATAATAACATAAAGTGGCCTTTCAATATCAAGAATGTACTCCATAACTATAAAGGCTATGCACTAGAAAGTCATGAACAAGAAAGTACTAGCAAGTATGTACTTATCATGATATTACCTCATGATTTTCACCCGTCTATAAAAAAGTACTCCCAGCGTAATGCGACACTAGTATTCATCATACCCCATAGTTTTCAGCATGTTTCTGGCTCTCTACTGAGGGGGCTAGCGTGGAGCACTTGGACACTGCTCGTTCCCTCTCTTGCATCTTCAAGTTATAGATCAAGCTACTTCCACGAGAATAAAATAACATTCCGGCCAATAATGTGCATTTCAACAAGTAGTTCCATGATATTGTAACCAAGGTAAAGAATGCATCGAAGTAAGATCATAGGAGTTCAAAGAAAGATTTAAATCAAGGTCATGCTACAGAAGGAATCTGATAGCATAACGACATATTCTTAGATTTTCGTAAGTCATTAATCTCTTGTTGATAAGTGTTAGGTTCCAGACAATCATTGGACCATCTAGGAAGTTAGGAATACCAACCCAAAGGTCAAACCTCAGGTTAGACTGGGTCAAGGACCATGTGGTTATTTTCTGGACCGTTTATACGAACAGATAGTTGAGCAACCTGAACTCACCGAATCACACACGAGTAGAAGAGCGAAATATGAACAGATAGCAATCACACATAAGCAAATCACGGCATAGAAATTTTTAGGTGGTTCGGACTCACCAGGTGATGTCCTATGTCCACCCCTCTCACCTCGAGAGGATTCCACTAAAGGAACACTGCACAACAGCAGCAACCACACACGGGCATGAAGGCCCCCCCTACACACACACGTGGGTTCTCGTATGACAACGAGATAGCCCACACACTTGAAGAAAAACTCCGAAATCGTTTAGAGATTAGATGAAAAGTACAGATATGATGAGTTATGCACAAAATAGAATGAACATGTTCAGATCTCCCTCTTAGAATCTCAACCAGATAGATAGAATAAGAAGGGAAGCATTAGAACACTAGAACCACGAGTTGTAGGAAGCTGGTTGCGAATATTAGGTCGCCCAAGGTTCCAGATGAAGAGGATGTAGTCCGCCCTCCTCAGATCTGGGCTTGAGCTCGATCAAGAACACCTTCAGCACAACTATCCTTCAGCTCCAGCAATGGCCTACTTCTTCTTCTTCTCCTTTCTTCTCCTGTAAGACAGAAATATTCAATACGGCTCCCTGTTGTATATCTCCATCCTCCCAAGTTTGCAGCACATTTATATAGAGAAGATAAATCCTGCAAGACAAAAAGAACCTTTTAAAAACCCTAGCAAAAATGCCCTAATATGATAGAGAATGACTAAAGGGCTTAGGGGTACATTTACATACCAAATGGGCCCCATTCACACAAGAAACGGATTTTACGAATAACCATGTATGGAGGTCGAACCAGGGTGAAGACATTACACCTAGCGGAAAGGGGTTAACGCAGGGGACGAAGGGGTTGACGCAGCCAGAACAGCCAGAAGCTAAACGACTTACAAGATAACAGAATGCGTTAACGCAGCTAGGACACTGCGTTGATGCACATGTCATTTCAGAAGTATAAAAAACAAAGACAGGCTAATGCGTTAACGTAGCTGAGGGAGTGCGTTGACGTAGTGGCCCGCCAGAGGCTAAAACACCAGTGTCAACCTTTATGCACAAGCGTCGACCTTTGTGCACAAGCATCGACCTTTGTATACCAGCCAGAGTTGCTGCTGGATGAGGTGCTGCGTAGACGTAGCACATGCAAGGCGTTGACGCATAGGAACACAAGCGTCGACCTTCCATGGGCTCAGCGTCGACCTTCCTTGCACAAGCATCGACCTTCCTTGCAAGCTTGATGAAGACGGCGTGGGCACAGCGAGTCACAAAATGACTCATCGGCAATCGACCCATGGGGTCGACCCATGAACCCTGTGTCACGAATTAAGCTCGGGTGGCCCAAGGGGTCGACCCATGGGGTCAATCCATGAACACTGACTGGCGAAAAAGACTAGTCAAGCCTGCTGGTGCGTTAACGCAGTGTATACACAACGTTGACGCAGCCCAGCCAGACTTGCTGAAGGAGCTACTGGAAGAGCTAATACGTTGACGCAGTGTGCAAGGGGCGTTGACGCAGTCCCCCATCTAGAAGTGAATTAGAGTGGCAATGATTAGCAGTGTCCACTCATCTGCATCCATGCGTTGACGCATTCTTTAGTGATTAACACATATACATTTAAGACCAAAGCAAACCTAGTCAATGAACTAGAACCAGAATTAAACAAATTTAAAACCAACAGAATGCCAACAAGATCTAGGATCAAAATCTTCGTCAAAACAACATTAAGATTAGCCAACATAAGCCGGGGCACAACAATCTCCCCCTTTTTGACGAAGATAAAACTGCGGATTTATGTAATACCACCATTGCACAACCGTTGCATTCTGAGCACACTAAACCGATTGAGCATTCAAAACAGATAGTTTAGATCAGATAGAACTAAGCTGCAAACAAGCAAACACCGAACATAAACCTCACTTATTTCTCCCCCTTTTTGTCAGAGTCAAATAGGGGCTTATGAATGAAGTGGAAGTAAGATTTTGGGTTTACCCGAGCCCAGATTCTGGGTCGCCATAGCTGGTATCAGAGCTAGCTTGAGTAGTTTTTGAGCTAGTTGTGAAAGTACATGGGAATTTGAGATATTGCAGTGCTCAGAGTCTGTAAGGTCCAGTATAGTCAGTAGCTGGCATAGGTCTTGTATTTTTGTACCACTTTGATTCTCACATGAGTGCTTGCCTATGCTGTGTTGGCACTGTTCGAGGTGGTTTCCACTATCGTCAGGATGTGACGGAGAGTGCTCTTTTGTCATGGTGTTGGTCTCGGTTGTGCTATGCTGGGCAGAGTTTGCTAGCAAGTGTGAATCTGTGGTGGAGCATTTTTGTTTTTCTGTGTCGTGTTCAGGTGGGTGATGGGAATTGTTGTTGGAGTGATGGTCGTGCGTGTTCTCTGGAGGAGATTAATGTTGTTTTGGTCATCTCAACTTGAGGTTTAGTTAGCCCCTGAGGTGTTAAGATTGTGTTGAGGTGGTTATTTTGATGCCATGTTTGAGAGAGTGCTCGGGTGATCTAAGGCTTTCCTTCCTGGTGAGCTGTTATTAGTCGAGCTTGATCTTTCTCATTCTGTCTTGTGGCATTTTCTTGAGGTTGAGTTATGGCTTGTGCTGTGGCTCTTGGCAAGATGGCTTGCACTATGGTGACTTGTCATCGACTGTTAGCAGGATCGGTACTCGACGTGTGGTACATTGCAATTTTGTGAGTTGTGATGGTGCCGAGACGTGTGTTGAGATGTTGATGCCTACTTGTCTGTTCTTCCTGTGTGTGTTGTGTAGAGTGTGCAGTGGAACCTTGTGGGCCCATAACCCATAGGCCTAGCATCGTAAGGTTGGAAGATTCTGACAGGCCGAGAGGATTGTTTTCTCAGTGTAAGTTTGTCTTGGCAATATGTGCCTTGATGTTGTTGGTTGCCGCGCCATTGCTTGAGGTATTGTGGTTGTTGGCACTGGTAGTTTTGAGAAGTTCAAAAATTTGTTGGTGTACATGTTGATTGAGTACTTTGAAACATGCAAGGGGTTATGGACATGTGCATGGACTTTAACAAAAGGTGCACGGAGATGTCTGTGCACGAACTTGGACAATACTACAGCATGTAGACCCAAGATGTGCACTGTTCATGCGTGAAGTTTGATTTCCTTCTAATAGAAACGTGCTCGAACTTTGCAGAAATGTACACAGACTTAAGTGAACATGCACGGACTTGACATGCATGGACTTGATTAAGGGAATGTGCACTGACTCAGGCATATGGATGGACTTGGAAATGCAAACCAAGAAACTGCACGGACTTAAGAAATGTAAGCCTGTAGAATGTGCGTGGACTTTGTGATTTCATGCCTTAACCTTATATGATGCACCTTGAAGACTCTGCACGGACTTTAGAAAGTGTGCACAGACTCATGTTCTTGGCCAAGGCCAAAACATGCATGGACTTTGCAATGCATGGACTTAGAATGCAGGACAAATGTCTGCACGGACTTCATGTACAGCATTACATTCTCGGTCTACAAATGGCTAAGGTCATAAGTACACTGACCTTGCAACAGTGTTTGCTCTGACTTAGATTGAGCCTAAGACTCTACATGCAGGGACTGCTACAATAGTTGCTCTGACCATGCACCGACTTAGCCTAGAAGACGTGTAACATACTCGGACTTGCATTGAGCATATATAGTGACTCTAAGTGTATGCTAAGACATGCACGGACTTGTCAGGCGACACACACAGACCTAAACGTGCATGGACTTGGACAATGCAGACCTCCTAAATGCACTGATAGACCTTCTATAGACAATGACTCTCCTAAATGCACAGACTTGCAGCAACAAATGAAACATGTAGGACAATACCAAGCATACCAGACACAGCACTAATTAATTAGTCTCGTAATGATCACTCAATCAAGCACTAATTTATGAACAAAAGAAGCGCCAATCCGCAGGACAACGAGGAGAACCTGGATCCTGCCTATGTGGCGGGGCTTGCACTGCTTCCCTATGTACGTCCACAACTACGCTCTGATACTAGCTGTAAAGACCCAAGATCTAGATACCAGGAGGAGCCCGATACCATTCGAATTTTGGCCCGCCGCCCATGAGCCGAAGGGTTCGGAAGGGCTAAAAAGGAGTGTGGAGGTACAAAGAAATAGGAAATAAAGCAAGACAATTTAATAATTAACAAAAATAAAGAATCTAACTACAACAGAGTCTAGTCCAACAAAAAGGATAGTCTAAGGTAGTAAAATGTACCACATGCCAAGTGAACACTCGGCCCGACGAGCTGACAGCTAAGGACCTCTACACAACACCCTCGAACCTCGAGGAAGAACCACCACTTCTGAAATGTAGGGATGAGTCTCCAAACAGAGACTCAGTAGGGGTCCCGCGGAACTCCAATCGAGAAAATAACGACAGAAAGGAAAGCTACGCTAGCTAAGCAACAACAACGACGAGAGGGGTACAACGATGATGAAGGGGACAATCGTACTAAACTACGGAAGCCAATAACTCACGGCAGTAAGGCTACTCCTACTAGCAATAAAAAGGGAAAATCTCGATCTTACAATTGGGAACCAAACCACTCTAACATCAGACCTAGCGAGGAAACACTCACGGCAACCCTGTCGCAGAAGCCTGCCCACACATGCACGACCAACCGGGACCATACAGTCCCACACTGGCACGGCGAGGCCTCGATAATCCCTACCAGCACCTCTGGCCACCACCTCGGGAAAACACGCTGGAACGGCCCAGAAGCCATGTCTTGCAGGCGAAAAATGGAACCCAAAAATAGGAGAGTCACGATTCACTTGATAGAAGTTCCTGCCCACTAGAAGCACAACGGGACGTGTCCCCTGACGACTTACACCGCACCACAGTGTCTCCCTACTCATTCCAGGTGAAAACTGAGACACACACACAAGTAACACTGACAAGGGTCTAGTCGGGGTCGTGCTCATCAGCATGCGTTCGAAGTCTCCGACCACGTGTGCACACACTGACTGACTACACTACGTCAAGCCCTCTAGCTTGTTCTTCCTTCCGGCCCGGACTCGACCCGCCACAGTAAGAGGCCCATGGCAACCAGCCTAAAGCCATCTCTCTCGGGTAGCCTCGCCACCACTCCCTGGTGAGACCACACCCGTGTCAGAAGGCTATGATTGGTGGGGAGTCACTGATGTGACCACTCTCCGAGGAGAAACTCCAAGAAACACGCACACGCCCAGTGTTAAATTCATGAAGAACTAAGTGGCGCTAAGCCACTGGACTCTAGACAGTGCTCTAGACTCACTAAATCCGACGGTTCTTGAGTCACAAGACTCAAGGTCAAGACCGTTGCACCGAACGGCGCCATGTCGTCAATCTGCCCTAACCCTAGGGTTAGAAATCTCAGCACGATGACTCACGAGCAGTTCACGACTGTCGAGACCATTCCCTTAAAAAGGGAACCAAGAAAATCTCCAACCCCAGGCTGGGTGATTGGACTCGTAGTCGAAGGCCTTACGAATGGCCCACTCGAAAACTACTTTTTGGAGAACTCATGACGTGCGGGGGAACCCCCACCACACTCACACCGATACACGGTGACTCGATCAAGCGTAATATAAAAGCTTGGAACACATGGAGTCACCTGGACTCTCAAACCCATGGGCACGCTAATCGAGGTAACATGGTACCTCTGGACACCCTAAAACACAGACTCAAAATCCCTGGGGTGTCTGGGACATTCACGAGATCGAAAGTCAACCACTGGGTCACAACCGGGTCGACCGGAGACCAACACAATTGTCACGTCTCGAGCGCGAAAGATTACCCAGAAGCGACGTGACGAGTCTATAACGTTCATGTCAATCAGAGCGTAGTGCATTCAACACAAAGAGACAGAGTGCGCAATATAACAATAACCCAATCCTTATTTATTCATAATCATATTTCTTCCAAATAGTATGAAGACTAAATGAGAAGAAAATTACAACTTTGACTCAAGAAGGAAAAATTACACAACTCTCGTACTAGTTACGGAATCCTGCGGTGAGTTTATTTCTCAATTCATCGACTCGCGGACGATACAGTTGCGATGCACTCTTCGCGAGGATCGTTTCGACTATTTTTACGTATTTTTTTGAATTAGTGTATTTTCGATTGAATTTACAGATTTTCAAAAATTAGGAAATTTCCTAATTTCCTAACCTTTTAACCCCCCCACCTTCTCTCTCCTCTCACTCGCGCTCTCACACTCTGTCTCCCATTCTCTCTTGTTCTCTCACCTTCTCGCCTCCGGCTATAGACGGAGGGGTTCGTGGGTGAGCTGACGACGCCGGGAAGCTGCTAAGATGCGTGATGGAGCGAGGATCGGATCGGTTTTGACGCGATCCCGAACGGTAGATTCAAAGCAGGCAGTTGAGCTCGCGTTGTGATTTTTGGCACGGTTTAGTCACCTCGGCACTCGATTTCTTGGGTGGAGGTAGGGAGACAGATCGCCACTTCCTCCTGCACATTTTCCCTGCTTCTGTGCGTGGATTGGTGCTCGAACGGGCCAGATCAGGCCAGTTTAGGCAAAACCATTATTTTTGGGGTTTGTAGGGTTTGCCAAAAAATGGTGACAGTTTGCAGTATAATTACTGTCAAAATGACTATCGGGATGTCAGGATCCTGTACCCGCCAGTTTCATGTCAATCGGTCGTCATTCGGGGCAGGTAGGAGTCCGGGAATCACCCCGATCTCGTGTTTGGATGCGTGCATGTGGCATTTTTAGCTCCCACACGTCTTCTATGGTCGCGTGACTTTGTTTCCCCTGTGCTTCGGCATGAATGGGGCGTGGAACGGGCCGATTCGGCTTTTCCACTATTTTATTCATCGGACCGGTGTGGCGATCATACCAGAAACTGTCACAGTCTCTGGCGGTCCTACGATAGACCGTGACATGCCTTTGAGCATGTTGGTTAGTTGTGGCTGTGGAGTGTGATGGCTCACTACTGGGGCATCACAGTCCTCTGGCGCACCCTTTTTGGTGTATCCCAGCCTTGTCATTCCTTGATGTTTGTGTCAGTCGGTCACTCTGACGGCCTTGCCTTAGACCGTCAGGGTGCTGCAGCGCACCTTCTATAGGCCGTCACAGCATTTGACTAGAGTTTGACTTGTTAAGTTAGTTGGCGGTCCTTGCCCTGTGCGTCAGAGTACTGTGGCGCATCTTCTTTGGACCATCACAGTGTGTTTAATCGAGTTTAACTGGCTATGTCGGTTGGCTCTAACGGCCTAATGCGCCAGGGTGCTATAACGCGTCCATATTGGACCATTACATGTTGTTCATCCGAGTGTATGTTGTACGCCTGTTTGCCCTAATGGCCCAATCTGGGTGCGTCAGAGCGTGTGACGTGCCTATAGTAGGCTGTTACAGTCCTATTGGCCGTGATGGCCAGTTCTGTTCTGTGTCCGTCCGTGTGTCGGTCTGTCTTAGGTTTGCGGTATAGAGTGGTATCTATGTGTCGGAAGTCTCTGGATCGGTCAGTTTAGGTGACTGGGTGTAGTCTCTTCCTTGACTATGATAGTTCCCTAACGACTCAATCTAGAACTGCCAGCATCATTGTCTCTGGTCAAGTGGCGGCTGTTCCTTGACTGCTGGGTTTACCTAGCGATCGAGTGATGGTTCGCTTTGCCCAGAGTGTCGTCCTCCGGTGTTTCTGTTTGTCTTGGCTTGATCTTGTGGTTTACCCATGACAGGTGGATGTTTGTCGGCATCTTATGAGGGCTGTGACCATGATGGGATGGCTAGGAGTGCTTGTGTATGATGTCGTGTCTGTGTGTGTGTCGTGTTGGGTTCCGATCAACCTGGGGTCACCTAGTGGTTGACATGTAACCTTGTGTGTCTCGACGGTTCTGTCCAGTTCGAGACATGGTTCTGGATGCCTCGAGATATCATCTTACCTCGGTCTACGTGTCCAGGTGTGCTGAGGGTCCTCGGTGTTCCCTCAGGTCTCTGTGTGTCGTTTCCTCCGACAGCATCGTTCCCTCTGGTCCAGGTTATCCCGGGGATGCCTTTCCTCACGCCCGTAATGTCGGGGCCTCTCATAGTCATAATAAGGATCATAGTCTGTTCCATCCATGCCAAACCCATCCCACGGAGATTGAGCTCTAAGGCCATGGTTCCTCTTTGCTTCAACCTAGTCAAGTCAGGTGGCAATGGTATCTAGCTCATCACAAATGTTGTTGATAGCAGCGTTAAATCGGTCCATGGGTACTTGGGGTGTCTCCCTAGGGTGGTCATGCAAAGGAGCGATGGAGTACATGATGCCAAGGAGACCTAAATGCCAATGCCCTAGGACTAGACTCGTAGAGACAAGTCTAAAATTCACTCTGATATCAATTGATGTGACACCACCTTAGGGTGACAACCACTCGGCTAATTCACCATGGACCTATGACCTGCAAGCATGCAACTTGACGGCAGACTCACTCGAGCAAGCTCACTTGCGTGGCGCACACAATTACCCGTAGGCCAATTGGCGATGGTGGAGAGGGTCCGAGGTTGGACCTCTCCATTCCAGGGGTCGGCTTAGCTCGAGTTTAACCCCTAAGGGGCTGGGATTCCCAACTCCATGGGCGGCCAACATACAAAGGCCGTGGGTTATGGAATACCTCTCACAACTCGCTCTGTGGTGGACACTCAATTTGATTGAGTATGAGTTCGGGTGCTCCCCTCACCGACCGATGGCACTAAAGTGATACTAAACCAGCATAGCAAAAATTAGTAAGGAGGGGAACCAGATGCTCACCTGATCAATGTGAAGACACCAATCCCGATCGGAGACGTGGGCGAGCCGGGAAGCGTGGGCACACGCCAGCACGCTGCGTCGATGAAGCTTGACCTGAAAATAAAATGGATATAGCACTAATCCTCACGCAGGAGGGGGTTCTTGGGGTGGGTTTTAAGGGGTTACAGCCAAAACTACCTCCACGCAGGGAGGGACCTTCAGCCGGCCAAGCGAGGGGAGGGGAAAAGATTGAACAGAGATTAAGTGGACAGATGGCGTCGGTTATGCCCGCTTCTGGAACCACTAGATAGCTGGATGAAGAGGACACTACCACGGACACTCCAGAACTCCAAATGACCTGAGACCAGTGCCAAAGCTCTCCCACTTGATCCAGAAAGATGCCAAAATTTTCTTGATTTGCCCAAAGAAGGTCTCTGGCTGATGCTTGATTTGGAACAGAGCCAGATAGTTCTGGTTCTGGCGGCTCACAGGGTGGTATTGCTGGAAGAAGAAGTCACCACGGACTGTGACAAACTCGGTTGGAGGTGGGACTGGTACTGATACGACCGCAGGTGAGCCTTCTTTCATACGGGACTGGTGACAACCTCCGCTGATGTCGGGGATGATCGAACTGGCCAAAATAGTAGGAGTGGTATAGTTCAGGAATAGTGGAACCAACCTGGCGCACTTTAGGGAGAAAATTCAGAACTCTTGATGTCGAGGTCCAAACTTCACTCCGCTTCTTGGGGATGAAAGAATACTGGTAGAGGATGTTTCCAGCTGAGTTTGACGCCCAGATACGCTAAGGAGAAGCCGTGGTTGAATGTTTTCTAAGGCTCTAGTTTGCTACCTGAGTGGCCTTGCGCAGTCGAGGAAGAATTGCTGCCACGATCAGCTCGGTGCTCGGATGATGACGAAACAACCTTGCCTGGACAGGTATCTTGACGACCTTTCCAGAAGCATAAGACTTGTCACCAGAAAACTCGGGTAAGGACCAGAGACTATGCTGCTTCCTGGGCCCGTGCTTGCTGCCTACGAATCGAGAATACAGGTTTAGGATGATAGGTGTGGTGATGGGGGAAAGGCGACCAAATGGCAGGGGGATGGGGGATGAAACTTGTGGGATGTTGCTAAAGGAGTCTAGGGGTGATGGAGGTGGTTGGGATGTGAAGGGGCCGGAGCTAGGGCTCAGGGGCTGAGTGGATGGGGTGTTAGGGCAGGGAGGGTGTGGTCTGTGCAAGGTGGTGGAAGACTGGGGGGATAGGTTGATCAACTAGATGAGACGGAAGGAGAGACGGTGGATGAGACGGTAGCCTCCAATTCTGAGAGAAGGTAACGGACCAGGATGAGGGTGTTATATGATGTGAATAACAGATGGTTATAGGTCCGTTAAAGAATAGATACGTAATATGAGACGCTGGATGAGACGGTGAGAAAGACGATGGAAGGACTATAACGGACCTTATTAGGGGCGTTATATGACTATAACGTGTCAGTCATGATGCGTTATGTACAAAAGGGCGATAAATGAAATGGAGGTGCTTGCCTAGCGACAAAACCAGGATAAGACCCAACCAAGGAAGGTGACGACCTTAGAAAGAGACCTCAATCATGCCCAAGCAGACTCGATAAGGGTGAACAACTCGGAGCATCATTAAAATGCATAAGGAGATGACCCAACTAATTGGTCATAAAACGGGTGTGAACACCCCCTTCGTATGTGCAAATTTAAGCAATGAAATTGAAGTTTTTAGCCATGGCTATGTTGTGTTTTCTCCATTTTTACAACTCCGGGTGAGAAGCCCAACCTCGCTCTGCTCTGCCATGGAGATCTGATGTGACACACCCTCCTTAGACCTAGCAAGCAAGCGCAAACGGAACGGCGGACTCACTCACACGGATTTACTCATGAAGCACACACCCGGGTCCGTAGGTGGACCGGCGATAGGGATGAGAGTCCGAAGTGGGACCTCGTTGTTCCGAGGTTTGGCTAGCTTGAGGCTGAATATCTAATGGTCTGGGGATGCCTAATTTTCAGGGGCGGCCGGCACGCTGAGGGCGTGGGATGTAAGGGATCACTCTCGCCTCGCCCTGCGGTGGTCACTCGATGTGCGGAAAGTTGGAACGGGCACTCACTCGTTGTCCGATGGGCAACCAGAAATAATAATAAGCTAAGCAAAGAAGAACCAACAGAGGAGAGTGGCCCGAAGCTCACCTGATCGGCATGAAGACGTCGATCCCGGCCGGAGACGAGAGCGAGCGGGGAGTGTGGGTTCCCCGCACACTATGCCAATGGAGCTTGGCCTGAAAATAGAATGGATATAGCAGTACTCCTCACACAGGAGGGGGTTCTTGGGGTGGGGGTTAAGGGGTTACAGCCCAAACTACCTCCACACAGGGAGGGGCCTTCAGCCGGCCAAGCGGGGGAGGGGAAAAGACCAAACGAAAACTGAACGGATGGACGGTGTTAACTCTGCCTGCTTCTAGAACCACTAGATAGTTGGACGAAGAGGGCACTGCCACGGACACTCCCGAATTCTAATTGACCTACGACCAGGGCCAAAATTCTCCCACTTGACCCAGGAAGACGCCTAAATTTTTGTGGTTCACCTGGAAAAGACCGCTGGCCGGTGCTGGATTTGGAATAGAGTTGGATAGTTCTAGTTCTGGCCGCTCACAGGGTGATGTTACTGGAAGAAGAAGTCGCCATGGACTGTCATGAACTCGGTTGGAGGTGGGACTGATACTAAAACGACCGAGGACAAGCCTTCTTTCATATGGGACTGACGGCAACCTCCTCTGATGTCGGGGATGATCGTAGTGGCCGGAATGGTGGGAGTGGTACAGTTCAAAAACTGGGGAACCAACCTGGCGCACTTCTAGGAGAAAATTTGGAACTCTTGCTGCCGAGATCCAAACGTCACTCCGCTTTTTGGGGATGAAAGAAGACTAGTAGAGGATGTTCCAAGCCCAGTTTGACACCCATATTCACTAAGGAGAATCCATGTTCGAATGTTCTCTGAGGCTCTGGTTGGCTGCCTAGGTGTCTTTGCGCAGTTGAGGAAGAATTACTGCCATGATCAACTCGGAGCTCGGATGATGACGAAACCACCTCGCCTGGAAAGCTCTCTGGAAGACCTTTCCCGTGGTATATGATTTGCCACCAGATGGTTCCGGGAAGGCATGGAGATGATGTGGCTTCCACAAACCCCAGATCTGTCTGTGAACTGGATAGGGTCTGCAACTTGTTGATGAGAAATGGAGTAGGAGGGGGGGTGAAATGGCTATTCCTGCAGTCACTTTAGCTTCTTACACACCCTCACACCATCCTTTCTTCCCTTCCGAGTCTTCGAGCTCGTGAGAGGCGGGCCGAGATTCGAGTTGTGCCAGTTCCTTTCTGGTACTCGGATCCCGGGTTGCCACAGGTGGTGCCGCTTAACACCCTTTCACCTTGTGGGATAAGGCCAGCACCTGCTCCTACTCCGGACTTGGGCGAGGTTGCTGCACCTAGGGTTGCACCTTCCGTCGAGAAGACCATCCCAGACCGCCTCCAACCGCGGGGACCAAACGGGGTAGTTATTTTCACTGGCGTGGCTAACATTTTCATTCGTCGGGAGCCCAAATACCTTCATCTAATCCAGATGCTCCTTCATTTGGCAGCTCCCATCGCGCCCCTCCCCTGGTGGGTGCGAGCCCGCAAGGTCCCCCAGTTGATGAAGGCGTACTCGAGGAAGAGGCTAAAATCCAGGAAGTTACAGTCGCCGAGTTCGCGCGGAGAGGAGGCTGTTGACTCTGAGATGAAAGCTTCCTCGCTGACAAGGGAGGAGCCTACCTCGACCAAGTCTTCATCGAGTGAGAAGTTAGACTATGACTACTCTTCCGACGAGATGGCCTCGAGCGAGGATTTTGTAAGTGTGAGCCTATTCACATGGGGTCCCCTTTGCGGCCAGCCTCTGATCTTGTCTTCCGTTACTTGGTTAGCTTGCAGGAGCAAATCCAGCCGGAGGCCATGGAGGCGCCTGCCCTGGATGTATCGGTAGAGCGACCCTGGGGAGGCGACGTCGGCTTGGAGAAGCTAGCGACCTTGTTCGAGGTCTTGCTGTAGGAAGTAGCCGCGGGGACCGTAATACCAGTGGGTGAGGCTCTGGAGGAGGGGGAGATAGCACCGGAAAGTAGCATAGTTCCGATGACTGAGGTAAATATGAGGCCCCGTGACCTCTCTCACATCTCTTCAAGATTTGGGTAGCTCTCCTCGATCGATGAAAGACTAACCCCATTTTCTGTGTTTTAGGAGGAGGCAAGGCTTCCCGAGGCACACATCGCTAGAGCTCGCAAGGCTGTTGTGAAGCGGAGGGAACCGGTCACCCCTGCGGGGGTAGGTGGACCGCAACCGCTCTCGGGATCAGACGTGGAGCGCCTGGTGTCCTTCCTGCAATCGGGGGGCAGGCTGAAGCTTATGGTTCCTCTTCCGCTTCCCCGACTGTTGATGATGCCCGAGGAGGACTAGCTTCTCGGGAAGATGCTGACAAGCATCACGGTTTCCCGGGAGGAGGGGGCACAAGCAGAAAGGGCCGTAGGTCCCTCAGTAATAAAATCAGATTTAGCTCCGCTCCACGCCTTTCCTCCAACCGAGAGTAAGGTGGAGCAGCCCCTCGCGATGATAGAGTCAGGTGGTTCGGTCACAACTCTGCCGGCTCCTCTGGTGATGACCGGTCGGGAGTCGTTCGTCGAGGTCGGATGCTCGAGCGACCTGGCCTCCACTGATGCGGGACGAGACGATGGGCTCGATGCCAATTTGAAATGCACACCTAGGATTCTAGCAAGCTCATGTTCGTCCCTAAAAAAGGGAAGCGTCGGACTTGCAGGGTTGAGAAATCGGTAGTGAGTTAGGGTGGTCGGCTCTTTCTGTGCCCGGGTCGGGTCACAGGACGGATCTCACTTTCTCTCTCATAGCGGTGAGTGATTTGTCGAAGAGCTAGGATCCTAACATGCTCTCTAGCAGGGGTAGTAAGAACTTATACTAAGAAAGTAAGCAACTACGACTACAAGGCGGGTAGCGGGTGTACCTCCATGCTCGGGGCATGGGGAAGACGTCCCGACCAAGACAGTAACTCCCGGCACAAGAGTAATAATTAATTACAGCAGTAAAAAAAATGGCCCACTCCACGCAGGGAGGTAACAGGCTACACACGACTCCGGGAGCACCGAGATTGGGCTGGCGGGTAGCACTTTGTTGGGTCCCGTGTGGCGGCAGGCGGTGGATCCGGTTCGGTGGCTTACTGGTCAGTAGGACCGAGTTACTGTTGCCGGCTTGCTTGTTCGCAGGGGGACGATAGTTGGCCATGGCTCCTACTATGGTGGCCAATATTTATTAGGGACTGGGAGTTCTGGCGGCGCACCCAGCTCAGAGAGAGAGGGGCCTTCTCTAGCCGACCCACTACCTTAGTGCATGGGCTGGATTGTTGTTTTCGGGGCTGGTGACACGAGGGACTGTGGTAAATCTGATGGCACCGCTTTTGTTCAGCTTCACTGGACAGCCTGACGGAGACACCGAGGCATAGCTGGAGGGGGCTAGGAGAGCCCTTTGCTACCTACCTGCTCGGGGCGAGGAGGGATTACCTTTTGATAGCGCCGCGAGGGACTGCGACCTTTTTCTTAGAACGTCAGGCGGAGGGGTGACCAGCGCTCGCGCCAGTCAGGGGGTGCCAGACGCAGGGCCACAAACTGAGTGGGTGCTGAGCACCAGGTCGGTGGCATTGACATTACACCAGTCTGCGATGAGTTCCTTGAAGCCATACTACCCACATCGGTTCGCAAGGAATTTCAGGTACGACCAAGGGATCCCATCGAACCTAGAGTTTCCTTTGATAGGCCGGCAGTACAGAGGGAAGGACACCCACCTGCTGGTGGCCGCCTAGTGGGACTTCTACTACTGTCGGGAGTCGAAGCAGTTTTTGATGCTGGGGGTGATTCGACGTCCATTACGTCAGGTGGTGGTTCGAGCACAGCCACCTATATCGGCAGAAGGCCTCCGCGATCAGGAAGGCGGAGGAGAGTCATTTGCTGAGGGAGAATCTACCTCCCATTCCCCTGGACGACGGGTACTTGAGGACCCACACCGCTCAGATTCGTCAGGAGATTGAGCGACTTGTGGAGTAGTGGCCCCGGAGCAGCCGGGGCTCTCCGTCTGGGAGTCGAGGCAACGGAGGGGTGTTGAAGCCCCTGAGATAGGTACCGACAGTGGCGGCAACGACTGGGATGAAAGTGCCTCGACCGAGGGCACCTAGGACCTGGTGGGCCCAGTTCCTGGCTGATTGTGATCTCCGGAGCAGAGGTTCGCTAGATCGGGCGCTTCCGCACGGGAGCTTTACTGACATAGCGGTCGATGACTGGAGGCGGCACATCGGCCATGTGATCGGGTCAGCCGGGCCCGTGGAGTTTGTGTCCCAGATCGAGTGTGCCCACACTCTGAGGGACATTCGGGAGGCCGTCACGAAGGCGGCCCGAGCACTGTTGCTGAGGCTGGAGCAGTTGGTACCCTTGCCGTTGACCCCCTTTGGGGCTTCAGGTAAGGTTCTTTCTTTTAGCACATCCCGTCTTTACTTTGTTATGCTATGTTTGTTGACAGGCTCTGCGGTAGAGGGGGATCACCCCTCCACGGAGGCATCCTCGGGGAGTGGGGATGGAGGCCTGCAGCCTAGGCAGAAATGCCCTCGCATAGAGGCTACAATAGTTGAGGCTGGTGGGTCCTATGAGGGACTCGAGGCTGGAGAACAAGTTGAGGCAGAGATGGCCTTGAGTAAGTGTCGCTTCGACCCCTTGGTTACTGTTTAGTTTAGCCACGATGGTTGACTAATCTTGTTTCACTGGGTTTGTCTTTCGCAGCTCCCCTGGCAGCTGGTGCAGAGGCGACCTTCTTGCCCCCTCAAGAGGTGGACCCTCCATATGAGGAGGGAGCTGAGTGTGAGATCGATGTAGAGGGATTTCTCTAGGTGATGGATGAAATTACCCCCAACATCGAGACCTTCCCCGACTTCGAGTCGTGGAGAGCTACTGGAGGAGCCCATTCAGGTAAGAGCTTCTGATTCTGAGCGTGTGCTGTGACTCTGCTTAGTTCTGGTTATTAACATAACCATCCGGATAGTGCAGAGGAGGCAGAGGCATCAGGGACTAGGGCCCCTACTGAGGCACTGGGTGAAGCGCCTAGACAGGCCGGAGAGTTAGCACCCCGGTGGCTAGCAGTTGCCAGGGTAAGTGTCCAATTGCTGTTGAGGGGATCTCCCCATTGTTGTTGCACTTCTTGTTGCCGGCGAGCGCCTGCCGCTGCTCGGGGCTCAGCCACTTGTTCTCCTGCTACTGATACAGGATCTCGAGCAGAGACCCCAACTTGCATGGGGGAGAGTGATGCTGGCGCACCTCTTTGCCCACATGGATCCTGTACGCCCAGGTTCGGGGAACCTGGGTGGCTTCACACCCTTCCTACAAGTACGAGTCTACCCTTTACACTTGTTGCTTCTTGATTTGATTGATTGTTGTTCTTGTGTGTTTTTAGATTTGGGGGTACACCCAATTCCCTCTAGGCCGTGACACGATCCCGCGAGCCCTGATGCAGATGGTCCCACTCATGGTGAGATGGGAGATGGTTCGGGATCGCACTTGGTAGCCACTAGGCTCTCTGACCTTCAGACAGCCGTGGATGAGTTTCCACTACACCATGTGAGTGTTTGCCCAAAAGAGTTATGTGATGTTTTCAGGATTTAGTATGTGAACTCAATTTTAGCAAAACTTTCAACTTGTTGTGGTAGGTGATTTGGACGCCTTATGCGACAAAAGACACCACTCCTCAGCCATGGGTGTAGGAGGGGCAGGCTTGGTTCCACAGGGATACTGTGCTATTTTGCGTGAACCTGAGGGAGCCATAATATCTACGTCTAGTGCAGAGGATGCTGGGATGACATCAACCATCAGTGGCGGTACCCGCTCAGCATGAGTCAGACAGGGGCCGCCAACGGACCTCAGCCAGTGACCAGGATTGGGCCTCCCGCTACCGTGCGAAAGTAGAGGCGCTGTAGAGAGGACCTTCCCTGGAGTAGGATAGGACTATGATGAGCAGTGAGACCTACCTGGCAGACTATCAAGATCGGTATGTCGGGCGACTCTGCCTTGACACTCGAGCGGTGAGTTACCCTTTTAGCTTTCAAGATGTGATGTTTCCATTTAAGCATTGCAGATGTATGAGTTTGTGGATTTGGTGTGCAGATGCCTGAGACCGAGGCTGTGAGGATCCTTCAGGACCGACTGGCTATCCTAAATCAGACTATTGTGAACCTGAGGCATGATCTCCGAGAGATGGTAAGCCAAAATTGACTTGACTAATTTGAATCTTTGATAATTCTTGAATCTTGACTGACCATTTGCCCTTGTTTCACTAGCGTGGGGAGCTGGCGTACGTCTGGATGACGGTAGGAGTGGTCGAGGAAATTGGACCTTCCTCCCGAGCATTTGCTAGAGAGGAGTTGGAGGATCGACTGGCTGGGGCCCTCGAACAGGCTGAGGAGCGGGAGGCTGAGTTAGCCGAGATAGTGAGAGACACATACCTAGATTAAGAGCAATTCCTTCTTATTCATCTTTGTCTAATTTGCATGATGGTTCTTTTCTACAGAAGAAGGAGTTAGAGGCCGCCTTTGCCACCTGACGAGAGCAGGATGCACGCATTGAGGAGCTGACACGTCGCCTGGGGGAGACAAGCACTGTGGAGAGACTCGAGGGTCGCCTTGCTGAGGGGAAGGAGAGAGAGGCCAAGGCACGTGCTCGGGAGATGGCGATGGCAGTTCGGGAGCAGCGAGCTCTCGATCAGCTAGAGGCTTTGAGATGGCGAGTGTTGTGGAGGTATCAAAGCAGAGGTGCCCCAGGAGAGGGAGCCAGACCTGTGACCCCATCAGAGTCATTGTGGACCGACGGAGACGTGCACTTCACAATGGAGGAACTCCTGGGTATGACACACACTCCTATAGGGCAGGGAGTGATCCAGTCAGCAACATCAGGTTTGAGGGCTTCACGGCCATCGAGGCTGTGAGACAGGGGGAGTGGAGATGGAGATGAGGGTGATAGTCGGTGTAGCTGACCCCATACTAATGGAGATTAGGGAGAGATAGAGACATAGCTGGATAGCAGCTACTTTTGTACACTGGGGGTATGCCCCTAGAATGATGTAGCTATAGAATGTAATAGACATGTTTTGGAAATGAAATGAGCTTTCTTCAATGTACTTGGCTTGGTTTGGCTTGACGCCATCTTCCCTTTTTACCTGTTTATGCACGACAACCCCAGACTCAACCTTTCGCTCTGATACCAATTTGATGTGGGACGGACATGTGACCTGGGACTCTAGCTCGCGGGCGTCCCTAGCGAGGGATGCGTGGGACCGTGCGCGATTGAGAAACCGACAATGAGTCAGGTAGTCGGCCCTTCCATACTCAGATCGAGTCATAGGACGGGTCTCTCTCTAACAGCAGTGATAAAAATATATGAGCTAAATTAACCTATCACATGTAGTGGCATAAGAAAATTTATGAATAAAGCAAAATGTTGAGAGAGAAGTGGACACGATACCTCCATGCTCCGGGTGTGGGGAAGACGATCCTGGCCAAGTGCGGTAACTCTCGGTAACAAAATATTACAAAAATTATAGAAGTTAATTTTGCTGCCTACTCCACACAGGGAGGTAAAGGGCTATACAAGTAGGCCCAGGAGGACCAATCTTGGGTTGACGAGCAGCACTTTGATCATCCCGTCGGAGCGATTCGGTTGGCACAAGCTACTGGTTGCGGGGCCCATGTGCTGGTCGGCAGGTCTGAGTGGGCCCAGAATGGTACCGCTGTGACAGTGGCTCCTGGAGAGGCGCTCCTTGGGATGGCGGCAAGCTGGTTCACCTCGTGGAAGGTGAGGCAGTGGCCAGGCGGTCGTAGCGATTTGTTGTCCATGTACCTACAGTCCTATTTTTATAGTGCGTGACCCGGCAAAAATGCTTGCTGCGACCAACTCTGATATCGGATTGGCACAAAACTAGTGCCATTGGAAAGCCCTCTCAGATATCTTCAACCAAGGACTGGGGTAAGAAATTGGAGGACTCTCTATTCTTCGTGGAGGATTTTCTAAGGGACGGACTGACAGACTCAGAAAACTCAGGACAAATCGAAGTTTTCCTGATAATGTGCATTGACCAACACTCAAACCTCAGATCTGGAAGTTGACCTCTTCACAAAATTTGTAGAGGGATGAGTAAGAAAGACGGGGGTATTTGTTATTTGAACTTTTATGGAGGTTTCGATTTTCTGGAGGTTTTATAGTGGATAGGGGTCGGATCTGAACTGCACAGGACAGAATAGATTTGGGAAAAGACAGTGATTTTTAAAAATAGTAAAAGGACTCCAGAAATTCCAAGAAAATTCGTGGATGATGGGTGTGGTGGACAGAACTTCCAATAAAATTGGTGACTCAAACAAATAAAGGGAAAGGGGTCGAACTGAGGAAACACAGGGTTGCTGTGACACAAAACAGAAGACTGGTAGATCTGGAAGGCTGAGGAACACGAAAATGGAAAAATAGAAAACGAAGACTAGAGGTTGGGAAACTTTTTGTGGGACGTGGGATGGACCTCAAGAACTCAACCTCAAAATTTGGAATCCACCAGATCAAGAGGTTGAGAACTAAAAATTCGGGTAGAGCTTGCTATCCTGATTTGGATAGAACTCCGGTGATGGCGGTGGCGGCACGATGGCGGCACGAATGGAAGCGGCGACAGCGGGGCTGAGCGTCGTACTCAGAGAGGTGATGGTGGAGAGGCTTCACACCTCTGAAATGGGGAGCTCTCACAGCTCCAAGAGACAGAGAGGGGCGTCCTTAGGCTCCTTGAGCACAAATGAATATTTTCTTCTTATTAATGCTATGTAATTCATAAAATATAAGGTATTTATAAGAAAGGTAAAATGACTTAATCTATCCTTAGATCTAGGGTTAGGTGGGGGTAAACAAGGGATGGGAATATTAATCCCCCTTGTGGTCAATTACATATGTAATAAACAACTAATAAGGGGGGAACACCCCTTTGAAATAAGAGAGAGGATCTTGGACTTTTTATGTCATTTGTCCCCTTGATTGGTCCAACCTTCTAGAAGTCCACCTTGGACATTTGACCAGTCCCACATGGGCCCTAGGGCTTAGGTGGACCAATGGGGAGGAAGGTAGGGACCACTTGCTGGACCTACTAGACTTTTGCAAATAAACCCAAGGGTTCCTAAGGAATAATAAATTGGCTTATAAAGCCTTACAATTGCAAACTCAATTACCCTGGCATATAAATGCAAACAAAAGGACACAAATACAAAAATAAAATGTTAGTACCCGGTGTCGATTCCCATCACGTGGTCTATCATGGCAATGCGTTCTGAGGAACGCGGTGCTTACTATGGACGCATTCTCAGAAAGAAACACTATTCAACCGAAACTCTATCTTTCCACTTTTTGACCCATATCTGGGTAGATTTCGAAGACTTTTTTGATCGTGGAAGGTTCCTAATCCTATTAGGAGTCTTTCCCCTCAATTGCTGGCAGGATTACCCAATTTTGGGCTGCTAATTCCTAGGATTTCTTGGACTCCGACGTAGGGTTTGGGGTTTTATCTTCTTCTATAAAATGTGCCCATGGCCGACGAGTTCAGGGGATGCAATTCTAGAGAGTTGACCACGGGAGAGAGGGCGAGGCTATGCTTCATTGGAAATCTCTAATCCCTCACCCTCTTATCAACTAAGGGAGTATTTTAAGGTTGTTCTCCTTCGTTCTTCCCCCTTTCCCTCTTTCATAATTCTTTTAAATCTTTGCATAAGCATCGCATTGCATCCTGTTAAAAATAACTCTTTTCAAATACATGCATACACACACCCCCCCAACCTATCTTTTGTCCTGCCATAGGGGTTTAAAAACCACCAAACCCCAAGGTAATCTAGCCCTCTTTTTACATGCTCTCTATTGAGAATAGGAATAGATTCTGCACTTAATTCCGTTCTAATGGGCTTTATTTTGGTGTTTTTCATTGCTTTGCAGGCATAGGAAGAATAAGACGAGAGGCCCTTGCATCTCGACCGGCCCTGATGCAAAGAAGGAGCCAATCCACAAACTCTGCTACTTTCTCTGATAACGCGATGCACACTATAGCCGCGTTCTTCATAACGTGCCCATCAAGATAGTCTCGTCCATAACCAGGCCTCTTTCCCTCAATTTCTGAGGTAAGTAGCATGTCCTTTTACTAGTTGTTTAATGTTCTTGGCATGCTATAGGATTCAGTGGCGATCACGGATCTATTTTATTACATTCTATGTGACACCCCCCTTTTACCGCTTATTCATATCGTATTGTGATAGTTATTTCTTCCTTCTCTTGGATGGATGATTTCCACATCTACATCTTTTGGCGATCACGGTGGGACCCTTTGTGCCTGTCAAGCCCATTCCTTTGCCTGCCTGCTTATTGATCTGCTTATGTGTGTGTATGACTTATCTAGAGTTGTCTCTACCCATTTTTTCCCCCTGTTTGGATCGTGGCTGTGCTCAGGGCCATGCCTATAGACGTGTGCTTGGTTGTGACCATGTTCCTTGTCCTCTCATCTATCATCATTGTGTTACATGGTTGTATATGTCTGGTATTGTTTGGGTGTCATTTAGATATTCTAGAGATGCGGTGTGTGTTCTGACCGTGATCATGATCGTGCTCGCCATGGACACCGCGTCCTTCTGAGTCCCAACCTGGGAGCAATTTGCCATATCACTTGTCGGGTTTTTGTTCATCATCCTGTCTATTTGCATCTTGCATCTTTTTTGCAAGATTGTCTTGATTAAGCCATGGTTTGCTTGCATAATGTCTCGCTTGAACTATCAAATTAACATGGCTAATTCAACATACAATCATGAGAACAAACAACCAAGTACATCATATAATTATCAATCTCATAATTTTCACCACAATTTTCCTAAGGGACCACATCCTCATCCTCATGGTATTGCCCAACCTCAGGGCAACTCTCAATCTTGTGGCCCCTCGCCTCGATCGCGAGGCACTATTTCATTCAGAACGTCTCCTCACGACGACGAGAAGGTCTCCCAAATCTTGCATGCCATAGATCACCTCGCCCCTCAACAGATCCAGGCCCTTAAGGCTGTTGTCGAGGGTGCATCTCATTCCTCTCATCCTCCTTCCATTCCCATTTGGGTTGCCCATCACCCGCCTCCTCTTTTGATTCATCCTCCTCAGGTGACCCATCACCCGCCTCCCTCTCCTACGCTTACCTCTCTTCGAGCGGTTCATCACTCGCCTCCTTTTATTCCTCCTCCACCACGGCCCCAACGCCCGTTCATTCCTTGCAACCAGGTCCGACCCGGTCCTTATCCAGGTCAGCCCATTAGTTCCCCTCCACAACCATCCTATGCGGCCCCTCCTTCAAGGCCTTGCCAACCCTCCGTTGCTCAAGTTACACCCCTCCAACAAACTCTTTTTGACAAAATCGCTTCATTGGAGGAACAATTAAAGAAGGTTATGAGCCCACAACCCGCTCCTCCTCCTTCTTCTCCAGTCAATCCCCTTCACGCCGTTCTGAACGACATTACAAAGATGGAGAAAGAATGGAAGTATGGCCCTCTACCTCCGCATACACAACACCATTACACTCCACCACCCATTGTTACACCTCCGTCATGGCATCCACCTGAGCCCGATGATGAAGAGCCGGCATGTGAAGAATCAAGGATGACACGTGATAATGAAGGTCCTAAGGCACTCATTCCGAGATTCCTTCTGTTGTGTATGTGATTTTGATGATTACAAAATGATTATGTTTGCTTAGCTTTGTGCATGAATGGAGTTTTGTACTTGTAATCTAACTATAACAAAGTCCAGTCCAACAGAAGTACAGTCTAAGATAGAGAAGCGTACCCAATGCCAAGTGAACACTGGGCCCGACGAGTTGGCAACTAAGAACCTCCGCACAACACCCTCAAACCTCGAGGTAGAACTGCAACACCGGACAGGGGTGAGCCGCCTATCACAGGCTCAATAGGGGTCCCACGGAACCCCAACCAAAAGCAACGGCGGTAACAAGCAGCGCTAATAAGAACAACAATAACAACAAGAGTAGCTGCAATAACAACGATGGAAAACACGACCGTACATGAATCTCCAAAACACGACAGCCGATGAAACCACGGCTCTACAACTACTCCTACTGGAATGAGAAACTAGCACCCCGATCTCTCAGTCGAGGGACCACCAGACTACGAACCACCCTAGTCACACTACTAGGAAAATGTCATGACACCTCTGCCATGGAGGCCTGTGTTCACACACAAAGGCCCACTCCAGAACCACGCGGTCTGAAAACATGGTCACGACCTCTCCATCGTCTAGGGAAAAACCCTCGATGACGCTCACCAAAAACCCTAGACCTCGACCTTGGGAAAACACCGAGAAACTACATGTAAAATCAAGTCTCGCAAACGAGAAACGAAACCTCGAGTCACGACAAGCTCATGTCACGTGACGGGAGTACCTGCCCACTAGAAGCAAGGCCAGATGCATCCTCTGATGACTTAGTCCACAGTCTCAAGTGTCTCCCTACTTGCCCCAGGTGAAAACGGAGACACCATAATAGTAACCAGAAACACAAAATAAGGACTAGCTGGGGTCGGGCTCGTCAGCACCGGTCCGATGCCTCCAACCATGTGTGCACACACAGACCATACGCCCTAGGTCAGGTCCTCTAGCTGGTTCTTCCCCAAAGCCCAGACTCAGGTTGCGCGGAGGGGCCCTACGGTAACTAGCCTAAAAATCGTCTCTCTCGGGTCACGCTCTCCACCACTCCCAAGTGGGTCCGCACACGCATGTGCAGGAAAGCTACGACTAGTGGGGGCTCACAAAACGTAAACACTGAAAGCCACACAGGCACCCATCGTGAGTAACACGGAGTAACAGGTGGCTCAAAGTCAACTGAGTCTAGATAGCCCACTAGACCTACTAAACCCAACGGTCCTTGAGTCACAAGACTCGGGTCAAGACCGTCGCACGTGATGGCACAGCGCCGTCGATCTGGCCTAATCCCTAGGTTTGAAACTACAATGACACAATTCCCAAGGTAGCTCACCAGTCGCCGAGTTGATCCCTCATCCAAGGGATACGCAGGAAATCTCTAGTCCTAGGCTGGTTAAGTGGACTCACAGTCCAAGGCCACACGCATGGCCCACTCAGGAATCACTTTTCAGAAAAATCCACGTTGTGCTGGGAAGACCCACCGCACTCGTGCCAACTTACGGTGACGCGCTCAAGCGTTACACGAAAACTCAGAACGCACACGGGGTCACCCGGACCCCCAAGACCCATGAGCACGCTAATCGAGGTGACTCGACACTTTCAGACACCCCCGAAAACACGAACACAAGACCCGCGGGTGTCCGGGACATTCACGAGGCCGAAGGTTGAGCATTGGGTCACAACCGGGTTGACCGGAAGCCAACACAATGCGAACGAAACACGGCTAGCATGAAAACCAAGTGGCAGACCTCTCTGGGCCATCACAGCGCCCGGCGGCCTTCTCAGGACCGCAAGGCCTGGGCTAGCAGTCCAGCCAGGACCGCAAAGCCCCAGAGACACTCGTGCCAAAGGTGGTCACTTCCCAGACCGCCAAGCAAGGTGGCGGTCCTTGGCCTGACCGCTAGCTATCAGGTGGCGATCAGTTGCAAGGTCACTACCCTACCCAAACCTGAACGACTAAGAAACAGAAAAACGATCATACCCTGACCGCTAGGCACTGGTTGGCGGTCTCCTCGAGACCACTAAGCTCGGTGGCGGTCTATCGCGAGACCACAACCCTCAAACGAACATAAGGGACCCAAGCTGGGGGGGCTGTAAAAGACCCAAGTACATCACACTGTCAGTGTAGGAGGTACACCAATGGAAACACACCAAAGGAGAAAGAAGAGCGGGGGGATAAAGAAGAGAAAATGGGGGGAACAAGGTCGAGCAGGGGCTACGGCACCCTGCTCACCCTTCCCCCATGCTATAGCGAGCTCTCTCCCTCTCTCTCTCTCTTCTCTTACTCTCTCTCTCGTTTGTTGGTGGTCGTTGGAGGAGGGCCTCTTCTTCTCTTCTTCTTCTTCTCCTCCTCCTTTTCTTCTCTTCTTTCTGGTCTGGTCATCGGTGTGGTGTGTCTTGTTTACCATGAAGAGGGGCTTTTTAAACCCCAACGGCAGGGACCTTTGAGCGCGGAGTGGCAGAGGCGGGAACGCGGGTCATTAAATGGGGATTTGACTTCGGTCCTGGGTGGCAGGGAGCGTAGGCAGCATGTCCTCCTCCCCGTTTGACACCTCGGCACACTCACTATGCGCCAAGGATCCACAGGACGTGGGCATAAGATTTTGTCTGCTGGATGCAACAGATTTGGGAGCCCAGGGCATGCCGCTGAAGGATCATACCGTGTTGGTGAAGGTGCTTGTAGGCGTGCTGTTGAAGACAACCGACAGGCGTGCCGTTGAAGGCCACCAGAGCGTGCCGCTGGAGGCAATAAAAGTGTGCCATTGAAGACACCATGAGCGTGTTGATGAATAAGATCAGAGGGGCATATCGACGAAGGCACGCTGGGGGCATGTCGGCGAAGGCCACAAGGGCGTGCCGTTGAAGCAGCGCTAGGGCATGCCGTTGAAGGGCCGCCAGGCATGCCATTGAAGGGCTACCAGACGTGCCATTGAAGGGCTGCTAGCATGCCGTTGAAGTGGATTTGGTCTCGTTTCGAGCCCGATTAATGGTCCACTTGGTTCTCTTCGGGACCCACGAGTTGTGAGCCTCCCGGGGGTTAGTCTCTCTTCGCTATTGTGACTCCGGGAGTGGCTTCACGATAGTGTGTTGTTTGTTCGGAGGGTCCAGATGGAACGTGTTCTCCTCAATCTCTTCAGTTGAAGTTGTTGTTGATGCTGGGCTGGACAGGACATATGGGCGTGCAATTTTACATGCCCACAGGTATATACCGATGCTTCCGATATTGGCCTCGGGTGTGTGTTGATACAATAAGGAAGAGTTATTGCATACTCATCTAGGCAACTGAAGAAACATGAAGAAAACTACCCGGTGCATGACCTAAAACTAGCCGCTGTAGTATTTACCTTAAAGATCTGGAGACACTATCTTTACGGAGAATCATTTACTGTGTACTCCGATCATAAAAGCCTCGAGTACCTATTTTCTCAGAAGGAACGTAACATGAGGCAGAGGCGTTGGCTGGAATACCTTAAGGATTTCAACATTACTATACAATACCACCCTGGTAAGGGTAATTCCCTAGCAAATGCCCTGAGTTGAAAACTAAGAACGATACTAGTCAATTGTATGATTCAGGAATGGAAGTTATTGGAGAAATTTTCTGTGCTCGATATAAGCACGAACAAGAAGGAAAGGTGCATTACTCTGGCACATATGAGTTTGCATCCGGACTTACTTTCAGAGGTCAGGAGACTGCAAGAAGAAGATCCTGTACTTGTGGAAATAAAAGATAAGCTAGGCGAGACACTCGACTTCAAGTCAACGGATGATGACAGATTATTATTCCATGAGAGGACATGTGTACCAGACTGTCCTGAATTAAAGAAGAAGATTCTAAAAGAAGCTCACCGCTCTAAGCACACTATTCATCCTGGAGCGACCAAGATGTACAAGGACTTAAAAAGGACTTTTTGGTGGCCTAACATGAAAAGGGAGGTAGAAGATTTTGTATCTCGCTGTCTCACGTGCCAGCAAGTAAAGACAGAACACCAAAAACCTACTGGGAAATTACGTCCTCTTGACATTCCCAAGTGGAAATGGGAAGCCATTGGCATGGATTTCATCATGGGCTTGCCTAAATCAAAGGGCGAGTAGGATGCTGAGAAGTCGGGCACCCGAGGGTAGAAACCCGTGTCAGATGTCAATTTGACTAGGGCTCGGGGTCGAAGGCTCGAGCAAAATACTGCAGTGGTGGCTGAAACTCGGGGCATGGGGCCCATATAAGAAGTCAACCGTGACTAGGCCCGTGGGCCAATGCTTGCCCGGGTAGGAACTGATCTGGGACCCCCACGGGGGCTGGTGATGGAAGGCCTGAGCCCAACGCTCGAGTGAGTCGTTGATGCTGGAAGTGGCTGCTACGCGTCCATCGCGCTAGCAGGCACGAATGTAGGGGGTATCTGTGGAGCAGCCATGGGGACCACACCCAAGAAGTAGGGTGATCCAACGACTAGGGGGAAGCTGTCGAAGGCGATCGGCACAGCCAAGTACCCACCCGCACATGGGTGGCCATGACGATGGGATCGTAGGTGACGGCTGCCATGGTTTTGGGGGTGCTGGTTGCTGCGGAGGCGACGGTCATTGGCAGTCATCGGGTGCAGTCTAACAATAAGAACATGAACTGGAAGCTATTGGAAAGTGCGAGCGGGTACACTCCTCTGCCTCTCCCTCAAGGACAAGAAAAGGGCACCTAGACTCTAGGGCTGACACAGGCTTCTCTTTAGCAAAAAGAAGGAAGGTGGGAGATGTCCCACCGGGTGTGCCATCCTTTTTGTTGCGTTGGGGATCAGTGACTGGACTGAGGGAAGGGGTAAGGTGGTGGGGGGGACACAAGAGTTTGATGTATCTCAGGCATCCCCTCCCATAGCCGTATCCTTCTCAGGGCGGTACCGGGCACTCACCTTTTACGGAGAGCCAAGGGGGACTCGAATGGGATGAGTGGTTTTTGAGATTTGGGGAAACAAGGCTGGGATGTGGGCATGCCAGTCAATTTCTCGACAATCACCTATGGAACCAAGGTTTGACTAGGGGGCATTGCCAAGACACGGCACGTGGGCCCTGAAAATGGGCGACACATGGAGAGTAGGGAGGTTCCACAGGTGCGAGTGCGTAGGCGATTGTGAGGAGTCATGTACTGGACTTCTTTCCCCACTGACCATAAGCAGTCAGTGTTTATTTACATCAGATTGAATCTGAACACCTTCGTTCCATGCTAAAGAGTAGTCTGTATGTATCTGAAGCCATGGGTGGAGGGCCGGGAGCATTCCACAGCTGTGGACTCACGTTTGACTGGGAGGTGTTTGCTGGGGTCAGAGATGCTGGACACACACACGAGTGGTGTGAGGGAAGGCTGGGACCCGAATATGGATGTGGAGACATGCATTTAGGTGGCAATATATTTTATGAAAGTTGCGTATGCTTTATAGGTGGGCCGTGGTGGCTGAATTACAACTGGCGCAAGCCGCGGGACAATTTTGACATGTGAGTCGATCCCCGGGTCAATGCGTGATAGGGAAGATATCCGTATGTCTTACAGAGGCTCTCCTCGACGCATGGACCATTCCTAATTCGTCGAGGGAGTGCTAGACTAGGTGACCGAAGGAGGCACTGGCCGATAACTGGGCGAGGGCTGGGCGCGGCTCAGATCGAGCAGTCGGGTATGGCCTTGTGATGGAGGGAGAGGCGGACCCATGGCGCATGTGTGGCCGTCGTAGGTTGACATACGCAGGCAGACCTGAGAGGCAAGTGTATTTGCCGTTGTCATAATGCATTATGTGTAATGGGGATGGACTTGTGTGGAATGGCTAAATGTCATACGAGGGGAGTATGAGTGACATACCCTCGACGTGTGTAAGCCATTTTACAAGCCAATCGTGCACACTAAGCTCCTTGTATGTCCTTGCTTGCTTGAGGCAATGATCTTGCATGTCTCTGATTGCATGCCTGTACTGGATCGCATTGCCCCACCCATTGAGCTTCTAAGGGGTTTATAATAGAAAATGAAGGGTCAGGGAAGGGTTTAGGCAGACCAGGTTGAGGGCCAAAACTAGTCCGGGTAAACCCTTAAGAAAATATTTTTTTTGTTTCTAAGTGGGGGAGGGAAGGACTCCAAGGTTTTTTAACTCTAAAAATCTCTTCTTCCCTGTGGATTCGACCCGTGCTTGCCATAGTACTATGTTCTCTTTTGAATATTTTGTGCGAGTTCAGTTTTAAGATTATTAGCGCGTGTGTAGTAACGACATACATTTTCACGTTATCACACGCCCATCGGCGCAAGTCCTAATGCCCCTGACCACGTGTGCACACACTGGCCCTCGCCTAAGCCAGGCCTCTAGCTAGTATTCCCCTCCGTAGGACGCTACGATTGGACTGGGACCCACGGAACTAGCTTAAAAATCGTATCTTGAGAACTGCCACGCCACCACTCCCAGGTGGGCCGACACGTCGTAACGTGCCGTCAGGCTACGACTAGTGGAGGCTCACAAGACATAGACTCTAAAACATGCGTGCTGGAGTACATACAGGTAAGAAAGCACTATCACACGTACTACGAAGCACCAAGACAGTACACCAACCACCGACAGACTTAGGACAAGGTGACTAGACCTGAAACTACAATGATCCCTGAGTCTCACGACTCGAAGTCGAGATCGACGCACAAAGCGGAACGAGCCGCCAATTGGTCTAATCCTAAGTTAAAGGAAATGACTCACGGAGACCTAAGGGAACACCAAGAATCCTTAGTACACCTGGACATGCAAACCAAGGTAAGACAATACCTCCAGGCGTCCAGAACCACTGTCTCAGGCTAGACAGAACTGTAAAGATATGCACAAGGTCACCTGTCAACCACTGGGTCACACCGGGTTGACTAGAACCCGACAACGACACACAGACACGACACCATATACAAGCACTCCTAGCCATCTCCTTATGGTCACAGCCCTCATAGGATGCCAATAGACATCCACGGGTCACGGGCAAACCACAAGGTCAAGCCAAGACAAGCAAAAATCAAACGATGGGAAAACGACACTATGGGCATAAGCGATCCATCACTCGGCCGCTAGTCAAACCAAGCAGTCAAGGAAGAGCCGTTACGCACACAGAGACAAGGACACTGGTAGTCCTAGATTAGGTCATTAAGGAACTGTAGCAGTCAAGAGGTAGACCACACTCAGTCAACCTTGAACCGACCTATCTAGTCAGACCACCCGATAGACTCACGGACACTAGCAGTCCAAGCTAGAACCGCTAGAGACATCGCCCTAATCAACCTAAACGTCTGACGCTAGTCAAACGGGACACACACATGGACAGACAAACACGAAACAAGCCATCACGGTCAACCGACAACACAACGAACCCAACTCACTGTGCGGTAACCAAGGGGCCGCTCAGGGAACTAGACTGTCTAAGGGGGACCGCCCACGCCAACCGACCTACTATAGTAGCTCGGTCAAACCAGGTCAGAACGGTCAGGCACTGACCGCTTAAGGGCACTGAACGGTTGGGGGAAGACAGCCCCACAAACTGTCTCAAGCCACTGAACGGTTAGCATGCAACCGCTGAAGAGGCAGAACAGCCAGGATAGAGCCGTTCAACGCACGAAAGAGGACAGCACGGTTGAGTCCAACCATTCAAGGGAACTGAATGGTTCCCATCTGGCTGTGCCAGACATAGGGCGGCCTATGGCGCGACCGCGTAGGTGCCCAACTGACCTACACAAAATGGTCCAAAGCCAGCCGCGCAAGACACTGAGCGGTTACTGTTAAACTGCGTAGGCGTCACTGCGAACAAACCATGGGATCAGCCCGATCATGGCCTTTCCATGTCCTGTTTGTTTCGAACGAAGGGGATACAACTATAACGATGATATACAACACATATACTTCGACGGGAGTCAGATCGGTTGAGAAATGGCGAGAAACGGGTGATTTCTTCAAATCGACTCAAATGGAACCACCAGACTTCCCGGGCTCCTAACGGTCCCGAATGACCGCCAATTGCGACAAAATCAGCGACTATGGAATGCTGACATTCCAGGGAGTCGTTTGACACCAACTGATCTAAAAATTGTCGCCATTTTTCGGTGAACCCTACGAACTCCACGACTAGATGAAAGGTTTGAGCCAAAGATAGAAGGGTCTTTTGGTTGTATGGTCGGATGGAAGGTCTGAGCCAAAGTTGAAAGGGTTTTTTTGTTGACTGACTGGATGAAAGGTCCGAGCCAGAGGTAGAAAACATGTCTTTTTAATCATTAAATGGATAGAAGGCCCGTACCAAAGATGAAATATTGATGTCAGCCGGATGGGATGTCGGAGTCAACAAACCTTGCTTAGACGGTATGTCTAGAATAGGGGTAGAAAAAAACATCATTGTCGTCTCGACACAATGTCAAAACCAACTAACCTAGTAGAGACGTAGGGTCTGGGCCAGGGTAGGATATGATTGTTGACTGACAGATTACTGAAGTCAACCAACTTGGCAAAGACGTGAAGTCTAGGCCATGGGCATAGTATGGAACAGGTGTTGACTTGACGTCATGTCAAAGCCAACAAACTTTGCAGAGGCGTGAGACCTAAGCCAAGGGTAGAATATGGGACAAGTGTTGACTCGACGTCATACCGGGGCCAACGAACTTGGCAAAGACGTAAGGCCTAAACTAAGGGTATAATGTAGGAGAGGTGTTGACTCAACGTCATGTCGAAACCAACGAACTTGGTAAAGACATGAGGTCTAAGACAAGGAAAGAATATAGGATATGTGTTGACCTGACAATATGTCAAGGTCAACAAGCTTGGTAGAGGCGTGAGGCCTAAGCCAAGGGTAGAATATGAGATAGGTGTTGACTCAGCGTCATGTCAAAATCAATGAACTTGGAGAAGGCGTGATGTTGAATCTCTACTATTTTGATGATGTCATACACTATCTGTCAACCTTTTCTTGTTTGATATGCCATTTAATAACTCTTGTTTAATGTGCTTAACTTGAGGGTGATTTGCATTAAAATCCAATGCTTTGTTCATCAGTGTACATATCACATGTATTTGGTTTTGCATTTGTTCTTGTACATGCTTGCATTTCCAAGCCTTCTTCTGTTGCAAAGTCCGTGCATATTCATTCTCTTATGCATTCACTATGTCCATGCATACACTAACCCCGTGCATGCTGAGTCAGTGCATGTTGTTCTTTAAAGTCCGTGGACATTGTCCATAGTCAGTGTACATTGGCTCATCTATTGGAAAGTCTGTGCACATTCATTGTTCTATGCACACGTTATGTCCATGCATACACTAAGTCTGTGCATGATCTGAACAACCACTGTAGCTAAGTTCGTGCATGGTCTGTACATTTGATGCATGACCTTCACTCCAAGTCTGTGCACATTACTCTTTTTAAGTCCGTGCACTATCTTCCAAGTCCGTGCAAGGTTTGACTCCATTTCACAAAGCCCATGCAAACTGTGCATCTGTGCTTACATGAAGTTTGTGCATTCTTTGCCATCATGCACATTTGTTTTCAGCTTAAGCCAAAGTCTATGCAAACTTTCAAGTCCATGCATTTTTCACCAAGTCCGTGTACATCCTTTTATCAAAGTCCATGCATGTTTCAAGTCAAAGCAAAGTCCGTGCATATGTCTTGGTTGTTTGTAAACCAAGTCCATGCACATTTTTGCAAAGTTCGTGCACATGGCCTTTTTGCTTAAGACCAAGCATTACAAAGTCCGTGCACACTCTACTCCATGCATGTTTCAACAAGTCCGTGCATTTCTTCATCAATGAAGTCCATGCATATCCCAGTGGAACTAAGTCCGTGCATCTTTTGTATCTGAAGTCTGCTCAAACTGTTGCAAGGTCCGAGCATATAAAAGTCTGTGCACATCTCATGTCCGTGCACATTAAACCCCGAGCACTACATGTCCGTGCATATGATACCCCGTGCATCTTTCTCACTGTCTTCAAAGTCCTTGCATGAATACACAAACCCCGTGGACTTTAAACCACGTGCACATTTCTTCTAGTCATCAAAGTCCTTGCACGTATACACAAACCCCGTGGACCTTAAACCCCGTGCAGGTTTCTCATTGAAACTAAATCCTTGCACTATCTCATAAACTCCGTCAGAGAGTCTCCTGGAACTACCACTGGATCTACTCCTCTTCGAGGAGCGGGAAGACTCACCTTCCATCCTGAAACGAGACTCACCCTCCATCCTGAAATTTGAGAATACTTTCCTTTCTTAAACAAAATTTCACTCTTCTAATCAGCCTTCACTACTTTGAGTCTTCCAGGAGGACCACAAGGGGCTATTTAGAGGATTGGAAGAGGTCTGATCCGAAGCTATCTCTATAACCTCTAGCAAAGGCACTTGCAACAAGGCACCCATCTTTCACTTTCATGTGTTACTTCACCGTTCAGTCGGAGTAAGTGAGGTTGGTGGTATAGCTTCGCACCCTACGCGGACGGAGGTTCCCTATGCTCGTCATGTTGCAAATAAATTTGGGGTGAGCTCATCCACATGGAAAAGTCGATTAGGGGTTGGCACTATCGGATTTGGTGGTAGACTTATCCACGGAAAAAAAGACTGGAGGTGGTCATAATTGAATTTAGGGTGGACTGATCCACACAGGAAAGGACAATTAGAGGACAGCGCCATTAAGTTTGGTGACAGGCTGAGCTACATGATTACGATGACCGAAGGACAGTGTTTTCAAATTTAGGATGAGCTCATCTACATGGGAAAAGATGACCCGGGGTCGAGGACATTGAATTTTGTGGTGGATTCTCCCAAAAGGAACGTGCAAGAAGTCTAAGACACGATCTGTTATTTCGGAGTGTGATTCCGCCAAACACGTCACGTGAGGGTATCATTAAGGAAAAGAGACGTAGAAGGAAAGGGATGCATAAAGAAACAGAATGAGTGACAGGAAACAAAGTAGTCCATTCACATGTCTATATAAGCTGTCATGTACATCACAAGTGAGGGGTAGGCATGAGACCAACTCACTAACTCCCACCACCATCTTCCTGATTGTCTCTCCTATCCCCTGGGAGGCCTCATGAAGGACTGCAAGGTGGTTCTGGCCTCATCTCGCATCGCCCAATCGGCCTCAGTAGCGCGGTGCTCCTCCGCTGAGGAAATGAAGAGGCTACCAACAAAGGAGCCGGCTCGGTTGCCAAAGGCACGCGCGCCGCACACCCTCGTCTCCTCCGATACCATTCATCGTCATCCTCCAGCCTCTACTTCATAACCCCGAGGATCAATCGGAGCTCCATCACCTGGGCATCCACTGCCCCTCTCTCGTCCCAACCTCGATGTCACTCCGCCCTCTCTCTCCTTCTCTCTTCCCATTCTCTCCCGCGCTGCCTCTCTCCTCGCCACTTGGAGAGAAACTCTCAAACTCTGAGACACATCGAGACAATTCCTCATGTCGCAGCTGCTCCTCTAGCTCCACTATCTGGGCATGTCACCCGAGCAACACACTCCTCCTCGACCCACGCTACGCGAGTCAGGGCACCTCGAATCTCTACTGCCGGCCAGAGCTGACTATTTTGTAATGTCAAAGAGGAAGAGAAAAGAAATAGGGAAGGAGGGTGAAAATCCATTAAAAAGTCCATGTTTATTTGAAACAAAAGGGACTACATCAAGGGCTGGGCACTATGGGCCTCAATTTTCCTAACTCAATTACATAAGCACTCCACGACTCTCGGTCTTCCTCTATATGCACCATCATCTTCCGTGGAATGCTTACCTTCCACGATGCTTTGATCACCTTCACCTCCTTTGTATCACCTTCCGCGGCGAGCTCCCTTTCCTTAATCAAAGGAAGGTCGGAGAGTGTGGGAAAAGAATAGTGAGGGAGGCCAATTTGTGGATAACACCGATGCGCGTTATAGAGGATAAATTCAGTTCCACCGATGAGTCGGAGTTCTGCAACAGAAGACGATCTTGCAAGGAGCTCGCGCGGGAGTAAACATGCCGACGCGTGAGTAAACATGTCCTGCGCCATGGTGTTAAAGTGAGTACGCCAGTCTCCGCGTGTCTTCAGCCAAGGAACGCGATTCACCACATTCCCACTAAAGCCTAATGCATCGACCATGTAATAGAGGGGGCTTTGTTGAAAAATTCATTCAACCCCTCCCCTTCTAGATCACACACACACTCTGTGTTTATCATTGGTGTGTCAAAGCATGTAACACACCTATAGTAGGCCGTTACAGTTTGTTTGACCAATGTTTGGACTGGCTATGTCTGTTGGTCGTAACGGACCAGCCTTCATGCGCCAGGGTGTGTAACGTGCCTGGCTGGGTGCGTTACAGCGTCTGGGTTTTAGTTTAGGCCTGTTCACCCTGACGCCCCTGCCTTGGTGCATGAGAGCTGTGTAACGTGCCTATAGTAGGCCGTTACATCATTCGAGTGTAGGTTTTAGGCCTGTTCGTCCTGACGCCCCTGTCCTGGTCCGTCAGAGCTGTGTAACGCGCCTATAGAGGTGCGTTATAGTCTTGTTGTTGGCCGTGATGGCCGTTGTTCTGTTCTGTGTCAGTTCGTGAGTTGGTATGTCTTAGATTTGTGTTCTTGGGCGGTGTCCATGTGTTTGTGATTTCTGGATCGATCGGTTTAGGTGACGGGGTGCGGTCCCTTCCCTAACTGCGACAGTCCCCTAACGACTCAATCTAGAACTGCCAGCGTCCTTGTCTCTAGTCGCAAAGCGGCTATCCCTTGACTGCCGGGTTCACCTAGCGGTTGAGCAGTGGTTCACTTTGCCCAGAGTGTCATTTTCTCTACTTGTGTATTACTATGCGTGTCTGTGTGTGTGTCGTGTCTGGTTCCGGTCAACTCAGTGAGACCAGGGGTTGACAGGCGACCTTGTTTGTGTCTCAGCGGTTCTGCCCAGCTCGAGACAGGGTTCTGGATGCCTCGGGGTACTATCCTACCTCGGTTGTGTGTCCAGGTGTGCTGAGGGCTCTTGGTGTCCCCTCGGGTCTCTGTGAGTCATTTTCTGTAGAGCGTTGTTTCCTCTGGCTTAGGAGTAGACTGATTGGTGACTTGTTCCACTGTCTGTGATGATCTTGCCTCCGAGTCTTGAGACACAAGGATCGTTACGTGAGTAGGTCTAACTGCCTTGTCGCAAGTCTATTGGCTATTTCTTGTGTTGCCACAGGTGCTTTGTAGTACGTGGGACATCGCTTGGTTAGCCTATCTGTACTTCAGCACTTGTGCTTTGGAGTCTGTGTTTCGTGAGCCTCCACTAGTCATAGCCTTACGGCACGCTTCAGCGTGATGACTCTTGTAGCGGGGCACTTTCCCAATTTACGATTCTTAAGCTAGTTCCATGGGCCCCCGGTCCAACCGTAGTGTCCTTCGGAGGGGGAATACTAGCTAGAGGGCTGGCTTAGGCAGTGGGCCAGTGTGTGCACACGTGGTCAGAGGCTTTGGACTTGCATCATTAGACATGACCCTGACTAGTCACTCACGTTATGGTACTATTCTGGTTCTAGTAGTGTCTTGGTCTTAGCCTAGTCCTTGCGGTAAGGTACGTGGACAAGACACTAGTAGGCGCAGCATATGACGTCAGTGGACGCAGTTGGCTGTTCTTCTAGTGGTGAGGCACTCCAGTCACGTGGCACGCGGCTCTTCGTGGTTCTCTTCGCGTTCCTCGCGCGTCGTGACCTTTTCGGGTTAGCCTTCTCTTGGCTTTTCCTGAGGTCGGTGTCCTGTCGCATGCATGATGTTCTAGTCATGCGTGGGGCAGTGTGCATGACGTTCTAGTCATGGCGCGTCTGTATCTATCTAGGTCTTTCCTAGACTTTTGGTCTGGTCTCGTAGGCCTTGTCTTTGGCCTCGTGGTTGTTGACAGATCGGTGACTTCTGATCTTCCGAGTTTAGGGTCGACCCTTCTGCCGTTGTTAGGAGTAGCTTCGGGTGTTGAGGTTCGTTCAGCAGCCTTGCTAGTGTGGTACGGGTTCATCCCCTCTTCCTTACCTGCTCCCTACTCCTACTTCCCTTTCTTTACAACTTTGTAGTTTAGTTTCCTGCTTACCTATTGTTACTTGCCGTTTTAGTTGTTCCGTGTTACTGCGTGTTTTTCAGTGGGGATCCGCGTGACCCCTACTGAGCCAGTGACACGAGGCTCACCCCTGGGGGAGAAAACTAGCTAGAGGCCTGGCTCAAGGCATTGAGCTTGTGTGTGCACACGTGGTTAGGGGCGTTTGGACGAACATCGACGAACGTGACCCTGACTAGTCACTCGTTACTATAGTTCCCGGTTTCGTTCAGTGAGTATCTCAGTCTCCGCCGTCTTTGGCATCCGTAGCGAGATACTAGTGGCGCAGTGTAAGATGTTAGTGGACGCATCTTGCTGTTCTTCTAGTGAGGAGGTGCTTCCGTCACCTGACGCGTGACTCCCGTATTTCTCGTGCTTCGTGTCGTGACCTTCCTGGGTTAGTCTTCTCTTGGCCTGACCCAAGGTCAGCTTAGGATTACGTGCACGACACTCTAGTCGTGTGTGTGTTAGTGTCCCTTGTCTGTCTAGGTTTGTTCTAGGCTTTTGCCTTTTTCTTGTAGGCTTTAGCTTTGCCTGATGCTTGGTCGATGGATTGGTAACTCCTGACTCTGTGAGATCAGGGTTCACCTTTCTGTTGCTGTTCGGAGTAGCTTTGGGAGTCGTACTTCCTTCGGTAGCCGTGTTTTGTCCAGTATGGCTTCTTTCCCCTTTCCTTTAGCTACTATTTTCTTTTACAGCTTCCTAGTGTAGTTTAGTACTACTTTTCCTGCTTTACAACTACCTGCTGTTTTGTTGTTCCATGTTACTGTGTTGTTTCCAATGGGGATCCGCGTGACCCCTATTGAGCCAGTGACATGAGGCTCACCCCTGCTTTTCAGGTGTGGTCGTCGTGCTTCTTCCTTGTGGTCCATGGGTGGTGTCGGTTCGTAGTTGCCATCATTACCTGGGTCGGGCTTCCCCCGACTTTAGTGTACGTTCTCTTTCCTGTTAGACTGTACTTGTCTTTATTTTGGACTAGACTCTATTGTTAAATTTAAACTGTTAATTAAAAAGTAATTTTATTTTTACTATTTTAGCAACCTGATCTAATGAAATTTAATTACTTACTGCTATATCTGTCAGTTCAATGTACTACACGACAGTCCTTTTATCCCTTTAGGAGCTTTACCGCTCTTGGGAGCCTCGCGGGTTCCAAGTGGTATCAGGTGTATTCGATAGTCCTATCTAGTATATCTGGTATCCAGGATCCCGATCATCACACTTGCCCTCTAGACTCCCTCCCATGCGTGATGTACAACACGCCATTGATCTTATCCCCAGGTCCACCCTATCCAACCTTCCTCATTACAGACTGAACCCTAAGGAGCATGCTGAGCTCCAAAGAATTGTTGAGGACCTTGATCAAAAGGGTTTCCTTAGAGTGAGCAAGAGTCCATGTGCTGTTCCTACTTTGCTCACACCAAATAAAGATGGCACCTGACGGATGTGTGTGGACAGCCACGCCATCAACAAAATCACTATCAAGTATAGGTTTTCAATTCCCCATCTTGATGGCATGCTTGACATGATGAGTGGAGGCACCATCTTTTCCAAGATTGACTTGAAAAGAGGCTACCACCAGGTCAGAATCTGACCAAGGGATGAATGGAAGATAGCTTTCAGAACAAAAGAAGGTCTATATGAGTGGCTCGTCATGCCATTCGGGCTATTCAATGCCCCCAGCACTTTCATGAGGCTCATGACTGAAGTCCTCCGCCCTCTCATTGGTCACTTTATTGTCGTCTACTTTGACGACATCTTGATCTATAGCCACAACCCTCAGGACCACGTCCAACATCTGAGGGAAGTCTGCGAGACTTTGAGGAGACAAACCCTGTATGTCAACCTAAAGAAGTGTGAATTCATGACAGACCGGGTCACTTTCCTCGGATTTGTGGTTTCTAGTCAAGGAGTGTCAGTGGACCATTCTAAGGTCCAAGCCTTAGTAGACTATCCAGAGCCCCAGAACGTCCATGACGTTCGCAGTTTCCATAGGCTAGCCACCTTCTACACACACTTCATTAAGGGTTTTAGCACCATTATGGCACCCATTATGGATTACATCTATAAAGAGAATTTTGAGTGGACTAAAGTCGCCTCCTAGGGCACTGGTAAACCTTACCGTGGCTTGGCTACCATTGACGAACAAAGGTGATGGGAATCGACGGATTCCGTTCTCGGGACGGTGTGGCGGTCGTTCCAGCGATCGTCACAGGCTGTGATGCCCCTGGGAGGGTGCGTTACAGGCCGTGACACCCCAAGAGGGGTGCGTCATAGGGCCGTGTTTTGTCAGCAGGGCGTCGATCGCTCTGACGGTCCCACGAAAGACCGCCAGAGGGTGTGACGCGCCTGGGTTCGACCGTTATCATGTTTCTGGCCGTTTGGGCCGTGATCCTCTGGCAGCCGTGGGTACGTGCGCCAGAGCGCTGTGACGCCCTAAGGAAGGTGCATCAGAGCCCGTGTTCCTGTGTCTTCTAACGCACTTAGGGTTGTCTGTTAGAGTCTGTGACGCCCTAAGGAAGGTGCGTCAGAGACCGTGTCGTTGTATCCAATGATGCACCAAGGGAAGTGCGTCAGGGAGTTGTGACGCCCTAAGGTAGGTGCATCAGAGACAGTTTCACCTTGTGTGTAGCACTCCATTGTTGGACCGTCAGAGATTGTGACGGCCCAAGGTTGGACCGCCTGGTGATTTTTCTGTGTTACTAGGTTTTTCATGTGTCGCATTGGTCTTCGGTCAACTCGGTTGGGATCCAGTGGTTGTCCTTTGACCTTGAGAGTGTTTCGGACACTGTGAGACCGGTGTCCGTGTTTTGAGGGTGTTCCAGAGGGTCCGGGTGACCCTGTGTGTGTGTGTGTGTATATGTGGAGGGTCCCTCCCGCACATCATGAGATTTTCAGATCGGTGGGCTGTGTGTATGGCCTCGAACTACGAGCCCAGTTGACCAGCCTAGGGCTGGGGATTTTTCATGTGTCACCGTGGTTTTGGACCTAGGGATTAGGCCAGATTGACGGCTCAATGCTATCACGTGCAACAGTCTTGACCCCGAGTCTCCTGACTCAAGGACCGTTGAGTTTAGTAGGTCTAGTGGGCTGTCCAGAGTTTGGTGGCCTCGGGTCACCTGTTACTTCATGTTACTCGCAATGGGTGTGTGCGTGGTTTTTAGTGTTCATGTTTAGTGAACCCCCACTAGTCGTACCTTTCCTGCGCATGCGCGTGCGGACCCACTTGGGAGTGGTGGAGAGCGTGACCCGAGTTAGACGGTGAGTGGGCTGGTTACCGTAGGGCCCCCGTATACCGTCGGGTCCGGACTGGTGGGGGAATTACCAGCTAGAGGATAGACCTAGGATGTATGGTCTGAGTGTGTACACGAGGCTGAGGGTTCAGACCCACGCTGACGAGTGCGACCTCAGCTAGTCCTTATTTTGTGGTACTCCTGGTTACTGTGCGTGTCTGAGTCTCGTGCCCGGGGTGTTGTAGCTGGACACTTGTGACGCGGTGTAAGACGTTAGGGGATGCATCTGGTCATTCTTCTAGTGGGTGGTGCTCCTGTCACGTGACGTGAGTTGTCGTGTCCTGGGTTTCCATTTCTCATCTGCGAGACGGGGTTTCGCGTGTTATTTCGGGAGCATTCCCGAAGTTGAGATCTGGGGTTTCCGATGAGCGTCATCGAGGGCTTTCCCTAGATGGCATAGAGTTCACGACAGTGAGGTCGTGACTGTGTTTCCGGAACGTGTGGTTTCGGCTCAAGCCCTACTGTGAGGGCAAGTTTTCCCGATTGGGACGTCGTGGCGTTTTCCTAGTAGTGTGGCTAGGGTGGTTCGTATCTGGTGGTCCCTGGCCGTGAGATCGGGATGTCGGGTGCGTGACTTGGTTGTCCCCCGATGAGAGATCGGGTCATATTTTTGGTACAGTAGGAGTAGCTGTAGAGCCGAGGTTTTATCGGCCACCATAGTTACTTTCCTGCTTTCATAGTTCCTACTTTTCGTGCCGCCGTTGTTTCTCGGTTGGGGTTCCGTGGGATCTCTACTGAGCTAGTGATAGGAGGCTCACCCCTAGTTTTCAGGTGTGGCGGTTCTTCCTCGAGGTTCGAGGGCGTTGCGTGGAGGTTCTTAGTGTTTTATATTATTAAATATATTATTTTTTATTTTTTATTTAAATTATCGGGTCGGGCCTTAGTCGGGCTTTACAAGTTTTTAATAGTATCGGGCCCGGCTCGACCCGACATAACTCTGGCCCGGGCCGGGCTTGGGCCTCAATATTGATAAGTTGGGCCCGGGCCGGGCTGACCTAAGCCTGACACGGGCCCGGCCCATTGACATCCCTACTTACACAGCCAAGACAACCTCACACCGAGGAAGCAATCCTCTCGGCCGGTCAGAATCTACTGACCCAACGATTCTGGACCAGTGGGTTATAGACCCACCATGCTTCCACTGTGCACTCATCACAACGCACGCAGGCAGCACAAATAGCTCGGCATCTGCATCTCAGCACACCTCTCGGTGCCATCGCAATTAACCAACTGCAATTCACCACACCTCAAGTACTAATCATGCCAACTGTCGATCACAAGTTGCCATAGCACAGATCATTGTGCCAAGAGCCACAGCACGAACCATAATAAGCACCTGCCTTAGCTTATCCTCAAGTCCCAAATCTAATGCTAAACCTTTACATCTGGACAGCCGCCACACACGACACGACAAACTCGGTGCATAATGGCCCCCAATTCTACAATCTGGGTCCAAACCGAGCCACCGCTGAAGAAGATCATATCAGGTTCAGAACTAGCACAGTCCGCTCATACGCAGACGCACAAGACTAAGGATTAAGGAGACAGCTCTTCTCAGGCTTACCTCGAAATGACGCCACATGATAGAATGAGAAAGTCAAGCTCGGCTAACAACGGCTCACCAGAAAGGAAATCCTTAGCTCGTCCGAGCACTCTCTCAATTAGGGCATCCATTCCGACACCACAAATCACAACCTTAACATCTCAGGGGCTAACTAAACCTCAAGCTGGGATGGCCAAGCGACATAAATCTCCGCCAGAGAACATGCACGGCCATTACACCATCAATAATCCCATCAACCGCCTGATCACGCCGTAGATATAACAAATGCTACACCACAAACTCACGTCTGCCAGTAAAACTCTGCCCAGCGCAGCACAATCGGGACCACCATCTCGAAGAAAAATGACTCTCCATCACACTTCTCAGGTCTCACGCCAACATTTTGTGAAAACAAAATCACTTCACAGTGCCAACATATCGCACACGAATTCTTACGTGAGAAGCAAAGTAGTAAAGAAACATAAAATTCTATGCCAACAGCCAATTGCACTAGATCTTATGGACTCTGATCACTTTAATATCTCAAATTTCCATGTACTTTCACATCCTCGCTCTGATACCACCTGTAACAACCCAGATTCCAGGCTCGGGCGAACCCAATAACCACTTGGACCCTGAGGCGCCACCCAAGAGCTGGAAAGCTCCGAAGGGTTAGAAAGGTTTGTGGAGGTACATTGAACTTCAAGATAATGCAGCAACAATTATAACACTATGAACAGGACTGTTAAATTAACAGAAATAAAATTACATTTTCAAATAAATAAATTAAACTACAGAGCTACAACAGAGTCCAGTCTAACTAAAGTACAGTCTAACAGGAAGAGAAACGTACTCTGAAGTCAGGGGAAGCCCGTCACTGGCAAAGCTGGCACTAAGAATCACACACTACACCTCCAAACCATGAGGCAGAAGGGGAGCTACACCTTAAAGAATAAAGGTGAGCCTCGTCTCACTGGCTCAGTAGGGGTCCCGCGGATCCCCACCATGAAACAACAGTGGTAAACAATAGTACTAAACAACAACAACAAAAGTAGGAGTAACAACAACAACGAGAGTAACAGCCACAACGACAACAGTCAAGAAACCTACGGTTGAGCCGCAAGCTACTCATATCAGTAGGAAACATAAATTCCCGTACTCACAGTCGGGAATCGCTGAACCGACACAATGAAACTCTAGCTACCCAGCCAGGAAACACCTCACGACATCTCAGTCGCATAGGCTCGTCCTTAGAGATAATGCCCAACTCAAGACCATACGGCCTAAAAGCACCAACATATACACGACCTCATCATTGTGTACTCGACACTGACAATGGGCAAAGCCGAACACTGATCACCCGAAGAACCACGTCAAGAAGCTCATGTTGCACGAGAACCACACGAGTCACAAAAGTTACATGTCATGTGACAAATACCGCCTCACTAGAAGTAAGGCCAAATGCGTCCACTGACATCTTACGCTGCGTCTCAGGTGTCTCCCACTCACCTCAAACATGGTAACTGAGACACCGTAACAGTAACCAAGAAGAACAAGGACTGGTCAGGGGTCATGCTCGTTAGTAATGATGCAGAACATAGTATTAATCTTGTATTATGGCTATGTGCATCTAATTTCACTATCTACATGGAAAAATCATCAATCAAAAGGAAAAGAAGAAAAAAAAGGGAAGAGAAAATAGAATCAATTAAGAATAGCTAAACATCAATGGAATTCGAATCTCTCCCCTCCGACCCAGATCATCTTACTTGACTGAATAGCCAAACAACTCTACTTCATGCAGTTTCAAAAAAGAAAAAAAACCCTCAATACTACAACCTCCTGTCCCACCGATAAATAAATCAGTGGCCCGGACTTTCAGTCTATAGCCGTGAATAAAAAGACTCTTTCCACTCTGGATCGGACCTTCTGTCCAGCTAGAGAACAAAAAGGCCCTTTCATTCTGACCCAGACCTCCTGTCTAGCCAGATAACAAAAGACCCTTGCTTTGACACTCACCCCGTGTCCATGAATGAACCACGGCAGCCCCTGATAGCCCGTCGGCGTTGATGAATAAATTTATAACTCCATTCACTCTGACCCGGACCCTCTATCTGGGGTCGGGAATAAAGAAGAGACTGTTTTCCTTGTATTGTCTCCTACCCGTGTCAACAAATCGATCACTCCGTCCCTTTGGGTGAACAATAGTCCATTTGATTTGGACCCCCTGTCCAGGTCATTGAATGAACAAACCCTTTGCTCCGTCCCTTCGGGTGACGAATACTTCTCTCGGTTTGGACCACCCATCCGGATTATTGAATGAACAAACTCTTCTCTCCGTCCCTACGGGTGACGAATATCCCTTTGATTTGGACCTTCCGTCTGAATCATTGAATGAACAAACTCTTCTCTCTGTCCCTTCGAGTGACGAATATCCCTTCTGATTTGGACCACCAGTCTAGATCATTGAATGAATGAACTCTTCTCTCCATCCCTTCGGGTGACGAATATCCCTTTGATTTGGACCTTTCGTCTAGATCATTAAAGGAACAAACTCTTCTCTCCGTCCCTTCGGGTGACAAATATTCCTTTTGACTTGGACCTCCCGTCCAGATCGTCGAATGAATAAACTCTTCTCTTCATCCCTTCGGGTGACGAACACTTCTTTCGAATCAACGAACTCTCCTCTCCGTCCCTTCGGGCTACGAATATCCCTTTTGAGTAACCAAACCATTCTCTTCGTCCCTTCAGGCGATGAATACCTCTCGTTAGAGGAACGGACCATCCTCCTGGTCCCCTCTCGGCGACGAACATCCTCCCTTGTGATTTTGGCCCCCTATCCAGGTCATTTGAGCAGCAAACTATTCTCTCCATCCCCTCAGGCAATGAACACTTTCCTTGAATCAACAAACCCTTCTCTCCGCCCTTGTGGCTTGTCTTCCCCAACTTTGGCTTCTATAGCCCGCCTCCCAACGTTCTTCGACTTTTCTAGCCTATTTTCTGGATTCTAGCCCATGTGGCCTAATTTCTTAACCTCAATTATTGGCCCCTGAGTCGACAACTTTTCAATTATTGGCCCTTGAGCCGACAGCTTTTCAATTATCAGCCCCTGAGCTGATAGCTTTCCAACCATCGGCTCCTAAGCTGACAACTTTCAATCATCGGCGTCCCAGCTGACAGCTATCCAATTATTGGCACTTGAGCCAACAGCTTTTCACCACCGGCATCCAAGCCAACAGCTCCTCACCATCGGCATTCACGTTGGCAGCCGTCCAAGGTTGTTCAAAGAAGAAAAGAAAAGAAAAAAGAAGAGAAAAGAGGGAAAAAAGGGAAGAAAAGAAGAGAGAAGAAAAAAATCATCATCAAAACCGTCAAGGGATGTCGAGTCGTCAAGTCCCACTGGAGATCAAAATATCTTTAGTTGCATCGATGAATGAACCAGTGGCCCGGAGCTTTCGCCTGAAGCCATGAACAAAAGATCCTTGTTTTGGCACTAGTCCCGTGTTAATGAATAAACCACATCGGTCCCCGACTCCTTATCGGTACTGACGAATAAACCCTTGCCTCGAACTTTTCATCCAATGAACACATAAACTCCTCCCGTTCCATCAGGCCTCTTACAAACCCTTTGGCTCAGACCTCCCATCTGAGTCGATGAATGAACAGCCTTCCTTAGACCACCACGAGCCACCAATCCCTCTCGGGATCGGCCTCATCTAGTCGGCTTAGGCCTTTACTCTAGATCGACGCACAAACCCTGTCTCCTTGCTTCGACGTTAACCCCATGCCGATGACTAAACATCCCCCACTCGGGCTAGACGTCTCAGTCTACGTGTCTATGTGGTGAAGCGATACCCTCACCCCTTCGCTGAAGGAGTGAGCGCTTTGCATGGCCACTTAACCACGAACAATCCTCACCAGCCACCTGACCTCGCGGCAAGTTCCTCGAATGCAGCACTGCGAACTCGCACCTGCCGACAACCTCTACCCAACGCAGCACCACTCGGGCCACCATCGATGAGGGAGAAAGCTCTCGACCTTGATCCTTAGACCCCACGTCGGCACTCCGATGAAAATGACAATCGCCTTCACAACACTAACTCAGCGCACACAGGCTTTTATGCGAGAAACCAAGCGGAAAACAAACACGAAACCCTATGGCAGCTGCCGACTGTACTGGACCTTATGGACTCTGATCACTGCAATATCTCGAATTCCAATGTACTTTCACAACCACAACTCTGATACCAACTGTAATGATCCAAGATTCGGATACTGGGGATAGCCAGATACCATTCGAACCCTGGACCGCCGCCCACGAGCCGGAAGGCTCGGAAGGGCTAAAGGGTAAGTGCGGTGTACATAGAAATAAGAGATAATACAGGACAATTCAACAATTAATAGAAATAAATAATCTAATTATAACAGAGTCCAGTCCAACAGAAGTGTAGTCTAAGGCAGAGAAGCGTACCCAACGCCGAGTGAACACTCGGCCCGGTGAGCTGGCAACTAAGAACCACCGCACAACACCCTTGAACCTCGAGGAAGATCCGCAACTCCTGAAAAGCAGGGGTGGGGCTCTTATCACTAGCTCAATAGGGGTCCCATGGAACCCCAACCGAAAACAACGACAGTACAGAAAGTAGCAACGGCAAGAACATCAGCAACAACAGGAGAGGCTACAACAACAACGGCAGAAAGCGCGACCGTACGCGAATCCCCAAAATGTAACAGCCGATAAAACCATGGCTCTACAACTACTCCTACCGGAAAGGAAACCAACACCCCAATCCCACAGTCGGGGGACCACCAAATTACGAACCGCCCTAACCATGCTACTAGAAAAACGTCACGACACTTCTGTTGTGGAGGCCTGTGCTCACACACGAAGGCCCACTTCGGAGCCACGCGGTCCGGGAACACAATCATGACCTCACCGTCGTGTACTCCATGCCGTCTAGGGAAAGACTCTCGGTGACGCTCACCGAAAACCCTAGACCTCAGCTTCGAGAAAACATCTAGAAATTACACGCAAAATCACATCTCGCAGACGAGAACTGAAACTCGAGTCATGAGAATCTCACGTCACGTGACGGGAGTACCTTCCCACTAGAGCAAGGCCAGATGCATCCACTGACGTCTTAGTCCGCGACTCAGGTGTCTCCCTCCTACCCAGTGGGAATTAAGACACCGTACTAGTAACCACAGAACAAGGACTAACTGGGGTCACGCTCGTCAGCGCAGGTCTGTAGCCCCCAACCACGTGTGCACACACAGACTATGCACTCTAAGTCGGGTCCTCTAGTTGATTTTCCCCCAGTCGAGACTTAGGTTGCAGATGCGAGGGGCCCTACGACAACCAGCCTAAAAATCGTCACACTTGGAAAGCTCTCCACCACTCCCGAGTGGGTCTACACTCGCGTGCGTAGGGAAGCCACAACTAGTGGGGGGCTCACTAAACGTGAACACCGAAAATTACGCACGCACCCATCGCGAATAATGCGAAGTAACAGGTGGCTCGTGGCCACCAGACTCTGGACAGCCCACTAGACCTAATGATCCCAACGGTCCTTGGGTCACAAGACTCGGGTCAGGACCATCACACGTGATGGCACAGTGTCGTCAATCTGGGATAATCCCTAGGTTTGAAATCACGGTGACACGATTCTCAAGGCAGCTCACGAGCCACCGAGTTAATTCCCTATCTAAGGGATGCACGAGAAACCTCCAGCCCCAGACTGGTTAACTGGACTCACAGTCTAAGGCCATCCACACGGCCCACTCGGAAACCACATTCCAGAGAAACCCACGTAGTGCGGGGAAGACCCTCCTCCGCACACATGCCGACTCACAGTGACTCGATCTAGAGAAAGCACGAAAGTCTGGAACGCACGGGGTCCAAGACCCAATAAAGATCCGGCAAAGATCCAGGGTGTTACACATACCCCTCGACATCCACCTTGCCTGAAGCAGGCTCCTCGCTCTCCGTTGCCGGAGTGTTTTTCAGATATTTTCATGGCTTTGATGGCCACTCATGCACTGCAGCTCCCTTCGGTTATGCCTTGTCGACCCGCAGTTGAGAATTTTCTCCAATTCTTTGATTTTCACCGCCAGCAGGGACATTCAGTTGAAGATTGTCCCGAATTCTGAGAGTTTATTTATGACTTGGAAGATCAGAAGAGGATCGATTGGGCCACCATGCATAAAGTTATTTTACATCTCCGCAATAAGTAGTAGCAGCAAGCGTCGCCTAGGCAGCCGTCTCCATCTCTACAAGGCCAGGGGGCACCCCTGTGATCCCTCATCTAGCGCTGCACCCGCTCCGTCATCTACTCCACCACCTGTTCCCTCACCTATTCCATCACCAACCCTGGTACCTCCACCATCACCTACCCCGTTTCCAACACCTCCACAGACCCAAGCCTCTGCTCAGGCTAGTGCTACCTCTCATTCTTCCTCCATTTTCGCCGCCGCTTCTACGTCCAACGTCGCTCGACGTGTCATATCAATATGCCGACGTTGGTCTCCACGGCTTTCCACTTCCCCTCCACTTTCTCCACCTTTACCACCACCAACTCCATTGTCCATGTCACTATCTTCTCCATCACCATCCTCACCATTGCCTAACATGTCGCCATCACTCTCACCTGACCCATCGCTTCCGCCTTCATCACTTCCACCATCTCCACCACCTTTGCCATCCGCTTCGCCATCGTTGCCCGAGCCCGAGCAGGCTACCCCTACACTTACACCTCCACCTGTGCCTTTGCCTCCACCCGAGCCCACTATCGCCGCTATCCCTCCACCGCCCGAGGCCTCTATACCTTCTAAACCTTCACCCACGCCTTCCAAACCTATTACCTCCATTTCTTCTCCATCTACTTCTGCCCCATGGAGCGGGTGTGCGCTATCTCCGGTGCCCCTCAGGTCTAGTCCCCAGGGAGATGATAAGCTGAGCCGGGTTTCAGTTGTGCATTTCAAGATTCAAGATTTCATTGGCCGCATACCAATCCGAGTCCTGGTCCCTGACTGTTTTGGGGACGAGGAGCCTACACTTTTGAAGATGATTGCCAAGAGGAGCTCCTTTGCATTAGTGCCACTTTCTTCTCGAGTGAGGCCGGTGACAATCTCCCTGCTTGCCGGAGGTTCGACTATTGATGCGGTTTTTACCTCTCACTCGGTTGCTATTCAGTTCACTGGCCAAGCGGGATTCTCTACTCAGATTGTGCTAACCCATACAGCCGCCAAGAGTCTGCTAGATTCCATATTCAAGGGGCAATTGACCGTATTTTCAAGATTGTCTAGGGGCATTCTACATTTGTTCAGTAATCTCCCTCAGTTTATTGGTGAGACGGCCATGTCAACGCCACGTATTACCCTCCCTCAGTTTCATCCTGCACTTCTGGTAACGGAGCTATGCTTCATGCCCGATTTACGAATGGAGATGCCAAATCTCATGTTGCTAGTGCCGAGTGACAAGACTCCGCGGTTTTCTAATGTTCATCCTAAGGAGTTACCTGTTCAAGGATGTCTGTCTATGGTTAGCACCAGGTGTCTAGGGGCAGCTGTCCCAATAAAACTACATATTCACAACCAGGCTAGGCCGTCTGCCAGGTGGGCCTGTTATATGAAAAGATGTTTCAAGGCAAGGAGGCTGAAGATCCAAGTCCGTGCCAGGCGGGTCCATTACAGGACAGTTTCTGCCAAGAAGAGGCAACGACGTAAGTTTAAGGGCCACATAGTGCGCACTCAGGGGCCCACTTCTTTATCTTCCTCTTCCTTTCATTCCTCATTTATATTGCTCAGCTCCCACCCTTGGGTGGTGTATTTTTCTTCGTCCAATCCTACTTCGATCATCTTCTCCTCTCCTCCCGAGTCCGTGAACCCCCACTTCCCTTTTCCTAGTTTGATGTCAGATACTCAGATCAAAAAAGGTATATGAATGATGTATATGCTTCGATGCAAACACATAGTGCACAGACCTGTGTGAGAATACTTTTGCACCAAAGCAGTAAGTTAACTGCTACTGCACCGACCTGTATAGAACACAGGTAGACCTTATATGCAAAGAGATATAGATGAAGATAAGAATATCTGAGGATGCACCGACCTGTGTGAAACACAGGTTGACATGTCAAGCTAAACCAGTGTGGTTGCACAGACTAGTTAAGGCGATGACTAGGACAGCTAGAGCTTAAGCATCGACTTGATGCCTTAAGCAACTATGAAAGCTTAGACCTGAGTCCAGTGAATAACAAAGATGCATCGACCTGTTATGACCTAGACTCTAGATGTGCATCGACCTTATAGAACATGTTGCAACATGTGCATCGACCTGATGAACATAACACTTGCATGCGCGTCAATCTTGTAGAATGAATGCATGAATATGCATCGACCTTGCTTTACACAAGATCCAATGTGCATCAACCTTGCTGAACCCAAGGTGCAATGTGCATCGACCTTGCTGAACACTAGGTCCAGTGTGCATTGACCTGGCTGAACACAAGATGCAATGTGCATCGACCTTGCTGAACACAAGGTCATTAGTGCATCGACTTGATATACTGCAGGTGTATACATGCACCGACCTAACTAACTACATGCGAGTATGTGCATCGACCTGACAGGCTACAAGCACGAATGTGCATCGACCTTATGTTCAATGTAATACATAGCTGCATCGACCTGACAAGTTTCAAACTGGAATGAGCATTGACCTTCTATACTTCAACCATGAATGTGCATCGACCTTATTAGCTACAACCGTGAGTGTGCATCGACCTTATCTAACTAAGTGCCTACATGTGCATTGACCTTGATTTCTGACACTTAGAATATAAATGACTTGAATATCATGAATGACTTTATGCAGTTCTGCCTCAACATGATTCATAGTGTGACATCATCAAAACCAGGGTTCCAACACGACGCTCTTGACTTTTCCCAACCTGTCTGCCATGGTAGCAGAGCTATATCAAAGGCTGCAAGAAGTTGAAGAGATAAAGAAGAAATTAAGCAAGATGGGCTTATCCCTAGCTATAGTCGGGCAAGCCAGGCCTTTATTCGAGGCTTCGCAAGATGGTACTGAGCCACTCGAGACCTTACCGCTGCTAGCTACGCCCCGGCTAGCAGATGGCTATACAGGGGACAGCTCCCCTCAATAGCTACAACATATGCCTTTGACACATCCTTCAACCTCCCGGGGGCATCAGGGGGTAGGCATGATACCTCATACTATGTCAGGCATAATCCCGCTTCTACAATCAGTTGGTCAGCACCCGATCTCGATAGCTCCAGTAGTGATGAATAAGCCAAGGGTCGAGCGAGCGGCCAAGATGAAGCTGGTCAACGGGGTAGACACTGGAGGCCGAATTTCAAATAGTTAAACAAAGAGATGAGGAAACTACTTTGGACTATTGTTCGCGTGCTCCGGGGAGGATCCTGGGGATGTGGATCGCGGGTGACCTGGATGCGGGGTATCCGACAACCGGACTGAGGGACAGGATAAGGTGATGGGAGGAAACGCTAGAGTTTGATATATCTCGGGCCTCCCCTCCCGTAACCGTATCCCTCTCAGGGCGGTACTAGGCACTCACCTTTTACGAAGAGTCGAGGGGGACTCGAATGGCACAGGAGATTTTCGGGATTTGGGAAACAAGGTTGGGATGTGGGCATGCCAATCGATTTCTCGACAATCACCTTATGGAACTGAGATTTGATTGGAGATGCATCGCCAGGACGCGGCACGTAGTCTTGGGAGACAAGCGACACGTGGAGAGGGGGGAGGTTCCATAGGTGCGAGTGCACAGATGATTGTAGGGGATCGTGTACTGGACGTCTTTCCCCACCGACCACAAGTAGTCGGTGTTAATTTACATTAGATTGAATCCGAACACCTTAGTTCCATGCTGAAGAAGGCTTAGGATGAGGATGTGTAGGTAGACCTAGACGGGAGACAAAGTCTGAAGAGACTGCATTGATACAGCTCCCGTTGTCAAAGATCATCTTGCAGGGTTGAGATTTGACCATGATGTAGGTTTGGAAGATGGAGCCTCCAGGGGGTGTGCTAGGATGTAGCGAACTACACCCAACCTTTCATGGTTAGAACTCTCAGCAATATCGGCCACTTGCATGTACTCGACATGCGTGCTATCGAATCCTGCATCTAATTCCTCAAACAGGGCGATGAGGTCAGGGTCAGCCTTGTACCTCTCAATGAATTCTCCTTCCTGAGGTGAAAGCTCTACAGGCTGGGGGTTGGTGATGACCAAGGCTCCGGTGGGGCAGTTGAAGGCAACATGTCCTAGGTTATGACACCTAAAGCAGCGGACTCCTGAGACAGGAGTTGGTTGGGAAGTGCTTGGGAGGGGACCCTTTTCTTTGTCATCCCTCCTTTTAGTTGTCGGAGTGTATTCCAACCTGGGCACGACAGCAGGTGTAGGTAAGGGGTTCCTCATGGCAGAAGTAGGGGCAACGGCCTGGAGTGGGGTAGGGACAAAGGAAGTGGAGGGGCCAGCTCTCTCAGTGTAGCGGACCATGGGGTTTCGAGGCTCAGGTTGGCGATAGGTGGGGACCCAAGGCGGGACTACCCTTTGAAACCGCTCGACATCTTGAGCAACCTGATAGGCATGCTCGAGGGTGTTAACCTCTCGCAAGAAAAGTTCCCGTTGGATGCTCTCGTGTAGGCCGGCCCTAAATTGAGAAAGGGTGACAGAGGCGTCTTCCATGACTTGGCTCTGTAGGAAGAAGTCATCAAATTTGGTGATGTACTCGTCCACAGACTTTCCATCTTGGGTGAGTTTCTGTCACTGGTCTAGAAGACGCTGATGGTAGGAGGGTGGCAGATACTTCTCCCTCAGTTTCTCCTTCATTTCTTCTCTCGTGTTTATGGGCTCCTCTCGTCTCCTTGCTTGGAGATTTTTAATGTTGCACTAGTAGGTCTTGGCTTGACCTAGGAGTTTCATTTTGGCAAACCTCACCCTTGTGGCAGGGGTCCTGCGATAATGTCAAGCAAAATATTGATCCATCCCGGTCTCCCACTCACAGTATTTGATAGGAGTGAGGGACCCATCAACACTGGGAGCGTCAATTTTGACGTTCCGTTGGATGATCTCCTCATCATCGTAGTCTCTCCCTGGGGGTGCTCGACCATCTTGCTCCCTGTCTCGGGGAGCCTGATCCCAATGGGCATAGTCTCTCTCTTACCTGTGGTTGACCACGGGGTCTCCATGACCATTCAATCTTCCTTCTTCTCTCCTCACACGGTCTTCTAAGGCTTGGATCCTCTCACCTAGCTCAGCTCACAATTGGCCTATAGATTCTTCAATTTGGGCCATAAGATGTTGCTCGAGCTAGGCTAGCATAGCACTGATGCTCTCCTGGTCCATGGGTGGTTGTAAGGTGGAACTGCAGTCTAGACGGCCCGATGAATTCCTAGACCAACGTGGCATATACAAGCTCAAACCTAAATGATGCAGTTCTGGGACCAAAGATTAGCAAGGCTTAGACCCAATTTGTTAGCTAATATGCAAAGGGTCAATTCGAAGGGACCAGTCAGGGAGAGTTGCTCACCCGTAGGCAAAGTAGTTGTGGAAGTACCTCCTGACAATTAGGGTGTCCTAATGTGACAGTTCTAGGGCCTTAAAGGATGGGTACATACAAGCTCTCTCTTTTCATCCACAGCGATACACTCAGGAGACTGGCTGCATGGATAGGGCTCTCTCTCACTTCGTCGTGTGGCAACGGATAAGGATACTAAATGAGTGAGAGATGGGAGCACGTACCTAGCTGACTGAGAAGTCTAGCTCCGACTGGAGATGAAGGCGAGCGGGGACATGCGTGCCCGCACGGATTAGATGAAACTTCATAGTTACAATGAATTCACTACACGCTGGGAGGATTTAATTATTACAAAACTACTTAATTTATACTTTAACTAATTTATTGAAATGTCTAAAAATAGCTCAAAAATTTGTAAAAATCACCTAAAATCATAGAATAAATTCTAGACCCGGACTGCTACGGATCCACTAAATCACGGGCGCTACAGTCCCCCCCTCCTTACAAGAATTTCGTCCTCAAAATTACAAGGAAGAACAAGGAGGAAATTGGAAGCAAACTACACCTAACTACAGAAAGCGAGAAAAACAGAGTCAGGTACCTTGAAAATAGAAAGCTGATTTTTCGCGTGGCTGAAAGTAGACTTTCTTGGATCTACAGTCAACCACGGCACGATATTACTCTAACCAGTCCATGCCTAGAATCGCATCGTACTCGGCCAATTGTAGCGCATACAACTTCGCTGGCAACTGCCGATCACTGACGATAACAGGAAAATCTTCCAGGCAAAATAGAGTGGACATGAAATCTCCAGAGGGTAACTCAATGAGCAGTTCACAGGGCGACTCGGTTACCGGCTCCTCGAGACGAGTAAGGAAATTCTCGAAAATAAATGAATGAGTGGCACCTGAATCGAATAGGACGCGAGCTGAACGACCAACAATCGAAACCGTACCTTCTACGAGATTGGACGCAATGGCTTCTGCACGAGTGATATGAGTAATCCGGCTCCTCGACTTCCTGCTAGAGGCTGCAGAAGATTATTGGGAAGAAGCTAGAACTTGCAAATACGACGGCTGAGGTAGAGGTGGTGTAGGAAGGCGAGATTGAGACTACTGCGGCTGGGTAACCTGCGAGAATTGGCCGGCACAGACTTCATCGGGTAATCTCGAACAACGTGACCTGACTGATCATAGCGATAGCAAACCACCGGTAAGGAACATGATACACCAGGATGGCTGCCACCACACCTCGGACATGGTCTCAGCTGACTCACGGGAAACTCTCGGCACTGCTGAAAAAGGAGGAACAGACTGCTGAACCGAATCAGAAGATGCCGATTACTGCTGCACAAAACCCGAAGACGCTTGACGGTTAAAATGCTTCTTGGATTTTCTAAACATCCGCCTCGAAGGACCACTGGAAGCAGGCACGACAGACGGAACTCCAGGTGCTGGCGGCTGAAAAGGCTGCTAGAACGGCACAATCGACTGAGCAACACTGGACTGAGAGAACCCTGCAGACCTCGCCAAATCGAGCTCAACCGCGACTACTGCCTGATAAGCATCGTCCAGGACAGTGACACGGGTAGCGAGCAGCAGCACTCTCAATTTGACTTACAAATCTCGGAGAAACTGCTCGATCTTTAAGGCTTCATCAGCGATAATATGCGGCACATACTGACCCAACTCGATGAACTTATTCCGATACTGCAACACGGTCATTTCACCCTGCACCAGATCTAGAAATTGGTGCATCTTATCCATGCGAAGAAAGGCTGGACTATAAGTGTGCTCAAAGGTAGTCACGAACTCTGCCCAGGTGATCTGACGAAGTGGTCGGGAACAGAAGGCAACTTTTCACTCAGAACTCCACCACATCAATGCTGCACCTTGAAGTTGAAAAGTAGCAAGCATGACCTTCTCGTCCTCTGCGCATTCCATCGATCGAAACACACGCTCAGTCACCTCGATCCAAATCCTGGCAGCATCTGGATCTAACTGACCTTCATATGTCGGTGGGTGGAATAGTAGAAATTCCTTGAGTGCTCTACCACGGCCATCGGGTAAGTCATCTTGTGGAGCTGGAATGGCAGGAGTAGGGACTGGCACAATCGGAGGAGGAGTAGGCACAACAGAAGGAGGAACGCTGCCACTCTCTTCCGGGGGAACATGAGCTCTTCTTTTACAGGGCGACATCTAAAACATACAACAGCGGAGAATATATTAATAATCATGAAAAATATCTTAAGCCAGCAACAGACGACACGACTGGACTTGTTCTGGACAATCACGGGTAATTTTAATTCTTTACATGATTCCCCAATGCCGCTCTGATACCAACTGTAACGACCTAGGGCTCAGGGTATCAATAACCACGTGCAGCTCAATGTCCCCTCGTCCTCATCGCTCCAAGTACTAACCATAGCTTTTCCTTTCGCAGCTTTCTTCCTTGATTTTTCTTTAAGCTTTTAGAGCTCTAGATAGTCTGCCTTCATATGGCCAGCCTTCCTACAGTGGTAACATACATTAGTGTCAATTTTCTTGGCAGGGTTTGATTTATACCTTGTTTGCCTCCTGCCATTGTACTATCATCTGCCGAAGCTTCTTCCCTCCTTTCTAAGAAATCACCTGAACTCTTTGGTTAGGATGGCAAGTTGATCTCCTTCGAGCTCTGACCCAAAGAGGCTCTGCTCACTTGACGACCCACTGTGACTGGATCAACTTGATTTGGTAGAGCTCGCCTTCAGAGAAATAGGCTTTTTCTTCTTCTCGAGCTCCTCGGTCTTGGGAAGATTTATCTCGTAAGTCATTAACGAGCTAATCAACTCGTCCACCTTCATGTTCTGAAGATCCCTTGACTCCTCTATAACAGTAGCTTTCGTGTGCCAGACTGGAGTCAGGGACCGAAGAATCTTCCTCACGATTTCATAATCAGAATAACTTTTCCCCAGATTTCTAAGACCATTGGTAATGATGGTAAGGCGTGCGTACATCTCAGTGATGGTCTCGCTGGGGTTCATCCTAAAAGCTTCATATTCTGAGACCAACATGTTTGCCTTGGTCTCCCTTACTTGAGAGGTTCCCTCATAGATAACCTCTAGTTTGTCCCACATCTCCTTTGCAGTCGCACATGATGAAATCCTGGAGAACTCTGTGGGGTGAAGAGTGCATTGAATGGCGTTGATGGCGCTCCAGTTGAGAGTGGACTTGCGGATCTCTTCTTTTGTCCATAGGTCCTCATTGTCAAACAGATTGAACGGACCATTGCTGACCACTCTCTAGATCTCAAAATCCTTTTCCCTCAGGAAGACATGCATCCGGTTCTTCCAGTATGTATAGTTAGTACCATCAAAGTACGGGGGCTTTGTGGTGGAGTACCCTCAGCCGTCATTCCTCTAGCATCCATGGCCGTTTCTCTTCAAGACGTTAATCCCTGCAGAAGAGTTAGGCTCTAATACCAACTGATAAGACACTACAGACAATTTAGAGGGGGGTGAATAGGTCAGACACCCACTAAAACTTACTACAGCAAACTCAACTGCGGAATTATAACAAGCTGCTGCAGGACGAGCGATGAACACTCAATCACAATCAAACAGGAATGGATCTAGATGATCAGAGCTTGGGAGATCCTAAGCATTCATCTATTGGGTGATGAAATAGAAATATAGAACAAATGCAAATCACAATCAATCGCACAGTGGATAATGAAATTTTAAGGTGGTTCGACCTCAAACTCAAGGTCTATATCCACCCCACACTCAAACCAGAGTGTGACTTCCTGCTAATACACAGCTTCCGCTCATCCACAGCTTCGGGGTGAAAACCCTACAAATCGCTGGGCCTTACAGCTTACGCTGGCTAGAGAAATCCTCCTCTGCAACTGCTGGGGCTTACAGCTTTACTCGTCCAGAGGATACCACACCTCTGTCCACTGAGTGTCACAGCTTGCTCCGCTGACAAACGACTTGAAAAATGAGTTTCTAAAATGAAAAGAAACAATCGAAGAAACAATAAATCCCAAAGGAATGTAGCCCAACACTTGAGCAGATCAGTCCTGGTTCTGAACCACGGGTCTGATAACACAACTCTCTCAATAATTCTCTCAAGCTCTCTCAAAACTCTTTCTCTCAAAACTCTCCTTCTTTTCTACTCTCTCTGTCTTCCTTTTCTCTCTGGATCGTGCAGGCGCTAGCTCTCTCTGCAATGTGCTCTTCTAGCACGTTCAGCACAATCTCACTTCTCTCGAAGGAGAAGCTTCCTATTTATATGAGCAGCATATAGGTGGGGCATGTGCTCTCCACAATTCCCGCCCTAACACCTTCGCCACATGGGAGTATCCCAGCATACAGCTATACACGTGTCACAATCCTGACACCTCCTCTAGATTGGGTCGGTTTAGTGAAAATCGTAGTTTTTTAGGTTTGTAGGGTTCGATGGAAAATGATAACCATTCTTAGCTTAATTAGTGTCAAAACGACCGCTAGGATGTCAGGATCCCATTCCCGCTAGTTTCGTGTCGATCGGTTGTCATTTGGGGCTGGTAGGAGTCCGGGAACCCCGGTGACTCATTTAGGGTCAATTCATCAGAATCGCCCCGATCTCGCGATTTAACGCTTGCATGTGGTGTTTTTAGCCTCCAAGAGTGTTGTATCATCGTGTGCGTCTGTTTCCCCTGCGCTTCGACATGAATGGGGAGTGGAACGGGCCGATTCGGCCATTCCCCTATTTTGCTCGCAGGATTTATGTAACGGTCGTGCCAGAGACTGTCACACTGTGTGACGGTCCCATGATAGACCGCCACAACCATTGGTCGTTTCACGTTCTTCAAGGCTGAGTTGGTGTGACGGACCCGTAAAGGACCGTGATATGGCTGTAAGATGCCTATGGTGGTGCGTTACATTCTGGGTGTGTTGGACCAGTATAGGACTGTCACATGGCTGTAACGTGCCTGGCTTAGTGCGTTACGTGCTGAGGTTTTCGAGGATTGTGGCTGTCAGTTCCTCAAAGATCGTGTCTGCCTCGAAGATCAAGTTAGTCGGTTAGCCCTGACGGACCTCCCCTTGTACGTCACGTTGTGTAACTCCCCTATCCTGGTGTGTTACATGGTTTGTGTTAGGCTTTTAGGCCCGTTGGCCCTGACGCCCCTGTCTTGGTGCGTCAGGAGGTGTAACGTGCCTTGAATGGTGCATTACATCGTTCGAGTCATAGTTGTAGGCCGGGTTGCCCTGACGCCCCTACCTTGGCGCGTTAGAGCAGGTAACGCCCCTATAGAGGTGTGTTACAGTCCTCTTGTTGGCTGTGATAGCCTGCACTCTTCGGTGTTATGTTCTATGTTTGTTCTGTGTGTCTGTCTGTCTTAGGTTTGTGCTTTAGGGCGGTGTCTGTGTGTTAGTGATTTCTGGATCGATCAGTTCAGGTGATTGGGTGTGGTCTTTTCCTTGACTGCGACAGTTCCCTAATGACCTGATCTAGACTTGCCAATGTCTTTGTCTTTGGTCTTGCAGCGGCTTTCCTTGACTGCCAGGTTCACCTAGTGGTTGAGTGATAGTTCGCTCTATCCAGAGTGTAGTCGTTGTCCACCGCTCCAGTTTCTACTTGTCTTGGCTTGATCTCATGGTTTGCCCGTGACTCGTGGGTGTCCGTTGACATCCTATGAAGGTAGTGACCATGATGGGATGGCCAAGAGTGTTTGTGCATGCAGTGTGTGTCTGTTTGTATGTGTCGTGTCATGTTTCGGTCAACCCGGTGAGACCAGGGGTTGACACGTGACCTTGTGTGTGTCTCGGCGGCTTTGTCCAATTTGAGACCGTGTTCCTGGATGGTTTGCATATCCAGATATGTCGAGAGTTCTTGGTGTCCCCTCGGGTCTCCGTGAGTCATTTCCTGAGGAGCGTTGTTTCCTCTGGCTTAGGAGTAGACTGATTGGCGGCTTGTTCCACTGTTAGTGATGATCTTGCCTCCGAGTCGTGAGACTCAAGGATCGTTACGTGAGCAGGTGTAGCTGCCTTGTCCTGAGTCTGTCAACAGTTTCTCGTGCTGCCATTGGTGCTTTGGAGTACAGGTGACAGTGCTTGATTAGCCTGTCTATACTTCAGCACTTGTGTTTTGAGTCTCTGTGTCTTGTGAGCCTCCACTAGTCGTAGCCTTACGGCATGCTTCGACGTGACGGCCCTTGTAGCGGGGCACTTTCCCAGTTTACGATTCTTAAGCTAGTTTCGTGGGCCCCTGGTCCAACCGTAGCGTCCTTCAGACAGGGAATACTAGCTAGTGGCCTGGCTTAGGCAGTGGGCCAGTGTGTGTACACGTGGTTAGGGACTTTGGACTTGCGTCGTTAGACGTGACCCTGACTAGTCACTCGTGTTATGGTACTGTTCTGGTTCTAGTAGTGTCTTACACTGGCAGTAGAGAAGAAAAGTACCCATTTCTTTCTTTAGATACTTTCCAAGTCATCACATTAAATGCCCTTTAGACATGTGATCTTCTCATTGGCTGGAGTTTACTTTCTGTCTTACTGAGGACTGCTAGGACTGGAGTCACATGGGGGACAATAAACGGTGGCAGACTGTGAGGTGTCCCTCATCCAGTTGGATTTCTGACAGAATCATCTCTAAAGAGGTAGATAAGATGTGACATGTTGACAGGGACAAAATTCAACCCTGAGTACTCCATCCAGACCTCGAAATCCATGTATTTGGACACTTGCGGTACCTATTTTCTCTCTCTAGATGGCCCACTTGATCTGACAAAGAATTGACTTGAAATGCTTCTGGGAGGACAGAGGTAGACCTTCTTCATTGAGGCATTTCATCAAACATGCACAGACCTTGGTTAGGAGTATGCTCAGACCTTGTTAGTTGGCTTCCATGCATTGAGCCTATTAATGCATTGACCTTGTAACTTGAAACCAAATGTTCATAGACCTTAGAGTTCACATGTGCACAGACCTTAGTAGGTAGCATCGTCCTTATGTGCATGGCAGTGCTAAGTGCATCGACCTGATAGCTTCAGCTCTTCATGTACATCGACCTGATAGCTTCAGTTCTTCATGTTCATCGACCTTGATGGCTTCAGCTCTTCATGTGCATCGACCATGATGGCTTCAGCTCTTCATGTGCATCGACCTTGATAGCAGACTAGATAAAGTTACACAGACCTTTCTTCTTAAAATGGCTAAGGTGCATCGACCTTCCTAGCAGTTTAGAAGAAGTTGTACAGACCTTCCATATAAATGTGCATCGACCTTGGACATGTGTGTCGACCTTTGTTGAGCACCAAGTCTTCATGTGCATCAACCTTGGACATGTGCATCGACCTTTCCTCTTGAATTTACTTAAGGTGCATCGACCTTACTGGCAGTTTAGAAAAGTTGCACAGACCTTCAAAACATGCATCGACCTTAGCTGGGTCACTAGTATCGACCTTTGTTCTACTTTGGCATGATATGCATTGACCTTCAAAAGATGCATCGACCTTAGCTGCGTGCTAGCAAAATGTGCTTCGACCTTGGCTACGTGCTAGCAAAATGTGCACCGACCTTCTTTCTGCATTAGATTGAAATGTGCATCGACCTTATGTGCAATGGTCAGAAATGTGCATCGACCTTATGTGCAATAGTTAGAAATGTGCATCGACCTGTTAGACCATATGAGTGCACATGCATTGACCTTGATAGGCATCAAACATAAATGTGCATCGACCTCCTATGAAGGAACAGTAATGTGTACAGACCTTCTAAGAATTAAACATGCATCGACCTTACCTGTCAAAGAGTTGACTCACAATTTTGAGCAGTTGACCTGTTGTCAGTTCTTGAAGAGTGGCATTGACTTGCATTGATTGGCGTTGACTTGTGTTGACTGGTGTTGACTTGCGTTGACCCTTTATTTTTCATGCTTCTATATATGTGATGAGATAATTAATTCATGTATCAAGGTTAAACATAATGAGACATAATAATTGACATCATCAAAATCACAGAGGCACAACACAATCCCCATAGGGTACAACCCTTCGATACTTAAGTCCGCACATTAGAAGATGGGGAGAGAGAGTGTGTGAACACCCTCAAATATAGTAAAGTTGTACTCTATATCATCGAGGTGTCTTTTGAAGTATCGGCTCAGTTCTTGAAAAGAACACCGAAGTTAAGTGTGCTTAATGGGGAGTAGTACTGGGATAGGTGACCTCCCAAGAAGTCCCTCATTCTGGAGCTGATCTGATGTGACACAACCTAAGACGTAAGCAAGCAAGCACTCAAGTAATCCGAATGGACCGACAATGGCGGCCAACTCACACGGTGCTCTCCCGAACCCGTGGGTGACTCGACGATGCCGAGGGGAGGTTGTGGGGGTGGTCCCTTGCTGGTAGAGGGCCAGCAAGGCCAAGGGGGGGAGTTTCCCAAACACCACACTGATGACTATGAGAGCAATCACACCCATCATATGAGTAAGTATCATGTGTGCCAGTCTATCCGGATCTTCAATGTCCCTTCTTGAAGATCCTACGGCCATGAACATTTAGAATATAAACCTCTAGATGACTGATGATGCGGGACGCTATGCGAACTAGGACTCTATGTGAAGACGCGACTAAAGGGACAACTAAACCAGCAACGTCACAATAGGTAAAGTAGCGTAAACTTGACACCTAAGACTCCCAAGAGAGGGATCACGCCTAAAACAAGCAACACAAGCTCGCAAACGTCCCTAAGTGAGGGAAGCATGTCGATCCACACGGTTGAGGAACCGGTAGAGTCTAGGGTAGACAACTCCACACTCGTGACTCAGACGTGTCACGGGACGGTCATGCTCTCTCACCGCAGTAGTGATATGTATAAGAACGAGATAGGAACCTGACAGACACACAAGCAGTGGCTCCAGTAGTGATATGTATACCAAACAAGGACGTGTACGCGTACCTCCACGCTCGGGGCGTGGGGAAGACGCCCAGCCAAATCACACGAACCCCCAATACAAAGCTAAAGAAATACAATCCAAACACTGCCCACTCCTCGCAGGGAGATAAAAGGCTACACAGCGAATCCGGGGTCATGCGAAGTGGGGTGACGGGCCACGAGTGGATGACGTGCGACAACTCTGACATGCCGCGAACCGGTACCGCCTGGAACCAGCAGGGAGGATGGCAGGTCACAGAGACCGAGGAAGGCGCAGTCATCCCTGATGGCACGCTGTAGTGGTGGACGATCCTCCTAGAACACGACGGAAGCTGATGGCGCCAGCTAGAACCTCCGGCGTGACCTCGAAGGGCGGGCAGACTGCTGGCCGGTCTGCGCTGGTACAGGTAAGCAGCAAGAAGAGGAGTCTGGAACGTGACCGTATGCTCGTCTGTTGTCCACGAAACTTGGTGTGGGCACTGGTGGGGATGTCCCAGGGACACCCGTGGAGTATCAGCTGCAACTGAGCACCGTGGAGGTTGTGGCGAATTTTGTAGCAGACCCCTGCGTTTTCTGGATTGTCTGTTGGCAGCAGTACAGGGGAAGTAAGAAAAGGTTGGAACTAGGGTTTCCATGTGGCTATTGGGGCGGGGTTTTCTCTGGTGGATAGCTGAGGGTCGTAGGATGGTTGGGCAGCAGCAGCGGGGCAGCGTGCAATGGGGGTTTTGGGCGTGGGGGATGAAAACAGATGGGGCTCAGTTCTGTAGTCCAGTGCAGTCAGAGTTGAGGGCAGAAATAGATGATGGGGTAAGCAAAGAAGGAGGGCTCTAAAAAATGTACGAAAATTATGGGGGAAGGTTTTGAATGTGAATGAGAAGTGCTCACAATTTCAAGGCATTTGGAGACGTTTTAAGGGATGTCCCTTTGGAAGGGTTTGGGCACTGTCTCTACAGACCTGCATAGGGATAGTCTGCGCAGGAAAAAGGGGTATGAAGAAAACTTTGGCTACAGGACGAATTAGGGCGTGGGATTTTGAGGACACGTGGGGGACGTGTGGAGGAATAAAGTTGCAGAAGGGGTGGATTGGGTCTGAGGATTAGAGAGGGGCGTGCCAACCTAATTTCCATGGCTCAGTCTTGCAGACAGACAACCAGGGAGGGGGTGCAGGACAGCAAGGGCTTCTCCTCCACACTTGCAACAAAGCCTTGATCTCTGAACTCCTAGCTTGGGAAGATGATGGGGAGGTGACCTCCCAGTAGTTGGTGTAGGAAGGGACCTAAAAGAAACCTTGGGAGTCACACCCAAGGAGAAGAGAAGAAGAGAAGACCGGTGGGAGTCACACCCACAAGAGAGAGAGAGAGGAAGAGGGGTGCAGCCTTCTCAATAGTGCTCAAAACAATTCTTCATTAACCTTTTCCAAAAAGAGTACATGGGTTTTTATAGATAGAGGGAAATGTCCTAATTTTATTCCACAATGGAATCCTAATAAGAATCCTTTTTAATCTTTATTAAAGTTCTTCGGGTACCCCGCCACGTGAAAACCCGAAAGGGCATGTGGGCAAAAGCAAGAGGGGGCTAGCTTTGGCGAAAATCTGAAAGGGCACTTAAGTCAGTAATGTGATGTATAAAAAAAAGAGAAAGAAAAATAAAATGATGATGTAGTAGCGAGGTTACCCTCGCTCGCCATTCTACTTCTCTTACCCTTTTGGCCCTTGTCACCATCGGCAAGACCTGCCACCCTTGCGACCCTCGTCACCATCGGCAAGATCGGTCACTACCCTTTCGGCCCTTGTCACCATCGGCAAGATCGGCTACCCTTTCTACCCTTGTCACCATCGGCAAGATCGGCTACCCTTTCTACCCTTGTCACCATCGGCAAGATCGGTCACTACGCATTCGGCCCTTGTCACCATCGGCAAGACCGGCCATCCTTTCGACCCTTGTCACCATCAGTAAGATCGGTCACTACCCTTTCGACCCTTGTCACCATCGGCAAGATCGGTCGCTACCCTTTCGACCCTTGTCACCATTGGCAAGATCGGTCACTACCCTTTTGGCCCTTGTCACCATCGACAAGATCGGTCGCTACCCTTTCGGCCCTCGTCACCATCGGCGAGACCGGCCACCCTTTCAGCCCTTGTCACCATCGACAAGACCGGCTATCCTTTTGACCCTTGTCACCATCGGCAAGATCAGTCGCTACCCTTTCGGCACTTGTCATCATCGGTAAGATCGCCATCCTTTCGGCCCTTGTCACCATCGGCAAGATCGGTCGCTACCCTTTTGGCCCTTGTCACCATCGGTAAGATCGGCCATCCTTTCGGCCCTTGTCACCATCGACAAGATCGGTCGCTACCCTCTCGGCCCTTGTCACCATCGACAAGATCGGTTGCTACCCTCTCGGCCCTTGTCATCATCGGCAAGATCAGTCGCTACCCTTTCGGCCCTTGTCACCATCGGCAAGACCGGCCATCCTTTCGACCCTTGTCACCATCGACAAGATCGGTCGCTACCCTTTCGGCCCTTGTCACCATCGGCAAGATCGGTCGCTACCCTTTCGGCCCTTGTCACCATCGACAAGACCGGCCACCCTTTCGACCCTTGTCACCATCGGCAAGATCAATCGCTATGCTTTCGGCCCTTGTCACCATCGGTAAGATCGGTCGCTACCCTTTTGGCCCTTGTCACCATCGGCAAGACCGGCCACCCTTTCGGCCCTTGTCACCATCGGCAAGATCGGTCGCTACCCTTTTGGCCCTTGTCACCATCGACAAGACCGGCCACCCTTTGGACCCTCGTCACCATCGGCAAGATCGGTCACTATCCTTTCGACCCTTGTCACCATCGGCAAGATCGGTCGCTACCCTTTCGACCCTTGTCACCATCAGCAAGATCAGTCGCCACTCCTTCTCGACCCTTGTCACCATCGGCCAGATCGGTCACTATCCTTTCGACCCTTATCACCATCGACAAGACCGACCACCCTTCCGACCCTTGTCACCATCGGCAAGATCAGTCGCTACCTTTCAACCCTTGTCACCATCGGCGAGACTAGTCACCTATCCTTTTGACCCTTGCCATCATCGGCAAGATCGGTCACCTACCCTTTCAACCCGTGTCACTATCCGCAAGTCTGGTCAACCACCCTTTTAACTTGGACCTTTCATCCTCGCTAATAGACAGACTACCAGTGCTTCGACATTCTAACCATGTTGATGAATGAACCGCACTCTCAACTTTTCATCACCATCGACGAAATGATTAGGGCGCGTATGCCTACTTTATCTATGTCCCACCTTGGCCAAAGCTCGATTCCGGGAGTAGTTAATCCACAGTGGAGTGAACTCCTCACCCCTTCGCTGAAGGCTTGAGCGCTCTCCTGCGCTAGTAACATATATCCCTGTACTGAGCTACTCAGCTGGAGGGAGAAAGAAAAGAAAAGAAAGAAGTCATGATCGAAGCGACAAATAAGGATATTTCATTGATATGAAGGGTCAGAATACATCCTTGTTCAGGGCATTCCCCGAGGTAAGGACTGACACTTTACCTACTAAAGCCTTATATTTGCACACCCAATTAAACAAGGACATAAACACAAACTAAAGTACATAAAGGTAAAATAAAATACTAGTGTCCCACACATTAAAACTCAATACTAGGGCAGGGATCCCATGCTGTCACCCAACCATAGAGAGGCCAGAGTTGCTCGAGTCGTGCTGCATGTCTGATATCGGCGACTGGCTCTCGTGTCCTCACCAAGCTCCCTGACGCTGGGCTCCCTCTGCTCACTGCATTGTGGAAGTCCGGAGTTAGTCAATGTCATAAGCATTTTGCATAATAAAGTTCAAGGGTTAGCGAAACTCACCAAGAGGGCCAATGCCTGTTGGAGCTCATCTCTCTCCTAGATGGTGAAGTGGAGGAGACCCTATAACTCCGCGATCCTCCCTTGGGTGTCAAGCTGCATGTAGGAAGTCCAAGAGTCAGTGCATAATCATACAGAAAGCATAATATAAAAGCATGCAGGATATAAGTCGTACTGGTTGGCGGGCGCCACGGAACACCTGGTCCCTGTAGTGCTGAGAGTAGGCCATGTAGTAAGCCTCCTCACTCTCAGCACGGGCAGACACCACTCACCCGAGTGAGGTCGAATTTGCAATCTACTATGCTACTCGGGTCGTCAAGTCAACCTCTGCAGCTAGCCCTTGGGGGTGTCTCCCAACTCGCTCATCCGGCTTCTCGAGTGCCAGAAACTCCACTGCTAGCTGGTGGATGCCGATCATCCTTATCACCAGCCTATAGTAGAGTGGCTCCACCACATTCATACAGTGGAGCCAAATGTCTCATCCGGCGTAGGCCAGGGTCGCCACCACCCAGGGCTGGCCCTCGTGCCCCTCGCTCTGGTACGGCATCCACCAAACCTGTCAAATAGGAAATTGCATTAGCATCATAAGCCTATAGTTGCATTTGACATGAAGTTTGAGTTTAGGTCTTACCGAGGCGTACGGTAGTGTGTCCAGGTTGTCCTGGATCGCCCGGACCTATCGTCATAGTGACCCAACCTCCCGTGGGGCCGTCCACCGCCTTGTGATGGGCAACCGATTTGGGTACGTCTCCTCCCCTCTCCCTAGCCCACGTAGGCATACGTAGGACCACACTTGCATTGCATTTCATCAAATGTCAGCATACAGTAGTTATAGGGATCATATAGCATATTGCATAATCATTTTAAGAGTCAAGTCGTACCTGGAGTAGTGGAGAGAACCCACCATGCATCGTCCGCCGGCTGGTGGAGCTAAGGGTGTCGAAAAGGAATGCCCGGACTGTCGCTCCCCAGGCGTAATCCTCGACGTTGTCCACATCCTTGAGCAGTGGTAGGAACCGATAGCTGATGACGTTGGCCTTGGTCACGAACAACAGTCTCCTGAAGAAGAGCATCAAAAACCTCCGTAGGACCATGTCCACCTCCGGTCCTGGCTCAGCTGCCACTCTCAGACGTGCCCGGTCCATGAGCCTCTGTAGATGCTGCTTGGGTAGCTCCCCGGTCGTGATCCCCACACCCCTCAAGCCAAGGCTCTCCTGTAGCATCGCTCTCATCAGGGTGGTCGACTGCCACTCTGGTCACAGCAGCTCCAGCCCCAGCAAGCTCTGAGCCAGCTCCTAGTAGTCGGGGTAAGTCCTCCCGCTGATCGGCATCCCGTACACATGCAATCCCGTGATCCACGTGACGTCCTCTAACATGGGGACCATGTGGCCCCACGGGAATAGGAAAGTCTGGCTCACCGGATCCCAGCGGTCGTGTAGGGTGTAGAGCAGTGGCGTGTCTAGTCTGGTCACCACCATGCCCAGGAACTCGTCGAAGCCCATCGTCGCGAGCCTCTCCCGCAGAAAGTCCAGTAGTGCGAGGTACATTGCCCGGACCTATAGCAAGGAGATCCGAGTCCTACACTTTCCCTACATACATTTAAAATAATTGCATTGGTCATATATTTCATAACAAATCATACATTTCATTAAATAAATGACGGAAGGGGAAAAAAGATTAAAGGGATGAAGAGGAGTGGGGTCCTCCAAGTGTCTCCCCGGTGCACCCTTCCAAACCTACAACGGCATGCCCTTGAAACCCTTTTGCTGGCACACCCTCCCTTATCCTTCGCCGGCACACCCCTTGAGCGGTGCACCCCCTTTATTTCATGTTCAACCCTTCACCGGCGTAGGCTGCCCTCACCTTCACCGGCACATCCACTAGTTCGCCCTTCGCCGGCTCACCCCCTTCGTTGGTACACCTTCTTCCCTGGTGCATCTATCCCTTCTCAATTTCAACCCCGTGCAGACTATGCACAGACTTTATCAAGCCTTGCATTAAGCCCTGCATGGACCTTGCATAACCCCTGGACTACATGTCCACGGACCCTGCACGGACTTGCCCAGGCCTGCACGGACCCCATTCCTACCTTGCACGCATCTGCATGGACCCTACTTGGACTTCACCCCCTAACATGCATGGACTTTGCCCAGCATCACATAGACTCAACCCCGTGCATGTGCACGGACCCTGCACTGACCTTACATCCTGTGCGGTGACCTTAGTCTGCATGTGCACTAACCTTAGTCTGTAGGTACACTGACCTTTGCCCCTGTGCACTGACCGTAGTTTGCATGTGCACTAACCTTAGTCTGCACGTGCACTAACTTCATCCCATGTACACTGACTCGGCCTGCATGTGCATTGACCCTGCACTGACCTTGCCCTTTGCATATTCCTTGACTAAACTGACTTTCCCTACATGTGCACTAACTTCTCTAGCATGTACACTGGCCTTGTCCTGGGCATATTCCATAGGTGCACTGACTTGGCCCGCACGTGCACTGACCTAGCCACCGTGTGCGTCGACCTTACCCCCCTCATGTGCACTAACCTTACTTCAGCCCCTAGCCCCATGTGCACAGACCTTGCCTACCCATGCACGGACTTGGCCTTCGTCCCCTGCACGGACCTTGCCTACCCAAGCACCAACTTGGCCTTCGTCCCCTACACGGACCCTGCTCGTACATCCACCGACTTTGTACAAGTCCTGCATGGACCTTGCACTGACCTTGCCCCTAGCATGCATGGACTTAGCCCCTTCGCCCAAAACCTACATCCGTGCATATGCACGGACTTCATCCCACAACCTGAACACCCTGCACGGACCCCATTCTTACCTTGCACGCATCTGCATGGACTTGGCCCCCATGTGCATGGACTTAATATGCATCTGCATGGACTTGGCCTTCATGTGCATGGACTTCACCTTGCATGCATGGACTTCATTCAAAACATGCACTGACTTTACCTTGCGTTGCATGGACTCCATCAAACATGCACGGACTTTGTTCTTTAACCTCGTGCAGAACATGCACGGACTTTGTTCTTTAACCCTGTGCAGAACATGCACGGACTTTGTTCTTCAACCCCGTGCAGAACAAGCACAGACTTTGTTCTTCAACCCCGTGCATAACATGCACGGATTTTATTCTTCAACCCTGTGCAGAACATGCACGGACTTTGTTCTTCAACCTCGTGCATAACATGCACGGACTTTGTTCTTCAATCCCATGCAGAACATGCACGGACTTTGTTCTTCAACCCCGTGCATGACATGCACAGACTTTGTTCTTCAACCCCGTGCACAATGTGCATGGACCTTGTTTCTCAACCCCCGAAAACCTGCATGGACTTTGTTCTTTTGCCCAAAAAGCTGCACAGACTTCATGTGCATTTTTTGCATCCAGAAACCTGCATGGACTTAACCCGAACATGCATGGACTTAAACCCCTGAAAACCTGCATGGACTTCGATCCTTTGTTGAGAAACCTGCACGGATTTCACCTTGCATTGCATGCACTTTGCATTCAAACATGCACGGATTTTGCGTGAGCATTTGCATGAACTTCATCCCAGAACCTAAAACCTGCACGGGCCTTATCCTTCGCCGGTATGCTCCTTGAACCTTCACCGGTGCACCTTTCTCACTTCTTCGCCGGCACAGGCCTGTGGACTCTTCTCCGGAGTTACCATAGGTATGAAAGTTAAGAGCTCATAAACTTGATTCTTCCAAAAGAACCTCATAACTTGTCAATCTTCCACATGCTCATTGCATCAATTGAATGTTTTCTTAAAAGTATGAGCCACAAGTTTTGGCATAAGATGAAACTTTGAATCTCTCAAACATTCAAATATAAGATCATGGAAGCTCAAACACTCAAGTATCATTCATGTAATTCACAAGCATTCTTTCAAGCATGTTACCACTGGATCAATTTCATCTAGAACATTACTCCATGGCAATAGAACAAAGATGATTCAAGCATATGAGAACATGGAGAACCATTCAAGCATAAGGATCCATTCAAGCACAAAGTTCCATTCAAGCACAAAGCTAAGCAACAAAATCATTTTGTAATCATCAAAATCACATCCACAACAGAACACATTGGTTAGCATTCTTCAACGGCTATCAAAAAGACACGTACACACGAGATTTGTCATCATTAAAACATAGCAACCAAAATCAACTAGGAGATCCAACAGACTACTAGTCCCAACATTGCCCGACTATCATCATCTCAATGGTGCTCAACAAACCTGTCACAATGGTGCCCACGGCACCTCACTACACCCAGTTGCTCTAGCCACAACAGCACCTGGCCCCCCAGTCACAGTGGTGCTATGCCATCAAGCCATTCCAGCATTAATGTCTTGGCCACTCTAGTCACAGTGGTGCCACGTCGACCAGCACCCCCAGTCTCAAAAGTACCCAGTCGCTCTAGTCAGAGTGGTGCCACATTTCCCAACTGTACCAGTGTCAATAGCTCTCGGCCACTCCAGTCACAATGGCACCTGTCTGGTTGCCCTAGCCACCTCAGTCATAATGTCATGCGGCCGTCCAGTCATAGTGGTGCCCACACCCAGTCGCCCTAGTCACAATTGTGCCCATGCTGCCCGACTGTTCTAGTCTCAATGCTATCCAACCGCCCCAATCACATTGGTGCCCGGTTGCCCAGTCATAGTGGTGCCCACGCTCGGCTACCCTAGTCTCAGTGGCACTTGGCCGCCCCTGTCACAGTGGTGCCCATGCCTGGCCGCCCTAGTCTCAATGCACTTGGCTGCCCCAGTCACAGAAGTGCTCATGGCACCTAACTTCTCTAGTCTCAAGAATGTCCAACTTCTCTAGTCACATCCATGTCTAACTGCTCTACATGAGTCATGTCCGGCTGCTCTGCACGAGCCATGCCCGTTAACTCCTCATCTGCGTAAGGCACACGGCAACAGACAATGACACCTGAGAGGCGAACGTCAATGAACTTGAAAGCCATCTCAAGACTGGGTGACTCATCATTCCATATCAGGTACACTAGGACACCCCTCGAGTGACATTTTGCTGAGTCACGAGTCCTTCAACAGACATTGTGTACAAAGGCAAAAAAAGTTGCATAACAATGCAATGACCCAGGGACCGTTATAAATGATGGAATTGTCTTGTGACTTGCTCACACTTGTAATTGGGGTTTTAACTTTCAATGCCCCACATAATGCCTTTTACGGCTTACAGTGATATAATCTGGTCAGAGAATTGAATCCCTTCTCTGTCGGCTGCCAGTCTCATCACCGTCCAATAAACTACCATTTGCCTCTTAGCTCGGTCCCTATCCCGCTAACAAGATAGACCGTACACTCGAGCTAGCACCTGTCTGCTCCTTGCTGAGCCAGTGTCAACAACTCCACCCCTGAGCTAGCACCTATCTGCTCCTTGTCGAGCCAATAACTGCCACTCCACCTTTCGAGCCAATGCCCCACTTCCCTAAACTTGGACTCCATACCTTCTACTATGCCCACACTATGACTAGTCTCCCTACACAACTAGAAAAATAATAATATAAGGTAAAAGTATTCTGCCTTTTAAAGTGTCAAAATTCGCCATCTATTCTATTAGAAGGCAAAAATAGGGCGAATTATATTCTAGCTTCTATTGGATTGTCTTCTATATAAATACAAGGCAGAAAGTGAAGATTAGAAGGCTACGCAGGCCTCTTCACAATGGAAAAATAGTTAAGATACAATGGAATATTCACTGTGTTGCTATCATCAAAATAAAGCAATATGTTGACTTGTTGACTTGTGTCCTAGGGGACATAACACTATGTGGGTCGACCTACCTAGTGGGCAAGTTGACCTAATTGCATCCTCTTTGCCTGTTTTGGCCTCTAGACGACCCTATTGAGACCCTTTGGTCGACCTTTGACCCTATGGACATTACGAACACATCATGGGGATCGAGACCATGTTTTTAGGTGCCCAGAGATATCATGTTACCTCAATTAATGTGCCATGTCATTTTGAGGGTCTAGGTGAACCCGTGTGTTTCGGGCTTTCTTGTTATGCTAGATGGAGTCATCGTGTGTTAGTGTAAGTGCTGAAGGCTATTCCCGCACGATGTTACCTTCCTCAAAAAGTTATTTCTATGTGGACTATGCGTATGGCCAATGACTGAGTGTTCTATGACCCAGCCTAGAGCTAAAGATTTCTTAGTTTCCCTTGGAATGAGAATGCGCTCGGTGATTATGAGCCACCTTAAGGATTCTTTTAATCATGGTTTCTGACACTAAGAGTAGGGTAAATTGATGGCATGATGTAGTGTGGTACAACGGTCTTGGCCCGAGTCACGTAACTTAAGGACCATTGGATTGATAGGTCTAGTGGACTGTCCAGAGTCTCGTGGCACCGTGCCAACCCGTGTTCGGAGTTACTTGTGATGGGCCTGTGTGTAGCTTGTCAGTACTCCGGTGGTTTCTTCTGAGAGTCTTACATTTAGTGACCCTCCACAAGTCGTAGCTTGCTTGGGCACATGTGTGCTGACCTACCAAGTAGTGGGTGGAGAGCTACACCCAAGAGTGATGGTTAGGCTGGTTGCCATAGGGCATCCCTTTATGGCAACCTGAGTCTGGGGTGGGAGGAAAACCAGCTAGAGGGCCTGACATAGCGCAAGCAGTCAATGTGTGCACACATGTTCGGGGACTTTGAACGCGTGCTGATGAGCACTACCCTGACTAAATCCTTATCTGTGTTCTTTGGTTACTTGTACGGTATCTCAGTTTTCGCCTGGGACGAGCAGGGAGACACCCAAGGCATAGGCTAATATGTCAGTGGATGCATCCAGCCTTAGTTTTAGTGGGCAGGTATTCCCGTCACGCGACACATGACTCTCGTGACTCAAGGTTCAGTTTCCTATCTACGAGACATGGTTCTTCATGTGGTTTTGGTGTACGTTTCCTGACGATGAGGTCTAGGGTTCTGGTAGGGTTACTGAGGTTTCACCCATAGACAATATAGGGTTTATGACAGTGAGGTCATGACCATACTCCCAGACCACGTGGTCTCGAGTTGGGCCTTCGTCTGTGAGGATGGGCCATTACGACAGAGTTGTCATGGTTTACCCTTTATAGTAATATGGCCAAGATTTTCCAATAGTTCAGTGGCCCCCGATTGAGAGATCGAGGTTTGCTTGTCATGTTGTTAGGAGTTGCTTATAGAGCCATGGTTCGGCCACCACTGTTATTGTTCCTGCTATGGCTGTTGCTTCTATCGTTATTATTACTATTGTTGTTGTTCTTGTTAGCCCTGCTATTTACCGTCATTATTTTATGGTAGGGATCTGTGAGACCCCTACTGTACCAATGAGATGAGACTCACCCTTGCTATTTCTGGTGTTACGGTTCCTCCTCGAGGTTCAGAGGTACTGCGTGAAGGTTCGTAGTTGCCAGCTCACCAGAGCTAGTAGTGTACCAGACGTTAGAGAATGTTTCTATTTCCTATAGATTGCACTTTGTTCGACTGGACTCTGTAGTTAGTTCTTTAGTTGAAAATGTAATTTTATTTCATGTTATTTGAACAGTTAATTATATAGTTATTTCCTACATTATTTTAAATTTCATTGTGCCTCCACACACCTATTAACCCTTCTGAGTCTCGTGGCTCGTGGGTGGCGGGCCAGGATTCGATTGGTATCGGGTTATTCCCGGTATCTGGATCGGTTTGTGTATGGTTCTAAGAGGGTTTAAGGATGAGCTTTTATGTCTTTTGGTAGCTTTTCCCTCTTGTATATGAAGGGAGCGGCTCTCCCACGATGGATCCATCCCTTGGGCTAATGTTCTTCATCTTTGCTTGCAGGAAAAGAGGGGAAAGGAGCTGAGGGCGCCGCCCCACCTGGAGGAGGAAGAAGGAGAAGAGGAGACCGCCATCAAGAAGCTTCCATCTGCCGATCTGATACGTCTTCGAGCATAGCTACAGAAGACAGCTTTTCCTTTGGCATCTCCTGTAAACATTGCAAGCTTCCACTCCGCGGACCATTCGTTCAGCTCACCCCATCGCTCCTCTGGATGGATTTCACTACTGATTTGAGGGGGATCTCTTCTTCTCTCATCTCTATCTTCTCTTATGAGCATGTATTGAAAGTTGGGTGTTCATTGTATATCTTGTCATTCTTTAAACCGAGAATACTTGTGTGTGGGCGGAGTTGTATCTCCGCGTGTGGTTTTATTGTGGGGAAAGGCTCCCCGTGTTTGGTTGTGTGTGAACGGAGCTGTGACTCTGTGTAGTTGTTGTGTCCGGGGTACGTTCCCCGAACGTGTGTGTGTGTGTGTGTGTGCTGCAGTGACAGCATGTTGGGGGTTGTCCCCGTGTGTGGTTATTATTGTGGAAGTAGCGTGTGTGTGGTTGGGGTTCGTCCCCGTGTTGCTACGAAAGTAGCGTGTAGTGAAGCCTCACCCGGTTCGGTAAGGAGTGGACGTAGGGAGCTTGTCGCGGTCCCGAACCACCTTAAAATTCTGTGCCATGTGTGGTTGCCTATGCGATTGACCATCTTTTCTATCTCCCTTCATAGGTCAACTTAAAAGGTTTTTAGTTCACTGCACAACACACATCGCTTCATCCACTATCCGTGTGAGAGTTAGTTTAGTTGTTCTATGCATTGATTATTCGAGTGAGATTGGAAAGGTCGAAAGAACATCCATTGCATCTCACGTTGATGTTAATTTCACTTTGGTTTGTGCTAATCAATTTTAGTAATCTTGACTCCACAGTATTTAACTAAGAAAGTTTTAAAAATTCACCATCTCGACAAGGGGGCAATTCAACCCCCCTTCTTGTCCACCATCTCTCTGGGCCAACACCCTGCAATCAAGAATCTTATGCTAGCATTGGTTACCTCAGCCAAGCACCTCCGACCTTACTTCTAGGGTCATTCCATCATCGTGCTGACCGACGAACCACTGAAGAAGATTCTTTCTCACCCTGAGGCCTCAGGGCGCCTCGTCAAGTGGGCCATCATGCTCGGCGCTTACGACATCTCTCATCACCCCCGCGTGGCCATCAAGGGACAGGCCCTAGCGGACTTCATCCCAGAGAGCATGGTCCCGCTCAAGGAAGAACCTTTGTCGGAACAAGCACCTGTTTGGGACTTGTTTGTAGATGGATCATCCAACTCAGCTGGCAGTGGTGCTGGCGTGCTCCTCAAGTCGCCCCGAAGGAGCTGAGCTATAGTATGCCTCGAAGTTCAACTTCCAAGCGTCCAATAACGCTTCCGAGTATGAAGCCCTCATTTTGGGGGCCAGGATGGCACGCCGACTAGGGGCCGAGCGAGTCAGAATCCACACCGACTCCCAACTGGTCGCTAGCCTGATCAACGGTGATTACGAAGCCCAGGAGGCACCGATGATCAAATACCTTCGGATGGTTCGAGGGTTAGCCCAGCTATTCGAGAGCTTTGAGGTAGTCCGGATAGCTCAAGAAGAAAACTCCCGCGTGGACGCCCTCTCTCACCTGCAGCTTGCACTGGGGAGTTACAACCTAACCCGACCAGAGAACACTTCTCTGCACACTGAGGAGTTACAGCTTAACCTCTGCTGACAAATAGCTTGAAGAATAGGTTCAGAAAAATAAAGAAACAAACACAAGAAAAACACAAAGATCCCGAATGGAAAATGTAGCTCAACACTAAGCAATCTCAGCTTTGGTTCTGAACCAGAAGACTGAGTGACCCTTTATTGGGCAGAGGCTGTGAACACTTCATGCTACATTATAAATCGGACAATGGGCCCCAACACAGAAAACCCTTATTCTCACAAAAACTCCAATCATAAGGGACACAACTAGACTACCACCACGAACGACACCTTGCTCTGCATGCCATACACACCGGTCATCAGAGCAGGCACAACACAAAGGTGTGGGTCTAGCATCACCTCAAACAACACGAGAACCAATCATGGCACCGTTGCCACCATCTCGCTCATCGAGAAGACACAACCCTCGTCACGAGAAGCAGCTATCGATCCATCCCACGGTCGGCGGACAATCACACATCAAGTTCATAACCAGTTGACTGGTTTCACGCCCGACTCAAGGGAACAATCAATACAGAGCCTCTATCAACTCACGCAGCCTTCTGAACAGACCGCAACCAGATCATCGACGCAGCGCCAAGAATTACCTCACACATGACAAGCTTACAGCCAGACATATCATTGTGCCAACTCTGCCCGAAGATGAAATTCGACAAAGCCCAGATCTCATCTGGGAGGCACATCACGAAGATGACCACCAAGGCCTCACCGGTACACGGCTCTTGCCATTCTCGAATCACAAACACCAGTAGCATCTTTTGTCTGTGAAAGCCCACCCACTGGTCGCCAGACACTCATCAATAGAAAACCTTCACCGGCCCAGCAGGCACAATCCAAATCATGATAGGCCATTTGCTGACTCTCCACAGACCAACACCGCACCTCGAGCCAACTCTCACTCAGACACTACATCTGATCTCGAACCTCACGCCAACTCTACCCTCTCAGGGGAGCATGGCGAAACCACATGATAGGACCCTAGTGTCTTCGGTCTTTACCACACTCGACTCAGACTTACAGGGAGCCATCCCATGCTGGTCTCAGACCAACGATCACTATCCAATGCCAAATGTCTCATCAAAGACCTCCGCACATAGGCATCGTCCTTCGTCCTGTCTCATCAAGTCCTATCTCATCTCAATTACTCCTACTGGATGCCCGCCAATACCGGTTCCCGCTCTTACCCTAGAGCCACGGTACATACAACCTCTTACAACTCATGACACACATCTCTAGTGGAGGAAAGTGCCATCCAAACACATGGCAACCTGGTCGACCATGCCATGACAAAAGCAAATGGGTCCCCCGACAATACGCATCTCACCATGGTTGATCACTCGGCCAACCCATTAGCCGCTCATAGCAACCAGCCGGGACCTATAATTTTGCCAGAGATCACTTCTCCAAAAATCACCTGCCTCATCTGAAAACACAACCTCCAATACAGAAACATGGTACTCATGCGGCACACTGGCCAAAATTTTTCCCCGATTCTCCACCCTGCCAGTGCCATGAACTATAATGCCTCAAGCAATGACACCGCAGCAACACGCCTCACACGGCTGGAGACAATGCTTACCGAGGAACCAATCCTCCAATGCTCTTCTTCATCTCAAAAATCCACATGTAGCAGCCAATGCTACGAACTCAAACCTATGGGTTATGGGCCCACCATGCTTCTGCTGTGCACTCTCATTCACGTGCACAGCTAATACGGCAACTCTGGATCCTCCATCTCAACAATCCTCTGCACTCTGTAGGCTCCAATCCTCAACACATCGGGGATCACAACACTAGCCTCAAGTCCTCTTGAACACTGCCCAATCGGCACTCGTCCTTCTAGAGGAGCCCGATACCATTCAAATCTTGGCCCGCCGCCCACGAGCCGGAGGGCTCAAAAGGGCTAAAAAGGAGTGTGGAGGTACAAAGAAATAGGAAATAAAGTAGGACAATCCAACACTTAACAGGAATAAACAACTAACTACAATAGAGTCCAGTCCAATAGAAAGTACAGTCTAAAATAGTAAAACGTACCACATGCCAAGTGAACACTCGGCCCGGCAAACTGGCAGCTAGGAACCTCCACGCAACGTCCTCGAACCTCGAGGAAGAACCGCCACACCTGAAAACCAGGGGTGAGCCTCCTATCGGAAATCTTCCAAGAAAATTCTGGGCAGAAGCAGTCAACACCGCATGCTATATTGTGAATCGTGCAATGGTAAGACCGTCTAGTGCAAAAACTCCGTACGAAATATTCAAAGGTAAGAAACCTTCCCTAGCACACTTCAGAATATTCGGTACAGAGTGCTTTATCCACAACAATGATAAGAGAGACCTGGATAAATTTGAACCCAAAAGTGATCCCAAGATGATCTTACAAGCTTCAATGATCAAGAGGACATCGTCCGCCCTCCACCCATCCATATTACTCATTCATATGACCCTCCGCCTTCACATTCACCATCACAAAGTATTCTGCAATATTATACACCTCTGTCACCCATTATTGTGCGTCCATCACGGCGTCCACTTGAATTTATGGATGACGAAGAATTGGTGTCGGCACAAGATGTGGAAGATTCTCAAGTTACACTCACTCCGAGTTTCCTTCGTTCTCCTCTGCTTCCATTACCCGATGAACCCCCTGCTCAGGACGAAGCCACCGTCCTTAACCCTAACCCTATATATGAAACCTCTTGGAGTTACGATGATGGGTCGATACTCCAATCACCCATGCCAGCACACCGTGACCCTTCTCCTATCCCTAACACCTCTCACCTCATCCGGTGCTTCCTACTCACCAAACCTTCTCTTTTTACACCTTTGACTACCACATCATTACCCTCCACTACATCGACTTCTGCCAAGCCTCCATCAACCTTCACACCACCGGCCTCCGCCGAACTTCCCGCTAAACCTCAAACCATTATACCTCCATTAAACTCTACATCACTGGCCCCGCCAAATCTCCCATTATACCTCCTCCTTGTTTACCACCTCAGCCCTCCATTATCCCTATAACCCCAAAGCCGATATTTACCAACCCTTCACCTAACCTCCACCCGAGCCTATGGCTAATCCTGAGCATGATTCACATATTTTTGCACTCGAGCCAACCCCATTTGCTTCCAAGCAAGGGGAGAAGCCCGACGTGTTTCAACCTCCGCTTCCACTTACCCTTCCACTGACGCTCTCCAGTAAACCACCACCATCTATTGAGCCTACCGCCTCTGCCTCACCTTCCTTTACCACTCAGAGTGGGTGTATTTCTGCAAGCACATGTGTCGAGGATAATCAAGAGCCAGACAAGAAGGATTTGGCCACAGTTATGTTGTTCAAGATTCAAGAGTTCATTTGTCGGATGCCAATCCGCATTCTTGTGCTGGGCATATTTGATAAGTCTCCATCAAGGCTCACCACGATAAATTCTTCCACGTTGATGCCATATCGGTCTTTTATCATTTTCACCTTGTTCATTAGTCGATACTCTTTTAATGCTCTCATTATCCCTTGCTCTATTGTCATATGATTTCCTAAGAGATTTTCTTCTTACATCACAATAACACATCCTTCTAATGAGAGCTCATGGGTGTTGTTTCCACTTCTTGAGCTGTTTGGCCGAGCACCTTACTTCTCGTGGAGGGGTGGGCAATCTTATACTATTGGGCCTTCTGCCAGATTGATCACTTCTTATCTTATTCGATCCATATTTTCGTGGGCCACTCCATGGGTGAGGAAGAGGATATCATTCTTTCATTCCATGCATTCTTTGCATCCATCGCATCCATTACATTGCATTTACATGCATTTGCATTTATTCTTTCCTGGGTTTCCGAACTTGTATCTTCTTCACCTTCCGGAACCTCCGGATCCTCCACATTCCCCATCTCATTCACCTCTATCTTTGGGATCTCCAGATCCCCTTTCACCAATCGGGCATCGTGCCGCCTCCAGTTTTCTCTCAGGGCATCACACCCTCTCCACACCTCTATATCTGGGTCCTCCAAATTTTTCTCTGCTTAGCGGGCATCGTGCCCTCTCTAGATTTCTCTCAGGGCATTACACCCACTCCCAATTCTTGCATCTAGACCTTTTGATTTTTTCTCTCATCCTCCTGGGGCATTGCGCCCCATGGTGTCTTGTTCCTATGGAGCCTCCATAGTCTCCTTGATGGTGACAAAGGCAAGGAACGATACACATCCCTTCCTTATTAATTTACTTGCTCGGAGAGCTGAGATGAGCGGTGTCTTGCTTTGTTTCTTAGGGCCAGTGCAGATTAATTCTGGGAATTCCTTAAAAGTAACTTTGCTATTTCGGCAATCAACGGTTGCCTGATACTTAGATAGCCAGTCAGCTCCTAGTATGATGTCGTACTCTTTCAAATCTAGGCATATCAGGTCAATAGGAAAGTTCCTTCCTTTAACCAACACTTCACAATTTTGGTAGTGATGGGTAATGTCGGTTTTGTTTCCGAGAGGGGTTGAAATAACTAATTTAATCCATTCCGGTTCCATTGGTAATGGATCGGCGAACTTCTTGGAAATGAAAGAATGCGATGCACCAGTATCAAATAAGACATATGCAGACTTGGAACAAATTGTTAGTGTACCTTCCACTAGTCCGCCTTCGTCTTGTTCGATCTCCTTTACAGCATGGAGGCACGCATTCTTCGTAATTAGGCGCTTCCCATTGCCTGCTTGGTCATTCAATAGTGGACAATCGGGAGTCCGGTGCTCGCGACTCCCGCAACAGAGACAAGCTCCTAATCTTCTCCAGTATTCATCGGCCTTGTGTCCGGCCTTGTTGCAGTGCTTACACACCACATTAGAAGAGGTGATTGAGAGAGGTTTGGTAGTCTTTTTCAGTTTCTTTTCTTGTGAAGACTCCCCTCCAGTACCTGACCTCTTTCGGTTAAAGCTGGGCCTGAAGTTGCCAGAGCTAGTAACTTGCTCCTTCTTATCTTTCCCACGGATTCTGTCTGATAATTCCATGGCATCCTCTAATAGCTGAGCTCGGCGCACCATCTCCGAATAGACTTGTATGTCCATCGGTGCCAGCTGGGTGATGTATTGGGGCCTAAGCCCATTAACAAACCTTCTAGCTTTCAACTTCTCGGTGCTAACTAGATGTTTCGCATACCGAGATAATCTAAAGAATTGAGCCTTGTATTCTGCCACTGAGAGGGATCGTTGTTTGAGTGCGGCAAATTCGGAGGCTTTCCTTTCCTGAACTCTATCAAAAAAATATTTATTGTTGAAATATTCAACAAATTCTTCCCATGTGACCTGGGCCTAGCCTAAGGTAACTTCTACTGATTCTCACCAGCATCGGGCGTCTCTCTCTAACTGGAAAGTCGCCAGTAAGAGCTTCTCTTGATTTGTACACTACATTACTCTAAATATGCGTTCCGTTTCCCTGAGCCAGTGCTCGACATCGTCCGGATCTGTGGATCCTGTGAACTTAGGAGGGTTCATGTTGCAGAAACTTTGATGGAGATTTTTCGCTCTACAGTGTGCACCTCCTTGTGCAACTTGTTGGAGTGCTTAAGTGAGGCCCTGAACGGTCCTCTGCATGTCGCGCCATTGTGCACGTTCTGTGGCCATTGTCCTATAATAATTAATAGCTGTTAGATCGTGATTATTTTCTCTAAGAACTTTATTAACGTAGCCCTTGGTTCTACCCAATCTCACCGGGTAAAAGGTTAAACCTATCCTTGGACTTGAGTTTCTTAGGAATTGAATATCCTAGGCTCTGATACCACCAAAGACTGTCACGCCCCGAGCGCGGAGGATTACCTGTGGGTAACGTGACGAGTCTATATCATTCATGTCAATCAGAGCGTAGTGCATTCGACATAAAGATAGAGCGCGCAATATAGCAATAAATCGAATCCTTTATTCAACCATAATCATCCTCATTATATTTTTCCAAATAATATGACCCAAATAAGAAGAAAATTATAATATTGACTTAAGAAATATAAGAGTAGACATGACTATGGAACTCTACACACTTAGATGGCTCTATGACTTCACTCTTGCTCTTCCTTATCCGTATTCTTTTCATCCTCATCAGTCTTACCTGAAAAAGAGGGAAAAAACTATATGAGCGAAAGCTCAGTAGGTACTAGGTCTCAAGTACTGGCATGCTTTAAGTAAATTACCGATTAGTGCGGGAAAAAGTGGATGCTTCCTCCTTCTTGAATCGGCCGGCCGATTAGAAGGGTTTTCTTTGAGTTGATTACCTCGCAAAAACAATAAACAACAATAAACGGGCCAAGTCAGTGCTGCGTAGTAACTAGTTCAAAAAGGATAAATGATGAAAATAATTATGACTAAACATGCGCACCTTTTTTGTGTTTTTGTAAAACCCCTATAATAAGGGAAGGGATGGAAATACGTGTATGCTGAAAGAGAGCCTAATGCAAAAGCTAACTATATGCTACGGATGCAAACTCTAAGCAAGTGATAAAGAAAGAGCCCTGCTGTTCCTGTAACAGTAGAGGGCAACCCCTGTACGAAAGGAACTGCAGGAAGAAGATGAAGGGAGCAGCAGAACAGCAACAGGATGCAGAAGCAGGAACAGCAGCACGAAGAAGAACAGGATGCAGAAGCAGGAACAGATGGATGAATAGCGACGGCAGAGGAAGCAGAACAGCAACAGGACTAGACACCCCTCCGTCGTATAATTCTGCTTCTAACTTTTCAAACGATGGACATGGACACTACTTATAGGGAAGAGACGTGTAAAAGAAGAACAGATAGATAACTACGGCATTAGTTACCTTCCGGGAGGGATTAAATCAAGCAAGAGTCCAATGGGGCAATAACCACCAAGGAAAGGCAAGGATTCAGGAAAGGATTAAATCAACAAAGTCCCAATCAGAGCAACAATCTTCCGAGGAAAGGCAAGAATTTTGAGGACTCTGAAATCAAGACACGCCTTCGATCAGGGCGTCAATTCTTGAATTAACGACCTCCCCTATGGGCATTTCTTAAAACACGCCTTCAGACAAGGCGTTTCTTAAAAGTAACACACGCCTTCTAACAGGGCGTCAATTCTTAAATTAACGACCTCCACAGAGGCGTTTCTTTAAACACGACTTCAGCCGAGGCGTTAATTCCTGGATTGATTTTAGGAAATAAAACGTTTCCTCATTTGGAAATATTAAAAAACGCCTCTGAGAGAGGCAGTGTCTTCTACTATCTATTCACCTCCTGCTACTGCCATTGCTGTGAAGTTATTGCTATAGTGCTATTCTACTGTATATTCTTCATTCTTATATATATCTCACGGTTGCATCGTCTCCTGTCAACCCTACAAGGTAGGTTTTCTTAAGAACTAAAGCACAAACGTATAGTAAGTATCATTGCATGCTTAGATAGCATAGTTGCGATCTCCATAATATATTTCCATGCTCCCTGTTCTCAGTTTTTACATAGAGATTGAGTTCTTCTGTTGCATGAAACATAGTGACCAGAGTATTGGCCGCTGATTAATGAGTGCCCAACTGCAAAGGTGCCAATACTAAATTGGTGACCGCCTCTTGGCTACTCGTTAGTTGATGACCAAATCCCTATCACTATTCCTTCCAGAGAATTTAATAATTAATGTATGTGCCGACACTTGCTCTGTCCAAGCCAGAAACTGCCTAGGGCAGTCCAAAGCATGCATAGCCATAAAAGGGCCTTTCAACCCCTTTCAAAAATAAATTTAACCAAGTGAATAACATGCATGAAGGGCACTTGAAAGACCATTTTTCCCAACACAAGATTAGAAGAATATTACCATAGTTCCAAAGGTCTAAAAGCAACATGAACCTGCACTGATATAAACAAATCACTCATGTCAGTCCTAAAGCAATGCAACTCAATGCTTGATCACATTGTCAGAGCTTGTTTAATCTGCATGTATTTATATTGAAATGGAATCACACATATGTGAATTTGATTCTCATACATCCAGCGAATTTAGTGCACAAGCTTTGTAATGCGAAACTTGATTCATATATGTAAGAGACATTTCCAATTCAAATCATGCCTCGACCACTTTGATATAGAATCAATTCACACATGAATACCACAAGCTTCTTACCAATTTTCCACACAAGCTCACAAATCAAATACAATTGGCCATTTCCAAATTGATTCAATCATTACAATATACAATTATCTTAGGAGCTGGCCGGCCAGCGTACCTTGAAGAGACCCTGGGTGTAGTCGTCCAGCTCGCCGCGCCGCTCCTTGCACACGGCGTCGTTCACGAAGATCTTCTGGCCGGGCAGGTACGGGATGATGCGACGCGTGCCGTCGGCGTCCTCCGGGAAGCAGTCCAGCAGCCGCACGTGGAAGTCGTAGAAGTCCTGGTAGGTCCGGTACACGACCTTGTTGCCGGACGTCCGGTAGACCTCGACCGTGAACCAGTACTTCTTGTCGGCGCGCTTCTCGAATTTCGCGTAGCCCTGCGGGATCGCGTCGAGGTCATCGATTTCGACAATGACGCGGGCCGACGTGACCGAGACGGTTGCATCCGGCAGCGTGACCTTCGGAATGTCGGCGGCGACCATTACGCTCTTGATGAGTGACTTCGCGGCCTCGGCCTTGCGCTCGAAACGAGCTTGGCGCTCCGATATGTCCTGCTTCCGAGCCTTGATCGCCGCCGCCATCGTGTCGGCGTCGAGCTTCATCTTCACCAGCCGTTCGATGATCGGATGAAGATCGGTTTCCGCCTCGAACATATCAGCGCGCAAATCTTCATCTTCGGCCAGTTCGGGATAGGCGACGAGTAGATCGGCCACATGGGCCTTGAAGGCGGCTATATCGACCTGGAGGAAGCTCATACGCTTGCCCTCCGAAGATCGGCGTACTGCCGCCATTTGCTGATTGCCCGGCGCATGTAGGCCCGGAACGCGATAACCCTGCCGGGAAGGCCGCTGCGCAACGTGGTGTGCGCATGACGGCGATATTCGATGGCGTCGAGAAGCAGGCGATAGGCTTCGTTGCTCATGCTGCCTGTCTCCTATCCAGGGTTTCGGACCTAGCCGCGCGATAGGCCAGCGTAACTTCGCGTTCTGCTTGCTCTTCTGTCATGCCGATGTTCTGGAGCAGTGCCTCGTACCGGTCGAAGCGGGCCTTCCAGCCATTGGCAGAGGCGCACAGGCGCGCGGCTTCGATGATGGGATCGAGTGGGATCATGGGGTGCCGCCTTCCGGCTCAGGGAAGAATTCTTCCAGCCTCTTGCGCCAGTAGTCTCGGCTTTCGTACCACTGCGGCCCGACACTCTCCTTGACGATCGGATCGCGACCGTCGCTGATAAACTCGTCCAGCTTGTCAGGCGGCATGTGGGAGGCGCGGAACGCCTCTAGCCGCTTTTCGCTTTGAGGATCGTCCTTGAGGACGGAGCCGAGCAGCGTCACCACGGACTCGTAGATGCCGCGATAGTGGCCGATCTCGACCTTGCGCCAACGATAGTAGTCATCGCGAGCGCGGTGTCCTTCCTCGGCTTTGTTCAGCCGCTCGACGGCGCGGCCGATGGCAACGGCATAAATCTGCTGCTGTACCTTCGTCAGGAATTCGCGCCGGTCTTCGTCGGTGAATCCCGGCGAAGCGTACTGTTCCGACATTTTGTAGACCAGAGCAGCGCGCGCCTCGTCATCGGCCATGATCCCTTCGGCAAGTTCTTCCGCCGAAATGCGCTCAAGGATGAAGCCAACCAAATCCTCGATTGGCAGCGTAATCGCGCCATCGCTGACGCTCATGTTCGGGAAGTGCTTGCCGGGGTCGGTCGACGCATAATACTTCCGACGCGCCGTGACCTCGCCGTCTTCCCAAACAGTGACATCGAATTCGTTCAGTGAGTGGACCGTGCCTTTGCGGTCGCCATTGACGATCTCATGATCGACCTTGAGCGTGGACGGGCGGTCCTGATAACGGGAGAGGAACATCACACCGGCCCTCCAACCGCCGCAGCCACCAGACAGCAGGCGAGAACAAAGAAGTGGATGCGAGAGGGGCGGGAGGCGAGCCAGTTGATTGCGTACTGCATCACGCACCTGCCTTGAGGGCTTCGAGAGCTGCCTCGGCGCGCTGACGCTTCGCTTCCATGATCGCGGCTTCCGCACCAGCAACGGCGTCTATGAACTCCCGCCAGCGCTCGCCGAGCCACCGGACAGCCCTCCCCACGACGGCCTCATCTATTTTCTCTATCCCTCTGCATTTTACTATATGTAATCTACCCTATTATATCATCTCAAAGACTTGATGGTTCTCCATATATTATGGGATCTTAGTTCCCCTTCATAAAAAACGATGATGATCTAGGTGCACACTGTTAATCGTTAGATTAGCCGTTAGGTTGAATGAATTACGGGAAGATGGGCTCTATCTCACACATCGGGATTGTGAGAAGATTCTTGACCCTTGTTTGCTTAAAATAGTAATATTATCCTTGAGTAATTTTTATTTTCTCTTTATTTACATATAGATTTTATGATTTCTTTTGCTTTTAACCTAGCATGCATCATATCTTTTTGAGCTTTCACGTCTCATAGTTCGTCAAAGGTCACTCTCTGATAATGGTTAATTGTGCTTGAAGTCTTGAGTAAGAGATAGTTATTCTACTCCAGTTTGAAAGTCATCTCTGAGTTGGTTGTTTGGTCCAGTTGGTCAGTGTGATTTCTATCTGAAATTCTTTCATTCTCTCAATTTAATCAATTCTTTCTTTTTGATCCACTCATTAGTTGTGAAGCGCACGAAGGTAACACAGTCATCGCGACTTACTGGGCTAGTGGCAACTCCTCTAATAAGTGAAATCTGGAGCCCATCAGGGCTAGGGTATCTCTTAATCAAGAGGTTGACCGTCTCTATCTTTTCATTTTTTATTTTCTTAATAATTGTGGTTATTTCAGAGTTTTCTTAATAATTCTCATCACTTGTCAATCGTGACGAGTGTCTTTTAACCTTGATACCCACTTTTCAGTCCACTTCGCTTCATTTTCACTTTATGTCACATTCGCTCTATCTTCACTCACTCTCTTCCAAAGCGAGTATCAAGGAGGGACAATCTATAGACACTTGTTTTTAACCCATAAGTTGAGTCATTTATCTTGTTCATATTAGTAAACTCCTAAATTGATCATTGCTTTTGAATATTTATTTGATTTATTTTATCCCATGGAGTCTATTTTCGAACTCGATACCGCCTTAATGGTCAATATCCCACCGAGCTTGAATGCACGGTCTACATGAACATGGTTTAGTGTCAGACTAAGTTCTAACCACTTTCAGCATGAACATGGTCTATCGCGCTACCACGTTCAGAACACAGTCACGCGATAGATAACGTTCTTAGAAATCCATGCAATCCGTGCAGAATTCGTCTCTTCCCATCCTGATCATTGTGGAATCCGAGTTTGGGAGGTTTTGGGACAATTCTTTTAAGTCCAAATCAATTCATAAGTGTCCTACAAACCTTTTTACACCAATTTTTGGCCGAATTATCATCTTAAAACTCTTTTTTCTTGTGATTATCCTCCAAGGCTGGATTAGAATTTCTTACCCCCATAAATAAATCTCTAGGGTATAGGGCTAGAGGAGGATGCCAAAATCAAGGTGGAACGATGTCATACTACTCTGCCAAATCTCTACTTTGTCTGCTATCGACCATAAGTAGCCTAGGCGTCCTCTTTCTTCTTCCTCTCTATCTGTTTTATTCTCTTATTTTACATTATTCCTTTCATCATGGCATCCTAGACTAGTTGTCTTTAATTCTCCTGGATTCAATCACGACACACACACCTTATTTTTTACGCACACATGGGTTAAAAATCCACTCCTTTGGCAAGTTAACTTGTGTTTGCATGATACATTATACGAGGGATAAATACTTCACTTAATATAGCCTAATTGGGTTTCCTCCGCATTTAATCACTTTGGCAGGATCAGGCAGAAAGGAAGATGTACGCCCCTTATCGTTTGGCCAGCTGAAGAGCGAGGAAGAAGAGAATCTCTATCACTTACACACAAAACTTGAATGCGGTCTCTACAGAGACTGCGTGTCACGACCCAAGATCCGGATACTGGGATGAACTCGATACCATTCGGATCCTATGCCGCCACCCACGAGCTGAGAAGCTCGGAAGGGTGTAAAAGGTGTCACGGGAGTGTCAAGAAATCTAAAATAAATGCAGAAATTAAAGTGCTGCTGGGCGTGGCGCTGGCGTTCTCGGTGCAGATCATCAACGCCTCGGCTCTTGGCGAATTTTCCAGCGCGGTACGCTCGGTCGACGGACAGCCCGATCTGACGCTGCACGCGGCCCGGGGCAACTTCGACGACACGCTGTTTGCGCGCGTGGCGCACGCGCCGCAGGTGAGTGTGGCCAGCCCGGTGCTGGAACTGCAGACCCTCGCGCTCTCGCGTGACGGCACGCGCACGTCCGTGCGGGTGCTGGGCATCGACCAGCTGTCCGACGACTCCGCCGACAAGCCGGTGGTGGCGCGCGCGGTGACCGTGGAAGTGACTCCCGACCAGGCCGACCTGGTCTCGCTGGCCCAGGCGGTGGGCAACGTGTCCTTCACGCTCCGCCACGTGGCCGATGAAACGCCGCTAGAGCACCACGCCGCGACGGTCGCCGACCTGGCGATCAAGGATCGCCTCACCCCGCCCGCGCGGCGCGGGGGCGGCGGGCCGCGCCGTGGACCGCCGAAGCCGGTTGAACCGTCCGACCAGGTGCAGGTCCGCGTGACCCGCGGCGTCGAGACGGCGGGCTACACGGTGTCAAAGTTGTAGAGAGTGCGACGCGGGGGGCGACGACACATGATGGGGATCCCGACGGGCTCGCTGAAGCGTTCGGCGACGTTGGCGCGGTTGGCGGGGGCGCTGCTCCTGGCCACGGGCGCGGGCGTCGCTTCGCCAGTCCTGGCCCAGGCCCAGAGCATAGCGCAGCCGGCGACGGCGGCGCCCAAGGCCACCGAGGTGATCGTGGCCGCCGGCAAATCGCAGGTGGTGCAGTTCGGCGAGAACTATTCGGACGTGATGGTCGCCGATCCCAAGATCGCCGACGTCCTGCCGCTGAACTCACGCTCGATCTATGTGGTCGGCAAGGCCGCCGGCTCCACCGCGCTGTCGGTCTACGGACCGAAGAAGCAGCTGATCGCGGCGGTGGCGGTGACGGTCTCGGCCGACATCGACGGCCTCAAGTCCCGCCTGCATGAGATCCTGCCGCGCGAGGGCGACGTGTCGATCCGGCCCGCCAACCAGTCGATCGTGCTGTCCGGCACGGTGTCGAGCCCGGAATCGCTGCACCAGATCCTGACGCTGGCCGACACCTACGCGCCCGGCAAGATCGTCAACATGATGCAGGTCGAAGGCGTGCAGCAGGTGATGCTGCAGGTGCGCTTCGTGGAGATGTCGCGCTCGACGGCCAAGGACCTGCACCTCAACCTGGCGTCGCCCACACCGCCCAACTCCAAGGGAAGCGGCTTCCAGATCGTCACCGGCGACGACGTCACCTCCGCCGCCGGAGTCCCGAACTTCCAAGCCAACGCCGCCACCTCGTTCGGCTACCTGTTCAGCCGCATCGCCACAGGCAGCGGCGACCTGGGCCTGGCGTTCGACGCGCTCGAGACCCGGGGGCTCACCAAGACCCTCGCGGAGCCGAACCTGGTGACCATGTCGGGCGACACGGCCAACTTCCTGGCCGGCGGCGAAATCCCGATCCCGATCGCCTCCTCCTCTTCGGTGGGCGGCGGCGGCGTGCCGACCATCACCGTGGACTACAAGGACTACGGCGTCGGCCTGGCCTTCACCCCGACCATCCTCAAGGACGGCCTGATCAACCTGGTGGTCAATCCCGAGGTGTCGAGCATCGACCCGACCGTCTCGGTCAACACCGGCCTGGTCAGCGTGCCCGGCCTGAAGGTGCGGCGGGCGCACACCACCATCGAGCTGCGCGACGGGGAATCCTTCACCATCGCCGGCCTGCTGCAGTCGGACTACCAGAACAACATCCGCCAGTTCCCCTGGCTCGGCGACCTGCCGGTGCTGGGCGCCCTGTTCCGCTCGACGGACTTCCAGCGCAACGAGACCGAGCTGGTGATCGTGGTGACGCCGCACCTGGTGATCCCGCGCAAGGGGGCCGGCGCCACGCCCATCGACCATTTCGTGCCGCCATCCGATTTCGAGCTGTTCCTGCTCGGGTCCGACCGCGGTTCGGATCGGCTCAGCGTCCGTGTGGGACTCCACAGCTTGTAGCGACTTACGGAGGTCCGAGATAAGATCACCTAGTCGACTCCAAGGAATATGAAGCTGAGAGGGTCACTTACTAAGGTAGGTATGCAACTACAATGTGTAATGCATAGCCCTATGTGCACCAGAGTGCATGCAGATTTCCAGCCTAAATCTAGCAAATCAAGGTAATATTATATTATGAAAACAAGATAATATGGATGTAAAAAATGTGGGAAACCAAGACAATATAAAGAACCCCAAGATAAAACTAGAAAAAGGCACAATCAGACGCCAGAAGGTAGATCAAATTGTCAACAAACAACATACCTAGGGTTTTCCCCTGGGTCTGCCTGCAGATTTCTTGCATAAAATTTGGAAATGAAGGCAAGATAAAATTATGGAAACATGGCACTATGATGCAAATAACATGACCAACATGAAGGATATGATGAATGGGCACAGGAATGTGAAGTATCACAGACAGACACCACGAAAACAACTCAAACAAGACCAAGAAATAGCCCACTCGGGATCAACCCTAGGCCTACTAGAGGGCAGGTGGCGGCCTTCAGACAGCCGCTACCTACAGGTAGAGGTCGTATTATGATCGCTATTTGAGTGCCAGGTGGCGTCCCTTTGGTGGCCGCTACCTACAGGTGACGATCTATGTGCGACCGCTACCTTTTGACAAAGCCAAAACCCCCCCAGAATAGCAGAAAAATTGCAGGAACACTATCTAAACATAGCCATACACACACCAAAGTTGCGGGAAGGCTAAAGCAACGTGATAGGCACTAGGTGTCCCACCGTGATCGCCAAAAAATGAGGTTGTAGACAATTACTCGACCCCACCCTGAACAAGAACAAGTAAGCATAAGCATGAAATAACATGAAAGAGAAAGGGGCAACAAAGATATAGAAATGAACTATGATCGCCACCAAGGGTTGATAGTAGGAAGAGATGCTATAAGGATTGAAAATCCTACTGTGTACCTTGGAAAAAAAAGAGAAGAATGCGGCCGAAAGGAGACCGCTAAGACGTGATCGCGCGTGAGAAGAGGGATGCGGGAAATGATGTGAATTACACCTCCTTTCCTTCCAGCTGGCTAGAAGATAAGGGCCTCACGTTGTATCCTTGCTTTCCTGCGAAACAAAGCTCAAACAAAGAGATAAAAACCCATTAGATTTGCAGGTGTAGTATCAATCTTGGATGAATAAAATAAGCATGAAAAACTAAGGGGAGAACACATCAGGAAGGTTTTTAACCCTTATAAATGGGAGGAAAAGATAGGTGTGTGTATTGTGAATGTATGAAGGTGTAAAAGATGAATTAACACGCAATATAACTACAGGAAAAGATGATGTAAAATGTGTGATGCGTGTAAAAATAGAGCAGAAAAGTGCAAGACTGTGTGAAAACGGGAAAAGAGAGGGATGAGAACTAAGAAGAGGAATGAGGAAAGAAAGCCCTGAGCGATTGAGGATGAAGCCAAAACTTCCTTGGATGGCTTGGGGTCAAAGAGATAGGTCAGTGATGTGGCATGGCTTCACCCCAAGTCCAAGAAATTCCCTCCTTCTCGAATGCGCCGCAGAAGGGCCACCATTTATAGAAGTGCAAGAAACCCTAGGTCGAATTTGAGGATAATTACCCAAGATAGGGGATTTAGATGGATTATTCTATGAGATAATAGTGGAAAAATCCCCTAGGAATGGATAAATATCAAGGTGGCAACTTATCCGCATCGAAATTGGTGCCAACAAGGAGTCCCGGATGCCCTCGGTAGAAGAAAATGGAGCCTAAAATGTTTTGGACTCTACAACCAGAACACGGTCAGTCGTGAGACCACCACTTTCAAAATGCGGTCATGAAAGGACTGCCACCTAATGGGACATAAGAAGGAGTCGATGCAAGTGGGAAACAGAGTCGACGAATGCTGGGAACAAACATGCAGAAGGTGGTCTTGGGAAGACCGCCACCTGTAGGTGGCAGTCTTCCCGGACAGCGACCTGCCGCTGGCCTCGCGCATCTCCGCTATCGACGGCGACCGCGATTACGCCCAGGCCCGCGTGGAAACACGGCGGCTGGCGGGCAACTCCAACCGCGTTGCCAGTTCCAGCCTGCCGCTGAGCGGGATCTCGTGGATGGTGATCTGGTTCAGCAGCCCCGCCTCGCCGAGAAGCGCGGTGATCAGGCCGCCCGGGTTGAACCTGTGCGCCACGCCGCGCCCGGCCTGGAAGGTGAACGAAATCCACTGGTGCTCGGCGTTCCACACGATCACCGGGAGCACGATGAGGATCGCCAGCAGCTTGGCGACGTAGGGCGCGGGATGCAGCACCCGCCGCCGCCCTTCCGGCAGGATCAGGAACGCCAGGCCGAACCCCAGCGCCACCGTCACCGCCTGGTACTTGCTGAGCGCCGCCAGCCCGATCCACGCCCCCGCCGCCAGCCACAGCCGCCACGGCCGCTCGGCCTCGCCCTTGAGCGGGAACAGGATGCGCGCCAGGGTCAGGCCCGCGCCCAGCTCGAAGAACGCCAGAGGCCCGTCCGGCAGGACCCAGGTCCCGGCCGCCACGCCGTAGAAGGCCGCCATGGCACCCCTCCAAATGACAAAGAAGAACCAGCCAAGTTTGCTAGAAGGGAAAAATCGGTGACAATATGGGGTAAAGTTGTTGCTGGGCTGTTGCAAGCCGCTAAGGGCAAGCAGGTTGCCGAAGAAGACATCACTACTATCACTACCAAAATAGTGGCGTCTAAAGAAGAAGAAGTACCCCCATCTCCTCCATTTGAGTGTACCTCGAGTAACACGCTCGAGGGCATTATCAACAAAATAGTCATGGACCCTGTCATCTTGATGATGCTACAAAGATACCAGTAGGAGATAGAACTACTGAAGGAAAGATTAAATCAAAAGGCTGAATATACTATGGCGCCCAAGCAGCTAGGGGCACAAGCTGAGTCATCGCATGGAAGTCCCGACCCCTTAGACGCTCTCTCACTGGCTATTCCACATCTTGCAAACCATAGCTGGACTACACCCCAGCATCATGCCCAGTGGCTCCAGCCGGTATGGCCAATGTCTCTCCAAATGCAACAACAAGCTCCATTGTCAGGGCCTTTGGCACCGCATGTTGCGGCTCTAGGCACATCACTGATACATCCCGCCCACCTCAACCCTCAACCAGCAGAGCCAGTTATGGTGAACAAGGTGATGGTGGAGCAGATGATGGAGGCAAGACTAGCAAAGAGGGGTGGTGATTATTACACCCCCTTTGACATATACGAAGTGTCATATCCAGCCTATCATGCTGCCAAAAGACTGCCACCCGGCGTCAACAAACCACCAAAATTTGATAAATTCAACGGACATGGCTCCCCGAAAGAACACATCGCATTTTATATAACAGTTATGGGTGACTTGGTAGTAGACAAGTCATACCTACTGAAGTTCTTCGGGTCCTCACTGACAGGATTGGCCTTCGAATGGTATTCTAACCTGTCGGTCGGGTCTATCAATAACTGGCTAGACATGCAGCAGAAGTTTAATGAAAGATTCTGCGTCACCGAAGCAGAGGTGACCCTAGCTGAACTCTATGCAACTAAGCAAAGAAGTGACAAGCCAGTGGTAGAATATATCAAGAGATGGAGGGATCTCAGCATGAAATGTCAGTGCCCGCTGCATCAAGAAGATGCTATACAAATATGCAAACAGAATCTGAGGAAAGAAATCCTAGAAAAGATCATCAGGATCGAAATCAAGTCTTTTGACTGATTAAGTGATGTTGTGACGAAGGTTGAAGATTTCTTCACAAGGCATCCCTCCGCTTCTGTCAACTCAAGCCATCAAGCCAGGCAGGCTAATAAGCGACCGATACTTAAAGCAGTACATGCTGTCAACATTAAGGTGAAGAGGCACAAAAGGGCGTATGACCCTCCTCCCAATAAACCTATTGGATGTTAGGAGAGGCTTCCCCTTCAGAATAAAAAAAAGAAGCTCTATGCCTTCTCCAGCGCCACCGGTGCATGGTTTCGAACTTGGCATCGTCGGACATGGCTTGGAATGCCGCCCTTGTAGGTGGCTCGAACACCGGGTTTGCGTAACCATCGATGGGTTGAACTCCCCCTTCTCCATGAATGCTAATGACTTCATCAGGGTCATTTTCTTCCTGAGGCAAATTCTCCTCTTGGTTCCGAGCCTGCTCCAAAATCTGCCCCTGATGTTGACCTTGGCTGGAAGTCCCTACGTGGCCGCTGAATTGAGCTTGGAGGTTTCTTCTAGCAACAGCCCGGGTATTGAAGTATACCGCATCCACTGCCGGATTCGGGTCATTTGACCTGGCAGGTTCATTCGGATTGGCAGGATTGACAATGGGATCCATCGGTTCTTTGCCGGAGGCAGAGCAAGTATAGACACCTTCATGCTATCCCCAGGTTCTGACACCTGAACCACCCTACACTTCTTTGGTGGCTACAATCTTGTGCGGGCAGATGCCCCCAATCTATCAAACACAGAAGGTCCCGTTGATGGGGACCTTGCCAGTCTATCAAAGATCGAGACCCAAGTTGGCGACGCATGGACGCGGACGGCTCCTTTGGCTCAGATTGGCTCCGAGCTCCGAGAAACGAAATTGGGTTTCCGATAAACCCCCTTTCTCTTTTTCCCCTGCAGGCGCAGAGGCTCGACATCCTGGGACGTCTGAACATAAGTTCGATGTTGATGTTGAACTTGATTGGGCTTACTTGCCCTGGCTCGTTCAATTGCATGGGCCTCATGTTTGGTGACCCAAATCTGCTTCATCTTTCGGGAGCATTTTTCAATTTTGCTGCCCCCATTCTTAGGTTTGAACTTCTCTTTGAAGTCTGACTTGTCCTCTCGCACCTGACAAAGAAGCGCAAAGCGGTTGGACATTGGTATTGTTGGGACGTGATTGTCCCTTGGTAATATCGGCTCGCCGCCATCGAGCCGGACACGAAGACTTCCGACAAGAACAGTGTTGCCGGATATGGAGATTGCCGCCGCGGGCCTCCTGCTTCGGCGGCTTTGGCGCTGCCCCCATTTTGCGGAAACGGCATTGCATGAAACAGTACTGGCCGACAAGACTCGGCCTTGTGAGGAGCGGGGCTTGATGCCCCCAACAACAGTGGGCACAGCTAGTGCAGCCGGTGCCTCTTGAGTGACAGGGACCACCCCCAGGAAGAAGGGGGATCCAACCACAGTGGAGAAATCCCCGAACATTATCGGGGTCACCAAATAGCCGCATTTGGCGTGGGATGTGACGACGATAGGTCCGTATGTAACCGCCGCCATGGAGTTGGTTGAAGATTTGTTGAAAAACACTTGCCTCCAGAATTTGTGCTTGAAGACAAGACCCCTCCCTGCTCCCTCCTGACATGGCAAAGAAGGGGAATCAGCACCTTCACAGTGACAAAAAAGTCTTTAGAAAAAAGATGAAAGGCAGAAAAATTCCCACCGGGCGTGTCAGTCTGTTTACAGGCGGATAAAATAGATAAACAAATGCGGACGCGATGATGATGAATTAGAGGTTTTTAGGGCTTCGAGCATCACCAGCATATTTATTTGTATTTATTTACCTCGCGTGTTTTGAGTTTCTCAAATGATTTAGGATTCGTGTACAAGACCTTTCCTCACCGACCGGAGTTAGTGTTAATTTACATCGGAACAAATCCGAACACCTTTGATTAATTGTCAAAGATCTCTTTTACTATTTTCGGTATCGACTATAATGCAAACTTTAGCCCCGGGGAAGAATTCTCTTACCTTAAGGTTGGGGCATTAGCATGACTTCCCTTTTTCATGAGGGCTTATTAGCAATTTTTTTTGGAGGGGTTTATTTGTAATTTTTCCCTTTACAAGGGTTTCTTTGGTATTTTTCTTTTAATTAAGATTTATTTGTTATTTTTCATGAATCAGAGGTTTATTTGCAATTTTTCCTCCCTTGGGAGTTTATTTGCAATTTTGAATATTTGTTGTACAATTTTTTGTATTTTTTAGGATTTTTTATGGCTTGATTCTCCTTTTTATGGCGCGATGCGCGCCATGGCGCCCGTCACGCACCGGCGAGCAGATCGTTCTCGTTCAAGAGCGCATACGCGATTTCGGGCCGGCGTTCCAGGCCGCGGCGTATGGCCGCCGGAATGGCCTGCCGCGTCTTGCTGCACAGGCCCGGCATGTCTTCGATGCGGATCTCGAAACCGCGCACCGTACGCACTTCGTTGGGACCGGGCGCAATGTGCACCACCATGCCCAGCAGATCCAGCATCTTCACCTGCATGCGCCGCAGATCAGCCAGGGTTTCGACGCTTTCCAGATGCTCGACCAGTCGGTTCTCCTCTGCCTTGGTGAGCAGCAGGATGCGCTGGTCGGCCCGCGGGTCCGCCAGCAGCGCCTCGCGATTGCAGACGCAGGCGGCGGGCGGACAGGCGGCACGGATGGGCAGACTAGAATGCATGACGAAGCGCAAGAAAGAATCCCATCGTAATCCAAATCGCATATTCCCCATCACACGCTAGGGCCTGTTAACACTAAAAGGAGCCGCGCCATGCATCCCGCGCCCCTCTTTCCCGTCGGCACGCCCGTCGATCTCGGCGGCGAACGGCGCCGCTGGTTCTCGTATCAGGACATCGAGAACATCGCCCTGCATCATCGCCGCGAAGTCATGGCCTGCCGCTACGACGCCATCGTGGGCCTGGCGCGCGGCGGCCTGTATCTGGCCACCATGCTCAGCCAGATGACCGGCATCGCGCATGCCACGGCCTATTACGACCGGGCCACCGGCACGGCGCATCTGCACAACCTGCCGCCGCATCGCCCCATGCGCCTGCTGCTGGCGGAAGACGTGGCCGGCAAGGGCCACACGCTCGAGCGCGTGCGGCATGCGCTCGAGCAGCGCGGCGCCAACGTGGATCTCATGGTGATCTGCTGGGACGACCTGAGCCGGCACGTGCCCGATTACTACGGCGTCAAGCTGGCTTCGGGCGAGCGCTACCTCTTTCCCTGGGAGCGCTCGCAGCTGGCCCAGACCTCACCGGATCGCACCGGCCACGACGACCTGGCTGGCTGGCTCACCGCATTCGACCTGGACGGCGTGTTCCTGGACGATATCCCCGTGGACCTGTACGTCGACGATCTGCAGGCCGCCCTGGCCGCGCGCGATCGGCTGCCGGCCTTGACGCCGCACCCCGACTGGCGCAACGGCGGTCTGATTATTTCCGGCCGGCTGGAAAGCGACCGCGACCGCACCGAAACCTGGCTCGCCCGCCACGGCCTGGTCCCGTCCCGCGTGCTGCTGCGGCCCACCCTGGACATCCCTGCCGCCGAATTCAAGCGCCGCATGCTGGTCGAGCTGGGCGTCACCGAATACATCGAAAGCGAGCTGGCGCAGGCCGAGCACATCGCCAGCCTGCCGCACGTAGTAGTGTGGCATTACGATTGCCGCGATCGACGCAGCCGGCGCATTGCCTGGCCGTCCGATCAAACCCGGGTACACCCTTGATAGGGTTGCCGTAATTTCCACCTAGAATGTGGCCCTGGCCCTCCCCATCCACCCACGGGACACCATGCAAGAGCAGGTATTGACGATCGCCCAGATCGAGAAGATTTTTGCCGCGAATCGCGAGCAGACCAACGCGCAAGTCGCGCAAAGCGCCTCCGACCTGCCCGAATCACTACGCCCCGCCTACGAGCGGGCCCTTGCCTACGCACCGGGGCAGGTAGAGAAAGTCCGTCAGCGCCTGGCGGTCGACCGCTCGACGCTGTCCGTCCTGGTCAAGGCCACGCAGGACGAGAACCAGCCGCGCGAAACCCGCATGGCCTGGCTGCGCGAATTGACCGAGCGCCTCAATCAGATCGCAGAGCCCCTGTCGGCCTGCATGACCAGCCATTGCTCGCATTGCTGCTACACGCCCGTGACCATTACCCGTGTCGAAGCGCAGCTCATCGGCAAGGCCATCGGCGTTACGCCCGAATCGCCGCCGCGCCAGGCCCATGCCGAGCGCAGCGCGGAGTCCGCCGCGGCAGCGCGGCCGGGCATGGGGCACACCTACGACTGGCCCTGCCCCTTTCTCGCCGTGGAATCCAGCCTGCCTCCGGGTAAAGGCGGAAAATGCTCGATCTACAAGCACCGCCCCATGGTTTGCCGCAGTTGCCTGAGCATGGCTGCACGGAACCTCGGACGCAAGGTGATCGGCGTCGAGCTCGAGGAACGCTACTGCGAACTCATCGCCAAGCGTCTCGACCAGGGCGTCCTCGACTTCGGGGAGGCAAGCGCATGATCGGCAACCCCGAAATCTGGCCCGACGACGACTACGAGAAGCCCAGCCGCGACGAACTGGCCCGCGACGTACTCGACGCCGAGGAGTTGCGCGACTACTACCAGGCCACGAGGCGCAGGGGGCGGACATGGTGACCATCATCGAGCCGGGGCTGTACGACGACCTGTCGAACGCCGACTACCACGCCGACCCCGTGCCCGACCGCTCCCTGTCCGTGTCCGGCGCGAAGCTGCTCATCAAGGCACCCGCCAAGTTCCGGCACCAGCAGGTCAATCCCGGCCCGTACAAGGACGTGTTCGGCTTCGGATCCGTCGCCCACGCGAAGGCGCTCAACGACCCGACCGTGACCATCGTCGAGATCGACGCCGACGACTGGCGCAAGCCGGCCAACCGCGACGCCCGCGACCAGGCCCGCCTCGACGGGCACGTTCCGGTGCTCGCGAAGGACATGGCGGTCATCGACCAGATGGTCCTCGCGCTGCACGACAACCCGCTCGCGATGGACCTGCTCGGCCAGCCGGGACGCTCTGAGGTCTCCGCGTTCTGGCAGGACCATCCGACCGGCACCTGGCTCCGGGCACGGTTCGACCGCCTGCCCGACGTCCGACCCGGCAAGCCGTTCTGCATCGTCGACTACAAGACGGCCGCCTCTGCCGACCCGGAGACGTTCGCGAAGGCGTGCGCCGACTACGGCTACTTCATGCAGGCGCCCTGGTACTGCGACGCCGCCCGCGTGCTCGGCATCCACGACGCCCCGGCCTTCGCGTTCGTCGTGCAGGAGAAGGAACCGCCGTACCTCGTCACCGTCTGTCAGCTCGACGTCGAAGCGATGCAGTTGGGCGACCGCCTCAACCGCCGCGCCATCGACCTCTACACCGACTGCAACCGCACTGGCGTCTGGCCCGGCTACACCGCCGACGTCGCCCACTTGTCCCTGCCCCGCTACTTCGTCAACAAGCACGAGGAGGTCGCATGACCACGGAGCCGCAGATCCACGCGACCATGCCGCCGGGGTCCGTCATCATCACTCCGGCGCAGATGTACGTGGAGATTCAGGACATGGGCAAGAAGCTCGACCACCTCGCCGCCGTCATCGACCCGTCTCTCACGTCCATCCGTGACGACGTGAAGGACCACGAGGAGCGCGTGCGCTCGCTGGAGCGGTGGCGGTGGGTGGCGTTGGTGGGGGCGGTACTGGCGGTGTTCGTCGCCACGGCCGCGACGTCGAGGCGGATCAACCCCATCGGGCCCCTCTTCAATGGCTCCGGCGGATCCTGCTCCTGCACGGTTAGGCTCCTTGCCCTTGCTCGTGTTCCCTTTTTTTTTTGGGTCCCATTTTGTTTGCTTTGTTGCGATTGTATTGCCTTTGTTGCAAGGGGAGGGATTGGCGTTGCGCCAGTGGGCAATGCGTGTTTGATCATTGGTCTCCTTGAAAGTTTCTTTCTTTATTTGTTTGTTTGAAATTTCACACCTATTTGTTAGTTCTGGCCGAGTAGGGTTGGTCTGAGATGGCAGTTGGAATGGAGCGCGTTCGTATATATAGAATTCCACTGTTTTCAGCTTTCCTCATTTTGGTAATTGAGTTCATTTCGCCTCATCTGATGGATCCGCAGAAGTACACTGGCATGGTGGAGGATTGTTGTTGCGATTACGAGACAGTGGATTCTCTTAATGGCGAGGTACTGCACCCGATACTGCAGGAGCTTGTGACCACGCCCTTCTTCCGATATTTTAAGGTACTTACCTTTGTTTGGTTCCATCTTGTACGTACGTCTCTTTCTGATATCAGTTTTTTGATGGACGCCTGTGGTGGGTAATGTAATCTCATCCACATCTGGTCTACTGTTCTGTCATTTTATTGTTCATCTGGAGAAAGAAGTCACAGAACTCTCATTTTATTTTTTTAACACTTTAACTAATTCATTTAAATGCCCAAAAATAGCCTAAAAATTCGTAAAAATCACCTAAAATCATGGGGTAAATTCTAGACCCAGACCACTAATGATCCACTAGGACACGAGTGTTACAACCACTGTATCATGTCAAAACGCATTAAGTACTCAATGCACTCTATCAATAAGGTCTGTGCAACCCATGTTTGGGTCTGTGCACAGTTAAGTAAGGTCAGTGCAATATGTAAAACACCCAAGATAGGGTCAGTGCAAAGACCAACCAAATTCATGCAATGTGCATCAAAGTCAGTGCAATGATGAATAAGGTCTGTGTAGACATGAACACAGTCTATGCAATTAAGAACATCAATGCAAGCCTACCCATTTTCAGCTCAAGGATTCTAGATTTAGTCATGGTATGCCAAACTCAATCCGATCAACCAGAAAAGTAAAAGCAGTTAAAGCCAATTGATCTAACTGTTTAAAGATGACATTAGAAACAATGTCTATTAGGAAAATCTGAAAACTCCATAAATAGCACTTAAATGATATGCATGAGAGCATCAAATAACATTGAGTCCAATTCAAACCAAGGAACTAGGCTCAAAGTGCCAGGGGTCGACCCATGGGGTCGACCCATCCTAATGAGACAATGAAGGCTGCCTCAGCAGTCCAATGCAAATTGAAATCACATCAAGGGCATTCTAAAGCAACTCAATCAAACATTCATGTAAGCCAAGATTAGTTCATCGACATAAATTGTAAGTGTAGTTCAGAGCAAATACAACCATGGACAGCAAGATATCAAGCAATTGTCAGTTCAATGAAAGACCAATATAGAATGTGCATGAATATAGAATATGCATGAAAGCACTGATGCAAGCGTCAACATCAAGGATGAATACATGAAAGACCAGTAGATTTTCACCTGCAAAATAAGATATCATCATGTTAGCTTGTTTATTATCAAGATGTCATTAAACATAAAACACACAATATATTGGAGTCATCAAAACCATTGTCAAAGACAAGGAGGGGCACACAGAACCCAACAATCTCTCCCTTTTTGATGATGACAATATATTGTGACCACAAAAACTCTCTCCCTCTCTCCCTTTGACATTATCAAAAAATGGGGGACGCGGTGAACAGATGTGAGAGTTCAAACAACGATAGACGGATATCTAAAGTCAGTGGGGCACGAACCCAACAATGAACCTCTCTTGAGAGGAAGGTGTGAGAGTTATGAACAAGTATGAAACTAAGAACATGTGTGTTTCTATGAACATGTATCTAGAACTGAATTTAGAAATTTGAAACTATATGAAGAGTGTAAGACTAAGTTATGCACAAAATGTTTTGTGCTATAAAGCACGTTATTCACCCCCAATCATCATGAACAAAAACCAACTGACGATGAGTTATTTGACCGATTATCTACATGTATATCCTAAAGATGCAGAATTTGGAATGAAATATGATATGACCAAACGAATCAAGCATTCAGGCACTCAAGCATACATAAATAAATATAGACTCATGCAAGTCCCTTCGGGACATGTGTAAGGATAATGCAATCGATTTTAGAACATGATGTGCATGAACAATACTAAGTGGGTTGTGCTTACATAAATATGTACTGCATAAACCATAATAACCGACAGATTCATAAGGAACATTCAAACAATCAAACCCAAGGTGCATATGTGATGATTGAGTAATGAATTTCAAGGTAGTATGAAAAATTAGATTTTCTAAAAAACACTACAAAGAACTTATCATCCATACACTTACATACACAATGCTCGACTATTGGTAGCTACGTATGACCCCATTTTTTTTATATGTACTATAAATGGTGTGACTAACCTTTTGACACGAGTCGTATCCTTTGTCTCAGGGACACTTCTCGGTTACTAAGTTTCGTCACTTATCTTAACTGTGGATATTGTCACTTTTTGGCGCGAGTTGTATCCTTTATCTTAGGGGCACTTCCCGACTACTTGGTGGTGACGGAAGAAATGAAATCTCTACGTAAGAATCAAACATGAGAGTTGGAAGAGCTCCCTAAAGGAAGAAAGTCATTAGGTGCAAGTGGGTCTATAGGCAGAAGGAGGAAACATTTGATAAAGGAGTAAGGTACAAGGCAAGATTGGTGGTCAAGAGATACTCATAAAAGGAAGGGATAGACTATAATAAAATATTCTCCCTAATCGTGAGGCACATCTATTAGAATCCTATTAGCCATGATGTCCAAGCTAAATCTAGAGTTGGAACAATTGGATATCAAGACTATTTTTTTGCATGGAGAGCTCGAGGAATAGATTTTCATGGAGCAACCATAAAGATTTAAGGTGGCGGGACAGAAAAATCTAGTATGCAGGTTGACAAAATCATTGTATGAGCTGAAACAATGACCGAGACAGTGGTACAAGCATTTTGACACATTTATATTAAAGATTAGCTATACCCGCTATGAGTATGATTGTTGTGTTTATTTCAGAAAGCTTGCAAATGGTACCTATGTTTTCTTGATGTTGTATGTGGATGATATGCTGATTGCTGCTAAAAGTATGAATGATGTTAACCATCTGAAATCTCTGTTGAGCAAGGGGTTTGAAATGAAGGATCTAGGTGCTCTAAATAAAGGATCCTGGGGATGGAAATCTCTAGAGATAGGAAAGTAAGGAAGCTTTGGGTCTCTTAGAAGGGATACATCCCAAAGGTGTTGGAGAGATTTGGCATGAGCAATGTCAAATCAGTAGGTACACTTTTGACCTCTTACTTCAGGCTATCTATTGCTCAGTCTCCACATACAGAAGCTGAAGTGAAGATGATGCTAAAGGTTCCATATGCAAATGTAGTTGGATGGTATGCTATGGTATATATTAGACCTAATCTTGCTCATGCAATAAGTGTGATTAGCAAGTTTATGGCTAATCTAAGTAAATAGTATTTGCCTGCTATGAAATGGGTGTTTAGGTATCTGAATGGAACACCAGATCATTAGTTTCAGTTCAGCACAAGGCATGACAGAACTGTTTCAATTATATGGTATGCAGATGCTGATAATACTGGGGATCTAGATGACAGGAGATCTACAACATGGTTTGTGTTTACTTTGGATAGAGGACCTATTTGTTGGAGATCCATGTTACAGGCAGTGACAACATTATTCACTATTGAGGTAGAATATATGGCAGTGATAGAGACAACTAAGAAAGCTTTGTGGTTGAAGGGACTGTTGGTAGAACTTGGCGTGGTTCAGTAGGTAGTTCAGTTGCAGTGTGACAGTCAGAGTGCAATATATTTGGCAAAGAATTAGATTTATCATGCTAGAACGAAATATATAGTTGTCAGGTTTTACAAGATAAGAGAATTGCTCAGTGTCAGAGAAATTGATCTTATGAAGATGGGGACCAAGAGAATGCAGCAAACATGTTGACAAAGCTAGTCATAGTAAAGAAATTTAAGCACTACTTGGATTTGCTCTATATGACTAGGTGCTAGCTGGTGGAGGTAAGAATCCTAATGTTCATCAAGATAGAGATTTATTGAGATGTGACTCATATTCTTCAAGGTGGTGAATATTCAATGATTGGAGCAATTTAAGGGACTTAGATGATGGATCGTCTAAATTCAAGATAGACGAAGTCCTAGTTAGATGAAGTACAAGTCACTTAGAAGAAGCATCGTCTAAGCCGAAGGATCGTCTAAGTTGAAGCATCGTCTAAGGTAGAAGCTGGAGGTGACTTAGACCGATCTACACCGTCTAAGTAGAAAGCTAAAGGTGACTTAGATGGAACATCATCTAAGTGGAAGAGCCTAGACAATACATCGTCTAAGTCATAAATCCAGACAAAGAAGGTTAAGGATCGGGTCGAGACCAGGCAGAAAGTGGACGATACGTCCTAGGCAATGCGTGTGGAATTTCTATATGGTTAGGAGTTTAATAAAAGATGTTGTTATCGTTCTAACCAAATATTGGATAGGATAAAAATTGGGGGAATATTCTCTTTTACCCGTCCTGTGACCCTACCCGGGCACGAGAGAGTAACCTGACCACCCTTGACTCGCTGCCGGTTTCTCAACCGTGCAAGTCCGAACGCTTCCCTCGTTAGGGGCATACACAAGCTTGTTAGAGTCCCAGGTTGCATATCCAACTCGGCGTCGAGTTCGCGTCTTCGTCCCGCATCATAAGGCCAAATTGAAGTCTCTAATATTCTTCATGTCTACACCTTTTGCTTCCTTGCTCTTATAAACTCTGCCCCAAGCAATGTTGTGCCAACCTCTACCATTATTTTCACTGCCCTTACATAAAGATCTTGTCTAAATGTACTCCAATTTCTTGACCACCATCTTCAGAATTCGAAAAATAGAAAGAAAGTAGATCGACAAGCTGTCAAGCACAGATCTACATAGTACCATGTGCCCTTCATATGATATAAGTTTGGCTTTCCAACTTACAACTTACAAGTCTGGACTATATCTCTGCACCGTCACCTGCCAGTCTCTACAGTGAAGCGGCCCTGGAGACATAGGAAGTCCCAGATAAGAGAAATGAAACTCCTCAATCTTGCATCTTAATAAGGAAGTCGCACGTCTAAGAGCTGACTCCTTCATGTTGATCCCTGCAATTTAACTTATGCCATAGTTCACCTTGAACCCATTGATATCCTAAAATATATCTTGCCTCCTTGGCATCAATGAGCTGGTGCTCTTTGTCTGCTCGGAAGGGGATAGTGTCATTAGCATATTAGAGGTGGGTGATACTACTAGCGGAGTGCCCGGCATGGGCCTCTCTAATCAAACCTGCCTCCTTTGCTCTCATTCACAACTTTCTCAAAATATGAGCCATCAGAACAAATAAAAGTGGATGTAGCGAATCCCCCTACTGAAGCCTTTTCTTCTTGGCGAAATTAGCAGAGGGCTGCCCATTAATGAGCACCACGAAGGAGGCGGAAGAAATACACTCTCGAATCCAAGAAATCCAAGAGTGATGAAACCCCATCTTAGCAAGCACCTGGAGGAGACAATTCTAATTGTCTTTATCGTAGGCCTTTTCAAAGTCTAGCTTGAAAACCACTCCCTTCTTCTTCTGAAATTTCATAGCATATGAGCACTCATGACCAACAAGGAAATTCTCCTGGATGTGCCTCCCCCTTATGACCCCCTTGTTGCCCACCCACTAAGCCATCAATTACCTTCTCTAATCCTCTGGCCAATACCTTTGAGATGATTTTGTGAGTGCTATTTAACAAGGTAATGGGTCTAAAGTTAGCCCACTCCTGCGCACCCTTCTTCTTAGGGATCAAGCCAAGGAAAGTTTTGTTAATACCCTTCAAATGAGCCCTGCCCTCTTCACCAATAAGGTCCTCCTTAACAATGTCCCAACATTCTTGGAAGAAAATCATAGGAAAATCATCCAGCTCTGGGGTTTTGTCTCCTGCAAGAGAAAAGGCCGCTTGCTTGATCTCCTCATCTCGAAAGGGATCCACCATTGCCTCACTATCTGCTACAGTGAGATGAGGAAGCAAGTCATCTCCAAAGGCAGGTCTGCATGTCTACTTCTCTGTGAAAAGTCTAGCATAGAACTCCCTGGCAAGTTTTTTGATAGCCTCCTCCTCGGTAAAGGTATCCACTCCGACCCTGATGGAAGCAGTATGGTTGGTCTTTCTTCTACCTGAAGCAATTTTGGGAAAATATGTCTTTTCTCTGTCACCTTTCTTAAGTCATCTTTCTCTGGATCTTTATTTCCAATATATTTCTTTTCTGATAAGGATTTCATCATAATTTGTCCTCAAGGAGTCTTTGCTCAACCAGTCCTCATCGTCCACCAAGCCTGCCTCTTCTAGACAATCCATCGCTTGTATCTGCTGTAGAATTCTGACCTTTGTCTGACTACTGGTAAGGCATTTGCTAGCTCCGCATCTGCTGAGCACTTGTGATAAATGACATAGCTTACCGATCAAAGTAGCCAAGCAAGAGCCAGTCTGCTTGTGTGTATCCCAAGCCCGTCTGACTGTATCTAAGAAAGGCTATTTTGATTCTAAAAAATAAAAAAAATTGAAAATGACAAAGAACCAAGTTGGTAACCTATTGTATAAATTTCTTGATCTCAGAAATGTTGTACTTGAAATTATGAATGGTTTTGTATGCATGTGTAATCTAGAAATAAACTTGTTTTGTTACAGAAACCTGAAACCTATTGATGAGTAATTCTGAAACCTTTAGAAATTAAGATACCTTGCTGGTAACCCGATCATGTTCAGCTCCACATTAGTAAACTTAAAAGTATGATTAGCTCACTTAAAATCACGTGGAAGCATGTTTTCATTATGATATGATAAGATTGAGCATGATTCAGATTTTGTAATATGATTGTGAATGCATATACAATTTGAATGTTATGAATGAAAAATAGCAGCATTGTGTGAGGTTAGACTTTGGTCCCTTTTGTAGGATGGGGATACGTGATGCCGCAGAAGTAATAGAACCTAGGGGATGGCGATATGTAATGCCTTGGTCAAAAATCCTATTAATTCGGCTGGTTCATTCTGTGGGACGATAATACGTAACACCACAGAACCGCGGGGACGGCGATACGTAACGCCTCGTGCGGCAAGAGTCTAGGTGGGAGTTCACTCTCGGGTCTGCATAGTACTCATTCGTTTGTTTGTGTGTGGGCCTCCTATGTTTGCAGTAGCTGTTTGTTTCCATGAATAACATAAATTGTGTAACCAATGAAAATGTGAAAATGTGCAACTAATCACCTGTAGTAGACTTAGTGCGTGCATGGGTATTTTACATATTAGATGATAAATGTATATTTCCACGTATGATTACTTTTAAGCAAATGAGAATGAATGGATTGTGATATTGTTAACAATTGAATTATGTATGTTGATTGGATATATGAATGCGAGTTAACCGCAATTTCACTAGGCCACCTACTAAGCATCACACTCACCCCCTCTGGCACACTTTTTTAGGGGACATTATAGAGGAGGTCGAGGAGGAGGCTGCGACTGGCGGCATCGAGACAGTTCCCGCACAAGTGGGGTCAGTGCCTGGACCGGTCGTCACTGAGGGTGCCGGGGGTACGTCGCCTGGTGTCGAGGATCCTTCATCTACCGAGCTTCATGATGGGCCAGAGGCCTGATGTATTAGCTTTTCTTCCTTTTCCTTTAATGTGGCCGTGTAAAATTTTCCTTGTATTTATGATGGCGGTAAAATTAAATGTTGAATTGACTGCTTCTTACCGCCTTTGGCGCTATTTGACCACCGTATCTGTAGTTGTTTGGGAAGGTGACGATTTTCTCTGCGGATATCTCGCGTGCCGATTGGTTAGGCAACTGGCATGGTACTAGCGCCTGTCCGTCTTTCCGTGCTTTGAATGACTTATCACTTCGCGTGTTCCCATTGAGGGGATGTTGGGGGAAACGAGATAACCACCTTTAGGGAAGGGTTTCTGCCTTTCGCGTTTCTTCGAGGGGAAAGTCATTTAAGACAATAGGTCTCCTTCGGCCTATAAAAGGTCTCGAAGGGCATCTCCTCCTCTCTTCATCGCTTGAGTCCATCCCTTGTAGTTCTCCCTTTCTGCGAAGTGTTGAGCTATCGGTCTTGGCGAAACATGGAAGGTGCTTCAGAGGATGAAGATGCAGATAGCAGTAAGGGGGAGATTCCTACTACTCCAGTTTGGAAGAGTGCTCAACAGTCGATGGGCGGTTTGGGAGAGGGCTCAACAAGCAGTGGCATGTCTTATCCCTACTTCTGGACCACCAACACTATCTTAGGAGGGAGGTAGAAGCAGACGAATAGGGGCATCAGGCACCGCACCCTTGTCCTATGCTCGCCTCACCTCCTTCCCTCCCCTACCTTCTTTCTTTCTGCCTTCGATCCCGTCCCCTAGAGGGGCAGCTCTTCCAATTTCCTTCTTTTTCTTTCTTTCTTTTCTTTGTTCTTCAACCAACCTCTTTTCCTTCACTCTTTGCGGGATGCCTTTTACCATCCTCTTTTTCATCGTATCGCGTAGAGGGACCTTACTAGGGGACAATTCAACCCCCCTTCTTGTCTGCCATCTACTCTGGGTCAACAAAGGACGTAAAGCATCCACTTTTGTGTTAATCTCTATTATTTGTTTGATAGTGCATGTTATTACATTCCGGTAAAGTGCTGCATTCTAATATAGCCCTGAAGATGGTAGGGTACTGTTATGATGATTTTGAGACCAAGGCCTTTGGCTATGAGCCTCAGGTGTATGACCTAGGTCACGATTCTTATGGAGAGTACAACCAGGACCATGGCCACCAATAGCCACATGTCCATGCTATGGACATAGGTCCATCCTATGAGCCCTCACATGAGGTGCAAACCGCTGCTGGGGAAGCATCCCATCCCAAGACATCTCATCCATGCTGGGTGTCCTTGCTACCACTTAGCTCAATCCTGAGCAACTTCAGGCCCTTCAGGCCATCTTGAAGGGGAAATTTGTTTCTCCCTCTCCCCCGAAGCCAACCCCAGTTACCATACCCCTTTAGGAGCCAGCACAAGCTATTCCTTCCCCTTCACCCCTCGGGCAAGCAAGTCAACAACCTCCGTCTTTCCAATTCTCCTCACAATCCCTAACCCCTGCCATCCCTCTAACACCAATTCAGCCGGGTCCATCCACTGATAGACCCCAATACCCCTCTCATTTGAGGTTCCCTTCTCAGGCCTCCGGAAGGCCAGTCCCTCCTCCGTGGCAAGCGCCACCTTCACTTACCAATGCGCTCGCCCAGTCCCTCCTCACTAAACTAAACAAAATGGATGAGCAATTCTGAGACTTGAAGAAGATGGTGGACGTAAAGTCCACCCTTGAGGTCTCCCTACCGGTTCTCCCAATATTCCATCTCCCTTCCTCCAAAATGCCTACGTACCATAGGTACAACAGCGCTGGCAACCCCTTCATTCATTTGAAGGACTTCATGTACGAGTCCTCTTTCTGGCAAAATGATAAGAGATCAGTGACATATCTATTTAGGAGATCGTTGGACGGCCCTGCGCTGGAATGGTTATATTCCTTAGAACTGAGTGATGTCGAGAATTTTGATGTGGTCCAAAGGAAGTTCCTCCAGAAATATCAGGATCGGGTTGGCCTATCCCTTTCTATCACCGATCTAGTGGCTGAGAAGATGAGGTCGGACGAAGATTTCATCCAATATGTTGCTAGATGGAGGTTCGTGGCTGAAAGAATAAGAGATACCTGTTGGGGTATGAGAAGATGTAGAGGGGGGTGAATAGATTCAACACCTAATTTTTGACCACGAAAATAGACTATGTGAGAATCAGAAACACAGTGAAGAGAAACTGATACAAGGCAGACTTACGTAAGGGATGTTAGTAGTGAAAAGATACGAAGGCATTTATTCACCATAAACACCTGTGAAAGGTGGAAAATAAAAGAGATTGAAAATGCATAGCAAGCCATGACACAAGTATTTTAAGGTGGTTTGGTTGACTCCAGGCCCGCCTACGTCCACCCCTTACCAACTTGATGAGGCTTCCACTCTTTGGCCAAAAGATATACACACATATGCTGGAAGTCCAAGAGAACGCGGGGACAAGCCCCCCCCCCCCCACACACACATGAGGACAAGTCCTCAACACACACGAGGATGAAATCCAATAAAGAAGGAACAAAGACAAAACAAGAAGACGAACACACCCTCTGCAACTAAAGCTTACTCGGTGACAACTTCCCCACACACAAGTTCATTTTGAAGATGAAAAAAGGCAAGAACAAAAGAAACAGGAAACAACAAACAAGAAACAAGAAGCAAGAAGAAGATAACTGGCTACATTGGAATCTCAGGACGATCTCTCTCTTTTCTCCTTCTCCCTTCGCTCTTATTTTTATGTCTAAGCTTTCTCTCCAGGCTTCACTAGCAGTGATGGCAGCTCCAACAACATCTTCATGCAAGAGGGGGTATCCAATTTATAGGCACAAGAGGTAGGAAATTTTCCTCCAAGGTCCTGCCACTTGATTGGCAGGAATAAATAAGTGAGGTTTGACTGAGTCTTCTTCGACCAGCAACAAGGAATAACACCAGACGAGATCAGGGCAGAGATAGAGAACTCGTTGAGTGAAGCGGTGTTAGTTCAGGTCCTAAGTGGCCTGTTCTGCACACCTGGGGAAGAAAATTCATAAAATGCTCCTCCGGATGCCGAACGGGACGCCGCTTTAGTATCATGGACGTTGACTGGTAGTAGAAACTCTCAGCTGAGCAGTGCCTCCAGAAGCCATGGGACGTGGCCATGGGAGCTCCATGAAGCCATCTCTGGTCACTGGCCAGGCCTGATCTGCACAGTCGGGGAAGAATGGGTCCTCTGGGCAGTAGGAATATCGGATGCCGGCAGGACCACCACGGCTGAGAAGATGCCTTGACGAGCTTTCCGATGATTATGGTACATCTTCAGATGATGCCGAATGACTTCGGGATAGGATCTGCAACTCTGGCCTTTGCTGTTGCCTGCGAACTGAGATCTGTTGGTAGAAGATGATGGGGGGAAATGGGGCATATGGGAGGGGAAATGCCCCATACCGAGGGTTTCTATTGGCACTATATCTCAGCCGTAGATATAGTCCCACGTTTTCTCGATGTTTCACATTTACCCCACTATTTCTCAGTGATGAATGAGCCCTCCACGGGATATTCCTTCATTCGGACAGGTGATTTTATCATAGAGGCCTCTGTAAGTCTACGCGAAGCCTTGGATTCCCTCAAGGTCGCTGAGCAGGTTGTACCATTAAAACTCATGAACACTTTTTGAATTACCATGTCACTCTAAAGAAACATGGTAGAATGGCCCTCATGGTTTGCTATCTAGCTTCCATGAGAATGTATCTTGAGCATATGGAATGGGCAACCACACCATTACCATCACTCATGGATTTAGTGCCTTCACGTAGACACGAATTCTTTCTACCTTATTATGACCACGGAACAAGCAACCATATACGTATGGGCACTTATTCTAGAAATCATGGCACCCACTAGGGAGCCAAGTCTACCCAGTTTTCCAATACGTATCGTGATTGAGCAGTTTTAATCGTAGTACATCCCTACATGAAAGTTCTATCGTTGAGTTCTAATTCTACATGATCTATCTTAAGTTCTTACAAAGTTCATTCCTTTGGAATTCTACATTGGCTATAATTGTAGTGGATGTCGAAAATATACATGACTCAATACTTGTGCATATAGGGCCCGATCTGGTCCTGGGAGGAGCACCTGAAAGTACTTGTGTCCACGAGAGCTATTATTGATCACGGTGTGGCATTGCCCTAAAGTGCATAACTTGCTTGATTGACATTTCACGAATCGTACTTGACTTGACTTTACATGACATGACTTGCGTGGCCCGGTACAGGTACTTACTTGCTTGATAACGTGATAGCCAATTCACATGACATGACTAGATATATTTACATGCTTGACCATCTTGATATACTTACATGAAATCTTGAAATCTTGCTAGTTCATTCTATTATCTCCTACAATACTCTTGTCATTTTCGTGCGTATTCGAGCATGCATAGTTATACCTGCATTCATGCAATATATAATTACTTTAAGCAAGCGAGTTCTTGAGATATAATTCCTACTGAGCATTGACTCACCTAGTGTTTTCTCCTATTTTTCAGGTAATTTTGATGACAAAGCTCAATCCGATGGGGATGGACAAGAGTGAAGAGCATAGAGCCATTTCAACTATCAGTGTCGTTACTTAGTCATGTTTTCCTATTTTCTTGAGTCAATCATTGAAATTTTCTTTTATTGAGTCCTAGTTCTCTTTTTAAGAGTTGTAATAGAAGTGCTTTGAAGCTATGATGAATAAATGACTTGGTTATCTCTATTTGTGCGCGCTCTGTCTTTGTGTCGAATAAGCTTATGCTCTAATTGACATGATTGACATAACTCATCACATGTTTTCGGGTTCCTTCTGCGCTCAGGGCATGACAGTTTTTGTGGTATCAGAGCCTAGGATATTCAATTCCTAGGAAACCCAATGTCACGTCCCGAGCGACAGTGAAAAACGTGGATGAAAATGATGGGAAACGAGCATGCAATGATAAGCAATTGACTAGACGCCTAGACCAAAAATCAAATGAAAATCACTACTCCCTGAACCAGAGGCTCAAACAGATGTAGAGAGCCTCCCTCCTAGGCTACAGTTCGCTCAAAATCTCGACAGCACTTTGACGTAGACGCTGGATCTCCCCCCCTCGCGACCTTGGACTAAGGGTTCTATTTATAGACCCCTGAAAGCCTTGCCTCGAATTAGGGTTTTCCAGTGAAAATTAGGCGGGGATTATTAAAGATAAATCATAGATAATCCTCATATCTCCCACCAGGATCAAATGGGATCTCATTTGGTTGAGAATCCACGGAGAAAATGGCAGAGCAAGTGAGAGACTTAACCACAGATGGAGAGAGAAAAGTCAAATAGCCCAAGGATCTCGGCTTGGTACGTGGTCGCACGATAGGCCACCTAACAATGTACATGGTCTAATAGTAGACCGCTTACAGGTGTCGGTGGTAAATAAAATGAAAGATAAATAATCCACTTATCCCCAAGAAACAGACCGGCTAACCCGACGTAGGACGCTCAGGATAAACGTGGTCCAATGATAGACCGCTCAAGAGTATACGCGGCCCATTGCTAGACCGTGCACCTGATGTCAGTGATAAATCAGCAAAATAGATATTTATCTGAAAAACCAACCATTTTAGGACTCTTGCCACTAAACGGTCTAATGATGGACTGTCCAACTTGACTGAACAACCTAATGATAGACCGTGTACATGGTTGTCGGTGAAAATTCAGAAAATAAGATAAATATCCAGAGATAAATATACACGATCTTCCAAATGACCGTCCAAATCCTACACGGCCCATTTCTAGACCGCGCATGTGCTTGGTGGTGAAAATTAATCAATTGGGATGAATAAGCCCATTTACCCCAAAGACCAAGTGAAATCAAGGCCCATTAAGCCCGATTTCAAGAGCAAACCTAGCTAGGGAGGAAGTTACTCATAAAATAAGCCCAAAGACATGCCTGGAAATGGCCCAATTAGTAATGGACAACTCGAGGCATCAAGAATAATGGTAAGAAGAATGACCCAACTCATAGGCAAAAAATGGGTGTCAATAGATGCCCCTCCAGACTCAGCCTCTGGCCCCGGCAGGTTACGTTGGCACTTCCGTCAGACCTCAAGCATCGGAATGAGCAGAAGAAGTTCCAGCCAAGGACCGTGCTGCTCCTGTTAATGCAGAACTAGTCAACAATGATCCTCCGGCGAATGAGGTTCAAGAGGTGACCCTCGAGACTCTCATGAAGGAGAACCAGCATTTGAAGGCCCTCTTGCAAGACCTTATTCAGGAATGAGACCTTCACCCTTAGCCACTTGCTAGACCTCCAGCCGAAGCGTCGGCCCTGCCAGTTGGGCCCAATGGTGCCAACGCCTCAACGGTGGCTACCCGAACCCCGACAGCAACCGGGTTTGGCACGCTCCCAACCGAAGCTCATCCACGAACATCCAATATGCCAATTCCAGAGAATTTTATGGCACTGCACCAGATGATCAAGTGGATGATCGAGACAAAGCTTGCCCAGTATGGGGAGGGGTTGCGACTATAGATCTCTATAGTGTCCCCTACTAGCTGCATCACCAGCTGAAGAAGCTCCCTCCGAAGTATGCCAAGCCCCCGAAGCTACAGAAGTTCGATGGGCAAGGGTCTCCACGCAAGCACTTGGCCTACTACATCACGGCCATGGGTGAGCTAGCATTGGACGAGTCATATCTCCTCCATTACTTCGTCACTTCACTTACGAGAATAGCCTTCCAGTAGTATTCCCACCTGAAGCCTAACTTAGTCATTGATTGGGCAGATCTCCAGAAGAAATTCCTTGACCATTTCTAGATGACCGAGCGAAAGATCTCCCTGGCCGAGCTCTATTCTCTTCGACAGAAGAAGGGTGAGAGCGCTCCCGACTTCACAAAGAAATGGTGAGACCTCAAAATGAGGTGTATCAACCCGGCACTCCAAGAGGATGCCATTACCATATGTCGATGAGGCTTGGCAGCTGAGGCCAGTGAAAAGATCCTCGACACCAATATCAAAAGCTTCGACCAGCTCAACTCGGCAGTCGTCGAAATAGAGATGTTCTTCGCCAATAACCCGAGCTATACTTCAGCAAATGGTAAGCAGACACGAGAATGCCAACCCGATAAGGAGGCGAACATCATTGAGTTCACCCCCGCCGCTAAAGCTAGTAAGGAGGCCGACCCAAGTGATTCTGACAAGAAGCTAGCAGACAAGCCGGCCGCTCCTTCCTTCTAAGAGCATATGACGACACCCTTCTCCTTCAGAAAGGAACACACGAAGATGCTCTTCGACCTCTACATGGCCCAGAAGATTATCAAGCTACCAGAAGTTCGCAAGCCGGACGAGGCTCAAAAAATCGATGATCCTAGCTATTGCTCGTATCATCGCATGCTAGCCCACCCACTTGACGATTGCTACATCTTCAAGACCCAAGTGTAGAAGTTAATCTGAAACGACCTCATCAAAATGAAGAGTGGTCTCATCGATCCCCTGCAGCCACATACGTGGTCCAAGCCAGCAAGGCAGCACATGTGGTTTACTATTTGGCTAATGTGATTCACATGATGGCTGCATTCTCTCTCTCTAACGTCGAAATAGGAGAGCCGAGTACAGTCAAGGCGAGCATTCACTCTAGTACCTGGGGTGGAGACCCTTACATGACCGCATACCCCTCTCCTTTCCCAAAGAAAGACTTGGTGGCTCTTCGATATCCTCATCGAGAGGGGGAAAATTATGCCCCACGACCCGCCGATGGATTACACCTAATGGGACTTCAGACACCCCCAGTGTTGCCCTTTCCATGCCAGAATCTGCCACGTGATTAAGTCCTGCAAGGAAGTTCAGTACCTAATCTAGGAACAGATCTAGTGGGAGCAAATCAATGTTGAGGGAAACTCTATAGCACTCCTGAGATTTTGACAAGCCGTCGAAGAAACCATGAACATCGTCGGAAGTGCACCAGAGCAACCAGATCATCCTTAAGAAAATGGGCACGGGCTGCCTTATCAACACACCCTAGAATGGCTTTAGTTTCGAACCGATAATCGAGAAGTTCTCGAGCTATTGCAAAGGCACAGTGAGCAGGACGCCAATCAGGAGACTGGACCGAGTGATTTATAGGTCAATGTCATCCATCCTCTTGTCACCCCTGCTCCACCAGACTCCCAAACATTAACAACCAGCCGGCCAGCCCTTGCTATGTCGGTCATGCAATGGCGGCCCTGGCAAGAGCTGGTGTCTCTCCCATTCTCCAAAGAGGATACCGTTAGGCTAATCCGAGTCCTTCTCGGCCGAGTGGATGTCCTAGTGGGCGAGATGATGATGGGCAGCCCAAGTTCCTCTCGCTCTTCCCTTACCCTACCCCCATCTCCGGTATCAGGAGGTAGGAAGGGGAAGCAAAAGCAGGGTGAGTTTTTTACCCCATCATGTCGTGTCTCCTTGATCGACGAGCCCTTGGGTCCTCTCCGCATGCTCTGTAACCCAGTCCAGACTATAAAGAAGACATCTTCGGAGCCTTCAGTAACTCTAGCTCGTAAGTTGGGCCCGCCAATACAAGGCCCTCTCGACAAACGAAGTTTGGGCAACTACTCGAAGCGGCAATACCCTACTATGTCTTCGACTGTTACCAGACCCTGCCCCCAGCCGGATCACAAAGGCAAGGATAAGGAGCAAGATGCCAAACATGTCTCCACGTCCTCATCTCAGCAAAAGACTTTGCCACCGCAGGTAAGGCATCAAATGGCGCATACATCTTCAAACATCGGCCCCAGTGTACTAGCTCAGTAGGAGATACTTCCCCTACCACTACGGATAAGGCATCTAACCGTGCATATATCTTCAGGCATCAGCACCAGCATGCCAGCTCACCACAGACCTCATTCGCCACCACGAGTAAGGGATCAAATGGCGCATATGTCTTTAGACGTCGGCCCCAATGCACTAGCTCATCAAAAGCTATCTCATTCGCCACTGCAAATAAGGCATCAAATCGTGCACATGTCTCCGAACGTCGATCTCAGCATTCCTGCATACCAGGAGCTACCACCCGAGGTCATCGAGCAAGCGATCAACGTCACCTTCCAAATATAACAACCGAAGGATGCCTAAATTGAAATCTGGGCAAGGAAAAGCCATCAACCTCACTCTGCCATGTCACTAGCTCTGAGAAATCCTTGCGGGGATCCATCAACTTTGGCTCTAGCACCTCTCCCTCCTACTCCTTGGAGGTTGTCATCGCCAAGAAACAAGAGTGGAATAGGAGGAAGAACCTCAAGAGGCGGCTTAAGAAATAGTCTGAGCAAGCAGCAGCCTTAAGAAATAGCTGAGCCAATGCCCCTCTAGAAGCTATAGCAGCTCATCGACAACCTAAAGGATTATACCCCTCCTCGTCCCACCGGAGTGGTCCCACTCGACCGTTACATCTCGTGGGAAGAAATGCAGAAGCGAGCTTGCCTTAGAAGCTGAGCCAAAGATATGATCCAAAAGATCAAGAACGGTGAAAGGCTCCTCTTCCCAAAAGAACTCCACACCCTATCTCATTCTTCCTCATCATCGTCGAGGATGATGGTTGTTTCGATGAACTTCAGACATTTAAGGAGGGCATGACAGCACTGAGCAAGATCTTGGAGAAACCTATCAGGGATGGGTTTGGAGTGACGCGTCATCGAGCGCGTCACAAGCGTGGAAGGACTAGACACACTAGGACAAGACCCTACTTCACTAGACCCGACAGACTCTCCTTCCCTAGATTCAACGGATCCTACATCTAACCTAGGAGTGTGGAAATCTAATGGGAGAGAAGCAGGGGCCTCATGCCCCTGGGAGGAGGATGGACAGAACACAGCAAAATCCTCCACTGAAATCTCTGTTTTAAAATTGGCATTTTTTTTAGATCAGTGGAGAGCACAAAACACGACGGAGAGGACGGCGGAGGAGGAGGAAGTGCGAGAGGATAGATGGATGAGCAGAAAATATCAAGGAAGGGATCAGAGGAGGAAAACCACATATTGGAGGGATCAATTGGCAGGCACAGCCCACACGGACAAGTCACGATCAAAAATTCAGTCGGCATTTCCAATCGAAATGGAAATTGGAATAGCAGAGGATCAATCATGATAGGAGGTGAACGGGAAACAAAATCCAACATTTGGAAGATAGAAATAAGATGGGAAGGAGACCAAGACAAAGCAACAGGTGAGCTCCCCTCTTTTCGCAAACGCTGGGTTGGCTTTCCGTGTGAGTACGCCACAATCTGCACCTCAGGTCTTCTTAAACACTCTTCTTCATGGAATAGCTTTGAAAAAACTTCACAAAAATCATCAACATCATCAGTAGGCCCCTTTGGTGGCAATGGAGTGCCAAAAACTGTACAAGCAGCATCTTCTTTTTCATCATGGCAGGGTGGCATCTTGTAACGACCCAAGATCCAGATACCGAGAAGGACCCAATATGATTCGAATCCTGGCCCGTCGCCCAAGAGTCGGGGGAGTCGGAAGGGCCAAAAGGAGTGTAGAGGCACAAATAAATAGGAAATAAAGTAGGACAATTTAATAATTAACAGAAATAAATAAATAACTACTACTACAACAGAGTCCAGTCCAACAGAAAGTACAGTCTAAAAGCAGTAAAAAGTGCCACATGCCAAGTGAACACTCGGCCCGGCGAGCTGGCAAATAAGAACCTCCACATAGCACTCTCGAACCTTGAGGAAGAACCGCTGCACTTGAAAAGCAGAGATGAGTCTCCAAAATAGAGACTCGGTAGGGGTCACGTGGAACCCCAATCGAGAAAATCACAGTGAAAAGGAAAGTTATGCTAGCTAAGCTACTAAAGCAGGAACAACAAATCGGTGGCCAGTCAAAACTCGGCACTACGGCTACTCCTACTAGCAACAGAAGGAAAAAACCCAATCTCTCAATCTGGAATCGGACCACCCTAACACCAAACCTACTGAGGAAGCACTCACAGCAACCCTACCGCGGAAGTCTACCCACACAGGCACGACCAACTAGGACCGCACAGTCCTACAAGGCACAATGAGGCCTCAGTAACGCTACCAAGCACCTCTAGCCACTACCTCAGGAAAACACACTAGAATGGTCCAGAAACCACGTCTCGCAGATGGGAAACAGAACCCCAAAACATCGAAAAGTCATATCTCGCGTGAAATAATCAGAACTCACCGGTCAACCCGACCCAAAACTCAAAGGTCAAAGTCACTGGAATCGACAGTCTAACACTCCCTGTCCAGAACAGGAGTGCCTCCCACGAGAAGCACAGTCGGTAGCGTCCCCTGACGTCTTACACCACACCGCAGGTGTTCTCCCTGACACAGTAGCACCTACTGGAGGCACAGACACCGTTCAAGTAACCACAAAGCAAGTGACTAGCTTGGGTCATGCCCGTCGACGTGGGTCCAACCGCCCCCAACCACGTGCGCACACACAGACCATGCATCCTAGGTCTGGCCTCTAACTAGTTTTCCCCTCAGTCAGACTCTGGCTGACGACATGGGGCCCGACGAAGACCAGTCTAAATACCGGTACCGAAACCGGTACGTATCGGTTTCGGAACCGGCCGAAACCGGTACCGAAACCGATACTGCCATCCTTGTGTCAGTGGGTCCCTCCATGAGAAGTGGACGGATATACGAGTCCGGTGGTAGGTGGAGGGTGACACGTCCGCCTGCACGGAACGGGAGAAGAGGTTGCGTAAGCAAAGCCTCTCTCATTTTCCCACGTAAGGTCAATGGGAGCCAGAGCATAAGAAAGTGTACTACTCCTGGAGACAAAGAAGTGCAGCTAAGCAAAATGGGCAAGAGCAAGAACAGGGGCAGAGACAGAAGAGGCCAAGGCAGCGGCTGAAGTTTTTCGTAGTCTTCCAAGAAAACAAGCAGAGCCAAACGAGAGAAGAGTTGAGCCTCTCCAGCCTGCAGGAGATCAATCGTCTTGAAGCTGTCTTGCGTTCTCCTGAGCCAAGCTTGCAACAAGAAAGAAATTCTAAGCTGCTGGATCATCTACAGACCGTCTTACATCCAGATATCCAACACTCCACTGCTTCAAAGGAGTCTGGGAAGTCTTGTAGTTCTAAACTCTAGCTCTCTGTCTCATGTCTATCTCAGGAGTCTGGGAAGATCAACATGCATGATGCTACTGAGTTGAGACGGCACAGATGAAGAGACCTGAAGGGCAAATGGGACTTCAGCCCCTCCTCTACTGGAACCATGCTGGAAATGGAGGGGGAAGCCCCTATCCGGCTTCTGCCCCTTTCTATGCTCTCTGCTTTCTCCTCTCTCTTGTGGCACCTGAGGTGCCATGCCAGAATTCCCCCCCAACCCCCGTGTGCTCGCATGATGGGGCTGTAAGGCCATGTTCCATATGCTTATGTACTTTTATGTCTGTTTTAAGAATATTCTGCGAATATTGTCATCTCATGGATGGGTGCTAACGAGTACTTTTAACAAAAGGATGTTCAATTTTTTGGGACTAACACTTAAGTATGCAAGATATAAGTCTTATTTCATATCTGGTAAATTTTTGAGGATCGAAAACCAAAAAAAAAAAACTAAGTAGCCCTTTTAAGTATTTGTACCAGTTGAAAGGAAACATAAAATATAAGGCCCACTTTGTTAAACGGTTAGGATAACGTCAACTAGGATTGGGGCCGGTCTTAGCCAGTTACAAGGGGTATTCTCCGGTGATGTACCTAACCGACTTTGGTGGGGAACGATCTAATAGGGCCGCTGCAGTTCAAATTGGATGGGAAATGGCAAATACGCCATTCGACCCACATGGGTCGAATATGCTATTCGACCCATGTGGCCCCTAATCCTACCCGTTTAACAAAGTGGGCCTAAGTGATTAACAAATGTAAATTGATTAGAAGACCACAGCATGCATGTTCCTACATGTACCCAGCCTGAATGTTCCTACACTTGTCCATAACTCAAATGTCATAATACTTGATTTTCATATCCTTTAGCATGGGGATATCTATGAAATGTAACTGCATTCTTGCACTAGCTAAAATATATAAATTGGTGGAGGAAATACATTCATATAAGATGTTCACGTGAATACGGCTATCACAGCCAATAACATTCTAGTACAGAGAAGTTACACTTCTAAACACATTATGATGCGGAGTGGGACTCGTGACATCGGATGACGGACTTGATTAGTGTTTTGCATGGCAGCACTATTTACACGAATGACGAGCAGCGTCGTAATAACGTCACTTTCATTTTATTATGTATTTTCTTCTTTATTTGGGTCTAAACTAGTGGTCTCACGTAGATAGAATTAAGTCTCTAATTTGTATGGTCTTATTGGCTCATTTGAAGCTAATGTGGGTCTTTTGAGTAATGCTTTGTGCAACCTCTCTGTTAATTACACACAGGGGTGCTGCACGTGCAACACTTATTTTTTTAAAAAAAAATAGTGATCCCCACACCAAGCTAGTTTGGTGTGCAGGCCATGTCATCAAGTGACGTGACATGGGGGCCCAAAAAAAACCCAACCCTGTGAATAGTAAAAATGCACAGGTTTAGAATTGTGTGCCTTCACTTAACATGTCTGAATTTGTTGAATCAAGTAAGATTGAACTTATGCTTATGCTTATCATTATTGATCCATAACTAATACTTCTTTATCTGTTATCTTGACAACCCAGACTCATGTTCAAACACTTGGGGTACATAAAGGCTATCGCATCACCGTCACGTGGGACTTAAGTGAGGCTGAATAAAGGCACGTGATCCAAGACAAGAAGCTATCCTAAAGACTTGCCACGTGGATCATCTTACATTCTACACCTGACACGTGTACTTAAGAAATACACGGGAATGTGCTTTCCACACGCCTAAATTGGGAGTTCATGGGACCACAGAACTCAGGCTCTTTAAAAGGCAATCTTGTTCCTGAACTCAAAGCAGAGATTAAGAATGTAGAAGAAGAAGATTAGAGCAGATCAGAAGGAGAGGAGAAGAGAGCTAGAAGCATCTGAGAGGAGCTCAAGAGTGGAAGAGCCAGTTCTAGTGAGAGAGAAGAAAAATAGAGCGTCATGAGAAGGTCTGAGAGAAAAGTGAGATTGAGAGGCTTGTGTTCTGTCCTAACTTCTGGATCCGATCCAGAGTCAGATCGCTCCAGTGGAGCTATATTTTTCATATTCTATCATATTTTTCTTTATTCTTTAGTTTTCTCTTTTAACTCTCTGTAAGTTGTGTATCAGCGGAGCATGCTGTGGTGCTCAGCGACGGGGTGTAATCCTCGGACAGGAAGCTGTGAGGCTCAACTGGGTGTAGGGATTTTATCCCCAAATCTGTGGATCAGCAGACTCAAGCTATTTGGCAGCGGAAGCCTTACTCGGTTGAGTAAGGGGTGGACGTAAATCTCAAGCTCGAGATCAAACCACCTAAAAATTGAATTGTCTTCTGTGTGATTGAATGTCTCTTCTGCTCTGTGATTAGATGAAGGCATAGGATCGCTTGTTGCTAGCATGCATTTAATTTACCTGATACATTCATCTGTTATATGTGCCTAAGTTCTTCATCCAGTAGGTATATAGAAAGGCGTGGCTGGAAAGATAGGTTAAGCCTATCTAGAACGTCACCCCTTATGTGAGTAGATCTCTGATCAAACCTCTGCTGAGTACCAAACCTGGATGACTGACTGATTCCTCAATTAGGATTGTGATAACTCTTTATACATTGTCATTATTGAGAATTATTCTGAAATTCCTTTACCTTTTACTTGCCTTGTGATCAATCATTCAAGTGGTATTTAAAAAGGTTCAGTCAGAAGGATATGTTACGCCTATCGAGAAAGCTAACCCTTGCATGAAGAGATTCTTGAATCAACCCACCGCCAGGTACCATACTGAATTGTTTGATCTTTCTATTTAGAGTTCTCAGTTTCTGTCTACCATTTCTTTTCATATCTTATGATAGTTATCCCTTACTGTGTTGGCAGTTCTGTTGTTAGCAGTTCTTTTATTTTCGCATTTATTTTTAAAACTGCTAGAGATCTCATAAAATTGAGTTTGATCTATTCATCCCCCCCTTCTAGATCTGTGTTCATCTATTTCACACACACATCACCTTCTTCTTATCTTCTCCCCCTCCTCCCCTATATAATCACCTTCCTCTACCCCTCCACCCATCGTAACAAACCACCCCCTTCTCTCATCTCTTCTCTCCTCCTCTCCCTCTCACATGTTCTCATTCTCCACCCCCTCCCAACTCTCTTTTTTTCCTCACCTCTCTCTTTCTCTCACGTCCTCTCAACTCCTCCCCCCTCTCATTTTTTTTCTTTTCTTCTCATCTCATCCCTCTCTCTCCCCCATCTCTCTCTCTCTCTCACACACGCACACGTTCTCCCACCTCTCCCTCTCTATTTCTCTCATTTTTTTATTTTATTTTTCATCTCTCTCTCTGATCTTTTTCTCTTTCTCTCACCTCTTTTTTCACTCTTTCACACTTATAAATTGACAAAAAAAATAATACGAAGTCGGAATAAGGTAAAATATTTGACGGGAGCTTAGACGGAGAATTTGGAAGCTACCCGGGCAAGTCTTCACCACCCCTGCAGGGTTGCTATTTCACCTGCTGTGGGGTTTCACTGCTGCACCTGCTGCAAGGTTTTACTCCAGGAGGGGTCATGAGCTGTTGTTGCTGGAGGGTGAAGTATGGCCTGCTGAGGTTTGCTATCCCTACTGTAGGGTTTCACCCCCGGACAGACTGCTTCAATCTGGGCATGTTTCATCTGTTGTCCACCTCTTTATAGGCATGAAAAAAAAATGTTGCCAACAGGCATATCCACAAGGATTGGATAGTCCGAATTGATTGACTTGGTAGGGAGTCAGGGATTTAGGCTAATTGCTTAGCAACATTGCCTAGCATTGACAGCCCGAAAGGGGCATGGAAGCCAAGACCAAGAATTGAAAAATCAGTAGAGTTGGAGCCCAGAGAAGATGCGTAGGCCAACTCTTACCAGTAGGATTGAGGGATTTGACAACCCGAAAGGGGCGCATGAGTGAAGTCCAAAAATTTTAAAAGTGAGACAGCCCGGAAGGGACGTGTGACCTGAACCCAATGGGACAAAAGGATAGATTTGACAGTCCTAGTGGGATGTGAAAGTCAAACCCAAAAGGCAAATAGGGTTGGCAGCCCATAAAGGAACATATAAGTCAAACTCTATAAGTGAAAAGAATGAATTTAATAGCCCTAGTGAGACGTGCGAGTCAAACTCGAAGGCCAATAGGCGGATAGGGTTGGCAGCCCAAAAGGGGACACATAGGCCAAACCCTATAAATGAAAAGAATAGATTTGACAGCCCTAGTAGGACATGCGAGTCAAACCCAAAGGTTGATAGGCGGATAGGGTTGACAGCCCGAAAGGGGACGCATAGGCCAACCTTATAGAGGAAAAGATGGATTTGACTACCCTAGTGGGACCTGCGAGTCAAACCCGAAGGCCGATAGGCGGATAGGGTTGGCAGCCCGAAAAGGGACGCATAGGCCAACTCTATGGGACTGAAAGGACGAGTTTGACAGCCCTAATGGGACATGTGAGTCAAATCCGAAGAAATCAAAATAAGGGTGAAGCTGACATGTCGAAGGACATATGAGTCAACTCTAGAAAAGGAATTGATGGATTTGCCAGTCTGGGGGACGTAAGAACCGAATCCGGAATTGAAAATGTAAGTAGGGTCGACAAGCCGAAAGACATATGAATCAAGTCTACGAGAAAAACGAAAGGATTTGACAGCTCGGAGGACATATGAGTCAAATCCGATAGATCAAAATGTTGACGATCCTGGTGGGACTAAGCGTCGCATGGCGACAATGGACTTATAGCCATGGCGTCGTGATGAGCTTGCCGTCACAGGGTGAAGTCGTTGACTTAGATCCACCCACAGAACTATGCTACAGAGGAGCATTGTTGTGATCCTTTTTTTTTCACATTATCAACCCCACCGCCCTTTCTGGTTTTTCGCCGATGTTGGCCCTCTTTAGATTTTTTCCGATGCGCCTTTGTGGGTTTTTACACAGAGGGGTTACCCACTTTTGCCTGAGACGCCCTTGCACGTTTTCACCTCAGTCGAGTTAAAGGTCTTTTTGCCCATAGCCAAGCCCCGATATGGGAGGCGCCTAAGTCCACCGGGGCATCAGTATTCCATTTTTTAATTTATTTTTTAAGTTGAACCTTCATCAAGAAGAGGAATGTCCTGAGAAGACTGTTGCGGAAGCTCATGCGGTGGCACATAGTAGAGCTTCATATGCTTGCCATTAAGAGAAGGGAAGAGATTATTTCCCTTGTTGTCAACGACAGTGTAGGCGCCTCCTTTATATTATAGGCCTTTCGAATAATATAAGGTCCACGCCAGTTAGGTTGTAGTTTGCCACTGGATCTTCCCGCCAATATCTCATTTTCTTTGATCAAGACAAGATCACCCTTTTTGAATGCCCTTTATTTAACCAATTTATCATAAGCGCGTGTCATACGGGCCTGATACACTTGCAAATGCTTATAGGCTCGGAGTCTTTCACCATCTAGATTGGACAATTCCTCACCCAGGCCCCCCCAGCCTTCCCATGCATCCCCCCGCGGCACGACCAGCCCGCCCCTGCAACATCGTCTGGGTGGGCGAGGCGGGGGGGGGTGAAAAAAGAATTAATCCAACAAATTCTTTAATATGCATCGGAAAACAGGTGAGAAATCAGCAAACAATTTGTTCCCTTCCACCATCGAGTACCAACCTGTTGCATGATCTTTGAGAAATCCGAGTAGGGAACTTTCTGCCCACCCTCATCGAATAGCTTGTCGAGAGTGATGTCTTGCAGAGCAACGAGAGTGGTCTCAAGCATGTCGAGGCCAGCTTGGTTTGCGAATGTACAGACAGGTGAAGCCTACAAGAGTTTAGCAGAAATTTATCACAACGTGCAGAAAGACTTCAAAAATTACTTGGGTGAAGGAAAGAATCGGATGTGCTATATACATCGGACTTGAAGGAACAACACATGATTGCATCAGAGTGGTTCCACATGAGCTTCAGCACAGAATCACTGGCTTGAGCATCAGCTTTGAGGAGATCAGCTCCAGTATGGAACCTGAAGGGTTTAGGAGGGAAAGACAAGCAGCATGAGGTCGGTGGATCAAAATAGTGGACAACTTTCTGGAGCAATCCATTGATGTTATAAATGACAGGTAAACTATGCATTATGCAGTTGTACAAGAACAAACAACTACATATTCCATATTTCCATATTTTGTCACATGAATCTATCAACAAGTAGAACGCAAACAAAGTTCCCCTCTGCTAGTATCCCTGAACAAGCACACGAGTCCGTCTTACTGAAGTTAATATATCGTTAAATTGGATTTCATGTAAGGGATAATGGTTCTCTCCTTCAGTATTACATTTAAAACAGCCCTAGGCACTCATGATGAGAAACTCACTCCAGAGAACATTAACAATAAGGCCATCTTGGAACTAAAACAAATAGTTGAATCAGTTGATCTATCTAGGTTATAGGGCCATCGGATAAAAATGCAAGAGCATCACTCTCTTGAGTGGTGGAAAATCAACCCCATAATTGAGTTAGCCTCCACCACCTAAAAAAATTGAGTTAGCCTTCACAAGGAAAGCAAGATCATCACCTAGATATTCAAGTCAGTGATTAATAACCCAAAGGTAACAAAGGTAGCGTGAACCGAAAAAAGGGGAAAAATCAATGGCCCAAAATATTGCATGCCAGAGTAAAAGAGCAGAAGACAAAAGTTAGCTGTAAACAAACATGGATTTGCATCTTCAACGCTGCACAACTTGAAAGATATCCACTCACCTGTAACTCCGGCAAATCCAGTGTGCAAGTGTAAGGGCCTCTGGGGAGCCTAGTTGCGGTTTTGGAGCAAACTGTAAACCCAGATGAGATGGTGCAATTGCCATAGCAACTCTCTGCACAGAAGCAACTACACTTCTAACATATTGACGCGCCATTGCGGCAACATGATCTCGAAGATGATGCTCATAGGTAAATTGGAATGCAATTGTCAGCACAGCTCTACGTGAGGATGTTTCATTGGCAGGGCGTGCTGACGCACCAGACCTGACTTCCAGTGTTGATGCCAAGTCAAGTGTTCGGGTTGTTGCTGGTCCATCCTACAGAGATTGACGAGTTCATATCATCTTTGAAGAAAAATAACTACAATCACAATTTAACGCTAATGATACTTGTAAATATCCACAGATGAAAGCTCAAAAATAACAAATGAAATAGGGTGCTTATTACCAGAAGATGATGAACAGACTAGTGGTAATCAGTTATTAGATACAAAATACCATGAAAGAGAACATGTACATGAATAATTTTGGTAAATTTTTATTACGTGAAATTACATCTTAATATCATAACATCATGAATATCTTCCATAGAAAAAAAAACAGCACAATTGTGCCTTTCAAGGTCACGGTTATCCTCCTAATAGCAACAAGCTTTACATATGTACCACACCGACAGTATTTGGTATGTACGACAATTTTTCCTCCAAGAAGGGTATTCATGATTGCAAGGAACATATTTTTTTGTCATTTTGTATCTCAGGTCCATTTCAGGTAAATGCATGTCCTTTCTGGTTCTTCAAAAAGGCAACACACATTTCAAAAAGTCAACATACATTTAAATTCCTTGAAATGGGCAGGTCGGTGCACAAATCATCACTTAGAATGAAGGTCAGAGCATATGCATACATGTTGCACTAAGGTTGATGCACATCACACCTTAGTCTTACTAAGGTCGACGGACATCGCGCCTTAGTCTTGCTAAGGTCGACGCACATCGTGCCTTATTCTTACTAAGGTAGATGCACATCAGCCTTAGTCATTCTAAGGTTTGTTCATATCTTGTTAGACTCCATATAAGGTTGTTGCTTCCTTGATCATATGCATATAAAGTCTTTGCACAACCGATATAAGGTCAATGCACATTTGTATGGGTCTTATATAAGTTCGATGCACATTCGCAATGATCATATAGAAGGTCGATGCACAATTTGTATTGTGCTTATAAAGGTCGATGCATCTCTCTTATCATGCAATACAAGGTCCGTGCACTTTCAGCATGTAGGGTCTGAGCACATTCTTGGTATGTTCACATTCAAAAATCAGAGTCTATGCACATGTTGATTTCAGGCCATCTGGTCTATGCATATGCACAGTATGGGTCTGTGCAGCTACTGTAGCTAAGGTCAATACTTATTGTAAGGTCGATGCTAGTCTGTTTAACTCATGTAGTATTAAGTCTAAGCATTCTTATCAAGGTCGATGCACATTGTGCATTCAACATTTAGACAGGTCGAAGCACCTTCATGAAGGTCTACCTGCAATGCACTAAGTCTTTTGATTCCTGTCAGTTTATATTTCTTGAGTTATTCCTACAGGCTAAAGCATGTCAATTAATCATTGCTGATTACTTGCTTATTCTATTAACATAAATTTGATTGAGATACTTAATATGAAGATTATCATTTGATTATGACTGATGACTCCTCTCTTAATAACCCAGGTTGATTGGTCGAACACCTGGAAGACACAAGAGGCTGACGGCATCAACTCTCACGTCAGGACTTCAGTCACACCCGAAGCATGAGCTCGTGAGGATTAAGTGATCAAATGATTGGCATGTGATCCAAGGTGAATACCCTCTGATATTTTGCCATGTGGATCATCGTACCATCTACCCTTACACGTGGAAAGGTGCTTCCAGAATCCTCTTGGAAGGAATGAGCTCTCCACACGCCCAAAGCGTGAGCTCGTGGGACCCTAGATCTGAAGCTCTATAAAAAGGCTGTCTTTCGATTGAAATCAAAAAAGAAAAGATGTGGCTAGAAGGATAGGTTATGCCTATCTAGAATTTCACCTCTTGCGTGAGGAGAACCTCTGCCAGGTATCATATCTAGATGTTTGACTGATTGTTGATGTGAATTGGTATATCCTGCTATGCTTAGCCATTACTGTTGACTCATTAGAAACTCATTCATCCTTTGTTGAATTTGGAGCTTTCTCTCTTACTGCTTGCCATTCTACACTTAACTTTCTGATAGTCAATTCATATTGCCTTGTAGTTCTTCTTCGTTGACAGATCATTGAATTTCCGCACTTATAATTTTATCCTCAAGAGTGTTGTTAAAATTTGGGGTTGGTCTATGCGCTCCCCCTTTAGATCTGTGTCCATTCATTTCAACACTTGGTATCAAAGCCTACCTCTCCTTTAGGGCTTTACATCCCGGAGAGTCTAAATAATGGATGCTAGAGGGTTAACCGCTGAGGGTCATTCAACTAGTACGCCTTCGTTCTTCAATGGATCAAATTACGCTTACTGGAAGAACTGCATGCAGGAAGGTTGTTAGTAAAGGCCCATTTGAATTGCCTAAGGATGAAGATATTTGGACCAGAGAGTAGATTCGTAGGTCCACCCTGAACTGGAGCACTGTAAATGCTAGGCAGTGTGCTTTTCATCCCACTATGTTTTCTAGCTCCTATTCCACAGCTAAGAAAATGTGGGACAAATTGGAGGTGATATATGAGGGGACTTATGGTGCCGAGAGCCGTGTTAGCGAAAAACCCATGTGTTTAAGCTAAACACACGCGAGGTTCCAAGAAAGGCCGTACATCATCTCGAGAGCTTCGTCAAGGCTTCTCGTCAAAGTTTTTCAAGATTGCAATGATGAATGGTCAACGATGACTTCTGGAACCATCCCCGGACCCACCAGCTAACCCGCGTCAAGCGAATAGGCTAATACGGTGTGATGCTCAACCCGGCGCCACCAATCCCGACGCGCAATGGTTGCAGAAGCCCCTTCAACCGGCGTCACTAACCCCGACGCGCACAGGAGACCCCTGGAGGCCGTTCACCCGGCGCCACCTTCCCCGGCACGCCATTTCCCATGCCATGCTAGGCTTGGCTATAAAAAGAACGCTTGGTTCGACCAAGTAAAAAAAAAAAGACAAGAGGCATTAAAGGGAGATGAATTAAAAAGACAAGAGGCATTACTGGGAGACGAATGGAGAAGAGAGGGGCCTTTTTTTTTATCAAGAGACCAAGCTGAAGAGAAGAAAACAAAGGGTTTCTTGGGAGGGAAGCAGTGTCTTCCAGAGCGTCTCCTCGCCGCCGTCCTCCTCTGTTCTACCTGAGCAGCTTCAGAGCCGGAGAAGAAGAGTCGGATATGATACTCTGTTTTGAGGGAGAAGAAGTTTAGGTGGGTCTCGTGGTTCGCTTCTGGGATTCTCTCCGTTTTCCTTCTCTTTCTGATACGAATGTAAGTGAGAGGGGGGAGGGGCGATGATATGAGCCCATCTCCCCCCCTTCACCATTTCTTTTGCCTCTCTCCCATGTAAACTCCCTCCTCTGTAATGAATGAACCGATGACGATGTGACAACGCCGGCGTCGAATGCGCTTGGTTCATCCAGTTACTCCCTGTTGATGGAATAAATGTGCATATGCATTGATAGATTGGGTGTTTGATGCTATCCCCCTCTCTCATTCTCTCAATTTGTATGCTTAATCGCTCCATGTGCATGGTTCTCAAATCTGGGTTCTTCGACGTTGGACGTGCCCTGGGGCTCCCTGGGCTACAGAGATAACTTCCCCGCCCCGGGGTCTCTATGCTAATGCCATGGCCATGCCTGGCTCTATCCGTTCCGAGGATTTTGTGGCTGAGGGCAGACCTGTGTATGCACCTCGATCCGTCCCAGCTCTAGGTTGGTCCTTCAACGCCTCTCTGCACCCTCCTATTGCCCAGAGGTAAAGGGGAGATCGCCTCCGTGGCCGAGGTGTTCATGCTATGATAACTACTCTAAGAGCCCTTCTCTCCGGCGTCCTCATCCCAGTTTGGGTTGTTCATATCTGTTCTCCGGGGATGTTAATCTACCCCCCTTTTCTGCCCTTTGATTTGCATGCTAATCACATCTCCCTGCGAGTGTTAAATCTCTTATCCTGTGAGCATTAACATCTTCACCCTATGAATGACAATCTAGTGGTTGATTGAATGCATCGCATACCGTGCATCTTTTTACTTGTCGCCTGTGGTTCGAGTCTGTTTGGGGGAGGCTAATTTCATTAGTTCTATCCCACTAATCTGGGGAGGGGGAATACACCCCACTATTTTATTGGAGCCGTCAATTGGTTAAAGGGGTCTATCTACGAGTGATGGATACCCCACGGGACCTATGGCGAATATCAACAAGGGCTCTAGCCCAATATTTAAATCCACGGTCCTCAGGGACACTGTGTTGGCCGTGGGTTGTGTGCCCCTTGCAGGCTAGCCCTCAGGGTTTCCTTCCCTATCGGTCGTCCCGATGCGGATGTAGTGTCGACTCTGGTCGAGTGTCCCTCATAGGCTAGCCCTCGGAGTTTTTGCTTCCTCTATTAGCCGCCTCATCCGTTCATTGTCACACACAGACTCGGTGCCCCTAGTAGGCTAGCCCTCGGGGTCTTCCTATCCATTCGGGTTTGTCAGCTACCGTTGTGTCACCCGGCTCTCAGGGGTTTACTCCGCTACGTGAGTATTTCCCCGCTTCTCCCCGACAATCCTCCGAGATAGGGCCTATCAACATCAAGCAGAGACCTCACATGCCAAGGAGAGTTTAACCAAGCCAAAACAATCAAGTGGGAGGTCTACATAACCCTAATTCTCTTCTCAATGTAGAGAACCTATCATTGCTTAGAGGTTTAGTAAACATATCCGCAATTTACCTTTCAGTCTCAATAAAATGTTGTTCAAAGTGCTTCTTGCTTACCTCATCCTAAAGAAAGTGATGCCTTATCTCAATGTGTTTTGTGTGGGAATGCTGAATGGGATTCTTGGTTAAGTTAATGGCACTGGTATTATCACACATGATGGGTGTGCATCTAAGATCTACTCCGTAATCCTAGAGTTGGTGATTTATCCACAGCACCTGGGTTCCACAGCTACCTGTAACAATGTATTCAGCTTCCGTAGTGAAAAGTGCAACAGAGTGCTGCTTCTTGGATGCCCAAGAGACTAGGCACCCACCCAAGTATTGGTAATAGCCACTAGTACTTTTTCGATCAAGTTCACAACCCGCATAATCAGCATCAGTATATGAAATCAAATCAAAATAGCACGATGCAAGATACCACAGCCCTAAGTCATATGTGCTAGCAATGTATCTCAAGATCCTTTTCACAGCAATGAAATGAGATTCTTTAGGATTAGCTTGAAAACGAGCACACATGCACACACTAAACTGAATGTCTGGCCTAGAAGCAGTGACATATAAATGAGACCTGATCATACCTCAGTATGTTTTGGAATCTATAGATTTACCATTCTCATCTGCATCTGGAGATGCATTTGTTCCCATGGGTGTGGATATATGTTTGGCTTCCTTCATTCTAAATCTCTTTAGAACCTCCAATGTCTATTCAGACTGGTTTATGAAGAATCCTTCCTTTGTATACGTGACCTACAGTCCAAGAAAAAATTGGAGTTCACCCATGAGGCTCATTTCAAATTCTTGTGTCATATGTTCAGCAAATTGCTTGCACATGTTAGAATTAGTTGAACCAAACACAATGTCATCAACATATACCTGTATAATAATGATGTGGCCATTCATTACCTTTGTAAAAAGTGTTTGGTCAATTTTACCTCTGATGTATCCTTCCCCGATCATATGTGCACTTTGTCTGTCATACCAGGTCCGTGGAGCCTACTTTAATCCATACAGTGCCTTGTCCAATTTGTAAACATGATTAGGCAAGTTAATCAATTCAAAACTAGAGGGCTATTCTACAAATACCTCTTCTTTTATTAGACCATTCAGAAAAGTACTCTTGACATCCATTTGATACAATTTAATGCCTAGGGAGCATGCAAAGGCTAGCAAGAGTCTGATAGCTTCTAATCTAGCAATGGGGGCATATGATTCTTCAAAGTTAATGCCAATTTCTTGGTTATACCCCTTATCTATCAGCCTAGCCTTATTTCTAATGATAGCCCCTTCTTCATTAAGCTTGTTCTTAAAAACTCATCTAGTCCCATTGACATGCTGGTCGGTGGGTCTGAGAACCAAATTCCAAACCTGATTTCTTTCAAGTTGGTTGAGTTCATCATGCATGGCATTAACCCAATATCCATCTTGCAAGGCATCGTTAATATTTTTGGGTTCAATTTGAGAGACTAAAGTAATGAGGTCATCATTATGAACATCTTTAAGAAATGACCAGGTCCTAGGGGGGTCATGCAAGTTACCTATGATGTTATGCACAGGGTGATCCTTTAAGGTGCGCAGATTGGTAGAAGACTCACCAGGCAGCAATGTATGTGTAGGGATTTTGGTCGACTGACCTATCTCTTGTTCTGTGGGCTGTGGTTGGCTACCATCTTCTTGGTCTTTTTTAGATTCCAGAAATCCTCCATCTTGTTGCATTCCTACTATTTTGATGATGTCATACACTATTTGTCACTATCTTGGTTGATCTATTTATAATCTTCTTTTAACTGCTGTGTTTATCTTCTGAGCCATCCTCGCATTAAAACTCAATGCAGTGTTAGTTGAGCATGCTTTTCATCCATTTTGTGCTTTACACTTGCACATCAAAGTAATGCTTCTGGTACACCCAATAGGGGAGTATGTTGACTGCTGCTCTTGGGTCAATCAGGACCCTGTTGATAGGCTATCCGTTAAGCTGCCCCTTCATGTAGAGCGATCTATTGTGACTGTAGGTGGGCAGAAGCATGTCATCTTCTGTGAAGGCCACAACTACCTCTGGTGACATCTCCACTAGACAGGCTTCAAGGTGTGCTGGCATTTAAAGTGCAGCAATGATGGCTTGCCACGTCTCTTCATCCAGGGATAGCATCTCCCATACGGTGAACTGGGTCGGGATCTTCTTGAGGTGCCTGACTATCCGGTCAGCAGCGCGCACCTTGAGCAGCTTCATCTCTTTGGGCTTGCCACGTCTGCCCCCGCCCTGGGCTTGGGGTGCTGGGTCGGAAGGTGACTCCTACACTGGATCTGGTGCAACTACCTGAGCCTACGGCGCCTGCTGGGCCTCCTCCTTTTCCTTCATGAATTCGGCAAGGTTAGGGATGCCATCAAATTCTTCTACTAGCTGAGACGGGACCACTGTCGGTAGAGCTGGAGGATTGCTTGCAGGCAGAGTCGGGAGGCTGCTGGCTCCCTTGGTTGGCCGGGGACCTTGCGGGCGCACCTGCTTTTCTGCGTGGGCCCGATGGAACTCATGGAATGAGGGAGCGCCCTGACTCTTCAGCTTCTCAGGATAAAGACCCGACGGTGGGGGGATCTCCGTACCTCGAACCTTGGGTTCGGAGACTTGGTATGGCTGCTCGTCCCTTAGCGTGATGTTGCGGTTGTCCTGAGGAGGGCGTCCCCATTTCTTCCCTGATCAGGTGGCATGTTGGGAGGTGGATGTTTCAGCCTCATTCACCTCTGGTGGGTCACAGGATGCTTCTTCTTCTTCTTCCTCTAAAGAGAGGGTGGTGTCGAACAGTGCCGAGAGGGTGTTGCAGGCGATGATGACCTCCTTTTTCTTCTTACTTTTGGGACTTCTCTTTTTCTTCTTCTTTTCTGCAGCAGCTAGTGGCTACTGTTGAGGGAATTCACCCCACAAGGGAGGCTCTTGTTCTGCTTGGGCTTCCACTTCACGGACCAGCTCGAGGGACTCAAACTCCTCCCAGGGGACATATTCTTTCAACTCAATGGGTCGGATCTCGGGCTGTTCATAATCTTCAAGCACATCAATGATGGCCTGGAGTCTCTCAATCGTCGAACTGACCTCTTTACGCATCCGCGCCAGGATATGTTCTTTCTTGTTATAGGTAGGCCGCCTCATGACCAGCCGAGGGGCCGAATCATGCCATACAGGGTTCACCAGTGGTGGTGCTGGCTGGGGAGTGACACCCCTCACATGAACCTCTGGGGTGGGCCCGGGAGCCCATCTTCTCCTATTCTTCTTTGGCACAGACTGCCAACCCCCTTGATCCTGGGCCGGCGCTACCACAAAATCTTCATAACTAGCGCGGGTGCTAGCCTCCACCCACTCTTCAGGCAATTCTTGATACAGAGATATCATGTTGATGTCAGAAGTCATGTTGGGCATTTCATGCGGCCGCGAAGGATCCACCTTGTGCTTCCCCATGTCTAGCTACCCCTTCTTGATTAAGGACTCAATTACATCTTGAAAACATAACAGTCTTCGATGGTATGCCCCAACATCTGATGGTAATGGCAGAAGCAAGGGTCATCCTTTTTCTTTTCACTGGGCCTCTTCGGTCTGGCAATGTGATTTTGTTGTAGCTGGTTGCCCATTCAAACAAGAGCCAGGAATCTTGGCGGTGGAGGGTTTGTAGTGCCTTTGGCCTTTTCCTTCTGCTTCTCGAAAGCTTGAAAGTCCAATATGTGGACCTCTGGTGGGATTGGCTTCTTCTCAGCCTGTCTCGCCCTCTGGCCTGATGCGGCCTGGGTGGAAGAGTACTAGGCAAGGAATGCCTCGATCTTAGCCACCATGTTGTTTAGACGGTCGAAAGTCTTGACCTCTGCGCCAATCATCCTTTCGAGGATTTCCTTCTTCAAATTTTGCTTGTAAATTTGCACTGCGTCCTCCTGATGTGGGGGTGTCTGCACCTCATGTTGAGGTTCCTCCATCTGTTAATGAAGTCGAGTGTCGACTCATCGTTTCTCTGCCTCGTGGCATAGAGCTCTGCCACGGTGACCTCCCATTCAGTGATGTAGAATCTCTCTTTGAACTTCTTTTGCATGTCGGGCCAATCGGAAATGGACCTGGGCGACAGGCTAGAATACCACTCAAAGACAAGCCCAGTGAGCATCGAGCCGAAGAACTTTAGGAGGTAGGATTCATCAACAGCCAAGTCCCCCATAACATTTACATAGTAGGTAATGTGCTCTTTTGGAGACCCTTGCCCATTAAACTTCTCAAACTTTGGCGGCTTGGTGATGCCAACCAGGAGCTTCTTAGCAACATAATGACCCGGATAGGGCACTCGGTAGACGTCAAATGGTGTTTGATCTCCGTCGCCCCTTTCTGCTAGCTTCATGTCTATCATTTGTTCCAGTATCAATCGACTAACTGCTACTAGGTCGATCGGGCTTGGATAGAAATGGGCGGGCTACGCAGCTGGGGTGGTCAGCACAGTCGTCTGAGGGGCCATGGGAGACCCATAGGGAGGTGAGATCTGCGGCGGGGCTAGTGCCCGGTACTGTGCTTGTTGCAGGGGCATGCCCCCAGGGAAGCTGGGGGTTGATGGGAATGCCGCAGCCCGTAGAGTCACTTCAGAAGATTGCTCGTTGCCCCCAGGCGCTTCCAGTAGAACCTCGGTCTGCTCAGACATCAAGGGCTGTGTATTCCTCTCGTTCAGTTGTCTCTTCAGTGATTCAATCTCCCGCTAGAATTGTTGTATCATGTGCAGCATAGCAGGGTCATTCATGGGGAGACTGGGCATGCCCCCTGTCTCTTCGGCCGGGGCATCCTCGGATGATGTAGAGGGTCCGCCACTCATGTCTCCAGTGGTGATCACATTGGCCGCCAGAGTCGCGGAAGGTTCTTCCGAGGAGGTCCCCTCGGCGCTTGTCTGTGCCACTTCGCCCGTAGCTCTTCCACTCCTAGTGAGAGGCCCGGGTCTGGCAGCGAGTCTGGCCACCTCTTCAGGGTCTGTAGGTAGAGCTCCGTATCGGCCAAGAACTCCTGCCATGTTGCAGGTGAAAATTTGCCCGTTCTTGTTTCTCTTCGCCATCCTTCTCGATGACTTATTTGGGAACACCAGTCTGTCAAAAATTGAACGTTGGGGTGGCGCTTCCTCCCGCACAGGGGACTGGCGTCGTTCCTCTGATCGATTCCTTGATTCTGCGCTAGGCATAGGTTGGATTTCTTCTTCTTCTCGAAAGGCAGAGGCCACTGCCCCTAGCAGTGTCTGATGCCCCATAGGGGTGCTACCCGGGCCCCAGAGGTAGTTTCTCATGGCTTGCTCGATCCCTTCCCACTCCTGGTTGGGGAGAGCAGCCGGTGGTTGCGCATCGATGGCGATAGCAGGATGAGTGTAAGTCGCGAACGTCGAGCGGGCAGCATGGTGATGACGCCTGTGACATTGGCGGTGGGCATTTTTGGGCAGCGCTAGTGCAGCAACTATCGGTTGGTGGGTCAGGGTCGCCATCTCGCCCCTTTCGTCTTCTCGGGCCCTCCTCCGGCAAATGTAGCTTGGCCCTGCATGGGCCAGTGCAGTGGGTTGGGCTTCCTTGGGAACCCAGGCTTGTTTCAGTTTGGCCGGCATGTGGGCCGGTACATTCCTTGGTGCCACAGCTGGGACGGCGGGCACCTTCTCCTTCAGCTTCTCGAGTCCTTGGAAAGAATTGTGGACTGGGACGGCTGGTATTACGTGGTCTAGAATCACCTCAGACCTTTGCCCATTCAAATGGACTCGGATGGTCCCAACAGTCATGGACTTCCCTGAGGTGGATATGCGGCGCCCCGGGGCAGCAGCGGTGTTGTTCCTCCGGATCCTCCTCTGGTGAGATGCCGATCCTTAGTGAGACGGGCTGGCAGTTTGGTGCACATGGTGCACGTTGCAACTCAGCATCTCTGTTGGGACTCCATTATTGTTCTTGGCCATAGCTCGGGCAACAGTAGCTTCAGTGGCCCCCTGGGCAGGGGCATCGGTCTTCGGTGAGTCAGACGCCTCCAAGTCCAACATGTTGATGAAGGCTACCCCCAAAAAGTTGGGGAAGCTGACCATGAGAGGGAAACTCTCAAAGCAGAGGGGGACGGTGAGGTAGCCATCCCTGATGTGGCTTTCGACGACCTGAGGGCCGAAGGTGACCGCCATTCTTGATGTTGAAGTGCAACTTTCCTACATTTGCAAAAATGAAGCAATTAGTATTACAAGAAGGGGGTCGTCGGGCCCCTAATTTCGGCAAAGAGATGAAGGGTGGATCGATCCCACCGGGCATGCCAGACTTGTGGATGCACTAAAATTCACTTGATTTTTCGTTCGCTTGTTAGGGTGTTTATTTGTCTATTTAGTGCGAGGGCGTGTCAGTCACCGAGGTGACGATTTATTCGGGCTTCATGGAAGCTGAGGGTGCGCTCGATCTGACTTCGTCAGGTGATTGTGCAGTTCGAGTCGTGACCAAATTTCATCACGTCATAAAGGCCATGACATCATTTACAACGATTTGTTAAAAGATACGAGCTTAGTTCTGGGTAGAAGATTAATGCTGGGAAAAGCAATTTTATTGTATCGGTGAAAGCTCCCTCAACTCTCAAACAATCCATTCACATTCTCACCGGGTATAAGTATCAGGCTGAAGGCTTTTGTTACCTGGGGATTCCTGTGAAAAAAAGAAGATATAAGTGTTCAGACTTTAAATATATTGTTGACAGAGTGCAGTTAAGGCTTGAGGGATGGCAGTCCAAGTTTCTTTCTCAGGTAGGGAGAGCCATTCTCATCAATTCTGTCCTTCGAAGCATGCCAATCTACCTTGCTTCTGCCTGCTTCATCCCCAAAATGATTATCAATACTATTGATCGCCTTTGTGCGAATTTCTTTTGGCAGGGTTCTGAAGGATTGAGGCGTCGCCACTAGGTAGCATGGCAGGATATTCAGAAGCCACGGCTGGAAGGGGATCTTGGCATCAGGGATCTTCACTGTGTACAGTTATCACTGGCAACTAAAGCCCTGTGGAATATCATCCATGGGTCCTCTCTTTGGTCTCAATATTGTTGACACCCATTTTATGACCAATGAGTTGACTCATCTCCCTATTCATCTTTATGATGTCCCGAGTTATTCGCCATTTATTGGACCATTTTTAGTTAGTTTTGGGGATTATTTTATGGGTCACTCTCCCTGGTTGGGCCTTGCTGCTTATCTTTTCCCAGCACTTAAAGCTTAATGGACTTTCTTTTGTCTTGCCACGCCTGCATAGTTAGCGGTCTACATTTGGGCCATTTGATGACGTTTGGTGGTTCTATTCTGGGCCGTTTGATGATGCCAGAGTCCTTAGCCAGCATCTTTCTTTCATGCTTATCTTTTACTATGCGGTTTGCCCATGCGGTCTATCGCATGGCCGTTAACAGCTCTCTGGCGGTTTAATATTAGACCGTTTTCCAGTAGCAGACTCCTGTTCAAGCACCCATCTTATCTTTTTGTTGAATGACCAAGATTAGTGGCCCATTATTGGACCGTTTGTTTCGTTTGGTGGCCTATCGTAGGACCGTTTTCGGTGACAGAGAGTCCTGTCAAGACTGTTCTTCCTCTGCTACGTTGTGGATGGATTAGAGTCCTTATTTGATGATTTCTCTCTCAACACAAATCCTTAGAAGCTTCTGTTTGTTTCTATGGACTCTTGGGAATATTATCTTCGAGTTTTTGTTGGACTCTGTCCTATTTTTTAGCTGGATTCTCTCCAACTCGTCTAGAGAGTTTGAGGGTCTATAAATAGAACCCTTGGCTTCATGGGTTGAAGGGGGAGATTTCTGGAGTTTGCCACGAAGTGCTGCTGCGTCCTGGAGCAAGTACTAACCAAGGAGAGACTGCTTCCACGTACACAAGCCTTCTGGTCCAGGGAGTATTGTGTTCCAAGGGTCTAGTTGTGTTGTTTTCTTCCTTTTAGTTCTTCCTCTTCTCCATAGCATCCATAAGCATATTCCCTCTTCCTCTTCCACGTTCTCTCTTCCCTGCATCATTTTTAAACATTTTCCCATCTTTTCCACGCCCCACAGGGGTTAAAAAAAACTACCACCCTAGGTATCCACCATTCCTTTTGCATGCTCTTTAGTTTCTTGGCATTATAGTTACTACACTTGTCATTGGGCTGATCTGGGTTATTTTTCTTTGCTCCTACACTCTTTTGTAGGTTTACAGGGTTCCTAGCACGAGGCCCAGCTCTTCTGGCTGGCCAGGAGAGGTGGAGATCCAAGTCCCAAGTTGCTGCTCTGTGCGATTTGGCGGCCTAATATTGGATCGTTTTTGAATCTCTGGCGGTTGATCGTAAGGCCGTTTGCGGTTTGTTCGCGGTTGAATATTAGACCGTTTTTGCTCGCACTTTTCAGATTTCATCTCCCGTGGGCGGGTGTTTCACCCTCCTCTTTCCAAGGTATTTACCCTAGCTTTACTATTTTAATTACCTTGGTGGCGATCACACTCCTTTAGTTTGGGCATTAGTCTACTTTTCTTCTAAATTGCCTTGTCTCATTCTAAATGAGCTGGACTACACATGTGTAAAAGTGGTAATGACATATACTACAATAAAAGGAGAAGCAAACTAGAAGCTGAAATCAAAGAATGAAAGATACTTTCCAGCCCCGTATACAGAGGGGAGAGTGGCCAATAAAATAGTGAGGGCACTTTGTCTCTAGAAGCTGCCTTATGAATTAACCAACATGCATCTCCTATCACCTCGCTTTGTTCAGCCAGCGATGCCAAGTCCAAATAGACATGAGAGGATAGATAATAGTACAAGCCAAGATGGTCCAGCCCCCATCCATCAGCATATTTGAAAAAAAGAAGAAGAGGCTTGCCCAGTATGGCTTCACTCGGGCCACCTACTGAAAGTCCGTGGGAGCGGAGCAATGCAAACAACCAAGGGGTGTCACTGTAAAGTGTGGCCTGTCGGTCTTTTCTTCTGATTAAAGTCCTGTAAGGATAAAGCCTATCACTTTCAGGATGCCATTCAACTATAGAAGGAATGGGTTCCTCTACCAGCAAAGGAAGCTGTTGAAGGACCACCCGCTCGCTACTTACGCAGCACAGCCCTTGAAGCATCTTCATGAAACCATCCTTGCTGATCTCCGGCAACTTTGGTTCAGCTTTAGGCAAACGACGCTTCACAGCTTCTCGGGCCTCTAGATAGGCCATCACCTCGGTGTTTGATTGAGATCTCAGCTTCTTCAAATAAGATGGATCGATGTCCAAAACTGGCGCCAACTGGGAGTCCAAGAATCTCCATTCCGTAATAGCCCAGCACTACCGGTGAGAATTTCTATACAAGCCCGTCCGTGCATTCCACCATCGGATGTACTCTGGAGTCACACGGGAGAAGCGAGTAGGAGTTGGGGCCCTGAATGAAGCTACCTCTTGATGGTGAAAATAGTCCCACCATATGTGGGCCTCGTCGGTTGCTACTTGGCCAGGCCGAGCTCTATTTGGCAATGCAAACTGGGTGGAAGAAGGAGGAATATGCTGGTCAGAATCAAAATTTTGACTGAATGGGAATGGGTAATAAGGCTCCAGCCATAAAAGGCCACTCATGTGGAAAACCAGGACGCTCGACCTTATTGACAATGCCCAATCAACCAGCTCCGGCTCTAGAATCGATTGTGTGCATCTAGCACTAGAAATAGGGTGAACATATTCTTCTGTCTCATGGAGGTGGCACTCTCACATCTTGTTCACCAGCGGGCTTGAGTGGGCCGCCACGCTCTAGAAATGTAAAACTCTGGGCATGTCCATGGGAACCTTGGTCAGCTTTCGCCGGATAGCAAAAAGCTGAATCGTTGTCTGAGTCTGCTCAGTGCTAGCAAATTCTATCATCCTCGGAACAAGCTATGCTGATTGTAGTGCCCGAGGAGCAGCTTTCGGGAACAGAGTGCAAACCCAGGCATTGAAGAAGTGTAGCGGGCCAACCTTCCGTAGATTCCTAGGGAGACGAGATCGATGCAAATCTCCCAGCATCTTGTATATCAAACACAACGCCACTAGGCTGAGTGAAAGCTTCATGCCCCAAACCATCAAGCAAGTAGGATAGATGGCCTCAGCCCTGATCACGCTCTTGTCACCTTGTGGGATAGCGAAGTAGCAAATCCAATAAGTCAAATACACAGCACAATGAGTGATTGCATCAACATTGGCATGATTGGGGCCTCCCTGCTGCCCTTCTTTTAGTGCGGGTGGAAAAGTGGCCTATTGCTGAACCCTCTTCTTCCCCTTGATAGGGGATGATGGCGAGGGGACTCCAGATCACCCTGCTACGTAGCTGCTCTTGGTTCACCTAGTGTCACTTTTTGTCCACTACTTTTTGTATCCCCCTCCCTCCTTTTGATGATGCCAAAGGGGGAGAAGTAGGCTATCAGGTTTATATATATGCTACGTTTGTTGCATGCTTCCATGAGTGTTTGTCATTACATTGTAGTTTGCATTCCTTTTCCCTTGTGAGTTCCCTTGTGAGTCATGGTCCTCGTAGGTGTCTCGCAGATTTTTTCTTTGCCAGCTTTGCAGGTTCCAAGCCCTCCACATCTAGAAGACCAATAAATGCAACTCCCAGGAAGTTGGGGAAGCCAATGATCGAGGGAAAATTGCCAAAGGTAGTACGTATGATGAGGTAACCATACGCAACATGACCGGCCATGACCCGGGGGCCAAAGACAAGTCCAGACAATATGCTTACCATATTCGCTTCAACCTGTAGGGGGAAAAGCAAGACGAATGAACAATTAGTATGTGGGTGGGAGCCCCAGAGTCCCTCTATTATGGCGAGAAGATGAAGGGAGACTCCGTCCCACCGGGCATGCCAGCCTCGTCGGGATATCTATCCACAGAGTGCCGAGATGGAGTCCTTACAATACAGGCATACCAAGGCCTGGGAGCCAACTGTGGGGAATCACCCATCACTGAGGCAACGTGTTTCTTTTCCCTTACATAAGGTCAGTGGAGAACACACTATGGTAAGTAGCTGATCCCCTTTGACTTGGCAAGGGTATGTTGGAGAGGTGTTTGAACTGTAGGGATATAATTCCCATTAATGTCACTCTGTACACTGCGATTGGCTCTGCCTTACTCTGCCAAGGGATCGTAGGGAGAGCATGATGCCCAAAGGAGGGGTCAAAGGCTAGGGAGAGTTGGTATGAGAGGGTGGATATGGCATCTGCATGCTCAACATGGCGGCATGGGCCTTGATCCAGTGGCTGGAGCGACAAACAAGGGGTCAAACGGCGGCCAGGGATGAGAGCCTTACATGGCGACTGGTGGAGCTGAGGCAGCAGCTGGCACCTGATCTGGTGACCAGATGGGTGCCAGTCGGTGGCTGCAGGGGATGGTTTTAAGAGATGGACCTGGCTGCTAAGGCACTGTAGCTATAGTGCTGTGTGAGAGGGAGCCGATGGCTGGCACTATAGCTACAAGGCCTGGCCGCCGTATCAGGGGTTTTATACGCCAAAAGGGGCCAGAGAAGATGGAATTCATGTTTTTTCAAGCACACAGACAATCTAATTGTTCCTAGAGGTAGGATGCAAAGGCTGGGGAGTAATAAAACATGAACACGGGTCAAATTGCTAGGTTGTGGAGGTTAATATCCTACTGATTCCTCGGACAGAGCATGCTGAGCCACAAAAGGGACGTAGAGCTTCACTATCCCTCAGATTGGTGAGCAGTGGATCCAGGGGCCATGTGATGACTTCACAGGTCCCTGGTCCCTCTTGAGGGCTATGTTGTGAAAGTATTTGACCAGCCAAGTGGCTTTAGGAAATAGACATATGAAGGCCTGACCTGCTAACGTGACGGCTAACACCAATGGAGTTACAGATTAAGCGATAGCAGAGGGACGGTCTGAGAGCTATTCCTTGTTCACCAAGGGGGGATCAGAGGCCATGTGATCATTTCATAGGTCACTGGCATTCCTTCGAGGTTTCATGATTCTCCTAAAAACTAATTCACCGAAAAAGAAAACTTCAGAAAGAAATCTCCGGAAACAAGTTTCGGGTGAGAGATCATACGGGCCTCTACACCGTCAAACCATTAGTCAATCTCACGAGAGGGGGAGATAACAGAAATGAAATAACCCAACGGCAAAGTAGACAGCCCACAATATTTATTCATTCATGGGGTATTACAGACGCTACATTTCTGAAATCAATGAGGTGTAGCAAAAGAAAAGAGAAATAATGAGTAAACAGCAAAATGAGGGATGGGGAGAGAGAAGACTGCAAGATATTACACGAAGATTGAACCCACCTTCCTCGAGCCTCTCTCTCTTCTCGTGATCCCCTCTCTTTTCTTTTGACCTCCCGTACTCATTGCTTGTTCTCTCTTATTTTGTTCTCTCTTGCTCTCGTTACTGCTACTGTTCTCACTTTTTCTTTCTTTTTTCTACCCCCCTTCCTTTAATTCTGCAAAACTATAGGTTTTATAGAGGTTACAGTGCCTCTGATGCGGTGGTTGAAGCAGGATACAGCGGCCAGGGGAAGCGGCGCTTATTTGGCTGCAAAGAAATCTTGGAGAAAATAATCAGAATAGAAATCAGGTCTTTCGACTAATTAAATGATGTTGTGACGGAGGTCGAAGATTTTTTCATAAGGTATCCCTCCACTTCTGCTGACCCAAGTCATCAAGTCGGGCAAGCTAATAAATGGCCAATACTTAAAGCAGTCCATGCTATTGGCATTAAGGCAAAAAGGCACAAAGGGGTGGACAACTCTCCTCCGGATGAACCTATTGGACATTGGGAGAGGCCTCCCCTACAGAACAAAGCAAAGAAGCTCTACGTCTTCCCCAGAGACAGGATTCGAGCATTATTCGAGTGGGTTGTCAAATATAACAATGTCACTCTTTCGAAGCCAAAGAGACCTGATGATATCAGGAGAAGAGATGATCCTTACTTCTGCTTTTATCATTAAATCCTCGGACATCACATTGAAGATTGTCAAATATTCAAGGACATTGTCCAAAGCTTAATCAAAAGGGGGGAGCTGCAAATGGGGGAATATAGGGTCGATCCCCCACGCCTCATGAAATGCCTGCTCCGGGGGCATCAATTAACATGATATCTATATGCCAATAACTACCTGAAGAAGTGCTAGAGGCTTGCACTTGGCACACTTATGAAGACTGTATCCCGTCGCATGGAAGGGAGCAAGAGAAGTGGCAAGCATCGCCAACAAGGAAAAGAACAAGACCGACATCTCGCCCGACATCAGGGCCCCAAATTCCTGGAACCATGGACCCGCCCATTTTGTCTCCAGCAGTTTCTCTCTTGCATCAAACAGTCCTTCCAATGGCCATTAAAAGGCCAACAGACAACAAAAAAGAAACAATCCCTGGTGCGAGTGCATGAAGAAGACGGCTTAGCCCTGGAACGGTCATGAACCATTATAAATGTGCCAGATGAGAACAAACAGACCAAGATCCAGCCCGTGCAGCCAAGGAAGCATGTCCTTTGGGAGCACTACGAGTCCCATGGGATAACAAAAAGAACTGAAGAAAAAGCGGGGGTGTGGAATGCACCAAGCAACCCCCTGTGGGGGCAGATGCCAGCCATACGGGGGAAGGAAAAGAAGAATGCAAAGGTCAAAAGGAGATATGTTACTCTCTCTTGCAACACATTGTTAGCCTCATCTGACGTAGCTCAAACTTCTGATGAAGAAGATGAAAAAATTTACTCTGTGCTGAAGGGAGCAAATCAGGCTAAAGCATCTGCCTCCCACCATGCTACCGGATCCAGAAGAATATCAAGACACCCGCTAGCCAGTAAGGAGGCCCAATACCACATTCGTCCTCCACTCGGAGGCATAAGACACAGGGAGTTCATCTCGAAGAAACTGGTCACGTCTGGCAATGATGATGGGATGCCACTCATCTCCTACAAATCAGAGGCAGAAGATAGCACTCCTAGTCCCTCCTGGCAAGACCTTGCCGTGATGGCACTACTATACCAAAAATAACAAGAAATTAAAATGTTACAAAGGCAGCTAAATGAAATGAATATGAGTCCATCTATGCCAGAATTGGTAGGATTTCTACCTAAGATGGCACAGGGTGATACTAGCTCACCTGAAGCCTCAACACGACTGGCCATGTCCCGAATAATACCTAAATACACAGGGGGCATTCTCCCTCAACAACTCCAGCATGTAGTCTCTAAGGCATGTTAGGGGGCAACTATAGCTCCTCGAAAAATGGTGCCAATAAGCCCATATATGCAGCCAACTATCTCACACCCGAGTCCAATAGGTCTGACGACAATGGACAAGCTGAGGGTGGAACGAACAATGGATATAAAGATGGTCGAGGAGAAGTCACCAAGACCAAATTACAAATAATCAAGCAAAAAGACGATGAGTCCACTATGGACTACATAAGAAGATGGAGAAATCTCCGTGAAAGATGTAGGCATCCTCCAAGATATGGGGATGCTGTTCAAATCTGTAAAAAGAATTTGAAGAAGAAAATCTTGCAAAGGATCACTGGTAATGAAGTCAAGACCTTTGAACAGTTGAAAATGCTACATGTATTGGATTTGAGAGAAGTTACTTCTAGAAGTCTAAGTTTCAAGCTTGTAGTAGATTTCTTGATATAAAGGTTTAGCTTTGATCCATGCTCATAAAGTATGTAGGAAAATATTCTTCAGGTTCGTCATCTATGTCTTTGCAGGATTATTAGGTAGAAGCTTCTTAGCTAAATGTCAGTTAATCAGACTTGAAAATTTAAGAAAGTTGTGAGTTTCTATTTTTGTGATTAGACTGTATGAGATTCTCAGTGAACTTTATGTAACAATAAGATCCCTCAACATCCTTTGAATCAGTCTCCTAAATTCACTAACTAACAGACTGGAGAGACTCCCCCTGACCACTAGACTCACAGAAAGACTCAAAAATATCAACTTATTTCATGCAAATTTCCTCTTACACTAAGACTGACGAAAACACCTCCACCTCACAATATGATCTGATACTCAAACACATCTAATGCAGTATGAGCAACTATGCAAAAGAACTCATGATAGCTGACATTTAAATTGTTCTACGTGCAATTTGACCCATGGTACTGGGCGGAGGACTAGCCTTTACGCATGATGTGGGTTTCCAAACAGATATAATCTGTCCTTCTCCCAGCGTATCGTTTTATATACCAAGGGTCATGTCCTTCTCCCAGCGTATCGTTTTATATACCAAGGGTCATGCATGCGAATGTAATTCACTAAAGTATGATACCTGCTAAGCGTTAATGCATGCAAATGAACATACTATGCAGCTAAATGTATTGATGCATAGACATGAATGTTTTGACGCAGGGACCAAAGACAACAAAAAGAAAAACTGTGTTTTTGCTAGAGAGTTCAGAATTCAAGGAGTTTTGAAAATACCCAAATCTCTTCTCAGTGTGGTGAATTTATCATTATCCAGAGGCTTAGTAAAAATATCAGCTATCTGATGTGCAGTCCCTACGTGGATCAATTCAAAAGTTTCTTTTGACACCTCATCTCTTATAAAATGATGTCTTATTTCAATGTACTTGGTGTGTGAGTGCAAGATAGGATTTTTTGCAAGATTAATAGCACTTTTATTGTCACTATATATGGGTGTACAGCCCAGTACTACCTGGTAGTCCTAAAGCTGGTGTTTGATCCAGATCACCTGTATACCACAACTCTCTGCAGCTACGTACTCAGCTTCTGCAGTGGAGAGGGCCACATAATGCTCTTTCATGGAAGCCCAAGAAACTAAACACCCACCTAAAAATTGACAGTGCCCACTAGTGCTCTTCCTATCTAATTTGCACCCAGCATAATCAGCATCAGTGTATGATATGAGATCTAAAGAGTTTGATGCAGGATACCACAATCCTAAATTATGAGTAGCAGATATGTATCTGAAGATTCTTTTTATAGCAGCTAGATGCAGTTCAGTAGGCCTAGATTGATACCTAGCACACATACCTACACTGAATTGAATATTAGGTCTTGAGGCAGTCAAGTATAGTAGGGATCCGATCATACCTCGATATAATTTTGCATCAATTTCTTTACCTGATTCGTCTGCATCCAAGGATGTATTGGTACCCATTGGAGTTGAGATGTGCTTCAACTTATCCATGTCAAACCTCTTGAGAATTTCTAATGTGTACTTGGTATGGTTAATAAAACATCCATCCTCCAACTACTGAACCTGCAGACCAAGAAAGTACTTTAATTCACCGACCAAACTCATTTCAAACTCATTAGACATTGCTTGAGCAAATTCATTGCGTAGTTTAGTGCATGTTGAGCCAAAGACTATGGCATCTACATATACCTGAACTACAATGAGGTCCTTATTCAAAATTTTGGTAAACAAGGTTTGATCCACCTTACCTCTGTTGTAGCCCTTGCTGATCAGAAATTCTGTCAGCCTCTCATACCAGGCCCGAGGAGCCTGCTTTAGACCGTACAGGGCTTTGTTTAACCTGAAAACTTTGTTAGGGTGTGAAGACAATTAAAATCCATGGGGTTGTTCTACAAAAACTTCTTCTTAGGCCTAATTATTGATTTAAATGTGGGGGTTTTATGTAATTAGGTAATTTTAGTATCAATTGAAGTTCAATTAAGTTTCATTGAATGTTTTAGGGCGGGAGCATGTTGGTAATTGCATTTAATGAAGGGTAATTAGATAAAATCCCCAAATGTAACCTTAAGTAGCGGTTAAAAATTGGGGGTTTTGTCTAATTACCTCAATTCAACGCAATTTGAAGCTTAATTGAGCTTCATTATATTTTTTTCATTGTACTTACAATCATTTGTCTTTGACTGTCTTAATGCATCATCATGGCTAGATGTAAACAAAATCAGGAGCATCAAGGGCAAGACGATCTGGGGTGGGCCCACCTCACGTTACTTGATGCTGGAAGAAGAAAAATCAAATGTAATTATTGTGGAAAGGAGATACATGGCGGAATTACTAGAGGAAAGCAGTATTTGGCAGGGATAAGAGGAGAGGTCAAGCAATGCAACATATGTCCCCGACAGTAGGTAGAGGAAATGCATCAGTGTCGTCTGGGCAAAAAAGACAGGATGCAATGAAGGGCTACAGATCAGGCTGAAATTGTTGAAGAGATTTCAAGCAGAGTAAGCAGAAGGGGAAGGAGGGATGATGATGAGGAGGAGAAACGCACTGAGGATTCAAATGCAGAGCTGACCAAAGTAATAAATCGTGAACAAGTAGCTCGAAGAAAGGGAAAAACACCAATAGGTTCAAGGACCTACTGCAGTACAGTTAGTGTAGCACGACGTCCTAGCACTGGTGCAACCCTACATGGAGTAGGTCCCATGGACAGCTATCTACACAGAAGGCAAAGTGTTAAACAACCAAAAATCAAGCAAGTATTGAAAGGGGTCAAAAAATCAGTTGAAGCTGCAGGACATGCATTTAAAAGTATTTGCAAATGATTTTTACATTTAGGTGTGCCTGCACATGCAGCTGAATCTGAATACTAGCAGGCAGCCTATGCTTGATACCATAGCAGATGTTGGCCCTGGTTTGAAGGTCCTGTCACGTCAAGACATATACGGGTGTGGCCTTGAGGGAGAGGTTGAGGAGCTTCATCAGTGGGTTGAAAGCTTCAAGTATATCTAGATGGAGAGAGGATGCACCATTATGTATGATGGCTGGACTGGTATCACGAAGAAGTCCATGATCAACTTTCTGGTTTATTGCATCGAAGGTATAGTATTTGTGAAATCAATTGATGCATCAAATTATGAAAAGAATGCAAATTATTTGTTTCATTTGATGGATGACATGGTAGAACAAATTGGAGAGGAATATGTTGTTGCAAGTAGTCACCGATAAGGAAGCCAGTTACAAGGCTGCAGGGAGAAAGTTGATGCAGAAGTGCATGCATTTATATTGGCTCTCATGTGCAGCACATTATCTGGACTTGATACATGAAGATAATGGAAGAGAAAAAAATGTGAAGAAGACAATTGAGAGGGCACAGAATATCACTCAGTACATTTATGGCCATCTTAGAATCTTGAACATGTTCAGAGAGCATGCAAATGAAGGTCGAGATATCATCCGTGTAGGGCCAACAAGATTTACTTCGAATTTCATTTCTTTGGAGTCCTTACATAGGTATAAAAATGAGCTCAAATCTTTCATGTACCACAATTCCATGCGGGATTATATAGACAAATCCAATCTTGATGCTCAGATGGATTATTTGGATGTGTGCCACATCGTGGAAGACAGCAAATTTTGAAACAAGGCTTCACGTTACATGAAAATAGTCACACCTCTCGTGAAGATCCTAAGAATGGTGGATGGCGATGAAAAAAATGATATGGGATATCTGTACGAGGTCATGGACCGTGCCAAGTTAGAGTTGCAAAAATCCCTTCACAGAGAGTATGCGAAGTGGTGAAAAATATTGAAAACAGATGGGACAACACATTACACCATGAATTGCATACAGCTGGTGAGTGATTAATTGTACTGATATAACGTTTATTATTTTTTAGGTTAATTTACATCTTAAATTTAGTTGGAGGCGGTTGCAAAGGCTGCCCACGTGCTGGGATTGAAGTCAAAGCAGCTGGTTCCTCTACCATTGACTCCCTTCAGGACTTCAGGTAAGATGCATTTGTTATTGCATTGCCTTAACCTTACTTCATTGTTTATTTGGCTGAGACGCCATTTATTGATGTGTTTCTTAAACAGATTCCCCGACAGGGGAAGACCCTTCTTCGACAGGGGCATCCACTGAGAGTGGTGACGGGCCCATTCAGCCTAGGTGGAAGTGCCCTCGTGTGGATGCCGGAGTGGCAGAGGCAGGAGAGTCCTTGCCCGGAGCTGAGGTCGACGAGCATATAGAGGCGGAGCCGGCTCTGAGTAAGTGTCACACCCTATCATTTGCATTCCGTTGGTCTATTCGCTATGGTCTGCTAACTTTGTGTTGCTTGGCTGGTGTTACACCTCCACTGGAGGCAGGGGCAGATGTGGCTTTCTCGCCAGCCTAGGAGACCGATTTGTTGCTGGATAACGAGATCAGGTGCGACATCGACGTCGAGGAGGTTCTCCGCTTGATGGGCGAGATCGGCCCCAATGCCGAGGTATTCCCCAACTTTGGGTCATGGAAGGCTCTTGAGGATATTCGATCGGGTAGGGTCTCCTAGGACTGGTGAAGTTCTCTTCATGGTTGTACTTGTTTTTGTAAATCGACCTTGCTATATATTCTTATGCAGAGATGGTAGGGACGTCGGGGGACATCGCCCCTCCCGAGACGAGAGATGAGGTTCCAACCCTTGCTGAGGAGCAGGGGCCTACGGCGACCCAGGATTGCTTAAGTAAGCATGGATTTGCCTCTGGAAGAGTTCACTGCTTCTCTCCCCGGGCTTATCATATTGGGATTGTTGACTGTGTCTGCTGTCTTGTTGGCCAGGTGATGACCCGACTGCTACCCTAGAGATGGTCCGGAAGCTAGTCAGTACTGGGCTATCAGTGGAGCTTCCCTCCTTTGAGGCCGAGCCGGGAGCGGCGGATGGCCCAACGGCGCTTGTTGCTGGAGCTACGGTTGTTCTGTCAGCACAGCCAAGATTGGTGGTGCCTCTGCCCCCCTTGCTGATGGTGGTCTCCGCCTACACTATAGGGCTGGTCGAGTCTTCCATGATGGGACCCTCAGGTATGTGACTGGCAACTGAGATGCTGGCGGTGACTCTTTCCTTGTTACTTGCTTGTACTAAACTTTTTTAGGTATTGGTCACAGGTACCTCGTCTCCTCTGGAAGAGGGAGAGCTTCTTCGTGACACAGCTGGGGCTGTTGGGGGAGAGCCTCTGGCGGTGGCTCCGAGGGGGGAAGACAATGATATCATCGACATAGAGGGGATCTCCGATAGAGGTGCCTCGACTGGTGAGCTTTGTTTGAAGCTCTTAGGCTTGCCAACTTCATCTTTACTGAGTTGGACTATGTGTTGATCTTGTGCTTCTGTTGACTCGCAGGGGCTTCTAGTTCTGCTACCCCCGACGATTCGTCGGAGACTGCTTCAGGCTCCTCAGGCAACGGTAGCTGTGTCATGGAGACGGGGGAGAGTTCAGGCTCCTCCTCCTCTGGGGCCTCATCTTCTAAGGAGACGGAGGTTGAGACTACTTCTGCAGGTGTATGGGGCTCTTTCCTCTCCCCTTTAGCACTTGTTTGTGTTTTCTGGTAGAATATTGATGCTTTTGTCTTGTGTGTAGCACCGGCGGCAGAGGAGGAGCGCGTGCCAGCTCCTGATGCGGATGGTTGGGAGGAGCTTCCCGCCCCGCCCATAGCTGCTGGAGGGGACAGGGATATGGTGGAGGGTTCCCTAGTTGTTGAGGAGTCGTTGCCTTCCCCGACCCCGGCGAGTGACGCCGTAGGTGTGGGAGGGTTTGTCACGGTAAGGGTTGGAAGTTTTATTGGGTTTTCCATCTTATCTATCATGGAAAGTCTCACATGTATTTCTCACTTTTTTGTTTGTTCTATTAGGTGTCATGCAGCCTCGACTGACGTGCTGGTGGAGACAAGCGATTCCTCTTTCACCCTAGGCGAGTGTTCTCTTCCTCCTCCCCAACCTGCTGCTACCAGGCCTGCCTCCCGCTTTAGCGATCAGCCACCTTCCGGTTTGAGCCACCGGAGTCCAGTCGACGGCCGGGAGGAGCCGCGACCGCGGCGCCGGGTGATTTGTTGAACCACCTATTTCTGCGTTTTCTTTTGCGATGGCAAGTGAGATGCGCTGCAGAGATGATGGATATGAGAGAGAGAGAGAGAGAGAAAGAGAGACCTAATCGTCTGTAGCATGCGGCAGATTTTGGTTTTCCGTTGTTCTCTGTTGATAATGTATTCATTTGACCGTGGAACGGGTTGTTTTGGTAATATTAGTTGCCGAATCGTGAATTTTGATCTGTGTTGCTCGTTCGAGTAGATAATGGATTGGGATATTTATTTATGCATCAAATTTAACTGTTGCCGTTTAAGTAAGGCTACTTAACTCGAGTGCTCAAACAGATGCCTCTGCCGTTGTGTATTTGTAGTTCGTTCCGGTGCTTCTGCTTCATGTTATCCGTATTTCATATTCGCCGCAATTATTTATGTCATCTTCTGCATGGTTCACGGGGAAACGGAAAGAAAAAAATCATGCCTACGTGTTGGTTCCATCAGGAGTACAGTTACGGCATCCAAATGTGGTTCAATAGAGGTGGGGGGCTGGTAAGAGGCTAAAATCAGATGTTCAAGTAGTAGATGGTAGAAAAATTAGGCCTAAACTGAGAAAGTTCAATGTGGCAAAAAAGGACATCACTTTTGTAGGTTTAACCACAAAGGTGGCATTGGATAGAATAAATTAGTGAGACAGAACTCATTTAGCCAACCCTATGGAATGAAGTGGCAAGACTGGATTCATTCAGCTGAGGGATAAACCTCTAATGAACGTAAAGATGAATTGTGTACTTTTTAGATCATTGTTCGATCTTTTGGGAGGTGGGCAAATATATTCAGGCAGCTTCCTCATTAGCCACCTGGTAGTTGATGGTAATATCTAGATAATTCCAGGAAATGATGTCTTTGCATCTTTTCTTGTGGTCCATCCCTTCTCTTTTATCTCCATCTTCACCGGCACCAAAGCTGGGGTGCATTAGCGAAATGCAAGTGCAAGCAGTTGTCATCCAATTCTTGCAATCTTTATCAATGTCTCGTTAACAAGGTGTGCAATTTTGTTTTGTCTTTTTACAACTATTCTTGTCATTGCAAATAGGACTTGTGAATAGGATCTTATCAATCTGAACTTAATTTTCTGTTTGCCTTAAGCAATCCCTGGGTTTATGAATACCATGAACTTAGCTATGGCCAGTTGTTGAATGATGATATATGAGCTTCTATTTTGGCGTCTCTTTTTCTTTTTTTTGCAAGTAAAAAGTTCTGCAGCCCTCACATTTGCATTGTTCCCACTACAATATGCAGATGTAATTGGAAAACAAGATGGCATCCGCACAGGATCCATTCTATATTGTTAAAGACGAGATTCAGGACTCTGTAAGTGATCTATGTCTCACTATTACTTGGCCTTACTTTACTGGTATGGATCAACCTTGAGATTTTGGTCTGACCGAATTTGGAACGTGGCCATCAACGTATAACTGGTTAATCACTCCTGTCATTGGAGGAAATATACTGTTTTCATGGATACTATGAATTTAGATGAAGAAACATATTATCTTTAGTTCTTGTCTACAAGTTTAATCCCATAATATACATTTTTCTTGGTAGATTGATAAATTACAGACTACCTTTCACCAATGGGAGAGATCCTCATCATTTACACCAGAGTATGCTCAACTTACTAGGGACCTTATTGCTAGTTGTGAAAGCATCGAATGGCAGGTATTGTGCTTGTCTACTTGATTGTTCTTTTTGTCTTTTGAGATTTTCTGTTGGCCCTTGCTCCCTGGTTTCATGAAACGCAAGAGGAGAGGAAACAATTTGTACTTTCATTTTGAATATTTACAGGATCATGCTTTTCTAAGCAGCTTCTGCAGAATATTTAGACCTTTTGTGAGTCGGCCGCCGATATCGGCCCGTTCGGTTGCGCATGTGCTTGTTTGCTAGTAGGTCCGAGGTCGTGTCACATCACCGACCCTCCTCGAGAGAGTCAAAGCAAGCGTGAGTGGTGCGACGGGGATTGCCACGACCGATCTGAGAGGGAGAAAGGCGCCTACCGTCACTACACGCCTTTGACTACTCCTCCTGACCAGATCTTGATGGAGATCCATGAGGAGCCCTTCCTCAAATGGCCCCCTCGAATGAAGTCAGATCCGAGCACGAGGAATAAGAAGAAGTACTGTCACTACCACCACGACCACGGCCACGACACCGTCGAATGCATCAACCTCCAGGACGCTATCGAGGATCTCGTTCGGAGGAGGCTCCTCGATAAGTTCCTCACCAAGGCCGCGGAGCGACGGCAAAAGACGCCCCCGCCCATCGACAATCGACCCAATGACAAAGAGATTATGATGATCTCTGGGGGACCAGTGGCGGGAGGCGACAGTGGGAGCAGGAGGCGGCGGTACGCGACGGCGGTCAGCAACAACAGCCACAACGACAACTCCCGGTGCGGAATTCCCACCCCGGAGCATTCAGGAGATCCCATTATCTTCTCCGAGGATGACCTAGAGGGTGTCACGACGCCCCATTCCGACGCATTGGTGGTCTTGGCCACCATCAATCAGTGTACCATCCGACGTATTTTAGTGGATAATGGAAGCGGACCCGACGTTATTGCAGACGACTGTCTCGTTCTCATGGGTGTGGATATGTCTCGACTCAAACCATTGCACACACCGCTGTATGGCTTCTCGGGCACGACAGTCCGCCCAGAAGGGCGTGTCTCATTGTCGATCACATTTGGAACTGCGCCGAAAGAGGTGACCTTCCTCGCTGACTTCATAGTAGTTAAGACAATGACAGGATATAATGCCATTATCGGCCAAGAAATCCTCAGTACGCTCAGGGGGGTCCCTTCCTCCTACCACCCAAAGTTCAAGTTCCCCACCCCTCGGGGTGTGGGAGAGGTCCGGGGAGATCAAAAGGAGTCCTGTAGATACTACCTCATCTCTACGCGCGATCGGCACCCTGGGGAGACGCAACTTGAGAAGAAAGCAAGGACGCAAGATCTGGGCCCGAGCATGAGTGCACAGGCAGAAGATCTCTTCCTCATACAGGTGGGGGAAAATCTAAGCAGGATGCTTAAAATAGGTACGAACCTATCCGAGCATGAGAGGCAGGCGTATACAGACTTCCTCGCAACTCACCAAGATGTGTTCGCTTGGTCCAAGGATGAACTCCCCGGGATCCCACTAGAGGTTATCACTCACCAACTAAGGTTGGACCCCACTTATCACCCGGTCCAGCAGCATCGAAGGCACTGCAACCCCGAATGACAAGCAATCATCAAGGAGCAAGTGAGCGAGAAGTTACACTCACGGCTACTCAGGCCTACCCAGTACCCAGACTGGGTGGCCAACGTCATGCTGGTTCCCAAGAGCAACGGAAAGTAGAGAATGTGCGTTGACTACCCCGATCTCAACAAGGTTACGCCCAAGGACAGCTTCCCCATGCCGCGAATCGACCAGCTAGTGGACGCAACGGCCGGGCACGAGATGCTGAGCTTCCTGGACGCCTACTCTGGGTACCACCAGATCAGCATGTACGGACCCGACCCAGATAAGACCGCGTTCGTCACCGACCACAGACTATACTGCTACACGCAGATGTTGTTCGGACTAAAGAACGCGGGAGCAACATACCAGCGACTTGTCAATCATATGTTCAACTCGCAGATCGGCCGCAACTTGGAGGTATATATCGACGACACGCTCGTCAAGAGCCTCCGAGCTGCCGAGCACCTGCACGACTTGGCGGAAACCTTCGCCACACTCAGAAGATACCACATGAAGCTCAACCCGGCCAAATGCGCGTTCGGGGTACGGTCCGGGAAATTCCTCGGCTTCCTCGTCACCCATCGGGGGATTGAAGCCAACCCCGACCAAATCCGAGCGGTGCTCGAGATGCAGCGGCCGGGGCGAGTCAGAGACGTACAATGTCTCACCGGACGCATCGCGGCGCTGACTCGGTTTCTGTCCCGAGCTGCCGAACGGTGCCTTCCCTTCTTCCGGCTGATCAAGCAGGCTAATCAAGCACCAGAGAAGAAGGGACAAATCAACTGGGACCAGGAGTGCGAGCAAGCATTCGAAGAGTTGAAGCGCTACTTGACATCACCCCCGGTCCTCGCCAAGCCCGAGAAGGGAGAGGAGTTATTCCTGTACCTATCGGTGACGCCGAGCACAATGAGCGCCGTGCTCGCCCGAGAAGGAGCAGGAATAATGAAGCCCGTCTACTACGTCAGCTGAGCATTAGAGGGCCCAGAGTTTCGGTACTCGAGGATCGAGAAGTTCACCCTCGCGCTCATTACGGTCGCTCTCAAGCTGCGGCCATACTTCCTGGCTCATCTCGTCATCGTCCTCACCAATCAGCCCCTCTGGCAAATCTTGCAGAACCCGGACGCCTCAGGCAGGCTGGTCAAGTGCGCTATTGAGCTAGGAGAGTTTGACGCCAAGTTCCATCCAAGGATGGCTATCAAAGCCCAGGCTCTCACCGACTTTGTCGCCGAATGCACTCTACCGGCTGAAGACCCGTTCGACCAGTCTCCCAGGGCCGCCTGGGATTTATACGTCGACGGATTATCTTGCACCGCAGGAAGCGGAGCCGGACTGGTACTCCTCTCGTTGGAGGGACTCGAGCTGCAGTACGCTTTGTGGTTCAACTTCCCAGGCACAAATAACGTAGCCGAGTATGAGGCACTTCTCTCAGGGCTATGCATGGTGAGACATTTGGCAGCGACTAGTGTGTGGGCGTACAACGACTCCTTGCTTATCGCCATTCAAGTGAAAGGAGAGTTTGAAGTGCAGGAGCCCACCATGATCAAATACATAGAGCAGGCCAGAGCCGCGGCATGGGAGTTCTCGCGCTTCGAGATGGTTCACATCCCGCGAGAAGAGAACGCCTGAGCAGATGCCCTATCACGCCTCACGTTTGCCACCACGATCTCCAATTCAAGGTCTACCTTGATAGAGGAGTTGTCGGCTCTGAGCATAGAAGAACCTACACTCCAGGTAAACGCCATCAACTACAAGCCCTCTTGGATGGATCCCCTTTTGGATTTCCTTCTCCGACAGCAACTCCCGGACGATCGCGTTGAAGCGCGACGCACGCGGGCAAGAGCATCTCACTTCACAATAGCGAACGATAGATTGTACCGCCGTTCCCTGTCAGCTCCGCTATTGAAGTGCTTGTTCCCCACGGAGGCCAACCAGGTCATTCAGGAGGTCCATGAAGGGCTCTACGGAAGCCATGTAGGATGCCGAGCACTCGCAAGGACGCTAATTCGCCATGGGTACTGGTGGCCCACCTTGCAACAAGATTGTCTCGACTATGTCCGAAGGTGCCCCCAGTGTCAGAAGTTCTCTCACCTGCACCACCAACCAGCCACGCCACTCCACACGCTCACAGAGCCCCGCCCGTTCGCTCGCTGGGGGGTCAACATATTGGGCCCCTTCCCGGAGGTTCAAGGGAGGAAGAAGTTCCTCATCGTCGCTATCGATTACTTCACCAAGTGGATCGAAGCCGAGCCATTAGGGAAGATCACGAGTGAGGCAGTCTAGAAGTTCGTGCTACGGAGCATCATCTGCCATTTTGGGATCCCTAAGGTCCTCACGACTGACAACGGCTGGCAATTCGTGAGCACCGACTTCCAAGAGAAGTGCTCGGAGCTGGGGTTCTGGAACCACTACACTTCAGTAGGGCACCCCCAGGCTAACGGGCTGGTAGAGAATGCTAACCGGACACTCATTCACGGCATCAAGATCAGGTTGGATCAAGTAGGCGAGTCATGGATAGATACGCTCCCAAGGATCCTGTGGGCTCACCGGACCACTGCTAGAGCTGCCACCGGGGAGACACCATTTCATCTCGCCTATGGCACTGTGGACGTGTAAAATTGCGTGTCCGTATGTCCCGACCAATTCATCATCAACAACAACTTCAACCGAAGAAATTACGGAGAACACGTCCCGTCCGGGCCCTCTGAATAAACAACACACTGCCGTGGAACCACTTTAGGAGTCACGACAGCGAAGAGAAACTAACCCCTGAGGAGGCTCATAATTCGTGGGCCTCGAAGAGAATGAAGTGGATCGTCAATCTGGCTCAAAACGGGCCCAAATCCCCTTCAACGGCACGCCCACACGGGCCTCCGGCGGTATGCCCAGCGTGGGCTTTAGCGGCACGCCCCTATGGCCTTCGCCGGCACGACCCCATGTCCCTTCAGCGGCACACTTGTGGTGTCTTCAGCGGCACACCTGCGGTGTCTTCAGCGGCACGCCCTCAGTGGGCTCTTCAACGACATGCTCTGCCAAGCCTTTAGCGGCACACCCCAAGGCCCCAGCGGCATGCCCCTTCAGCGGTGCGCCCAGGTCATCTGCCTTCAACGGCACACCCTAAAAGCATTTCGACAGCACGGCCCACTTCTTCAATGGCAGGGTGGGCGGCCCCCCCCCCCCCCCCCGGCCCACCCGGGGTAAGAAGGGGCACGACCCACACACACCAAGAACATCAAGGTCTGTTTGCCAGACCTGAGGATTCAGATAATGGGTTTCTATAAGAATGCTGGAAGATATTTACCATATGAAGTGCAATTGACTACAGTCTTCAAGAGAATAAAGATTCTATTGAAAATGGAAAATTCAAGGAAATCCTCAAGTCAAATATCTATATAATGGATTTTGTTGAAAAATATATGAAATTTAAAAAAGTTGAAGGTAAGATTTTAAGGCAATTACCTTGGGATAATCCACCACAAGTGGTTGAACAATATCAACATCAGCTTGAGCAGCAAAAACAACAACCATATCAACCTAAAGAACAAGCTCAACAGATGGAGCAGCAGGTTGAGCAAATGCTACAGTAGCAACAAGAACAAGAATAGTAACAAGAAGTAGAACAGCAGTAGTAATTAGAGTTTCCACTACAGTAGCAAGCACTAGAACAGCAACAGCAGCTGTAGCCAGAATAGGAGCAGTAACAAGAAATTCAACATGAATTGGTTGAGGTTTAACTGGATCATCATGAACCTCAAGCATCACCAGAACACTAACAGTAGAACATCCCTCCTACGAGACAAGCTATAGCTGCAGATCCATAAACCTCTCGAGCTTCTACATCATCTATTCAAGAGACAAGCACTCTCTTTCATTTCATATCTGTACAATTTGGGATGCTATATTCTGCATTGAAAGAATAGTCAAACTACTTTGAACATCAGATGATTTAGTTCAGAGGAGAAGTAAACTCTGGACTGAGGGAAATGTCAAAAATTTTTGATCAGAAATTGACTCATCTTAGGATGGAAGTGAATAGCAGAATTGCTGAAATCAACAAAGACAGGACACGTGCCAACAGGAATTTTCACAAACTAGTCCAAGATATTCAAGTAGTCCTTAGAGTTGCTGGAAATCAGATTGGCAGGTTGGCTGACATATTCAACCGTCACGATGACAAGTTATTCACAGCTGTAGAATATTTCCATTAAACCAGAGAACATCACAATCATCTGGTCAGGAATTATGATCATATGATAGATAAATTACAGATGATTACAGATGACATGAAATACATGATTGAAGTATTCAAGGATCATTACCCTCAGCTAGATTTTGAAGACCAACGAGACAGATGGTCACCTGGTATAGCTCCAGAGTCATCCTCTCAAGTTCCTATCGAGGCTACTCTGTATGATGCACAGCTAACTTATATTGCTGATGTGATCCGTCATCAAACAACTGTGCTTAGCGCTAAAATGGAGTTGTTTCATGAAGCTCTAATTGAAAGGCATTTCTTCACTGACAGAAACCTCAGAACAGTTGCTCAAAGGGTCAATCAGAATGCATAAGAACTACTGGCCTAACTTCAGCATGCTACACTCCCTCCTCACGATCCTCCTACACAAGATGCCTCCACTCAGACTGACGACACACTTGGAGAGTGATAATCAGGGATGCTGTCATAGAACCCCTCATTTTTTTTACTGATGGCAAAGGGGGAGAAGAAAATAAGTCAGAGTCATACACAGTCAAAGATGAAGTCAAAGAAAAAGTCAAAGCTGTCAGAGCTGAAACAGTCAAAGAGGTAGAGTCAGAGAAGGCCAATCATAGGAGTTTATAGTCAAGAGTCATGCATGTCATGTAGTTATGTAGTTATGCAAAGTCATGCATAACATTTTGTTGGGACATAAACATTGCCACACACTTCTAATTCTAGAGGGAAGCAAGTCGTCCACACACTTCTAGCTATTTCTCACCCTATCGAGATATTATTCAGCCTAAATACATATTTTACACCGTTAGAGACACATTTGTCACCCTTATTCACAACCAGCCATCACCTTAGACTTCTTGTTTGAGAACTATGGACAAGAGCAAACCTTTCATTACCGCTGAGTATTTCTCACCCTTGCTGTTCTATTTATCGGCCTTAACTCATATTTGTCAGTCCTATGAAGATATTTTTTAGCCTTATTTGCTAAAATCGTCACCTTCGACTCTTTTCACACTTAAAGTTGTCATTTTCGTGTGCTCTTATCAGAGCAAGGTAGATGTTAGGCCCAATACAATGTACAGAGCATGCACAAAGCATGGTAGAGGTCCAATGAAAAGATTGGGAAAAATAATACATGTGCAGAGGTTAAGAACAAAACAACCACTACATTCACCACATATGAAACTACCCAAAGCATATCATATACGAACATATGAAAGGCCTGTAAAATGCATAAACATAGAAGAGGATTAAAAAAAAGGAAGAGGGCATCTGTAGCAGGAACCAGTGATGGCAAGGGACCGAGGAGGACACAAAGGAGACATGCTCTTCTGCTGGGGAAGTCACCACTACGCACACTGATGAAGGGGATGATATTATGGAGGAGCCTTAAGAACATAAAATAGAAGAGCGACTGTCACTGTAGGGTCACGAGCGGGATCAGTGTGTCGATTTAACACATCGTTGCAATAGAGGTGGTAACACAGCCCCTAGGGAGCATGATAAAGGGGAATGTCAAGAACCCTAGCCGAACGATCGTTGCTTGATCAGAGCATATTACAGAGGTGATTGGACAAGAGAGGCTATAGGCTTAATTAGGTTTCCTAACCACCCTTCTGACCTTGCATTCTACCGTGACGGTCGTCGTTGACGGGCCAGCTCTCCCTGGAGACATTGGCTCCGGAAACGCAACCAGCTACACAAGGATTGGTGCAGTAAAGGTCGCAAGGGCAACAAAGAAAAGGGAAGTGACAGCAAGACTGTGAGGGCGTAGCACGACGTCGAGGGTTTCGCAAGTGGATAGGGCTCATAAATCTTTTTCTATGTATTCATGGGAAAATTGGTGTTACGTAACCCACATGGGGTACCCTAGTTTATACCCCGGTCTGACGACAGAAGGCCAGTGGCGACGGCTAGTCGAGTATAAGGGTGACAAATAGTTGCCTAGTGCTGACAAATGCCTGATAGCAGTGACAAATAGCCGCCTAAGTCTGAATTTGAAGCTTGCAGTGCTAAAATTATGAAAACCTAAGAAAGAATGTCGATGCATGAAGCAAAGGCAGTGGATAAGGGTGACAAATACCTATCAGTGGTGACAACTAGATCTGCACAGTAGACAAATACACTGGTAAGGGTGAAAAATAGATCCTAGAGCTAACAAATGAAAAGTAGAAGGAGCTAAAAGGAGGAGTCAAGTGCATAAGAAGATAAAAATATAAACAGTGTATCAAGAGTTTCTACAACAATCAGAAGAAGAATGGAGGGACTTGGTCAATGCCATGACAATCAATGTTGACTGGTCAAGGTCAACGCCAGTCAAAGAGGACTCCAAAAAGCTCAACTTTTTGTTCACTACAGTCATGAGGTCCTAATCAAAGTCAAAGGTTAATGAATAGATTAGTTAGCTACAGTGATCTAGGTCAAAGCCAAGTAGCTAATGGAGAGAAAAGAAGGCAACGGCTGGTCATGTGATAAGATAAGAGTGATAAATATGCAGTAAGGGTGACAAATAGCCCGTATGACTGATAAATAGACGATAAGTGTGTAAAATAGCTAGTAAGACTGACAAATGGGCTGAAAGGGTGAATCACAAGCTCGGTGTGTCTAGCACACGCTTAACTCGAAGGCCAGGCTTTGCATGTGATCCGAGGCTACCTTGTCAGAGGTATATTCTCTCTCATGGGACAAGGATATTACTATATTTTAGCCTGATCATCTATTATTCACCCTTTGTCACCTCTTTTATACCAGTAAGGCCTATTTTTCATCATTGGCCACCTATTTGTCACCCTTAAAGCGTAGCCAAAGCCCTTTTCATCCAGCGGGTGACTTGTGTTTTTCTCTTCAACAGTCTGAACTGGAGTCGGCTCCACGGTCGACTCTAGTCGACACTTGTACAAGTAAAGCCTTCATCTTTTCACACTTCAACCCAGTTCCTTAACCAAACTTGAATTTGTCTTCAGTAAACTCATTGATATTCATGAATTAACATTATCAAGCACACACATTAATAGCATTAAAACATATGAAACTTTAGTAGAGAAACGTGAAAAGATTAGATTTTTGTCATCCAAATCATCTAGGATCGATGCTATCTACTAGTTAGAAGGGTCTAGAATGTGTTAGGGTCAATTACAAGCCCTAATTAGGACTCTAGGATTGTTCAAATCCAAAACCCTAGCTAAACCCTATAAATAGCCCTTAAGTCTAACCTGCGCGACCCTTACTTTGGCTCGGGTAGAACTAAGGTAAGGAGACATTATTTCAGGTAGGTTCTTTAGAGTGTTTTATTCACAATAGTAAGGTCTAACTGTCCTCAAAAATTCATTTTAGGAGATCAAGCCATCAGGGAGATAGAAGCATCTAAAGACGCTAGTTTGGTGCAAGCAACCCAGGAACCTGTGCGACCGACCCAGATTGATCAGCAAGTTAGAAGCCCTAAACGAGGTAATTAGAAGTTAGTTCTTTAGAGTTAATTGTTCACCTTAGTATCCTCTTCTTACCCTCTAAATCTCGTGGTCTTAGGTGAAGCCAGTCGGGAGATTGAGGGACTGGAAGTTGCTGGTTTGGCACAGGATGAGCAAAAATTAGGGTCTTCTCCCAGTTATAAATTCAATTCATAGGAGTACTTCCAGAGGTAGGTTATCTCATGGATGGCTAGAACAATGAGTTAGGAGTAAAAGTCCTCTTGTTTCATGAGATTTCATACATTGTACACGTTGTATTTGATGATTTGTTATCACCGCGCACTTAGGTTATTCAACATGCATAGTCTCTAACCTTAATTACAAAGATAACAATCTTAGCCTAATTTATGCAACCTATGCATCTCCATGATATTATTTCCTTCCAGCATGATTTATATTCCTTTCAAGCATGTTTCCATGCACATATTTCTTTAAGATAGGCCTTGGATGCCCGATCCTATTTCTCTCTGTTACAGGAGCCAAACGGTCTCCGTCAGACTGCCAAAGCTGCTTAGCGGCCCTACGAAAGACTGCTAGACCTTCTCATGCGATCCTTCCCTGACCGCTAACTGCTTCCTGTTAACTCTAAACAGATTACAGATTGACCTTATTAATTATATGATAAACCTAGGTAAATAAGATGTATTCCTAGTATTGACTTCCTATTCATGATATTGTATGAACCATACCTGGTAGTTTGCATATCTTGCATGATTTAAATGTTTACTTTGAACTTATGTTAATTTCATGCCACAGTCATATATTTTTGTATTAAATACATATTTCAAATGATACATGGATTGTTTTATTTATGCTTGATCGTTGTTTTATCATGATCTCTCCTCATCTATAGTCATTCATAATTACATGGAGCATACCCTGGTGCGTGGCCATTAGATACACCTTGCACTAGTAAGCATACAATCTTGGACTTGAGATCCTCTCCGCTGGATATTCTTTCTGTCAGACTAGGTGATCTTGTTTCAAGGCCTCCGTAAGTCTTCGTGAGCTTGGGATTCTCACTAGGATGTTGAACTGGTTGTACCCTTAAAATCCCATTTGTCTAGAGAGCACTTACACTATCGATGTTTTCTGAGTTCTGGTTACCAAACGGTCCTCATGCGACCGCTAAGGCCCACTTAACGGTTGGCCCGTGATCACTTCTCTTGTCAAACGGTCATCCAATGGCCGTATATCCCTCTGAGTCAAGCTTCCTTGTTCTGACTTTGACTCTACATAAATGGTCTTGATCAGACTGCATGGCTCTTCTTAACGGTCCAGACTTGACCGCCTGAGTTCCATAAATGGTCCAGCAAATGACCGCATGGTTCCTGATTCTATCTAACCCGAGGTTTGACCTTGGGGTTGGTTTTCTTGAGTGCCGGGATGATCTTAGGATTATCTGGTGCCTCAACCTATGTTAATAAGTTAATGTTAAGTTATGAAATTTAAGTAATGTACTGTTATGCTGCCGGAATGCCACCGTAGCATAATGTCCTTTTTAATTCTTCTTTGAAATCTTATATCAACTTCGGTATATTCTATACCTTGGTTACATAGTCATGAACTTGTTATTTGGTGAAGAGCAAAACAGAATGTTTGCTGCCAGGAAACTTTGTCTTGTCTTGGACTTGGATCACACACTCCTTAATTCTGCAAAGGTATATGTAATGTATTTCAGACACTTGTCTTATTTCATCTGCTTTATATGCTGATCATCTGTATCTGCTGCTGCTTAGTTTATAGAGGTGGACCAAATTCATGAAGAGATTTTGAGGAAAAAGGAAGAGCAAGATCGAGAAAAGCCACAAAGGTCTCTTTTCCGATTCCCACACATGGGAATGTGGACAAAATTGAGACCAGGAATATGGAATTTTCTTGAGAAGGTAGCTAATCTGGAAAATAAATAATCTGTAAAATCGCTCTTATATCCGTTATCCAATTTCTATAATCTGTTGCACGTGCCCCCACTTTGCCTAAACTGAAGGTACTGATGTGGTTGTAGGCAAGTAAGCTTTATGAACTGCACCTTTACACAATGGGGAATAAATTATATGCTACAGAGATGGCCAAGGTGCTCGATCCAACAGGGGCACTGTTTTCTGGGCGTGTTATTTCAAAAGGAGATGATGGTGATCCTTTTGATAGCGATGATAGGGTGCCAAAGAGCAAAGATTTAGATGGTGTTTTGGGCATGGAATCTGCAGTGGTGATTATTGATGATTCTGCGAGGGTGTGGCCGCATCATAAGCTCAACTTGATTGTTGTGGAAAGGTATTCTTTAAGCTTCATTTCCCTAACTTGACATCATCTCTCCGATCTCATATATGCAGATGTAAATTTTAATAGTCTCTTCTGCACCAACTTTTGCAGGTATACTTATTTTCCGTGCAGCAGACGACAATTTGGACTACCTGGACCTTCTCTTCTTGAGATAGATCATGATGAAAGACTTGAAGATGGAACTCTTGCTTCTTCATTAGCAGTATGACTCCTTGCTCAACAAATTATGTAGTTTAAATTTCTGCTTTATATGCTCTAATAGTTGTGTTTCCTTTGAATCAGGTTATTGAGAGAATTCACCAAAACTTCTTCTCACACCATTGCCTTAGTGATATAGATGTGAGAAACATTCTTGCCTCTGAGCAGAGGAAGATCTTATCTGGTTGTCGTATAGTCTTCAGTAGGATCTTCCCAGTTGGAGAAGCCAACCCTCATTTGCACCCACTTTGGCAGACAGCTGAACAATTTGGTGCAGTATGCACCAATCAGATTGATGATCAGGTCACCCATGTTGTTGCCAATTCGCTGGGGACCGACAAGGTATTTATACTAGTATGAAATGCCTTTAATCATTATGTCATCAAGCTGTGACTGTATTTCGTCTTGATCTTGGATTTCAGGTGAATTGGGCTTTATCAACAGGACGATTTGTTGTTCATCCCGGATGGTGAGGAGTGATCAATTAGTTCTTTTATCCCCAATATACAACATCTTTGAAGTATGAAGCAAATATCAAGCACTTGTCTGCATACGGTGCTAAGGACTCTGACCAGCTCTTTGGTAGAAGATTGGTGATCTTCTGTGGCCGCTGGCCTAAAAATTTTCCCTTCTTTCACCAAGAAGCTGCCTTGCACCTAGTTGAATGTTTGGCTTTATGCTATTACTCATTTAACTGCCATGTCTGACAATGTTTTTTTTTTATACCCCCCTTTCAGGGTTGAAGCTTCTGCCTTATTGTATCGGCGAGCCAATGAGCAGGATTTTGCAGTTAAACTACAGATGATATAAGCCTCTTTTGACATGAAGAGGACAAAATCCTTGGAGTGTTTGCTTGGCATATATGATCGGCCGAGCCACATCCCAAACTTAAACCGGCCTGCTCAAAAGGGTGAGAGAAGTACTGAGATGCCTTTTGACCTCCCTTCGTCACATAACAAAATGATATTAACCCCAACTCTGCCAACCATGGGGCTTCACTCTCCCCAAACGAAAGGGCACCATATATAGTGAAACTCGGTGCGGATCTGCAGGACGACAAAACCAAGCTTAAATTAATTTTTGGCGTTGGAAATTGCCAAATCAATAAAGTCCACACCACCCCGGCTGCGCAGCCCACCCACTTCTATCCAAGTCCGGTCGACCCGACAGCAGTCAGCCGGCTGATGCTGGAGCAAATGATAGACATGAAGTTAGTAGAAAGGGGCGACGGGGATCAAACGTTGTTTGACGTCTACCGAGTCCCCTATCCGGCTCATTACGCCGCAAGGAAGCTGCCGGCTGGCATCAATAAGCCACCGAAGTTTGAAATTTTCAATGGGCAAGGATCTCCCAGGGAGCACATCGCTTACTGGAAGAGAAGGTGACTCTCCAACTTAATGTTGCCACGCCCTACGCCAATGGCTCTCGAACCATCTGCAACAGTCACTTTATATTGACCCGAGGGCCGGGGCAAGTGAATCTATGATCCATGACAATGAACCTTAGGAGCAGAGGTTATGCTTAGTGCAACCTGAAGTGTAACCCCAGTGATATCTCATGGACCACAAGTAGGAGAGGAGACGGAAGAAGTGGTTCCAAGCTGCGAAAGGAGTCTCTGGACTTGAGCAATATCCTATGAGGACATGCCCAGGAGGGTAGAACCCGAAGAACTAGCTGATCCCTGATCAGGGATGAGGGTTGGCTGCCCCCTATTGGGTGAGATGCAACTGCATTGTCCTTTGCTTGTTGTCCCTTATTTTTTTTGAATTCAAGGGTTTTCTTTTGGATGCAGATCCCAATAATCATCAACAAAGTGATTTTCACGACCACAGTGACTACAAATCCAGGCTGTCTTCATTTTATCTCTATGTTGATTGGGCATTCCTTTTCCACTCTTCCGTCCAACACCCATCAAGGCTGAGAATTCCCGGATACCGGGATTAGTGAGTGGTCAGGTAGTATCATTCAATGGTTCTCCTACAGCTTTCTTCATTTAAAATCTTGAAATACACTTGTTCCAAGGAAATGGTTCCATGCTTAGGATGTCCCCTTAGAGTCTCAAATTCAGAATTGAGGCTAGCTAAGAACTTGAATACTCGAGTTCATTGAACGTAATTCAGATGCTTCTTCTGGTCCTCTATACATGACCAGTCATCAATGGCATAGCAATTCAGCTCTTCCCATTTGCTTCAAAGGGTGCCAAAGTATGTGATCATAGACAAACCTCCTTGTTTCAAATCATGTACTCATTGTTAGCTGATATACTTGGACAACATCTTGTTTTTTTTTCCGAACACTTCTGCAAGAAGTGTCCACATCTCACTTGCAGTCTTGCTTCGAAGGATAATTAAGACCAACTGAATTCAAAATCCAAGATATAACAATACTATTTTCCAAGTGCCAGTTATCATACCCAGGGTCTTCAAAATTTAACTTCTTAATTTTGCCATCGATATAGCCACTTTTGCCTTGACCCATGATGTAAATTTGTGCTGCCACAGACCACACCATATAATCCATTAACTTCATTGGAGTGATTTGAAGATATATTTTCACTACCCAAGTTGGTGTAAGAATTCTCTTCTGGTTTGGGGCACATTTACTGTGTAGACTCTGTCATTAAGACAAATACTCCTGGCTGAAACAAGGAGAAGTGATTCCCTCTCAGATGGTGAGTTCCTGCTGGGATATCAGAGTTTCACACCCTTGTGCCAGCAAGGGGGACTGATAGAGCACTGCTAGAACCCTCAATAAGAAGGGGCTGACTGCTCACCCTGTGCCTCGAAAGTGGCTGGAACAGAGATGTGAGTATCGGCTATCTTGGTCTTCAGCGCTGGAAGATTGACTACTCTCGACTGTCTTGGACTGCTCTCAGACTGACTGTTCTGGACAGAAACAGACCCGGGACAAAAGGACACTTGATCTGATAAGAAATGGAGGGGAGAAAGGCTGCGGACTCCACTGCCTGAAGCTCTTTCCTATGCACTTGGACTGCTTTCAGACTGACTGTTCAGGGCAGAAACAGAACAGGGACAAAGGGATGAAACCAAAAAGAAGAAATGGCAAGAAAATCTATTTTATATAGATAAAGGAGAAAATAACGATATGGAAAACAAGACAAGAATTTTCTCCCTCGTTTTGCAAAACCCCTGACCCACATCAACTCTGGAGAAGAATGGTTTCCCCACCGAAAAGCCACAGGAATATAGAAATTCAAGAACACAGAAATAGAGTTAGGAGTAATCTAAAAAGGTGGTGGAAACAGGATAATCATACATCCTGTTGAATCACATCATGCTTTTTGAAAAATGAAGACATTCTATAATATTGTCCTCTAACCAGTGCAGAGTCATCTGGGTTGTTGAGGGTGTGGCTATAGATTAGTCCTCTAGAGCTTCTCTATTCCAAGAAATGATTGACTGAATTCTTCTTTAAACGGTCCCTTGTTTGTTTCCAACTAGATGGTCCAAATGTGTTAGCTTGGTGGACATAGTGACCATGTGATGACACGACCCCAACTCACATGAGTGAGGTTCAGTCTGTCATTACGGTTGTAGGTTCAAGGCTCTCTAAAGACGGTCAATGAAACATAAGATATGAAATATAACAATATCAGAGCTCCAGGAGCATAAGCTAGGTACATGCCTACTATAGTAAAGGAACATTCACATTACAAGCATCAAACAGTACATAGTCAAATACCACTTTTACATTTCCACAAATTAAGGAAAAAGTACTTTAATACTTATCCATTGAACTAGGGGTAGAAGTTGCTCCTCGACTAATCTTAACATTCAATTACCTATCCTAAGTTCTGTGACCCTGCCACCCAAAGAAAACAAAAGTAGTGAGAAGGTGGCAATGAGTTGCCCAAGAAGAGGTCATCTAAGTCCTGCCTGAGACAAGTCAACTGAAAAACACAAGGTACAGTACTACAATGCAAGAAGTAAAGCTACTAATGCACATAGTTGATTAACTTACGCATGCCTTTTCTGATAAATTGAATGGAAATATATGCTATCAAATGCATAAGACTCGTAGTCGGCATTTCCAATCTCAAAACATTAATTCTATTTGACAAAAAATAAACTATGCTGAATCACTTAAACATCCATATCCCTCTTGACATTGCTCGTAAAACACTTTAAATATTAAACACGTTACACATATCTATAAAAGGAAATCACACGAAATAGGAGCAAAAGAGAAAGTTACAACTAGGCTACTAAGCCAATCAACCTACACTAGCATTTTATTGGGTTATGGGTTCTGTCTGACCACTACCAGTCCACCCCGACTGGACTTTTTCTTACCAACGTCATTTGTGGTTGGCTTTTCACTTGTTAACATCATAGGGACCCAATCTAAAATTCCCAGAAGCAACTGAGTCGCCTACTCACGATTCGCGGTTGTACGGTCATTGCCTTAGTGGGGTTGTTGTGAAGTCAACCCAACCAGGCCTCAGCCTCTTAACCCTCACGGGACACTGGCCATCCAGAAAGGCAGGTGAGTATAGGACTAGTCGGGCCAATAGTCTGCAAAACCGTGGTATCCAAGACCCAACCACATGTGCACACAAGCAAGACTCCACTCACTGCCCTAAGGTCAGTAATCCCGAGACCGTACCCTGGTCTCCACCATCATAAGGGCTGCCTAGGGTGCTGACCTGACCCCTGTGATCATATTTGGGCAAGCATCTTCGATTCCTACCCCAAAGGGATCCACAGTCATAAGGGGAAAAGGAACTAGTGTGAGGCATTACTCCACCCAAAACAACTAAAAAGAGGCATAATATCATCACATGGTCATCGATCTCCACTTGGAATCCAAACAGTGGGCCACTCTAGCCCTTTTTCCACCGTCAGCCATGCTTGGCCTTTCAAAAACTCATGCCCCTGTGGCTATCAAGCGGGAAACATCTAGGTTGTCTAGGTAACCCATACCACACCTTTCACAAATTAAATGGGAAAATGATCTCCTGGCCTTCATCATGTGTGCCTTAAGTACCATGAACTTAGGATCCAAGGAAATAATCCCTTGAGGCTTCAAGTTCAACACATCTCGTTCTTTGTATCAAATTATACAAGTTTGAGTGTGTCATATTACAAGTAATTGCTTATTCAAATGTTTCGGAGCTTTACCGCTCTTGGGAGGCCTTGCGGGTTCCAAGCGGTATCAGGTGTATTCGATAGTCCTATCGGGTATATCTAGTATCTAGGATCCCAGTCGTCACACCAGGTCTTCCGCGTCACGCGATGACTGGCACGGACTCTCAAACTTTATACTCCTATGATGCTGATGCACTGACAATTGACATTCTACATGTAGCTAGGCCCTCAGGGACACATTGCAGAGCTATAGGGGCTCCATCATTCTACCATCCAACAGCAAGATGATCTCCAGCACTCGCTGGACCTCCTAGTGAGTTCTACTCAACCTTGGACTTAACATGCAAGTGCTATACTTATGAGACTGACGATCCTGCTTCTATATGAAGCGAGCCGAGGGAGTGCAACGACAGGGACCAAATGCTCCATCATCCTCCACTCAGCCATCGACGGATCGGGCTGAGTGGGAAGTAGACTTTGCTCAGGCTATTGCTCGAGTAGAGGAGGCTAAGGCTTCGCTCACAGAGAGGGTAAGAAATGCTAACTCCCCCTGATTTGATTACTTCTAAATGCAACCATGAACTGACCAAATGTAAAATGCAAGTGAGAGAGCTACATGCGGCCCTGGGGGAGGCCACCCGACTATGAGTAGAGCTGGTCGTGGTGAGGACCAAGGCGGCGGAGGTGGCACACCTTCGTGAGGAGTCGGAGAGATTATGTGCCGAGGCGACGGGGGTAGAGCGCCTTCGTGCGGAGGTAGTAGAGGCAAAGTGCTTTCGAGTTGAGGCAGAGTGCTTCCGCGAGGGGGGAGAGTAGGCCCAGCATCAGGCTACAGAGCTGAGAGGTGAGCTGGAGAAGTCCCGGCTACAGGTTGCAAAGTTGAAGGGCACAGTGGGAGCATTTCAGCAGTCTCTCCAGACAATGAGCAGGAGATCGGAGCGTAGTAGGACTCCGAGTGGCGTGCATAGTAGTGCCTATAGAGGCTACTTTACTAGCTCTTCCAGCCTGTGGAGGAACAAGCAAGAGGAGTGGCAGAGATGACACTAGGAGGAGGAGAATACAATGATAGCCCTGTCGGGGAACCGTCATGAGGGTGCGGGTGAGAGCGGTGGTCCCATGGGGGGCAAACTTGATTTACTATATCAGACACATGCATGTACATGATTTTGACATAGTGTAATGAAAATGACTCATTGACCTTAGGGTGTGTGTATGTTGACACTGACTTAACTAATTTGACGACTCCCACGACCGATAGAGGGAGAGAGCAAGAGAGAGCGCAGACTTAGGCAAGAAGATAGGCAGAGCGGGACTTGGGGAAAAGATAACACACAAGACAAGAACAAGAGGCGGTCACGACAGGGCTGCTAAGTGTAGGTGGCGGTCCTGCGATACATCGTCATGGGATAGATGAACCACGGCTGAGAGAAAGCAAGAGATGGCCTACATATGTGATGCCCCGACTCATAAACCCGGCCCAATCGTAAAGACTCACGTCAGATTACGATCGATACATCACAGTGGGACAACCCAAACAGTACAATTACGGTAGAGAATTTTCACATAAATATTGAGATATTATTACAGCAAAAATAAAATTTCTCGAATCATCAGCTTACATTCAAATGTCTTCATTCACATAAATCGAAATAAAGATTAACAATTTAACAAGTCATTTATTACATAACCAAATTTCACACATAATTTTTTCTAACTAACATAACTACCTAAGATAATGACTCGTAGTGAATCCAAGTCGTGGTCAAAAACACTGTGAGATCACTCCTCGCTTTCTTCTACCGCTTCACCTGAAAATGTTCAACAGGGTAAGTCTACGAATAGACCTAGTAAGAGACTAGGCACAGTCCCCAGTCATAACATGTATACACATATCCAAACTGATTTATGACATTTTATTTTATAAGTCATTCTTAGTCATAATTTCAAATAGATAACAAATGAGATTAATATATTTAACCCAATTTTAATTTTACGATTATAAGTCACGATACTAACATTTTACAAATAGAGCATGGGGAATGCTTCTTTTCATAAAGAGCATAAGCGCCACGTTTTTACAAAATGTGTGCGCCAATCCTATTTTTCCCCTAGGAAAAATAAAAAAATAAATTTCGTGACCAACAGACATGCAGTCTTCTCTTCTACTGAGTACAAAGCCCCTGGGCTAAACGACTACCTCATGTTCTTCCAACAGTGTTGGGACATTGTCAAACAAGACCCTGTTGGTGCAGTGCAAGAGTTCCAGGAAGGTAGGGCATACTTGAGAGGTATTAACAAAACTATGTTGGTGTTGATTCCTAAGAAGATGGATGCACAAGACCAGGCAAACTTCATACCGATTACCTTGCTGAATAACACTTACAAAATCATTTCTAAGGTGCTGGCTAGGAGACTTAATAGGGTCATTGGTAGATTGGTCAATGACTACCAGGGAGCTTTCATCAGGGGAAGGCATATCTTAAAAAAAAATCTAGTTGCTCATGAATGTTTCTATGGTATGAAGCAACAAAAGAAGAGGGGAGTGGTCCTCAAGCTGGATTTTGAGAAGGCTAATGATAGAGTTAATTGGTGATGTCTCCTTCAAGTGTTACAGAAGTGGGGATTCCACCAGGCTTGGCTAAGATGGATATGGGAGTGCATCTTGTCTACTTCTTTTGTTGTGCTCATTAATGGGCAGCCATTCTAAGATTTCCAAAGTGGGAGAGGGCTTCAACAAGGTGACCCATTGTCTCCATTATTGTTTGTGCTGGTAGCTCACATTTTAAGTAGACTGTGGATGAGGGCTGAGACTGCAGAGATTATCAGAGGCCTCCAGGCAAGTCAGGATGGCACTTGTATTACTCACCTTCAATATGCAGACAATATGATCCTCTTCCTTACTGATAAGAAGCAGCAAATATTTGACGCCAGGCTCATGCTTCAAATGGTTCAGGCTATTAGTGCTTTAAAGGTTACCTACTCCAAAAGTCGAATAGTCGGGATTAACATGGAGGCTTCAGTGCTCAGGCAAACAGCAGATATCTTTGGGTGTTAGATTGGGGAATTTTCTTTCTCTTATCTAGGTCTGTCTCTGTCCCCAAGAGCTCTTTATTGCAGAGACTGGCAACTGGAGGTGCAAAAATATGAATCCAACCTTGCAGGATGTAAGGCTAGACTCCTCTCCTATGGAAGTCACCAGGTGTTGTGCAGATCTATGTTTGGACAGTTTCCCGACATGATTCCTCTCCATCATCAGGATCCCCAAGACAGTGGCAAAGAAGCTAGAATCTATCCAGGCTAGATTCTTATGGCATGAAAGTGGAAACAGAGATAGAGGATGGCATGGTATATCTTGAGGGAGAGTTTGTAAGAGCAAGGAAAGAGGTGGGGTGGGAATCAATAACATTAGATATTTCAATTTGGCACTACTTTGTAAGTGGCTCTGGAGGCTTGGGACTGAGGAAGAAGGACTTTGGATGCAACTTACAAGACAGAGATACTACTCCACACCCAGAGTTTGGGATTTGTTTCCATCCACACTATACAATGTCTCTCCGATCTGAAGAGGTATCCTTCAGGGTGTAGATTTTATCAAGGCTAGTGTTTGAGTCCGCTTGGGTGATGGCCAACGGAGTCTGTTCTGGCAGGACAGGTGGGGTGGTGATTTCACTATAGCAGAGACTTTCCCATCCTTGTTCGCTATTGCGGGAGCACCTAGAGGTTCTGTGGCTCAATCCTTTGATGAATACCTTGTCGGGGGTATTTGGGCACCCACCTTCAGGAAGAAGCTTCAGTGTCAGGAGATGGATCGGCTACAACTTCTTTTGACTTTCCTTCGTGACTTATGGCTGATGAGTGACAGGGCAAACACTTAGGTGTGGAGATGGGCGAGGGAGGGGGCCTTTTTAGTCAGGTCCGCCTACTCATCTCGGAGAGTGGTATGCGGCACTCTTATGTTAATCAGGTTTGAGCTCCCAAGAGCCCTCTGAAGGTGAAGCTATTAGTTTGGAGAATTTCAAATGGGCGGCTTTTCACCTGTGATAGGTTCCGTGGGCCCTCTCGCATAGTCAGTAGCGTCCTACTGGGAGGGAAAACTAGCTAGAGGCCTGACTCAAGGCGATGAGTCAGTGTGTGCACATGTGGTCAGAGGCTTGGACCGATGCTGACGAGTGTTACTCTGATTAGTTACTTGGTGCGGTACTGTTGTGTCACTCGCTTGTCACGAGCTTGACTGCGAGCTGCTTGAGACGTAGTGTAAGACGTCAGTGGATGCATCTAGTTTCTTCTTTCTGGTGGTCTTCCTTCTTCCTATCACATGGTTAGCAGAGATTTACTCTATTGGTAGATTTAACTTCTGATGCTATTATTTAATGTAATTCGACATGTTTACCTGTTTAGGTAGGCTTTTCTGCTTTGCTATACTGTGATTTAATTGTGCCACTGCATGTTTACTACATTAAATGCATGCTCTAATTGCCTTCATTACTGTATGCTTGTGTGTTTAGTACGTGGTAGGGATCCACTTGACCCCTACTGAGTCTGGCTGTGACTCACCTTTCATTTCTATAGGTGAGCCATCCCAGCTGTCCGTCAGTCCATCGCGTGTTTTTGGAGACCGTGCCTAGAGCGCCAGCTGTGGTCAGTCAGTCCTGGTGTACTTTTCTCCGAGGTATGTCCCGTGTAGTTGTAAAGTGTTGTTGTCGAACTTATACATTTGTAAATTCTGGACTATTATTTATAATTATCACTCTGATATATTTTAATTACTTCTGCACTTTAATTTAATTTACTACTCTAATTAATATTGAGCGTGGTGTAATTCCAATTATTTATATGCTCCCTCGATAAACCCCCACTAACCCTTCAGGGGCCTCATCAACCTCTTGGGTGGCGTCCCCAGTTCTTGGTAGCAGTAGTCTGATATTTATATCGGGTTATCGGTACCCTGAACTCTGGGTCGTTACACGTGGTGTCCTTATAATTTTCGGGCTTCCACTCCTCCCTCCTCACAAACGTGCGGTATGGGCATATCGGGTCCGTCTCCGGTCGCCAGCTTCTAGCAAGAGTGCCTTCTTCCTTTATCGGGAGGGGATAATTGGTGAGATCCAGGCGGTCTCCCCTGATGCGGCACAGGTCCTTCAGAGTCTTCTGGAAGTCATCTTTTACAACTGGAGGCAGCTTGACTTGTGGTGCCGGCCTGGCCTCCCGAGCCTCCCGGCGCGCGGCCTTGTATGCGGCCACCTCCTTCTCCTTGTTGTGCTTCAGCCGATGCAGGTGCTCCTGATCGATGTCTAGCACGGGCACCGACTGCTTGCTCAGGAACTTTCTCTCGGCCTCGTCCCAGCAGTCAGTCTTGCATAGCTGGTAGAAGCCCGTCCGGGCGTTCCACCACTTTACATATTTCGCAGTCACACGCAGAACTCATCCGGGCGCCGGCACCTTGAACGCAGCACTGTCAGCCCAGTGAAAGCAGTCCCACCAGGTTTGAGCATGTTCGACGATCAAGCTGCCCCGAAGACCCCGCATGGGTAGGCCGAACTGTGTGCTATAAACTGGGATATGCTGGTCATACCCGAAGTTTCACCCGAAGCGGAAGGGATAGTAGGGCTCCAGCAGTAGAGTGTCCCCTTTTCTAAAGACTAGCACGCACGGGCGAATAGACAATGCCCAGTCGCGAAGCTCCAGCTCCAACAATGGGTGAACCACGGTCTGCTGGCTGATCAGATGAATGTACCTTTCCACCTGGTCGTCCCGACATTCTCGTTTGTTGTTCACCAGGGGACTTGAATGCACGGCCAGCGTCCAGAAATGGATAGTGCCTATCAAGTCTTGGGGGACCGTCGTCAGCCGTCCTCAGATATTATATAGTTGAAGGGACGTCGAGCCCAGTTCTGCTCTCGCGAACTCCAGCATACATGAAAATAGTCCCCATGCTTGAAGGGTGCATGGAGCATACTCGGGGAACAGGGAGCAGACCCACGCGTTGAAGAAGTGCAGCGGGCTGATGTATCGGGATTGACGTGGGAATTGATGCGCGCTAATGTCCCCAATTGTCTTGTATATCAAGCATAGGGCGATCGGATAGAAAGATAATTTAATCCCCCACGCCATCTGGCAAGCTGGGTAGATTGCGTTGTGTCGAATGACTGTCTCGTCCCCATACGGCATCGCGAAGGAACAAAGCCAATACGTTAAGAAGGCTGCACAGTGCATCGTTGGATCAACCCTTGCCAGTTTGGCTCCGCTCCGACGTCCTCTTGAGGAAGGGATCTTTACCTTGGCCTTGCTTTTGCTGCGCTTCTTCCGAAGGGTGGCAGTACTGTTGCAAGGAAAATTTTCGTACTGCTTTGGCCCCTCGAAGAAGTACTTCAGCCATAGGGTCATGTGGACCCTCTTCCGATCCCCCCGGGGAGGTTGTTTTCCGCCATGGGACAGCTGGTATAGCTCCCGGTACGCCTTCATAAGGTACTGGTAGGAGTAGCTGAGTGAATAGAAGCCATCCCCGTTGGTCTCATCTTTGATAAGATCGGGAAGGCACACCTCTTCATAGGGCTCCCCATCAATGGGCAAGTCACTCAGTTGATGAAGGATCCATAAGTCCAGCGAGGTCTCACCTTTTACGATGTAAAAAGTGTTCAGCTCAGCATTGAAGACCTCGATCATCCCACAACAGAGGCCCTTGAAAATGGGGTAGCTGTATCGAGAAGCGTAGACGCTGTGGTAGACACCGGCCCAAACAAGCAACGGAGCGTAGTTGAACAGTACATACTCCGTGAACTCCACTACTCCTTCTTGGAAGGTGTATGCGTCTTGGGCATTCAGTTCTACGAACCATCCCAAGGCCAGCTCATGCTTGAAGCGGATGGCCAAGTAGTCCAAGAGGAAGGGCTCTTCCCTGTACCCCCACTTCAGCGGAGCCAGAAACAGGCCAAAGTGATGTTGCTCCTTGTGGACCCATCCAGCAAAAACGTCCCAACGGGTCGGAGTGAAGTCAGGAGCCCGTACTAGCTTCTCTTCTGTTGGCAGCACCACCTCTAGTCGCAACACAGGCTTCCACTCCCTTGCTTCTCCCACCAGATACATGGGAATGCTCCTGGGCACACTGTATAACAAGCTATCCCGAGACTGTAGAATTACATGTTCGACATCCCTCACAGCTCGGAGGTCCCTCCCGTCACTGTGACAGAAGTGCTTCAAGAAATGAATGAGACGCTTGTCCTTGGGATAGTCTTTCCGATAATCTCTAGCCTGATCGAAGGTAAAGCCGCTGTCGGTCCAGACCACTCAACTGAATTCCATAGTGCTTGTCTCGGAGTCAGACGACTCAGCCAAGGCGGCCACTTCAGCATGCTCACGGTCCAAGTCTTCAACATTAAGCCATGTGACTGCTGGCATAGTTGGCCGGGGTGCAGACCCGGCACCGGTGGTAGCGGAGGCAGAGGAACCACTTGGAGCAGCCATTTATCTGCAAGATGCAAGACATTCAGAGTCAGAACAAATCAGATGCAAAGACAAGGGAGAGAAAACTATGAAGGGGCTATACTACATTTACAATGAACAAGACATCGATGAATTCTGATGAAATTTCGGTAGAGTTTTCCCTAAGTCGGAGACATAAGGGAAAAAATACGGGTGCGTGCCCACAAGGAGTGACGGCCCCAGCAAAGTCACGGTGTGCCCCAAGCACAACATCGAATGTTCCTCCGGTTGAAGAAGTTCCTCGCTACCCGACACACCCCTGGGTGTCACCCCGGCACACTCCTTGGCGCCCTCACCCAGCACACCCTAAAGGAGCTCCATCCGGCACGCCTCGCCAGCCCTCTACGAGGCACACCCCATGGTGGTCCTCCCCGGCACACCCGCAATGTCCCTCTCCGGCACACCGGCCTCGCACGTAACCTGGTACACCCGGAATGCCCTGACCCAGTACACTTGGAGTTGCCCTCCCCGGCACACTCCCTGGTGCCTTACCCGGCACACCTGCGGAGATCTCCCCCGGCACACCCGTGCCCCCATTCCACCGGCACAATCGCGCCCTCGCTACCCGGCACACACATGCCCCCATTCCACCGGCACAATCGTGCCCCCTTCACTACCCAGTACACCCGGCGCTCCCATCTACAGCACGCCCAGCGTCCCTCTCCCGGCACACCCTGTGCCCCCAACCTGGCGACACTGGGGATGCCCAGCGGTCTTTCACGGTGCTGGAGAAGAAGAGGAAGAATGGGAGGAGAAGAGAGAAGAGAAGAAGGAAGAGGGGGAGAAGAGAAAAGGGAGCCTAGGGCTCCATCATCCCCGAACGAAGGAAAGGAGAAGAAGAAGAAGAGGGGAAGAAAGGAAGAGGAGTGAGGAAAAAAGAGAAGGAAGAGGAGAAGAGTAGAGAAAGAGAGAGGGGAAGGGAGCTCCTCCATGGTGGCCTCCTCACCCCGGCGAAGAGAACGCCGATGACGACGACGGTGGCGCTCAGTGACGAGCGAAGGAGAAAGGAAGGAGAAGAGACTCTGGGGGGGTCTTTTTGAAACCAAACGAAGGCGGGGTGGCTCGGTCATGTCACGCCCCGAGCGTGAAAGATTACCCAGAGGTCGTGACGAGTTTAATCAATCATGTCAATCAGAGCGTTAGTGTATTCGACACCAAGACAAAGTGCGCAAATATCCTCATCAGAGTGTGCGCGGCCGCAAGGTGGAGAGGAGAGGGTTTCTTGAGAGACTAATCCTATTCTTGCTCTTGTACGTGCGTTTGGAGCTTGGATTTGAAGGACTTCATCTTGTTTCGAGATGCTATTGTCTCATCTATGCCTGGATCTTCAAGGAGGACTGGCCTCTCTAACCTGCTTGAGATCTACCACCTTCTGACATGAGCTTCAATGAAAAATCATCAATCGGCCTTCGGAGATCAAGGGGATAAACTCTACATCCTTCATTTGTTTATTTATGTTCTCCATAGTCTATATTTTATTCTAATCATATCGTCTATATCCTCTTACATTTCTGAACTCAAAAATATGTATGTGGTTTGATCACCTGTGTGCGATCGTGTGTGTGTGTGGTGGTGGTGCACTTGTGCAGCGAATTGTCGTTGATCCGAGTCTGTGGGCTATACAACAGGATTGAGTTGGAGACTTCATCTCCATGTGTGGTTGGAGAATTTTCTCTGTATGTTTCATTGTGAAGTGAGTGAATCCTCATCATGATGCGGGACGAAACGTGAACCTGGGACTCTAGCTCGCGATCGTCCCTAAGCGAGGGAAACGTATGGATGTGTGCGGTTGAGAAACCGGCAATGAGTTAAGGGTATCGGCTCACTCTCGTGCTCGGATTGAGGCATGGGATGGGTCTCGCTCTCTCTCTCGCAGTGGTGATTAAAATAATATAAGACCTAATTATCCTATCACTCATGTAGCGGCATTCAAGAACATATACGAAATAAGCAAAATGCCAAATAAGGAGAGTGGCAAGTGTACCTCCATGCTCCGGGCGTGGGGAAGACGACCCCGGCCAAGACTCATAACTCCCGGTATAGTAAATGTAATTAATTACAGTGGTGAAATTTATGGCCCACTCTACGCATGGAGGTAAAGGGCTACAGTGGGACTCGGGAGCAATGAACTCGGGTTGACGGGCAGCAAGCTGGAAGGGCTATTGGGCCGAAGGTGGGCTACTGGTCTGACTCGATACTGTTCCAACTCGATTTAGGCCTACCGGATAGCAAGCAAACTCGACTACTGGGATGGTGACTTCTGGTCATCTTCTGGCCGCGATGGTTGGCTGGGACGGTTGCGGAAGGTCTCTCTTCGATCCCTGAGGTCGGCGGCCTTCGAATCTGAGTCAGCGTAGTTTTGCAAGAGTTTACCGACGGACTGCTCTGCTGACCTATTCACAGAACAGATTTGCATGCCTGCACAAAAATAATTTTTGTGTGCAGATCTGGTGTCAGATCGAGGCGAGATCAGTGCCGTTGGAAAGAGGACTCAAAGGGATACAATATAAATTAATTTCACATCCATCCAGTAAACAGATTGGAAATGAAAAACTCTGTGGGTTGTAGTTTCTTCTGGCTTAGACTCCAAAACACATAGGATAGAAGAAGATCTGCCTAAAAATGAATTTTGACCAAAATAAAAATGGTGGATCTAGACTCTGGGAGTTTTATGGGTGGAAGGGGGGGATGTGAGGATCAAGCATGAATTTTTTGGTAATTTTTAGAGATGGCTATGGGGACGGGAAAAATATAACAACAGACTACTATATCACAGATCTACAAACTGGCAGACTGTCAGGGGTGTTACTAAATGATTGGGAAAAATAGCAAACGAAGGCTGATTGGCCTAAAAATTTAACTGGAGGTGTGGGACGACAAGGGGAACAAACTCTCAAAATGTGAGATTTATCAGATAGGTGGATTGGGAGAACCAACCTAATCTTTAAGCTTCTGTCCTGGATCTCAAAATCCTGGACAGTAGGTTGAAGACTCGATTGTGGCGGCTCGACGGCGGCACGAACGGAGGCAGCGGTGGCGGTGGCTGAGCTTCACACCCAGGGGAGGAGATACACCTTGGAATCCACCAAATTTTAGGGCATCCACCCTAGGAATTTCACAGCAATCCAGCTACAAGGGGAGGAGGAGAGATAGGGGCGCCCTTGGGCAATTGTGCACAATGCAATTTAGCGTCCTACTGGGAGGGAAAACTAGCTAGAGGCCTGGCTCAAGGCGATGGGTCAGTGTGTGCACACATGGTCAGAGACTTAGACTGACGCTGACGAGTGTTACTCTGATTAGTCACTCGGTGTGGTACTATTGTGTCACTCGGGTGCTTGAGATGCGGTGTAAGATGTCAGTGGATGCATCTGGTTTCTTCCTTCTGGTGGTCTTCCTTCTTCTTATCACATGGTTAGCTGGGGTTTACTCTATTGGTAGATTTAGCTTCTGATGCTGTTATTTAATGTAATTCGGCAGGTTTACCTGTTTAGGTAGGCTTTCCTGCTTTACTATCATTGTGTTTTATCATGCCATTGCTTGCGTAGGACTTAAATGCATGCTCTGATTGCCTTTATTATTGTATGCTTGCGTGTTTAGTGCGAGGTAGGGATCCGCGTGACCCCTACTGAGTCTGATTGTGACTCACCCTTCCTTCCTGCAGGTGAGCCGTCCCAGTCGTCCGCCGATCCATCGCGTGTTTTCGGAGACCATGCCTAGAGTGCCAGCTGTGGTCTGTCCGTCCTTTGTGTACTTTTGACTAGGGTATGTCCCGTGTAGTTGTACAATGGGACTGTTCTGTTGTTGTCGGACTTGTATATTTGTAAATTCTACACTATTGTATATATTTAGCACTCTGATAATTTTAAATTTGCATCCACACTATATGTTAATTTTGTCACTTTAATTCACATTGCCTATTGTAATTTCAATTCCTTGCACCATCCCTCAACAACCTCCACTAACCCTTCAGGGGCCTCAGTAGCCTCTTGGGTGGCATCCCTAGTTCTTAGTGGTGGTAATCCGATATTATCGGGTTATCGATACTCGAAACTCTGGGTCGTTACACTGGGTGGGACAGGCAGATGCTTCTAAGCTTGTCTTTCATTTGGCACCATGACTCGATGGGCCATTGCCTCCTAATCTCCCTCAGGCATTCAATGCTTCTCCATTTCTCGGCAGCTTTATGAAAAAGTCTCTCCTTGGTGAAACAGACTTCCATGGCACTGGACATAGTGTAACACTCAAAATTCTTGTCCATGGTGGCTTCCCAATTTTCGTAGTCACTCGGGACGTTGGATCCATAAAAGTCCAAGGCTTTGGGCCTACGAAAGTGGAGGGGTTGGTTTCCACGCCCATGGGTGCTACGCCACCATTCATATGACTTGGGCGCTCATAATCCATGGGAAATGATGAACTATAGGATGGGCATGTGATAGAGCTAAGTACAATTTGAATGAGACACCTGATGCAAAATGAAGAACCTAGACCTAACCAATATCCGGTACGTGGCGGAGATGTTGATCCGAAGGCCCAACTCACGCAAGACTGCTACCTTCTCGATAGGTGTAACCTATCATTCTAGCAACACCTTTTGATATACCAGATATAGGAATGACATGAAAACCTAGGACAAGACTTTCCTAGACTCAAACTGTACTCTGATAAATACCCTAAAATCAATCTAGCTCTGATACCAATTTGATGCGGGACAGGATGTGTGACTCGAGACCTATTTGATGCGAACCTAGAACTCTAGGTGATGACACGACCAATTTGATAATGCGACCAGCAATGGTGTGGCCAACTCGACACCAACAGAGTTCCAAATAGAAGGATATGTCCTCAACAAGAGACACGAGCTTGCAGGCATCCCTAAGCGAGGGAGACGTGTGGATCTATGCGGTTGAGAAATCGATAGTGAGTCAAGGGTGGTCGGCTCTTCTCACGTGCTCAGGTCGAGTCATGGGATGGTCACGCTCTCTTTCTCACAGTGGTGATAAAAAATGATAATGAGCTAGAAACCTATCACTCAAGTAGCGGCATTCAAACATATACAAACTAAGCAAATGCCAAACAAGAGGAGCGAAAATGTACCTCCACGTTCTGGGCGTGGGGAAGACAACCTCGGCCAATAATCGTAACTCCCGGTACAGTAAATGTAAATAATTATAGTAATGAATTTTATGGCCCACTTCACAGATAAAGATGAAAAATTTCCATGGCCAACACCGGGCAAGCAATGCCTTGAGTTGTTCAACCTTTGGGTGGTCACCGTTTTGTGAACTCATAATTGTTGGTCCCATTGCAGCATGAAAATAATTTTCCTTGGGAAATTTCTCTTATACAACCTTAAGGTGTTCCCTGTGTCTCCAACCAACTGTTGGCAACTGCCTATGTGATCTTCATTTGGTGATGGGGGATCATGTACTTCAGGCAGCTGTTGGTGGTGATGACTTTTGGGAATACCCCAGATCTTGGAAGTAGAATTTACTCATTTGCATCATTCCCGCTCCTAAAAGCACTCCTGCTTCTACAGTTGAAGAAAATTTGGCTAGCAATAGGAAGATCCTCTGCTTTCCTATCACTGCTCTGATGCTCTCATGTCCACTCTGTTTTCCTAAGCTTCGAGGGTGTAAGAATAGCTTCACTTGTTAACCTCAAGTATTGCTATTCAGGCTTCCTTAATGCACTCCTGCAATCCAGACATCTCCTTATTTCCATGAAATGTTGAGTTCAGATATATCAGATAAAGTGATGTTGCCTTGAAGAATTGCTTTGAATCCCTTTTCCCCAATTTGGAGGTCGACACCTGTACTCATCTACTCAAATCTCTACAGACTGTTCACAACTGCTCGTATGATCTGCAGTGGCATGCAATGGCTGGTCAGGAGTACCTTGAGGGTGTAAAAACATCACTTATCTAGAGAGCTTTAGTTGATACATCCTTGGTTTTTGCTTGCTCAATAGTTTTTTTGAAAGTGCGTTAATGTGTTGGAACTAGATAAAACCTTCCTGAAACTCCAATTGTAATGTTCTGAGTGTTGGATCCTTTTATTGTAATTCACGAGTTATTTTGTGTAGCCGGCTCCATCTTACCCATATGATTGACAAATAAGGTTCATTGCTGTGTGTGTGTAAGAACTGCCATCAACTTAGCCATGGGTTGAACATTGTCTGGTGCATGTTCTGATTTTTCCTGCCAATTGTACGATCTTCCTAAAGGAAGCGTGGACTGATGGAGTTAATCTTGGATGGGAGAATGCCAACAGACTTGTAGACTGCATTTCACCATTCTATGACCATTAGGTAAAAGAAATATGCAGATATTGTTGCCAATGTTTCAAAATCTACTCCATGACCCAAGACACATCATCTGAGACAAACAACCCAATAATTATTTGACATAGTGTAATATGCTGTTGTAATTTCTTCAAATGCTGTTAGTATCAAATGATGATGTTGAATCTTTGTGCAGGATCAAGACCCGATGGAGGGGGCAAGCCACTCCACTGGACCTCCTGCTTGAAGATTGCAGAAGATGTGGCCACAGGTCTACTTCACCTTCATCAAGCACCTGGTGTTATCCATGGCAACCTCAAGTCTTCCAACGTCCTCCTTGGTTCTGACTTTGAATCTTGCCTCACCGACTATGGCCTCATTCCCCACTTTAGATTGCCAGATTCTCGTGAAGATAGCAATGGAGCAACTTCTCTCTTTTACCGAGCACCGGAGTCTCGCAATCCACAAAGATCTTTTACCCAACAGTCGGATGTGTACAGCTTTGGTGTCCTCCTGTTAGAACTCCTTACAGGAAAGACTCCATTCCAGGACCTAGTTGAAGAGCATGGGGAGGACATTCCTCAATGGGTGCGGTCTGTTCGGGAGGAGGAGACAGAGTCAGGTGATGACCCCACATCTGGGAATGAGGCCTCAGAGGAGAAGCTTGGAGCACTGCTAAATATAGCAATGGCTTGTGTGTCACCTTTGCCAGAGAATAGGCCAACAACAAAGGAGGTGTTAAGGATGATTAGAGATGCAAGGGCAGAGGTACTTGCATCTTCAAACAGTAGTGATCACTCACCAGGGAGGTGGTCAGATACCGTTCAGAGCTTGCCAAGGGAATATGGTTCTGAGCATTTGAATTTTGCAGAGAGAGACTGAAATGATTTTGGTGGGAGATGATTCCTTTTTGGATCAGTATTTTTTAACGAGCCAAGTCTATATATAGAGAGGGGGGGCTTCCCTTCAGGATAGCACTCCCTCCATTCTCTCTTCGTTTGCAAAACAGGGTGATTGGCTTGTTGTTACGCTGTTGACCCTCCGTTGGTGCAGTAAAGGAAGTTGTCTGAGGATGCCTGCCACTGTCACGCTATCTGACTGAGCCTGAGAGAAACATGTGAACCTTAAACGCTCATGCAATGGGTTTGATACGGGCATTAAATGTCCTACTAGAGACTGCCGGGGGAGCTTTGTTCTCAGGCCTTATCGCTCCCCTGCTTCACTGCAATGGGAACAAAGTTCCATGTCCATGATGAGACCCTTCTGATGCCGCTTCAAGCCACGTCATTTCAAGATGAGAGGCCACGCCGCTTTAAGAGATGGTCTCACTGGTTCAAGGCCTGGGGGGCATGGGCACGCCCTTTTCATGGCAATAGGGGTCATGCCATTTTCAAACAAGAATAGAATAAGGGAGGAAATAAGGGCACACCATTGTGATGGCCAAGGAGTCCCTGGCCACGCCGGTTCAACACCATGCCAGTTTAAAGGGTTCTTTGGGTTGACCACGCCGCTTTAGGGGGATGACATCATCTTAATGGCTTCGTCGACTTCGAACCGGCTCGGATGAGTGCTTGACATCTGATGCTACCTCAGTTTTATCGCACAGCTTCCATAATTTTTATTTCGAAGTTCCCAAGCTTTAGTTTATAATTTCGCGTGGTTTTTGGTGCGTGCTGAACCGCATCAGATTACTTGGGTTCTTCCTGATCCGGCCTACGGCATTGTGGATCGTGACCTTAAGACTACTCCCTGCCTATGGGGAGTGTCTTCATCTAGTGGGCAACCACTCAAAGTGTTTTCACGGCCATTGGGTAACTTTTCGGCCTCTTATGGACCCTTCTGGCATGCCGTGTGCTCCGACCGGGTTACTCGGGTCTTACTCTGATTCAACCTTCGGCACTGTGAATTAAGGGACCAGATATACTTCTTCAACCCTAGAGGCTTCCTTATTAGTTAGCAAACCACCAGATGTGTTTTCGTCCTGATCGAATGAGATGTGGGATTTATTTGGCCTTTCCACCCTTGATTAGCTATTCTTGGTTGCTAAGGTGTGCTTGCCATGCAGTAATTTTTTGGACGTCAACAAATGCCCCCCACCCGCGGGTCACGCAAGCGAGAGACAAGTGCGCAGGGCCCGCGGGTGTAGAGTTCTTCAGCACAGTATTTCATTTTTCGAGTGAGTAGACCATTGGTCTGGTGTGAATTCGCGGGAAAGCGCTCACTCCTTCAGCGAAGGGATGAGGGGATTGCTTCACCATGTGGGCACATGGATCGAGATGTCTAGCCCGAGTGGGGGGGTTTAGTCAATGGCATGAGGTCAATGCTGAAGCAAAGAGATCAGATTTTATGTGTTGACCTAGACGAAAGGCCTAAGCTGACTAGGTGAGGCCAATCCCAAAGGGCGACTGGTAACTCCTGCTGGGTTAAGGAAAGTTTGTTTATTCATCAGTTCAGACGAGAAGTCCGAGCCAAGGACTTTGTAATGGGCCCGATGGAATGGGAGGAGTTTATGTACTTAGTCGATGTATTCAGGTGGAAAGTTTGATACCAAGGGTTTATTCGCTAGTGCTGATAGGGTGCTGGGAACTGACATAGTTTATTCATTGACATAGGGTGAGCGCCAAAGCAAAAGAGGTCTTTTTATTCATTGACTTGGACGGAAGGTCCGAGCCAAGCAAGTGGTTATTGTCTTGGATGGAAGGTCCAAGTCAAGCAAGGGGTCTTTTTATTCATTGACTTTGACGGAAGGTCCTAGCCAGGCAAGGGATCTTTTTATTCATTGTCTTGGAGAAAAGGTCCGAGCCAAGCAAGGGGTCTTTTATTCATTGTCTTGGACGGAAAGTCCAAGTCAAGCAAGGGGTCTTTTTATTCATTAACTTAGATGGAAGGTTCGAGCCAAGCAATGGGCCTTTTTATTCATTATCTTGGACGGAAGGTCCAACCCTATAGCTACAGTATACATCCAATCCTTCACCTATGGCTTCAAGAACATCCTGGTCCTCCTTTAGCACAGAACAAAGGTGTTCGGATTCAATGTGATGTAAAATAAATATTGATTGCTTGCGGTCAGTGGGGAAAGACATCCTGTACATGAATCCCTATAATTGCCTACACAATCGTACCTGTGGATCCTCTTTCTCTCCATGTGGTGCTCGATACCCTTGTGCCCATGTATCGCGCCTTGGCGGTGCTTCCCCTGACAAAATTTGGTTTCATAGGTGATCGTCGAGAAATCGACTGGTATGCCCACATTCCACCCAGTCACCCCTGCTCTAGTCACCTAAGATGATTAACCATACTATTCCTATACGTATGCATCGTCCCTTGCTCCCCCTGTTGATACCCCCAGAATTTTCGTGTGCCAAGTCAATTTATAACAGCCTTCTGTAAAAGAAGAGTGTATGTTACTACCGTGAGAAACACACGAGAACCAAAAGGGGGAACATTCCCCCTCTTGCAAGCCGGCCAAAACAAAGAAGTGATGCATGTACTAGCCCTGAAGCCATGGTGCCCTTTTCCTATCCTTGCAGGAGAGGTATAGGAGGGACACATTCCCCTGCTACTTCTAGCTCATGCTCCAATAGCCGGATGGTGCCCGACAACCATCTCCGAGTATCGCTCTCTCCATCAACCAGCAGTCCAACAGCTATGGTGGCCATGACGTATGGACCATCTGTTGAGGTGCTAGACTCGGATTCAGAGGGGGGGTGAACGAATCCCTTTCCAAAAATTATAGCAGAATAAGAACTTTTGACCACACTCAATGAAGACTAATGAGATCTATGAACTCTGTCATTCAGAAAGACTGAAAATGCTGAGGATAGTTAGCCCAAGGAAGCGCACAAACTCAAATCATAAACTTGCTCAAGGAACTGGAAACATTAAGCACACATGTACCTCTCAAGCACTCAGTCAAACACTTAACAGCAATTCCAAATTTGAACTCAAACCACACACAGAGATGTTTCTAATATAGAAGGCACATGCAGCCTGAGAATGAGGTAGACGATATGGAAGTGCACACCACAATCAAACCACTGCACAATGAATTTTAAGGTGGTTCGGTCCACAGACCAATGTCCACCCCACACTCCAACCAGAGTGTGGCTTCCCACTGATACACAGCTTAACTGATGGGCAATACAGCTTAGCCTACATCCACTGACACACAGCTTGGACCGAGGGAGACAAATCCCTCAACCTAATCTTACTACCCACAAGATCAGCACCCTAGCTCTGCTACCTATAGAACTAGAACTGGAGACGAATCTCCCTTCCTCCAAACCGGAGAGAAACCGCTAGTGACACCCTGTTACTAGCAACCCAGAGATCACAGACCTCTCATCCTCCACACGAGAGGGAAACCACAAGTGACACCAAGTCACTTGCAACCGGAGACACCAAGTCTCCCTTTCTCTGAAACCAAGTGACACCAAGTCACTTGCAACCGGAGACACCAAGTCTCCCTTCCTCTGAAACCCAAAGGGAAACCACAAGTGACACCTAGTCACTTGCAACCTGGAGAACAGATCTCCCTTCTCCTGAAACCACAAGAGGGACCTCGACCTCAAACCAGAGGATTGGAAAGACACCAAAAGAAGTTGGAAAGAATAAACAAAAATCAAAAAATAAAAGACAACTAGAATGTAGCTCTGATAGGCACAATGACTCTAGATTTGATCCACGAGTCAGGGTATGATCAGATCTTCAGGGAGGATTCTTCCTTCTTCTCTCTATTCAGCTCATTTTCTCTCTCTTTTTCTCTCTTCTCTGTTGCTCGCACTCCTTCCTCTTTTTTCTCTCATCTCTGCTGCTCTTTCTTCTTCTATTTCTCTTACAGAACTCTCGTACTCTCTGCTACCCTCTCAGATTGCTTCTCTCTCTCTATCTCTCTTTCTCTCTTCTACTGCTCTCACCTTCTCTTCTCTCTGTCTGCTATCATCACCTCTGCTCGGATCTCACTCTCGCCCAAATCGGGTCAGATTGGGCGCATAATAAACTCGTCACTCCATGACTGACACGCCTACATAAATAAACAGCCAAATAAATAAATAAATAAATAAATAAATAAAAAAGAAAATGTTCCACAACACCCTGTGTGAGTAATCCCAGTGCACGAGGACTTGCAGCTCTCCACGACGCCACCCGACGTCCCCTTTGCGTGGTAGTTAGGTTGGGGGACTCTTTAAGCCATGGAAGAAGGTGAGCTCGTATTGATAGTGAAGAGGCGAGATCTCGTGCCAAGCTATATACCGTCAGATCAGAGATGATCCTGGGTAGCGGCCACCTTGAGAGAGAATTTGCATATAATGGGAAGAAAGCTATAAGGGGACCTGGGGTTAAGATCCCATGAAAAACCTTCCGATGATTAAGTGAACAATGGTGAGAGCCAAGAGTGGGAAATAGGCAAAGAGGTGATGGGCACGAGATTGCTTCTCACTAGTGAAGTGGCTAGAGTTGGCTTACCTTTTTGGAGAACTCTCCTGGATTTATATAGTGGCTTGTTCCCTCTTCAAGGTAGGGGAAGAGGGAGAGCCTAGGGGGCGTTACCTCCGGGGTGAGGGCTCTTCACTATTTGAGGGTGTTACCATTTTCTTATCCCCTAGACTTCCCACGGTTGGTTATGCTCAGTCGCCCTTTGGGCTTTTCCCGTGTGCATGAGGCACCATTATTCGGAATCCCAAGCCAGGAAACCGTATGGGCTATATCGGTCCAAATGAATTAGGCCTCCTGATGAGTGAGCCCGATAAGAGGCTGTCACTCGTTGGGCCGTATCGGGTAGCATATCTTCTGGGCCGCGAATCTACCCCTCTCCACTTGCCCCCCTACACCCAAGCCAGGAAATGGGCTCGGAGGGTAGAGCATATACATACTAGGGTTGTGGCTCGAATAAGGATTGGCCATTACGAGCTATCCCTGCTTCAATTTTTAAGGTCCATTAATGCGGCTACCCTAACATATGGGGACTCGAGCGTAATGATGATGTACTATGTGTCAGTTCGGAGGCGGCCTCCTTGGAGTCTGAATCATCGTGGTGGTTCTTCTCAGGGTTGTTTCGGGCTTATAAATACCCTTCGTGCTTGCGCTTTACACTTCCTTCATTAGGGCTTTTCCTCCCTTTTTCACTTCTTTGAGCACATAGTAGGATTTATGCGCCGAGCGGATGATCAGAGGGAGCAAGAGATAGCCAAAGCTTTCGCGGAGCTAGTAGAGATCACAACAAAGACTATTCATCAACTTCCTCCCTCTATTAGCTCATTGGGCTCTAGCGTGTAATGACCCAAGATCTGGATACCGGGAACGATCTGATACCATTCGAATCCTGAACCGCCACCTGTTGACACCCATTTTAAGCCTACAAGTCGAGTTATTTCCCTTATTTACCTTTCGTGAAGCTCTGAATTATCCATTGTTTTGGAGTCTTCTTTGACCATATTTCGAGCCCATTTCTTGACCATTTTTCGAGCCCATTGAGCTTTGGAGGCTTTTATCTTTGATTCCCCTGCTTTCGGGTCCATTTCGGGCCATTCGGAGGGCCAGATAGGTGTATGAGCAACACCCGCATAGGTCCCTAGTCACGATCTCCTAGGAGACTGCAACCTTATGAACAGATTTTTTGTTAAAATGGGTAGATGGCACTCTAGAGGAGACCGCCACCTTCAGGTAGCGGTCTCCCTTAAGACCGCCTTCTTAGGAATTCCTCTGGAAGTTTCTTGAAGTCCCTGGTTCGGTCCCCTGACTCTTTCTTTGACCAAGGCAAGTTGCGGTCACTCGTATGACCGTTTTCTCCAAGTTGCGGCCGCACGATAGACCGTTTGCTCAGTACAAAATCCAGATGATTCTGAACTCTGATTTCTTCACCGCAGGACTCTTTGGACTCCTTGTTTAATCCATTTTCGACGAGGATAGGTCTCCACCTCAGTTTTTATCTATCCTAGACTATTATCCTCAATATTAACTTGACACGCGCACGCTCCCATGCGTTCTGGTTGATCGTCGCGAGCGAGGTCTGCGCCTGGCGGAACAGCTTCGTCGGGGCGTACACCAGGTACCACTCCTCGTCGTCCTTGATGCGGATGGGCTTGATCTTCGGGGACGCGGCCTTGGCCTTGTCCTTCATGCGGATCAGCGCATCGGTGTCCAGGATGTCAGCGGTGGCGTCCAGTTCTAGCAGGTTCGCCGAGTGATCGGTGAAGGCCGTCGTGTACTCGCCAGTCACGATCCGGTCGCTGTTGTTGACCATCCACGTATCCTTGTCGGCCTCGGAGGCCGCCGAATACGCGTAATGGGTGCTGCCGTCGGTGCTGATGGATCCCAGCGCCGTGATGATGCGGTCGCGGACGTTCTCCTTGAACCAATCCATCACGACAGCCTTCTTGGCCGAAACCAGGTCGAAGGCGTTGAACTGCTCCTGCAGCTTGTCGTGCACCACCGCATGGCGGGTGCGATCCACGGTCACGCGGAAGTTGCGGATGCCAAGGGCCTCCTCGTTGCCCTCCAGCGTGTTGGTGCCGGTCACGCCAGAGGCCGTGAGGCGGTTCACCAGCTCGAAGTTGATCTGCTCGCCGATATTGCGCGTCAGGTCCTCGTTGACCTGGATCGGGGCGCGCTCGTCGGAACCCATCGCCTTGTTGAAGCGATTCTCGCGGATGTACTCGCGGTAGAAGTCCCGCTCCCAGCGAATGACCCGCGAATTGGCGGGCGAAACGGTCTCAGCCATGGTCGTATCTCCTGTTGATTGGCTGAGGCTTTCCGCGGGCAATAAAAAACCCGTACGAGGCGGGTTCTCTGATCAACCTTGGAATATGGCTCTCAGCCGGTTTTGCTACCGAAACGGACGATTGAAGAAATGCCTTCCTCGTCAGTGCTGGTCGTGCCAGTCACCGGGCCGGAAGTCCTGTTGTTGAGTGAGTCGTTGAGCTGGGCGACTTCTGCGCCCGCCTGCTTGAGATTGGCGTTCTCGGCTTCCAGGGCCTTGATGCGGGCCTCCTGTTCGGCAACCTTCTGCGCACCCTCCGCACGGATGGCGTCACGCATGGCAACCACGTTGCCCCCGTACTTCGCCATTTCCTTGTGGTAGATGCCCGTCTGGTAGACGAATTCGCCCGGGTCGCTGGATGCCTTGAACTTCTGCACCAGTTCGGGATCGGCCTGCGCGGCTTCAAGGAACGCTTCCTCGGCCTCGGCCCAGCCTTCCTTGTGCACCAGCTGCGCGATCTTCACCGACTGCTGCAGAAGCACGCCGCGCAGCGGGTTGGTCTCCGCACTGACACGCGCCTTGATCGCCTCGTCCTCGTTCTCGAAGACTGACGGCGGGGTGACGGGTTTCTCCGTGCGGGCCTGCTCCAGCTGGCGTTCCAGCTCCTGGCGCTTGCGCCGCTCGTCGATGATTGCCGCCACATCGGCACGCGACAGGGGCTTCTCCTCGGCCTTGGCCTCCACCTCAGCAGCCTTTGCAGGCGCTTCGGCTGGCTTATCGGCCTCCACCTTGGCGAACTTGCCCGAGGCGTCCCGGCTGGATTCCTTCGGTGTTTCCACCTTGGTCTCCGGCGCAGCCTCTACCTTGGGCGTCTCGGCCTGATGAAAGGCGCTCGCACCACCCATGATCGAACTCAAGCTGTCGTCGCTCACTTCACTCACGATCACTCCTTAAACGCCCGTAAGTCGGCGGCACTGTCTTGGGAACGCCCGGATAGCCCCGGCGGCGGGTATGCAAGCTGACTGATCAGCTCACGCGAACTTGTGTCTCAGCGGCAGGCGGCTGCGTCAGGAAGGATGCAACCTTCACCTGCGCGTCGATGCGGCTCTCGATGGCTGCGGCCTCATCCTTCGCGGCCGTGGCTTCTGCCTTGCGCACGTTGGCCTGCGCAAGGGCGGCTTGCAGTTCCGCCATCATTTGCATCATCTGCTGCTGTTGCTGTGCCGCGGCCTGGGCCTGCGGATCGTCGGCACCCTTCATGCGCTCCAGAACGCGCTTCTTGGTGGTGGCGCGGAGCTGGCTCATCTCCACCAGCATGTCGAAGGGGATCTCTGGCCGGTTGCTCGCGATCTCTGCCAGCTGCGCGAACTCTTCCTGCTGGATCGCGACCACGTCCTGGCCGCGGTCGATGATGATGTCCACGTCCATCTCCGCGACGCTGTTGCGCTTCAGGAGCTGGCCGTCAGGCCCAATTGCCTGCTGCTGCGCACGGGGGTCCTGCGCGACCTGCTGAATCGCGGCCTGCTGCTCTTCGGGAGAGGCGGACTGGAATTCGGGGCTGGCCGTCAGCTGCTGCACGAGCTGCTCGCCCATCGTGACCGGCTGATTCAGACCCACCCAACGAGGTTTGGCCTCGTTGTCGGTGACGCGAACCCATTTCTCAGCCTTCCAGAACTGCTTCACCCGGCACCACGCTTGGCGGAACATCCGAAGCTCCCATGCGTCTAGCGCATCGAAGAACGGGGATACCAGAAGCTGCCCGGCCTGCTGGTCGCGAGCCTTGGCGATGCCGGAGATGCTGCCGGAGTTACCCTGCAGCGCCTCGTTCGGCCCGGTGGAGGACAATGCGGCATCAGTCTGCTGCAGCAGGCGCCACTGGCCTTCCGCCTCCCGCAGATTGTCCTCGATGACCAGATCTTCGGGATTGCCGTTTATCTCCACCACGCCGTCAGGCTTGTGGATCTCGGCGCGGAGCTTATTCACGTCCTCCACAGCGCCAGTGCGCATCCTGACCCGCTTGGCGGTCAGCAGGTGCAGCATCTTGGAGCGGCGCTTGTTGTGCTCATCCTGCAGGTCCAGGTACCGCTTCACATCACCGTAAGGGTTTCCCTCGGCGTCACGGTAAAGGGCCTGAATCTCCATCGGGCACTGCGGCTTGCCGTTCTCGTCCTTGTAGACGCAAGGGCGGGGCTTCGACAGCCAGCCACCACGCACCCATACCGACTCGTGCCACTTGCCCGACTTGATGTGGTAGTGGGTAAAGACTTGGACGCGCTTGCGCTTGGCAACAGACAGAATGTAACGCGGCTTGTCGTCGTGCTGGTCGCCCTTCCAGGAGCCGTCCTGATGCGAGGCAATGACTTCCTTCGCACCGGGCCAGCTCTCCAGCGCCTCTGCCTCGTCCATCCAGGTGAAGTAGCCGCAGTACCGCTTGTCGCTGAAGTCATCCTCCAGCGAGCGGATATCGTAGTAACCGCGATCCTGCCGGATGCGCCCTAGGCATATATCACGGTCCTTGGACTTCTTCTCAAGCTCCACTAGGCCATAGCACACGCCCTCGATGATGAGGTTCTCAGCCGCGCCCTTTCGAGCCTTGCTGTTGTAGTTGGACTGGTCGGCCACGAATCGCAGCGCGTCGGTAGCAGCCTCTGCAGCCTGCTCGTCCTCCTCGGACGGGTTTCGAGGAAACGCCTTGGGGTCGGTACGCATCTGGCGCTCGATGCCCATCAAGGTATTGACCTTGTCCTGAATCTTGTTGTCCGTGATGATCGGCTGCTTGCGCGCCTTGAGCACCTTGCGCTCTTCCTCGCTGTACTGCTCGCCGTCCCGGTAAGCGCGACACTTTTCCCAAAGGGCACGCGCAGAGATGCTCCCGTCGTCGAATTCCTCGAACTGCTGGACTACCAGCGCGAGGTCGTCATCGGCGAATACGGGTTCCATCAAGCTACCTTCCAACCATCCTCGTCATTGCGACGGCTGGAATAGCCATCGACATTCTCGGGCCTCTGCTGGCTTCCGCCGGCAATCCATGGCCGCGACATACAGGCGTATCGGGTCTCATCGGCCGCATGGTCCTCGACCGGAACCCCGACAACTTCTTCGCCGAGACCGAGCAGGCGGCCTTCTGCCCGGCCAATATCGTGCCCGGCGTCGATTTCTCGAACGATCCGCTGCTCCAGGGCCGGCTGTTCTCCTACCTGGACACCCAGAAGTCGCGGCTCGGCACCGCCAACTTCCACCAGTTGCCGATCAACGCGCCGAAGTGCCCGATGATGAACTTCCAGCGCGACGGCCAGATGCAGATGGCGGTTCCCAAGGGCCGGGCGAACTACGAGCCCAACAGCCTGGCCGCGCACGGCGAAGAGGGCGGACCGCGCGAATGCCCGGCGACCGGCTTTGTCACCTCCAGCGCGGTGACCGGCGAGGCCGAGACCGGCGAGAAGCTGCGTGTGCGGGCCGAACTGTTCGCCGACCACTACAGCCAGGCGCGGCTGTTCTGGATCTCGCAGACCGAGAGCGAGCAGGCGCCCCGCAGGAGACATATGATAAGGAGCTTTGAAAATATGAGATGTGCCAGGAATAATATCAATAGAAAAGATAACTTCCTGCTCAGGCGGAACTCCTGGTAGTTCCTCTGGGAAAACATCAGGAAAATCTCGAACAACAGAAATGTCCTTAATCTCAATCTGCTGCTCAAGGGTAGCATAGACAAAGGCTAGAAAAGCCCCGCATCCTCGTCTCATCAGCTTATCAGCTCAAAGAGCCGAGATAAGTGATACAGAGTTATGGTGTCTAATTCCCATAAAAGAAAGTCCAGGGTGCCTAGTAAAAGACACAGAGCTAGAACTGCAGTGAACATTGGCCTCATATTTAGCTTTCTTTTTGACAAACCCCTGTAGATATTCCAAGGGGATTGTAAATATCAAGTTGATGTAAACTTTTGATCCTGGAATGTCTATATAAAACTTGTTGTAGTCCTCTTTTGTATAATCTCCTGAGTGATGGGATGTTTATCTCTTTTACCGCTACTCTTTCTGTGTGCATTATCATTTCCCTACTTGTCCTGAGGGGTTGTTTCCCCCTGTCGCATTCCGATTCTGACAGTCCATGCTTCCATATTGATAATCAAAGCCAGGGCATGACACTCCTCAACTTCCAATTCATCCATTTTTGCAGTAAAACCTGCCTAGATGTTGCATTATAATCAAACACCTGTGTGCTCCATTTTCTCAGGCAGTGTCTAACCCATCTGAGTTTGTAGAGGAAGCCCAAGCAAGCATAGTCAGCAGATGGAACTTCCTTCCACCATTTAGATACCATATCCCTGAATTCATCTTGATTGATCCAACCCATGTCATATCTGAAAAGTCTCTTATGCTACTCTTGGGTTTAGAACTTAAAAGCAAGATAATGAAATCAGCAATAGGCCTAGGCAGCGTCCAACCTAAGCCTTAGGGAACAAACTCAGCCAGCCAGTATAAATGAAGAATCTATTGAGTTTTGATGGACAGTGGCCACCTGGAAATTACCAAGCAAATATTGGGGTTTTCCATCTCTATCAGCTCACAATCTCTGATCCACTACCCAAACATAACCATATCTGCACTTTCAAAAAAAACATAGCCATATCTGATTCACGTTGAGAATGACCTTTCTTTTCCCTTGGACACCTAACACAATTATTAAAATCACCAGCAATGCACCAGGCTTCAGGAAGTTCCTCCATCAAGGAGGACAGCTCAATGAAGAACTGTTCCTCTAGATGGATATCAACAGAACCATATAAAGAGGTAAAAGCCCATAGATTAGAAGAAGCTCTGCCTGAAACGGAGATGCAAATGCCAAAAACCCTTCTTGCAATCTCCGAACAACAGCAACCTATCATTCCGTATTATAATTTGCCCCCCAAGTCCCTCTGAAGGAAGATAGGTCAAACCAGTCAACCTTGATCCCCCCAGTTGTCTAACTAAATTGATGGCCAGAACTCACATTTACTGAATTTAGCATAGAGCTCGTGATCTTGCAGAGTCTGCAAAATGATCCTCAGATGTTGCACATGCTCTTCCTCAGAAGCAGAATAGACAAGAATATCATCGACAAAGATCACCACAAACTGATCCAAGTAAGGCCGAAACACACGCTGCATCAGGTCCATAAAAGCTGTCGGAGCATTGGTCAGCCCAAAAGGCATAACCAAAAACTCGAAGTGACCATACCGCATGCTAAAAGCAGTCTTTTCACATCAGATTCCCTGATTCTCAACTGATAATAACCAGAACGGAGATCAATCTGAGAAAATACAGAAGCAGACTGTAACTGATCAAACAAATCATCAATCCTGGGCAGAGGATACTTATTCTTGATAGTCACCTGATTCAACTACATGTAATCAATACAAAGCCTCTGGCTTCCATCTTTCTTTTTAACGAATAGAACAGGAGCACCCCACGAAGAAAAGTTGGGACGAATGTAGCCTTTTTCCAACAATTCTAATAGCTATGCTCGCAATTCTTTCAATTCAGCTGGAGCCATTCGGCATCGTGCTTTTGCTAAAGGTGTCGTACCTGGAATCAACTCAATCACCATTTCTATTTCTCGCTACGGAGGTAAGCCTGGTAACTCATCAGGGAACACATCAGGGAACTCACAAACAACAGGAATAGCATCGATATCCTGCCGTGGTGCCTCAGCCGCAACCACTTAAGCTAAGAACCCTTGACAACCTGCATTAGGCAATCTATAGGCTCGAATAGCAGAAATAATTAAGCGAGAAGAACGAGGTCGAATACCTTGAAAATAGAAGGCTGGTTTCCCATGTGGTTGAAAATAGACTTTCTTGGATGTGCAATCAACCACAGCTCCGTACTGCTCTAACCAATCCATGCCCCTGAAGAGACTTCAAAAACACATTTCTTTGTATTCATTTTTAGCTTGTACTCCCTATCTCTCTGTAGCACCTTAGCTAGAATAGCGGGGTGTTCCTCCTTAGTTCTTAACTTCACCAAGATGTCATCTATGTAAGCTTCTATATAGACATGCATCATATCATGGAATATGGCCATCATCACCCTTTGATAAGTGGCACCTATGTTCTTCAAACCAAACAGCATAACCATGTAACAATACGTGCCCCAGGGCCTGGTGAAGGAGGTTTTCTCTTAATCCTCGGGAGCGAGACAGATCTGGTTGTATCCTAAGTATCCATCCATGAATGATAAGGCTTCATACCCGGCGGTATTGTCCACTAAAACATCTATGTGAGGAAGCGGGAAGTCATCCTTAGGACATGTTTTGTTCAGATCCCTGAAATCGATACAAATGCATGCCTTTCCATCCTTCTTGATGACAGGGACGATGTTTGCCACCCACTACGGATATCATACAACTCTAATGAACCTAGACTTGTGTAATTTGTCCACTTCTTCTTTCATCCTTAAGGCCATGTGGGGGTGAAATCTTCTTAATTTTTATTTAACGGGTGTTGCCCTTGGTTTAAGCACTAGTCGGTGTTCCACCAAGGAGGGGTCAAGACCCAGCATGTCCTCATAAGACCAGGCGAAAGAATTGCTATATTTTCTTAAGACCTTGATTAAATCTGCTTCGACTTCTGGAGAGAGATTAGCGGCAATGATAATGGGCCTGGGGTCTTCTTCAGTTCCTAGATTTATTTCCTTCATAGGTTCATCCACTACTGAAGATGGCTCATCGAATCTTTTCAAGCCTTGAGCATATAGGTTGGCAGTGTCGTCTACGTCGCTGTCCTCGTAATCGACCAGGTCCTTTACATCCATGACTTCATAGACTCCTAATCCGTCATCGCTCCACACCTCATCTTGTTCCTCTTCATCTTCAATCACGATCATCGTAGCTATGAACTCCGGGAATTTCAAAAGAGCATGACATCGCTGAGCTAAATCCTACAAGAACCTATCAAGAATGGATTTGGAATGATGCGCCTATCAGGAATGGATTTGGAATGACGCGCAAGCAGGCGTGGCTCAGGCGGGGATGGGTTGGACGACCTAGAACAAGACCCTACTTCCCTAGACCTAGACTCTACTTCCCTAGACTCAACATACCCTACATCTAACCTAGGAGAGAGCAAACCTACTGGGAGAGAAGCAGTAGGGGCCTCGTGCCCTTGGGAAGCGGATGGACAGAAGATAGCGTAATCTTCCACTAAAATCTCCATTTCAAAATTGACATTTTTTTTAGAGATCAATGGAAATCACACAGCAAGATGAAGAAGAGGGAGGAGGAAGTGCCCGGGGGTAGAGATATGGAAAGATTACATCGAAGAAGGGGTCAAAAGATCGGAACCACATATTGGATAGATCGGCAGGTGAATCAGGCGACCACCCGGACGTCAAATCAATTGGTGGGCAATGCCCGCATGGATAATTTACAATCAGAAATTCAATCGGCCTCTCATGCCGAAAGGGAGACTGAAATATTGATGGATCAACCAGAAGAGGTGGTGAACGGGGAATAAAACTTAACTGCTGGAGGAGAGATTTTAGATGGGCAGGAGACCAAGAAAAGACAACAGGTGAGCTCACCCTTTCTCGTGGACGGTCAGCTGGCTTCTTTGGCTTCCCTTACACAAGTCGTACCTCCTAATTTTTCTGGGAGCAATCTGGTTCATAGAATAACCTGGCAAATGCCTGATTGAAATCAAGCATATCATTAATGGGCCCCTTGGGCAGCAGAGGTGGACTGGCAACCGTGCAAGCTGTAGTTTTCTCAGATTGTACTGGCAATGACTGTAAAGTTCCCGACTAGAGAGGGCCTTTTATGAAATGCTAGCGGTAGTCCAAGGTGAGTGGTCCTGAGTCACCCAAAACTGATAATGCAGACTCTCGGTAGCCGAGGCCCCTTGTGCTCATTTTTCTTCATATAATGATCTGACAAGACCAAATAAAGATCCGTCGAAGATATAGGACATCACATAAGAGATCTTATGTACCTTTGAATAGAAAATGAGAACTTCTATCTTGCAGGGTTACCTTCAAGCAAACAAATAAAGGGGTTTTGATAAATAAGCAAGGCACCCTGGTTTGGTAAAACTCCATTCACCACATTTACTATTTTTACTTGAAGGGTGGTTTTACTTTCATTTATTGTCCAGTCTGCATATCATGTCTTTTAATTAGTAAAAATCATGTTTGTTCTATTTGATTGATCATATTGAGGTTGTTTGAAGTTGGCTGCATTAAAAGTCTATTGGTATATCAAATGGTGTTGGGAGAATGGCAGATTATGTCTGTATGGAAATCCACACTATGCATGAGGTAGTCCTCAGACATAAGTGCTCTGCTAGGTACCAAAGGCTCTTTATGAAGCTAGCCTTGAATCATGATCTAAATATCTACTTATATTCACCTACAGTGTCACGGATTGCCATATGCATAAAATTGGAATAAATCTCCCGTGTTGAACAATTGCATCCATTTCAAATCTGTTGCATGAAACATCAACAAATACTTATGTTTGTTTATACATATTACTCTATGAATCACATGTTGAAACTTGCTGAATTTAATGTGATCAATTGCATTGCATTCATGATGTCTTTAATCTTGACCTCATAAGTATATAAAATGGTAACTTGAAGAAAGACCGGTTATGTGACCACCCGGATACTGGATATACTCGATAGTACTATCGAATACACTCGATACTGCTTGGAACCCGTGAAGCCTCTCAAGAGCTGTAAAGTTCTGAAGGGAAAAAGGATTGTCGTGTAGTACATTGAAGCTAGGAAGATACAATAGTAAACAATAATAGTTCATTATTCAGGTTTGCTAAAGTAGCAGAAATAAAATTATTTTTTAATTAATAGTTTCAATTTAACAATTATATACCAGAGTCAAGTCCAAAGGAAAGATAACAAGTCTAACAATACAGTCGACAGAAAAGAAAGACGTACTCAGAAAGTCAGAGGAAGCCCGACGAAGGTACCAGCTGGCAGCTACGAACTCACGCACCAGGAACCGCGGAAGCAGAATGAACAGAAATCCACTTGAAAAGTAGGGGTGAGTCTCGTGTCACTGGCATGGTAGGGGTCGTGCGGATCCCCACTGAAAAATACACAGTAACATGGAACAGAAAACAGCATGTAGTAAAGAAGGAAAACTAAACTACAAAGCTGTAACGCTATGCTAAAAAGTAGTAAAAGAAAAGATAGGGAGCAGGAGTAGGGAACATTCTAGGAAAAGGGGAAGAAACTATACCAGATGAACGACTGCCGAACTAACCTCGGCACCCCAAACTACTCCAAGCAGCAATAGGAAGGCGACTCTAAGCTAACGAAGTCAGGAGTTGCTGATCTGTCGACACTGCAAGGGACCTACAAAACAGACAAAGAAACTTAGGGAAAACCTAGACAGACGCAGACCCAGACGACACGACTAGAACGTCGTGCACACTATCCCACACATGACTAGAATGCCATGCATACGGCAGGACATTGAGCTCGAGTACAGCCATGAGAGGGCAAACCCAGAAGGTCGCGACTCACAAGAACCGCGAAGAGAACTGGGAAGAGTCACGTGCCACGTGACTAGTATGCCTCCCACCAGAAGAACAGCCAACTGCGTCCACTGACGTCTTATGCTGCGCCTACTAGTGTCTTGTCCGCGTACCCTGTCGCAAGGACTAGGCCGAGACCAAGACACTGTTAGAACCAAAACCAAAGTACCGTCGCGAGTGACTAGTCAGGGTCATGCCTATCGACATGAGTCCAAAGCCCCAGACCACGTGTGCACACACTGGCCCACTGCCTAAGCCAGGCCTCTTGTAGAAACCCGATAATTAAAAATATGAAATAAAATTTTTAATTTAAATTCCATAACCTTCATGGAATAATTAAAATAGAATTTTTAAAGCTAGTTTATTAAATTTACTTTCACCCCAAAGAAAGAGTAAGAGAGAGACAGAGAGAGAGATGTAGCAGAGAGGGCGGGGAAGAGCCGGGCGCCGTTGACCCTGTTCAACCCCAGCCCCTTCCTTCTCTTCCCCTTTGTCCTTTTCTCTTTCTTTCCTCCGCTGCTGTAACCCTCACTCCACATTCTTTGTGAATGAAAGCCTGGGTCCCTTGGTTTCCTTTGTTGTCTCCGTTCGTTGGATTCGTGCGTGTGCTTGATGGTTTCCTCTCGTCCCCCCGACAACGTTTTCATCTTCCCCGCCGGTGGTCCCTCCACCTTGGGTGGGGCTTCTTTACCTTCACCCTGCCGTGTCTCCCCAACCTCTTTGAATACCCAGCCCCCACCTTCGATCCCTCACTGAGACTTCTCCTTCAGCTAGGCCAAGATAAAAAAAAACCCATGGCTTCCTCCCCCACTTGTATCAGCTCATCCAGTTTAGCCATCCTTTGGCCTTTCACGCCCTTGAGCCAACCCTCGCCGGCGCACCCCTCCAGCGGTACACCTTTGGCTTCTTCCCTCAGTGACGCGCCTTGGCCCTTCTTCGCCGGTATAGTCCTTGGCCGACGCGCCCTCAGCTTCTCCATTCCATCACCGGCACAACCTCCCTGGCTGGCACACTCCCTCTAGCCTTACCCGGCACACTCTTGGTCTTCCTAACCTGGCACGCCTGCCCAGCCCCCCCAGCCCTTGTGCTCCTTGGCCGGCACGCCCTGAACCCTGTCCTCAGCGGCACGCCCTTGGTGTGTCTGCTCGCCGGCACGGCCCCCCGCTTTACCTCCTTGCCATGTACGCCTCATGCCCCTCGTTAGCCTTTCGCCGGCACAACCTTTAGCCGGCACAGCCTAACCCCCCTCAGCCAGCTTAGCCCGGTGCACCTCTAAGCCCCCTGGCCGGCATACTAGCCTTTGTTCCTCACCCCAGTGTCCATAGTTGGTCTGGGAGTTCTCTCCCTCGCTACTCCTTCTGAGTTTCTCGAGGTCTGGTCCAAGGTGTTGCCGTCTTCGAACGCCCACCCCCCACACATTGGGTTCTGCCACTCCATGTGGGCGCGTTCCCCGTATCTCCCTTACGCCCGGGGTCAAGGGGAGATGCTGCTGAATTTTTTGTCAGAAAAGGAATAATAATGACAATATGACAAGGACAAAAAGAAGGGGAGTAACAAATAAATGGAACAACAACTGACAGAACATTTTAACTAAGGCAAGCAGACTATGGGCATCACAATGAGAATAGGACCAAATAATGACTGAGCACCCCAAATAATTACAACTGCAGGAGGGAGGAATAATTTGTACAAAACTGTATCGAAATTAAGAGAGGAAGAAAAGAAAGGCCTTAAAACAACTCGAAGAGTATGCCCTTCACATCCTTCAATGGTGTACATTCCACCCCTTCCCCGGTACACTTTCTTGGCCAGTGCACGTCTCTGGCTGGCACAATCTTTCAGCGGTATGCCTTGCTCAACCCCTTCTTCACCAGCACGCCCTTAAGGGCTCTTCCCCGATACAGCCCCATAACCCCGTTCGCCAGTGTAGCACCTCAAGCCCTTCACCGGTACACCCTTCTCCGGCCCACGCTAACCACCCTTCCTTTCTCTTCTCTCTTTCTAAAAAATTTGCACGAGCTACACCCTTTTGAAAGCTGCACGGGGCCTGTTCTCCCCTTCTAAAGCCTACACGAGCCATCCCCTTTTCCCTGTGCAGAATGTGCACGAGGTATATTCTCAACCTCGTGCACATCTTGCACGAGGTCTCTCTATCCTTCACCTGTTACAATCCTTTCGCCGGTACACCTCTAGCCCCTTCAGCGGTACACCCCCCCTTTTTATTTCTTTCCCTTCCAGCGTCCTTCGCCGGCACACTATCTTTCTCCGTCGGCACGCTCACCCTCGCCCCTTCAACGGCCCACTTTTCCATAATAAAACACAAATAATAATAATAATAATAATAATAACAATAAGAAAAGGGGTAAATAAAAAAACATATATAATATCCTATGAACTAAGGGAGAAATTTTTCCACACCCATGTGAGAATTGGGTAGAGCCCGGGATAATATAGGTAATTATTTTAAGATTAAATTCTCCTAATTCCATAAGAAATAACAAGTTGTTGTATTTCTCTCAGGTACCTTATTTAGTTTCCAATGGCACATCGCGTAGACTAGGATGGCGTGCAACAGACTGTGGCTGGCCTTACCTAAGCCCTACAAACTATGGCTCAAGAAAGCGCAGGAGCCAGAGCTGGCAGTTTACACCAAAATTTTCGGAGTCTCAACCCTCCGAGTTTTTATGGTTCTTCGAATCCAGACAAGGCAGAGAATTGGATCGATGAGATGAATCAGATTTTTGACGTTATATAGTGCACCGATCAGGAGAGGGTGTGTTTAGCTACTTTCCAATTAAACAAAGATGCTCAGACATGGTGAAAGTCGGTCTCGGCACCACCAGTCGATGCACCTCACACGTGGGAAGGTTTCCTCACATTATTCCGTGCCAAGTATTTCTCGGAGCATGTCAAGGAGAGGAAGGCTATGGAGTTCGTGTCCCTTCGTCAAGGGATGATGTCAGTAGCAGAGTATGAATTTCAATTTTCCAGGCTAGCACCATATGCACCACATCTTATTAGTATTGATTTATTGAAAGCTAATCGGTTCATGGACGGGTTACGGCCCAGTTACATTCAGCAACTGGGGAACCAGAACATCTGAACGTATGAGGAGATGGTGCAGCGGGCCTATTTGTATGAAAGGACCTTAGAGAAGGTCGAGAAGATGAAAGGAAAAGGAGAAGAATCTAGCCGATGATCTGATCGTCGATTCAGGAAGGAGAAGTTTAGTATCACGGAACCCCACAAGAGCCGTGATAACAAGAAACGGTCTAGGAGCGGGAACGATGGTAGTTCCCAGAAGTACAAGAAAGCTAAAGAAGAGGAGAAGCAGGTCATGGCGGCCTGCACGTTTTACGAAAAGTTTGGCCATTCAGCGGAAGAATGTTGGAAGCGCCTCGGCACTTTTTTACGCTATGGTAGCAGGGAGCATCGCATGTCCGATTGCCCCCTTATGAAAGAACAGGCAATAGGAGGAGGACGCAGGAGGCAAGCTCACCTCAATGCGGTGCTAGAAGAAGAAGAAGAAGCACCTAGGGACGGTGGGCTCATGGAAGGTACAATTCAAATTTACTCTCGTCCTACATTTGTGCTATTTGATACTAGTGCTTCTCATTCTTTTGTCTCTACTTCTTTTGCCAACACTTTACCTATTGCATCAGTTCCTTTACCTTCAGATCTCTCTATAACTACACCTTTAGGTTCTGGAACCAAACTTACCGAACACTATCCCAATATTGAAGTAATCATAGAAGGCCACAATCTTTCCACAAACTTAGTATGCCTTGACATGAAAGGATACGATGTAATCTTAGGGGTAGATTGGTTAATAAACCATGATGTCAATATCAATTGTCGGAATAGGGTTATATCTTTCCGTAAACCAGGCATTCCAAGATTTTCCTTCTTTGGTATCAAGTATAGGAAGCATCCTATAATTATTTCTTCTCTTCACGCTTGCAAACTTATCTCGTAAGGATGTGAAGCTTTTCTTGCTTCAGTCATAGTTACAGAGTCTAAGGAGATCATCCTAGCAGACATTCCCATTATAAATGAGTTTCCAGATATATTCCCATCCGAGTTACCTAGTTTGCCGCCCGAGAGGGAAGTGAACTTCACCATCAAACTCATTCCAGGAGCGGCACCTATTTCTATAGCCCCTTACAAGATGTCCCCCATAGAGCTTAAGGAATTAAAGAGACAATTGCATGAATTATTAGACAAGGGCTTCATCAGACCAAGCACATCCCCTTGGGGTGCGTCAGTTTTATTTGTCAAAAAGAAGGATGGCTCTCTCAGGCTATGCATAGATTACCGGTGACTAAATCAACTTACAATTAAAAACAAGTACCCGTTGCCGCGTATTGATGAACTCTTTGATCAACTGTCTGGAGCAGATGTATGTGTTGAATGCACTACGCTCTGATTGACATGATCGTTATAGACATCGTCACGCCACTTCCGAGTAATCTTTCGCGCTCGGGGCGTGACACAAGGATAGGTCAATACCTTACACCGGTGAGATGGGTAGAGCCATGGGTTAAGTCAACTTAGGGAGATAAAACCCTTGGTTAATTATATTAATTTAGTTAATTAAATCTTATAGGATCATGGCTGCCGAATGTGCTTAATGGCACGACATGCAACGCACCGTCAAAGGTCTTACTCAGGCGCTGCAACAAGTAGCGCAGGGCGATATGAACCGTGGAGCCGGAGATCTCCACCAAAATTTTAGGAACATGAACCCACCTAAGTTCGTCGACTCTTCCGACCCGAATGACATCGAAAATTGGATAAAGGAGATAGAATACATATTCCGTGTCATGCAATGCACGAACGAAGAGAAGGTGTTACTGGCCACTTTTCAACTAGAGCGGGATGCTCGATTCTGGTGGAAATCTGTGGAAGCCACTCTACCGCATGACCACGCTACGTGGGACGAGTTCATCAATCACTTTAATAGCAAGTATTACTCTGATAGGATTCAGGAAAAGAAGGCCACGAAATTTGTCACGTTAAAGCAAAGGAATTTATCGATGGCCAAGCATGAGGCCTAATTCTCTAGACTGTCTCGGTATGCACCACATCTAGTGCACACGGAAAAGATGATGGCCCAAAGATTTCTCAATGGGCTTAGGCCCCAATATATCACTCAACTGGCATCGATGGACATACAAGTCTATTCGGAGATGGTAAGGCGAGCCCAACTGCTTGAAGATGCCATGGAGCTGTTTGATAGAATCCATGGGAAAGACAAGAAGGAGCAGGTTACTAGCTCCGAGACATTCAAACCCTTATTTAACAAAAAGATGCCCATCAATGGAGGGGAGTCCTCCAAAGAAAAGAAGCCCAAGAAGAACGATAAGCCTTTCTCCATCACTACCACGCCATCCAAGACCGTCTGCAAATATTGTGACAAGGCTAGACATAAGGTCAATGAATGTTGGAGAAAGCTGGGAGCTTGTCTCCTATGTGGGAGCCTAGATCACAGGATTCTCGACTGTCCTCTACTAAATGAGCAAACTGAAGGAGAGAAGACCGAGAAGCATCTGGCAAGGAAGCAAGGCCGTCTCCAAGCACTACAAGAGGCAGAACATAGTGAAGGAGGACTTGTGGAAGGTACACTAAAAATTTATTCCAAGACTGCTCATGTCTTATTTGATACCGGTGCGACTCATTCATTTGTTTCTAAAAGATTTGCTACTTCATTTTCTATGGAACCTAAATGGTTAGACTTAGTTATTTCTACTCCTCTGGGAAGCGGATCCGAGCTTACACACCACTACCTGAATAGTGAAGTTATGGTTAAAGGGAAGAATCTACCTGCTGACTTGATATGTCTAGATATGAAGGGTTATGATATTATACTGGGTGTCAATTGGCTATCCACATATAGGGCAACTATAGATTGCCAAAAGGGCAAAGTAACTTTTGGTGATTATCCGGAACTGGTTTACACTAGTTTGGAGTCGGAACAAGTCACCTCTTATTTCGGCCCTTCGAGCTCAAAAGCTTATAAAGAAAGGTTGCATGGCCTATCTTGCTTTTGTAACCGTAAAGGAGGCTAAGGAGTCAAAGCTAGAGGATATTTGTGTAGTTCGAGATTTTTTTGATATTTTTTCAGAGGATTTGCCTGGTTTACCCCCAGAGAGGGAGGTGTCATTCACCATTGACCTTATCCCTGGTACTAGTCCTATCTCTAAAGCACCTTATAGAATGTCCCCCACCGAGTTAAAAGAATTGATGGAGCAATTGATGGAACTTTTGAAAAAAAAGATTTATTAGGCCGAGTACTTCCCCATGGGGTGCTTGTGCTATTTGTCAAAAAGAAGGATGGAACGATGAGACTTTGCATCGATTATCAATAGTTGAACCAACTTACTATTAAGAACAAGTACCTGCTGCCAAGTCATCTCGACAAACCCCATGATAGTGCCCCTTTGAAAGGCACCTTCCTTGCTCTAGACATGCCGGCTCTTGTCTACTTCATTCCCTTTCAATTCCATCTGCAGCTTTCGCCACTCCTCACCTATCCGGTCATGGATCAACCAACCCATCTGGTCTGCACGTTCACCCATGACCACCAAAAATAAAAAAAAAATCGCCAATTCTCAAATGGGGGCTTCCGAGCTCACTATTGAAGAAACCTCCTCCCTGGAGCTAGGATCCCTCGGCCAAGGGCTGACTCTTTCTACCTTAAACCCTTCCCCACCAACTCCCCTTGTACATAGTAGGGGAGAGTCCGACCCAGGTCAGGGCTTTTACATATCATCTTTTCTTTCCAAACAATCTAGGGTCCGTCAGGTTCCCACGCGCTATATCAGCCAGCTAGCTGAGAAGTGTGCACAGTTGTGTCAGGTCTCCGAATTCACATCCACTCCCATTCTTCTAGGGGAAGTTGAACTAGAGGGGTCTTCAGCAAATGATGGCCTAGGAGTCAACGTGTTGGAAGAAGAAGAAGAAGAAGAGGACAAAGAAGAGGAAGGAGAGCCAGGGGATGGCGTTGATCCTATAGCTTCCTTTGTTGATGGAACTAGGAGATTTGATGAACCTACTGCATCTGTTGATGAGCCTACCAAAGAGGTTAATCTCAGCACAGAGGACAACCCCAAGATCATATTGATAAGTGTCAATTTGGAGAGAGAAGAAGAAGCCTCCCTCGTGACAGTTCTTAAGGAATTCCCAGATGCTTTCGCTTGGTCCTATGAGGACATGCCAGGGCTAGATCCGTCGTTGGTGGAACATCATCTGGTGCTAAACCCCGATGTTCGAGCTGTCGAATAGAAATTGAGGTGACTCCACCCAAAGCTCACGCTCAAAGTCAAAGAGGAAATTGAAAAGCTCCACAAGGCCAAGTTCATCCGGGTAGTTTTGTATCCACAATGGGTAACTAATATCGTCCCTATCATGAAGAAAGACGATTGGGTCTGAGTCTGCATAGATTTTCGTGACCTCAATCGTGCTTGCCCAAAGGATGATTTTTCTATCCCACATATAGACGTCCTGGTAGATAATACCATCGGCCATGAGATGTTGTCCTTCATGGATGGCTTCTCGGGGTACAACCAGATCTGCCTAGCGGAGGAAGACTAGGAGAAAACCTCTTTCACCACTCAGTGGGGAACTTACTGCTACGTCGTCATGCCCTTCGGACTGAAAAATACAGGGGCAACATATTACAGGGCGATGATGGCCATCTTCGATGACATGATGCACATTCACATGGAGGTATACGTGGATGATATCCTGGTCAAATCCAAGACCAGGAGTGGCCATGCAAAAGTCCTCCGAGCAGTTCTCCAGCGGTCTCGAGAGCACCAACTCAAGATGAACCCCAAGAAGTGTGTATTCAGGGTTTCTTCAGGCAAGCTTTTAGGGTTCATAGTCAGCAAAAGGGGGATTGGGATTGACCCTAACAAAGCTAAGGCCATCGCCGAAATGACTCCCCCCAAGAACATCAAGGAAGTCAGTGGTTTAATTGGGCACTTGCAGTTCATTAAAAGATTCATATCCCACCACTCTCAGAGATGCTGATAGTATTTCTAGTGAGTACTTGGTCTGACTAATGAAGCATCCATCATCCAACTGTTGCACCTGCAATCCAAGAAAATATTTCAACTCACCGACCAAACTCATTTCAAACTCATTAGACATTAGTTGAGCAAACTCTTTGCATAGTTTAGTGCATGTAGAGCCAAAGACTATGCCATCCACATATACCTGAACTATGATGAGGTCCTTACCCAAAATTTTGGTAAACAAGGTTTGATCTACTTTACCTCTATTGTATCCCTTGCTGATCAGAAATTCTATCAGCCTCTCATACCAGGCCCATGGAGCCTGCTTTAAACCGTACATGGTTTTGTTTAACCTGAAAACTTTGTTAGGGTATGAAGATAGTTAGAATCTAGGGGGTTATTATCCATGTAATATTTAAGTGTCATACAACAATTTCTTTCCTATTGATGAAATGCATGAAACATAGAAGGAGTCGACGTAATGCAATGAGTGGGTCAACTCCTTTTTAGAGGAAAAACTACATTGATGCATTCCTTTGAGTTTCAAGTGTGAACATTGAATTTTGATCCTGCAGGCCAAGATAAATAAAGCTTAAGTTCCTTAATCACCAAGCATTCAATTGACTTCCAAGTGATGTGATCCTGCAAGGCATCCTTTAATTCATTAAACAGGTTGCAAATATGTTGCTCAATAAAACACACACACAAGCACACTTAGTTTGTTATCATTAAAACCAAGCACTAAAATCAACTAGGGGATGCAACAGAGTTGTATTGGTTATCGCAGTTGGATGGATTGATTAGTCATGATTGTGGGCTTTCGCCGAAATGGCTAAGCTGAGAGATAGGATAGCTGGAATATCCGATAGTGGGCTTTCGCTGAAATGGCTAAGCCAAAGGATGGGAAAGCTGAAATAATATGATAGCAGGCTTTGGCCGGGATGGCCCAGCTGAAGGGTAGGATATCTGCAATACATGAGAGTGGGCTTTACCCGAGATGGCTAAGCCAAAAGGCAGGGCATCTGAAGTGTGCGAAAGTGGGCTTTGGCCGAGATGGCTAAGCCGAAGGGTAGGATATATTGAATATATGAAAGCAGACTTTTGTCGCGATGGCTAAGCCGAAGGATGGGGTATATGAAATATACAAAAGCAGGCTATGGCCGAGATGACTAAGCCAAAGGATAAGATATCTTGAATGTATAAAAGCGGGCTTTGGCAGTGATGGCTAAGTCAAAGAATGGGATATCTGAAATATATGAAAGTGGGCTGTGGTCGAGATGGCTAAGCTGAAGGGTAGAATATTTAAGATATATGAAAGTAGGCTTTGGCCGAAATGCCTAAGCCGCAAGATGTGACAGCTGACCTCTATAGTATGCAAAGATCGAAGGTAGAATAGGATAAATGTCAACTTGACGGAATGTCGAAGTCAACAAGCACGACAAAGACATGAGGTCCGAGCGAAAGGTAGCATAATCGGCTGGTGGGGGCCCGGGGTTGGTACCTGAAGAGGGGTGATCTCGCACTACTCCTGAGCTGAGGATGATGACCACGAATGTGAGAACTGTAAGAAGGGAAGCAGATCAGAGGTGCCCAGGGATTGTTCCTCGGGGAAAACCCTCCGATGCTTAAGTTAGCAAATCAGATAGAGCTCTGGTGCGAAGGGAAGGGAGGAGATGGGCGTGTGAGATCCCTCTCCACCAAGTGGTGAAGTGGCTCTTGTTCAGGGTTGGTGTTGCTTAGTTGTGCTTCCCTTTCGTAGGAGAGTTCTCCTGTTTTATATAGCGACTCATTGAATGTAGGAACCCTGTGAGCCGAGGAGTTTCAGGGGGGGTTACGTCCGCTTCGCGGGCTCTTTATAGCACGGGGACTCTTGATCTCCCTTACCCCCTTGATCTCCCAGCTCTTGAAGGGCACGTAACGGCCGCACGGATAAGCTTTCATCAATCGGTCCGGGCATGGGGCACCAGCTCAAGAGGGCCTCCCGAGCAGTGGGTGCGTGGCTCAGACGTGGTGTGTCAGTTTCTCAAGGGGACCTTCCCGATCGATCTGATGCTCGAACTTCTGAACCCGAAGGTCGCCTAGGAAGCACTTGATCTGAGTGGGTTATTAGGCTTGAAGCTAGTGGGCCCTGGGGAGGCTATTACTCTAAGGAGCCAGGTATCGTTTGGTCTGGTGGGACCTCATTTGGCCGCTCTCTCTGGGCGGTAGAATTTCCCATCTCCACTTGTCCCCCTCCTACTCCCGAGCCAAGATTGGGCTCGGTCGAGTAGCATTGGGGGAAGACGTTGGTGGCTTGAGTCAGATGGGGATTTTTCCTTGACAAGGGCCACTCAATGCGGCTGTCCTGGGGATGCACCTGTAATGATGATAATTCTTACGAATTGATGTGTGGAGGCCCCGTTTTGGGATACTGGGATGTTACACAAACTATAGGTAGCACCTGTGGGGATTATACATCGCCAGGGTAGTGTTCCCCACCAGCAGTAGGTCCAATCCCAACCACCGAGGTAGCCTAAGGGTAGTGTGTTGTGTCCCAGTGGTTTTGATGATGCCAACCACTATATGTCAACCACTATGAGTCATCTTAAGTATGTGTTAATTACCATGACTGAATGTAGTTAGCAAAATGCTGAAAAGAATAGGAACTAGTTCTGCAGACAGAACTGGGTTTAAAAGGTGTTGACTCTAGAAGTCGACTCCTACTGGAAGAAGAGAAAGGTAGGTCGATGCAGCTGAAGAGGTTCACGCCAGTCAGGTTGATGCAGCGGCTACGGTTAAAGTAGTAAGGTCGGTGCAGCGGAGAGGTTTTGCCTATAAGGTCAATGCAGCTGAAGAAGTTATGCCTATAAGGTCGATGAAGCTGAAGAGGTTATGCCTATAAGGTTGATGCAGCTGAAGATGTTATGCCTATAAGGTTGATGCAGCTCAAGTGCTAATGCCTATCAGGTCGATGCACAAGAAACAGTCTCTGCAAGTAAGGTCGATGCGACAGCCTATCATGAAGAAGACAGGTCGATGAACCTCAATACTTCAAGGCCAATAGGTCGATGCATCAAGACGGTCAAGTGCTACATTTATAAGGAGGTCAGTGCACTTAAAAGGCTGGTTGAGGCAGAAGAACATTGTTCCAACTAGCAAGGTCTAAGCACTCAAGAGACAGGTCGATGCAGCAGTTGGGAACTATATGTTGCAGATCAACTAAGGTTGAAGCATTCTAAAGTCATGTCGATGCACACTACATCTACACATGTATCAGGTCGATGCAACAGAAGAATTTATTTAACCCCAATGAAATTCAGTCTATAGCTGCACGCAAGAACTCTCTAATCGAGCTAGAAGAAATTAGATACAATCTTACAAGCTAGATTAGCATGAGAAGGCATATGAATATCTATGTTCTGTGACCCCTGGCCAGATGAGTCAAATCCATTGAAAAAGAAGAAGTGGTTGATGAAATGCCTGAGTAAGCATAACCCAATTGCATCAACCTTACAGTTTATTGAGTCAATGCATGCAACACATTATGCTTGAGCTTAGAAGATTATTAGCTTAACAAGGCTCCAATAGCCAAGTCAATGGCAGTTCAACTAAGTAGCAGCAGCAGAAAGGGTCGATGTACTGAGGATGGCACCAGCAATTGTGCGTCTACAAGTTCAAAGTATTCAGGAGTTTTACACCATCGCATAAAATCCATCAGGTCGATGCACCTGCCATCATTAAAGGAGTCAGGTCACGAGAGCTGAAGTCTAGACGCTAGCAGGTCGATGCACCTGGAGGTGGCGAAAGCTATAAGATCAATTAGAGTCTATCTTGATTAGTGTTATTTAACAATCAAGCATGAATCTGAGGTCTTTACAAGCATTAAGCAATCCTAGTAAACTAGAATCAAGAGCATGCAGCAGCGATGAGTTCAAGTTCTAATGGGACTCTACGGTAAATGGATTGACATTTGTCTTGGAAATCTTATATAGTCAAGATTTTGAAGATTAAATCTCTGAATGAAGTCAAAATAGTTAAGTATCCTCTTACAACTAAGGTTGGCATATGAGTGAACACAGGGTAGATGGCAGCAACTCTCAAGTGACAGTTGTGATACTTAGTAGGCAATCACGTTAGGTCGATTCAAAGCATTGGCACGTGATCCTAGGGAGCATATGATGGGCACATGATTCGAGGTGAACAGTCTAGAAGGAGGATCTACCAGTGGAAAGCCTCTCACCTCTACTTGACACGTGGACTCTCGGATCAAAGCTCCTTCCAGAAACTCTTTGGTGGGAGCGTTCCCTCCACGCGCCGGACTTGAATCTCATGGGGACCACAAGATTCATGCTCAAGGATAAAAGGAAAGATGAGAGGGAAGACCAATATAAGGGGCGAGAATGATCAGAGCAGAAGATTTGTAAGCTAAGAAGGAGAGGAGAATAAAATCCTCCCCGCACCCAATAGATCACCAAAAATGGCTCCCAGCTCCATCTGCCTGGATCCACCAAATTTGCATCACAAAAAGGAATAGACACTTGTTGAAGGCAAAAATTGATAAAAAAAAGGGAGAGAGAAAAATGACACACAAATAATAATAATAATAATAAATATATATTTATAGAGGCCGCCCCCTTTTAAGTCCTCCCCCAAAGGGTTTGGATCGGGTCCAAACCCCCCATACCGCCCCCTTTTAAGTCCTTCCCTAAAGGGTTTGGACCGGGTCCAACCCCGCATGGGGGTTTTGGTCCCGTTCCAACCCCATATAAGGGTGCTGGTCTGGTTCCAACCCCATGAAGGGGTTTTTGGTCCGGTTCCAACCCCATGGAGAGGTTTTGGTCCGATCCAACCCCCTCCATGGAGGTTTGGACCAGACCAAGGTTTATGATGGCTCTTGTGATCAAATAAGTTTTCTGGGGAATAATTTGGGTATTTTACCCTAACTCCTAATCAAGGATCATCCAAAAAGCCATTTCCTCTAATGCATCTTCCCATGCATATGCATAGCATTGATGCGCAGTGGTAGCTACCAAAACAGCCACCCCCGCAACCACAAAAGCTGCAATAGCAGCACAGCAAGAATAATAGCTGCAACAGCAGCTGAATAACAATAGCTGCAACAGCAGCACAACAAGAACAGCTGCTGCTGCAGCCCAATAGCTGCAACAGCAGCCCACAACTGCTGCAACAGCAGCTATCAAGATTAGCAGCATCAGCAGCAAACATGGTTAGCAGCAGCTAACAGAATTTACAACAGCAACACAACAGCTGCAACAGCAGCAACAACAGGATTACCAGTAGCAGTAGCAGCAGCAGCAGCTAACAAGGATTAGGTTGCAACAGCAACACAATGGCAGCAACAGCAAATCAAAATTAAGTAGCAACAACAAACCAGATCAACAGCAGCAGCAACATTAACACCAAAGCAGCTGCAATGAACCAAGATTAAGCAGCAACAGAAATCAAAGTTGGTAGGAGCAGACAGCAATAAAATGGCCTTTCGTGGCCTCCCTTGGGGTTTGTTGGACCGGATCCACCCCCATATGGGGGGTTTGGACCGGATCCAACCCCCATATGGGTGATTTGGCCCAGGTTCATTTCATATTCCCTATCTGGTGCAGATTAATAGTCCCAGAATGAGGTTTTGGTCCGGGAGAAACTCCTCTTTCTTGGGATTTGGTCCAGATCAAGCCCTGGGTTCGTCATTTTGGTCCGGATGGAGGGTGTAACCGCAGACACTCCTTCGGGCTTCTATAAATACCTCAGTGGGGCCCCATTTAAGAGGACAGAAACACAAGAGGGGAACAAGGACAGAGACGTAGAGTGCACGGATGGTGCTTGTGCTTGGTGCTTGTGTTTTTGAAGGCCCATCTCACTGGGCTTTGTGCCTGTGTGGTGATTGTGTTGTGCTGTGAGGGTATGCTATAAAGAAAAAAAACCCTCTTAGCTCAAGGGCATCACCATCCACTATGTGAATTATATAATCTATGTATCTCTTTGGGGAAATGGGATCATGTCCCCTCGGAATCCTAACCTCATAGGAAGGCCTTTCCAAGTCTTATAACTATGTGAACACTAGGTAAGGGTCGGCCAAATTTGTATAAGCCCTAAGCCCTAATTGTCTATGAACAAATGGTCATGCCACTCCTCGGAGAGGGATTATAAGAAATTTTTCTTCTGGGAGACTCCACCCTCCGGAGAGGGCTACCCCCTTAACCCCCGTGATCTGACCGGGCAGGTCGATCCCGGACGTTGCTCTGATGGACACGTGACGCTGGACCCCAACTCATGAGAGCTCGAGAAGGAGAAACAATCTCCCGAGAGTTTTTGGCCAACGCGTCTCCGCCAAGGAGGGATTTGAGCCTCATGCCAAGATTTCACAAAAACCCATGTTCAGTCCAGATGTTACAAAAGTATCATTGGTCTAGACAAACTACATAAATACCTCTAGGCTTTAATTCTTCCAAGGCATAACTTAGTCATTAATGCATTTCTTAAACTCATGAATCTATATTTGGTGCATTCTCTTATTGACATTGAGTCTTGAAAATATTCATTGAACTTATTTTCATGCATGATGTGACACGGGAAAGGGTGCCACGGGGTGACATAATGAACCTTGGACCTCGACTTGCAAGCATGCAACGAAGAACGACAGACTCATTCTAGCGGGCTCACTCGAGTCTATTGCCCATGAACAGACTGGCAATGGTGGAGAGGGTCCAAAGTGGGACCTTGACGTTCCGAGGCTTGGCTTCTCTATGGCTGAACCCCTAAGGGCCGGGGATACCCAACTCTATGGGTGGCCAGCACGCCGAGGTTTGGGTTGTGGGGTAACTCTCACCTCACTCCGCGGTGGTTGCTCAATTTGATGGAATTTTGGACCGGGCGCTCACCTCACCGTCCAACGGTCACTAGAAGTGATACGAAACCAGCAAAGAACAAACCAGCAAAGGAAGGGACTCGAGGCCCACCTGATTGGTGTGAAGACACCGATCCCGACCGGAGACAGAAGCGAGCGGGGAGGCATAGGTACGCACCCACATGCCGCATCGATGTAAGTTCGAACGGTGGCCTGCTAGTACAATCACTACACCTCTTGCAGGAGGGGGATCTCGGGGTGGGGGTGAATTAATTTTACAACCAAAACTACCTCCACGTAGGGAGCGACTGTAAGCCGGCTAGGCAGGGTGGGGAACGGAGGTGGTCGGAAGCCGACCGATCTCACACGGTGCAAGCTGATCTGCTGTTCTTGCTGTCTGCCACCAGTGACTTATCGGGGACAGAACGCCTTTCTGGAATGTCCGATGGGGATGGGGCTGGAGGCGTTGGAAATTTTGATGCGAAGAAACGCCGCCTCGTTTTGATCTCAGATGCACTGGGTATGACACATTCCGTAGGGCTACATCGGGATTGTCTGCTGCAGGCCAGAGAGTGATTGGACGAAGTCGTACTCCCTGTTGAAGTATCGGATCGAGGCAGGACCAGTGTCGATGCACTCGTGGGAGAGTCCTCTTCCAGCAGAAACTGACGGAGCTCTGGAAAGAGGTCGGAGTAGAGGATGGAGAGCAGAACAGTGGGACCTGGTCCAACCTGGTTCTGGAATGTACTGCCGGCGCAGGCAGGGGAAGAGGGCCGGTGTCGGATGCTCCAGTGGGCGAATGGCTTCCCGCTTCCTAGAACGTGAAGGGGACTGGATGAAGGTGACCGCCTCTGAAGGGTGTGCCAAAATCTTCACAGGAGAGGTCAAGGTCGTGCCTGCAAAAGGGCTCAGGGTTGCAGTCAGAGGCTGGGTGTGTAGTACCCTGATCAATAGGGTCCTGAGAAAACTGTTGCCACGAACTCTCCAGAGGTCCGATGAAGACAAGATCGGCGTTGTTGCGACCATGGGCGAGTCCTCTTTGAGAAGAATTTAGAGAGGCCCCCAGTGGAGGTCGGATCATGGGATGAGGTAGAGAGAAGTGGAGGGTGGTCTGAAGTTAACTCTACTGGACTGGCCTACACGCTCTGGGGAGAGAGACTGGAACGGGGAGCTCCGGAGTCCAAATGGAGCCCTTCTTCTTGGTTCTAGCAGAGGACTTGGATGAGAAGATCCCAGCCAAAAATCACTTCCAAACTCGCGCAGGAGCGTCCGTGGTCACCCATCATTCGACCTCAGGTTCTCTACCGGAGCCATTTTGCACAGTCGGGGGAGAATGGCTCTCCTTGGCAGCACAGATGTCAGATGGAATCGGGACCACCTCGCCTGCGAAGCTACTTCAAAGTGATTTCCAGAGGCTTTCCACCAAAAAGTTCGTGATGACTATGGGGTAGGCTCTACAACCGGGAGCTCCTCTGCTGCTTGTGAACCAGAGCAGGGCCTGGTTGGGAGTCGGGGTAAGTGAGGGGAGCATGGGAAAGGAGGGCTGATGGTTGGAGGGGGGGTGCGACCCAGGTGGTAGGGGGGTGATGGGGAAGGGAGAGAAACCTCAAGCTTACGAAGTATTTGTAGTAAGCGTAACCTTTTCAGATAAAGACATGTTACTATCTTCCCTATGCCACAACCACCCTCTATACATGCATAGATTAGTGGCAATGAATTAAATCGAATCCTGGTGGACTCTAGGACCTCGGCCAATATAATGGCCCTCAAGACTCAAGTCTTTATGTCTCGTGCCATTTTTGCAAAGGGTGAATGGTGTGAAAATCTCGGGTTTCAATCAAAATTCAAAAGTGCCCTCGACAAAGTAGACGTGGAGTTGGTCATGGATGACTTCGTCACCAAAGTTACATTCTACATTATTGACTCCAATATGTCGTATAAAGTCTTGCTACGGAGACCCTGGTTACATGAAAATTGGGTCGCCCCTTCAACTCTCCACCAGTGTATCAAGTATGCAAAAGGGAGAGAGCAACACGGTCTTCGCCGAGTTTCGTTTCGTCCAAATGAATGCAACCTGACAGACGCACAACTATACTCTGGGGAACCCACTATCGAGGCTCCCAGCAAAATGAAGGACAAAGGAAAGCGAAAGATCGTCCAAGGAGGAGGAGAAGAAGAAGAAGAGGAGCTCTTCGCGGTAAACGAGGATCTCGTCAAGTTAAGCACTGCCAATGCTAAGTCAACTTGTCTAGAAAGACAAGAGATCAATTTTGAAGCCAATCTTCTTAGTCAAGTTATCGACAAAAGCACGCTGCCTCTTGCGTGCATGCAGTTGCCCTTTCAAAGGGAGACACACAAAGTCGAGCAACTCAAGACGTTCATCGTCATATATCAAAGAAAGAGGAACAAGGCAAAGAACAACGCCGCCAGGCCAATCATCTTCTACAAGGGAGATTTGGTTCCTCGAGGGCCGCCTAACGACGACTTTGGCTGGAGCGATGAGCTTGTCCAAGAAATGGACGACTTGCCCAAACACATTAAGGAACTGTATTAGAAATAGAACATTCCACAAATGCAGGAAACGCCTTGGCGTGATTAGTTCCGGCAATTATGGAATCCCTCACAAGTCCGGGGGTAGCCTCCCTTTTCCAAAAAGGACATAATGGGACTTGGTTATGACCAAGAACTAGACTTTAAAGTATACTAGGCTGTTAACACTATAGGGTTGCTATCCTCCTCCAATAGCTCAAACTTTGGTGAGGAACTCATTGTCCCCACAAATGAACAACTAGGGGCACCCGAAAACCATGACGAGTAGGCTTGGTCGTCTACCATCAACAACCTGGAATATTATGATGTCCATGTTGCCGGTTCTAATGACAAAAAGAACTTCATCGATCTACAATCAATTCTGTGGGAACTTGAAGATGGCAGGCAAGCGACTGTAGATGAATTAGTTGAACTCAACCTCAGGGAGTTGGTGGATCTCCGACTAATTTTCATCAGTGCCTTCCTAAATGAAGAGGGAAGGGTATAAACATCTCTTGCTAGAGTTCAAAGACTACTTCGCCTAGGCTTACAAAGAAATGCCCAGGCTGGAACCTTTCGTGGCCGAGCATGAGTTGGCAATACTCCCCATGGCCAAATCAGTCAAGTAACCTCAAAGGTGTATATGCCACGTGCTGGGTCTTAAAGTAAATGCTGAAGTTGATAAGCTCATAGAAGTGGACTTCATAGGGCATTCACTGCATATATCCAATTTGGCTCGCCAACATAGTCCTGGTGAAGAAAAAGAATGGCCAAGTTCGAGTCTGCATCAACTACATGGACTTAAACAACACGTCAAAAAGAGGACTTTCTAGTCCCAATCATCGAAATCATGGTTGACATGGTTACGGGGCATGAAGCTTTGTCATTTATGGACGGGTCTTCCGGCTATAATCAGATACACATGGTTATCAAGGACCAAAATCACACGGCCTTCCGATTCTCCAAAGGAATCTTCACTTACAAAAGGATATCTTTCAGCTTGAAAAATAAAGGTGCTATCTACCAGAGGGCAATGACCAGAATTTTTGATGAAATGCTCCACGGCTTGGTCGAGTGCTATGTTGATAAGGGATAAATAAAGAGAAAGTTGACTAAATTTTAAATTTTGGCACTCGGCAAGGTCGTGGTCTATCGCGCGACCACCACCTAAAGATAGCGGTCTCAATCTGATCGCTACCTACTTCTGATGATGCAATGGCGAGAGCCGTGAAAAACTCACGTTTTTCTCACTCTAATCACCTTATATCGAGTCTATCTAGCATGGGAAGTAATCTAGGACTCTTGGGGATCGCTTCAACTCCAATATTTGGACTCTAGATACCTTATAAATGGGCCTAAACTTCGACCTATGCGAACCTTCATTTTGGCTCGCCTGGTTTGACGGTAAGTAGACATTATTTCATGTTGATCCTTTAGAACTATTCGTTCCCTTTACTATTCACTAACTTCTCTCCGAATTTCACATTACGAGTTCAAGCCCTTAAGGAGATAGAAGCCTCGAAAGTCCCTGGATCGCTGCAGGGTGTGCAGGAACAAGTGAGATTTCCTGAAGAATATCAGTGGATTAGGGACCCTAATCGAGGTAATTTAGGGTTGAGTCTTTAGAAATTTTTGTTCCCCTATATGTCTTCTTCTCACCCTCCAAATTTCGTGAATATAGGTCAAGAGGGTAAGGACAACAAAGGACGAGAAGTTGCTGATTTGGCACAAGACGTGTAGAAACTAGGTCGTTCTCTCAATCCAAAATTTGAAGTCTAGAGCCTATTGTAGAGGTAGGTTATCTCATGAACAGCATAAATAGCAAGTTAGGATTAAAAGCCCTCAATTTCTCGCGATTTCATGCACTGTACTTAGACAATTTAATGTTTTATCATAACTGTGCATGTAGGTTATCACTTCATGCATGAACCATGCCTTTCAATAAGAAAAGTTAATATCTTTGGCTTAATTCATGTAAGCCATACATCTCCATGCATTTATTGTGATCTATCATGTCTAATCCCTCTGTTTAACATGATTTCCATCTATTTATTGCCTTAGAATAGGCTTATATGCACAGTTGTTACCTTCTGTTTGCTACAGACAGAAGACGGTCTACAAGAGACCGCTATTTTCAGATAGTGGCCACCCGATAGAGCGCATTTTAATGATAGCGGCCATGCCGTGACAGCTATCAGTTTTCTGTGACCTACGCTCTGTTAACTTTAAACAGTGCACAGATCAACCCTATTAAATACATGATAAGCCTAGGTAATTAGGTCCTATTCCTGATTAGGACTTTATATTCATGTTGTTGGTTATATTGTGCATCCATCAGGATAGATTTCATGGCTTACATGTTCTAAAAATCTATTTTAAACTTATGTTAATTTCATGCCCAAACCATATACTCTTGTATTTAACTTAAATTTCATATGGTTAATGGACTTATTTTATTGATGATTGATCACTATTTTTACACGATTCTCTCTCATCTAAGTCTTTCTTAAGTACATATCGCATACCCCGATATGTGACTATTAGTTGCACTTGCACATTATAGGAATACTTCTTATACTTGTGAACCTCTTCGCTGGATATTCCTTCTATCGGACTAGGAGATCATGTTTTAAGACTTTTGTAAGTCTCTGCGAGCCTGGGATTCCCACTAGGACGCCGAGCTAGTTGTACCCTCAAAGCCCAAGTATCTAGAAAGCACTCACTTGGCTGAAATATTCTATACACTAGATAGATAGCGACCATTAGGGGACCACCACTGTCAAGTAGTGGCCCTCCCACGACCGCTTTCTGCCAGAATTTCCAGTGTGTTGACTCTTTTCTTTCTTTAGTGTTGACTCTGTATAGTAGCGGCCTCGACAAAACCACCTCTTCATGGTAGCGGTCCTGGACTGGCCACATCTTCAAAAAATGGCCCTGGTGTGACTATTTTCTATTCCAGAGTTTAACCTGGGGTTTTGACCCAGGGTTGATTTTCCTACGCTCCTAGATTGTCTGTTGATTATCTAGAATCCCAAACTCTTGTCCAATAAGTTACTAATAAATTATGGAAGACAATGAAAGTGTTGTTGTCACGCCCCCAGTGTATGTTCTCTGTTCTGTTTGACTGTACTTGCCTTTATTTGGACTGGACTCTGATTAATTTAAATTGTTAATTAAAAAAGTAGTTTTCTTTCTACTATTTTAGCAAACCTGATCAATAAAATATTAATTGCTTACTGTCTTATTTGGAACTTCAATGTACTCCACACATACCTTTCTATCTCGTTGGAGCTTTACCGCTCTTAGGAGGCTTCACAGGTTCCAAGTGGTACCAGGTTTACTTGGTATCCGGAGTCTGGGTCATCACAGGGCATCTATCCCCCTACCTCCACCGGTGATCGCTTGCACCGAAACGACCACAATACATCGAAAACCATCACACGAGCAACTCACACTGGCTTTTAATCCATGAATGGGATCGCGCCAACGCCACGCTCCGATCTTCATGCCATCATGCCTCAGGTCAGGTCCACATCATCGCCACCTCACCCAGCTCCACCACGGTCACACGCCCGGGGGAGAGGAGAAGAGAGGAGAGAGAACGGAGGGAGAGAAATGGGAAACATGAGGGTGACAGACAAGGTAGAAGGTGAGCTAGAAGGGGAGGGGTTGAATAGATCACCTCCAATTTGATCTAACTTAGACTATTCGAGACGCCGCAGGTAATAGAAGCCAACAATCGAGAACAGAAGGGCTATCAGAGAAGAGATTGATTGAGCGATATGCGTGCAAGCAATCAAATAACCGATCAGACAAGGCAAACCACACAAGATAGAGGGTTTTTAGGTGGTTCGATTGCTACCCGCAATCTACGTCCACCCTTTACTCCTCGGAGTAAGGCTTCCTTGCAAGATGAAATGAGATCACAGTAGACTCAGTCTGCCAACAACTGCTGTCGAATAGCTTACCCTCGAGGAACACCCTCCTCAAACTTCTGGCTACTAGAAGTGGAAAACCAACTGGAGGAACTGCCTCCCTTCTTTTGCACACTGCAAAGGGAAACCCAGTAAACTACTCCCAGCAGCTTACAGACCAAAGGAATAATCCTCTCTTCCTCCAATACAATGGAGGGAACCTAGAGATCTTCTCCCTTCCTCTGAACACACTCAAAGGGTAACAAGACTGTTGTAAGTAAAAATTCAAGGATGAAGAAATAGAAAAACACAATCAATCGAGTTCTCGAAATAAAATAATGTAGCTTCTATAGAAGCAGAGACCACAGCGGATCAGAACTCTTCAATCTGGCTCTCTCTTCTCTTTTCGAACTATCCTCTCTCTTTCTCAGATGGAAATGTTTTCTTCTGTCAGGATGAAGGACAATAGGCTATGTAGTTTTTCTTTCAATCCTTCTCACTCTCTTTGGTACGATCTTCAGCAATATATATATGAGGTTGCAGGGAGGATGGAGTGTGGAGACCACGCTTCTTGCCCTGGGAGTCTTCTAGAATAGTTCAGGTCTCACTACCACGTGCCAGGAGTAAAGGCTCTCGGATCATGTGCCCTAGCCCCCCTCTTCAGAAATAATCGAATCCTTGTCAAATTTAACCATCATACAATTATCATAATGTTCATATTCAGAGAAGAGAATTATGCACAGAGTTAACGCATATAAGTGTGCACGAGATGCACGGACTTGTTTACTTACCAGAATATACAAGGACTTTAAAATGTGCTCGGACTTGAATTGAGCACGGACTTGTTAGACAAGTGAAGAGTCTGCACAGGGTTTGACGTGCATGGACTCTATGATAGAATGCAACGAGTCTGTGTCAATGTGAAAACTTGCATGGGGTGTCATGTCCATGGGGTTTATAAAAGCGCAGAGCAGACGAACTCAAGAGCAGAATCAAGTGAGATCAGTCTACTGTCGAAGAACCTTCTTCAGAGATAGATCTAGAAATCGGTCTGCATTTCACCTAGTGTGAATTTTTCTATTTTCAGTTGTTTTCTTGTTTCGAACTGAATTTATGTTTGAGGATTTTAATCCGTAGTGTCAAGCTGTGAGGCAGCGTCCAGGATCTGATCCTGGTGGAGCTCAAGCTGTAATTGCTCAGCGTGTTTGAGGATTGCGATCCTCAGGTTGTCAAGCTGTGAGGCAGCGGTCAGGGATCTGATCCCGGTGGAGCTTAAGCTGTAATTGCTCAGCGGTTTTGAGGATCTTGATCCTCAGGTAGCAAGCTGTAACGCTCAGCAGGGTTCCTCACTGGTTTGTGAGGAGGTGGACGTAGATCTCCGCAGGGAGATCGAACCACCTTAAAATCTTCTGTTCCTGGTGTGTGATTCTCCTGGACGCTAGATGATTGCATAGGCTCGTGTTCAGATCACTTCGATCTATTTCTTCTTAGATCTAGAACAAACTCTATTCCGCTGCGAATTGTTTTTAAATTGGTCAAATAGATCAACCTATTCACCCCCTCCCCCTCTAGCTTGATCTCTGGTCTCACAACATCTTCGACGTTCTCGTCGAGAGGGAGCAAATCATGCCCCGTGACCCACCGGCAGATTACACTCACTAGGACATCAGCCACCCCTAGTACTGCCCTTTCCATGCACGAATATGCCATGCGATCGAGTCCTGTGAGGTAGTCTAGTACCTCATCTAAGAACAAATCCAGTTGGAGTAGATCACCGAAGGGAACTCCATGGCACTTGTCAGACTTTGGCGAGCCGTCGAAGAAACTCTAAGAATCACTAGAAATGCACCAGAGCAGCCAGATCCTCCCCGAGAAAATGGGTATGGGTTGCCTTACCAGCATACCCCAGAGTGGCTCGAGTTTCAGACCGACAACCATGAAGCACTCGAGCGATTGCGGAGGCGCCAGGAGCAAGACACCAGTTCAGAGACGATGTCGAGCACCTTTTCAGTCAACGTCATCCATCCTCCTGCGCCTCCAGCCTCTCCCGACTCCCTGGCACCATCGGCCGGTTAGTCAGCCCTTGCCATTTCGACCGTGCAATGGCGGCCATGGCAAGAGTTAGAGTCCCTTCCCTTCTTCAGAGAAGACACTGCCAGGCTCCTCTGGGTCCTTCTTGGTCGTGAGAATGTTCTGGTGGGCGGGACGACGATGGGCTCCTCAAGCTCTTCTTGCCCTTTCCCTACCCTACCTCCATCTCTGACACTTAAGGATAGGAAGGGGAAGCAAAAGTAGGGCGAGGCCCCAGCTTGACCGGGCTACGTCCTCCCAGCTGTTCGCGAGTCGGTTGTGTTATTACGACAACCACCAGATGTGCGGAATCAAGACATTTGCTAGGGGAAGCAATGCCCCAAGACGTCGTCGGGCATCACCCGACCCTGCCCTCAGCTAGACCATAATGGCAAGGCCAGGAAGCAGGATTTCAAGTGTGCTCCCCAGGCTGCTCCTTAGCAAAAGCTCCAGCCACCACGACTAAGGGATCTAACCGCTCATGCATCTTCGGGTGCAGGTCCCAGTATACAAGCTCGGCAGGAGTCACCTCCCTTGCCACTACGGCTAAGGCATCAAACCGCGCACACGTCCTCAGATGCCAGCACCAGTCTGCCAACTTATGGTAAGCCTTCCCAGCCACTACGGCAAAGGCATCAAACCGTGCATATGTCTTTGGACGCCAGCCCTAGCATTCCAGCCTACGAAGAGCTACCACCCGATGTCATCGACCAGGCGATCAATGCTACCTTCCAAATACAACAATCGAAAGGTGCCTGGATTGAAAGTCGGGCAAAGAAGAGCCACCAACCTCGCTCCGTAAAGGCGTCAGCTCGGCAATACCCCCGTGGGGACTTGTCAGCCCCAGCTCTAGTACCTCCTCCTCCTACTCCCCTGGAGGCGGCTATCGCCAAGAAACGAGAGAGGAATAGAAGGAAGAACCTTAAGAGACGACTCAAGAGGCAAGCCGAACAAGCAGTTGCCCTGCAATCCCTAGCAGACCTAACGCATCTCCAGAGGCTACAACAGTTCATCAATAGCCTGGAGGAATACCTCCCACCCTATCCTACCGGCCCTATCCCACTCGATAGCTGCATCCCGTGGGAGGAAATGCAAAAACAAGCTCACCTCAGAAACTGGGTCGAGGAGACGATCCAGAAAATTACGAATGGCGAAACGCTCCTCATCCCCGAAGAACTCTCTTTATTCTATAAGGACAATGAGATCACGATGGAGCAGCTGGAACAAATGCTCCATGGCTGCACCTGCAACATGGTGGCCATCCCACCCCCAGACAACATCAACGCCTCCGGATGAGGTGAGCCAATAGCTTCTCGAACCCAACAAAGGACCACTACCCCGCCTGGGCTACAGCTGATCCCAGAGCACACTGACCACAGTCGGGGCCATGTTCGTGGACATGGAAGAGGCCGTGGGAGGACCCCCGAGTCACCTCTTCACTCGACTACCTTCGACCGGGAGTGAGTCATCCTCTTTCGAGGAGAACAACCCACCCCAATCCCACCGGTGGAGATTCAGGGGGGATCTGGCATCTTCGACCCTGTAGGCTCAGAGGAGACCACCATTGGTAAGTCAGTTCCGATGCCAGCCCCGAATCCTCCCACAGAATAAGCAGGGCCATCTGGTAAGGATGATACGATTCCCTAGCCACCTCCAGAGGAGCCGTCGTTGGCACCCCTCTTCCAAGAGCCTGTGGGTGGCCAGAGTCAGCCCGACCCCAGCGGATTTTTATTTTTTCTCTTTATTTCTTTTCTTTAAATCGTGAAGTATGGCATTAAGTGGTTATTGGAGAAATTTTATTTATCTATGAGTAAATTGGTATTTATGGAGTAATTCTTTCTCCTTATGACTATGTTCTCTTAATCCCATTATTTGTTCTGCTTATCATGGATGCATGCAACTGCTACGTTCTGATTTTTCACGTCGGGGCGTGACACATTGTGGTTGTGGCACGGGCAGGATGGAGAGTTGGGGAAATATGATGGCAGGTTGCCGCATGAGTACCCTGTTCATTTGGCCGGAAGTTGTGTCAGGTGCTTGGGGTTAGACCTAGATAGGGTTGCTGAGGTTATCACCTGACGAAGGTCGAGGGCGTGATGGTTGGAGTCAGTATGCTGTGGGCTCAACTCATGTTGGAAGAGGTGTCCACGGATGAGATCGTGGTCCTAGGGAAGTGATCTCTGAGACATTATGGGTCCAAGTTCATAGAGCAAGCCTAGCCGAGTGGTCGACCATGGCAAGGTTTGTATTGTTAGGGGACTCATGTACATTGGTCACGACATCGTCGACCGGGATTCTATGGTAGCAGGCGGCTCTTGTCTGTTCTGGAGATGCATGCCGTGGATTGTAAGAGATTATGTCCTGTGGCTTGGTGGCAAGAGCGGAGTCGAGGATTGGCAGGCGTCCATTTTGAATAATTGATATAAGATAGGATTAGATTATGTAATGGACGATGCTTGTGTATGGAGGTCCCTGGAGGGACGTTGGCGTTGGATGGTGATCCTTGGCTTGTGACTCGCATGGGAGGATTCTCCTGTAAGTCTGAGTCAGATGCTACTATGACTGAGGATTGTGAGATCTTGTCATTGGGTTCGCCTTGCTCCCTTGAGAGGGTAGAGTTGACATGAGGATCGAGATCAGATGCGATGTCTGAGTGAGGATTGGCTCAAGATGTAGTGATGGTCTATGCGAGAGTCAACAGATGACCTATTAATAGTTGGATTGTGCTTATCAGATCTGGTGAAGGACCAGGAAAGAAAGAAGAAGTGAGTAAATCAAGGTTTCCCATTGATAAATAGCTGGCTACTAGCAAATGGTCTTTCACAGATAGAAGATGTTGATTGTAGTGGCTTGAGAATGGTGAGAGCCGTGTGCCAGCGAGGTCTTGGGTGTCTGATTATGAGACATGCCTTGTTCCCGAAGTTGGATCTGGGATTTGTTGAACGTTTATGTTTGGACCGGAGTTGGTCTGGTGCTGTATTGGTGTTCAGCTTGCCAGGGATGAGATGGTTCGTGGCACAGAACCGATTGTGTTTGTTGCAGTCAGTTGAGATGACTGTGTGAGCTGGTCAAGGCTCAGTAATGGTGGTCCCTAGTGCAGGGCGTAAGATCATTCAGTAGGTTGTGAAGTTGATGATCGATTGGTCCACTGAGCATGAGGTTAATCGGTGGCTGTTTTTGTAACAAGGATTGCGTCTCCTCTATGAACGAGAGGTTTGTAGCGATGTCAAGAATGGAATTCCATTATGGCTGAGGTGATGCCAGACTTGCACCTTTTTACGTGCTATGCTCACTCTGAGAATTGATGTGTATGCTGTGTGTGAGCAAGGCGTATTGTTCACGATCAAGGTCTAGCTTTGTCCCTCAGGATCTGTGTCCTTGCGAGTGTTGAGGTTTTGGCTGGAGCTCTGGGAGCGTTGCTAGCTGGGTGTGTTGTTCTTCCCCTTGAGTTGGGATTGCCTTAAATTTTGAGGATGAAATTTCTGTAAGAAGGGGAGGACTGCAACACCCTGGATTTTTTAGATCTGAATTCGTGAGGTTTCGAAGCGCCTTGGTGAGTCCCAAAGTGAGTTTCATGGTTTATGTGGGTTTTTCCCTGTCGAGCTTTTGGAACCCTGTGTAGGGTGAACCGACGTGTTGTCGGGCTCCAGGACATTGCAGACGCATTGTGTATTTTTTGAGGATCGTGGAAAGTTTTTTTCTCAATTTTTATATTTTTTGAAAATTTTAATTCCCTGCTCCCTCCTTCTTAGAGCGTATGAAGACGCCCTTCTCCTTCAAGAAGGAACATACGAAGATGCTCTTCGACCTCTGCATGGCCCAGAGGATTGTCGAGCTACCTGAAGTCTGCAAGCTGGACGAAGCCCAGAAAATCGACGATCCTAACTACTACTCATACCACCGCATGCTGGGTCATTCCCTCAAAGATTGCTACGTCTTCAAGACCCAGGCATAGAAGTTGATCCAAGACGGCCTTATTCAAATGAAGAGCTATCTCGTCGATCCTCCGCAGCCACATACGTGGTCCAGACCAGCTAAAGCAGCACGCGTGGTTCACCCTTCGTCTAATGTGATCCACATGATGGCGACATTTTCTCTATTTGGTGACGAATCATAGGAACCCAGTGCCAACCGAAGAGAGCGGTCAATATGGTATCCAGGGTGGAGGCCCTGGCACGATCATAGACCCCTCTCCTTCCCCAAGGAAAGAACCCGGTAGCTCTTCGTCGTTCTGGTCGAGAGGGCGCAAATCTTTCCCCGCGAGCCACCAACAGAGTACACTCAGTGGGACTTTAGCCATCCCTAGTATTGTCCCTTCCATGCACGAATCTCCCATGCAATCGAGTCCTATGAGGATGTCCAGTATCTTATCCAGGAATAGATCTAATGGAAGCAGATTGATGCTGAAGGAAATTCGATGGCACTTTTTCGACTACGACAAGCTGTCGATGAAACTCTGAATACTGCCAGAAATACGCCAGAATAGCCTGATCGTCCCCAGGAAAATGGGCACGGGCTGCCTTACCAGCACACGCCAGAATGGCTCGAGTTCTGGATCGCTAATCGGGAAGCTCTTGAGCGACTGCAGAGACGTAGGGAGTAAGATGCCAACCAATAGGCGGGACCGAGTACCTTCTCGGCCAATGTCATTCACTCCCCTGCTCCCCTAGTCTCTCCCGATTCCTCGACACAACAGGCCGGTCAACCAGCCCCTGCCACTCCATCCACGTAGTGGCGACCCTGGTAGGAGCTAGAGTCTCTCCCCTTTTCCAGAGAAGACACTGCTAGACTCCTATGAGTCCTTCTTGGCCGAGAGGATGTCCTGGTGAGCGAGACTAGGATGGACTCTTCAAGCTCCTCTCATCCTCTCCCTATTCTACCTCTATCTCCGATGCCTAAGGATAGTAAGGGAAAACAGAAGCTGAGCGAGGTTTCGGCACGACCAGACCAGGTCCTCCCAACAGCTCGCAAGTTAGGTCCGCCATCGCAAAGGCCACCTAGTGCATGAGATCAAGATAGCCACCAAGGGCAGCATGGCCCCAAGATGTCGTCAAGTGTCACCCGACCCTGCCCTCAGCCAGACTATAAGGGTCAGGCCAGGAAGCAAGATGTTGGTCATGCTTCCCGGACCACTCCTCAGCAGAAGTCTTCCCAGCCACCGTGGCTAAGGCATCAAACCGCGCACATGTCTCCGGATACCAGCACCAGTACATCAGCTCATCAACAGAAGCCTCCCTCGCCACTTCGGCTAAGGCATCAAACCGCGCACACATCTTTGAACGCCAATACAAGTCAATCGGTTCCTGGTAAACTCTCACAGCCAACGCTGTTAAGGTATCAAACCACATCCACGTCTTCGGATGCAAGTCTCAACACCCCTGCTTACCAGGAACTACCACTTGAAGTCATCGAACATGCGATCAACGCTACCTTCCAACTACAACAATCGAAAGGTGCCTGGATCGAGATCCAGGCGAAGTGGAGTCGCCGACCTCGCCCTACAAACCCATCAGCTCGACGGCATCCCCGCGCGGATCCGTTATCTCCAGTTCTAGTGCCTCCTCCTCCTACTCCCCTGGAGATGGCCATCGCAAGAAACAGGAGAGGAATAGAAGGAAGAATCTCAAGAGGTGGCTCAAGAAACAAGCCGAACAAGTCACTGCCTTGCAATCCCCAGCAGAGCTAACGCCTCTCCAGAGGCTACAGCGACTCATCAACAACTTGGAGGAATATATTCCTCTCCGCCGTTCGCTTGGGAATTATCTTCTCGAGCTATTTGGATCACCTGGAAACTCTTTGAAAGTTGGGCTATCTCCTTTACCAGCCGGAGGCATTTAACCATTTGTGGTTCCCGAGCTTCGTAGTCCTCGTTGATATGACTGACGACTAGCTGAGAGTCGGTGTAGATTCTGACTCGTTCTGCCCCCAGGCGTCTTGCCATCTTGGCCCCTGAAATAAGGGCCTCGTATTCGAGACATTGTTGGACGCCGGGAAGTTGAACTTCAAAGCATACTACAGCTCCAATCCTTCTGGGGACGTAAGGAAAATGCCAGCGCCGCTACCGGTCGAGTTTGAGGATCCATCCACGAACAAGTCCCACGCATGGTTAGATGCTGGCTGGGACGCTTCCTCGGGCGGGGCAACACTCTCTGCTATGAAATCTGCGAGAGCCTGCCCCTTGATGGCCGTGCGGGGTCGGTAAGAGATGTCATAGCCCCCCAGTAATATTGCCCATTCGACGAGACGACCAAAAGCTTCAGGATGGGCCAGAATCTTCTCTAAGGGCTCGTCAATTAGCACTACAATGGTGTGTCCTTGCAAGTAAGGTCAAAGGCGTTTAGCCGAGGTTACCAACACTAGTACGAGCTTCTCAGTTACAGGGTACCTTCTTTCTGCCTTGAGGAGCACCTTGCTGACATAATACATGGGCCTATGCACTCCTCGGTTGTCTTGAACCAAGACCGAGCTTACTGTGGAGGGAGTCACTAAGAGATAGGGGTATAACGTCTCTCCGGGCATAGGTTTTGACAACACCGGAGGTGAGGCCAAAAATTTCTTTAGCTCGATAAATGCCCTCTGGCACTCACTGTCCCAAGCAAAGGTAGCAGACGTCAATTTGGGCCCTGTCAACAAATTGAAGAAAGGGAGGCATTGTTCTACTACTCGTGATAGGAAGCGGTTGAGGGCAGCAATCCTTCTTGTGAGGTGTTGGACATCCTTGACGCAGGTGGGTGGCCGCATATCTAAGATGACTTCGATCTTGTTGGGGTTGGCCTCGATCCCTCGTTGGGTAATCAGAAAGTCCAAGAATTTTTCAGACCTAACTCCAAAGGGGCACTTGGCTGGATTAAGCATCATGTTGTACCTCTAGAGGGTGCTAAAGGTCTCGACCAGGTCGGCGAAATGGTTATTGACCTTGGGTGACTTGACGAGCATGTCATCGATATAGGCCTCGACATTTTGCCTGATCTGGTCTTCGAATATTTGGTTGATCAGCCTTGGATAAGTTGCCCTGGCGTTCCTGAGCCCGAACGGCATTCGAGTATAGCAGTATACGCCAAAGTCGGTGATGAAGGTAGTCTTCTAGATATCTTCGAGGTTCATCCGGATCTGGCGATATCCTGAATAAGCATCTAAAAAGCTCAGCAACTCGTTACCCGAGGTTGAATCGACCAGTTGGTCGATGCTGGGTAATGGATAACAATCATTTGGAGTAGCTTTATTGAGGTCGGTGAAGTCCACGCATATTCGTCATTTGCCTGAAGCTTTAAGCACCGGGACGACATTGGCGAGCCAAGTTGGGTAAAGGACCAGGTGAAATAGCCCAGATTTCTTTCCCTTGTTGATATGCTCTTTAATGATCGCCTGCTTCTATGGAGCGTGCTTTCTTCTTCGTTATTGGATTGGTTTCGCTGATGGGTAGAGGTTGAGTTTGTGCATCATTGTCTCCCCGAAAATTCTGGGAAGATCCTCGTCAGACCACGCGAAAACATGGATGTATTCTGAATGAAAATCTTTATATCAAGTCTGCATATCGGGCGATAAATCCACTCCAATCTTCACTTCGAGAGATGGGTCATCTTTGAGGAAGATCGACAGCAGCTCCCCTCCGGGTTTACCTGCTGTGGACTGGCCCTTGATTTCCCCTAGCTCTTTGTTATTGCCCTCAGGGCTTACGGCTTCCGCCGAGATTACATAGCATCTTCTAGCTATTGCCTGATTACCTCGGACTTCCCTTGTGCCATATTTAGTGGGAATCCCTAACCCTATATCTGAGATTAGTTTAGGTCATTTCTATTTTCATATAAAAGTCATTTATTTCCCATTTTCATAGAATTAATGAAGAAAATTACATTTTGCCAAGAGCATAGCCCAAGGGCTCCCCACTCTCTTCCCTCTCCTCTTGCAGCTAGATTGCTGTGTTCTTAGGATGGATTCCCTACAAAATTGGTGGATTCCAAGTGGTATCTCTTCTCTTGGTGTGAAGCTCAGCCGCCGCCTTCGTTCGTGCCGCCATCGTGCCGCCACTGCCTCGCCGTCGCAGTTCTATCCATTGCTGGACAGAACCCTAAAGTGAGATTTTTAGGTCTCAATCAATAGCTCAGATCGTGCTCAAAATTGGAGGGTGAGTTCCCCACGTCCCCCCAGCCTCCACAAACAAATTCAGGTCTTTCCACTTTCGTTTGCCATTTTTTCCAATTCCTTCTCTCCATCCCTAGCAATCTTCCTCCTGTGCAGATCTGTGTTCCATCAAACTAGTTCTTCCCCTGCTTGACCCCCTTCCCAAATTCAGAATGCGCTAAAATTTAGACTGGGATTTCTGTCCACCAAAGGCCACTACCGTAAATTGTTTCACGAATTTAGGAGTTCATTTACTCCTCTAAAAAATTAGTACTCAGACCAAAATCTGTTCTGTCCTCTGCAGTCCAGATCTGACCACCACCAGCCATAAAATCTATTTCCCTTGTCAAACCCCCTCAGGAAAATACACAAAAAATATTGACATCTTCCTTACTTTCCCCTGTATCTCCCATAAAAATCCCAGTATCCAGATCCACCGTTTGCCCTCCGGTCAAATGCCATTCTCAGGCAGATCCAAATCTATCCTGTCAGATCTGAACATGAGAGCCAGCATGTTGTAAATTCAACCATGGCCATTACAGAGACAGAAAAAATTCTTGTAAAAGCCTGGGATCGTAGATCTTTGAAATAGCTTTCCAACGGCGCTGGTCTCGCATCTATCTGATGTCAGGGCTGATCGCAGCAGGCGTTCTCACCGGGTCACGTAGTGTTGTGACAGCAGCACAAGCTCGTAGACAGCAAGTAGCAACGACTGCCAGGCCGGCCGCCTCACCTTCTATAAGGTGAACCAGTGCCTCCCCTTCCTGGGGGTCGCCCCTCCAGGAGTCGCCGTCGCAGAGGTACCACTCTCGGCCCACTCAGCCCACTGACCAGGATGTGGACCCCACGGTTGTCGGCGTGCGCCACCATCAGAGCTGCCCCAAATCGCTGCCCGTCAACCCGAGCTCGCTACTCCCGGGTCCCACGTGTAGCTTTTTATCTCCCTGCGTGGAGTTGGGCAAAAATATTCATTGTTGTAATTTAATTGTTTGCTGTACCGGGAGTACGAAGTTCGGCAGGGGTCGGCTTCCCCACGCCCGGAGCATGGAGATATCGTGTTCGCTCCTTAACTCGGCATTTGCTTAATTCGTGTATTTCGTGTGTCGCTGCATGAGTGATAGGTTAATTTAGCTCATTAAATAGTTCAAATCACCGCTACGAGAGAGAGCGAGACCCATCCCGTGACCCGATCCGGGCACGAGAGAGAGCCGACCACCCTATCTCATTGCCAGTTTCTCAACCGTGCACATCTGCACGCTTCCCTCACTTAGGGATGTCTGCGAGCTTGCCTAGAGTCTGATGTCTGTCCCGCATCCCTGGGGATCTATCTCCCTACCTCCACTGAAGAGTCCGCGTACTATGGACGCCGATCCGCGAAGAAAACATCACGAAACCCTCCCCGATTCACGAACGCGCACCTGAGCTTCATCGCGCCACTGGCCCTCGATCCACGGCCCATCCGCACCGCCCTCCTCGCCCGTGTCACCCCGCGTCGCCCCCGTCTCGCCCCGTCGGCCACCGAAGAAGAGCGGGTGAGAAGAGAGATCGTGAGAGGGGAGGGAGAGTGGCGCGAGGGAGAGAAAGAGAGAGGGTGAGGGGGGTTATAAAAAAAATAAAATAAAATAATGATTTTTTATGCGAAAATGCGGCGGCCTGGGAGTCACCGGCAGCAGCGGTCGGGCGTGGGCGTTCGTGGGAGCCGCAGCAGTTGCGTCGGTGGAGGGAGCCGCAGTGTGAGGGTGGCGTGCGACGGCGTCGGCGTGGTGTAGCAGCGGCGAGTAGCGGATCTCGGGCGCTTCCGGTGGGCGGCGCAGACAGGGGTGGCCTTGTGGCGTGGGCGACGTTGGTGGGGGAGGCCGGCAGGTGATGTGGAGGCCGCGGCAACACGCTGGAGCAGGCCGGCGATGAGGACGGGAAGCAGGCCGGTGGCAGATCTATTCTCTGATACCAGTGTAGGAGCTAAACCAGGTGAGTGGTCGTGTGGTTTTGGGACTCCGGAAAGATGGATCGCTTCTCTTGCGATTGCATTTTACGATGGGTGAAATCTATCCATTATATAGGGTGCTCAACACCCATCTCCTTCCGTCCCTCCCCAATGGCACCCAACACTTTCTCCGTGATTCCCGGTAGATAAGTCAAGGTTAAGCACCGAATGGACTGAATATACCAACAGTGCTCCCTACTCCACCTCCACTCTCTCCCTCTCTTCCTCTCTACCACCCTCACCACCCTCTCCTTCCCTCTCTTTCTCCTCTCCCCTCCTCACTGTTCAGCTGGCGGAGCCCCTGTTTTGAACAGGGGCGCCACCAGCGCACCCCCTTCCTATTACGCTGCAGCCACCCTCTTCCCCTCTCCTACAAGCACCGGACGATTGTCTCCCTTCTTCTCCACCCGTCATTTCTCTCTCCCTCTCTCTTTTCTCCAACTTCCTACCCTCCTCTTGCACACACACAGCCGCCATCGCCAGTCTCTCTCCATTTGCCAGAGTGAAGCCTGCTGTCGCCTACCTCTCTCCCGCAGCTTCCCCCGCTCTCTCCCTCTCTCCCTTCTCTGCATGCACTGCTGCAGTCCCACTCATCGTGGCTTCTCCTCCGCCGACACCGCGGGCCACCTCCCTTCGTTCCCCATCCCCTCGCCACAGCACCACCACACCGCCATCGTCTCCTCACTGCAGGCACACGCACACTCACCCTTCACATGCCCGCCTTCCACACATGCATCCACCCTCGCACTTACCCTGCAGGCCTCACCCTCTCTCTTCTTGCACCTCCCCGCCTGCTCTCCTCACTTCCTGTCTGCACACACACACACACATCCTTCTACATGCACGCACACCTCCAGTAGGTCACCTCCCCTTCTCTCTCCCACGAGCGTCGGTGGCTCTCTCCTATTCTCCCTTCCCCCTCTGGTTTCCCTTTCCTGCACACAGCGGTGAGTCGTCCTCCCTTCTACACTATATGCACACACCATCTGCCACTGGCCTTTCGCCACTGATCGTGGCCGCTTCACCTCTCCTCTCTCACCTGCACATGCCCCCCCCATGCACACTCTCTTCCCTAACACGTGAGCGCAGTAACTCCCCCTCGCCTCTACACATCTTCACACACGTCTAGTCCCCTCTGCCAGCGTCCCTGCACACCCACTCTCTCTCCCTACACCATTCTTACACACTTCGGCTGCACCGCCTCTCTCTCATCATAACCCACACACACCTACCAGATCTCTCTTTATCTCTCTCCCTCTATCTATCTCTCTTTCTCTCCCCTCCGTCTCTTCTCTCTCTATCTCTCTCTAGCTCTCTCTCTCTCTCACTTCTCACACAAGCACACACTCCTTGTTAATTTCTTTTATTTTATGTTGATTTAAACCCCACATCTCTCTATTTCTTTCTCTCTACACATCCCGCTATTTTCTCTCTCCTTATTCTCCCTCTAACCCCTCCAAAGACGACGCAAGACGGGCATCCTCAGCTCCGGGTTGAGTTAAGATGAAAGTCTCAAGGAGACGACGTCACATCGACACCACAGTCGCAATATCCCTGCCTATAGTCCCTCTCAATGCTATTTAGGATTTATTTTTATTTCAAATTGTAATTTTATTATCACATTTCATGTTGTAGACATTGTCTTTTTAATTTATGAAAATCATGTATTTTTATTAATGGCACGCCATTCAAGAACAAGACTGTTTATGCTCTGGCGGCCAAGTTCCATATTGACTAAAGAGCGTCGTCGGTCTACAATCCCCAAGCTAACGGGTTAGCTGAGGCCTTCAACAAGACCCTGTGCAAGCTGCTATCCAAGATAGTAGGTACCCGCAAACGAGATTGGGGCGAGAAGGTCCGTGAAGCCCTATGGGCCTATCGGACTATTTATCATGCTAGGTGTCTTCTCTAACTTTGAGCTCAGTTCTGAGCAACTTCAGGCCCTGTAGGCCATTGTAAAGGGAAAATCTGTCTCCCCCTCTCTCCAAGAGCTGACTCCGGCTACCACCCCCACCCAAGAACCTACACAAGCTATTCCCTCTCCTTCACCTCAAGGGAAGGCAAGTTAGTAGCCTCCCTCCTTCCAATTCCCTTCACAGTCCCAAACTCCAGTCATTCCTCGTACACAACTGCAGCCAGGTCCATCTACTACTAGGCCACAATACCCTACTCACTTGAGGCTCCCCTCTCAGGCCTCCGGGAGGCCTCTTCCTCCTTAGTGGCAAGCGTCACCCTCGCCGACCGATACGCTCACCCAATCCCTCCTAAACAAACTTAACAAAATGGATGAGTAGTTTGGGGACCTAAATAAAATGGTGGACATAAAGTCCACCCCTGAGGTCTCCCTATCAGTCCTCCCAGTGTTTCATCTCTCTCCCTTTGAAATGCTAATGTACTGTAGGTACAATGGCACTGGTAACCCCTTCATTCACCTTAAGGATTTCATGTATAATCCTCCTTCTGGCAAAATGATTAGAGGTCCCTAGCCTACCTTTTTTGGAGATCATTGGATGACCCCGCATTAAAATGGTTCTCTTCCTTAGAACCAAGTGAGGCTGTGAACTTTGATGCAGTGTAAAGGAAATTCCTACAGAACTACCAGGATAGGGTCGGTCCTTCTCTCTCCATTACCAACCTGGTGGCTGAAAAGATGAGGACGGATGAAGAATTGGTCCAATATGTCGATAGATGGAGGTCCCTCACAAAGAGGGTGAGGGATACCCTCTTGGAGCCAGAGCAGGTCAAGTTGATAGTGTTTAATGCCACTCCCTAGTTCAGGCATGTCTTGGCCATGAACAAGCTCATCACGATACACGAGCTGTATGATAGGGCTTGATACATCCAAAATCAGTTGAAAGCTTCCCCTCTCATGCACATGTTTAACCTACCAAAGCCCAGGATAGTTAGGAAGGCAAACACTAGTGTCCAAGGTGGAGTGACAAATAGGGTCATAACAAATGAGCAAGTGAGTGTAGTCGGTAGCCCCAACCAACCAGCCAACCTAAGACCTCCACAAATGCCATGACTCCCCCTCCAAAAGGGTCCACAACCCTACCATCCTCCACCCCAAAACCACCTTCCCTAGAACAGTAGGCCCCAACCACTCTATCCCCAGCAACAACAACCACCACCTCAGTACCATTAGGTTCCACCCTCGGGAAACAATGGCCCTCCTCATCAACAACAAAGGAGGCCGATTGGCCCCAAGAGAGCCCACTGCCCACCATTGCCGGAAACTATGTCAGACATGTTCAACGCTCTGATGGCCGCCAACGCATTCACTCTTCCCAGGGAGAAGCTCATATCACCCTCGAATGTTGACACCTCCAGATACTATGTTTTCCGCAGGGAGCCAGGTCATATGGTGGAGAACTATTTTCAATTTAAGGATTACATTTATGATATGAATGACCTAGGTGGAATCGATTGGGATGACATGAAGTGATATATCGCCGCCCTAAAGGCTAGAAGACCTCAACAATAGCAACAACAGCCACAGCCACAGCCACAACAGCAACCTCAGCCGGCCCAACAGCAACAACCGAACATGGGCATCATCCAAAATCCACTCCCAGAGCACCAACAGTCCAACCAGCAGGTCAAACCCATTTCCTCTTTCCAAGAAACTAGACGAGGACAAGGTTGGCATATAGAAAGCACCTCTTTTCTCATCGCTAACCACACCTCTAGCCAATCCCCTCGCCTTCTATGAGCCATACCTTATCCACTCCAGTCAACATCGCAATCCATGATTAGGCCTTCTCCATTCCCACAGCCATCATGCCCTCTCATCCGCGTGCCAACAGCTAACTCCCCATCAATCCATCTACAAGGAGCATCCACACCTCCGCCCACATCTTCAAAACCTCTCATCACATCTCAGCCATCTGCCTCACCGTCCACCTCCATCCCTTTGCCCATGCTCCCTAAAACTCTCATCATCCACCATCCATCTAGGGCCCCATCTACCTCTACTACACCTCCACCTATGCCTTCCAAACCCCTCATTATCCACCATCCATCTGAGGCCCCATCCACTTCTATCGTGTCTCCACCTAATAAACCCCTCATCAGAACCCCTACACCCATCGTTATCCCTGCTCCACCAATTGTTCCTCCACCACTACCCCTCAAATCCCTACTAAAGCCCATACCTAACCCCATAGAGGTGCAGAAAAAATCACATGCTATGGTGCTCCGGAGTGGGAGGATCTTCCATTGGGTATTTCCCCAGAATAGTCAGGCCCTCGAGGAGTCCCAGCTAGAGATAGGCACAGAAGAGAAATTAGAAGAATCCACTCTCGGGACGCAATAAGATTTATTGAAACATTTGGACAAGACGCCTGCCTGGATCTCTATTTTGGAATTGATCAAGAGATCCACGTCCCATCAAGAAGCTTTAATGAAATATCCTCAAAAGGTTATGGTGAATGAGGACCTCCCTGTAGAGAAGATCTAGGCAGTACTGGCGCCGACGAGCACACAACCAGCTATCATGTTTCACGACCATGAGTTTGCTCCCAAGGAGGCTCGAAAATATGCATTGTGTGTTTCGGTAAAAATCAATGGAGTGTCCAGGATCCATTCTTGGTGGACACGGGTGCATCTATAAACATGATCTCTATGAGCACCCTCCAATTATGTACGATTGACATAGAATAGATAAGGCCTTCATCAATCACAGTCACGGCCTACAACAACAGCAAAAGGCCACCAAAGGACATGATTACTATGAATGTAGAGTTGGGTCATGTATCAGTCTCCACGAAATTCTATAACCTTGATATGGATCCCACATTCAAGGCCATATTAGGCCACCCCTACATTGAAGTCATGAATGTTGTGCCATCCACCAATCATCAATGCTTAAAGTTTCCATATAAGGGATGGATTATCAAGGTAATTAGCATGCCCATCTTTTCTACGGTAGATGCTATAACCACCTCTCTGCCCTCTGTCTGGCCAACCCACATGCCGATTCTTTCACTACTGGATGTATGTGACCCTCGCCACGTCCCATTGACACAAGGGAAGCCTCTACCCTCATCAATGCCACGTTCCCCTTTCCACTCTAAAGGATGGGAAATTATGAGGCATAACGACTGCCAGTAGGGAAAAGGCTTGGGGGCACAATTACAAGGAAGGCAAAGACTGCTGAAGGAGACAAGGGTGATCCTCAGGGCTGGCCTGGGCTTCGAAGGGCTATTTGAAGCAGAGAGAAAACCCCTTACATGGGCCTTGTATTCTCATTTCAAGAAGGGGCCTGTTATTTAGATGGGGGACTATCCACAGGAGACACGTGGGCATGCACAAGTTGTATATTTAGCCGAGGGTTGTTCAAGGGCCACCAAGAGAGGGAAGGTTGATGACCCGGAGTGCGAATGGAACAAATGATTTGACATACATGATATTTCCATCGCACTACAGCATATGTTTTCACGTCCAAAACAAGAACGACCACGTTTGATCTCTAACATGCTAGGGGATACCACTGCTGTTGCCAAAATTCTAATCCATCCTTGCCAAGAAGACTTTGTCATCTACGAATCACCGTCCGTCATCAATATTGCCATCGACAGCTCATTAGCTGCCATCTTCTCTACTCACTCGTCTCAGCCTTTGTTGTTGTCCTCTTCTTGGGCTAGACGATTGTCTGATGATCTTCTAAGGTCTCTTTCTCTACTTACATACCTGCGCGGGTTTCTCAACCCACGCCAAGTTTTCAATCATGATTTGCTCTATGAGCCATCCAACCCCATTGCTATAATCCCTTTCTCTCCTTCTATAACTATTTTTAATTATTGTGTTATAAAAAATATAAATGAAAAAAATGTCAATTTTTAAACTCCTCAACAACGCATTTTCTTTGAGGAGACTTCCTACATCTCGCACGAGTGTGCCCTGACTTACGGGCCTCTCATCCAAGGCCCTCTGAGCGACCTTCTTTACCCCTCCTCTAAGTGGGTCTTTTCTTGTACATTCTTCAGCTTCTTCTTCCTCCGTAGGATACGTCGGTCAGGTTAGGAATAATGGGTCAATGGTAGTACCTAAAAGCAAATCCAAGGGTAAGAAAATCCCTCGTCAGTTCCTCCTAGGCCTAGCCAACAAGTGCCAAGCATGCTTGGAGATTCCTCAACTACTAGAAAATCCCATCCAAATACCAAAGTTAGAATGTGAGAAGGATTGTATAATTGATGAAGGGTATGGAGTCTATGAGATCACAAATGAAGAATACTTGATCGAAGAAGGGGATGAAGAATATGAGGACACGGCTGGGCCTATGCCGTGCACAGCAGCAGTAGGCGGTGGGTGGTCCGGTGGTGGCAGCAGGGCGGCCCGGCGGTCGCAGCAGCAGCCAGCTGCTGCTGTAGGCTGTGCGGCCGGCGGTGGCAGCAACAGCAGCAACTGCTGCAGCAACAACAGCTGCAGCAACAACAGCTGCAACAGCCTATGGGCAGGCTGGCACCAGGCAGCAGCAGCAGCCATCAGGGCGCCCAGCGATAGCAGCAGCAGCAACGCAGCAACAGCGGCGCAGCAGCAACGGCGCAGCAGCAGCGGCGCAGCAGCAACGCAACAACAGCAGGCAGGTGTAGCAGCTCAGCACGCCAGTCACCAGCGGCCAGCCAGCCCAGCCCGTGGAAGCCTTCGGATCTGAGATCTGAGGGAGTTTCAAAGTGAATCTCCCCTTAAAGGGGAGTTCACATGATTTTCTGTCGAAACCGGACGGTTTCGAACCGAAACAACTTAGTTTCGGGCCGAAATCGAAACCGATTTCACTCGAAACCATTATTATTATTTTTTTAATATTTCGGGCCTACTACAGTAAGCAGGCCCGAAACCGTCCGGTTTCGGACTGAAACAACTTAGTTTCGGGCCAAAACCGAAACCGGTTTCGCCCGAAACCATTATTATTATTTTTTTAATGTTTAGGGCTTGCTACAGTGAGCAGGCCCGGTTTCGGATCGGGTATGGTCGAAACCGATACATTTCGGCCAAAACGTATCGGTTTCACCCGATACTCCCAACGATGCGAAGTGTGGCCGAAACGTATCGGTTTCGGCCGATACTGCCAACAATGCGAAGTGCGGCCAACACTTGTACGCTAAAGGTAAGTCGGGCGGCTGACCTCCGTGGCGTTCCTCCGGGTGGAGGATCTCTCAACAAGAAACTCTCTATCCCAACGATCATCCCTACGAGGGAAGCGTGGGATCACAGCGGTTAAGGAACCATTGTCACCTAGGGTGATGCAGTTCGAGCTCGGCACTCGACTGGGGATATGAGAACGGGTGCTCACAACTCTCAACCGCAGTGACTCGCAACTGGCTAAGGGCCCTATTCGCACAAGCATGGCATATATGAAAGCATACTAAATAAGCAAATGCTGGGAAAAGGAACGTCGCACGTACCTCCACGACTAGCGCGTGGGGAAGAAACCCCGACCGAGTCTGACAACCCCGATACACGATGACAAAAGTGTTATTACAACCCAAATAATAATGCCCACTCGTCGTAGGGAGATAACAGGCTACAAATGCTAAATTCAGGGCTGCAGGAACACGAGCTGACGGGCAGCACTCGATGGAGACGAGGAGATGAGGAGGCGAGGCTTGGTTCCCGACCGGTCGGTTCTGTCCGCTCTGGTCATCCTGCGCATTAAACTTGCAGGAGGTGGTACGGCTTGGTCTGGAGTAGGAATGGGGTGCCGTCTGTTGGAACACGAAGAGGACTGGATGAAGAACGACCCGTCCAAGCGGTGCGTCCGGATCTAATCCTGTCTGGGCGTGACGGCGTCTGCAAGGCGGCTCTGGTTTTGCTTGTGCAGAACTGCACAGAAGAACATGAAAAATAGGAAAATGGGGTTACGGTGCGGGAACGGAGTGCCGCTTGCTGGGGAACGCCGGTGACGCCTGGAGGAAGGTCCTGACCAAAGGACTTGGTTAGATCTGGAGGGAGGAAGTCGTGGGATCTCCCACAAGGTGCTACAGGTTCCGGGTCGGATCTGCACAGGTCGACCTGTGCAGTCCCACCAAACTTGTCGTCACGCTCAGCACAGGCGTCGGAATGGCGCGTGCTTGGCGGCGTTGCGAAGAAGACAGAAAGTGGTACGACTCACCCAAGCCTCAGGCCCAAAGGCGTTGAGGGGAGGCCTGGAGGATTTTCGGAAGGAGGGGCAGATCTGTCTCGCAGGGACATGCAGTAATGCGTGGCTTCACGAAGAGAATTGTTGCCGGAGATCCAGAACTCCGATCAAGGCGAAACCGGCGCTGGAATGTTCGTGACTTGCAGAAGCATCCTTAAGTCGACCTCCACCATTTTGTTGACCTCGACTGCAACCTGGAGTTCCAGCTCGTGGCGCATACGTCGCTGGGGCTATTTGACTGGAGTGGTTGACGGAGATATAGTCAGGTCGTGCTCTGCTGCGGAAGGATCTAACCCTGGCATCTCTTTGTATGTCCAGGCAAAGCAGTCTTTATATTCGAGTAGGAGTTACTTGTAGTCCTACTTTTCTGCCTCAGTGAGGAGAGCGGTGAGGAATGTTGGCTGAGGGGCTTCATCTTTGCCCAGATTAATCTCGACGAGCTCATCGACCGTTGCCCGACCCCCGTCCTCCAGTTCGGGAGGTGTTGGTTGGAAGTCGATGAAGTCTTCGTCGTCAGTGTCGGCTTCGTACACCTAGGGGTCCTCGGAGCCAACAGTTAAAGTTGAGGGGACTGGAGGGCTGTCGTTACTAGGCCCAGATTGAGGTTTTCCTAGGCCATTCCCTTTAGGCTGACAGCTGTCGCCTGGCGCCCCATAGGTTTGGTTGGGGTTGCCCACCAATGCCGGTGACGCTTCGCAGTCTTTGTCATGAGGGCCTCCCTCACGGGGAAAGTTTGGCAAACTGGGATCGTCTGCTAGCTGGGAGGCTCCAGGGTTTCTTCGGCCTCACCATTTCCACGAATGGGCGAGGAAACCTCATCGAATGTCGAAACTAGGGTACTAGTTGTGGCGGGGAGTGGGATTAAAATCTCCTCCCCCTCATCTCCCGAGCTGTCGAACTTGGTGTTGACAGCGGCTGGGTCGACTGCTGGCTACATCAGACCTACGACGTGGACCGCGTGGTAGACGTGAAAGTCTGGGTCTTGGTCGTAGCCGAGCCCCCTGGTGTCTTTGTAGGAGAACAGGGGTTGCCCCCGGACTTGTGAAGGTGTCCACAAATTGTGGAAATAGCTCTGTTGTGTGGAGCCTTGCCACTGGGGGATTTGCTGCTTGAGGCACATGTCTCAGATGTGAGGTGGCAAGTCGTCCAAAACTTGGACAGCTTCAGGGGTGTGGTCGGCTTGCCTGGACCAGCCGAAGTCATCTTCTAGTGGGGTTGGAGGGACCATGTCTCCTTTGTGAAAAATAATGAACTTATCCATACTAGCCTTCTTCTTGGACCTGTGCCGTCATCTGTAAGTGATGATAAACATCGTCAGCTGCTCAACCCTGTGCTCATTTGAGGCACATGCGACCTGGATGCAGTTTGGTGGTAGGCATATGCTCTTGTCGATTGCTCGGCTGACGAGATTAGCCTCGAAATCGACTTTATGCCTCTCAGGGCTATCAGTGGTTGACTTAGTGCTGAGACGTAGCCGATGAAGCTTGGCCTTCTCCTCAACAACGGAGAAGAGGTCATCCTCTTCTTCTTCTGAGAGCCAGCCATTGCTCTTGCTCTTGCTCTTGATCATGAGATAGGGGCTGATTCCCTTGAATTAAAGAGCAGCATCAGCCAGATTGCACTCCGCAGGAGTGAATGGGGATAAGTCCGCAAAGACCGTATGTTGTTCTCCGTCTTTGGTGTATTTGATGCACTGATGGAGGGTTGAAGGGATGACCCAATTCTCATGGAGCGAGGGTCTGCCCAGTAACACCCTGTAGGATGTGTTGGCGTCGATGATGTAGAAAGTCGCATTGGAGCGAAGTCATCGAGCACCAAGTCGACGTCGACTCGGCCTGGGACATCCTCAGTATCTTGATTGAAGTCGGATATCTTGACTGCCTGAACTATCTGAAGGTAGGGGTCAAATATAGGGTTTTGAAGGTCTCGAGGGGCATGATGTTGACCACGGCACCGACGTCCACCAGGATTCAGTTTACATCATGCCCGTTGATTTTTCCCTTCACGTAGAGGGGTCGATTATGGCACGGAGGGGAGAGCAGCAGATCTTTCTCCTTGAAAGTGACAGTGGCAGCAAATGCCCCATATGCAGCGACTTTCATTTCTGCCACATGTGCCTCGTAGGCTTCTGGTGCTTGGAGTATCTTGATAAGGGTTTCCCTCAACTTGCTTAAGTTTTATGTGATCTAGCTATCTGTTAAATGTTTGTTGTGATAGTGTTGTTTGTGTGTGATTGTAATTTTTCCTCTCCTATCCTTGTCATTTCTCCCGTTCTACTTTCTCCCTCATTTCTCTTTTCCTCTGTTTTTCTCGACGTGGGGCGCACGACCGTGCCAAGTTGACTGAGGTAGAGACGCGATGGAATGGGATAGAACGTGATGAAATAATGGATAAGGTGGACGCTAGCAGGATTCGTGGGTGGATCCTAGGCTAACGTGGCTTGATTATTTTATCGCTTATGACTTTCGTGGAAGTCTATTTCTCTGTGTGGGTTCAATGGCATGTCACCAGCAGTGTTGACAGCCCTGTGTAGTAATCCACATCGTGCTCTGTGTTTTTAGGTGGAGTAGTTGGTTCTACTCTTTCCTCGTCATATCCGATTGGTTGGACTTGTGGATTGTTCGGTGTTATTGCTCGACAGCCGTCTTTTGTGCTGTTCGTGCTGTGAAGGGATTTCTTAATGTTATTCCTATTGGCATTTCCCCTTTTTGGTCGGTAATTGCCGGTATTAGATTCTTCTGTTAATTGCTCAGGTTTATGTTGACAATTCGAGTTGTGGTGATGGCCGTGTAGATTATTACAATATGTCGGTTGCCCCAGCTTGAATCTGGTCAGCTCCTGATGTGTTCCGTTTCTGTTCTAGTCGAAGTGTTCGATTGGACCAATTTGACTGGGAAGCTGTTCGAGCAAACTAGGGTCTTCCCGTCTTGGTGAGCTTTTGTTGCTGAGCTTGATGCTGTCCATGTCATTTAGTGGATCTCCTTGTGAGATTAACCTTGGAATTGCTGTTTCAGTGTCGCCTTGTCCTGTGTCTGCTCAAGTGTAGACAATTCAAATTGAGCCTGATCATCTCCTTGTTCTACGGCTGCATGGCTTTGGACCTTATCCTTGTGTCGAGAGCTGTTGCGTATCGTATTTTCATCGTGCCGTGTCTGACGGCCGATGTGATGTGAGACTCGTTTGTCATCTACATGATATAAAGGTAGACTGAGATTAGTGCTTTCCCTTGGGCTCCATGCTGAAGCTATTGCTCTCCTCTATTGCACTTGGGTTCTTTCTGCTTGGTTGCTCACTGGATCAGTGCTCGAGGCATGTTACATTGTGATTTCTGGTGATTGCAATGGTTCCTAGTACGTGCTGAGATGCGAAGGCCAAGGTTCTTTCTGATATCTTTGTGCATTGTGGAGTGCGCAGCGGAAGTGTGTGGGTTGATGACCCACAGGCCGAGGATTCCTTTCCGTGCGATCCTGTCTGGTCGAGAGAATTGCTCTTTCTCGATGTGACTCCGCCTCGGTTGCATGTGCCTGGACGTTGTCGTGACCGTGCTGTTGTCAGTCATTCTTCTGGTTTTAGGGTTGGTATTTGCGAGCGTTGGGGAAATCACCGGCTCCCTTGCTGATAAAGTACCCTCTGCTCTGCATCTTTTCTCGTGGGTGTTGTGCTCTCGAGACATGTTTGTGATTCTCGAGATGCGTTCCCCAAGATTGGGGTATCTCTTGCCGTTTTGCGATTGACTTCAATGGTTGTAGGTCTTTCCTTGGTGAACGGTCTAATGCGTGACTCGTCCCCGGTAGTCATGTGTTCAGCTGCAGCGTGTCTTGATACGACCCTACTTGCAGTTTGTTCTGTAGTTCTGGGTGCTGTATGGAGCTAGAATCCTGCAGGTGTTGTTGTCGTTAGCGGTGTTTCCGCAAGTGCTGCTTTTGGAAGATTTTGCATTTATGTGCTGGATCATTATCTTGTCAGTAGCTATCTGCACTCCTTTTTCCAGAAGAGTGGCCCGTGACTCGCTCAGATGTGATGTCTGAGTGAGAACTGACTTAATGTTAGGTATGGTCCAATGCTGTTGATTTTGCTATCATTCTTTCGTGTAATTATCATTGGCGTCTTGTGTGCCATGTGTTCCTTGTCTCCCTTGGCACTAGAGCCGATGATGTCACCAAGTTGTCAGTGGAGAGACCAAAAGTGTTGTAGCATAGCTACAAAGATAGTGCGAGGAGGGGATAGGCAACATTCTCCAGCGGCAGCCCTTGAATTGGTAATGGAGTGGGCCAGATCCTGGCCCAACTGGGGGCCACCCTGGCGGAAGCTTATGCTCGGTCAGAGTCGGAATGCTCGAGCCTTGCCTAGACCCTTGGTTCATCTAATGAGAGGATAGCTCGGTTGATCGAGGATCATGATGCGCTTCGGCGGGAACTTTCCATGTTTAAAGAGTAGGCGAGGGTGAACCAGGCAGAAGCTCAGACATTGACCGAGCAGTTGGCTCAGGCCCGTGAGTCGCTCGAGAGGAAGAGCAAGCTTCTAGAGGAGGAGGGTGTGGCCTATGCCGAGTGAGAAGGCCAGTGGGAGGCTGAGCATGTCGAGCTATTAGATCGGGTAGGGGAAACCATGTGCCATCGGTTAGAGACTAAGGCTGATCAGGCCACGGCGGAGAAACAGATGGCCGAGGTAGGTTGGAGGTTGGCCAAGGCGGAACGGGAGAAGGCTGAACTCGCTAGTAGGGTGGGGTCGGTCGAGGCGGAGGCACTTGAGCAGTATAAATGCTCGGAGGCCTACGGGGTCGACCTCAAGGAGGCGGCCCTCCCCTACTATGAGTCAGTGCTTCGCCAAGGTATTCACCGGGGGTTCAAGCATGGCTATGGCTGGGCCATCTCCTGGGTGGAGGAATAGGCGCCAGGGATGATTATTTTCCCCTCTGGCCAACATTACAACTCAGACCTAGCGACCTCAGAATCTTCTGGCTCGGCATCGGGGAAAGAGGTGGACCAAAGGGACTCGTCTTCGTCCGAGGGATTGCCAACTCTGGATGCCTCGGGAGGGCACGCCACCGAGGCAGTTCCCACATCGGTGGGGTCAGTGCTAGGGTCAGCCATCGCCAAGGATGCAGGGGGCAGACCTTCCGGGCCTTCAACTTTCAAGCCTCAAGATGGGAAAGAGGCCCGATCTACCTGACTTTCTTTTCTCCTTTTTTGTATTTTTCTTGAAGAAAAAACTTTCTCTTTTTGGTGTAATGAAAGAACCAAAAATGTAAGGCAGTGGCATCGTAATCTGGACTTGCCCATTTGTGCTTGTCTTTGCCGTGGTTTGACCACCATATCTGTAGTAGTTGGAAAGTGCCAATTTTTCTTGCACATCTTTTGCACACTAGTTGGGCAGGCGTCTGATAGGGTGTCTTTTCATTTTCTCATGCTTTAAATGCCCAACTGCTTGGTGTGTCCCACTGGGAGGAACTTAGGAGGCTGAGGTGACCATTCATAGGGAAAGGCCCCTTCAGCATGTTTTCGAGGGAAGAATCATTTAAGGCAAGTAGCCTCCCTTCGCCTATAAAAGGTCTGAAGGGTGTCTCTTTCTCTCCATCGCTTAGGGCCTTGCCTGACAGTCTTTCCTCCCTCCTTCTCCATGAAGCGTTGTGCCGTCAGGTTGACGCATGGAAGACGCTCCGGAAGATGAAGATGTAGATGATGGAAGGTGGAGAGCTTCTGCTGCTTCGAGTCTGAAGGGAGTCTGATGGCCAGCAGGCAGGTCTGAAGGGGATTTCTGGGAGAAGTGGTCGGCCGGGTCGTGGAGGGTCATCAGAGCGTCAAAGCTATTGAAGTGGTCGGCTGGGTCGCCCTAGCCGTCATAAGACTCGAAGGTCAGAATAGAGATTCTGGGAGAAATCTATACCTTCAGGATGCAGTCGGAGAACAGGGATTTCTCTTCATCCTCTGCTGAAGGGGTCTTCTGCAGGGCCCGTAGGGCGCGCTCCTGCTCTACGAAGCATCTCTCGAACTCTCGCAGTCGGAGTAACAACTCTGGTTGTCACAGCGCTGAAGGGCTATTAGGGCATGCTGACGGGTTGTCCTATTGTTCCCCAGGGACTTCAATCTCCGGGTGCGGATGGCGCCCCCCCCCCCCCTGGGTTGCCCGTGGTGGCGTGGCGGAGGCCTCTTGCTCTGGCGGAGGGGCCGGCGCAGGGCCTCCTGACCGATTGGGTCTGATTAGTTCATTTTAATTCTGCATCGTTGATAGTTAGATAAATTTTTAATTGGTCAAGGCATTTCGAGAAGGATTCATTCACCCCCCTCTGAATCCGACGCACCTAAACTAACAGTGGAGGCTCTGGGAACAGGTGCCAGCCGTGACATTTAGGCTTAAGGTTCCCCGAGAGCCAGGGTCAGCTTTCCTTGCGAGCTTGACTGTTACACCAGTCATCCGTCGTCAGGTGACAAATGCTCAGTGTGCAGACCCTGAGTTGCCCCAGATTTTGGCTATGGCCGATGTGGAGCTCGGCGAGGACGAAGCGGCGAGATTTCGAGGTAGGCTATACGTCCCAACCGAGGAACAGGTGAGGCGTGCGGTGTTGCTAGAGGCTCATGGGAGTAGATACACCGTACATCCGGGTGTGACAAAGATGTATCAGAATGTGAGGAGGCAGTTCTGGTGTCCTGGCATGAAGTGAGATATTGCTAAGTTTGTGGCCAGGTGCTTGACCTGTCAGCAGGTGAAGGCAGAGCATCAGTGACTAGGTGGTACGCTTCAGCCCTTGGAGGTCCCCGCGTGGAAATGGGACCACGTGACCATTGATTTTGTGGTGGGATTATCGAGGACTCCGAGTGAGAAAGATAGTATTTGGTTGCTAGTGGATAGGCTGACGAAGATGGATCAGTTGTTACTGATCAGAGTCAGCCGGAGTGTGCCCAAGCTGGCATGTCTTTATGTGGAGTGGATCGTACCTTTGTATGGAATTCCCATTTCCATTGTTTCTGATCGAGATCCGCATTTTATGTCTGGATTCTGGAGGAGTTTCCAGAGAGCTCTGGGGAGTTGTCTTTTAGCTCAGCTTATCACCCCCAATCGGACGGTCAATCAGAGCGGACCATTCAGACGTTGGAGGATACATTGAGGTCATGTTGCCTGGAGTGGCAGGGGAGTTGGATTCACCACTTACCATTAGTGGAGTTCGCCTATAACAATAGCTATCATTCGAGCATCAGTCTGGCTCCTTATGTGGCGTTGTATGGGTGACCATGTCGTACCCCACTTGATTGGTTTGAGGTTGGTGAGCGTGTCATGACTAGACCATAGTTGGTGCAGTAGTGTGTAGAAGTGGTGCAGTTGGTCTGTCAGAACATGCTAGCAGTGCAGAGTCAGCAGAAGAGCTATGCCGATCGAAGAAGGCAGCCCCTCAGTTTCACTGTAGGTGACCGAGTGTTTTTGAGGGTTTCTCCTATAAAGGGGGTGATGTACTTTGGCCAACATGGGAAGCTGAGTCCCTGATATGTTGGCCCTTTTTCCATTATAGAGTGCATTGGCGAGGTTACATATCGGTTGCAGTTGCCCCTAGAGTTAGCTACGGTTCATGATGTGTTTCATGTCTCGATGTTGCACAAGCACAAGCTTGATGACTCTCATGTTTTGGAGGATTCTGTTTGGCCCGAGGTAGCTCCCGATCTGTCTCTTCCGGAGTACCCCATCCGTATTGAGGATCGGCGAGAGCAGCACCTGTGGAACGAGGTTATTCCCCTGGTTAAGGTGGTTTGGCAGTGGCACTCTAGCAGTGTGGTGTCTTGGGAGCATGAGGACAAGATGAGTCAGCAGTTCTCGTATCTGTTTAAGTAAGCCTCCTTCCCTTTTTCTTTCCCTCATACTTTATTATGAATTTCGAGGATGAAATTTATTTAAGGGGGGAGGGCTATAATGTCCTAGATTTTTCATACATTTTTCAGATCAGGATCCGCGAGTTCCGGATCACTTTCGTGGGTCCCGGAGCGCGTTTTGTGGTTTACGTGTATTTTTCCTTGGTAGACCTACGGAAACTTGTGTAGGGCAAACCATTGCGTTCTCCTACTCTGGGGTGGTGCTAGTGCGACGAGCGTATTCCGAGGACGAGAAAAATGATTTTTCCCTAAGTTTTCATATTTTTTTGATTTTTTTGATTTTTTATAAATAGCCCATTTCTTTTCATTTTGTTCCTTCCTCTTTCTTCGTCTTCGTTTTTATTTCTCAATTCATCGACTCGAGGACGATACAGTTGCGATGTACTCTTCGCGAGGATTGTTTCGACTATTTTTACGTATTTTTCTAGATTAGTGTATTTTCGACACATTTTACAGATTTTCAGAAATTAGAAAAAATTCTAATTTCTTTTTTATAAACCCCCCACCCTCTCTCTCTCTTCTCCCACGCCATCTCTCTCTCTCTCTCTCGTTCTCTCGCCTCTTTGCCTCTGGCTGCAGACGGAGGGGATCGTGGGCAAGGTGACGACGCTGGGAGGTTGCTGAGATGCGTGGTGGAGCGAGGAATGGCGTGGATTTGGCGCAATCCCGAATGGTGGATTCAAAGCCGACGTTTCGGTTCGCGTGGTAGTTTTTGACGCAGTTTAGTCACCTCGGCGCTTGATTTTATCGGTGGAGGTAGGGAGATGGACCGCCACTTCGTCCTCTATGTTTTCCCTATAATTTTGCGTAGATTGGTGCTCGATCAGGGGAGTTCAGGCCAGTTTAGTGTAAATCATGATTTTTGGGGTTTATAGGGTTCACTGGGAAACGACAACCATTCTTGTCATAATTAGTGTCAAATTGACCGCTGGGATGTCAGGATCCCAACCCCACCAGTTTCGTGTCGATCGGTCGTCATTTGAGGCCGGTAGGAGTCCGGGAACCCCGGTGACTCATTTAGGGTCGATTCGTCAGAATCGCCCCGATCTCGCATTTTAATGCGTTTCGATGGATGCATGTGATATTTTTGACCTCTAGGGATCGTTTCCCGTCGATTGGCTTTGTTTCCCCTGCGCTACGACGTGCATGGGGTGTGGAACGGGCTGATTCGACCGTTCTACCATTTTAATCACCGGATTGATTTAGCGGTCCTACCAGAGACCGTTATATGCTATAACGGTCCCTCGATAGACCGTTATAGTTCGTGGTTTTTCATCTTTCGAGGTCATGGAGCATAACGGATCAGTCCTGGTCTGTTATTTGAGTATAATGCCCCTGTCTAGGCCCGTTATATTTGGGTAATTTTCGAGGCCTACTGCTGTGTCAGACCCTCAACGATCGTGTTTCCTCGAAGATCGTGTCAGTCAGTTCACTTAACAGATCGTTCCCCGTGCATTATGGTTCAAGTAACGTACCTGTGTGGGTCCGTTACATTGTGTTTGACTGACGTTTTGTCTGGGTATGGCAGTTGATATAACGTGCCTAACCCTGTGCATCTTGTGGATATGACGGATCAGCTTGGTCTGTTATATACTTCTTGTCCGTGTTAGTGTTTTGGGTCTATTGGATATAACGGCCCTGTCCTAGTGCGTTAAGCTTGTATAACGCGCCTATGAAGGTCCGTTATATTCCCCTTCGCTTGAGTTTTGGTCTGTTGGCCATAACGCGCCCATCTTGGTACGTTATACTGAAATAGCACCCCTGTCTTGGTGCGTTATAATGTCTGTATTGGTGTTTTGGATCTGTCTGCCATAACGCCCCTTCTGTGGTCCGTTATAGCAAGTAACACCCCTATGCTAGTGCGTTATAGTTCTGTTGTTGGCCATGATGGTCCTTGTTTTGTTCTGTGTGTTGGTCAGTCTTAGGTCGTGTTCTAGGGCGGTGTCTGTCTGGATCAGTCGGTTTAGGTGACTGGGTGTGGTCTTTTCATTGACTGCGACAGTACCCTAATGACTCAATCTAGAACTGCCAGTGCCCTTGTCTCTGGTTGCGTAGCGGCTGTGCCTTGACTGCCGGGTTCACCTAGTGGTTGAGTGATGGTTCGCTTTGCCTAGAGTATTGTTGTCGTTGTCCACTACTCCGGTTCCTGTTTGTGCATGCAGCGTGTGTGTCTGTATGTGTCGTCATTGTCGGGTTCTAGTCAACTCGGGGTCACCTAGCAGTTGACAGGTAGCCTTGTTATGTCTCGATGGCTTCGTCAAATTTGAGACCGTGTTTCTAGATGTCTCGGGGTATTATTTCCCCTCGACTTGTGTGTCCAGGTGTGCTGAGGGTTCTCGATGTCCTCTCAGGTAGCCACGTGTCAGAATCTCGGCACTGTAGCTGTCCACATGGCAGGTTCATTCGTTTCATTCCTTGCCTTCGATCAGGTGCCCTTAACCTGGTACTTTGACTTCCACGTGGTATAAGCTCGTAGTTGTCAGTGAGACGTTCGATCATATGGCTGACCTATCGGTATAGTAAATAGAGGCATTACCTGTTTGATGAAATGCACTGACATAAGCAAGTCATAATAGGCACGTGCATAGACATGAAGAATTACATACTAGCACTGACCTTTTCATGCACAACATGCTATACTGGTGTTGACCTTATCGTGCTAGCATTGACTTTATGCATGAACTAGCATCAACCATGTATGGCTAGCATCGACCTTATACAAGACTAACATTGACCTTGTACGCAATAAGCTTGACACTAGTGTCGACGTTAGTAGACTCGCTCCGACCATGGGTATGCATGAAACACAGGTAGCATCAACCTTATATGCACGATGATGCATACTCGTATTGACCTTAGTGCATGCGACATAGCCTACTAGCATCAACCTCAGATGCAAAATAATGCAAACTAACATCGACTCAAATGCATGACTCTATATGCTGACATCGAGCTTTCAATTAAGGTAACTAGCACCGACCTCACTAAATAAACAAGGCAACTAGCATTGACCTCACTAAATGCGTGACGCAACGAGCACCGACCACACTTCATGAAAAAATGCAACTAGCACCGACCTTACAATATGAGTGACGTAACTTGCATCGACCTCACTTATGCTGTGATGGCAACTAGCTTCAACCTAACATATCCATAACATCAAGCATGTGAATCATATGAACAAAGTACTTTATCACTTACATGATACATAGTGTGTCATCATCAAAACTAGAGAGTCAACATTCTCCCCCTTTTTGATGATGACAACTATGAGTCATGTGTATTTATTCACAAACTCAATTATTCAATTCAGCACTTAATCAAATGTGATCACATTCATTGATTTTATGCAATCAGAATTCATTGACTGGCATGCATGAAAATGACATTCAAAACAAGTAATCAAGACACATATGCAACTCTAAAATTTCTGTGTACAAGAAGGAAAAAAAATTTAATGTTTGAGTGATCATCTCATCATACAAGCACTGTAGAGACAGAAATTTAGAGTTGTTGAACAGAAACAAAATATCCAGACAATTTCACATGTCTTAACATCATGTCTTAACATCTCATCATCTCTCCCTTTGGACATCATCTCCCCCTTTGGACCAGACATTACACTCACCGATAATTCTCCCCCTTTGGCATCATCAAAAAAATGGGTGAGCACTGAGAGATCTGTTGGACTGGATCTGCTGGAGCTACTACCTCTGAAATGTCCTCGCCTTCTATGAGGTGTGCTGCTGGAGCTGCCCCGTAGAGGCATAGCCATGGGAAAGTTTTGTGGAAGTCTATCCACTTTAGTACCGAGAGCAGCAAATTTGGTCATGATTTTATGATCATTTTGATGGACCTCTGCTTGAAGTTGCTTGACTTGAGTTGTCAAGTCTACAAACATATTTTGCAGCATACTGCACATGTTGTCCACCTGAGAAATTTGCTGATGGTGAATATCAACCATGAAAGTGGAAGAGCTAGTGGCCTGTTCGGTGACAACAGTTTGGAGACTGTCCGCTAACTTCTGAACTTGTGGAAGGACAATATCTAATTTCTCATGAGTGTTGCCTAGTTGGATAGTGCTTCCATGAACTTCACCAGACATTGCATCAATCCTCTGATTTAAAGCCTGTTGTTCTTATCGAAGCAAACTCACCTGAAGTTTCACATGTTCCAGCTCGATCTTGATATCATAAGAGTGAACGAGAGTCTGAGTAAGCTTTACAAAGGATGTAGTCCGTGTGTTTTGCAGCTGACCTAAAATTTCTCTTGCCTTCTGACATACTGTTATAACTGAATCTAAAACACCATGCAATCTCTCATCAGATTTGTGCATATCATATACAAATTTTATCCAATGACTCCGCCATGCTAGCCCATCTGCTGGCCGACCTGTCCACAGGGACGGGTCGAGAGATGACTGTCAGTGGCTTTGCACCGTTTCTTCAGGTATGCAATTTTCCTATTTATGCTTATGCTCCTATTTATGCTTATGATCATGCAATGATTATGATGATGCTAATAATGACATGTGGATGCAGATTTGGAGCCACCTGTACATGCTGATGTAGTGAGCTACACTTTTTCATCTTGAGGCAGTTCCCCTAGCCAGACGTTGGCTCCCGTATATGACGGGGGGCCCGCACACCTACGAGCTACAGGTAGTGAGGCGAGAGATTCGAGACTACCCAGCCTCCTTGGTATGTATGCTATGTTTATGCATTTGTCCTATTTTCTATTCATGATTATGATGAGGTGATGTTATGATATGTATGGAATGCAATTTGTGTGGAGGCCCTACCTGGGCATGGCAGATGAGGACCAGTCTTGGGTCGCAGCGGGCCGACACTTGTTCGGGCAGGAGATTTGGCTCTATTGCCTGAACGAGATCGAGCCCCTATGCCTTAGGTTGGTGATGAGGACCCTTGGCCTACATCAGGAGTGGGTCGAGGTGGCAGAGCCATGTGTGTTGGGCTGAAGACCTAGGGGCGTGCGGTGATGATAGACTGGCGACTGTGCTTTCTAGAGTAGTACGTCGATTGGCAGAGAGGTGGCACCCCAGTCGTCTCCCAGGCGATAGACAACACAGCGTACCATTGGGCCTACTGGAGGACCTACGCCAATCGGCCTGAGATGAGGCCTCGAGGTGTACATATGAATGCATGCTTTCATGTCTATATGCTTTAGTTGCTATATGATGAACACTTGACTAATATGCAATGAATGTAGGATGCACAAGATGCAGTGGCAATGGACATGCAGATGTAGCTTCACATCTTGGAAGCCCGCATAGAGGTTACACGGTCTGAGCTAGAGACACTGGTGAGCGTGCTTCCTAAATGCTATGATATGAGTCCTAAAGTTGGGTGATTAGCGACTGACAGTTTTAAATGATGTAGCATGCCCAACAGAGGGTAGCAGGGAGCAGAGCAGGAGGAGCTTCTAGCTCGAGCGCGATGGACCAGAGTGCCCAGATCGCTTCATTATAGGAGTGATTGGTAGGAGCAGTGGCACGAGCTGAGGTAGCTGAGTGTGATCTGGCAGCACAGGTAAGAACGATCTCTTAAGCAATGCAGTTATTATAATCTTTCTTTCAGTATGCTTATGACAAAATGTTATGATAATGCAGGCGCAGGAGCTATAGGATGTGCTGACCCAGGTTGCCGTAGCAGGCACCGAGTTCGCGATCCTTGACCAGCGGGTCACGGAGCTTGAGGAGAAGAGACGGTGACTTGCCGAGGAGTTGACAGAGGAGAGACAACAGGCTACAGAGAAGCGGTCTCGCGAGAGAGAGGAGTGGTCTCACGAGATAGAGGAGTTACCCCGAGAGACACTAGAGCTGTAGTTGCTTCTTAAGATGGAGAGGAGGGAGCGCGACCGTGAGAGGGTGGAGTTAGTCGAGTTAAGACTTCGCCTGGGTGCGGCTGAGGAGTGGGCAAGAGAGGCTGAGGACCGCTACCGGAGGGGCCGGGAGTGGGCGTAAGCTGAGGGACGCCCGAGTGCTTACTCTAGCACGAGCTACTTAGTGGGTTCCTCTACACACCAGAGGAGAGAAGAGGAGGATCGAGCCCGAGCTGAGCGGTCAGCTGCTAGCCACGGGTCGATGAGGCCCCCACGAGTTCCTCCTAGAGACAGAGGGGAGGCTGAGTGTAACGACCCAGAGCACAGGGTACCGATAATCCGATAATATCGAATTACCACCACCAAGAACTGGGGATGTCACCCAAGAGACTGATGAGGCCCCTGAAGGGTTAGTAGGGTTGTTGAGGAGGCGTATAAACAATTAGAATTACATCGTGCGCAATATTAATTTGAGCAGAAAATTAAATTAAAGTGCGAAAGTAATTAAAAGAAAATATATCAGAGTGGTAATTGCTTTATATAGAACAGAGCCTCCGAAAATGGATGAGGCAAATACCCTAGTGAAATCTTATTGGTCTAGCTGGCAATGAATATTCTTCCTTTAAAGGCTTTTGAAAAAGCGTCCCAGGTCTACTCAGATCACATGCTCATCACATGTTCACTTGGATTCTCGTGCCACTCACCTCCCTTTCTTGGAATAGTGTGCCAGTGATTGGAATCAAACTCGCATGTTATCATAATCCCAGTCATGTGCCTTGAGCTGTTGAATATTCACTGCTGTCACTTCAGTGTTGAAGCTGCCTACCATGTGTTCGCCCGTTGGTCAAACTCAGAGTTGAATACAGCTGCATCGACCTTGATTGCTAAATGGCTAAAGGTTCACCGACCTTGTTGCCATGTTATAATCAGCTGCATCGACCTTTCATTTACCACCAATAGTAGCTGCATCGACCTTGCAGTTACCACCAACAGTAGCTGCATCGACCTTGCAGTTACCAAGTGCACCGACCCTAAAAAGTAGCATCGACCTTTGCTGGCTCACTGGCATCGACCCTCAAAATATGCATCGACCTTAGACTAGAGTATGCTCAGAGCTTGTGCTTGTAATCACTAAGGTGCATCGACCTTCCTTCTGCACTCACCAGATGTACATCGACCCTTGTTCACTGTGCTCTGAATGTGTATCGACCTTTGGAGCTGTTATGGTTCATGTGCATCGACCTTGTTTTGTAGATTGGAAAAAGTTGCACAGACCTTTCCTCTGAAATGGCTAAGGTGCATCGACCTTGCATAGACCTTTCTTTTTCATGTGCATTGACTTAAAACATGCTCAAACCTATATGTGCACAGACTTCTAATGTGCACCGACCTGAATGCAGCATGTGCGTAGACCTTATATATGACCAATGAAGCATCGACCTTTCTTTTGTGCAAACAAAGGTAGCATCGACCTTGATATGTAATAGTGAGCATGTGCACTGACTTGATGCCACGAGTGCTAGTATGCACCGACCTGAGCTCTTCATGTGCTCGGACCTTCTAATGCAATAGCGTCAATCTATGTCAACCTTAGTTACTGTGCCAGCAAAAGATGCACCGACCTTGGCTGGTGCTGGCAAGAGGTGCTCTGACCATGTCAGCAAGGTAGCATCGACCTTAGCTTTAACTGACTTTAACTGAAGGCGATATTCATCGACCTTACTTCTTAGCTGAAGGCGATATGCATCGACCTTAGAAAGTAGGGTCGACCTTTCTTTTGAAGTGCATCGACCTTGTGGCAGTGGTGGCAAAACATGCACTGACCTTGTGCCTATGCTCAGTTAGATGTGACAACCTACCTCTTTCAGCTTCACTGATTTTTTCATGACTTGACTTTCCTTGTTGACTGTGATTTGACTTTTCTCATTGACTTTATTGACCTCATTGACCATGTTGATTTTTCTTCATTTCTTCTGATTTTAACTGGCTCTCAACCTATTCTTTGTCCAACTTGAACACCTCAACAACACGAGCATAATCATGAGATCACATGCATGATTCTTTATCAACAAAGCACATTGATTGATCATATTAAAGAGTATACATGACTATAGTTTTTCACAACATCAAAACACAGGGACACAACAATCTCCCCCTTTTTGATGATGGCAAAACTATGAGTCATTACAAGTCATTTCAATCAACCAACTAACTGGCTCCCCCTTTGCCCCTTTGAACAAATTAGTAATACAGCATGATTAACACAGCATGCATCATGCATCAAGCAATCAATGACATCAATGACTCACATACTATTCTGCTCTTTTGACAGCATCAAAAAGAAATAGTTTGAGAGTAGAAATGAAGCAAGGGGGCTTGGAAGCTTGGATGATTAGGAAGTGAGTTTAGAGACAGAATGTAGGATTCTTAGATAGGCCAGTTGTTGCAAATAGGAATGAAGGAACTCTTAGTCAAATACTAATTTCATAAATCAGAATAACTTCATGTTTGGACTCTTCCATTATAAAAGAGTTATGATAACATGGTCCATTTCATCGCATCTTCACCTAGAGCACTAGCTTGCATAGTTGTCCCGCATCAAGACGGCTCCTTGGCCTTAAAGCGACGCAGTCATGATAATTGCTTAAAATGGTACGGCCTGGCTTATATTGTTAAAATGGCACGCCCCTTATTCTTGTTAATCTGGAGTGACCATGATGTGACATGCAAAATGGGATGACTGGCGCGGGGGTGGAGGGGTGCTAAAACGGCACTCCCCACCCCTGCATCGATTTAGAGGGTTGAAAACCCTATTAAAGCCTTTTTTTTTCTATTTCTTCCTCACCTCTATCCATTCCCAACCCTAAACTTCTTCCTCTCCTCCCCTCTGTGCACGGCGGCGAATGGGTTGCTCCCTATGCTTCGCGACGACGGTGGTGGCGGTGGAGAGTGGTGAGGGCGAAGCCCATTCCATCTGATTCAAGGGGCCCAAACCCCTTATTCCCAGGCCCCGGGAGGCTCCTAGTAGGCTGGTCCTCGGAGCTACACCCCCAGGTGTCTTGCTTTGGCCTTGGTGTGACACCCACGACCTATTTTAGGGATTGTCTCTTGATGGACGTGTTCCTGCTTTCTTCTGGCACGTTCCCGGGTTGGGGAGACTCTACTAGAATTTTGTCAGAATTTTTATTTCCAACAATCTTTTTCTGACTTTGTTTATCTTCTTTTGTGTCTTTTCGGTTCAGATACAATGGCATCTGGTTCTTCCTCTTCTTCTTCCCATGCTGTGGTGACATGGGGAAATGTTGACTCCTTAGACAAATGTCACGATTCGCTAGCTATAGTTGCTGAATCGTCTGACTTCGACACTGATACAGTAGACACCGACCATCTACTAATCATTGGGAGTGATTCTTTCAAGTATGATCGTGATGATGACAATAGAAGGGATTACCCCAAAGACAAGCACCTAATGTCTTTTATAAGGTGGTTCAACCTCTAAGGGAAGCGGTATCAATTTCTTGTCTGAAAGGCTGAGCAGGCGCTCCTTGCCGAATGTGACAGTCTCACTGATTTTTTAATGCGGGGAAGTCCCATTTACTTGCCAAGTGAACCCAGGAAGTGGAGTGTTATGCTTGGACTCCAGGAGCTTACTCCGCAAGATGGGCTACTGACCAAAGTCCCTGAATTCATACCGACTCGATGGAATGGAACTGCAGGCTGTGTCGACTGGGAGAAGCCATCTTTCGACTTGTTCTTAGCCCCATTGAAATGTGGGTATCGAGAAGAGCCGTTCTTGTTGGACTACTTAGCGGTTCGATTCAAACATCAGATTTCTATGGGCTGGTTCACTGACGTGAAGGCCACCGACGCCCATGCATTTCGAGCCGGAGTAGTGGAATTCATTGATTATGTTTTACAGAACTAGGCCCGGATCTTGATCAGGGCCTGTGTGTTCCACAGTGTATATGCATCGAGGTATCGCTACCCCATCTCCAAGGGTCTATGTTGTTGTATGATCGAGGTGTTTTGCCTGGAGTACAACACCTTCTACACCTTAGAAGGTAGACGTCGTTGGACCTTTGGAGTCTCTCTTAGTTAAGTGGCCTCCCGATCGACGGTGAGCCGTATGAAGAAGTTTGTTGGTCGGACTTGCTGAAGGATCAAACGGATGGCGAAGGTCGATGATGCAGGACGGACACGCAACCTGGGACTCTAGCTCGCGATCGTCCCTTAGCGAGGGATGCGTGGGACCGGGCGCGGTTGAGAAACCGACAGTGAGTCGAGGGTATCAGCTTTCCGCGTCAACTCGGGTTGAGTCACGGGACGGTAACACTCAAGCTCGCTCTTTCGCAGCAGTGATACAAGTATATCTAGCAAGAAACCTACACTCGTAGCAGCATTCAAAGCTATACAAGATAAGCAAATGCGATAAAGAGTGGGGAGCGAGTGTACCTCTACGCTCCGGGCGTGGGGAAGATGTTCCCGGCCAGTTACGGTAACTCCCGGTTAACAACGGTAAAAATTTAGTTACAACAGTGAAATCTATTGCCCACTCGGCGTTCTCGATCAGCGAAGCGACCTTGTCCTGATACAGCATCGCATTGGCGATGTTGCCGCGCGCATATTCGCCGAAGCCCAGATCGGCGCGCTGTGCCGCCGAGGTGATCGTCCACTCGCCCGGCGTGAGGTTGATGCTGAGGTTCGTCGTGTAGGCCGAGAAGTCGTAGGTGTCGGTGCCGCCGCCGTCCCACACCGTCATGAAGATCGTGTTGGTGATCGATGCGCCTTGCGTCGCGCCGTTGATCTTGAGCTCGCCCGTCGCCGGGTCCCACCGGTACGTGCTGTTGCCCGAATTGGTCGAGTAGTTCGCGCCGTACATGAACTGGATCGCGGCGATGTCGGCCATCATCAGCGTCGTCGGATAGCTGCCCTCGTCGACCGTGTAGCCGTTGAGGTCGGCGCCCACGAACGAGCGATAGGTCATCACCGAATATTCGAGGCTGTCATGGTCCGTCGGCAGCGCCGCCCGCCCGTCCTGGCCGTGATCGAGGCCGAGCGTGTGGCCGATCTCGTGCAGGAACGTCAGGTAGGAATACGACCCTTTGGGCGCGCTGTTGTAATCGGTGTGGTTGAAGAACGCGTCGCCGCCGAAAAGACGCTTCTCAACGGGGCGGACAAACCGGCGGAAAAGAAGGACGAGCCCGGCGACGCCAAACCGGACACATCCAAAACCGCCGAAACCAAACCGGCGGCCGAAACCGCCAAAACCCCGGAATCAAAACCGGAATAAACCGTCGCCGGACAATCCTCCCGCCCGATAGTCACGTCTTTCCTCGAACTTCCACATCCCTCAACCGTTTCAATACCCCGCCATGATCGCCAAGACCCTTCGCCAACTCGCCGCCGCCGCCGCCCTCGGTTTCGTCGCCCTCGTCGCCGTCGCTCCGGCCGTCGCCCTCGCCCAGGCCGCTCCCGCCGACAAGCCCGCCACCGCCGGACATGCTCTCGCCGGCGCGGACGAAAGCCTCTACGACACGCTCAAAAAAGGCGGCGCGGTCATGCCCTTCCTCGGCGTCACCTCCGTGCTTCTCGTGTGGCTCACCGTGGACGGCTTCATCAAGACCACCGGCAAGCGCGTCTACCCGGGCGCGAGCGTGCAGGCCGTCCGCGACCTCTTCCGCGCCGGCGACTATGTCGGCGCCTACCAGTTCACCAAGACCCACTCCTCGCCCTTCTGCGACATCGTCCGCGCCGGCATCGCCTATTCGCCGGACGGCAAGACCATGGCCGAAGAGGCCATCCTCTCCGAACTCGACCGCGTGAAAGCCGGCTTCGACTCCCGCATCTCCTACCTCTCCGTCATCGGCGTCTGCACGCCCATGATCGGCCTTACCGGTACCGTCATCGGCATGATGGGAGCGTTCAAATCCCTTCAGACCGAAGGCGCGGGCAACTCCGGCGCGCTCGCCGGCCACATCTCCGAAGTGCTCGTCGCCACCGGTTCCGGTCTCTTCATCGCGATTCCCGCGTTCATCTGCTACTACCTGCTCCGCAACCGCGTCACCAAAATGATGCACGACCTGCAGGAACTCGCCGCCTCGCTCTTCCGCGGCATGCCTTACGAAGAACTCGCCGGCAACGCCATCGGCGACGAGGAAACCTACGCCGCCAAACCCGCCTGGGTCGCTCCCGCCGAAGAAACTCCGGCCGCGTAAGCGCCCGCCGACGTCAACCCCTTAACAGGAAACGACCATGGCAGGCGGCGGCGGCGGTGGCGACGGCGAACCGGAATTCCAGGTCGCCCCGCTCATCGATGTGCTCCTCGTGATGCTCATCTTCTTCATGAGCATCTGTACGGACCAATCCCTCAAAATCGACCGGTCCATCGTGCTTCCGGTCACCCCGGCGGGCACGAAGGCCGAGGACAAGGGAATGTCCTGTCTCATCAACATCGCCTGGGACAAAGGCACCCAGACGCCGGTCTTCAAACTCGACGACCGGCTCATCACCGACATCGACGCGGACGAACCTTCCGTCGACGGCCCGAAAGGCAAAACCAACCTCATCCGCGAAATCGAGCGCCGGAAGGCCCTGCTCGACAGCAACAAGGAAACGAAGGACCGCATGCGCATCCTCGTCCGCGCGGACCAGCAGGTTCAGGCCAAATACATCGGCAAGGCCCTCAAATGGGGCGCGGACGCCGGTGTCGACAACATCGTCTTCTCGGGCACCAACCAATAAGCCATGAAGCAGCGCGCCAAAACCTCGCACCCCGACATGGGCTTCCAGATCGCGCCCATGATCGACGTCGTGTTCGTCATCATGCTCTTCTTCATGGTCATGGCCGGCGACGTGAAGACCGAGCAGGAACTCAAGATGAAGCTCCCGGGCAGCGACGTTCAGCCCGGCGAACCGCAGGACATGCCGGACGAACTCACCATCGGTGTCGCCGAAGACGGCACCGTGACGCTCAACGACTCGCAGTTGGACGGCGCCACCGGCCCCCTGCCCCAGCTCACCAACGAAGTCCCGGACCGGTTGCTTGCAAAAATTCAGGTCCAAGGGATTGTGTCACCAAGTGGAAAACATATCTAGCTCTAAGTTGATCCTTCATGTTCCCCCATGTGGTGATGGGGGCTTCCCTTCTAATTATCCTTAAGCCTTCAATTTTCAACCAATGGGTTTGAGCTCTTTTGGTAAATTGTATTTTGGCAAACCGGACCTTCCTATCCTCGGATATGGGATACCACTTGAAGTAATGGTTCATTGAAGCCTCCCAATCTAAATAGTCATGATGATGAGTTCCATCAAAGGTGGGAGGTGGGGGAGGTGTCCTTCTATCGTCCGCCCTTGGGGCGAGCCTATTGTCCCCTAATTGGGTGAGTCGGACCTCTATGTTATCAAGCCGCTCATAGGCATCGGTCATGGCTCCCATTAGGTAGTCGACATGGCCGTGGAGGCCATGTGTGGTGGTGGTGGGTTTCCCTTGGGGGTTTGGACTCATGGAGAGGGCCGATAGGTATGGTCGGTATGAGGTGGCCATGCTAGTGGACAAGAGGGATGCACCGAGAGAATCTAAATGCATATGCACGCCCTAGGACCAACTTGTAGAGACAAGCTGAGAACTTACTCTGATACCACTTGATGTGACACGACCCCTTGGACCTAGAATCACAAGCAACCAAATCGAATGGCAGACAGACTCTAGCGGGTTCACCCGTGTAGTGCACACCCGGGTCCGTAGGTGGACCGGCGATGATGATGAGGGTCCGAGGTTGGACCTTGTGGTTCCAGGGTATGGCTAGCTTGGGGACGACCCCAGTGGGCCAGGGATGCCCAATTCACGAGCGGCCAGCACGCCGAGAGTGTGGGATGAAGGGTAGCTCTCACAACTCGCCCGCGGTGGCACTCAATTAACTGAATAATTGGAGTGAGCACTCTCTCACAACCAACAGAGCAACCAGAAATAATACTAAGCTAAGCAATGCAAATCCAACAAAGGGTGGGGTCCGTAGCTCACCTGGTCGGCGTGAAGATGCCGACTCTGACCGGAGACGAGGGCGAGCGGGGAAGCGTGGGCTACCCGCACGCCGTGCCGATGACGCTGCGGCCGAAGACCTGCTAGTACATGCACTACTCCCTCGCAGACGGGTTGGACTAGGGGTGGGAAAGTCCAATTATAACCAAACACTACCTCCACGTAGGGAGGGACTGTAAGCCAGCCAGGCGGGGTGGGGGAGCTAAGTTAGAAACCGAATTGTCAAGCTCCGCCGGTTCTGCCAGCTTCAAGAACAGCTTGATAGGCAATCGATGATGGCACCGCCACGGGTTGTGCCAAGCTCAGAAGAGGTCGAGACTGGTGCTGAAACTTTCTGAGTTGACTCAGAAGGACGTCTGAATTTTTGGGGAATTTTCTAACATCGTCGGTGGCTGGGGGAGGGTTTGGATCAGGGACGAACTACTCTGGCTTTGACTGCTCCCAGAGTGCTGCTGCAGGAAGACGAAGGCGTCTTGACACTCCCGGGGTCCGATTGATGCGGGACTAGAACCACTACGATCGTGGTTGAGTATTCTTCGAACAGAGACCAACGGGGCTGCCGGAGAAGGTCGGAGTAGACCGAAAGAACCATAATGGTGAGAAGGGTCGGATCTGACTCAGGGGAGACTAACCTGCGCACCCCGGGGAAATAATTTGGAAATCTATGCTCCGAGCTCCAAAAATCACTCTGCTTCTTGGAGATGGTAGGGGGTTTGGAGGAGAAGACTTTAGCCAAGAATCACATCTAGAAGTGCTCAGGAATGGCCATGGTAGCTTCTTCTCTTGGACTCAGGTTACCTGTCGGAGTGACTCTGTGCAGTCTAGGGAGAATGGCTCTCCCGGGCAGCACAGACGTCAGATGGATGCGAGACCACCTCGCCTACGAAGCTGCTTCGAAGAGCTTTCCAGAAATATAAGCTACACCACCAGAAGATGCCCGATGAAGATGTGGCCAGCTCTGCAACTCGTCCTTGGACTGTCGTCTGTGACCTGGGAGCTGCAGGTTGCAAATGATAGGTGGGAAATGGGGTAGATGGGAGGGAAAATGGGGTGGATGGGTGTGGGGGTGACCCCGGGCTGGGAGGGGGTCTGGGAGGGGGTGATCCAAGGTGAGGGAGGGACAGAGTGACAAAATCAGTGGTCACGTGGTCCCATTTTCACGCGAGAACCTCCAAGGGCTGAAGCACACCTCCTGGTCGCTGATGTTCCGCCTTCACTTGCTGACAGGTCAAGCACCTGGCCATGAACTCGGCAACATCTCTCTTTATGCCAGGCCACCAGAACTGCCTCCACAAGTTCCGATACATCTTCGTCGCCCCCGGGTGTACTGTGTACCTGCTCCTATGAGCCTCACGTAACACCGCACGATGAACCTGCTCCTCGGCTAGGACGTACAGCCTACCACGGAATCTTACAGCACCATCCTCGCCGAGCTCCACCTCAGCCAAAGCCAAAATCTGAGGCAACTCAGGGTCCGCATGCTGAGCCTCTGTCACCTGGCGACGGATGGCAGGGGTGACAGTCAGACTCGCGAGCACCGCCAACCCTGGCTCTCGAGGAATCTTGAGCTTGAAAGACACTTCGGGCACTTGTTCCTAGAGCCTTCACTTCCTCAACATCAAGGCACTGATCGTGACCTTTCGACTCAAAACATCGACGACGACATTCATCCTGCCCGGCTGATAAGATAGGGTGAAGTCATAATCCTTCATATACTCCATCTAACGCCTCTGCCTGAGGTTAAGGTCCTTTTGAGTGAACGCATACCTCAAACTCTGATGGTCAGTGAACACCTCGAACTTCACACCGTACAGATAATGCCTCCAGATCTTCAACGTGAAGATCACAGTCGCTAACTCAAGGTCATGGGTAGGGTAGTTCTCTTCATCTGGCTTCAGCTGCCGTGAAGCATACGCCACCACTTTACCATGCTGCATCAACACAGCACCCAATCCGACCCCGGAAGTATCTGTACACACCACAAAATCTCCGGATTTAGAAGGCAAGACCAACACCGGAGTCGAGGTGAGCAATCTCTTTAGCTCCCTGATACTCTAGTCACGCTCATCAGTCCAGACAAAAGGTACATCCTTCTGCGTAAGTCTAGTCATCGGGGCCGCAATGCGAGAAAAATCCTAAATAAATCTCCGATAATAGCCTGCAAGTCCCAAGAAACTCCGGATCTCCATCACAGACCTCGGCCTCGGCCACTGCATTACTGTCTCGACCTTGACGGGGTCCACGAAAATACCATCACCAGAGATCACGTGCCCCAAAAAGTGCACCTCACGAAGCCAGAATTCGCACTTACTGAGCTTCGGATATAACTGGTGATCCCGCAACGTCTGCAGCACCACACCCAAATGGTACGCATGCTCCTCGGTAGACCGCGAATAGACAAGGATGTCATCTACGAATATCACCATGAATTGGTCCAAATAGGGACGGAACACCCTTTGCATCAAGTCCATGAAGGCTGCGGGGGCATTGGTAAGCCCAAACGGCATCACCAAGAATTCATAATGCCCGTACCTCGTATTGAACATAGTCTTCTCCACATCGGACTCTTGAATCCTCAGCTGATAGTAATCGGATTGTAAATCAATCAGTGAGAATACTCGAGTAGACTAAAGCTGGTCGAACAGATCATCAATTCGCGGCAACGGATACTTGTTCTTGATGGTCACCTCATTCAGCTATCGGTAGTCAATGCACAACCTCAGACTACCATCCTTCTTCTTCACGAACAACACAGGCGCACCCCAAGGGGAAAAACTAGGACGGATGTACCCCTTGGCCAGCAACTCCTGCAACTGCGCCCTCAACTCTCTCAGCTCAGCGGGAGCCATACAGTAGGGAGCCCTCGCCAAAGGTCCCGTACCAGGCACGACCTCGATAACAAAATCGATCTCCCGCTGGGGAGGCAATCCTGGCAAATCCTCGGGAAAGACATCGGGAAACTCGCACACCACTGGAATGTCCCCGACATCTGGACATGGCTGGTCTACCAAGACCACAGAAGCGAGAAAACCCTGACAACCGGAATCACGCAAACGACGGGGTCGAATAGCAGAAATGAGGAAACGAGGAGAGGTAGAACGGATACCTTGGAAGTAGAAGGTCGACCTACGAGGATGCTTTACCACTCTTGGGAGGCCTCGCGGGTTCCAAGTGGTATCAGGTGTATTCGATAGTCCTATCGGGTATATCTGGTATTCTGGATCTGGGTCGTCACAGTAGAAGTGTGCAGATTGTAGGTAGGGAATGACAAAGGTGGTCGCTTGCGGAGGAGGCCGCACCAATGGTGGTGGCTGGTGCACTTGTGGCGGAATTGGCAGCATCAGTGGCTGAGGTGGACACTGCTAGGGGGTCGCCAGGCTGGGCTCTGCTGGCTGGGGTAGAGTGTATAGTGATGGGAAGTCACACGGGTTGATGCCTCCCCACGATGACTCAGCTTGCACTTCAGGCTGCTTGAAGGCTGAGGCTTGCTCCGTCTTCTCCATCAGATGCTTCTTCAGAAGTTCTATCTCCTGCTAGTACTTCTGGAGCAGCATCAGAATTGATGGGTCCATGGTTGCTGTACTGAGGATGGCTTTTGCTGTCTCCCCTGAAGCTCCTTCGGATGAGATGTTCAGCATCACCTCCTCCTCTTCCGCCATCACAACATTTGCAGTGAGGGTGGCGACTTCTTCAGGCAATACTTGTTTTCCTTTTGCCGCTTTCAGTATTTCTCTTGTGGCTTCAGCTCTTCTGGTGTTTGGCCCTGGCCTTTTGGCTAATCGATCCAAGTCTTGGGGGTGCTCAGGCAGACCTGCATATGTATCAGCCACTCCGGCCATATTGCAGGTGAAAACCCGCATGCACTTCCTTTGTTGATGACACTTCCTCCTTGGATGACCCGGGAAGGTTAGTCTCTCAAATACAGAGACTCTTCTTCTCTCCACCTGTTGGGGAGCAGCTTCATCGGCTTCAAACTCCAAGCCATCTTCATATCCATTGTCGTCAACCGATGACATCATTCTTCTTTCTTCTTCTTCTCCAACTGCCATTGGTGGCAGTCGTCTTCTTCTGCCATGGCTACTTGCAACAGTCGTTGTTGGCCCATCGAGGGGTTGCCCATACCCTTGAAATAACTTCTGACCATGCTGGTCATTTCTTCTTGTCCTAGTCCCTGATGCAGGACTGGGGATAATTGTCACCCTCCCCTAGGAGGGATGTAAGCTAGCCAGGCTCTTCTGGCAAGTTGCTCAAATCTTCTCCCCACTGTAGGGATATTGGCTTGGCGGGTGCATGCCCTAAAGCTTGCACAACGTGGAGGATCTACAGCCATTTCTTCTCTTCTTGGGGCCAAGCCCCTCTCATTCTTCTCCCCCGCCTTAACAGGCTCGGGGTGGTGACGGATAGGCACCTCTTGGTAGATAGGCTGGACCTTCTTAGGGACCCACACCTGCTTGAATTTCTTTGGCTATGGGGCCAACTCTTTCCGGCCTCGGTGGCCTTCTTCTTTCCTTTCAACTCTCCTTTCGGACAAGGCCTGGAAGGAGTTGTATGTCGAGATAGTAGGGAATACCCAGTCTGGAACAGCTTGGGCGTCACGGCCATTCAAGAAGACTCAGACACCCCCAATGAGTAAAGATTTCCTGGATGCGGAGAGACACCTGGTAACAGTGGTGGTAGTATTTCTTCAGAAGCTACTTTGCTGACGTCCTCTGGGCTTCTTGTAGTAGACGGGGTTGGCCCCATGAGTGATGTGATGCATCAGGTAGCTAGCGACCTGGATTGGGCCTCTCAGTGGGCCTACATTGTGTCGGGCCTCTGGGACCCTGGCCTTCTTGTTAGTCTTCTCCCTGCTGGGCTCCGGCGACTCCACTTATAGCAAATCAGTGAAAGCTAGCCCCAAAAAGTTGGGGAAGCCTACAACAGGCGGGAATGTGCCGAAGATAGTGGGTACCGCCAGGTACTCGTGCGCAGTGTGGCCGACAATGTCTACGGGGCCAAAAGTACGAGCAGCAAGTCTTGTCGACATTATCGCTTACTGTAATAAACAGCCAAACAATCAGTATCCTTGGGGAGGGCCCCGGGAGGCATCCTATCCTGGCAAAGAGATGAAGGGAGACTTGGTACCACCGGGCATGCCAATTTGGTGGAACAACTTGTGGGCTAAAAACGGGTGTCAACAGAGGTGGCTGGTGGACTTGTGGCAGAATTGGTGGCATCAGCGACTGAGGTGGACTCTGCTGGGTGGTGGCCATGCTGGGTTCTGCCAATTGGGGCAAGGTACATAGCGGTGGGAAGTCACTTGGGTTGGCACTTCCCCATGATGATTCGGCTTGCATTTCAGGCTGCTTGGAGGCCGAGCCTTGCTCCGTCTTCTCCATCAGCTACTTCTTCAGGAGTTCTATCTCTTGCTGGTACTTCTGGAGCAGGATTAATACCGACGGATCCGTGGTCACCGTGTTGGGGATGGCTTCTGTCGTTTCCCCTGAAACTCCTTCAGATGAGATGTTCAGCAACACCTCCTCCTCTTCAGCTGTCACCACGTTTGCAGTGAGGGTGGTGACTTCTTCAGGCAATATCTACTTTCCTTTCGCCATTCTCAGCATCTCCCTTGCAGCTTCCGCCCTTCTAGTGTTCGGCCCTGGCCTTTCGGCTAATTGAGCCAACTCCCAGGAGTCATCAGGCAAACCTCCATATTTATCGGCCACTCCGACCATATTGCAGGTAAGAACCCGCATGCATTTCCTTTGTCTATGAACCTTCCTCTTTGGATGACCAGGGAAGGTTAGCCTCTCGAATACGGAGACTCTTCCTATCTCCCTTTGCCGGGGAGCAGCTTCATCGGCATCGAATTCCAAGCCATCTTCATGTCCATTGTCATCAACCGACGACGTCACTCTTCTTTCTTCTTTTTCTTCAACTGCCATTGGTGGACAGTCGTCTTCTTCTGCCATGGCTACTTGCAACAGTTATTATTGGCCCAGTGAGGGGTTGCCCATACCCCTGAAATAGTTTCTGACCATACTGTTCATTTCTTCTTGCCCTAGTCCCTGATGCAGGACTGGGGATAGTTGTCGACCTCCCATTGGAGGGATGTAAGCTAGCGGGGATCTTCCGATGGGTTGCTCAAATATTCTCCCCACTGTGGGGACATCAGCTTGTCGAGCACATGCCCTAAAACTTGCACGGTGTGGAGGATCCGCGACAATCTCTTCTTTTCTTGGGGCCAGCGCCCTCTCATTCTTCTTCCACGCCGCAACAGGCTTGGGGTGGTAGTAAACAGGTGCCTCTCGGTGGACAGGTTGGATCTTTTTAAGGACCCAAACTTGTTTAAACCTCTTCGGCCTTGGGGACAACTCTTTTCGACCTCAGCGGCCTTCTTCTTATTTCTCAGCTCTCCTCCCAAAAAGAGCCTAGAAGGAGTTACGGGTTGACAGGGCAGTGACCACCCAGTCTGGAATCACTTGGGCGTCACGTCCATCTTGGAAAATACGGATGCCCCCGACCAGAACAGACTTCTCAGACATTGACAGTCGTCTGGCAGTAGGGACAACAGCTCTTCTGCGGGAATTCCCCTGGCGACGATTCCTGGGCTTGTTGTGGTAAGCGGGGTGAGCCCCATGAGCCATATCGTGCACCATGCAGCTAATCAGCTGAGTCTGACCCGTTGTCAGGCTCCTGCGACTTCGGGCGTTGAGGGCCCTAGGCTTCATGTCAATCCTTTCCTTGGCCAGCTCTGAGGCCTCAACCTCTAGCATGTCGGTAAAAGCTACCCCCAAGAAGTTGGGGAAGCCGACCACCGACAGGAAATAACCAAAGACAGTTGGTACCGCCAGGTACCCAGTAGTAGCGTGGTTGGCCACGATCTCGAGGCCGAAAGTCAGTGCAGTAAATCTAGTAGCCATCGTTAATTTCTGCAACCACAGAAACGAGCAAACGATTAGCATTCCTTGGGAGGGCCTCGAGGCCCGTTTATTTTGGCAAAAAGATGAAAGGAGACTCTAGTCCCACCGGGTGTGCCAAGCTTGTGGGAACATATTTTTCTTTCTTTCTTTCTTTATTAATTTGTTTGCCTATTTATTTATTTGCATAGGCGTGTCAGTCACTAAGTGATGAGTTTATTATGCGCTCAATCTGACCCGATTCGGGCGAGTGTGAGATCCGATTGAATAGGCACCCCTCTATCAGGGCACCAATTCTTGAATTGGTGACCCTCTGCCTGGGCGCCAATTTCATGTTTCACAGTTTCCTATGTGTTTTTTCTGACCCATACTGTGGGTCTCCTTGGCACTATTATCTCAATCCATAGATATAGTCCCTATTTCACTACCGTTTCTTACATACACCTCAACTATCGGTGATGTTTCAACCCTCCGTGGGATATTCCTTCCATCGGACTGGTGATTTCATCATTGGGACCTCCGTAAGTCTACACTAGTCTTAGATTCCATCAAGACAGTCGAGCAGGTTGTACCCTTAAAATCGTGAAACCCCTTGAATGCCATGTCACTCTGAAGAAACATGGTAGCCTAGCCCTCATAGCATGTTGTTTTCGGCCTCTGTGAGTTGCTCTATCTATACCCTGGAATTGGCGACCAATCCAGGTGTCACCAATTGAATGGGCGCCCCTGTGCTTGGGTGCCAATTCTTCATGCCTTGTCTACTTCACAGAATGGGTGACCCACTGGGTGTGTGCCAATTCTAAAATCTGTGGCTACCCAGAAGGGCGCCAATTCACCCAGGTTTTCGCTTGCCATGATTTTGTGCGGATTTCATCATAGGTCCGTCTCTACTCAAAGTTCTGTCCTTGAACTCCTTAAATCCCAAGAATCTACCTTATTATCCTACAATGACTTATTCCTTGGAATTCTATTGGCTATAAACTATAGTGGATGTCCAAGATACTTTACATGACTCAATGCCTGGCGTTAATGGGGCCTGGTCTGGTCCTGAGAGGAGCACCCGAAAGTACTTATACATATGGGAGCTATTATTGACCACGGTGTGACATTACACCGAAGTGCATGACTAGCTTGATTGATCGATGATATTCCACTTATCTTACTAGTGCTTGACTTGACATGACATGACATGACTTGTGTGGCCCGGAATGGGCGTGCATTGACTTATCTTCCATTTGTAGCTCATTTGATTGCTATATTCAAGAAGTGAAAGATATCTTTAGAGGATGAGAAATTTAAAGAAATTCCTAAAGTGAATGTCTATAACATGGACTTTATCACCAAGTTCATGAAATTAAAACATGTTGCTGCAAAGATTTAGGGACAGCAACTAGAGCTGCAAGTAGAGCAGCAGCCACAGCAGTTGGCAGAACTGCAACAAGAACAAGAGTTGCAACAAGAGCAGCCAGTAGAACAACAAGAGCAGCAACAAGATGAGCAGCAGCCTCAGTAGACTGAACTGGACCAGTCTGAGCAGCAGCAGCAACTGGAACAGATAGAGCAATCACAGGAAGAACAAGAACATGAGCAACTAGAACAACAAGAGCAAGTGCAGGGAGAGGAACAACAACATGCTGAGCAGCTAGAGTAGCTGGAAGAAAAGCAAGGGGCAGAGCAGCAACAACAACTGCAAGACCTACCAGAGCAGCCACAGGAAGAACACCAACAAGAATTTGAGCAGCAGTAGAAGCAACTGCAGGAGGAAGAGGAGCAACAAGAAGAACTACCAGAACAACAACAAGAGCTAGATGAGCAACTGGCAAGACAGCAAGAGCAACAAAATCAGGAACAAGAATAGCCACAGCAGGCAGAACAAGTGCATCAACTAGAAGTGATAGAGCAGACAGAGCAACAAGAAGTGGTATAGCAACAAGAGGAGGCTGAAGTGGCACAGGACACATATCATGGACCCTTGATGGCTTTTGGTATACAACCACCTTTGTCCCCTGAAAAGCCACATACTCCACTAGAATTTCATGCATCGACATCAGAAGGACCAAGCTCAGCTCCCCAATGTATCTGACATACATTCCACACTGGTAAAACTACTGATGTCACAGTTTAAAAATGTGAATTCTTCCATTATGCAATTAAACTTGGCAGTTGAAAGAATTGATACCAGACTTAGTCATGTTGAGCAGACTGTTAATAGTCAGTGGGAGAAATTTGTGAGGGACAAATACAGATCTGATGAATGCCTACATGGTTTCGTGTGTGAGGGTGTGTAAGAAACTAAAGTAACTGTAGAGATATCACAATAAATAGCTAAATAATGTAAGAATTAAATAAAATAATTAAACTGCTATAAGGTCCAGTACATCTCATGTCCAAATAAAAGTACAGTCAACTGAAAGAAAGGTACAAATACGAAGGGAAAGTATAAGTACACGGGACATACCCCGGCTCTGGCAACTGGCACTAACCTCGGCTATTGGAACCACGCTGAACACCTGTCGCGCCTCCTGAAGATCCAGCCTCGCCTGAAACACGGTGAAAACACGCAAGGGATGAGCCTCATTTCATAGGCTCAGTAGGGATCCCTCGCGCCCTTACCTCGCACGAAAATAGAGCAGGAAGCAAGAAAGTAGGAAAGTACCCTACCTAACAGGAGTACGGTAGAACCAACAAGAAGGAATAAATAAACGGGAAAGCCGTCTATTCTAACAGTACCGTACTACTGAACCTCGGTCCGTCAAAACTCGAGTCCACACCTACCGGTAGACAGGAGCACCTCCCACTAGAAGAACTACCGGATGCGTCCCCTGACGTCTTACACCGCGTCACAAGTGTCTAGCTGTAACGCCCTGGGCGCGAGACTTAGACACGCACAGTAACCAAAGTACCATGAACAAGGATTAGCTGAGGTCGCGCTCGTCAGCGCGGGTCTGTGCCCTTAGCCTCGTGTGCACACTCAGACCATACGCCCTAAGTCTGTCCTCTAGCTGGTAATTCCTCCACCAGCCCGGACTCGGCGGTACGCGGGGGCCCTACGGTAACCAGCTTACTCACCATCCCTCTCGGGTGCGCCACACCAGTGCTCCTAGTGGGCCGACACACGCGTGCCGTGGAAGCTACGACGAGTGGATGGGTCACCGGAAGTACAGACCCTCATGTCACAGAAAATGACTCCGGAAGTAAACGAGTACAAGGGTCGCTCTTCGTACAACACCGACTCATAGTGACGTAAGTCGAAGACGCCACATCTTGGGACCCCTCACGGCACCCCACACCTGGTCCCCACATGATGCCCAGCATCAGTCAGACCACGGGTTAGCTCATGGATCGAGGTCCGCTCACCTGGGACTTGAATTGGCACGAAAATCACTAGCTAGGTCTCAGACGATGAACGGTCCATCATTGGCCACTCACGGATGCACGGCTAACTCACAGTCGTGCGTGGGAGAATGGACGGCCCAACCTAGCCGTCCATCACTCCCAACGAAAAACAGACTATAACGCACCTGCCCAGGGACGTTATAGTGCTTAACGGACCACCAAGAGTGCGTTAAGCCCCAAGTCACGAAAGTGAACATAACGCCCTCCTCCAGGGGCATTATGTACATAATGGACCAGACATGGTGCGTTATGTCACGGAGGAAAATAGACTATAACGCACTCCTCTAGGGACGTTATAGACCTTAACGGACATCACAATACGGGTCATGATGACCCAAGTCTTGTCTGGTTCTGGGAGCGCGGGCTCCGAACGGTCGCCTGACAATGTGACAGGCGCCCTTTCACTTGCCTCACGAAGAGTGGCTCCGGCCTATCGTGGGTGGTTATAAAGGCGACTGCGTGGTCTCCCCGCAGTCCCCATCCACGTCTCGCTAGTTGCAGCGCTCGTCGTAGGCGTCTTCCTCCCTTGGCTCGGTGAGGGTTCTTCTTTCCTCCTCGTCTCCTGTTTTCATAGTCATGCCTCCATGCAGGGGAGTCTCCCGAGCCGATTCTTCTTCCTCTGAAGAAGTGCCTCGTGGTCGTTGTGGTGTGCTGAGTACTTTGGGTGCCGGCCCTAGTCGTCCCAGTTCCCCTCCGATGATGTCCTACATGGTAATCCATGGCCTGCGATGAGTTTTCCAGATTTTCCCCGAGTACGGTATCATCTTCCCATATGTGGGAGATGAGATAATGAGCTATCCTTCTAGTGGGATCATGATTCCCATAGCCTCCTTTCAGGTGGGCTTCCATGTTCCGATCCATCTCTTCATCGCATCTGTCCTCTATTACCTCAACAACATGATTCAGATTTAACAACTGTTGACAATATACTAAAAATAGACAATGAAGAACATCTAGTAGTCATTCACTGTCCCAGATTATATATAAAAGAAGATGATGGGGTGCTGAATTCTCTTGGGGGAGGACAAGTTCTTTTTCCTCAGTGGAGACCAAATACTCTCCTTCTGTAAGTTGTGGCATTACAAAAAACAAACAATCTGGGAGATCATCTTAAGAATTCTGTCCATCAAAATGGTTTTAATTCTCTTCCACAATGCCGCTGATGGCAGAGCACAAGAAGTGCTCTTCCATGGGAGACGAGAAAACAACTGGAGGCTTATGATACAACACTCGAGCAATCGCAGAAAATAAAAAAAAACTGTGTCCAGAAGAGAGTTCAAACCTCCAACTGGCTTAAGGTATCATGCGTGACTGATGAGTTTTTGTGGATTTCCTGTAAACACCAGTGTGATTATGAGTTCCATAGAGTGTCGAATAAACACAGAACACAACAGTGTATTTTAAATGATGATGGTAAACAAAAGTGTCTTTTCTGATCCTCAACATCGAGAGTGAGGCACTTCATCAGCAATGTCGAACCCCAAGTTTGTGTGTGGTTGTTAGTGCTCAGCATTTCGGCAAATGTATAGCCGACAGGTGTGGCATCCTAGGGACAGTGCAGAATTTGGTAGAGCTGGCTGCAATCGCAAATCATGTGCCAACAAGTCGATCAACAAACTTGCCTTATGAAGAAGAAGCCGTGGAGAATGATGGGAGTGTTAGCCTTAGTGAACCTCCATCTGGTCAAAGGTTCCAGTGACAATGTCAAAGATGCCAAAGAAAAAAAATGCTTAGAAGGGTTGTGCATTGGGAGGGGAGCACGAACCAGCCAAGAAGTAACCCCTGAAATTGAATGACATTCACCCCTTATTTCCCCCTTCTCATTTACTAAGATACATCTATCCATAAACACAAAACGACAATTTTTTCTCCTACCCAACAAAAACGGGTTAGGATGATAAAACTTAACCCACTGGGAAGTCATGCGTCACTGCCAATGAGCCGCTGCTGGCGTGTGTCGGCCCCCCACGCCCTCTCCTTCCAAAGCCTCTCCACCTGCTCAAAGCTCATCCCCTTGGTCTCTGGAACATAGGCAATCACAAATGCGAAGGCAACAATGGCCACACCCGCCAGGATCAAGAAGGTTCCTGCAGTGCCAACGGCTGCCACAACTGAGAGGAATGATTGGGCTACAATCAAGTTTGAGACCCAATTCACGGTGGCTGACATGCCCCCACAGATGCCTCGGAATGCCTCTGGGTAGATCTCTGAATTAACAGCCCATGGGACGGGGCCCATTCCTGGGGAGAAGGATGCAATGTAGAGAGCGAGTCCCAAAACTGCAACCCAACCAAATTTAGACCCACAGCTGCTTCCCAGATTAACAAGGGCAAGGGTCCCACACAAGCCAGACGACGAATTGGATGATTGCAAGAAGAATGCTCCTGAGAGAACAAAGAGGGATATGATCACACCCAATAAGCTGGTGATAGCCAAACGGCGTCTACCGAAATGATCTATGAGGTAGATCCCGACAACAGTTCCCACCGCATTCATGGCGGCAACAATCAGAGACAACAGGAGTGCCAGCTGGTTAGAGGAGAAGCCAGCCATCTGCACAATTGTGGGGCTGTAGTACATGACCGTGTTGATGCCTGTGAACTGCTGAAATGCCTGCAAATGTTGCAGTTATGTTAGTCTAAATGGACATACAAATGATCTTAACTGTGCATGAATCAACAATATAACGTCACATGCATGAAACAAAACAAAAATGGAAGGTAAGTGACAGAACGTCCAGGCATTTCCCCAGTGATCCAAATCTCAGCCCCTCAAGTTGCATGATAATGTTCCCAGTAAGTTACTGTCTATTTCCCAAATTAGAAGATGACATGAAACTAAATGAACATAAAATAGGGTCAAGAGAAGAAAAAGGCAGGATAACTCAAATATTCATCCGCAAAGGGCTTTCTAGAATGAGCAGGTGTAGCCCCATAATTGTTGCAAGGTTTAAGGCAATTCTCCCAAAGGCAATGAAGGCAGCTACATCCTTTCATACGCTTAGAGTGAAACCAGATGTGAAGAAAACAAAAGATGGAGACACTTCATTGATCAAAAAGTGAACTGCTTTATCATCGATAAGAAAATCACCTGTTTAGTTGCTGTTTTGTCATCCATTACATAGGGTGAGGTTTCTAAAACTATCAGACCATTAGAAATGAGACAGGTAGGTAATGTCCTACCGATGACCTCGAATCTTGATTGAGACAAGTTGTTCAGATGGACTAAAACATTAATGCACAGATGATAATCAGAACGAGATAACAATGGTCAAACCCAAAGAAAAACAATATCAGAAATTCTTGGCTTATAGAATCTGTGCTCTTTAAGCGATTTGATGACAAATCAACTTTAGCAACAATATTGAGCACCATTCCTCTCAGGTGACACGATGGGAATGTCTGATGTCTTGGAGGGGGTAGCTAAGACAACCAATTTAAGTTATGTTTAGTCCACAATGCTGTGTTGTTTCCAACTTTCTACTTAAAACGTCTTTGACACTAGGATTGCAAAGAGACAATCAAGTTTTAAAATGGATATGCCCTCTGTAACATCTGTTGTCTCTTTCTTCTTGAAAAGGCTTTGAGATTTGGAGCATCTTGAAAAAGTTGAGGACGTTCAGGCACTTACCTCCTGCCTTTTACCTGAAGGCCAGCTCCTGCGAAAAATGCAAGTCTGATTTCTTTGGATTTGAAAACATCTAAACACCCTACAGAATTCTTCAACTGAATGTCCGTCTCTGATGCCATGGAAAGCAAGTCTATTTCCTCCTCTAGACGGTAAGAGTCATAGATCTTGGAAAGCACGACAACAGCTTCTGTTTTGTCTTTCTGTGTGTTGATTAAAAAAAATCAGGCTCCAAAAACAAGTTTTAACAAATAAGACTGCACATTTAAATAAAAACAGCTCTCACAATGACAGTTGTCACCTTCAGGAATAGCCAGCGAGGCGATTCAGGCAGAAGCAACATGAGGAAAAACTGCAGAATAGCAGGCAGCGCTGCAACTCCAAGCATTTTAACTAGAGGGATTACCTTATTTCTCAATCGCTGCTCACGGCGATCTTTAATTCTAATAGGGTACTCTGGAGTAGATAAATCTGCAGTCACTTCGGGCCAAACTGAACTATCAAGAATGTGAGATGCATCAGAAACATATTTCCTCAACTGAGACACGTGGAACACATCATGGATAGCTTGCATTGTCGCTGGCAATTGAAGATGGTACGCCACTTGGGCCACACATTCCAGAATAGGAAATAGACCAATATAATGCGGACTCAGCTTTCCACGCTTCCCAAATCTCATATCGCCTTTCATCGGAGATATTTTTACAACACCATATCTCTAGGCTTGAACTGCAGTGGTTGCCTGCACTGATCTGCATAACTTTTTTGTCGACTCTGAGCTGCCAACATTTTCTACCGAATCATACGAGCCACATCAGCACACTGCTGAACCATATCAGGTCCTGTGAACAATCTGTCACCGGCCTCAAACCAATTCAAAGGAGTACGACAAGGATGACCATACAACGCCTCATACGGTGCCATACCGATGCTGGAGTGATAACTATTATTATAAGTAAATTTCACGAGTGGCAAATGCTGACTCCACAAACCCTGCCAGTCAAGGCAACACGATCTCAGCATATCTTCTAAAGTCTGAATCATCCTCTCTAACTGACCATCAGACTGTGGATGATACGCTGAACTGAAAGCTAACTCTGTGCCCAATGCTTTCTGAAAATTACGCCAGAAGCCAGAAGTAAACCGTGGGTTACGATCTGACACAAGTGAAATAGGAATTCCATACAACGGCACAATCTTTTCAATATAAAGCTCGGCCAATTTCTGCACACTCTAAGCAACCTTAATCATTAACAATCTAGTTGTCTTACTTAAACGATCAACCAACAGCCAGATACCATCAGAGCCTTGTGAAGTCTGAGGTAAACACACAACAAAATCTGTCGTGACATGATCCCATTTCTACATCGGAATTTCCAACGGCTAAAGCATTCCACCAAGCTTTTGATGGTCGACTTTTACCTGTTGGCATGCCAAGCATTTAGAGACGAACTCAGCCACATCTCTTTTCATACCTGGGCACTAGAACTACCTTTTCAAATTTTGATACATCTTCGTAGCGCCGGGGTGAATAGCAAAACGCGATCCATGGGCTTCACAAAGAATGGCATACCTTAACTCATCAACAGCTAGAACATAAAGACTGCAATGGAAATTGACTACCAGCTCATCATCAAACTCAATATCATGCATCAGCACAATGCGGCACAAATCAGAGTCTACCTGCTGAGCTTCCTTAATCTGATGATAAATAGCTGGAGTCATCACAAGACTGGTACAGACAGTAGTTGTTGGATCAGAAGGAATGTCCACACTGAATGTTTCACTAGGAAATTGTTCCCACAATTTCCATTCACGAATCAGCAAATGACTGACTTGCACTTTCCTGCTCAGAGCATCAGCCACCACATTAAACTGACCCATTAACCTATTAACTGACTCAAATAAAGAAAGATTACACATGCATGACTCAAATAAAATAAAAATTACATGACTAGATTCATAAACACATGACGAACACGATGGAACCATGCCGATGAGCAATCAAAATTGTGAAAAAATGTGAAGGGCGAGAGATGCCCCCATCAGTTTAATTTCTCCCAACCCTATCAGCATTGTGGAAGTTTCTTCTTCTAGGAGCTGATGCCCTTGTTATGATCACGCATTTTGCCGAAGCCACTGAGGGCGTGGAGATGGCGGAGATGGCACATACACGCGTGGGGCTTGAAGTTGTAGCCCGCTATCCCTTACTTAGGAATTCTGTTCCTGTTTATCTCCCATGTTGGGCTTGTGGCAGAGGTGTACAGGGCCCACGTCGCAGGAGTAATCTGGTCTGGACTTTGAGCTCTCCATACTTGTGGTCACTTCGGCAGTTGATGGTGTGACCGAGCTGGGTGCTACGTGCCAATGGTAGAAAGAGGCCAGAGAAGCTTGGTGCAACGATGCTCCTGGCTTTGTTGCCTATGTCCGGGGCCCTCTCTTGTGCAGCGAGCTTTGTGGATTTTCGGAGGAGAGGCAGCTCGGGAGAAGCCGGGACTGTCGAGTTCGTCACGCCTCGTAGGGAAGCTGGCGAGTAATGGGAGACCACTTGTGGTCCCTTTTATTATCTGAGGTTGCACCGGCAGGAGCCATGCCTTGCTTCTGGAGGTGGACTTGTAGACTGAGATTTGTGTTTTCTAAGGTTTTCCACCTTGTTTATGCCGAGGAGTGCTATGAGTATTTTTCACTCCTTGGCATGATCCCCGGTGAGCGTGACTGTAGCCAGCGATGTCGCATAGGGGGTTTGAGACTTCCCTATCTTGGGAATTAGAGGGCCACCTATCCCTTGGCTTTTGGGATTGCTGGTTGGCGACGAGATGGCCGCTGCTCTGACCGAGGCATTGTGATGACACCCGTGATCGGTCGCTAGCAGCCTGCCACTACTGTGGTGATTGATTTTTCTTGTGGGATGCCGACATCATTTGTTGATCGCCTATAGGGGTGCAGAAGCCAGGCTGAGCATTGACCGCCGTGCGGGGTTGGCTGGTCACACCTTTGAGGCTTTGTGGCTAGAGTTGTGTCATGGACTTGCCTCGACGAGGCGTATTCGTCTGTCATCGGTGGAGACATGGCACACCAAGCTGTGTTGGCTTGGTGTTGCTGGAGATCAGCCTTCGTGAGGCACCTTGGTCTGAGGTTGCTGGAGACCTACCTCAGAGAGGCATCTTGATCTACAGTTGTTGGAGACCTACCTCGACGAGGCATCTTGGGTAGAGGTTGCTGGAGACCTGCCTCGGCGAGGCGTCTTGGTCTGAAGTTGCTGGAGGCTTTCCTTGACGAGGCATCTTGGTCTAAAGTTATTGGGTTTGCCCCCAGAGAGGCGCGTTGTCTTGAAATCATGTTCGTCCGACCCTTGTGGTGTACGATTGAATGTTGATGCTGCTGGCTAACCGTCATGGTGGAATAGTCGAAGTCAAGGTTGCTCGACCCCTGAAGAGTAAAATGACCACGAATGATGTTAGGCACATAATCATCATAGCGTGGTGGATGGTACCTATTAGTGTGCTGGTTGACCACCGAGGTGTATTGATCGGAGATCCTACTCAGCTGATTGCTGAGGTATATATATTATCTGGGAGCCACGATTGACTGATCACTGAGGTGTCGCTGAAGGTATTGTCGCTGGCTGACCAGTGAGGTGTGATGGTCGGAGCGTGGTAGATCGACCCTTGGGGGTATGTTGGTCTGGAGCTGTTGTAGACTGGCCTTCGAGGCATGCTAGTCTGTAAGGTGTCCGGATTTGTTCATGTGGTTGTTGTTGTAGGTCTGCCTGTGAGGCGAAGTGGCCTATTGTTGTGATGGGGACATCAGGTGACTTACCCCTCCGGAGGTTACAGCAGTGATCCACATTGGCATAATTATATTTTCAGTTCAATACCAGCAAGGGCAACATACGGACACAAGAGGACACTCAACTCAACTCAACTTGGCTTAACTCAGCGCACGGATCATCCGGCATCCGGTTTTGAGCGGGCTCTCCACAACGAGCCGAGGAGAATTGTGTGTGTGTGACTTGTCAAGCGGCTTACCATGCCGAGGGTATGTCCCTTGCACTTCCCTCGTGTGTTAACTAGCCATAACGCACAAGTCCACGCCCACCACATGTGAGATGCTACGACAAGGGTACACACCTCCTCATGTCGGGGTCGCCCCTCCATGCCCGTCAGCCACGACCATGCGGGCGTCATGACGTCTTGCTCCCTCTTAGTAACTAGGTCACGTTGACCGCTCAACTCGAGCCGTGATCGACCCTCATCCAGATACCAGACCGATGTGTCCCCTCAGTCGCCCAGTCAGCCACAAGCACCTATTCGACACCGCGGCCATGGCCCACATCACGGGAGGGACTCTCTATGAAACACACATGTACTCATACATCACGCACCGACCCGGGGACCGGCTAGCACATTGGAATTATCCCGTGGCATGCACCTATTGTAGCCTGGCCTCCATGGCCCGTCTGTAAAATATATACATCTCAGTGTTACACCGCCAGTCGGACGTATGCTCTCGCTTCCACGTTCGGGCCCCCAGTTACCCTCTGTGCCACCTAGTGTGAACCCCCAGCACCCTTCACCCCTAGCCAACACGACCTAGCCTGAGACGAACCTACAACTGCAAAGTGCTCTCAGGTCTTCATCCTGGGCTTTAGGAATACGGACTCTGCTTCGACTTGGAACGAAGGTCTTCAGATTCAATCCGATGTAAATAAACATCGACTGCTTACGATCGGTGGGGAAAGACGTCCTGTACACGACTCCCCACAGTCACCTACGCACTCGCACCCATGGAACCATTCTTCCCTCCATGTGTCGCTCATCCCCCGAGTCTACGTACTGCGCCCTAGCATCGCATTCCCAGTTAAATGTTCGGTTCCACAGGTGATTGTCAAGAAATCGACTGGCACGCCCGCATCCCAGCCATGTTTCCCGTTAACCCGAAAAACCTCCCATGTCACTCGGTCTCCCCTCGACTCTCCGTAAAAGTAACTCTTTGAGACGGATACGGTCATGAGAGGGGGTGCCCGAAGCCCATTACCTTTCGACATCTCTCCCGTAGCCATATCCTACCCCTCACTCCAGTCACTGCACACAACGCTCCCACAGGCCCGCCAGCCACACACGCACACCTACGGACACCCCCCCTCCAGGGTGAAACAAAAAAGATGGCACGCCCGGTGGGACATCTCCCGCCTTCCTTCTTTTGCTGAAGTGAAAGCCCGCGCCAGCTCTGAAGTCCGGGTGCCCTTTTCCTGTCCTTGCAGGAGAGGTAGCAAAAAAGCACCTGTTCGCGCTTCCCAGCAGCTTCCAGTTCATCTTCCAGTTGCTGGATCGTGTTCGACAACTGCCCACGGTCGTCGCCTCTACTCATCCAGGACTTTAACAACTACGGTGGCCGTCAGCTACAGTCCCATTGTCGTAGCTACCCACGCACGGGTGGGCTACTTGGCGGTGCCGACCGCTTTCGGCAGCTTCGCCCCAGTCATCAGATCACCCTACTTCCTGGGTGTGGTCCCCGTGGCGGCTCCACCGCCACCTCCAGCTCCTATTTCCTCTGGCGCCGCCAATGCGCAACGCCAGCTGCCAGTCCTGACAACCAGGCCGAGCGTCAGGCTCGGCTCTCCTGCCACCAGTGCCCGTAGGGGTCCTGGACCAGTCCCAGCCTGGGCAAGCATTTGTCCCCGGGGCCAATCTCGACCGGCTTCCGACGCAAGCCTTGCGTCCCAAGTTCTGGTCTCCAGTCCTATGGTTCGCTCGGGCCTCCAGCCCCGAGCCCTAGCCAAGTCGACTTCCAGTGTGGGTCTCCACCCTACGGTGTTCGACTCCTCAGCACTCTACTCGGGCCGTCAATCCCAAGCTCCCACCGAGCCAGCCCCCCATACGGGCCTCCTAGCCATATGACTCAAATAAAATAAAAATTACATGACTAGACTCAGAAATACATGACGAACACAATGGCATACGCCGACGAACAATTCAAGCCTTGAAAAAAATGTGGAGGGGCAAGGGATGCCCCCATTAGTTAAGTATCACTGGGACTACGAGGGTGGAGTTCCATGTCATCAACTCCCGCACATCATACAAAGCGCTGCTCGGTAGTCCTTAGCTGCACAAAAACATGGTGGTGCCCTCCACGCTCCATCAGTGCATCAAATATAGCCTCGAAGGGAAAGAGGAGAGGATATTTGCTGACATCCACCTATTCGAAGTGTTCAAGTGTCACCTGGCAGATGCTCACTTATATGCAGAACGGTCTCAGAAGACCTCTGAAGCCAAGACCCCTGCGGGGGCATCAAAAAGCACCTCCGGCGATGACTGGTTTCCATAGTCGCCGCGCGGACGTATCAAACCCAAGACGGTCTCTAACATCTCCATCACCGGAGACGTGGGCAGGATAGAACCTCCCGCCATATACCCCGGAGCCAATGAAATCAATGTCGATCAGCAGCACGACCACATTGGAATCCCAGAAGGCCTCACCAAGTCGGTTCTTGGCCTCGATTATGCCACTGTCGAGCCTTTCAAAGCTTGGGGGGTAGCACAGATAGATGGCCCCAGTAGTTTATTTTATATAGCTAAAGAGCACCCTACCTGGGAAGACACAGATTGTCATCTACCCGAAGACATAGAAAACCCGTCAGTTCCCGTCCAGGGTCTGGCGTTCACGACAAAATGGATGGCCAAGATGTTCCAAAAATAGCACATCCCTTCCGGCCAGCCACGTAAAGAAAAGGAAGCATTCCAGAAGATGTGGCATCCCGCAAGTATGGACAAAGAACTAAGGCATGTATCTCAGCATCCAGGGTTGGGATTCACCCTTGAAGAATACTATTATAGTGGACGTTATGAAGTGGACACCATCTCCGCTTTCTACCCAATTGAACACAACTCACTGGGGGCAACTTTCGATGAATACCCGGCAGAAGCTGAGAACAGGGAACTGACTCGACCAAGAGACTCAGATGCAGATGTCATGAGTCCTTACCGATGGTGGGAGCAGGTCTACCCTGAAGAAACGGTGCTTCAAGCCAGATTTGACATGGCCAACAGTAGCAAAGCCGAAGATGTTGAAGCAACAGGGGTGTCTCCCTCTGGTGGACCCCCACTAATGATGAATTCAGCACCTCTCGTACCAATCGAGGAGGCTTCTGTCCAAACCAATCAAGAGATGTATGCTTCTAGAAAGTAAAAGGCCACCTCCATTGAGGACATGGTGATTCAAGAAGGCGAGACCTTCTCATCTTCTACTACAAAACTGCAATGCCATTCTGGCTCAACAATAAACAACCCCCTAGTCTTCTATGGCTACAAGCCTATCTGTGGGGGATGAAGCTATCAACTCACCCCTCGAAACTACAACGGTAGTGGATTTGCTGATAGAACAATCCACACAACCGCTGCTAGCCGCGGCAGAGATCCCTATTAAAGCCCAAATGAAATCAAATGAAGAGAGAGAGGCCCTTGACCTTGAAGATGATATCCCAGACTTTGTCGACCATCAGTCAGCACCCCCAGAGATAGAAGATGGTGGCCAAGCTACAGTCGATGAGCGCATAGAAGTCAACCTGGGAAATAAGGACGACCCTAGGCTGACCTTCCTTTGTGCACAGTTGTCTGCTGAAGAACAGAAGCTATATGTTCAGCTGCTACAAGAATACCGGGATTGCTTCTCCTGGACCTACAAGGAAATGCCAGGACTAAGCCCCGTAGTCTCCCAACATGAGCTAGCAATAAACCACGAAGCCAAGCAGGTGAAGCAGCCACTGCGGCGCATGAGGCCAGAGCTCATCACGCAGATATGCAAAGAAGTGGACAAGCTCATGGATGTGGGTTTTGTCGAAAAAAATCAATACACCACGTGGCTGGTTAATATTGTGTCCGTGAAAAAGAAGAATGGACAGATCCAGCCTCCATCTTTCGGCGCTTAGCCTCCCGCCGCCCTGCATCCTTCACATCATCCAGAGACTTCGTCACGGGCGATTTTGCCCGGGACCTCTGTGCGGGCGGAGGTAGGGGAGTTGTAGTCGGGGCTAGTGGCGTCGTTTTGAAATGCGCCGGCTTCTCTGCCTGTCGGAGGAGGTTGCGATAAGTTGCCATCTGCGTACTGTCCGGATGATCTGTGAAGATGAAGGACAAGAAAAGTGAAGAATTGATTAACATCCAGCACCTTTAGAAAGGCAGCCATGAACGCAAAGGAAGAGAAATGTCAAATACCGTGTGGGCTGATATAGAGTCGCAGTGATATTTGCCAATAACTAAGGGATGGCTCTTTGTCACGGCGGGCGGCCTCTCGGAACAGCCAACACACATCCCTGATCATCTGGCAGCGGTCGACAAGGATGGCCAAGTCTGCATGTTTCTTGGCAGACAGATGGCAATATAAGTTGAAATGATTCATCCCCCATCCTTCGGCATAATGGTAGGCGATGTGCAGATGCTGCCCCAAGATGGCCGTCGGTCAAGCTTCAATTGTCAGCCCATGCACCCACAGGAGGATGTAGAACCAGGTAGTGTCTCCATAGTTCTGCGACTTCCGCTCTTCCCTCCTCACGAATGTATGGTAGGGGCAAATCAGGTCCTTCTCGGCCCGCCAGCTGGTTGCGGGGGTGCCTTCTTCTTCTGCCGGCAGCGGATAATTAATCAGCTCCAGATGGTCCGATCTGATGCGGCAGAGGTCCCGAAGGGTCTTCTTAAAGTCATCCTTCGCCACTGGAGGCAGCTTGGCCTATGGCGCCGAATTATCCTCTCGGGCCGCCTTGCGAGTGATCATGTAGTCTGCCACATCCTTGCTCTTGCCACGCCACAGGTGTAGGAGGTGCTCTGGGTCGATGTCAAGGATGGGCACAGGCTGCCGACTCAAGAATCTTCTCTCCGCCTGGTCCCAGCAGTCGGTCTTGTGAGACCGATAAAAGGCCGTGCAGTCATTCCACCACTTTACGTATTCGGGTGTCACCCGAGGGACGCGACTGGGGGCTGGTACTCTGAAGGTGGCGACGTCTGCCCGATGGCAGAAGTCCCACCAGACTCTGACATTCTCTGCGACCAAGCCTCCCCGAAGGGTCCGCGTCACCAGGTCAAACTGGGCACTGTGTACAGGAATATGCTGGTCATAGCCAAAGTTTCGGCCAAAGCGGAAGGGGTAATACGGCTCCAGCAGTAATGTCTCCCCCTTCCTAAATGCCAGCACGCTGGGATGGATGGACAATACCCAGTCCCTTAACTCGGGTTCCAGCAGCGGGCGAACCACATTTGCTTGGCTAATTGGGTGGATGTACTTCTCCACCTGGTCATCCTTGAACTCTCTTCTACTGTTCACCAGGGGGCTGGAGTGTGCAGCCAATGCCCAAAAATGAATAGTCTCGGTGGCATCTTGAGGAACTGTTGTCAATCGGCCCCAGATATCATATAGCCGTAAAGAAGTAGGGACCGGCTCAGCACTGGCAAATTCAAGCATCCGCGGCATGAGCCCCTAGTCCTAGATGGCGCGCAGGGCGAACTCTGGAAATAGAGAAAAGACCCACGTATTGAAGAAATGCAACGGGCACACGTACTGGACCTGCCGTGGGAAATGGTGGGTGCTGATATCCCTTAGCACCTTGTATATTAGGCAAAGGGTAGCTGAACATAGAGATAGCTTGATCCCCCATGGCATCTGGCACACCGAGTAAATCGCATCTGGCCGGATCACTGTTTCGTCCTCGTACAACATTGCAAATAAGCACAGCCAGTACGTTAAATACACCACGCAGTGCGTCAGGGGATCGACCCCCATCGGGTTGGGCCCGCTCTGCCACCCCTGGAGGGAATCTTCACATCCATCTTGGGCTTCGCACACTTCTTGGGGGCAATGACGGTGCTGACGCATTGGAAGTCCTCATACTGCTTTGGCCCATCATAGAAATATTGTAGCCATAGGGAATGCAATGGCCCTAGGACAAGACTTAGTAGAGACAAGTCTAGAACTTGCTCTGATACCAATTTGATGTGACACCACTTAGGGATGAGTTGGGACCGAACAAATGACTCTCGGACCTAGATTTGCAAGCAAATGCAACAGACCGGCAACTTCACTCGAGCAGACTTACCCGCTAGCGCACACTAGTGCCCGTAGACAACTCGACGATGGTGGAGAGGGTCCGGGACGGGACGTCGCTGTTCCAAGGATTGGCTAGCTTGAGGCTAAACCCCTAAGAACTTGGGATGCCCAATTCGACGGGTGGCCAGCACACCGAGGGTGTGGGTTGTAGGGTCTCTCTCACAGCTCGCTCTGCGATAGCACTCAATTTGATAAGAATTCGGGACCGGGCACTCTCTCACTATCTGACGGAGCTAAGAGGCAATACTAATTAAGCAAGATAAACCAGCAAAGAGAGACGGATAGAAGCTCACCTGATCAGCGTGAAGACGTCGATCCCGACTGGAGATGAGGACGAACGGGGAGGCGTGGGTATGCACCCGCTCACTACGCCGGTGTGGCTTCGGATGGCGACCTACTAGTACAACCACTACACCCTCGCAGAGGGGTTGATCAAGGGGTGGGGAAATTAACTATTACAACCAAAACTATCTCCACACAGGGAGGGGCTATAAGCCGGCCAAGAGGGGTGGGGAGCGAAGTTAGAAACTAATTGCTAGGAGGCCGTCGGTTCTATCCACTCTCTGGAACAGTGGATAGACAGTCAGTGTTGATGCCACTATGGACTCCCCTGAACTCCGTTGGCGACAAAACCAGTGGCAAAACCTCCTGGGTTGGCCCAGGCGGGCGTCCAAAATTTTTGGGAATTTCTGGTTGACGTCGAAGGTCGGGGCAGAGTCGTGATCAGGGTTGCTATCTTCTGGTTCTGGTAGCTTCTAAGTCACTACAGCAGGATGGCGAAGCCACCCCAGAAGCTCCCGAGATTTGATTCAGGTGAGGCTGGAGTTGTTGCAATCTTGGTCGAACCGTCTTTGAACGGAGACCTACGGGGATGATGGAGGAGGTCGGAGTAGATGGCAAGGGCCCGAACAGTGACCGAGTATCAGGTCAGTTCCAAAGGGAACTGATCTGCGCACCCAAGGGAGAAAATTAGGAACTCACTATTTTGGGGTCCAAACGGAGAGCCGCTTCATGGTACTGGAAGGAGACTCGTAGTAGAAGCTCTCAGACAAGCCCCACTTCAAGAACATCAGGGGGATGGCCGTCGGAGCCTCTGAAAATCATTATTGGATGTCTAGCAGGGGGAGATGTGCAATCCGGCGGTGAAGGCTCCTCCGGGCAGCCACAAAATCAGACGAAGGCCAGACCACAACCGTTGCAGAGAGGGCTGGGAGATGCTTCCAATGGTACATCTTGTGCTCCCAAGGGCTCCAAGATGAAGATGTGGCAGTCTCTGCAACTAGCAGTAAGTCTGTTGCCTACGACCTGAAAAGGGTATGGTGGTGGAAGGGGATGATAGTGGGGAGATGAGGAGGGGGAATGGAGTGGGAAGGGGCTGGGGCATCCCCTGACTGTTAGGGGGGTGTGGACGACGAAATTTACTATGCAGCACGCACGTCTCGGCACTCGAGAGAGCACATTGAAGATGAAAAATGTTGAATTAACCCCATGCCTCGCCTGATTAGGATGAGAACTCACGTGGTGGCCCGCTACCTTTTAAGAAAGCCCCCGGGAAAGAAGATACGGCCACAACTCTACAACCGACCATGTCGAGAACTGAATTAAGGAAAAGCCAAGGATGCCGGAAGTCACCCAAAGACTCGAATCGAGGCCCAGAAATGGCAAATGAAATATTTCAGACACTGTGCATCACAACCAAAATATTTCGGGAGTGCCTACATTCATATAAACGGCCGCGACTTCGAAATGAATTCGTTCGGCGCTTAAAACGGCACGGAAAGGCTTTAAAATGGCGTGGGAATTAAATTGCAGCAAATGGATGTTAAAAGCGCTTATATATGTATATAAAGAGATGCAAGTGCAATTGTATTCTTTTACACTAATATTATTCCGGTAAACTTTGCCATCATATAGTGCAGAGAACCGGCTACTCGATCGCTCATCCTCCCGCCTCTCCTTTTCTCTTTCTTCCTCTATTCTCGTTTAATATTCCAGTGCTCCATGCTCATGTTAATGTTTCTTCCAGGCCCGCATACCCTTCTACTCTTGGAATGGGACCTCCATATTCTTCTCAGCCCGGATCCCCTTATCCGGCCCATTATCACAATCCTAGTCCAATTTCACAACCTCTTGCTCAAGCTGGCCCACATTTCTCTCAATCTCTCCCTACCCAGGAGATGATTGCTCAAACCCAACGCCAACTTGATGAACTTCAATGCTGGGTTGATCCCAAATCCACCTTGAGTGTCCCTTTTGCATTCCGAGACCTCCAGCTCCTACCATCTTCGCAAAGTCTGACTTATCGCCGTTATCGTGGAGTTGGTGATCCCTTTGTGCACTTGAAGAAGTTCGTTTATGAGTCGGCCCAATTTTGACATGACCAACGCTTGATGGCTTATTTGTTTGGTCTGTCATTAGAAGGTCCGGCTCGAGATTAGTTCTTTTCGTTGTCGCAAGAGTAGATTGTGAACTTTTAAGTCATTCAAGAGAAATTTCTTCAACAATATCAAGACCAGGTTGGGCCCAAGTTTTCCGTTGTGGATCTGGCTCACGAGAATATGAAGCCTGATGAGGAGTTCTGCACCTTTGCTGACCGCTGGCGCCACCTCGCTACACAAGTTCTGGGGCACATTCCGGAGCAAGAACAAATCAAGATGCTAATTTCCAACGCAATGCCCGAGTACCAGTTCATCTTAGCCCTTAACGACATTACCTCCTGGCAACAACTATAAAGTCGAGCCCGCTTCATTCGCCAACAACTCCACAATTCCCTTGACCCCGAGGCCCTTCCACCTTCTACATCCCCGCACACCTCACCTTCCATGTCTACCCCTTATGCACCCTCCATGAGTCAAGCCATCTCCTCCTGCTTGCCCTCCACGAGTCAACCTTTTGCCACATACCCATCTATGAGTCCACCTCCCATGAGTCAACCTTCCACCCCTACATACCCGTACACTCCCACATATCAATCTTCCACAAGTCAGCCTTCCACCCCTGCATATGCCCATCTGTCTCTGCCTCAAGTCAAGGGAATTTCACACCCCGAGCAAGTGGATGTCGTCCACTACATACCACCTTCTCCATCCCTACATACGTCTCCGCCAAGTCTCTCCACTAGCCGCCACACACCCTTACCTACGTAGTCTCCACTTCCATCTCCACAACCATTGCCTTCCTAAACCCTTGGCATCCCTCTTGCCCGAAGCAGATAGCTTCTCCTCTATTGTCGGAGTCTATCATTGATATTTTTCGGGCTTTGATAGCCACTCACGCATTGTAACTTCCTCCGATTATGCCCTGTCAACCCACGGTCGAGAATATGCTTCAGTTTGGTGAATAGCATCACCAGCAGGGGTATTTGGTTGAGGATTACCTCGAGTTCCAAGAGTTTATTTATGGCTTGGAAGGCAAGAAGAGGATAGATTGGCCCGCGATTCACAGGATTGTCCTACATTCTTACAACAAGCAGCAGCAACAAGCAGCGCCGCCTAGGTAGCAGTCTCCGTCACTTCAAGACCAGGGGCACCCCTGTGATTCTGCGTCTATCGCGCCGCCCACTCCATCACCTATTCCATCCCCTACCCCATCGCCCGTTCCATTACCCATTCCCTTACCTAAGCCATCGCTTACCCCCATTGCTATCTCCATCTCCATCTACCCCATCATCTTCGCTGTTTCCTACCCTGCCTTTATCGCCTCCACAAACCCAAGCCTCTACTCAAGCTAGTTCCTCCCCTTTTTTTTCTGCCCATGTTACCACTACTTCCACTCTCAATGCCGCCCGACACGTCGTATCGATATGTCGACGATGGGCACCATGGCCTTGCCCTTCACCTTCCCTTGCCCCTATTTTCTTCCTAATTTGGCTAAGAAAGAAAAGGACAATTAACTGGGAGGATACGTGGAAGCTTGTGAGCATGTCGGACTTGAGGAATTCCCCCGTGCTGCCACTTTGTGCTCTCGCACCCACGTGTCAGCTTCTCGAACTGGTACGGCACCCGAACCGCATCGTAGGACCGTAAATCGGATGAACCGAGACTGAGTGGGGTCATGGGACCACTGGGCTGGAGGGAGGGCACGGCCCCCAAGGAGGTTCGCCCTCCCTGGGGCGTGCGGCCGCCCCAGGGGCGAACTAGCCTCGACGTAGGTCGTAACCCCAGGGGCGAACTAGCCTCGACGTAGGTCGTAACCCTGGGGGATGGCCCCCGGGGGTCTTCTTGTGTCATTTGGGGTTGTCCTTTGACGGACTTTGGACCCCGGGAAGCTGGAATGGGTCTGTGGGGCTGCCGTTCTTTGAGTTGTCATAGCCGCCCGCAAGGTGTTGGGGTAAATGCCCGACACACCCCAGATTGCCGAACGGCTTGAATGGATGGCGGAGGGGCCACACGACGGGCCTTGGGCTGATGATGGTAGCTCATGGGAGCTAAGGGGAGGTGTTTTGTGGACGTGGGCCATACCTCGAGCTGTGTGCCACGTTGTACGGCGGGTTGTCAAGGTAGCCTCAGGTTGGCCCTAGTGCTAGAGTTAAGTGGCTTATTGCCACATGTCTGAGTGTCGGGGTTGGCCCTGACTTGCTGGACGGTCGTTGTAGGACCCAATTGAGGGGCTGGAACCACGGGTTGGCCCATGGTTGGGTGTAGAAGGGCTGGAACATATGCCCCACAAGGTGTTCGACGAAATGTTGAGCATGCCCGTGTGAGCCATACATGCGTGCGGTGGGCCTCCGAAGCCTGTGGTTGACTTAGTCAAGTCTCCCTTTGACCTTGGAGGGTTGAAAGACGTGCTTCTGGGCGGGCCCTTGGCCCTTTTTGTTGAGTGCCATGTGGTGTGGCTCGACATCGGGGTGCCCCCGGGTTGGTTCGGGCGGCGATGCGGGATACGGGCAAGGCCCGTCTGTGAGTGGCCGGAGTTGACTCCGGGGAGTTGCTTGTGTCACCGTGCATCACGGCAAGCCGATCAGGGCCCTTGTAGGGACCCATGGGATTGTAGAGAGGGTTGGATAGCCCGTGCCTGGAAGGTGTTCGGTGAAATGCCCGAACCCTTATTTCTTGTGATTTTGCCGGGAAATAGTCTGGGTACAACATCAGGTTATGAACCTTAAATTTCTTAGAGATCATCCCATTGAAAATATAATTGGTAATGTTAATGAACCATTGAGAACTAGAGCACAATTAAGAATTGAAAATGAATTGACTGCATTTGCTTTAGTATCTCAGTTAGAACACAAAAACATAGACAGTACCCTCAGAGACGTGCATTGGATCAATGCCATGCACGAGGAACTAAATCAATTTGAAAGGAACAAGGTATGACACCTAGTTCCACCACCTGATCATGGGACTCTCATTGGAACTAAATGAATTTTCAGAAATAAATCTGATGAGCAAGACAATATTGTTAAGAACAAGGCCAGATTGGTAGCACAGGGGTATAATCAAAAGTATGGTATTGACTTTGAAGAGTCATTTGCCCCTGTGGCTAGGATAGAGGCCATTAAAATTCTGTTAGCATACGCATGCTTATTAGGAATTACTCTTCTGCAGATGGATGTGAAATCTACATTTTTGAATGGTGAAATAAAAGAGGATGTTTTTGTAAGACAGCCTCCTGGTTTTGAATGCATAGATTTTCCCAATCATGTATACAAATTGAATAAAGCTCTATATGGACTGAAACAAGCTCCAAGATCTTGGTATGATAGGCTCAGTAAGTTCTTTTCAGACAAGAAGTTCATGAGGGGTGAGTGATGGGGACATCACCCACAGTTCCCTCTAGCTCGGCACCTCTCTCCCTCCTGGAGATGGGTAGGGGGCAGCTCGGCAACTCGACAGGACACATGGGCTAGCTAGCACAGAACCACACATAGGATTATGCCACAGAGAGATTTTTTTTTAATCACTTTACCAACATCACCGTCTTTTCAGGTTTTCACCAAGACTGGCCCCTTTTAACTTTTTTCGACGTGCCCTTGTGGGTTTTCACGCTGAGAGATTGCTCTTTTTTGCCTGAAGCACCTTTGCGGGTTTTCATCTCTATCGGGTTTATGGCCTTTTTACCCTTAGTCGACCTTTGGGTGAAAGGTGGCTAAGTCTGTCGGGCCATCAATATTTTTAGCCCTATATTTTTTTAAATTTAGCCTTCGTCAAGAAGAGGTGTGTCCTAAGAGGACTGTTGCGGAAGCTCATGCTGTGGCGCATGGTAGGGCTTCATATGCTTGCCATTGAGAGGAGGGAAGAGATTGTTTCCCTTGTGATCGATGACCGTATGAGCACCTCCTTCATAGACCTTCTGAATGACGTAAGGTCCACACCAGTTGGGCTGAAGTTTGCCATTGGATCTTCCCGCCAAGACCTCTTTTTCTTTGATCATGACGTGATCGCCCTTTGCTTGGCCAGCTTAGCATAAGCACGTGTCATGCAGACTTGATACACTTGCAAATGTATATAGGCCCGGAGTCTTTTACCTTCAAGGTTGGACAATTCCTCGAGTCTTTTTCTATTTCAGACTGGTCGTGGCCTGGCAGCCCGGCATGAACAGCGACGCGATAAGAGGCCAGTTCAATTTCGATAAGGACCTACGGAGAATGAGGAACAACCTATAGGAGTTTTGTAGATAGTCCGATAGGCCCATAGGGCTTCGTGGACCTTTTCGCCCCAATCTCGTTTACGACCTCCCACTATTTTGGTTAGTAGCTTGTAAAGGGTTTTGTTGAAGGCCTCGGCCAACCCGTTGGCTTGGAGATTGTAGACCGACGACGTTCTCCAATCGATATGGAACTTAGACATCAAAGCATACACGGTCTTATTTCTGAATGGCGTGCTATTGTCCGAGATGATCCGGCTAGGGATGCCAAATCTGTATATTATATAGTGCCTCACAAATCGGGCAACTATTTCACCTGTAACTTCTGGCAATGGAATGGCTTCTGTCTATTTGGAGAGGTAATCTGTAGCGGTCAGAATAAACTTGTGGCCTTGAGATGAAGGCGAGAATGGTCCCATAATATCCATGCCCCATTTTGCAAATGGCCAAGTAGGTGCAGTCAGATGAAGCGGGTTAGGCGGCCTTCAAGGCACAACCCAAATGCCTGACATTGGTGGCACGTGCGGGCATACTACTTGCAATCCTCGTACATGGTAGGCTAGTGAAACCCTTTGAGTTTATTGTTGTTTCTCATTTTCGTCCCTGCTGATGAGCCCTGCACAATCTAGAATGGACTTCGTGCATCACGGTTCTCACTTCCTTAAGCGAAAGGCACTGTATGAGGACCGATCGGTCTTTCTCATGGACGAGCCTGAAAAGTAAGCCATCAACCAGCTGATAAGATGTTGCTCTGCGTAGTAGTTGCACTCTTTGAGTCCGATCGGGAGGAAGCCACCCGTTCTTTATCTTTATAATCTGCTCACGCCAGTCTTCTTCTTCCGAAGCATTCTTCTCTTAAATGTTGTTGGCCTCGATAGTAAGGCCAGATTCTTCGTCCAACACGCTTGGCATGAGCCTTTGGTGTCTAACGGTGACATTCAACTCTCCTTCAGGCGGGAGTTTTAAGGCTGACGTTAGTTTCGATAGAGCGTCTATCTGGGAGTTATTACTCCTTGGAACATGACCTATTTCAAATCGGTAGAATTTTTCTTTTAGCCTCATAACGGCTGCATGGTAGGGAACCATCTCCTTCTTCTGGACGTCATAGTCACCTAGAACTTGTCGAATGACGGGCTAAGAATCCCCGTACAATTTGAGGCATTTAATGTTCATCTCCAGTGCTAGATGGAGTCTGATGATTAATGCTTCATACTTCGCCTCATTGTTAGTTAATGATTTTATGAGAGCACAAGAATTATGGAGAATGCCACCCTGCACGGATACAAAAACCATTTCGGCGCTCGATGCAAAATTTGTGAGGCCATCGGCCCTCTTGATCATCCAGGAAGCGCCGTCAAAATATAACTCCCAATGTGGGAGGTCGAGGGTGAGGACGTTCGACTCCGTTTGTGGTGGGACGTTTTCAGGATGCTCCCTGGCTTCTTGCGAAGGCATCAACACCTCTTCATCGGGCAACTCGAAGTTGAGTGGCGAATCTTCTGGCACAGGATGCGCAGTTAAGAACTCGGCCATTCTTTATCCCTTGATCGCCTTGCGTGGGACGATGGTGATGTTAAACTCTATGACGTTAAGCTCCCACTTGTCGAGCCTTCCTAAGAGGGCGGGCTGGCTGAGGAGGAACTTGGGCGGATCGCACTTTGAAATGAGGTCCACCCGGTGGGCCAAAAGGTAATGCCTTAATTTCTTCACGGTGAATACGTTAAGCACACTGTCTCCATAGCGTGTATCGATATTCGGGCCCAATCAACTTCCGATTGAGGTAATGTAGTGACTGCTCTTTGCCTTCTTCGTAGATTTGGGCTAGTAGTGCCCCCAGAGAGGCCTCCATAGCGGCAATGTAGAGGATTAGGGGTTTTCCTTTCATAGCTGGAAGTCGAAGGACCTCCTCTGTCTTGCCAACATCCGGCAGGCTGAGTTGCCCCTCCGTCGGGAAGCAACCATTGTTAACTTCTGGTGAGAGTGACATTGATATCTCACTGGACTCCCTCATAGAGTTGTCAATCTTAGGCTCCACTTCTGTTTGATGGTGAGGAGGAGGTAGCAGTCCTATGGCATGGACTGCGTAATGGATCTCAAAGTCCCTCTCCTGATCATAGCCGAGTCCTCTCATATCTTTGTGAGAGAAAGGAGGTTGTCCCCGGACCTGTGGGGCATTCCACAGTTGGTGGAAGTATGCTGTCCGCGTGGGGTCTTGGACTTGAGGGATATGTTGCTTCTTACACATTTTCCTAATGTGCCCTTGCAGATCGCCCATTTCTCAGACTAGCACTGGTGTATTGTCGGCGGGAATATCCCAGCCAAAATCATTTTCACGGGGGCCTGGTGGGACCAAGTCTCCTTTATAAAAGACAATTGGCTTGTCTCCCTTGCCTTTTTTACTCCTCTTCCGCTGGTAGGAGACTGTGGAAGTCTTCAGTTGCTCCACCTCGTGCTCTTCCCGTTGAAACAAGAGCTGAACATAGTTGAGCTGTAAAGAGATGCTCTGGTCAATGACTCGACTAATGAAGTTGGCTTCAAAGTCAACGCTTTGCCTCTCTAGCTGAGTCGGCTTGGAGGCAGCCTTGAGATTTAACTTGTGCAATTTTGCCAGGTCTTGGTTGACGGTGAAAAGTTGCCCTTCCTCCACTTTGAAGTCCACCTGTTGCTTTCCTTTGTCTCTTGTAGACCCAGGGATTGCTAAGGTAGATTCCTCAAAATACAAGGAAGCATCTGTCATATGTCATCTGTTGGGGTGGAATGGAGCCTGATCTGCAAAGATGGTATGCTGCTCCCCTCTCTTGGCATATTTAAGGCATTGATAATTTCTGCCAGGGTCTTTGGCGCTCCGCGAGACTTCTCCCTCTTAGAAAGAGGCTCCTCCTTTTGGCCCTCCACTTTTTCTTGGAACAATGGTGCTAAGGGTTCATCTTGTTCACCCCCGTTAAAAGGACTTGCTTGGCTTGTGGGTTCAACCCTGTCAGAGGGACCCGCTTGCTCTGAAGCCTTATCCTGTAGTGGCGGCCTAGCGGGGTCTTCCTCTTCGCCAGAGGAGTCGAGTAGGAAGGGGACACCACCTAGTCGTCTAGCTTCTGGGATGAGGCCTGAACCCTCTGAGGAGTCAAGGATAAAGGGAATACCTCGTGCCTATATTTCCGGGATAGGGCTTGGCTCTTCCCCTCTGAATAATATGACTCGGTCGAGAGTTAGGAGACCTTTGCATCCGCACCCTCGTCCTCTGCCACGGCCTCGCCTATTTCTCGTTGGGCGATGCTGATATATCGCCATGGAAGCCTTGCCCCTGGGGTTATCAGCCGTAGTGCCTTGTCCGGAAGGAGAGTTGGGCGGGATCGCCATCATATTATAGGAGAGCTCTTGCAGCATTTCCTCGAGCATCTCTGTAGTAAGCTCCTCGTCCTTGTAAAATAAGGAAAGCTCTTCAGGGATTGGGAATTCTTCACCCTCTTCGAGACGACGGACCATCTCCTGGAACCATTGAAGAAGTCGGGCTTACGCCCAAACTTATCCCAGGGAATATATTTGTCCAGAGTGACAACCCTGGTGGGGCGAGGGGGAGTATACTCCTCTAGCTCATCTATGAGCTTTTGTAACCTCTGCAAGGGAGTTGGCTCCTCAGTACTTTCCATAGCTATTGCCTGCTCGGCTTGCTTCTTTAACCTCCTTTTTAGGTTCATTTTGCGATTCTTCTCTTGTTTCTTTTGGCGTGCCGCCTCTTGAGAAGAAAGTGGGACCGGCTTTGATGATGAGATTGACTTGCCTCCAGCGTTTTGCTTTCTGCTGCAGGTCGGCTCCTTAGGAGCCTTGACTCTGCGGTTCCTTCTTGGGATAACCTTGGTCCAGTCAGCTTCTTCTGGTTGCACCTTCTTTCTCACCCATACGCCCTTGCAGCTCACCTTACTCTGGAGGTGACCCGGCATTATAGGGAGTTGATTTCTAAGGCGCAGAAGCCTTCATATTTTGACATCCCTGAGTCGGCCCCGACCATGACACCGCTGCCTCCTGGCAACTCGTGAAAGCGAACCAGGTCTCAAGTTGGGGAGTCTATCAGCAAGGCCAAGAAGGCCAAGAAGGCGGAGACCTGGGCTGAACGAGCACGCCGGAGGAGGGCTGCGGAGCAAGAACCAGATGTTGCTCCTCCTCCGGTGCCTTCTTTTGCTGAGTTTGAGGCTGCCTGGACACAAGGGCCCGGAGACGAAAGTAACTCTCCTCATCCTTCCATGGCTTGTTTGTTTATCTCCGCCACTTTGGCTGATCATCCTTTTTGCCGTAGCTGGCACTGTTTCCGCCGTTGTTGGGCTGGAGGCGGTGATGGGTGCCGCGGCTAGAGAGAGAGAGGAGGAAGTTGCTCCAGCCTCTATTGAAAGAGATCTACCTTCACCAACACCCCAGCAGGAGACAGAAGGTAACTTGCAGTTTAACTGTAAAGCTCTATGGCCCACCATGTCTTCAGTCGAGTCTTGACTATTTATTTCTTCTATTTCCAGTTGGTATTCAGCCCATGACGCTCCATGCAGTTGAAGTCGTGGGAGCAACTGCCGCTAATGAGCAGGTGGTTCTAAGGGAAGAGCCCCAAGATGTTCATCATGCCGACGTTTCTGGAGCAGAAATCGTGCAAGAGACTCTTGTAGAAATAACTGCTCCTTTCAACAAGGCGCCTGCCTAGACACTTGAAATCTGGGAGCCAGTGAAAAGGTCTTCCTCTTCTGAGTTGGTTGATTACGTCGATGGCTATAGTGACGACAAGCTTCCACCGGCTGACACAGAAGCTAAGGATGCTGGGGCTTCATTAGCTTATGAAAGTGACTTCCTAACATTTAGCCCTCCGAGGCTGCCAGTCACTGAACAAGGGCCATCATTCCCTATTGCAGGAGGGTTGGAATCATCAGAGGCCACTCTTGGAGGCCTAAGTATAGTGCCGACCAAGGTATGGAGTGCTCCACCACCTGTCTACAACTTCTCTTGTCATTTTCAACTTGGGTGGTTGACCTTTATATACATGATGCAGGCTGAGGTGGCACTGTCGACTATAACGGTGCAGATACCCCCTCCGGATTTAAGCGTCGGCCAACCGACCTTTCCACTAGTGCTGCGGCCCATCACCTTACGGCTTCCACAGACTTATGCTGCGGTAGCAACTTCTGGAGGGCCAGGGGCAATTGTAGAAGTTGGCAGCCCAACGGAAGTTGCAGAACCTCAACCTCCGGCTATCGGCAAAGAGTTGTTGTTGGGGCAGGGGAGCCTCCCGGAGATGCAGGCAGGAGAGAATATCGGAGAAGAGGCCGATGCTTCTAAAGCCTTGGCTGTCATTGAAGAATCTTCTCCCTCGGGAGCTGGTGGGACTGCACACGAGGAGCAAGTATCCTCGGCTATTGAGATGGCTGGCATGGCTTTGCCTCAAGGGGCAGGTAAAGAAGTCATTGTAGTTGAGACTTCTCCGGTTGTATCAGCCGTAGCTGTCGAGTCTATTGTTGGTGCCCTGCAAATCATGCCAGTGACGTCCTCCGGGGCGAGCGACGATATCTGGGCTGAGGTAGACAGCCGAGTGGACTTTTAGCTCCCCGAGATGTCGCCATTAGGCTTGCAATTCTCTAGCGACATGGTGTGGCAGTCTCTAGATAACCTTCAGCGAGCAGTGTCAGCTTCTCCGGGCTTGACTTATGCGCAGCTGAGGCATCTGATAGAACACCTCTCCCACTCGTTGTTGGCATTTGGGTGCCCAATAGATGATTGGACCCCACGGGTTACCATGTTACTGAAGCACGCCAATAGATGAGAATATCTTAGCCGGGAGGTATCCGATCAGCTGGCGGCTGTAAAACTAGAGAAGGCTGATTACTGAGCCGCTGCCACTTCGCTGGGAGGGACTGTGGGACATCCACTAACACCAAAGGACATCCACTAACATTGGTCAAGGGTAGGTGGGGGACAAGCATGGGGGACAAGGAGGGGGAATCCTCTACCTTTGTCTCCTTGGTCCAATGGTCTAAATCCTAGGTGGACTATGGGCCATCCCTTATGGACCCTAGTAGCCACATGGCCCAATGGAAGAGAGGGTGGGGTCCCTCTGGGCCCAAGTGGTTATTTTACAAATAAACCCAAAGACTTTTATGGACTAACACTTTAGCTTACAAAGCCTTACTATTGAACACCTATTTATGCATGGTCATAAAGGAAAACCTAAAGGACATGAAAGAAAACAAAAATACTAGTGTCTAGAGTCGATTCTCATCAATATGACTCAAAATAAATAACTAGAGCATGCCGGACGCATTCGGGGTGAGGAGATGACGGTGAGTGCTAGAACGGATAGTAATGACCCCATCATACTTCCGGGGTGTGGAGAACTCAACTCCATTGAGTAAGAGTCTTCCCTCCTCGGAGGGTGTAGTAGTGGTGCCGCTCACAAGTCTTCCCAAAGTGGCCGATCCTCCGTCCTGACGAGATAGCACTCATACACCTTGCTCCTGGTGGCAGTGATCTGTTCATACAATATCCACTCAATCTGCTCACGCTGGGCTCTCCGGGCTGGTGGATTACTCCCAAGGGTGGGTGCTCTCTCAAGGAGGGGAGGGGCTCTATATCCTCACTGGGTACCATCATGGGACTCTTATATGGCACCAGGTCTGCCACATTGTATGTGGGGCTCACTCCGTACTCCGTAGGAAGGTCTAACCCATAGGTATCCATGCCAATGTGCTTTGGAACCTGGAAGGGACCAGCCCCACGGGACCTCAACTTGGAGACGACTCCCGGGGAGAGCCTCTCAGTCCTCACCATCACAGAGTCACCTATGCAGAATTCTAGGTGGCATCGATGAGAGTTGGCTTGCCTTTTGTAAGCCTCGTTTGTCTTGCTGATGTGCTTGCGACGGAGTTCATGCAATTTTGTGGATGCTGACCTTCTAGTGGTTAAAGGTGGACCTGGGCACTCAAGTGCAGACCTATCATGCATGAGGTGTCTATCGGGCTTGTGAGATGTGGGAGGTCCTGGGCATCCAAAAGTGGATCTAGCTGACTTATGGTTCCTATCAAGGTAGGTGAAGACTGGGGAACCGGGGCATCCAAACTTGGCTCTATCATACATAAGTTCTCTTCTTAAGGTTGGAGGACCGAGGCATCCGCATGTGGACCAATGCAATGCTGCCATGTAGACTTTGGACCTAGGAGGGCTGGGGCACCGGTGTAGGTACCTATCATGCACTAGATCCATCGGGGTGATGACAACAGGTGGGGGAGGACCAGCACATCTGAAGATAGACCAGCCATGCATCCTACCTAAAGTGATATGTGTGGGATTGTCTAACCTCCTAACCATGTCGAATGATGTGGTGTGCCCAAGCAAATGCTTTCTTAACCCAGAAATGACTTCCATATGTAGGGGTATGGTTTGTCCCTGGAGGTTCCATTCATATGGGTCGAAGGGGTCTAGGAAGGTGGATAGTATGGAGCGGGGCACTACCTCATTATCTAGGGGTATGTGGCCCAAGGTCATGGTTACCCGTGAGTCGCCTGGGACTTGGAAGAGGTGGGATTGGTCTAACATAGTGGGTGATGATGGGAAGGAATGGGCGGTAAGTGGTACAGGTGGGCCACATGGTTTCCCGGGCTCCCATTGGAAGGGGTCAAAGGGATCATGAAAAGGATTATCAATGGAGAGGAGCTCTATGTCCTCAAGGTCCTCAGAAGGGGGTGAGTCATCCTCCTCTAATGAATCAATTGGGCCAAACTTTTTGGTGGGTGGGTCGACCATGAGGGGTTGGTTTGGCTCTCTACCCGATATATGAAGCTCCAAATTGAGGGGAAGGCTGGGCTCATCGGGTGTGGGGAGGAATAGAAGGAGGTAGTTAGTGTAGTAGCCAATGGTGTAAACCGAGATGATAGACCCTCCAACCCCTCAACTTTCCTACAAATGCCTCCCTTTGAAAGCCCAAAATGATCAACGAACATTAGCAACTAGCCAGCATCAAGCATCAAGGAGCAAGGATGCGCTAAGGAGATTTGTGTGCGTTTGCTAGGCTCACGCTGAGGGCATGCCGCATGGGCACCCCTCACACGGCGTCTAGCCCAAACACCCACCTCCGAAAAGATGGACCCCAGTTGTGATGAACGTATGTCATCTCGATAATCATGCATGACCCCAGATCTTACTTGGCGAAGGCATTCTGCCCGAGTCATGTCTCGATATTCATGCATGACCCTGATGCCACTTGGTAAAAGTATCCTGCCTGAGCCCTGCCTCGGCAATCACGCACCCCCTGACGTCGCTCGACGGGAACACCCGGCTCGGCACTATCCTAACGTTCGTGCATGACCCAGATGCCGCTTCATGAGAGCACCCCTACTAGTCCCTATCTCGATAGTCATGCACTGTTAGTCGTCACTCGATCGAGGCACCCTGCCAGATCTCTGCCTCGACATTCATACACGACACAGACGTGGCTTGATGAGAACACCCTACCTAGCCTCTGCCTCGACGTTCGTGCACGACATGGACATCACTCGATCGAGGGACCCTATCCACTCTCTGCCACAATGGTCGCGCACCATCAGACATGGCTCAGTCGAGGCACCCAGCCTAGTTCCCCACCTCGATGACACTTTGGTGTCACCTCGATAAGAGTGCCCTCAGTGCTGTTACCCAGACAATGGGAGTACTTCACAAGTCCCGACGCAAGATGAAGCGTTAGGCCCCTACCTCTGTCAACGGGCCCCGAGCACGACCATCAAGGTCTCGCAGCACCTAACCACCTCAGCCGCATCGGGGCCCCGGGTGCCCGACCACTTGACAACCCCAGTCACAACGGTGCCCCCGGCACCCGACTACTAGCCACTCCAGTCACAACGGTGCCCCGGGCACCCGACTATCATCAACTACAGTCACAACGGTGCCCCCGACACCTGACTGTCAAGCACCCCAGTCACAACGGTGCCCCTGGCTCCCATCTGTCAACCACTTTAGTCACAATGGTGCCTTCGGCACCCGATCGCCAACTACACCAATCACATCGGGATCCGTAACGCCTGATCGCCCAATAACTCTAGTCCCACCAGGGCCTACGACACCCAACAATTTTGAGCTCAACGGCTTTTGGTCACTCCAATCATGGTGATGCTCACTCCGTTCGACCACTCAAGTCTCAACAGCGCCCGGCCGCTCCAGTGACAAGTGTTGCCTACATCATTCGGTCGCCTCGACTGTGGTGATGCCCAACTACCCCAGCACAATGGTGCCTACGGCATCCTACTACTCCGACCTCAACATTGTCTCATGGCAGGAAGACATTGTGGCACCCCTCGGGTGGCACCCAGCTGAGTTACAGGTCCCCTTACGAACTCTATGTGTGCATATGGAATTACCCACATAATAACACAATGACCCGGGGACCATCACAAATGGCGAAATTGTCCCGCGACTTGCAAGCACTTGTAATCGGGCTCTCACGCCCCCATATAAATGCCCTTCACGGCAACTAAGTCATGTAATCCAGTTAGGGAGTGGATCCCCATCCTCGCCGGGACTAGTCTCCTTGCCCCCAGCTATCTGTGCTGTGTTGCTGTTGCCCCATCGCTGTTGCACGGACTAAGCCCTCCCGACGTTACGGTGTCCAGGGTCCCTGACTCTCTCTTCGACAGGAGAAATAAAGGTGTTCGAGCTCCGCTCGATGTAAAATAAACACCGACTGCTTGCGGTCGGTGGGGAAAGACGTCCAGTACATGACTCCTTACAGTTGCCTGTGCACTTGTACCTGTGGAACCTCCTTCACTCCACGTGTCACCCATCTCCCGAGCACATGTGCCGCGTCCTGGCAACGCATCCCCAGTTAAACATTTGGTTCCACAGGTGATCGTCGAGAAATTGACTAGCACGCCCGCATTCCATCCAGCCATCCCTATTCCCGCAAGGACACACTGGAAAAAACTAAATGGGGTCAGTCCTGGCGAAAACCTAAAAGGGCGGTAGGGCTAGTAAAGTGATCAAAAAAAAAAAACATACATGCAAGAAGATAGAAGCAGAAAATGCTAAATTATGTCCTTGATTTATTAATAGCATCAATGGAGCCCGATCCAAGCCCTCGGGGGTAACTCAAAAAAGAAAATGAGACGCGAAGACCCTACGTAGAAGAAGGTGTCAGAGCCCATCAAGCACCAGACTCGCTCCTCCTCAAGTCAGCGAGGCAAGTCTCACTCTGAAGAGTCTCCTCTTGGAGCCCCAAGACGATGGCAGGATGCCTCTACTGCAGCCTGTGCGCTCTGGCGCTCCACCTCGGCAACTTGAAGATCCCACTGCCGCTCCTCTACTCGAAGGAAGGCCCTCTGACTGCGCTCCTCGTCGCTCTCAACCTGAAGGCCAGCCTCAGCCCAAGCCGCCCGGAGCTCGCCAAGCCACTCCTCCTCCTGCTGGATCATCAGTTGGGTCCTCCACCTCTGCTCTTGTGCAACATGAAGGCGGGCGAACTCACTCCACAAGGCTCCCAGCCTCACGGCCCACATGCCTCGGGGGAGACCCAGCATGTGATAGCCCCGGGTGAAGGTCTTCAGGCTGCTCCTCAATACCTCTGCCGTCGGCAAAGGGTCGACCCGGATCAGCTGCTCATGACCCTCTAGAAGCCTGCTAGCCGTATCAACATCTCCTAACACCACCCCAAGCTGAGGGGCGTCAGGCCACTCAACCCCAAGGGTAGGGAAGTCCGCGGGTACTACTGCTCCCCCCTCTGCTGATCCTGAAGTAAAAAAAAAAAAAAACACAAAAAAACTCTTGTGAGTGTACCACCACAGTAAAGTCAGAGTTGGTAGAGGTCCAAAGGTGCAAGTCACAATCGCCCCACCTGAAGTAGCCGTGCCCGCCGGGTCAGGCCTCAGAGAAGACCCTTCTTCCAAGACTGGAGGGGAGGTATTGACGAGAGCTGGTCCTTGTTCAGTGGGCGGTACAGGTGTAGCCGATCTCCCTGCAAGCGAGACAAGATATGAAAAGTCTTAGCGCCGCATTGGCACCAATGATCAGGATGAACACTTCACAGTGATAAAAACATACCAGCCTCTACGAGCGTCTCCTCCTCAGCCACGGCAGTGTCAACCTCTGCCGTAGGTTTCATGGAAGGAGAGACGGCTGAAACAAGACACCAACATATAGAATGGTGGTCAATATCACAGAGAAAAAAAAAGGCCTCGTCGGGCGAATGGCACAAGCTCCTGATTCGACAACTATATACCTGAAGCTGGGGGCTTAGCGGAGACCGTCGCCTGGTCAGCAGTGTCCCGCTCCTCCAAAGGTGCCTGGGGCGAGCCCGCTGCTATGTCAATCCCCCGTAGGCTGGGGGAAACGCCTCTCCTCCGGGTGATCATCAACTGTCCAAGTCAGAGACATCATACAATGTCAAAATGCATGGACATATGAAAAGGGGAGGAAAGTACAAAATATTTTGTACATACCTGATGCCTGCATCCCGCTGGACTCTGCTGTGCCGATAGTACCTATCGAAGGCCCCAGAGCCGGGGGTGGTGCCACCTTATCAGGCACCCTCATCCTAGTGCCCAGAGCCCCAAAACCTCCATCATAATCCGGCAAGTCGATAAGAGAGCCTGACTCAATGAGCGTGGAGAACTCATCCAGGGAGGAGGTCGCCCGGGCAGCTGTATAATGAGGAGCAACAAAATAAGTCAAGGGGCTCACAATTCAGGATATGAAAATGATCTAGCACTAAATTACCTGGACTCGTCCTTATTTCTCCTTCTTCAGAAGAGCTTGATGAGGAGGAAGAAGAGTCCCCACTAGAAGAGGCGCTGGAAGTCCCTGTACTCGATGAGTACTAGAACTTCCCCCGCTCGAGGAAGTCGATGATGAAGAAGTCCCCTTACTGCTAAGGGATTGTTGGTCACGGAATTTATTTTTCACGTGGGAAAAATAGGGTTTAGCTGAGGGCAGGGTTGGGTGACGCCTAACAGTGTCTCAGGGCATTACTGCCCCCGGTAGCTATCTTGATTCCGCACGTCAGGTGGCCCTTGTGGCAGTGAACCCGACTTATGAACTAGTGTCGCTGAAGACTCTGAACGCGTTGCTCTTACAGGTTGGGCTAGGTTTCAGGACAAGTGGGGAAGGCCCGATGGCTCACCCGCTGAGAGGGCACGGCTAGATCGAACTGGGGCCTCTCCCAGCTTTTGCTTCCCCTTCGTGTCCCCGAGGGCCAGAGACGACGGTAAGGTAGAAAGAGAGTGAGAGGGGCCTAAGGAGCACATTGTCATCTCACCCACCAAGACGTTCTCTTAGCCAAGAAGGACTCGGAGAAGCCTAGCAGTGTCTTCTCTAGAGAGAGGGAGAGACTCCAGCTCTTGCCAAGGCCACCAGTGTACGGTCGAGGTAGCGGAGGCTGGCTGACCGGTGGGTGATGTCAAGGAATCAGGAGAGATCGAAGGAGTAGGAGAATGGATGACATTGACCGAGAAATTGCTTGTCCTTGTCTCCTGACAGGCATCCTATTTCCGGTGCCTCCGCAATCGCTCGAGAGCTTCCCAATTGTCTGTCTGAAACTCGAGCCATTCCAGGGTGTGCTAGTAAGGTAGCCCATGCCCATTTTCTCGAGGAGGATCCGACTACTCTGGTGCATTTCTGGCGGGTCTTAGTGTTTCCTCGATGGCATGTCGAAGCCTGACGACCACCATGGAGTTCCCCTCGGCATCGATCTGCACCCACTTGATCTATTCCTGAATGAGGTACTGGACTTCCTCACCGGACTCAATCACATGGCAGATCCTAGCATGAAAAGGGCAGTACTAGGGGTGACTGAAGTCCCAGTGAGTGTAGTCTATCGGTGGGTTGTAGGGCATGATCTGTCCCCTCTCGACGAGAACATCGAAGAGTCATTGGGCCATCTCCCTGGGGATGGAGAGAGGTCTGTGATCGTGCCAGGGCCTTCACCCTGGGTACCAGAGCAAACGCTCTCCTCGATTGGTGCTGGACTCCTCTGCTTCATCATCAGAGAGAGAAAATACCACCATCGTGTGGATCACATTAGCCAGATGGTGAACAACACATGCTGTTTTGGCTGGTCTGGACCACGTATGTGGTTGTGGGGGATCGACGAGAATACTCTTCATTTGAACAAGGCCGTCTCAGATCAGTTTCTGAGCCTAAGTCTTGAAGACGTAGCAATCTTCAATTGGATGACCCAACATGCGGTGATACGGGCAATAACTAGGATCGTCGATTTTCTGGGCCTCATCCAGCTTGCGGACTTCGGGCAACTTGACAATCTTTTGGGCCATGAAAATGTTGAAGAGCATCTTCGTGTGTTCCTTCTTGAAGGAGAAAGGCGTCTTCATACGCTCCGAGAAGGAGGGAGCGGAAGGCTTATCCACTCGCTTTTTGTTAGAGCCACTTGTTCCGGCCTCCTTGCTGGCTTTGACAGTAGGGGTGAACTCAATGATGTTCACCTCCTTATCGCACTGACATTCTCACATCTGTTTACCCTTCGCTGAGGTGTAACTCGAGTTATCAGCGAAGAACATCTCTATTTTGGCGACTGTCGAATTGAGCTGATCGAAGCCTTTAATGTTAGTGCCAAGAAGTTTTTCACTGACCTCGGCCGCCAAACCTCAGTGACATATGGTGATGGCATCCTTCTGGACTAGCGGGTTGACACACCTCATGCTAAGGTCTCGCCATTTCTTGATGAAGTCGAGAGCACTCTCGCCCTTCTTCTGTCGTAGAGAGCAGAGCTCGACTAGGGAGATTTTTCACTCGACCATTTGGAAACGGTTGAGAAACTTCTTCTGGAGGTCCGCCCAGTCGATGACTAGGTTAGGCTTCAAGCAGGAATACCATTGGAAGACTATCCCTGCCAGTGAAGTGGCAAAATAGCGAAGGAGATATGACTCGCCCAACGTGAGCTCGCCCATGGCTATAACGTAATAGGCCAAATGTTTTATGATGGAATCAATCAAATTTCATGTCTGCGTTTTTGAGCTTAAGCTCTTAGCTCTTAATTAATATTATTTTTTAAATAGAATATAGAATATACTTTATTGTACACACCAAGAAATAAAAAAACATATTACATGACTATAGTCTGGGTCTATATTTAATTATTTTTACATTTCGAACAGGTTCGGGTGTTACAGCAAGCATTGTGTCTTGGGCTCCGGGTGTGTCTCCAGGCACTTTCTCTGGTGATGGAGGGTCATCAGGCAAGACGACCAGCTCCGGATCTGCCAGATGCTCGGTCCCCACGCCCTGCTCCTCCTCTCCTAGCTCCTCCTTGCCCTGGTCAACCATGGGCTCGAACGGCGTAGGAGGCAGCATAGCCAGCACCAGGACCCATGTGCCATCAGCAACTGCCTGAAGAGCTACCACCCAGCCATCCTTGAAGTCGGCGTCCCTCACCAGATTGTAGACCTCAACAGCGCCAGCATTCAACTCAGCCTCGTATTCTGAGGACTCTCGGAAACGCTCTACAACCTCCTCGCTAGCCACCACCACCTTTGCCCTAGTTGCGGTGACCATTGCCTCAAGCTCCACGATCTTGTCCACTGCCACCTTTGCCTCTTTCCACTCCAGGTCGACAACAACCTTCAACCCGACTGCTCATTCCTCCATCGCCTTAGTTCGGTCCATCATTTATCGCCAGGTGTCCTCAGACGCTTGGACCTACACCTAGAAGGCATCCCGGTCGTGCGCGACCTCCCTAAACAGGCACCCTTGAGATACCAAGAGCCCTTAGAGACCGATGTTCTCGGCCCTCATCTTCTAAAGCTAAGCCTCCAGCAACGATCGATAGATACGACTGTCAGCTAGTTGACGAGTGGCCTCCCAGAAATGGAACCTCCACAGACCGAGGGCCCGAGCTATCAAGCACAAGCTCCTGGCAGACAGGCTGAATAGTTCCCCGTCGATCCCTAAGGAGAGGGTCGCCAAGTGCTCCCTTGTACTCAGGGACTTGTCCATTAGAACGTAGGCCTCCATCTGGTAGGTGAGCACCCCTGGGGCGTCCTCGACCATGGGAGAGTTGGGATCGACTGTAGGGCATGATGTTTCACCCCTTTCGATTGGTCCCTCAGTAGGAACCAATGGTCCAGCCCCCGTCGATAGCAAACGGACGAGCGAGGATAGGACCGGCAGTTGGACCTCCGTCGGGTCAGTCCTAGTGGCCAGAGGAGTTATCGATTGCAGAGGAGGGGGTGTCCGAGCACATGGCGGCTCCATGATTGCTTGGTCGGCGATGACTTTCTTCTTCTTCTCTAGGAGGCACTCGTGATCCATTGCCGCCACAACCCCAAGATCGACTCGTCGGCACTTTTTCCTGCCATCGACAAGATCTCAATAGGCACAACTGACAAGCTCCTCGGACTCCGGGAGACCGCTCTCGGGCTAGCCACACGAGTGCCCGAGCCGGCGTTGGGCACAGAGATGACAACCGTAGGGGATGGTGAAAGAGGGGGGTGCAAGCCCTCCGCCTGAGCCACTGTTGGCAAGGGGTATGGCAGACATCCCGGCTCAAAGAGGGGCCATAGTGGTCACCTGATAAGTACCTGGCTCTTTGTCATCACATGGTTGGGAGATGAACAATGACAGCTCCACCATCTCGAACTACAAATCTGGTGGTGCTGAAGCCCCTGCACCACGACGAGATGAATTTGATCTCAAAGACAGAGGAGTCAAGGAAATAACAAAGGCCGTACCATAAGGCAATGAGGGGCTCAATCCTAGTTCCCGAAGAACATTGGGAGTCAACCTCGTGTCGGCGTCGCGAAGGGGTGGTGAAGAATGGCCTTTATCCCCTTGGCCTCCTGATGGGACATCGAAACACTAATATTTTTTTATTTATATTTATGTCTTTTTGTTTGCATTTATATTCTTGAGTAATTGGGTTTGCAATTGTAAGGCTTTATAAGCCAATTTGTTAGTCATTAAGGATCCTTGGGTTTATTTGCAAATGAAAGCGAAGTAATCCACCATGAGATAACTAAGTACTCGGCTACGTACCTGAGGGTCCCATGCTAGATGACTCTATCAGCCCCACCGTGCAAGCTGACACCATGATCGACAAAGGTAGGAGAGGCAGCTTCTCCAATAGATGTGCTAGCCTACCTAGTGTGTCCCCAACGGTGGGTGGGGGCACGGAGGTCTCCTGCCAAGACTCGTCCTCAAACGACGGCAGGACCACTAATGGGCCGGCGTCCACCAACTCCTGGATCATCTCCAGGGTGGCTGCCGCAACCTCACCTGCCAGACAAGCAACTCCGACCAAGTCAACAACTCCGACCAGTCAACAAATGCGATTGCAACAGGAAGACTCCCTCCAAAGTAATCAGACACTTACCCGGACAACTGCCAGTCACCGTGGGTGCTGGCTCTCCCGCTTGTCCAGGCTCTCCACCTAGTGCCTCAGCCAGGGCCTCAACCCCCGAAGTCTCTACCTCCTCTATACAAGCCAGACTGTCGCATCAGCAGCTAGAAATGAGCGAAGTCATAGCTCACAATCAACATCACAAGCCCTTACCTGAACGAGCTCCTCCCACACCTGCCCACGACTCGAAGTCGGGGAAGGCCTTGACATTGGGGCCACGTCGTCCATCAATCGGAGAAAACTCTCTGTGTCAATCTCACACTCAGCTCCCTCCACATAGGGAGGGTCCTCCTCCCGAGGGGGGAGAAGGTCGCCTCCGCCCTAGCCTCCACGGGGGCTGTAAAACACAAACCCAGTGAAGCAGGATTTGCCCACTACCATGGGTAAATTGACCAGGAGCAAACGAGGTGCAATGGCACTTTCAGAGTTGTCTCTGCCTCAGCTACCCTGTCAACCTCGAGTCCTCCAGAAGGCTCGCTAGTCTCGACTACCGCAGCCTCCACTCTGTGGCATTTTCGCCTCGACTGTGGAACTCGGTCCCCACTCCCCGTGGACTCCTCTGTGGAGGGGTTGTCCCCCTTTGTCGTCGAACCTGTCAATAGACACAGCATTATCGAATGTCCCAGTGTTATAACCAGAAAGCAACAAAAGAAAAAGGGGCGAAGTGTCCCAAACAAGGCCGCACCTGGAGCCCCAAAGGTGGTCAGTGGCAGGAGTACCAGCTACTCCGGCTTCAGTGCCAGCACCCAGGCCGCTATCATCATGGCCTCCCGGATCTCCCATAGAGTGCGGGCACAATCAATCTGGGAGAAAACTCCACGGGTCCGGCGGACCCGATCGCGTGGCCGATATGCCGCCACTAGTCGTCGATCGCTAAATCGGTAAAGCTCTCATGCGGGACCTCCCGGTCCAGTAAACCCCCGCTCTAAAAACCACAGTCGGCCAAGAACTGGGCCCACCATGCCTTAGGTGCCCTTGATCGGGACACCTTCCCTCCTATCGCTGCCGCTCCCGCTGACACCTGTCTCAGGGGCTTCAGTGCCCCGCCGTTGCTCCGGCTCCCAGAGGTCGAACTCCGGCCACTCCGGGGCCACCGCTCTAGCACTCACTCGATCTCTTGATGGATTCGAGCGACACGGGTCCTCACCTACCCCTCATCTAGCGGAATAGGAGGCAGATCCTCCCTCAGCAAGCAGCTCTCCTCTACCTTCCGAATTGCGGAGGCCTTTTGTCGATACAGGTGGTTGTGCTCGAACCACCACCTAGCGTAGTGAATGTCGAACCTCCCTCGGCATCCCTGTCCTGGAATCGAGAACTAGTCCAGCTCTCGACGACTGTAGAAGTCCCACCATGCCGCTGTAAGTAAGTGGGTGTCCCTGCCCCGGTACTACCTACCTGCCAAAGGGAACTCCCGATTCAGCGGGATCCCCTGGTCGTACCTGAAGTTCCTTGCAAACCAGTGTGGATAGTATGACTTCAAGGAACTTGTCGCTGATCGGTGTAACGTCAGCATCACTGACCGAGTACTCCGTATCCACTCCGTCTGTAGCCCGACATCTGCCACCTCCTGAATAGGGTCCACGCTGGTCGCCCCTCCACCACTCCCACAAACATGAATATACACGTCACCAAAAGAACATGCTTTTTTCCTGGCCTCGTTCCTCCAAAAATAACGTAAGTGGAATAGTTTACCACATTATAACCACTGTGCAGACTGTAAGTACAGACAATAACAATTTAAGTAACCACAAATAGTAGAACATACCTTGTTCCGGATGGAGAAGTTGATGAAGTTGGTATCGACTATGACCCGATAAGGAGGCCCAAGAGCGGTATTGTACTTAAAGAATAGGGCAGATGAGACCGCTGGCCTGCATATAGTAGACCAATATAAATAAATTAAGTCAAAACGAAGATAGAACGCATCGCAATGAAGGAACATAAAAAATAAACTAGAAATCTGGAGAAAAATAAGGATGGCATACACGTTCCGAGGGAGCATCTCCCTCTCAAGGTCCTTTTTCTTAGGATTTAGGACCTCTTCCTTATACCTGCGTAGGTCAATTCAACGTTACAGACGAAGCGACAACTTCCATAAAAATCGGTACGAGGCGAAGCAGAGAAGAAGAGAAATGCGGGAAAGGACACAAAGAACACAAAGAACATACTTCTGAAGAGTCTTGGAGTTCACGACCTTCTTCATGACTGCGAACTTCGGGGTTTTCTTCGCCCTCCCCATCCCTGCAACCGGCGTAGGAGCAGCGTCGACGACGACAGGACCTCCCCGAGATGGAGGATGCTCAGAAACCCTAAGCCCCGCTTTGGTAGCGGATTAGCTCAGAGCCGGGGTTAATAGGCTAACTTGTCCCAGATTAACCTATTCTTAATTTGACAGCAAATGGGTTAACTCACCAGATTAGCCCGGTGGTCGGAGATTGTAGTTTGATAAAAATTGGGGTTAACTCTTGATGTAGGACAACTACGATTCACCCTATCAAAATTGTTTGAGCACTCATGGGCATTTTATCGAACATATAATATGCTACAAATCTATGATGTCTGACTCAAACAAATAGAATTATATGCCAAGTCTTGTTCAATAAATGGAAGAGCAATTGCAAACCGGATTTGATGAAATCACAGCCTCCGGATCAGGTAACGGAATCACAGCAATATCTAATATCTCTGGATGGGAAGTAGCATCACTTCAAGCTCTGCAGGTGCAACATTCTCCATCCAATGTAATGGGATAAAGACAAGTAGCTCAGGATCACCCTCGTTGCTCTCCAGAAAGCCCTCTGACGAATTCAAGCGGCTGTCCCAGGGTTTAAACACAGACTTTACACTTCCAGTAATAGATTCATTAAGGGCAGGGACCTTGGAGTCATCGAGGTGTTTGCAAAGAGACCAATTCACCGCGTAGTCAACCTGGTGCCTGCAGATTATATATTAAAATAACCTGTGTTCAGTCTGGCCACTGGCTGGGGGTGGCTCCGGCGGTGGCGGAGAATGTTGGGGATGAGGGTGGGCACCCTGCCGGCACAGTAGTAGGGCCGTGAGAGTCGGCCTCGGGTGACGTTGCGGGCACCGGTGGACTGCGGCCCTGTTCGCGACGGGATGGGCCAACGGTGGATCGATGGTGGCCCGGCGTTGCCGACGAGGCTGGTTGCCCTGTTCGCAGGGCGTCTCCAGCGGGAGCAGGGGGGTCGAGGGGAAGGCCGGCAGCGGTGCAGACACCGGGAAGGAGGCCGGTGGCGGCCGGCGGTGGCGAAGACGGCGAACCAGCGCGGTGACCGCGCAGGGGGATGACCGACGGTTGCAGCGGCTGTCGTGGCGGCGATGGGCCGCGCGGTCGGCAAGGCGGACGTCTGGTGGGGCGGCCCTGGGCGCCCACGGCCGTAGCGGGTGGAGCACGGCAGCGGCCTCAGCCGCGGACGGACGCCAACGGCGGCTGCATCACTGTGGGGGAGAAAAAGGTAGAGTAGATGTATTTGCGGTGGTGCTCATTGAGGTGAAGTTACGGTGGAGAAGGAGGGGGTTACGGAGAAGAAAACGGGAGGATAAAATCAAAAGAAATAAAGGGACGGGGGTTTCGGCTTCCAGCGGAGAGAAAAAGGTCTGAAGCCACTTGGACACGATCCGCGACACATGAAGCCAGATCCAAAAATCTGGGGTCTTACAGCCCCCCACTTTTTACAAAAATTTCATCCTCAAAATTTAGGACGGAGCACGGAACTCAGGAGGAAGGACTCACCCACGGAAAGGACTTCACGGTCATAGTACCATCATGCTATAGACCGCACGCCCAACACTGTGGAACACCACCGGACCAGCACAACAAAATAACCCTCATGCTCCACCACACCAAAGCACGCCTGACCCTACCCCGATCAGGTTACATGAGACCGACAAGTCCAGCATTACCTCAGCCTCCTCAAAACTTCCAAAGGCACAGCACACCCAACACACTCTGCTTGCGGAGAACCACACGATCCTCAACAAGAAGACCACAATCAACACCTACTCGGGTTGACAGCTTCTCCAGCTACAGGACACCGAGTACTCCCTGCAGAATGCACCTCACACCTCATTCTCAGGTAGGAACCTCATCGCCAAACACACTAGCAACACTCTTCCATCGGCCCCACACGGCCAGCGACACATAATCTCGATCCAAACGCTACGATGCTCACCGGATGTCAATAGCACCACGGCACCTTACGGACCACCACCAGGGCTTTGCCAACCAGGAACCACCATGCCCAACAACCAACTCTCAGCACCCATGCGCACACGACAACCCTTGCACAGCTCCTTCCAAGCCAAGGGGACACCACAATCCAGCTAGCTACACCACCAGACGCACCAAGCTCCAAACTCTCCTGAGTCTTGTCATAGACAAGCACTCCATCCATAGCCGCCACAACTCTGAACCGACCTCAAACTTCACGCTCACTGAACCACCAGCGTAATAAACCACCTCTCGTTTGGGCACTTAATGATTCTAACGACTTCCTTGACCACTCAACTGGGCATCCATACGGGATCTCCTTACCAATATCGACACCTCTCACTCCTCGGATCCACCTCCAGAATAACCATACCAACCAAAGTCTATCAACTTTCGAGCTCATTCCTGAGCACCGAACACCAGCGCCAAATAATCGGCCCAAAAAAGTCACGGCCTACCTCAACTCCAGTCGCTAAGTGGCTCCACCCTCAGCCACGTGACACAATCCAAGGGAAAAACTGGCGCAATACATCGACTCACCCGACCATTTCCACCACTTAGCTTCCCGATTCTCCGAGCTACTAGCACCACTCGACTCGATACCACCGCCCACGTGCGGCAACCAAGGCCACTCACACGGCCAAACACAGGTCTTCACCTAAGAGCAACTCTCCACAACTGATTCTGAGACCTCCAAGACACGCTCACCATGAAACACACGCCAAACTCTACTTCTAATCTGATCCTGGAGCCCATGGGTTAGCAACCCACCACACTTTCGCTACGCAATTCTACCCCGGCCAAGTCACAGAATGAAGAAAAACCTGGCATACGCTAAAGCAATCCACCTACCAACGCAGGTCTTAAACAACAGGGCACCTGGAGAGACCCCACACCAACACTAAAACATGACACACAATCTCGACTGATGTCTCTACTCGCCTGATCCAACATGACCTGCCACCGCTTACGCACCAAAAGATGACGAGGGACAGCCACAAGACCCTCACAGGCAGTTCCACTGCCAACGGACAAGATGCTTTCGGGGACTCCCGAACATACCTCAGAAAGGACACAAGCACAAAGAAGCACACTTATAACACGAAAAATAGCAGAATTAAACATGAGCACCACATATAATAACCGAAAAATCACGTACACCCTCGACAGAGTGAGCACAACAACTCCACCCAGCCAAGTGTCTCGTGCACACCGGGAATCTTAACTCGCCAGGCAAATGGAACGCTGCAAAAATGGCTAGAACTGGGGCAGCTGCCATGGGCACTCATGAGCAACAAGGCCAGTCTGACACACTAAAAAACACTCCAGCTCGGCCACCACCCACGGTGCACGGCCAGCCCACGAGAAGCCTGCTACATCTCGAACACATCCTGGCTACTCACTCACACCATACCACAGCGGTCAAACCACTAGATGCTAAAAAGATACAACTGACATGTACTCCTCCTGCTCCTGGTGCCTCCTGCCAGCCCCACTCCCTATGAACCACCTAGCCATTCGACCAAACCTCAACCTCGAAGGGAAGGAACTCAAACCATGAGACAGAAGAGACACCACTTGCCCACTCAATGGTCCACCATGACAAGGCTGGACCCAGCAACCAATAATTCGCCTATACAACCTTCTCATCCTTGGCACACTCCATAGATCGGAACACCCGTTCCAACATGCCACTCTACAACCTCGCGGCATCAGGATCTGGCTGGCCTTCAAACATCAGTGGTGAAGCTGCAAAAACTCTTACAAGAGTGTCCACGACCGCCACGCGATGAACTACCCTTGCCAGCCTCCTGACCACGGCACCGACTCACCTACCGTACGAAGAATCGAAACATGCCGGCATAAAACTCGGCCCGAACCGGCACACCCCGAGCCGCTACCTCCGGAGGAGGAGACTCGCCTCTTGACTCTTCCCAACTCGGCTCCACCTGAACTCCCATTGGCACTCCCAACTACACTCGAACATGCCCCCACGGCACCGTCCAACCCTCAACACAATGCAAAAAATAAAAAGGGAAGGGGGAGAATAAGCAAAACACCCTAAGCCAGCTGTCGACTGTACTAGACTCTCTGGACTCATAATCACTGCATTGTCTCAAATTCTCATCCATTACCACAACCATGCTCTGATACAATCTGTAACGACCCAAGATCCGGATACCGAGACAAGCCCGATATCATTCGGATCTTGCACCGCCACCCACGAGTCGGGGGACTCCAAAGGGTTAAGGGTTGGTGTGGTTATGCATTGAAATTCTAAATAATAGCAGGAAGGAAATCTATATAACTAATCTACAGTTTTAACATGAAATCAATTACATTTTATAGCAATTAAATAACTACAGAGTCCAATTAATCCACAAGTACAGTCAAGGTAAGAGAACGTACACAATGCTGAGTGAACACTTAGCTTGGCGAGCTGCCATCTAAGAAACTCCAACTAATCCGCTCCACTCTAAGAAGGACGTCGCACCTGAAAAGTAGGGGGTGAGTCTTATCTCATAGGCTCAGTAGGGGTCCCGCGGAATCCCACTACAACAAAAATAGTAACAGAAGTGCGGCAACAGAAGTAACAACAGTAAGGAAAGCAGTAAGAGCAGCAACAACGAGCAACAGAGTAAGGGCGTAGGAGCAACAGTAAAGAACTACAACAGTAGCTACAACGCACTAACACCGGTGCAACACAAACACGGTGATCGGAATCAGAGGATGGTCGACCAGGGAAACACACGCGATCGTGCGCGCGCGCCCTCGAAATGACCTCGACAACCACAATCGGACAGACTGTCCTAACCGACAGAACCACGAGCACAACCACGCATGGAACCGACACCCTTGAGAGAATCTCTCGATCCCGAGCTAGAACGCAAGGGGAGAACCTCTCAGGAGAATCTCTTGATCCCGAGCTAAGACTAGCGGAAGAATCATGCCCATATACACAGAACGGAATGGACTGAACCAGCATGGTAAACTACGCAGAGGAGAAACCCATGCTGAAAACCCCTCAGGTGACGGGAGTACTAGCTCACTGACCATGAGACCGGATGCATCCTCGGATGACTTATACTGTAGCCTCACGTGTCTCCCTACACGCCTTCCGACGGAAACTGAGACACCAACACAGAACCACAAGACAAAGACTAGCTGGGGTCGTACTCGTCAGCACGCATCCACTGCCCCCGACCACGTGTGCACACACAGACCATCTGCTCTAAGTCGGTCCTCTAGTCAATTTTTCCCTAAGTCATACTCTAACTGCAAAGGCAAGGGGCCCTCAAGTAACCAGCCTAAAAATCACTACACGGGATAAGCCTCCATCACTCCCAGGTGGGTCGGCACGCCTACGTGCCCAGGTCAGCTACATCTAGTGGGTAGGGTCACCGAGACTCACCGCCACTACGGCAACTACCGGAATACCACCGGTCCATGTCAAGCCAACACGAGGTGGCTCACTAGCACGAGAACCAAGGACCACCAACTTGACTGCTAAACCATAGCTGCCGGTCCACGGAAGACTAACCGAAGTACAAGACAGAACACCAGGACGACGGTCCACAACTCCCACAAAGTCACCTAACTGCGATCACAGCCCTCACGCGGGGACACCTCTGCAGTCATGGAGCTCTCGCGGGGACAGCCGATACGAGCATCCCGACACAAGGAAGAGTGTCCACACTCTACCAACAAACGGGGATGGCCCACACCAACACCCACAGATCACACATAATCCACGCAAACATGCAATCCACAAGGCCATCCCTCATGCGGACAACTCGGAAGACCAATCCACGGGACAGAACATCCCAGGGATGAAGGGGGACTAGGCGGCCATTGCATTGGCCGCCCGCAGGGCTGGGCGGCTAGCCTTCGGCCCACCCAAGAGCCTGGGCGGCCACACCACTGGCCGCCCAGGGTTGGTTACCCTGGGCCCTGGGCGGCCACCTCTTGGGCTGCCCAGAGGGCTGGGCGGAGCGAGGTCAGGTGGCTGGCGAGGATTGCTCGTGGTTAGGTGGCCGTGAGTGTGCTCTGAGGGAGTTGTTATTGGTGCTGGCCACTCCAATTGAGGGTTTATCTAGCCCCTGAGGTGTTGAGATCATGGTCCGAGATGGCAGAGCGGGCGCTCTAATCGAGATGTGCTTGGATGAGTGGAGGATCCTTTCTGGTGGATTGCTGATTGTCGAGCCTGGCGTTTGGTGTGTTATTAGTTTCAAGGTTAGAGGCAGGCGTAAGTGAGAAGCATGTGGCAGTGGCTAGCTTGACCATTGTGACAGGTGTGTGGCTGTGTGTGAGGATCGTTGCCCATTCCTTGGTACGTAAGTGTATATTGGCGCTGCTCTGGAAGAATGCGTGCCAGTTGGGCAGTGTTCGTGAGAATTCATAGCTGGTGTTGTGTTTTTTGAGGTGTTGTGAATCGGAGCTCTGACAATTTAGAGGATGTGTTGAGCATCAGAGGATTGGTTCCTCGGTGAGAGATTGTCTCGATTGTGTGAGACATGTTGCTGCCATGCCATTGCTTGAGGCATTGTGATTTGTGGCACTGGCTGGATGGAGAGTTGGGGAAATGTGCTGGCAAGGTTGCCGCATGAGTACTCTGTTCTTGTGTTGGAAGCTGTGCCCTTAGATGAGATCGTGTTTTTGGAGAAGTAATCTCTGACAAAATTATGGGTCCCGATTGGTTGCCGTGAGCGACTGGTGAGGTTGGCCGAGTGATCGACCACAATAAGATGTGTATCGCCTGGGGACCTGTGTGCATTGGTCATGGCACTATCGACCAGCTTGCTGTAGTAGCAGGCGGCACTTGTCAGTTTTAGAGAGGTGCATTGTGGATTGTAAGAGGTTGTGTCCCGTGGCTTTGTGGTAAGAGTGGAATCGGGATTGGCAGGCGTCTATTTGGAATGGTTGAGATGAGTTGTGATTGGATAGCGATTGGATGGTGCCTGTGTACGGAGGTCTCTGATAAGACATAGGCGTTGGATGGTGATCCCTGGTTTGTGATCAGCAAGGGAGGATTCCCCGTAAGTCTGAGTCTAGTGAGGCGAGGATCGAGGATTGTGGAGTCCTGTTATTTGGTTTCATTGTGCTCCCCTGAGAGGGTAGAGTTGGCGTGAGGCTCGAGATCGGTTGCGGTGTCCGAGTGAGGTTTGACTTGAGTTGTGGCATTGATCTGTGGGAGAGTCAGCGGGTGGCCTGTCGTGATTTGGAGTGTGCCTGTTGGGCCGGTGGAGGCTTTCCGTTGACGCGTATCTGGTGACCGGTGGATGGTCTTTCACAGACAGAAGATGCTGGTTGTTGGGGATCGAGAATGGCGTGAGCCATATGCCAGCGGGGCCTTGGGTGGCTGATCATGAGGTGTCCCTTCCCATATTGGATTTGGGATTCGTGAGAAGTTTGTCCTCTGGCAGAGTTGGTCCGGTGCTGTTCTCAGCATTCGGTTTGCCTGGCGTGAGTTGGTGGAAGCTCGGTGTTTGTTATCCCTGGTGCAGGATGTGAGAGTGGTCAGCGAGTTGTGAAGCTGGCATTGGATTGGTCCGTCGAGCACGAGCATTGACCGGTGTTGGTTCTCGTGATGGGGAGTGTGTTTTATCGATGAGCATGGTGGTGCCAGCGATGCTGTGGCTGGTTTCCGTGTTGGCTGAGGTGACGCCAGACTTGTACTCCCTTGCATATGCCTGCTCTGATGATCGATGTGTCTTGGGTTGTGAGTGAGGCATTGTCCATGATCATTGTCTAGCCACGTCCCTCAGGATCATGATTTTTGCTAGTTTTGAGGTTTGATTGGGGCTCTAACAGTGTTATCAGCTGGTCTAGGCATTCTCCCCTTATCGCTTAGTGCTTGTCCTGAATTTCGAGGATGAAATTCTTATAAGGGGGGAGGGCTGTAATGCCTCGAATTTTTTGAATATTTTTCAGATTATTTTTGTGGGTCTCGGAGTGTATTTTGTGCTTTACGTGTATTTTTCTCTGATAAGCCTTCGGAACACGGAGCCACCTGGTCCAGGTGGACCCCCTGGGAGGGCCACCCGGACCGAGTCCCTCCCTGGGAGGGGCCACCTAGTCTAGGTCTCTCCCTGGGAGGGTCTACCCAATTCGGGCCTCTCCTAGGCACCTCTAACTGCAGCGGGTGGCCTCCTTTGGGCTCCCACCTTGTTCGGGTAGCCCCTGTGGGGGTTCCAACCGGTCCAGGAGCCTCCCCTGGCAGCTCCACCTAGTCCAGGCTGCTCCTAGGCCAACTTTCGGCCTATAAATAGATCCCCCGGGGGTCCCAATAGGCCATCATTGCAAACAAGGCGAATCCGATGGATAATCCACAACGAGTACAAGCGGACCTCGATGATTCAGCAGGCACCCGGCGAGAAAGGCGATCCAGCATTTGGCTTTTGGCCCGAGTAAGGGTATGTCACAAGAACACCCTCTCCAATGGTGCTTAGCCAAATCATATGTCATGTAAAATGGCGGAAATACCTGTGCGAGTCTGCAAAGACCTGGGAACTGACAAGTATGCAGAAATGTCCCGCGACTTTCGCAAGTCTAGTAATTGGGCTTACATCATCCCATATGAAGCCTTTCATGGCGTTTATCAACAAATTCCTTCGGGGAAGTAACTAAATGTCTCGAGCCGGTGGCAAACTTTGAGGTCGCCCGTCTCAGACCCAGTTCGCACCTACACAATGGAATGGATCACTACACCCATGCGCCAGTGCCCAACTGCGCCACACCTCTTAGCCAGTGCCAAACTGGACCACACCCTTGTGCTTGTGCCCAACTCAGACTCAAAGACAAGAGTGATGTTCTTTCCTAGAAGATCAAGCCAAGATGACAGTGGGAAGACGACCCATCCACGGAGAGGATGTGTTGCAGCCTTCACTCTCTAAGACCGGCGACCTTCTCCTCTCGTTCCTCCTTACAGCAGCAAGTAGAAGGGAGGAAGACGGAGAAGGGTGTGAGGGGGAGAGAGCGGCTAGCTCTCTCTCACAAGCGGGCAAGGCAGGGCAGGTCGCGGGCCTACCTTCCTCACCCTCTCTCTCACACACACAGTAGGAAAGGAGGAGGGGCAGCGGCCTGCTCCTTCTTCCTCCTGCATGTCCACCCATGGTGGCCGGTGGAATCAAAGCAGCGGCCGCGGCAGCAGCAGGGATGCCGGCGATAGCAAGCAGGGAAGCAGCCGCAATAGCGAGCAGCAGCGGCAGGAGCAGCAGCAGTAGGGACGCCAGAGAGCGGTTGCGCGAGCATGCAGCGAGCACCCGCGGCGGCGAGGTAGGGGCTGCAGTGGTGATGGCAGCAGGTGTCGGCGGCGGCGAGAGGGAGAGCGGTGGCGATGCACTGAGCAGGGATGCCAGCGGCGGCTGCCAAGGGGAGCTCGCAGGAGGGTGGCCGCTACGTTCTCTCCCCCTTTCTCTCTCTTCGGGGCCAGGGAACTATGTGGAGTCTCTCTCTCTCTCTACTTCCTCTCCCCCTACCCTTTTATTATAGCGGTGTGAGAGGTAGTAGTCATACTAGGAAGTAGAGTCCATGTTATATTTAGACATGGACAAGTTCCCTTCCCTATTTAGATGTCAGACTCTGGACCCGACTAAGAGAGAGGGAGAGAGGGTGCCCCACTCAAGGCAGAGTCCAAGCCTGACTTGGACATTAAAGGGAAATTCACCACAATCCCACCGCAGGTGGGTTCCTAGTTTGGGCCGGCCATGGGACATCCAAGTCCGGGCAGGACTTGGGCCCCGCCCTAATGGGTTGCCCTTAATGGGCACTCAATTAATGGGCTTTAGGCCCAAATACTAACACTATGGATATGTTTGCTTGTTGTTTTCAGCCTTAGTACATCATACTTTTCAATGCAATTGCTTTTCCTACCATCATATACTAGTAAATAATAATAATAATAGCTTTAGAATTTGGTATGATGATCTAGCTAAGTTTGTGTGTCTATCTAAGTTGTGCTATATCCACTGCCCCGGCTGTATGGCACTTGGGATTTTCTGAGCTTTCCATTTGCGACCCTGCGGGAGAGACGACGCAAGAGAGGAGAGAGGCACGTCGACCCTGTGGGAGAGTCGACGCGAGAGGAGAGAGTCACACCGACCCTGCGGGAGAGACGACGCGAGAGGAGAGAGGCACGCCGACTCTGCGGGAGAGACGACGCGAGAGGAGAGAGGCACACCGTCCCTGCGGGAGAGACGACAGGAGAGGAGAGAGGCTAGCTTGATGAGAGGAACGAGGGCGAGTATCAAATAAGAATAGCAAAGGGATGGACGGTCACCCTTAGGCCACACAGAATTTATACGACCGCCTCTAGGCCGTATGTATTAGTTGGGCGGTCTGTAACCGGCCGTAGGATGTAATGGGCTTTAGCATATAGGCTGCATGAATCCAGAGTTGTGCGGCACACCATTGGCCGTCCAAAATAGAAGGGCAGTCTATCGTTAGACTGCCCAACCCACTACACAGGCAGTCCGATCGGGACTCTCTTGGAGAGTCCTAACCCGAGGTGTTCTACCTCAACTCGACCCAAACACTACCCAAACCCTTTCTAGGCTTATCCCAACTCAATCCTAATGGGTTTAGACCTCTAGAACAAAGATCTATATAAGAAGGGGGGCAAATTTGTGACTCATTGTTCTCCTCTTTCTCTAGCCCTCTAAATCTTTATTTCCTTTGCCAAAACATCATGAAAAGGGCCCTAGGAGGGAGTTCCAAGGGAGGGGCGAGTTACGAGGGGCCGAAGTCGGCCAGAAAGGAGCGTGAGGTGCTCCAACGACTGACTATAATTCCTCGCCACCTCAGTTCTAGTCCTTCGAGAGAGGTATGCTGTGATTTTATTTCAATTCAATTCTGGTCTTTTCTTAACGTTCTTTTCCCTCTTTTCCTCTCCCCCCTTTTTTTTCTTTCTCCTTCAGCTCCTTCCTGGCTCCAAGCGCTATTCCACTTTGAAGTGGATGGCCCCGATGATCCGAGCATTACCTTTAAGGGTGACCTACATCCTTAACTCCTAGCGCCTACGCCCTTTTCTAGTCTTAGGCAATAACTACCCAAAACTATCCTTGGATTGGCATAGCATCTCGGCCTTAATAGAGACCTGGCATCCCCAAACCCACACCTTCATGTTGCCATCCTTTGAGGCCACTATCCTGTTGCAGGAGGTAGAGACCTACTTCACTTTTCCTAGGTCCAAGGTGGGAGAGGAGGATTCAGTTTGTCACACCGTCGTCCCTATAGACCCAGTCACCATCCTAGGGGGGTTCATACTAGATAGCAGGGAGGTCCGCACCTTCATAGGCCTGCACCACATCCATCTCCTTCCCCTTAGCCAGTGGGTAGTAGAGCATTGCAGGAATAAGTGTGGGAGGGATGAGGCCATAGCCAAGGCTGCGTCCATATGTTTGTGTGGTGCCATCTTATTCCCCTCAGTCGACCATGTCCTAGATCTACCCCTTCTTAGCACTATTAGTGGCCTGTGGCAGGGTCTCTCCATTTCCCAGGCCGTCCTTGCCTATCTTTATGAGGGCCTCACCTCAGCAGACTTAGGAGGTCCGCTGTTTGGTTCTATGATTCTTTTGGAGTGCTGGATGGGGGTTAGGATGAAGTTCACCCCTAGGGAGGATGCCGACACGACTAGTCGGATCTTCGGGAGCCATCCCCTCTTCTTTATAGGTGGCGCCTTCAGGTTCCCTCCGCAGGTTGAGTATAGGACATCAGACATGAAGACCAGGGACAAGTGGCGACAGTACCTTAGCAGGCTACCCCTGGAGCGGTTCGTGATGCGCCCCAGCTTCCTGCTTGATACCGACATCAGACTGCCTAGAGGGTGGGGCTTGGACTTGAGGCTCGTGGGCGATACAGTGCTGGCAATGTACAGCCCGCATCTGTGCTATCTACAGGTCGGGATGCCCAGGACTATCCTACCACCCCTACCCCACCTTCCTGCACTACAGACGAGGAGGATTGGTACAGAGGAGGATGAGCAGACGGTCAGGAGCACCCTGATCATGTGGGGAATCAGCAGGGTCGCGTGTTGGGCTTTTGGCAGAGGTGTGCAGTGCCCGCGTTGCGGGAGTAATCTGGTCTGGATGCCAAACCCTCCATACAGGCGGTTGCTTTGATAGTTGATGATGTGACTGGGCTGGATGCCAATGTTGATGGCGAAAAGAGGCCAGGGGAGCCTGGTGTAACAATGCTTCTGGCTTTGTCGCCTATGTCTGGGGCCGTCTTTTGTACGACGGGCTTTGTTGATTCTCTTAGAAGGGGTAGCTTATGGGAAGATGGGACTGTCATACCCATTACGCCTCGTGGGGCGGCTGGCGAGTGGTGGAAGGCAAGTTGTGACTCCCTTTCACCATCTGAGGTTGCACTGGCGGGAGCCATGTCTTGCCCCTAGAGGTGGACTTGTGGACTGAGATTTGTGTTTTCTCAGATTTTCCACCTTGTCTATGTCAAGGAGTGCCACGAATATTTTTCACTCCTCGGCCTGTTCCCCCGTGAGCCTGGCTGTAGCTGATGATGCGGCGTAGGGGGTTCAAGGCTTTCGAGTTCTAGAAACTGGAGGGCCACCTATCCCTTGGCATCTGGGATTGCTGGTTGGCGATGAGATGATCTCCGCTCTGACCGGGGATTTGTGGTGAAGCCTACGGTTGGCTGTTAGTGGCCCACCATTGCTGTGGTGGTTGATTTTTCTTGGGGGACGTTGGCATCATTTGTTAACTGCCTATAGGGGTGCATAGGGCAGGCTGAGTATTGACCGCCCTATGGGGCAGACTGGTCGCACTTCTGAGGCATTGTAACTGGAGCTGTGTCATGGACTTGCCTCGATGAGGCGTACTAGTCCATTGTCGATGAAGACCTACCACAGTTAGGAGTATTGTCCTAATGCTACTAGAGGTGAGACTCGGTGAGGCATGTGAGCCTGGTGTTGTTGGGGGTCGGCCCTGGCAAGGGTCGCTAACCTGGAGTTGTTGGTGGTCGGCCCTGGCAAGGCGTGTTGACCAGGCGTTGCTAAGGGCCTGCCTCAAGGAAGCGTGTCAGCCTGAGCTTGTTGAAGACCCGCCTCGGCGAGGCGTCTCGGTCTGAGATTACTGGAGACTTGCCTCGGAGAGGCATCCTGACTTGAGGTTGTTGGAGATCCGCCTCGGCCAGGCGCCTTAGCTTGAAGTTGCTGGGGACCTGCCTCGACGAGGCGTCTTGGCCTAAAGTTGCTGGATTTGCCTCTAGAGAGGCGCATTGACTTGAGATCATATTCGACCGGCCCTTGCAGTGTATGGCCGAATGTTGATGTTACCGACTGACCGTCATGGTGGAATGACAGAAGTCGAGGCGTGCGCCCCCTGAATAGTACAATGACCACAAATGATGTTAGACGCATAATCACCAAAGTGTGGTGGATGGTACCTGTTAGTGTGCTGGTTGATCACCGAGGTATATCGATAGGGAATTTTGCTCGACTGATCGCTGAGGTATATATTGCCTGGGAGCTAAGATCGGCTGATCGCTGAGGTGCCGCTGACGAGATTGTTGTTGGCTGGCCATTGAAGCGTAATGGTCGAAGAGTGTGATAGACCTTACCCTCGGGGGTGGGCTGGTCTAGGGTTGCTATGGACGGGCCTTCGAGGAATGTCCGTCTGGGAGGCATCTTTACTAGTTCATGTGGTTGTTGTTGTATGTTCGCCTGCGAGGCGAAGTGACCTATTATTGGCAACTGAAAGTTGAAGGCTGCGAGCTAGGTGTTTAGACTGGAGACCCGCTTGGCTAAGACATGTTGGCCTATTGTTGGAAACTGGAGGTCAGAGGCTGGAAACTAAAGGCAAAGATTTGAGTACTGGGACTGGAGATTGTAACTCAGATATTGAAGGTTGAGTACTGGGGCTGGGAACTAGGAATCGGAGGCTAGGAGCTAGATGTTGGTACTGAAGACTGGGATTTGGAGGTAGGTATTGGGACTGGTGACTGGGTACTGGGGCTGAGAGTTAGGAGCTAGAGACTAGAAACTAGATATTGGATATGGAGGTTAGAGTTTGGATAGTAGAATTCTGGAAAACACAGTGGCAGATTGCAGCTGATCAAACAAATCATCGACTCTTGGCAGTGGATATTTATTCTTGATCGTAGCCTGATTCAACTGCCTGTAATCGATACAAAGCCGCAGACTACCATCTTTCTTTTTTACAAACAGGACTGAAGCACTCCAGGGAGAAAAGCTGGGCCTGATATAGCCTTTTTCAAGCAACTCAAGCAATTGTGCTCGCAATTCTGCCAATTCGGCTGGAGCCATATGGTACGGTGCCTTAGCAAGAGGTGTTGTACCTGGAATCAACTCAATCACCATTTCTATCTCTCACTTTGGAGGTAAGCCTGGTAACTCATTAGGGAAGACGTCGGGAAACTCAAAAATCACTAGTATACCACTGACATCCTGCTGTGATGCCTCAAGAGCAACCACTAAAGTTAAGAATCTCTGACACCCTGCATTAAGTAATCTATAGGCTCGAATAGCAGAAATAATTAAATGAGAGGAATGTGATCGAATACCTTGGAAATTAAATGCTGACTTCCCAGGTGGCTGAAAATAGACTTTCTTACATCTGCAATCAACCATAGCCCCATACTGCTCTAGCCAATCCATACCTAGAATGGCGTCATAATCTGCCAACTGTAAGGCATAAAGTCTCACCGGTAATTGCCGATCGCTGACCACAATAGGTGAGTCTTCAAGACATAATGGGGTAACCATAAAATCCCCAGATGGCAATTCAACAATCAAATCACACGCCATCTCGATCATGGGTTGCTCGATACATGCAATAAAATCCTCAGAAATGAAGGAGTGAGAAGCACCTGAATCAAATAAAACACGGGCCACACAACCAAAAACAGTAATAGTACCTTCGAAGAGGTTTAAAGCCACAGCCTCAGCCCGCGAGATATGAGTCACCTTGCCCTTCTGCTTTCTACTGGCAGCTGCGAAGGACTGGAAGGAGGATTCGGCCGAAGCTTGAGGGTGGATCTGCTGGAACTGCTGAGATGGCGGCGGTGGTGGAAGTGGAGGCCTGAACTGCGATTGAGACGGCTGAGATTGAGATGCCGGAGCAAATTGCACTGGGATTGCTTGCAAAGGACAGTCTCTCACTACTTGACCCGACTGGTCACATCGAAAACATACCATCGGTAGAGAGCACGGTTTGCCTGGGTGGCTGCCACCACACCGCGCACAACCCTTAAATTGGCTCTTAGCAGAATCCTGGCGTTGCTGGAAAGAAGGAGCCGACTACTGTACTGCACCGGACGATGCCTGCTGGTCAAATCGATTCTTGAACCTCTTCTTATTCTTAAATTTTCTGAACTGGGACTTGTCCGAAGAAGCAACACCACTGGCAGCTGGAGTGACAGAAGAAAAATCTGAAACAGGAGGCGGATAACCAAATGGAAGCTGAGCCGTCGACTGACCCGACACTGCTTGAGAAGGAGTCTGGGATCTCGCCAAGTCCAACTCCAATGCTGCTGCAGCCTGATACACCTCATTCATATTAGTCACGCGAGCAACAATCAATGGCTGCCTTAATTCAGCACGAAGACCACGAAGGAACTGCTCCATCTTCAAAGCTTCATTCGCCAGCACATGGGGCGCATAACGGCCCAATTCCATGAACCAGTTTCGATATTCGAGCACCGACATTCCTCCCTAGACGAGCTACAAGAACTGGTGCATTTTATCCATCCTGAGGTTAGCCGGACTAAAAGTAAGTTCAAATGTTGCGACAAATTCAGCCCACAAAATCTGTCAGAGTGGACGAGACTGAAAAGTAATCTCCCATTCCGTGTTCCACCATGTCAGAGCTGTGCCCTGGAGCTGAAAAGTGCCGAGCATCACTTTCTCATCTTCCGCGCATTCCATCGAGCGACACATGCACTCAGTTGCATCCAGCCAAACCCTAGCGGCATCAGGATCGGTCTGGCCTTCAAAAGTCGGTAGATGAAACAACAAAAATTCCTTCAAAGCACGTCCGCGACTGCCAGGCACATCCTCTTGAGCTGGAATAATGGGACTTGCGAGATCGGGCACTCTCTCTCACCGGCCAGCGTAGCTAAGAGCTAATATTGAATGAAAAGCACTGTAACTAGGGAAAGGGAGGAGTGCTTACTTGACCGGTTTGAAGAAATCGGTCCCGGTCGGAGACGTTGGCGCGCGGGGAAGCGTGGGGCTTACCCACGCCGCGGCGAGGATGCTTTAACCTGCTCAAAGGATTACACCACTACACCTCACACAGGAGGGGGATCTTGGGGTGGGGGTTAAATAAATTACACCCAAAACTACCTCCGCGCAGGGAGGGGCCTTCAGCCGGCCAAGCGGGGAGGGGAAAGATGAGGACACGCACTTCACGCAATGCCGGGGTCGATTCTGTCCCCTCTCAGGAACAAAGAATAGATGGTCGATGCAGGAATTCTTGCGGGAGCTCCCGGACTCCTTTGGAAGCAGGACTAGTGTCAAAACTTCGTGGATTGGCCCAGGAGGATGCTGAAATTTTGGCAGGAGCTGGGGAAGTCGTTGCCGGTCGTGGTGGAGCTGGAAGCAGGGACTCTGTTCTCTGACTCGGACCTTCTCAGCACTATAGTGTCTAGAAGATGAATCCACCACAAACAGTCCCGAACTCCGAACTTTGCACTCTTCAAAATTATTGCATGAAACTGCTGTCCTTCGTTGAATGCACAAAGACGAGCACATGAGGAAACCAAATCTACAATCAAAACTTCATTTGGCCAGGCATTTGCACTCTTTAGCATTTCACGGTATGTCAACAATGCTTCTTGTAACTGATCCACTCTTAAATACCCATCGACCATAGTAGACCAGGAGACCAGATCCTTTACAGGGATCCTCTCAAACAGATCTCTTGCCAAGTTGGTCAGACCATCCTTGGTATAGCCATTTAACATGGCATTCCAGGTGACTGTGTTTCGCTCTTGCATTCCATCAAAAACTGTTTCTGCTACTTCTATGCTTGAACACTGAGCATACATATGGACCAAATTTGTCGAAACAAGGACAAAAGCGTCAAGTCCATCTTTTATTGCAAGTCCATGCAACGTTCTTCCAGCCAGAATTGCACGCAAGTGGGAGCAAGCCGAGATCACACTCGACAAGGTGACCTCGTTCGGATTAACATCCTCCGTAACCATCGCGCGAAACACGCGAAGCGCTTCGACCGGCTGCTCGTTTTGGGTGAGACCCATTATCATGGTCGTGAAGGAGACGCAATCCTTATCCGTCATTGCATCGAACAGTCGCCAGGCATGACCCAACCGGCCCCTCTTCACATACATGACGATCATAATATTCCACGACGCAGTATCCAACGAACAACCTGATCGGAAAATGAACTCCGCATGATCGGCGCGTCCGCATTTCCCGTAGAGATTGATCAACCCATTACGTATGAAGACGTTGGAGTGATACATCCCAGCTTTCATGGCCAGGGCATGGATCTGCTCCCCAGAGGGGAGGGAAGAGGCGAAGGCCTTGAGTGCCGACACCAAGGAGAAACCCAGAGAACGGTGGTTGCGCGCCCCTCTGCCTTTCCTGAGCAGCGCAACCAGGTCCATCTCCCTGTCCCCGGTGGAAGATACCCATCTCGCATTCGACCTGACGAGCCAACCATGAGACAGCAGAGAGGGCACGCGAGAGATGGCACGGCCTCGCGGCTGGGCATGAACCATGAGACGGTGCCAGGGTGGAGAATGATTGCCAATCTGCGACTGCTCCACATCGAACGGCAGCTCACGGGGTCCTTTCTCCCTGTCCTCCCTCCTCTCTTCCTGCTTGCGGGACTGGTCAACGTTGTTCGTCCGAAACAAGTTAAATAACTGACAGCGTTGGAGTCCCGTTTGGATGCAAACTTAACAATAAAATATGAATTGCGCTATCACAAACACAATTATTATAAACCAGAACAAGAGAAGAAGGCGGTTGAGTTTGCTACTTTGAAGCAGTAGAATTTATCTATGGCGGAGTATGAAGCTCAATTCTCTAGACTCTATCGTTATGCCACCCACCTGATATCGACGGAGAAGATGAAGGCGAAGCATTTCCTCAATGGACTGAAGTTACATTATATTAATCAGTTGGCACTGATGGAGATTCAGACTTATGCAGAGATGGTAAGGAAAGCTCAAGTTCTGGAAGATACGTAAGAAATGGCGGAGAGGATCTGTGGGAAGAATGTTAAGAAAGAACAACCTACTGGTTCCAGGAGTGTCAAACCCGTTAATGGTAAGAAGAGTCCCAATGGTGGGTCTGGTTTGTAGAAGGGCCAGATACTGAAGAATGATGACAAGAAGCCTGGCCTGATTGTACCATTCAAGGGCGTGTGCAAGTATTGTGACCGTCCAGGTCACTAGATGGAAGAATGCTGGCATAAGTTGGGCCCATGTTTGCATTGCGGGAGTAGGGATCACTGTATTCCCGAGTGTCCCCTTTTATCTGACCAAGCTACCCCGACTAAGCCTCAAGGAATGAAGAAGCAGCAGGGCAAGCTCCAGACCCTACAGGAAGATGAAGCAGGAACCACTGAGAAGGGTGGACTCATTGAAGGTACCCTTATTATTCATGACAAGCTAGCATTTGTTCTCTTCGATACCAGTACCACTCATTCTTTTGTTTCTTGAAAGTTTACTAAGTCTTTAGCCGTGAAGCCAGTCTTGATGAATTTTTCGTTAGAGATTTCAACCGCTATTGGTTCCGGTTCAGCGATTAAGTATTTTTATCCCTCTATTAAGGTCATGATTAATGAACAGAACTTGCCAACTGATTTAGTTTGCATGGACATGAAAGATTATGATGTGATATTAGGAGCGGATTGGTTGGCTAAGCATGAGGCCAATGTCCATTGTAGCTCTAGTTCGGTGTCCTTTTCTGGATACCCTAGAATTTCTTTTGTAGGGGTTCGGCACCATAAGTCCGTGCTACTTATTTTGGCCCTTCGAGTTGATAAGTTGATGAGAAGAGGATGTCAGGCTTTTCTAGCCTTTGTTTATGTGACTCCTGAGAAGAAGATTGAGATTAAGGATATTCCTGTTGTCCAAGATTTTTCAGATGTTTTTCCTAAAGAATTGTCAGGACTTTCGCCTGACAGGGAAGTTATCTTCTCCATTGATTTAATTCCTGGCACAAACCCTATTTCTAGAGCTCCTTATCGTATATCTCCTGTGGAGCTGAGGGAATTAAAGCAACAGTTAATGGAATTGCTTAAAAAGGGGTTCATTCGTCCAAGTACATCCCCGTGGGGAGCTCCTGTATTATTCATCTGGAAGAAGGATGGTTCGATGAGGTTGTGCATCGATTATCATCAATTGAACCAGTTGACTATCAAGAACAAATATCCATTGCGAAGGATTGATGAATTATTTGATCAAATAGCAGGAGCTCAGTATATTTCTAAGATTGATCTTCGATCAGGTTACCATCAGTTGCGGATTAAGGATGATGATATTTATAAGACAGCTTTCTGTAGTAGGTATGGGCATTTTGAATTTGTTGTGATGCCTTTCGGATTAACGAATGCACCTGTAGCTTTCATGCAGCTGATGAACGATGTGTTTCGGCCCTATCTTGATTAGTGGGACATGGTGTTTATTGATGATATCTTGATTTATTCTAAGAGTGAGGAGGAGCATGTTGAACATTTGAGGATGGCATTGCAACTATTGAGAGACCATCAGCTATATGCCAAGTTTAGTAAGTGTGAATTCTGGCTGCAAGAGGTGTCCTTTCTAGGGCATATTATTACAAAAGAAGGTATTTCTGTTGACCCTTCTAAGGTAGAGGCAGTGAAGAATTGGGATAGGCCTACTAGTGTAACTGAAGTTAGAAGTTTCCTAGGCCTAGCAGGTTACTACCGAAGGTTTATTAAGGATTTCTCCAAGATTGCGGTGCCTTTAACAAGATTAACCCGCAAGGAGAACCAGGTTTCCAAGTCTAAGATGCCGCCTAGATGGAGCTCTCGGCGTTCCACTCAAGGGGAAGCCAGCGGTCAGAGACAAGAGGCCCCGGCTCACCCACGGCAGGCACCGACACCTCGTCGTGCACCCCGTCCACCTCCCCAGCCCATCATCAACCCTCGCTTGGTTGATTTTCAGGAGGTGACTAAGATCTTCCCAGATTTATTTGCACTCTTTGCGGTTCAAGACGGATGGAATGACTTTGTCTCCAGATACACTAGGTATTATCCAAACCTAGTCTAGTAATTTTATGGGAATTTAGTTGAGAGGAATGGAGGACTGTTTACAGTTGTTCAGGATATTGAGATTCATATTGCACTTGACCTCTTTCGGCGTGCCTTAGGAGTCTCAATCTGGGGTGCCGATATGTCTTTTGGACATGGTGAAATGGAGAATACATTCATTGCTATGACAGGTTGTGATTATATTCGTGGTGTGAGTAACTTAATCTGGCTAAACACCAATTATTTTTCACCACTGCAGCGTGTTCTAAACCATATGTTCACTACATTGATTTATCCAAAAGGTGGGAGTAGAAATGAAGTGACAGAGGTTTAGAGGTTCCTCTTTTACCATGTCATGAATGGGAACTCAGTGAATATGGGTCGACTCATGACTGATTTGATTGACTCATGCCGAACCAACTTGGGGCGATCTCTACCTTATGCATCACAGTTGGCAGGAGTCTTTATCTATGTTGGGGTAGATTTGGCAGGTGAAATGTCCATTCAAGTTGGCCAAGATGATATCTATAATGAACACAAGATTTTTTCAGATCTTAGATATTACTGGGGTGAAGATGGTGAGCTTACCAGGGATGTTCCCACCTATGCAGAACAATTTGCAAATGATGAAGAACCACAGCAGCAGTAGGATCATGGGGATGCACTGCCTCCAGTTCAAGCGGAGGATCAGCCTCTCCCACCTTCACCTCATCATATGAATCAGGAGATGCCACCTCCTCCACAATTCTTTCACGGGGAATCCTCTACTAAGGCTGCTGGTCATCCCACTTGGAGGGATTATGAGGCTCTTGATAGACGTGTCTTAGGTATGAAAACTCGGATTGACTCCTCCCTTGGGCGACTAGACACATTCATGGACACTATGACTGGACGGATGGACTCTTTCACTCATGCTCTGGACTCTATCTCCACCCACATGGCCACTCTCACCTCCAGTTACGAGGACACTAGTGAAGCTTTCTGGCTAAACAACCGTGCACTTCTCAGCATCAATGCATAGCTGAAGCATCACGATCGTGTTCTACATTCCATTGAGAACCGTCTTCCTCCACCTCCTGCTCTCGCTCCTCATGTTGATAGCTCCAGTGATGATGACGATGATTCTCATGATGATGCTCATGGAGGGACTCTGGATCACCCCACTCCATAGCTGCTCTTGTGTCTCCTTCATGTCATTTCTGTTCCACGTCTTTTGTATTCCACTCCCTATTTTGATGATGCCAAAGGAGGAGAAGTAGTTATGCAGGTCTTATATAGTTTATGCATGCATGTTTGTTTGTTTGTATGAATGAGTGTCATTTGCATTCCTTTGCATTTTGTGAGCTTGCACTTTGTGATTTTGTGAGTCATGAGTCCTGTGAGTCCTTGCATTTTGGGTTGTGTTCTCCTTGTACGGAATCAATGTAATAAAATGATACTATGAATGATAATGCACTTTGTATTGGCACCTACATTGGTTCTACCTTTTTATTTCATCTCAAACATTGGGCATATATGAATAATTGAATGAATGATTGAAATGCATTTTGATGGATTGCATGAGTTGGATTTGCCTGATGAATTTGATTCCGGTTTGACACGTTTATGCACTTTTCTTCTCGTGTTTTGCTATCATCAAAAAGGGAGAGATTGTTAAGTCTCTCTAGATGATTTTGATGATAACAAAACTCAGAATTGAGTTTCCATCTCATGCCGTGTCAATGCAATCAAAATGTGGAATGAGTGTGTTTTAAAATCACTTCAATTGAGGAACAATTAAGGAGGGCCACAAGCCCGTGGCCTCGTCCTCCTCCTCAAGTCAATCCCCTTCATGCATTTATGAATCAAATCACTAAAATGGAGAAAGATTGGAAGGAAGGAAGAGCCGAAGATGGCATTAACAACACATGTGAATAAGATATTTTACCAAGTTCTAATGATCGAGTGGACGCCGTCCGCCCACCACCTATACATCCCACTCATTCACATGGCCCTCTACCTCCGTATTTGCCCCCACAAAATCATCCCCAACATTATGGCTAATGTGACACACCCTTGGACATAAACAAGTAAGCACAATTCGCAAGTCGAATGGGCCGATATCGGTGGCCAACTCAACCGGCACTCACCCAAACCCGGGGGTAACTCGACGATGTCGAGTCGAGGTCGTGAGGGCAGGGCCCTTGCTGGTAGAGGGCCAGAAAGGCCAAGGGACTTCCCAAGGGTACGGAGGCCCAATTCAAAGGGGCCGACCGGGTGCCAATGGGCACGGGTCACACTCTCTCCCACGGCGGCCACTCAAAGCAATGGAGCTTGTGGACCGGGCGCTCACTCTCACGGACCAACAAAGCTTATGAACTAATATTGAAGGAACATGGCATCCAAATGAGAGCAAGGGTAGAGCACTTACTCGACCGATTTGAAGAAATCGGTCCCATTCAGAGACGAGGGCGAGCGGGGAAGCGTGGGTTCCCCACACACCGCGCCAGTGTTGCTTTGACCTGTTCAAGATTTTACATCACTACGTCCCATGCAAGGGGGTTGAACTTGGGGAAGGAAAGCCAAAATTACATTCAAACACTACCTCCCACAAGGAGGGGTGGTAAGCCAGCCAGGCGGGGAAGGGAAGAGCTGAACTAGAGGCTAAATGGGCAGAAGATGCCAATTCTGCCCGCTCTCTGGAACAGGGGACAGACGGTTGATGTTGTCGCTACTGCGGCCGCTCCCGAGGTCCTTTGTCGACGAGACCAATGGCAAAACCTCCTAGGTTGGCCCAGGAGGACGTTTGAATTTTGGTAGGAGTTCTGGTGGCCGGCGTTGGTCGGGGCGGGGCTCTGAATAGGGACTCTGTTCTCTAGTTCCGACTATCTCAGCACCACTACAGTTGGAAGATGGGGTCACCACGGGAGCTCCTGAGTTTTGATTCGAGCGTGGATGGTGTCGATGGATTCATTGTCGAGTCCTCTTCGAATGGAGACCCACGGTGTTGTTGGTGGAGGTCAGAGTTGCCAGCGAGGTCCCGAACAGTGAACAGGGGTCTTCTCAGTCCCAGAGGGGATAGGATAGCGCACGGGGGAGAAAATTGAGAACTCAATGGTCCAGATGCCGAATGGGGTGCCACTTCTTGGCACTGGAATAAGACTTGTTATAGAAGCTCTCAGCCAAGTCTCGTCTCTAGACCTTCAAAGGGTTGGTTGTAGAAGCCTCTGCAAGTAGCTTCAGGTTGACTATCAAGAAGAAGAAGCACAGTTCGGGAAGATCATCTACTCTAGGCAGCCACAAACTCAGACTGGGACAAGACTACCGCCGTTGCGAAGAGGATAGGGAGATGCTTCAGACGGTGCCACTTGGGCTTCCAGCGACATCAGGATGAGGTCATGGCCGAATCATCAAGATATTGGTACTCTATTGCCGGCGAACTGGGAAGTGCAGGTTGGAGATGGGAGGTGGGAGATGAGATAAATGGGAAGGGAAAGGGAGTAGATGAGTGTGGAGGTAACCCTTGGCTATTAGGGGATCTGGGAGGTGACAAACCAAGGTGAAGGAGGGGGAGAATGGGGGTTATAAGGGGGTCTAGCAGGTGGTGGGAGAGAGAGCTACGAATTTGGTGCTGGGAGGGAGAGGGAGAGGGAGATCTCTCTCCCTTGGGGAGTCTAGGGCATGGGTGATGTGACACAACCTAGGACGTAAGCAAGCAAGCACTCACGCAACCCGAACGAGCCGAAGACGGCGGCCAACTCACACGGCACTCACCCGAACCCGACCTTTCTTCACATATTCTGATGATTTCTATTCTATTTATGAGCATGTATTAAATATTTTTCTTATTTTCTGAACTCTGAATTATCTTGCGTTGAACCATCTGCGTACGGTTGTTTGTGTGAAGTGTGTTGCATTTGTAGCAGCGTGTGTATGTGTGTAGATCCATTGTCAGATCATGTAGGAGGCGATGCCTCCGTGTGTTTGGAGTGTAAGCTCCGTGTGCTTCAGTTCGAAGCGAGTGGATCCTCACCATTTCGGTGAGGGGTGGATGTAGGGAGCACGTCGTGGTCTTGAACCGCCTAAAAAATCTGTCTCGCATCTTGTGTGATTGTAGTTTGCTTGTCTATCTTGTTCATATCAATCGTGTGAGAGCGGAGAGTTCGAGAGAACTTGTTCGTGTAGAGCGTTAATTTCATTTGATCATATTTCGTGTTGATAATTATCTTTATTCTGCTGCGTAAATTTTAAAAACTATCATTGCGCTTGGTGGGGACAATTCAACCCCCCTTCTTATCCACACATGCAACTAGGGACAACAGCCACAATAGTCGGCCATCAATAACTGTGAAATGTGATGCTCATCCTTGCGTATGGCAAGTGTTGGCATGGTCGTTGGGGAGGTGTTGGCGCAAGAGGAAATCCAAGTTTGGATCCATCCAAGATGGCTCATAGTCTATGGCGTTCCCCTGAGGGTTTGGCTCTTCAATACCGGGGGCCTGTAATTCTTCTATCAGGATAGCTCTCGAGTTAAAGGTAGTCATCGACGATGCCAGGTGAGAAAGGGCATCTACTCGGATGTTCTCTTCCCTCAGGATATGTACCATTTTGAAATGGGAGAATGTTGACATGGCTTCCTTCACCTTCTCAAGGTATTTCACTATTGTTCGCTCCCGAACTTCGAATTCTCCCCTGTCCTGGCTGGCGATGAGAAAGGAGTCGCTGTAGACCTGCAAGTTGGTCACCCCGAGGTGCTTCGCCATATGTAGGCCTGAGAGTAGTGCTTTGTACTCTACCACGTTATTGGTGGCTGGGAAATTGAAGCCAAGGACATACTGCAGCTCCACCCCTTCTGAGGACAGAAGGACTAGGCCTACCCTCCTGCCAATGGCACTGGACGAACCATCCACATAAAGCTCCCATGTTGGCCCTGAGGATTGCTCAGGCGATTCCTCCCCTGGAAGCATGCATTCAGCGATGAAGTTCACAAGGGCCTGAGCTTTGATCGTAATTCTTGGGTGAAACCTGATGCCAAACTCTCCCAGCTCGATGGCCCACTTGATGAGTCTCCCCGATGCATCTAGGTTCTGGAGGATTTGGAGTAGGGGCTGATCAGTAAGAACCATGATTAGGTGAGAGAAGAAATATGGTCGCAGCTTTCGTGCAGCTGTAACTAGAGCTAATGTGAACTTCTTCATTTGTGAGTACTGAAACTCTAGACCTTGGAGTGCTCGACTTACGTAGTAAACCAGTTTCATCACTTTGTCCTCTTCCCAGGCTAGCACGGTGCTCAGGGAGCTTGGGGTTACAGACAAGTACAAGAGCAATTGCTCCCCCTTCCGGGTCTTGGAGAGCACAGGAGGGGAAGTCTGGTACCGCTTTAGCTCTTCAAACGCTTGCTCGCACTCCTGATCCCTGTCGATTTCTCCCTTCCTCACCAGTGCCTTGTTTGCTTATTGTATGAGCCAAAAAATGGGTAGACACCTCTCCATGGCCCAAGACAAGAATTGAGTAAGGGCCGCTATGTGACCAGTGAGGCATTGCACATCTCGTACCCACTTGGGACGGTACATCTCTAGCACCACTCAGATCTATTCAGGGTTCGCTTCAATTCCCTGATGGGTTACAAGGAAACTAAGGAACTTACTTGACCTAACTCATGAGGCACATTTGTTCAGGTTGAGCTTCATGTTATACTACTAGAGCGTCATGAATGTTTTTGCCATGTCTTCTAGATTCCCGGTCTCTCTGGGACTTTTGATGAGTATGTCGTTAATATAAACCTCCATGTTTCGGTTGATCTAACCATCGAACATGTGATTGACAAGGCGTTGGTATGTGGGTCTAGCATTCTTCAACCCAAAGGGCATTCGCGCATAGTAGTAAAGCCCGTGATCGGTGACGAAGGCCATCTTATCCTGGTCAGGCTCATGTATGCTGATCTGATGGTACTCGGAGTAGGCATCCAGGAAACTCAGCATCCCATGCCCGACCGTGGCATCAACTAACTGGTCAATCTGTGGCATAAGGAAGCTATCCTTCTGAGTGGCTTTATTGAGGTCTGTGTAGTCCACACACATTTGTCATTTCTCGTTGCTCTTAAGGACTAAGACTACGTTGGCAACCAAGTCAGTGTACTGGGTAGGTCGTAGAAGTCCCGAGTGTAGCTTCTCACTCACTTGTTCCTTTATGATTGCCTGTCAGTCTCCCACGTTGCTGAACCAAGCAGTGGCTTGGATCTAGCCTCAACTGGTGGGTTATGACCTCTGGCGGGATTCCTAGGTGCTCGTCCTTAGACTAGGTGAACACATCCTGGTTTTCTACCATGAAGTTCCTGTAGGCCTCCTTCTCTTGCTCGGATAATGTGGCACCGATGTGGAGGGTCCTACTTGGATCTTCCCCCACCTGAATGAGGTACAGGTCCTCAGTTGGGGTACTACCACTGGGCCTAGGACCCACTATCCTGGCCTTCTTCTTGGGGGGGTTTCCTCAGTTGGCCTGTCTCGGGTGGAGATCAGGTAGCATCTCCTCGACTCGCCTTGGTCTCCTCGGGCTTCTCCTACTCCACGAGGAGTGGTGAACTTCAGCTTCTGGTGATAAGATGAGGGGACACCCCTCAGGGTACCGAGGATGTCTCTCCCAATTATGGCGTGGTACCCAATCATCTCGCGCACGACTGCAAAGTCTGCTAGGAATGTTACGTCTCTAGGCGTAACTCTAAATGTGATCGGCAATGATATGCGTCCCTCGGGGAGAATAATTGTGCCAAAAAAGCCATACAGGGGTGTGTGCAATGGCATTATTCGTGACAAATCTACACCCATAAGCACAAGGCAGTCATAAGAAATCACGTTGGGTCCACTCCCATTATCATCAGGGATTCATCGTATAATACATTAGTTGATGGTTGCCTAGACCACCAAAGCATTGGAGTGAGTAGTGGTTATACCTTCAAGGTTGTCATCCAAAAAGATGATCGGGTCTTTGAGGTGATCCCAAGTGGTGGACTTATGACGGCTTCCATTGCCTTGGTCCATGGTTAATGCATACCAACGACATCTTCTGGAGGTGTCTTTGCCTGATGCTGGCCCACTAGCGATCATCATGATCTCTTTCCCATTGGGTCAGTTGTCGATGGGCAGAGGGGTCCACTCTTGTTGTCACTTCTCTGCGGCCTTGACAATGAACTTATCGAGGATTCCTCACCGGATGAGGTCCCCGATCCCATCCTTGAGCTAGATGCAGTCAGTCGTTTTGTGCCCATGGTCATGGTGGAAGCAGCAGTACCTCCTCTAGCTCCTAGTCCTCGAGTTGGACTTCATCTTTAGAGGCCACCAGAGGAAGGGCTCCTCATGGATCTCCATGAGGATCTGCTCGGGTGGAGCCATCAGGGGCGTGTAGTGTCAGTATTGGCCCCTTTCTCTAGTCTCTAGGTGGTCGCGATGTTCTCAGTCACGCCATCCTCACTTGTTCTGCCGCACCGTAGGGAGTCAGCGGATCTCTTTCAGTCGGGTTGGCTAGTCTCGGCCGTACAACCTAGGGCCACAGTGTTCTCCCCGCAGCTAGCGTGCTTCTGAGGCAGGTGATCAGTGCTCATAATTCTATGATAATTCATGTCACACACATCACTTTAAGTGCACACAATTAGACAATTATGCCTATTTTATAGCTAAACTCAACCTCACATGAATCAAGTCTTTCACGTAAATTAACATAAATTGTGGTTAATCATTCAATAAAAAGGGGTTGAGAGTCCATGAGCATTAATTTCTTATTGCATAATTGAGAACATTAGAGATTTTTACGTATTCAATAATAATTTATATAGATTTCATTCAAATATTGTGTGTGCAGGACACTCTCGACGTTTGCTAGAAGGGCCAGGGGCAAAGCTGTCAAAAGAACCAAGCAGGGGTTGCCCTAGTGCACAGCTCCCTTTCTCTCCTCTTGTTGACCAAGTCAAAGCAAGTCGCCATGCCTTGTTTGTGTGAAGGGAGAAATAAGAAAGAATACTTATGGAATTATCTTGTGGAGAAATTAAAAGGATCCTTGTCCAATTAGGAAACTAGCGCAAGGAAGCCTTGTGTACTACAAATTCCCACCTAAGAGCAACCAACCAGAGCTTCGTCCCTTTTCTCCTCTTTCTGTTCTTTCTTTCAATTTTCTGTCTTCATAAGAGTTGTTCGATTTTCATAGTTCTACAACTTATTATTCTTCACCTTTATTGTTTCTATTTTTCTGATTTTCTTTTGAACCTCCGTTTTCTACAAGTTGTGTGTCAGCGGTTGCAGTGGTGGATTCCACTGGACGGGTAAGTTGTAATCCCCAGCGGTGTTGCAGAGCTTGTGTCTCTGGACGGGTAAAGCTGTAATTCCCCAGCGGACGCAAGCTGTGGATGGCGACGGCGAGGTGGTCGTGGCGGCATGAAACTCGTGAGATTTCGTGGAGGAACGAGGGTTTCTAAAAGCTTCCATCACGATTTCGACATCGATTCGGTGGAGTATTCGCTCCATTATGGTAGGGTGACGTTCCCTAGCTCCCCGCGCTTCATTTCCGTGGCTTCTAGCCTGTCGTGAGGCTGAGAGGGGCGTATTTGAGCGAGTTAGGGTAAAATCATGATTTGGGGAGTGATCGCCCAATCTAGCGATTCACCGCGTTTTTGGCCGATCTGAGGCCGTAGAATCATGCATAGGGCTATTGGGGAGCTTCCCCCTTGATTTTCTCCTCTCTCGTGGAGGTATGGGGGCGTGGCTGGCGTTTTTGGGCTTAGTTCGCCATTTTGCCTTCGGGATGACATAGCGATCGTCCCAGTGGCCGTTATGTGCATAACGCGCCCAGGGAGGTGCATTATTCTCCGTGGGTTTTGAGTCTGTCCTTCGTGGGTTTAACGGTCCCACGACTGACCGTTATGTTCAACATAGCGCCCCTGTGTTGGTGCGTTATGGGTTTCCGACCGTTGGTTTTCGACCATTGGGGGTCCTGGTCACATAATGCGCCTAGAGAGGTCTGTTATGACCATATGACGCCCCAGGGAAGGTGCATTATGCTCAATGCCCTTGCCTTCCACTTAACGCACCAGAGATGGTCCGTTAAAGTCTATAACGCCCCTAGAGGAGTGCGTTATAGTCTATTTTCACTCCGTGACATAATGCACCATGGATGGTCCGTTATGTACATAACGCCCCTAGAGGTGTGCGTTATGTTCCCTTTTGTGACTCGAGACTTGACGCACCTGTGTTGGTCCGTTAAGTACTATAACGCCCCTGGGCAGGCGCGTTATAGTCTGGTTACCGCTGGGATTGATGGACGGCCAGGTTGGACCGTCTTTCTCCCAGACGCGGCTGAGACTTAGCCGTGTATCCTTGAGCGGCCAATGATCGACCGTTCATCGTCTGAGACCTAACCGGTGGTTTCTTCCGTGCCGATTCGAGTCCCGGGTGAGTGGACCTCGATCCACGTGCTGACCCGTGGTCTGACTGATGCTAGGCATCATGTGGGGACCAGGTGTAGGGCACCGTGTGGGTCCCACGATGTGGCATCTTCGGCTTACGTCACCATAAGTTGGTGTTGTGCTAGGAGTGACCCTTGCACTCGTCTACCTCCGAAGTCATTTTTCGTGACTTGTGAGTCTATACTTCCGGTGACCCATCCACTAGTCATAGCTTCCACAGCACGCGTGTGCCGGCCCACTAGGAGCACTGATGTGGCGCATCCGAGACAGACGGTGAGTAGGCTGGTTACCGTAGGGCCCCCGCGTATTGCCGAGTCTGAGCTGGTGAGGGAATTACTAGCTAGAGGATAGACTTAAGGCGTATGGTCTGAGTGTGCACACGAGGCTGAGGGTTCGGACCCGTGCTGACGAGCGCGACCTCAGCTAGTCCTTGTTCATGGTACTTTGGTTACTGTGTGTGTCTGAGTCTTACGCCTGGGGCGTTGTAGCTAAACACTTGTGACGTGGTGTAAGACAACAGGGGACGCATCCGGTCATTCTTCTAGTGGCAGGTGCTCCTATCTGCTGGCAGGTGTGGACTTGAGTTTTGACGGACCGAGGTTCAGTAGTACGATACTGTTAGAATAGATGATTTTCTCATTTATTTATTCCCGCTTGTTGGTTCTACCGCACTCCTGTTAGGTAGGGTACTTTTCCTGCTTTCTTGCACCCTACTTTATTTTTCGTGCGAGGTAGGGTTCGAGGGATCCCTACTGAGCCAGTGAATGAGGCTCATCCCCTGCCTATTTTCACCGTGTTTCAGGCGAGGCCGGCACTTCAGGTGGTGCGGCAAGTGTTCAGCGTGGTTTCAGTAGCCGAGGTTAGTGCCAATTGCCAGAGCCGGGGTATGCCCCGTGTACTTGTACCTTTCTTTCAGTTGACTGTACTTTTATTTGGACATGAGATGTACTAGACTCCAATATGGAAGCCATCTTCATAACCATTGTCGTCAACTGACGACGTCATCTTTCTTTCTTCTTCTTCTTCCACTGTCATTGGTGGGCAGTAGTCTTCTCTGACTGCGGCCGCTTGCATCAGTCGTTGTTGTCCCAATGAGGGGTTGCCTAGCCCTCGGAAATAATTCTTGACCAAGGCGGTCATTTCTTCTTGACCCCGTTCTTGATGTAGCACGGGGGACAGTTGTCGACCTCCCACAGGAGGGATGTAAGCAAACCGAACCCGATCGGCCGGTTGCTGAAATCTTCGTCCCACAGCAGGGACATTGGCTTGGCGGGCGTCGGCCCGAAAACTTGCGTGGCGCGGAGGGTCCGCAACCAATTGTTCTTCCTTCAGGGGCAGGCCCCTTTCCTTCCTCACTGCCGCCCCGTCACGATCCGGACGGCGACAAACATGTGCAGCAGTTGGGTGGCTAGGCTGGACCCTCTTAGGGACCCAGACCTGCTTAAATTTCTTCGGCCTCGGGGCCAACTTCTCCTAGCCGTAGCGGCCGACTTCTTCTCTTTCCGCCCTTCTTCCGGCAAGGGTTTGATAGGAATTGCGGATAGGGATGGCGGGGATGACCCGATCAGGGGCTATTCGTGCGTCGCGCCCATCGAGGAAGACGCGCACGCCACCAATCATCATAGATTTACCGGAGTGGGAGAGGGTTCTGGTAACCACTACAGTACTCCTTCGGAAGCCCTTGCGTTGGCGTCCTCCGGAATTCTTGTTGATGAGAGCGGGGCGGGCCCCAGGGACAGCATAGTGCACCAGGCAACTGGCGACCAGGGTTGGACTCTTGGGCGAGTTCGGGCAGCACTGAGCCTCCAAGGACTCGATCTTCTTCACAGCTTCTTTGGTAGGCTCCGAGGGCTCTACCTCCAGCATATCAACGAAGGCCAACCCCAAGAAGTTGGGGAAGCCGACAGCAGCAGGGAAGGTGCCGAACACCGTGGGCACCGCCAGGTACCCCTGCGCGTGAGCAGCGACAATCGACGGGCCGAAGCCGACGCCGGTTAGTCCAGTCATGGTTGTCATCACTTGCCTGCGAAGATAAACAACACCACGATTAGTAACCTTTGGGAGGGCCTCGACAGCCCAGATGTCCTGGCAAAGAGATGAAAGGTGACACAGGTCCCACCAGGCATGCCAGACTGTTCACGATGGGATTTATTTTATTCCTATCCTCTCTAATCTCTCTAATTAATTCAAGAGAATTAAATTGATTAAAGATTTTGGAGGGTTTATTTGGTTTATTAATGCGTCGATCGACTAATTAATTAACTGGTAGTTAACTGATTGATTGACTGCGTAGGCGTGCCAGTCACGTGCGTGACGAATTTATTGTGCGCTCATTCTGACCCGTGTCGGGCGAGAGTGAGGTTCGGTCGGGACCAGCAGTCTGCTATACCATAAAGGCTGTAGCGTTAATTACATCCCCCACGAGGAGGGAAAACATTTGATTAATTGCCGAGATAGAGGGCTGTCGAGGCCGGAATAAAGGATGCACACGAGCAAGCAAGATAGTATAATCTACCGTGCACGGTTTAGTAAGGCGGAACCCTCGATACGAGGCGAAGGATATGGGTCCCAAGACTGCCATCACGCATAACAGGAGCTTTCTGTCGGGCAACACCCGACCTTCAGCTAATGTCATTTGATATACCGAGAGTTCGCGCACGCTAGCATGCATTGATGCGGCATGAATGCTTAGATCGGAACATGCTAACGAAGTGATGAGATTAGCTAATTCAGGCTTGAGAAAACCAATTCATTCAATTTATTGACCAAAGGATTTATTTAACTCCATTATTAAAGTTATAAATCACCCCGAAAGCGAGGAGGAGATCAAGACGGCACAACGACGCGATTCGGGGCGAAATCGGCATGATATGCGTAGGAAAAGAGTTAAAGCGGCGTTGTGAAGCGTAGGAATAGGTTAAACGGCGCCACATGTCGTAGGAATAGGGGGGTCTTAAAACGGCGCTTAGCTAAATCTCTATAATTCCAAAGAAAATGACAAAATGTTTATTTCTCAAGAACCTTACTTTCTAAATGGTCGAAAACCGTGCAAATTGGGACGCCATGCAACAAACTGTTGCGGGTCTCACCCAGGCCCTGCAAACGGCAATTGAAGCTGGCACGCGGGCAGGCGTCGATGATTTACACATAAACTTTCGGAGCATGAACCCTCCTCGGCTCTCAGGATCATCCAACCCTGACGAGGCCAAGAACTGGATCGATGAAATGGATCATCTCTTCAATGTCATGCAGTGCATGGACCAAGAGAAGGTCCTATTGGCCACATTCCAACTCAGCAAAGATGCTCGTACATGGTGGAAAGCCACCTCGGCTCATCTGAATAATGTACAAATTACCTGAGAGGAGTTCCTCAAGCTCTTTTGTGAAAGTATTTCTCGGAGCACTCCCGGGAAAGAAAGGCAGCCGAATTTGCCTCTTTAAAGCAAGGCATGGTGATGGTGGTGGGGTATGAATTACAATTCTCAAGGCTAGAGCCATATGCTCCACATCTTATTACTACGGAGCTTCTCAAAGGCAATCGCTTCATGGACAGTTTAAGTCTCATCTTTGTTAAGCAACTTGGGCCTTAAAATATCCGTACATACACGGAGATGATCCATAGAGCCCACTTATGTGAGTGGACCCTTGAGAAGGTTGAGAAGTTCAAGGGCAAGGGAGAAGAATCTAGCCAGAAGCATGATAAGCAAGGAAAGAAAGAAGAAGAAGAGGAGTTTAGCCTCACGAGAGCCTACCAATCTCATGACAACAAGAAGAGGTCTCGCAATGGGAATGGTAATGGGAATGGCAACGTAAAAACAAAAGAGTTAAGGAAGAAGAAATGCAAGTCATGGCGGCTTGCATGTTTTGTGAGAAATTCGGTCCTTCGGTAGAAGAGTGGGCACGTCGGCTTCCTTTCTTCTTCCTTCATCCTCCAATTAAGGTAGGTGATAGCAAGCCAAACCCTAAGTGTAATATATGGTTGGAAGCAACATCTCGTCCTCTTTCTATTGATCTAAAAAGCCCTAAAAGTTGTGTAGTATCCTACGAGAATTTTAGATTTGAATGGAAGCATGTCGTAGTTAGGGTTAACCTTGTTCTTCCCTGTTCTAAGTAGGGATTTCAGGTACTAAATATTTAATTGATCATGCTAGTTTGTAGAACTTTCCGTGCTCTTTCCATTGATTGCAAAAGTCCTAATGTTTATGTTGTATATTGTGTGTATTTAATTGTTAAAGTTAACCCTAGCCAACTCGCCGGAGATGGGCAGGGCGAAAGGGGGCAGCAACCTATTTTGATTTGTGCGGCCTCACGATAGACTGCCCAACCTAGATGGGTGATAGATCCTTAACCGTACATGTGTTTAATCTTTGATACATTTTCTGGGAAGAGCGGCAGAACCCCAACCGCCCTTCTGACAGGCGGCCAAAATCAGACCACACATCTCGCCCAGTGACACATTACCGACCGCTCATCTCCAGTAGGCCTTCACACCTGAGGGGCATGAACGGCCTATCGTGCGACTGCCGAGGAAGATGATGCTGCATTGCTAATCATCAAAACTACACAGTACAAGACAGCTAGCTATAAAACCAGAGGAGTCCTAATAATCTCCCCCTTTTTGATGATGGCAACCAGGTGATTGCAATAAGAAGATGGTATAGCAACCCAGGGAGCAGCTCACTCTCCCCCTTTGCCATAAGTAAAAAGGATAGAAGAATGAAGCAAGGTGATGGTGGAGGAAAATAGACTAAATGCCAGACTATGCAGTGATTCAGAAGATGAGTAAATTAGAAGCAAATATCAAGGTGGAAGAATCATGCAAGTGCATTCATGAGAGAATTCAGGTGTAATCAGTGATAGAAGGTAGAGTAAAAGCACTGGCTTCCTGAAATAGGGTTGTAGACTCTATTTTATATCAATGAACCTAAGTCTCATAGCCTTCATAGACTAAGTCAAAACAATACCTTACTACTACCCAACAACGAACCCGCGGGGTTCCGCAGATATTAACATAAAAAAAATTACTAAGAAGCGCGCGTTCAATGTTGTGATCACCAGGGGCTGAAAGCCCCGAATTGAATGATCGCTTCGCCTCATAGGGATGACGTGGACTCCTTCTTCCTCTTCTTTCGAGCTGTCGAAAGAAGAGAGCTTTTCCAACTGGTTACCCTTGCAAAATAACAAACACGAAAACAACAACTTAATTAGAACAATCTGAGATAAAAATAACCGGCTAACAATATAAATAATATATTAAAAATACTGTAAATTAACAAGGGTGAAAGAAGGCTTATTAAGGAGCCGTTGGAGGCTCGGTGAGCACGGCGGGGGCAGGCGGAGGGATGACGCGGCTTCACTCGCGTACTAGAACACGGGGGGCTGAATGAGCCGAAGGCTCGGCTTTCTCTTTTGGCTAGGATGGGAAGTTGTCGGCCGTGGGGGGCTGGGTGCGATGGAGGGCGGTTTTGTGGAGGGAGGGAGCTAGCATGCTAGCAGGTGGTGGTTGGAGGATGGGGTGTGTAGGGAAGAAGAGAGGTAGGAGAGAGTGTTGTTGTTAAGAGAACTTACGTGTGTGTGTGTGTGTGTGTGTGTGTCTGTTTTTGTAGAGAAAGAAGAAGAGATATTTGCTACCCGTGAGATGGGAAAGTAAGTTAGAGAAAGAGTGGTAGGTAATGTGTCCTTGTAGTGAGAGAGATGTGTGAGGGGGTTTGGTGGAAGGGATAAGGTGGTATGGTGTGCATGTGGGGAGGTTGGGGGACATGATATTGATGGTTGAAAGAGAGATGTGGAGAGGGTTACGGGAGAGGGAGATGGGTGTGGTTAGATTAATGGATCCCTGACAGAGCAATGGCATGTATGTGCTGAGTATCTTGGGGTGTCTGGCCTCTAATCAAGGTGTCACCTCAAGTAGAAAGGGCTCTCTTATTGCTAACTCTGCTCTTAAGTCTAAGAGGCAATGACAGTCATCACACTCAGTAGCTGGGTCACTTCACCTGAGACGTGTTGTGCCTTATGCACAAAGGTGTTGCTAACTTAAGTTGCTCAGGAATTAAAAATGTGTAAATCAAGTTAAAATCTTGCAAAGTCTGTCAACTCATGTTCATGAAAAGTTGTTTAATCTCAATACTATTCCATGTAACTCACAAAGAAGCCATTGAGATTATATGTATAAGATGACAGATGATTGTTCTTGAGTGCTATCTGTTTACCTGGTTAACCTTTATTAAAACTTGCATTCAGATATGAGTACTGAGTTTAATTGACAAATTTGGAATACATCAAAATTAAATCAGATTACTCATGTTGGTTAATTCATAATCCCCTATGATAGGAGAGTATTTTTGCATTTGGATTCATTGCAGTGGTGTTTGCTTAGAATCTCTTAGGATCAGTTTCATATTTGACATCTTGTCCACCTGGATCGTTGCTCTTCATATTCTGTGGTATCAGTTTCTCTTGCTGCTTGAGCATTCATCGAAACTCCAGTGTCTTATCTGCCGCCACACCTTGGGGGTCTCCTCCACACTGTTGGAATCGTCCATCCTATTTCTAAGGGGGAGAACTCTGATTCATCTCATTCATTCAGGGGGAGCTTTCCTCTAGAGGGGTTAGACCTTACTGCTTTTGTGCTTGGATATTAGGTTGCTGCAAATCTCCTTGAGCTTACCCTTCACAGTGAGAGTGTGTCAAAGGAGGAGAAGACTTCTTTGATCTCTGTGCCTTTTATTTCTTTCTCGAAATGCATTCCCTACCACCCTTCCTTTTTGCAGTTGGCAAAGGGGGAGAGAATTTCTGAGTCATTGTCATTGCTGCCTTTTGCTGTTGGCAAAGGGGGAGAAGTTTAATATTCTGTGTGATTCTGTGTAAGCATTGGGGTTCATTAATTTCAGAATGTCAACTGAATTGATGCAATGACTCATAATATTGCCATCATCAAAAAGGGGGAGATTGTTGTGTCTCTATGATTTTGATGATGTCAATATTCATCAATCCCAAGCTAGCCATCCCCCGGAGCTGCGAGGTCCCACCCCGGACCCTCACCACCATCATTGTGTTGCCTACGGACACAAGTGTGCGCTTAGCGGGTGAGTCCGCTCGAGTGAAACTACCGGTCCGTGAGTTACTTGCTTGCTAGGTCCGAGGGTCATTTGGTCGGTCCCTAGGTTGTTTCACATCATTCTTCTTCCTCTAGAGAGAGGGTGGTGTCGAACAGCGTCGAGAGGATGTTGCAGGTGATGACGACCTCCTTTTCCTTCCTACTTCTGGGTCTTCTCTTTTTCTTCTTCTTTTCTACAGTAGTCGGTGGCTGCTCTTGAGGGAATTCACCCCACAAGGGAGGCTCTTGTTCTGCTCGGGCTTCCGCTTCGGGAACCAGCTCGAGGGTCTCAAACTCCTTCCAGGGGACATATTCTTTTAGCTCAATGGGCCAGATCTCGGGCTGCTCATAATCTTCAAGCCCATTGATAATGGCCTGAAGTCTCTCGACTGTCGGATTAACCTCCTTGTGCATTCACACCGGGATGTGCTCTTTCTTGTTGTAGGTAGGCCACCTCATGACCAGCCGAGGGGCCGTATCATGCCACACAGGGTTTACCAGTGGTGGTGGTGGCCAAGGAGTGACACCCCTCACATGAACCTCCGGGACGAGCCCGGGAGCCTATCTTCTCCTGTTCTTCTTAGGTGCAGCCTACCACCCGCTTTGGTCTTGAACTGGCGCTACGACGAAGGCCTTATACGTTGCGTGGGTGCTGGCCTCCACCCACTCTTTGGGTAATTCTTGATATAGAGATATCATGTTGACGCTGGAAGTCATGTTAGGCATCTCATGCGGCTGCGGAGGATCTACCTTATACTCCCCCATGTCTAGCTCCCCCTTCTTGATTAAGGACTCAATCACATCCTTGAAAACATAACAGTCTTCGATGGTATGCCCCAACATCTGATGGTAATGGCAGAAGCGAGGGTCATCCTTGTTCTTTAGGTCACCAGGCCTCTTCGGTTCTCGCAACGTGATTTTGTTGTAGCTGGTTGCCCATTCGAACAAGAGTCGGGACTTGTCTCGAGAAAAAGAATATAACTTGTTTCTCATTTTCTCCCTTAGCGAGGGACCTTCCCATCGTTCTGTGGACCTTGGCGGTAGAGGGTTTACTACACCTTTGGCCTTTTCCTTTTGCTTCTCGAAAGCTTGAAAGTCCAATGTGTGGACTTCTGGTGGGATCGGCTTCTTCTCGACTTGCCTCACCCTCTGGTTTGATGCAGTCAGGGTGGAAGAGTACCAGGCAAGGAATGCCTCGATCTCAGTCACCATGTTGTTTAGGTGTGATGGGTATGGTATTCTTACATTGTCTTTGACCCTAGTTTTGATGATAACAAATATTGTGTGTTTGTAGAAGCACTTCTCTATCATGGAGTTACTTGTATTGAAAATATTGTATGTTTGGGAGAGCAAGTGCTTTACAGCTATACAATGACTTTTGGTTTCATTTTGATGTTGAAATGTGATGAAATAATACTTCCTACTTGATTGTGTGAATGTATGAATGTTCTTGGAACAATCATGTTTTTCATGTTCTTGGAATGACATCAATCGCCTCATGCAAATGCTCATTCATGTGTAATCATTTGAGACTTTTCGTTTGTTGAGCATTGGGAGATTCTAGAGTGTCATTTGCATAATTAAAGCCTCCATGACCTTGTATGTGTCAAATACGTTTGTTGGTTGAGAATGGAAGTCAATATTGTGGTGAAGTATGCTCATCATAGCTTATTTGGATGAACAAGCTCTAGATGACCAATTTGATGCTTAAATGTTGATTATGATCTAACTGCTTGTTTCATCATGTGTTTCAGGTCAAGGAAACATGTTTTATCATCATGGGACTTTGGTAACATCTAAACTTTTATTTTCCCATGTATTTCTAGTGTTTTCTTGTGTTTTTCTAACCCATACTGTCATGGGTCGACCCATGGGGTCGACCCGTGTTGCATCGGTTCAAACGATTTGACCCTCCCGTAGGGTGGTAGCGAGCGTGGCTTCTTCCGGGGGCGACAGCTCAGCGGCCACTGCGCGCCAAGAATCTTCATAGGGTGGCGTGAGATCTTCCGTGTCGGACGGGCAAGAGGCCGTGCCGTTGAAGCTTTAGAGTGTGCCGTTGAAGGGGCCCAGGTGTGCCGTTGAAGGCTTCCTGGGTGTGCCGTTGAAGGGGCGCTGGGTGTGCCGTTGAAGGCCCCAGGGGTGTGCCGTTGAAGGCCCCAGGGGTGTGCCGTTGAAGGCCCCAGGGGGGGTGTGCCATTGAAGGGCCACTGGGTGTGCCGTTGCAGGCCGCTGGGTGTGCCGTTGAAGGCCCCAGGGGTGTGCCGTTGAAGGCCCTAGGGGGGGTGTGCCGTTGAAGGCTCCAGGGGAGTTGACGCTGGGCCTTTAATGCGTTGACGTAGGGGCTCCCTGCGTTGGCGCAGGAGGCTTCCTGCGTTGACGCAGGAGCTTCCCGCGTTGGCGCAGGGGGCTTCCTGCGTTGACGCAGGAGCCTCCTGCGTTGACGCAGGGGTTGCCTGTGTTGGCGCAGGGGCTGTCTTTTGATTGGGTTGACCCTGCCATTGTGATTCCAGGGATGGCTTCACGTCGGCACGGTGTCTCTTCGGAGGGTCCGGACGGGGCCATGTCCCCCAGTGACTGACTTCTCTTCGCCGTTGTGATTCCGGGGATAGCTTCACGTCGGCACGGTGTCTCTTCGGAGGGTCCGGACGGGGCCGACCTCCAGGAGTCTCTTCTATTGATGATTTGTTGTTGCTGTTGGACTGGCAGGGACATACAGGCGTGCAATTTTGCATGTCCACAAAAGCATATAAAGCTCTACCATGCAGCTCAACCGGCATTGCCGGAATGATTACCTTTCCTTGGTTAGTGGCACTCTGCCCTAGCCAAGTTACCTTTCCTTGGTTGGTGGCACTCCACCCTAGCCGAGTTACCTTTCCTTGGTTAGTGGCACTTCGACCTAGCCGAGTTACCTTTCCCTGGTTAGTGGCACTCCGCCCTGGCCGAGCTACCTCTCCTTGGTTAGTGGCACTCTGTCCTAGCCAAACTACCTTTCCTTGGTTAGTGGCACTCCGTCCTCGCCGAGTCACCTTCCCTTGGTTAGTGGCACTCCGCCTCGACTGAGTTACCCTCCTTGGTCCAGCGGAATTCCACCCCGGTCGAGTCACCCTTCGTTGGTCTGGCAGGCATTCTACCCTAGCCAGACCCCAATAGAATAAACAGCTGCGTCGTTCCGGGCCTTACGCCTGAATCGGCAGAAACTCCTCCTTCACGTTGGCATTATTTCTTGCTAACGAATAAACCTACCCTGGCGCCAGGACACTCTATCCTAGCCAATGCATATACAACATCGCCACTACAGACCTTACGTCTGAATGGGCAAAAGATCCCTTCTTGCGCTAGTATTATTGTCTTGCCAATGAATAGATCACTCTACATTGGCGTAAGGCCCTGTGCCCTAGCCAATAATCGACTACTGACATCGACAGTCAGACACCACGCCTTGACATGATGCCTACTTCTAAAAAAATAGGGTTAAAACTAGAGATACCTCGCCGGCCTTGTTCCTGTACTAGAACAAGGGCAAAAAAGGCTATAACCCGACTGTGGCAAAAACCCGCAAGGGCGCTGTAGGCAAAATCGGGTACCCCGCCACGTGAAAATTCGAAAGGGCGCGTGGGGAAAAGCAAGAGGGTGCTGGCTTCGGTGAAAACCCAAAAGGACGCTTAAGCTAGTAAAGTGAGAATTTAAAAAAAAGAAGAAGGAAGAACTTGTGTTATTCCTCTCTCTTGTTAGTGAACCTCCCTTGGGAACAATCATCAAAGGTCTCGCCAGGGATTCTCTAACCAAATCGTGTTCAACCCTCGTCATCATCGGCGAGAGCGGTCGATCTCTACCTTTAACTTGGACCTTTCGTCCTGGTTAATGAAACTACCTTTGCTTCGGCATGTAACCCATGCCGATGAACAAACCTATGAGAGGGGTTGCCGAGCCCTCGAAAGTAGTTTCGGACTAGCGTGGTCATCTCTTCTTGACCCCGCTCCTGATGGAGCACGGGGGACAGCTGTCGACCTCCCACGGGAGGGGTGTAAGTAAACCGAGCCCGATTGGCGGGCTGTTGAAATCTTCGTCCCATAGCAGGGACATTGGCTTGGCGGGCACCGGGTTGAAAATTCCCACGGCGCGGAGGGTCCGCCAGCACTTCTTCTTCTTTCGGGGCCAGGCCCCTCTCCTTCTTCATTCTTGATCCGTCACGAGCAGGGCGGTGGCGGATCAGTGTAGTGTCCTGACGGGCAGGCTGGACCCTTTTAGGGACCCAAACCTGTTTGAACTTCTTTGGCCTCGGGGCCAACTTCTTCTGGCCATGGTGGCCGACTTCATCTCTTTCTGCCCTCCTTCCCGCGAGGGCTTGATAAGAGTTGTGAACTGGGACGGCGGGGATGACCCGATCGGGGACCACCCGGGCGTCGCGTCCGTCGAGAAAGACGCGGACTCCACCGATCAGTAGTGATTTTTCAGACTGCGAGAGGCGTCCGGTAACCATGGCGGAGTTCCTCCGGCAGTCCTTGCGCTGGCGTCCTCCGGAACTCCGGTTGGCAGGAATGTCGCGGACCCCGGAGACAGCATGGTGGACCAGGCAACTGGCGACCAGTGCTGGCTCTCTGGGCGCGTCTCGGGGGTGGCGAGCCTCCGGGTGCGCCGTCTTCTTCGGAGCTTTCCTGACAGGTTTGGAGGGCTCCACCTCCAACATATCGACGAAGGCCAACCCCAAAAAGTTGGGGAAGCCCACTGCAGCAGGGAAGGTGCCGAACACCGTGGGTACCGCCAGGTACCCGCGTGCGTGCGCCTCCACGATCGAGGTGCCGAAGACGACACCAGCTAGTCCAGTCGCGGTTGCCATTTGTTGCCTGCGAGGGCAAACAAAACCGCGATCAGTAACCTTTGGAAGGGCCTTGGCGGCCCCGATTTTTCGGCAAGAAGATGAAAGGTGACGCTGGTCCCACCGGACGTGCCAGAGATTGTTTGGGGGGTTTATTTTATCATTGGTTTATTGGCGTGCCAGTCACCGGAGTGACAAATTTGTTATGCGCTCAACCTGACTTGCGTCGGGCGAAAGTGTAGTTCGGTCGGGACCAGCAGTCCGCCATACCATAAAGGCTATGGCGTTAATTACATCCCTTACTAGAAGGGAAAATCTTTGATTAATTACCGAGAAAAAGGGGTAGCCAAGGCCGAAGTAAAGGGATGCAGATGATCATGCAAGTTATTGCAATCTACCATGCACGGTTTATTAAAGCGGAACTCTTGGTACGTGGCGGAGGACGTAGGTCCGGAGACCACCATCACGCACAACAACAGCTTCCGGTCGGGGGTCACCCGGCTTTCCACTAATGTCGTTTGATATACCGAGAGCCCGCACACTCATGCATACATTGATGCGACATGGATGCTTTGAACGGAAACACAAGGGCATAGACGAAGCTCAAGCAATTTGAACTCAAAAGGGGCAAATCACCTAGTTTATTACTTGGTAGTGTTTATTTGGTTCTGTCATTAGTTTAGGAATTCGATCCGAGAGAAACGGGGAAGATCGGACGGCAAACAGCTCGTCATTGGCGTTAAAACGGCGCGACGCGCGCAGTAACGGGGTTGAAACGGCGCGGCCTTATGAAGAATGGGCCTTGAACCGGCGCGCCCCCTGGGGGGCACGCCGATTCAAGGCACGCTGGTTAAGGGGCGCGCCGGTTCAGGGGAGCGCCGTTTCACGGGCGCGCCGATGAACTGTGGCGCCGATTCAGCTCTATTTCTATCGAAAATAGTTCCGACAGACTTATTTTCAGGTTTATTCAATTATTTTAGAGATTTTAGACCGTTTATTAAGTTTTTTATCATCAGACTGGCTCCGGATCGCTCGGCGATCGAGTCGCGGGCTCACGCGAGGTTCATACTCTAGCGCGGCGACAATTCCGAGTCGAGTCAAAAATTCGTTCATATAAATTGTAATAATTGGTTAATTACTTATACCTGTTGCGGTTATCTACTGAGCATGTTTAGCTCACTCCTACTGTTTTCCCCCCTTTCCAGGTGAAGATCTTGTCGGGAATGGACTGGAGTGATACGAGTGTTAGTTTTAGCTTTTGAGTCAGTTTGTATTCCTTATGTAATAAGTGAGAAGTGTTCTAGTTTGGTTTAATCATTTAGATGTAGTCGTTCTACCCAAGTTGTACTCCATTGTATTATCAATAAAACTCTGATATTTGTCTTTTCCAACCTTTTGTGCAATGTTTTGCAATAGTTCGGAATATTATTAAATTCTTGCTCGCATGCCCCTAACTGTACGTCCCAAGATTCCGCATCGGGGCGTGACATACACGGTCTCTGTTCGGCCGTTTTACAGGAACAACGGTCCCCTCTTAGACCGTTTATTCAGTTTGCCTTCTAGAGTCTAAATGGCTGGACGATTACCATTTTTAATTCTCAATGGTCCCTTAAGAACCATTTCTGTTGCATCCATGGTCCATTTGAGACCGTTTATCCTCCTTTGTGTTCCTGACGGAACGAGCCTCCATGGTCCATCAATGGACCTTTTGGTCATATAAGTGGCCACCTGCGCGACCGTCTACCTCCCTGTCACTTTAATTTCATTCTTTTTGTATCATTTCGTTCAAATCTTGTTCTGTCTCTCTCTCCCTCACTCTTTCATGTCCCTGTAGGGTTCATTGTTAGTCAATTAATGTCAAGCATTCGCATTTCATTCAGTCATCCGTACATGTATTCACACACACATTCATTTGCAAAGGAAAATCAACCAAAAAAAATTAGTGCCATGTGTACTACCACTCGGAACCCCGCTATGCTCTAGCCTCCAGCTCATCTGCTCATAGGCCTCCACCACACCCTCTAGCCTCGCCACCTGGAGTTGGGCTCGCTCTACCTCAACTCGGTAGCGCTCCGTATCCGCAGCCCCGGACTGAAGTTGCTGCAACTCTGCGCGGAGGAGCGCCATCTCCACCGCATCGGCCGGACGGCTCTGCTCCATCTCCTCCCTGAGATGGGAAACCTCCTCCCGCACTGCTACACGGCTCCGCTCTACCTCGTCCCTCAGTCGAGTGCTCTCACTCAAGGCGTCTGCATATGCATCCATCATGGTTAGTTAATTACATTTCATAATCGTAAACAACTAGGAAAGCGTAGAGTTTACTTACCCTCTCGGCAAGAGCTGCCTCGGCCGCCTCAGTCCGTGCCACCATCCTTGTGAACTCGACGCCACGCTGGGCATGGTCCACAGGAGTCTGGGAAGAGGAGGAAGGTGCGTCAGCTCCCTGATGCTGGGCTCCCTTGCCTCGCTGCATTGTGGAAGTCCAGAGTTAGTCAATGTTATAAGCATTTTGCATAATTAATCTCAGGGGTTAGCAAAACTCACCAGAAGGGCCAGTGCCTATCGGAGCTCGTCCCTCTCCTAGATGGTGGAGTGGAGGAGACCCTGTAACTCCGCGATCCTCCCCTGGGGGTCAAGCTGCATGTAGGAAGTCTAAGTGTCAGTGCATAATCATATAGAAAGCATAATAGAAAAGCATGCAGGATAGAAGTCGTACCGGTCGGCAGGTGCCACGGAACACCTGGTCCCTGTAGTGCCGGGAGTAGGCCATGTAGTAAGCCTCCTCGCTCTCAGCACGTGCAGACACCACTCACCCGAGTGAGGTCCAATCCGTAATCTGCTCAGCTGCTCGGGTCGTCCAGTCAACCTCCGCAGCCAGCCCTCGGGGGTGTCTCCCAACTCCCTCATCCGGCTTCTCGGGTGCCAGAAACTCCACTCCCAGCTGGTGGACGCCGAACGTCCTCATCACCAGTCAGTAGTAGAGTGGCTCCACCACATTCATGCAGTGGAGCCAAATGTCTCGTCTGGCATTGTGGATGCACTTTTCAGACTCTTCTTTATTTCTTTCATTTGTTCATCTTTTCGTTCGTTTGTTTGATTTATTAGTGCGAGGGCATGCCCGCGATTTACCCCTGAAAAATCGCCATTTTCTTGCACTTTTCCCTCGACATTCTCTTTTGCTATGGTTTGTATATCATACTGCAATCAAGATGCTTGCATGACAGAAAAACTCAAACGTCAAGGCCCGACGTAAACAGGCCACACCAACCATGATGAACACTAAAGACAACCTCCGCCTCGCTTACTTCGCGAACTCCGGTTCCAAGAATGAACTCTCCCGCGAGGATTTGATCCGCCATGTTCCCGCCGCCTACTCCGAGAAGGCTTACGCCGGGACCAGCAGCCGCTACAGCTTCTTTCCCACGTCCACCGTGGTCGAAGCTCTCCGCGATTCCGGCTGGGCTCCGGTTATTGCGCAGGAGCAGCGCGCCCGTGCCGAAGATCGCTTCGGGTTCCAGAAACATCTGATTCGCTTCCATCGCCGCGAGGAGTTGGGCCGCGCCGTTCTCCATGATAGCCGCCTCGAACTCGTCCTCATGAACTCGCATGACGGCGGTTGCGCCTTCCGCCTGTTCGCGGGTGTCTTCCGGTTGGTATGCAGCAACGGCCTCGTCGTCTCCGAGGCTTCCTTTGGCTCGATCTCCATACGCCATACCCATCGCACCGTCGAGCAAGTCGTTGACGCCTCGCAGAAGATCGCCCACAACTCGGACGGCATCGGAGCTCGCATCGACGCCTTCCGCCAACGCACGCTGACCGAGGCCGAGCGCACGGACTTCGCCAGCCGTGCCCTTGCCCTGCGTTACGACTCGGCCTCCGAGGCTCCGGTGCGTCCGGCGCTGCTCTTGGAGCCGAAGCGCCGGGAAGACTACGGCTCATCGCTCTGGCAGACGTTCAACGTCATTCAAGAGCGCATGATGCGCGGCTCGCGACCTGACCGGCTCAAGGCCCTGCAGGAGCACCGCCGCACCGGGCGCGTTCGGGCGCTGACCGGACTCGACGCGCAGCTCGGCCTCAATCGCGACCTTTGGGCGCTGGCTTCCAGTTACCTCAACTAGCTCCCTTTTTTTACTCAATACATACCATAGCAAAATCGGGCGCGCGATCCGCGCCCGATTCTCACCGTCAAGGCCGGACGTAACCACAGGCCCTTGTCACCATGAACCAAACCAAAAACGAAAAAGTCCACATCCTCCGGCGCGATGACATCGTCGCGTCCTCCACCAACCGCAAGACCTTCAGCCCCGAGGCGCTGCAGGAAATGGCCGACTCGATCCTCGAACGCGGCGTGATCCAGCCGGTCATCGTCCGCCCCGTCAGTGCCATCGAAAACGAAGTGGTTCGCGCCGCCGCAATCAAGGCGGGCGCGAAGTATGAACTCATCGCGGGAGAACGCCGCTGGCGCGGCACCGGACTCGCCAAGGTCGAAACCATTCCAGCCCTCGTCCGCCCGCTGAACGATTTCGATGCGCTGATGAGCCAGGCCATCGAGAACGCCCAGCGCGAAAACCCGCCGCCGCTGGAGGAGGCGGAGCAATTCGACCAGCTCCTCAAGATGGGCAAATGCGACATGAACGAACTCGCCAGCCGCACCGGCAAGAACCGCACCTACCTCTACGGGCGCTTGAGCCTGCTGCGGTTGCCCGAGAAGGCCAAGGCAGCACTCCGCGCGGGCAAGCTGTTGCTTGCTGTCGCTCTGCTGCTCGGGCGCATTCCCAACCCCACCGTGCTCGCCGAAGCTGCCGAGCGCATCCTGAAAGGCGACTGGCACGGTCGCCCGCTGACCGCCGCCGAGGCGCAGCGGTTCATCTTTGAGCAATGCATGATGCAGCTCAAGAACGCCCCGTTCGACACCAAGGACAAGGCGCTCGTGCCCGACGCCGGGCCGTGCTCGTCCTGCCGCAAACGCACGGGCAACGAGAAGGAACTCTTCGCCGACGTGGGCCGGAGCGACGTTTGCACCGATACCGGCTGCTTCCGCCAGAAGTGCGATGCTGCCCGCGAGCGGTTGCTCGCGCAGGCGAAGGAGGCGGGCAAGGTCGTCCTGTCCCCGCAGGAATCGGCCCAACTCTATACGCACGGCTCGAACCTGAGCCACGAGGCTCCTTACGTCGAATTGGATGGGCCGTGCCCGTTCGCTCTCGGCAAAACGTGGGCCAGCGTCGTCGCCAAGCTGCCCAAGGCCGAGCGGCCCCCGGTGGCCGTGGCCGTCGACCGTAATGGAACGCTCCACGACCTCATTGGGCGCAAGGAAGCAGGCGAGGCCGTCCGCACCCTTGACCTCGCCACGCCCGTTGAAACGCGCGGCGAGCTTTCGCCCGCCGCTGTCGAGCAGCGCAAGAAGATGCGCGACAGCCGCGATCTCCACGAGCGCACCATCCGCGCCGTAGACCTGACGATCTCGGCTCTCCTCGAAAAGCAAGCGAAGGCCAAGGACAACAAGGCGCTCTCACGCTTGCTGCTGATGCTTGCGCGGAAATCGGCCAACTTCGATACCAAGCGCCGCGTGGCCAAACGGTACGGGTTTCGGACGCCCAAGCTCGACGGCGATGTGACCGCGTTCTACGACGCCCGCGCCAAGGCCGCCGAGCCGCTCCTGTTCGCGCTCGAAACGCTGGTTTGGGAACGGTCGCTCTTCGTCAACTACGGCCTGCCCGAAGCCACCGCCGAAACCTGCAAAATCTACGGGATCGACGTGAAGAAGATCGAGACCGCCGCCAAGGAAAAGCCGCCCAAGCTCGCGCCGCAGGCCAACCCTGAATTGCCGGTGAAGCCCGGCGCGAAGGCGAAGACGAAGGCCGCGAAGAAGTCCTAACCCATGCCCCCGAGGAATCACACCATGATAATCACCATCAAGTGCATCGTTGCCGCTCACAACGCGAGCGGCGAACCCGACCTCTACTTCTGCCGCGTGCGCTGCACCGAACAGCAGTACGAGGCAGGCGACCACTACGACCGCGCTAAGCGAGCCGCTCGGGATGACGGATATGGCAGCACCGCCGTTGTCTTCGACCAGTACGACAGCGCAGGCAGGGCCATGTTCGATCTCTTCGCGTGGGACTCGGCTGACCAACCCGTTACCTGTGACTAAACCCCGCCGCGAAAGTCCGACCCTTTCCGGCCCCGAAATCCAAACCACCATGAAAGCAACATCACATCACTTGCAGGAATCTCACCGCCGCCAGTTCGATGGCGAGGATTGGCAGGCCGTAGCGCAGGACATTTGCGACGGCATCACCGGCGCCAGCGAGGAGGACTTTGTCTTCCTTAGTTCGTCACCCGATCCCGGTTGCGACTGCGCCTTCTGCGCCACCGCCAAGTGGCGCGGCTCAACGGAGGAAAACACCCAATGAACAATCAACCAGTCATGACCGTCCGCGTCGAAGTCACAACATCGTCCATCTTCGGCGACGGCATCAATGGACGCGAGAGCGAGCGGGGGCGTTTCACCGTCAACGGCATCGAGTTCATGTCGATTGAACCCACCTGCCGGCGCGAGGCGAACTTCATCAACCAGACCATGACCCAACTTCGCAAGGCGTTGGTGCACGGCCAAAGGAGCACTCCATGAAATACCGCGTTCACGTCCTCATGAGCCTCGTCGTTGAAGCCCCTAACGCCGAGCGCGCGAAGCATCTCGCTTACCGGGAAATGGAACAGATCGCGCAACGTGAGGCGCAATCCCGGCCCACCTTGCGCGTCGTGTCGGTGCTCGACGCCACGCCGCCGGAGAGCAGGCCGAACCCGCGCTGACCAGGGCGATACCACACTGAAATAACTGCCGCGAAGGTCCAATCCCCTCCGGCCCAACTCCTCTCACTTCATGGAAAAATTCATCGGAAATTGCGAACCGGGAGAAATCCACGGCTCGCATGTGATTCAACTCAACAGCAAGCTGCGCCGCGCCGCCCGCGACTACGCCGCCGAGCACGGAGGCATCGTCAAAGGCTACCTCCACGGCAAGTTCAAACGCGGCTGGCTCGTCCTCGCTCTGCGCCCCGCCGAAGTCCTGCAACAGCCAGGCGCAGCCACCAATGCACCCGCAGATGTCTCCAGTCAGGACCTTCCCGAAATGTGTGTGGCGGTGCTCCAGCCGGAGAATGCCCTCATCGGAATCAAGCGCCGTCAGCGCGGCTACTTCCAGATGTACGACGGCACCGTCAAAGGCACCGCCGCCCGGCTCGTCGCCGACCACATGAACCGCGCATTGGGTGTCACTCCGCGACAGCGCGAAGCCATGCTCATCGGCAGCATGATGGGCTGGGAATGTCCCGCCGCTTGTCCGACCAGCGACCTCCACGCCCAAGCTGCCTATTACATGGAAGAGGTGTCGTCATGACCTCTCTCGACAAGCCGGTGCGTCGGAAGACGCGATGGTCCTATTCGGTGCTCTACGCTCACGATTCACGCCCAATCGTAGTTTCATTGGAACCGGGTGACGTAGTCACGTTCCGGGAGGCTGGGCGGCGTCAGGTCTGGTCGCTTCCCATTGATCGGTTGTTCCGGCAGGCCGTCCGCGAGGCCGCCATCGCGGAGCGCCTCCAGAAGGGGCGGTCCCCATGCCGTTAGTCCAGACCAGCCCGAGCTTGCCCGCTTTCGCGGGCGTGGCAGGCTCGGGCCAGGTACTTTACCTCCATGACCACCCCGGACAAGAAACTCAGCGACGTTCGTTTCAGCTCAACAATCTTTTCAATCATCAGTTTGCTAGCTACTGCTGGATCTATGCCCTCCGGATAGAAGTGAGCTGGCTGCTGGCTGAAGGGGGTTGTCATGATTGTTGCATGTAAAGCAGGCACAGGAGGCTGTGTCTGAGAGACAGAAGGCTGAGCCATTGCTTGAGGTAAAGCAGGTTGACTTGGCATCTTGCCCTTATCAACCGGCAGTAGATTTGATGGGGCGGCCACTTCTGCTGAACTGAAGGTCTGCCCTGCAGGCTCTGGATGTCTGGAGACTGATGTACCTTCATTTCTCTCATTTAGCTGTCTTCTGAGAGAATCGATCTCTTGCTGGTACTTTCTGAACATCATCTGGATCATGGGATCCAGGGTTGACGGGATCGATATATCTCCCGAGGTCCCTTCAGCAACATCAATGAAGGGGTTGTCTTCATCTTCTGCGGTCACCACATTTACTGTCATCGTGGCGACCTTTGGCATTTTATCAGAAAACATCACTTTATCCTTGGCCGCCTGACTTCTTCTGGTAATAGCACCGGGTCTGGTTGCCAGTTTTATTAGTTCCTCTGGCTGGGTTGGCAATGCGCCATGTCTTCCGGCCATATTGCAGGCGAAGACTTTCATTTTTCCCTTCTGTTTCTGAACCCTTCTTCCCGGCTGCTCCGGATATTTAAGGCGGTCAAAGACTGAAATCCTTTCTTCTTTCTCTTCCATTTGCAGACAGTTTTCTTCATATATGGCCTCATGGTCTTTTTCATAATCATCGAGGTCGGAGGGAGAGGCTCCGAACATTGCCTCTTGTGAAGCTTCTTCTCCTTCTTCCTGCAACGTGCCTAAGGCACGAGACAATCTCCTTTGTCCCAGTGAGGAATTTCCCAGGTAATGGAAGTAATCCTGAATTACCCGGTTCATTTCTTCTTGACTGTGCCCTTGCAACTCTGATCGGGGCAACAGCTCTTCCTGAATCTTCGGCTGGTAAGCCACTCTCTTCATGCGAGCAGCGGCGTATTCAGCCTTAGAATATTTGAAGATATCGGCCTGCCTGGCACAGGCCCCGGGTCTCTTCTGCACGGCGGTAGAGACCGGATCTCTTGTTCTGACTTTTTCTTTCCTTTCCATTCTTCTGCTCCCATCTGCACAGTGACTGGCAGCAGCAGGCATCCGCCCCGGCCGGGAATTCTTCCTCTCGACCCGCGGGTGGTCAACAGTAGCATACTCCTTTCTTATCCATCTCTTGCCCCCTGTTCTGAGGCGGGCAGTAATGTTTCTTGCCTGTACACTTTCTTCTCTTCTGCTCTCTACTCTGAGGCGGGCAGCGGTGTCATCTTCAGCCTGAGTCGGGACCCGACTCTGAACCCTCTTTGGCCTCCAGATCTGTTTGAATCTGGTCGGCCTGGGTGCCAACAGTTCTCTTTCCCTTGTCTCCATCTCGGCCCTCCTAGTGGCCAAGGCTTGGAACCTATTGTCAGTCGGAATTGCCGGGAAGGTCATGTCCGGCCTGACGTCCCTTGGGTGGCCATTAAGGTTGACCCTGATGCTTCCCACCATCATGGTCTTCCCAGAATTTGATATTCTGCGGTTCGCAGCAACGAACCGACCTCTTCTGTCAGCTCCCCTTCTTCTCCCAGCAGTGGCAGGGGCAGTGTTCTTCCTCACCTCATGGTGGACGAGGCACGAAACGACTACCGAAGTAGTCGTTGTCAGGCGGTCCTTCCTTGGACCAGTAGTTTTCATTGTGACATCAGCAACAGCCTTGGGCTTCGGCCCGTCAGTTCTCAACAAATCAATGAAGACGAGGCCCAGGCAGCTGGGCAGTCCAACAGTAGCGGGGAAGGACCCGAATGTGACGGGCACCGCCAGGTAACCCTCACGCACATGCACGTCTACGACCTGCTGGCCGAAGTGAAGGGACGTGAATCCAGTCATCATTTTCTCTTAGTTCCTGAAAAATAGGATTAACGCACAATTAGAACCCAAGAGAGGCCGCCGGGCCTCCTACTTTGGCTCCCTAGATGGAAGGGAAGAATGTGGACAGATGGAACCAAAGAGGAGCTCTCCCTGCTTAGCGCAGGCTACATTTGACCCCTAGATCATGAAGAAGGTGTCCCCTACATCGGACCGGAATCTCCATCCCGATGTGGAACCACAAAAGTTATTATCAATGGCTGGTTGAGCTCAAGCTCCTGCTTCTTGGTCACCACAGGAGCAGAACCAAAGCGAGCAGGACCTGTACCCTTAGTTGTTCTATACCTTGCAGGAGAAGGGCGTAGCGTACCCATTCGGGGATGAAGTTGCATGCATATTACCCCCAAATGCAACTCTAACAGCTAGGTTTCGAGAGGGCTATATCTATCTCCGGAACAGGGGAAGAAAGGGAGGAAGGAATTCTATTCTTTACAGCTTACAATAAAAACCAGACCTTATGTCATTTCCTTCGGTTGGGTTAGCTTTTTGGTAGGAAAAGCGGTAGTAGAGTTACTAGAGGTCCTTCGCGTCACTCTACTCTTTGTTTTCCAGGCAGGGAAGAAATGTATTTTAGAAGCTTAGCGCCCTGCTCTAACTCCTGCTTAGCGCCCTCATACATAACATACGACGACATTACACGAGTTGTTGAGAAGGCACCTCCCTCCCCGCAACCTAATAGGGCCTTCCGCCAATACAACCTAACTCTAACGATCTTAAACCGGGGCTGGCTGGGGGACGGCATCCTTCTAGAAAGCAGTACAACCTCGGAACGGTAATGAAAAGGACCTAATCAGAGAGACCCGAAATTCCATACTTCAGGAAGTACTTAAGATTTTTGCTTCTTTAGTCCCTTCTCCAATCGATTTTGGCCCGGTGAGTGAATATATAAGCACCGAACTCCACCTAAAAAAGAAAGACCTTCTTCTATTTTTTTTAGAATATAGTGATATAGAACTTTAATGTGCTGTGATCAATCGGGTTTATTTGCCAAAGAAAGAAAAAAAAGTTCTCACAAAAGAAATCCATAGGTTTAGAATGAATACCTATATAACCCATCAACCCTTGAAGCCAAACCGCATTCTTAGCCTGTGCTTCTTCCGGTGGGCCTTTCGCCTCTCCCCCCGCTACCCCACTGGATCAACGGAAACTGGGTCAGCTACTGGATCGAAAGGAAGAAGTGAGATGCTGGCACTAGTCTCGCAGCTGGTGATGGGTCTTTAATGGATGCTACTATTGGTGGTTGTTCCGCCTCAACCGAATCAACAGAATCAACTGTTGAGAGTGGCTTTGTGGGAATAAAGGCGCTTGCGGTTTTATTTTACCTTATAGATCTCCCCCATCTCGAGCCAATTTTATTACGTCCTTGACTGGATTTTCTCATGAGGACTCTCACATAAGGTACCTTGGTGTACCCCTTTTTTCGGGCAGAGCCAGAGTTGCCTACTTTCATTTTATGCTTGAGAAGGTTCAAACGCGGATATCTGGTTGGTTTGGGAAGCTATTCTCTTTGGGGGGCAAGATTGTGCTCATCAAACACGTACTATCTTCTATTCCTATACACTTGCTGGCTGCAGTCATTCCTCCTGCCGCCATTATCCAGAAGCTGGAGAGTATGTTCGCCAACTTCCTCTGGAACTCTTCGAATGAGACTTCCAAACATCATTGGATATCTTGGAGTTCTTTAGCACGGCCTTTGCATGAAGGAGGAATTGGTATCAGGAGCCTTAAAGATGTCTGCACTGCATTCGTTCTCAAAAGATGCTGGAACTATATATAGTCGCAGAAATCGTCATTGTGGGCCAACTATCTTCTAGCAAAATACTGTCACAACCAAACTTTCTCTGCAGCTACCCTAAAATCTGGAGCCTCCAAGATCTGGCGAGAGATGATGCAACATCGGTCTCTTTTTGAGGACTTATCTCAGATCATTGTGGGCAGTGGATCCTCTGCATTCTTCCTCGACAATTGGTCAGGTTTTGGTGCTCTCAAGCACCTTCCCTACAACCTGGGCTGCGCTTTCATGCAAGGAAGTGACTATCCGAGAAGTTTGCGGCGTCTGGATCGATTGTGACTTCAACTGGAAGACACAGCGCGAGAAGATTACCGACAAACTAAGATCCGACTCATTCAACATTCGACGAATCTTCGACCACACGTCATCACGACCGATTCGTTTCTCGACGGCTCGAACACTCTGTAACTCATATCTGCTGCCACGCGCCACCTACGCATTACCGTACATAACGCTCTCCGCGACGAAACTTAAACAAATTCAATCACAGATCTGCAGTGTAATCCGTACAGCGCTTGCACTGCCGAGATCTACACACACTCTCTCCGTTATGATCGAAGCACAACTCAAGCCCATGGAAGTCTACCGCGATTATCGCACTCTCCGAACACTACACAACATGTCTACTCTACCTCCCCACCATGCTATGGCGAGCCGGTATAGAACTCAACAAGAAAAAGCAGAACAAGACAAGAGGCGGCGCCAAGCCCTCGCACTAAGCCGTATTCGCAGCGGCCGGTTACTGCCCAAACCACTAGCACAACACGTACAATCCATACACGCCATGGCGCTCGCTATCGAATCCAAATGGCACTGTTCGCACACCGATATTACCAGTATTCATCGGAACGCCGCAAATCAGTCCTATATCGCCTGGAACTCCTCACCTGATGGACAGATACTCAAATCTTACAAACCAATCACCGACGAGAACTACCTCTCGTCGTCACATTACCTTTACTTAGACACACCACTCCACGCGCGCACGCGAGCTCGATTTCGTCTGAACCGGGTCGGACACAACGCCTCGATGTTCAAGATGAATGAGGGAAAGTACGGCACAACACCATCGCCGCTCTGCCCCGGATGTCTCAACACAGATGAGACTATCCATCACATGATCAACAACTGTCCACTCTACTCTCTACCACGGATACGCACGTCTCTCCTCACTCAACAACCCATCGACAGCCAATTGTCACAGTTCATACTTGGCTCAAATATCTCCGACAAGGATATCGAGAACGAAGACAAACGAAAACAGCTGCAACTTATACTCGCACACACTGGACAATTCCTTATCGACATCCTGACTATACGCAAACTCCCCATAATCTGACAACGGCGGGAACGGGCAGTGCCAACGGAGGCGACTCTTGTGGCCACTGCCGTTTTCCCACCGTCTTTTCATTCACCTGCCTCTCTCAAGATTGACATGAACTTTTCGCTACTCCACCACACTTTGATTACTGGATTACTTATGACTTGTTGTTTTGTCGTTTATAACCCACTCTGCTGCCGACTGCCAACATCAATTACCCCAAACGTGGACAACCCTGAATATATGCTTTCGGGCGATAGGAGAGTTTACGGATTGATGCTGCGCTTACGTACATACACAGAAACAAAAAAAAAAAAAAAAAAGTATACATTTGTTAGAGCATTGAGATGAGCACTGAGATGAGCTTTCTCAGATGAGCTTCGAGACTGCGCAACGCTGCCGCCGCTGCCGGTGTCTTCCGCCTCACCTACTGTACGTCTCTGGCGCTCGTCAGTCCCCCGCTCATCGCCGCCTTAGTGTCTGGTGACGAGTAATTCCGCCGCATTACATAAACGCGTAAATGCCGCTGTGACTTCGTATTACAATGTCGTCAAGAGACGCCGCGACCGTTCGAGAGGAGTTGGAGGAAGCGGAAGAGCAGCTCAAGCGCTCGCAGGACACGAAGAATGTCAAACTTATGCAAAGCCGTCGTCGCGTCGTCGCGGATTTAACGGAGGAACTCGCGGAACTCACCGGCGCCGCCGTTGGCACGTCGACGGAACAAGAAATCGAGCCGCAACAGAAACGGCGGCGGCGATCCGAAACCGAAGCGGAGTCGACTGAACGCGCCAAAGAAAGTCAGTTCGATATTACACCACAAATGGACATCACATCGCCAAACGTATTGCGTATATCAATCGTCATGTCGTCATCATTTCCATCCGTTATGCAAGCAAACTGACAGTTCCGTTATCGTATGTAACCGATTGTTAGACGATGTCATGGCGTTACATTGATGCGTCGAGCAATACTATCGGCGGTACTATCTCAGGTTCGGGCAACGTCATTGATACGGACGAAAACGGTGTCCTTATTTATGGGGAAAGCGCCGCCGACGCAAACGGCCAAGTGCCGCGTATCCGCGCAACGATTCGAACGCAAACCGCCGCTTTGGTGAAGTACGCATCGAGAGTCCTTGGAGGAACTACTTTTCTTACTTAGTTGTTTCACATTTTCTTCACTGCGGCGCGGAGCATGGTTTACAGTGTTAGGACCGTTGAGCAACAGCCAGAGCAATTCCGCGGGAGGCGGCAGCGTGAAACTCGAAAAGCCACCCGACACATTTATTGTGCCTGGCCATGTTCTTCCACAGATTCCGGCGCAAACGTTCCTGACCAATTTGCCCGTGCCGGTCTATATCACCGATCCCCAAGGGCGGATTCTCTTTTTCAATGCGGCGGCCGAAGCATTTGCCGGCCGTGCGCCGGCACTGGGCGAGTTGTGGCGCGTGACCTGGCGGTTGTTCCGGCCGGATGGAACGTTGCACATAACGCGCCTCGGCGCGCAAAGCCGCTTCGGTGCCGACGATCCCCTCGTTGCGACGGCGTTGAGCCGGCCGGGCAGTTTCCGCGAAATCTTCCGCAGCGGACCCGACGGCGTGGCTCAATTGCTCTACGTCCAGACGATTCCCGGCTCCAGCCGTGCGCCCATCGGGGTCCTCGCCCTCTCGTTCAAGTTCGATGACGAGATGCGTGGAATCTTCGCGAGCCTGCTCAAGGGCGCCAACCCCGGGCTCATTCTTGGAATTGTCGATCGGGACGGCGGCGTCATCGCCAGCATCAGCGTATCGGTCCAGTTCACCGGCGGATGGCCTTTCTGGACATGCGAAAAAGCGACCGGGCAGCTGGCCGCGGCGCCGCTTGCGGTACAGGCGCCAAGCTTCCAGTTCGTGGCGCCTTCAAACATGGACGAAAAAAGGTCGCCTTCGATCAGCGGGGGCGCGCCTTTCACCTTGGCCGCGAACCGGGCCTGCGCCGCCGCGCCATCGGCAAGCATCTTGTTCAGCCGCGGCGACAGATAGGGCGCCAGCCTTGCCCGCCCTGCGGCATCGGGAATCCCGCCGGAGGAACGAAAGCTGCCATAGACGCCAAGAAATCCATCGGCGACGCTCGCGGGATCGGTCTGGGCCAGGGCGGGCGCCGCCATGAGCAGCACGAAAGCCGGACCCAGACCTCTCCAAGCCTTCATTGTCACCTTGTCTTCAGATTGTCGCGGATTTCGCGCAGGAGCAGGACTTCCTCGGAAGGCGGAGGCGGTGCGGCTTCGGGCGCGGGCGGCGGGGTCACCAGCTTGTTCATCTGGCGGATCATCAGGAAGAGAATGAAGGCGACGATCAGGAAATTGATCACGGCATTGACGAAGAGGCCGTAATTGAGCGTCACGTCCTTGGCGGCTTTGGCCGCGGCGAGGGTATCGACACTGGGATCGCCCTTCAGGACGACGAAGAAATTGGAAAAATCCATCCCGCCCAGCACCAGGCCCACCGGCGGCATGATCACGTCATTGACCAGCGAGGTCACGATGCCGGTGAAAGACGCGCCGATGATGACACCGACGGCCAGATCCAGCACGTTGCCGCGCATGGCGAATTTCTTGAATTCCTCGAACAACCGAACCTCCACCCGAAAAGTCCCGGCCGAAGGTTAACGGGCGGCGCGCCGGGCAACAAGCGCCGGGTCCTCGAGCAGGAGCGAAATCGCCAGTCCGGCGGCGAAGCCGCAGATCACGCCCAGGCTGTTGGCGATGAAGTCCAGAAACTCGGCATCGCGCCCGGCAAGGAACTGCGCCAACTCCATCAGTCCGCCGAAAGCGACAATCCCGGACAGGATTGCGATCAACCGCGGCCGGATGCCGACGATCATGGTGGCCATGCCGGCCAGCCCGAAATACGCGACGAAATGATCGACCTTGTCCCAGGCCAGAAGGCCATCGAGATGTGGTGGATTGGGCGTCAGTTCGCCCCGCTCAAAGAAATGAATCTAATGAACAAAACTATCTATCTATCTATATATTTGTTGTGTATGCTACACTTAAATTTATTTTAGCATATATGAAAATTGATAATACATTGTCAAATATATAAAAATATAGAGTGTGAGAAAGAGAGACGAGAGTCAAATACATAGTTTGAGAAAGAGGAGTAGGGGCTACTGTGGGTAGGTCGAACCTTGGGGCCAAGTGTCAGAACCGCTGCAAAAGCCTTGAGGTAGCTTTGGGGGATGAGAGTTGCCATTGCTTGCATAGGGTCGAGCTTTAGGAAGGAGCAGATGTCAGTTGACATAGTTTCCAACTGAGCTCCACCCAATTTGAATCTTCGAATTGATGCCCTTCTATTGGGCTTTAGAGACTCCTTCGGCGAAGCTCGGAACACTAGCCCGGAGTCGGTCATCGTTGCCTCGATGGTGTCCCTTCACACTGGGGACTTAGGTTCGCTTGTGGGGTGTCGCCTCCTTGAAGAGGACTCAGACTATCGTACCATCTATGTATACAATTAGTGTGATATGGGGCTGAACTTCTGGAGTCTTGCTCGGTGATTCTCAATCTATTCGGTGCATGTCTTCTATCTTAGGGAGCCCGCTGGACAACGAGGGCTTGGTCGATCTCCCTATATCGGATGCCCTGTGTGAGTGTGTCTTTCTGGGCTTCTTAGTTGGGCCGTTGGAGACGGGAATCCCCTGGAGCATACCTTGTCGAATTTCAACCTGCCCAAAGTTCTTCACTGGGGTGAGAATTTCTCAAGAGAACTCTCCATACTTAAATTAGGAAACGAATGGAAAGTTGAGAGTAGGGTTAGATGGAGATGGCTCAAGACAAGATAAATGACCTAATAGAGGCGCATAGGGAGGCCATAGAGTGTAGGTCACTCTATCGGAGGAGTTATTTGCTTCTCTTGGAGGAGATTTCTGAAAAGATAAGAAAATATTTATCTATCCTTTCTTCCATACTTAGAGGAGGTCGATAAGATCCCTTTTTATAGGCGCAAGTCGGGGGGAGGATGTTGTAGTTGATACCCCTTCCATTCTTGAAAGTACTATTCTGGGTGGCGCGAATTGAGAATTGTAACTGTCAGGGGAAGGAGAGAGAATAGTCATAGCTGCCTAGAACACTGAGAACACAATTCATTTCACGGTACATTCATCGAGACGACGTGTACACATATGACTTCATCTTTCAAAAAAGGATGTACAAATACGATTTTGATTTAGAACTGTATGTCCCTTAAATGGGGCAAGCATCAGCCATCTGATTTTGATCAGCCGACCCATGACAGAAGACGTGTTCGAGATATATACCTTGCAAACGATAGCGTTGTAATTACTCAGTCTGGCAATTGGTACGTACTGGTATGGATACCCATGAAACTTGATGCATGGGGCATGCAGGAGCTGTAAGAAAACCCTTCCACCATGTGCCTTCCGTGGCTTTAGGTTGAGGTGTAACCACGTACGATGTGCGTGGTCTGCTAGGGGGGCGTACGTACGTGAACAATCTCCCTCTCGCACCCGAACTTCTCCCATCTTTTTGACCGGATTTTGGACCGCTTGCAGGGCGTTACTTTGCCAATCTTCTTCCTGCTCTGCTCGGGTCTAAAAGGTCTCTGTGATCTCCACAAAAATCAACTTTTTGACCAAGTTAGAGTAAGAGATACTGTCCGTCTCTGCTATCTGATCATCTGGACTTCAGCTTTTGAGGGAGGCCATCGCCAAAGACAGGCAGCGAAGACACAGAGAATATTATTTAGAACGGCCCATTCTGCCAGCCCAGTATTGAGTTTAACATTTGCCGCAAACTCTAGGTCCCAATTAAATCTGTGCAAGAGAATACCCAACTAAGTGTCAAATAGGAGACCGCCACATGTCCGTCCCCCCTCACCAATGTATACCGCTATCACTACGAGAAAGGCTTGCTGCACACCTAGGGTTGCACGCTCCAGGTGTACAATATCGTTAATTTTTTATTTTTAAAATTATTTCTATTGGATTCTCACATCACCGAGAAAGGGTGAGTTTTTTAATACCCACAGGCCCCAAAATGCCTGGTTCACAAGTCGCAAGGGCTTAGCCACTTAGGGTTTCTTCTGCCACAGGCCCCCATCCATCGTGCTCCATCGCCATCTGCCCTCTTCTGCTGTTCCACCACCCCATCCATCTCTATCACCCCTCTTCTGCTGTTCCACCAGAGGCCTCAGCAGGCCCCCTTCCATCAACATCACACCTCTTCTGCTGTTCACCACCTCTTTTTGGTGCCGCCAAGGTGTATCACCACCATCCTCCCTCTCAGGTTAGAGCAGGTGTCAAACAGGGAGAACCGTGGTGCCAGCATCAGCCCTGTCCCGCTGGCTCAGAAGGGCATCGCACGGTACAGTGTAGGTGGGCTGCATCAGCCAGGTCACCAACGTCCCCAAGTCCACAAGGCAAAGTTGCCGAAGACCACCACGGATCTGTGCACTGCAAAGTCGCCAAAGATGATGGTGAATGAGCACTACCTCAGTGAGACAGTAGAGGTGGACATATTCCTTATTTTAATTGGTGGCGGATATCCACCCTTTCTCTGTATTATCCACAGGCAGTGATTGTATATTTATTTGGTTCTGTTTATAATGAATGGAGGTTATTCAGAATGCTTTATTCTCTTGGATGTTTTGCTGAGATCAAATGCCGATGGAATTGATTGTAGTACCAGAATGGTGCACTAAATTTTCTGCTGTCTGGCCTGGAGAGCACTGAGCAGTGGTGGGTATTTCTATTAAATAACCATTTTGGTTTGTCGTCCTTCAAAAAATATGCTGAGCATTGGCAGGCATTTTCTATTACATAACCTCTTTGGTTTGTCCTTCAAAAAAATATTGTTTAGCATCTAATATATGGTATATTGTCATGGGCTGTACATGATGGATGGAAAGGCCAGAAATGAATTTGTATGTGTATCATCTCACCCAATCGCTTTATTGGATAAATATGTGCATCTTCAAAATTGTTTATGATATGTTATTTATTCGAGTCTCTATTTCTTCCGAGGAATAGACACTAGACAGCAATTTTTTTTAGAAGTGGATAGTACCACATTTGTACTAATTGAAAAAGAAAGTGGGATATACAAGAATAATCGGTCAGCTCCCAAAAAAGGCTATACCAAAACTGCACACCGAGACGGTATGTCCCTTGCTATCCCCCCAACAAAGGGAAAAAAGAGGAGTTATGAGACCCCATTTTACATGGATGCTTAGCCCAATCACACACTCTCTCACAAACAAAGGAGGGAATCCTATCCTCCACTCTTGCTTCACCTCTAAAGAATCTGTTGTTTCATTCACCCCACAATGCCCATAGAGTATGAAGGATGAGCCGGTGATTGTATCCCCTTTAGGTCCCATCTCTTGCACCCTTTAAGGAGGAGGTGGTGCACACTCTCGAGCGAGTCAAAGGAGTGATGGATTCTATCACCGATCTTAGTCCATACCTTTTTAGCAAAAGAGCATCCTATGAAGAGGTGGTTTAGGTCTTCCTCCACCTCCTCACGTGAGTAGCACAAGGTGGGTATATCCTAAAGGAAGGGGGCAATCCTATCACATGTGGGTAACCGGCCATGTAATATCCTCCATATCAACAACTTCCCTTTCAATGGACTCTTGGGGTCCTAAATTTGCGGAGCAAAGTAGTGGCATACTGCTCCATCAGAAATGAGTGAGTATGCAGACCTGACTAAGAAGTCTCCCTCCTTCTCCCATCTCCACATCCACATGTCTGCACTTCTATCCACCAGTCTGTAGCCTAGGAGGAATAAAAAGAGACCCTCCAGCTGGTCCATCTCCTCGTGTGTAACATTCCTCCTGCAGGTAGGCATCCAGGTGCCCCAAATAACTGCATGTCAAAATAATGTGCCACAAATGCCATGGGTGAAGCCGAAATAGCAAAGAGCTTCCAGAAAGATTCTTCTAGCGTGAAATCTCCGCACCACCTGTCCTTCCAGAACAAACACCTCTGTCCGCCTTGTAGAGATCTCAGCTCGGAGAGGTTCCTTTGTGGTGGTAGCTCTAAAATCACCTTGATCTTTGCGAGGTCTATTTCAATTTCCCGGTATCTGACAATGAAGCCAAACAATTTACCACTCGACACTCTGAATGCGCACTTCATGGGGTTCATCTTCAGTTCATACTACCGGAGCCTCTGAAATATGACCCAGAGGTCTTGCAAATGGTCTTCTTTTTTCTTGGTCTTGACCACCAGGTTATCTATGTAGCACTCGACCTTGTGGTAGAGCAACTCATCAAATATTTTGGTCATCATCCACTGGTAAGTTGCGCCAACGTTCTTCAATCCGAACGGCATCCTTTTATAGTGATAAATGCCCTTAGGCGTTCGGAAGGCTGTGTGGACCTGGTCATGCTCCGTGATCCATATTTGATTATAGCCAGACGATCCGTCCATAAATGACAGAGCTTCATGGCCAGTTGTAGCATCGACCATGACTTCCGTGATTGGCATCGGAAAGTCATCTTTGGGGCATGCCTTATTCAGATCTCAGAAGTCTACACATATCCGAATCTACCCATTCTTCTTTTTCACGGGCACAATGTTAGCTAGCCACGTGGTGTAGTGATTTTCTTCGACAAAACCCACATCAATGAGTTTGTCCACTTCTTTACATATTTGAGTGATGAGCTCTGGTCTCATGTGCCGTGGCGGCTGCTTCACCAGCTCAGCTTCGGGATTTATAGTCAGCTCATGCTGTGAAACTGTGGGGCTAAGTCCTGGCATTTCCTTGTAGGTCCAGGCAAAATAGTCTTGGTATTCTTGTAGCAACTGAACATACAGCTTCTGTTCTTCAGTAGATAAGTGGGCGCTAAGAAAGGTCGGCCTAGGGTCATCCTCATCTCCCAGGTTAACTTCTATCAGCACATCGACTGTAGCTTGGCCTCCGTCTTCTATTTCTAAGGGTGTAGGTTGGAGATCGACAAAATCTGGGATATCATCTTCGAGCTCGAGGACCTTGAGTTCTTCATTCTGTTCCACCTAGGCCCCGTCAGGGATCCCTGATCCGGCTAGTGGCAACTGCATGAATTGTCCAGTCAACAGATTTACTACAACTATGTTTCTAGCAGATGAGCTAGCAGCTTCAGCCCCTACATATATGTTTGTAGTCTTGAAGGACTAGTGGTTGTTTATTGCTGGGCTAGAGCAACATTGCAACTTCATTGCAAAAGATGATTCTGTTTCCCTGCCTTCCTATATCACCATGTCCTCTGTAGAGGTGGCCTTCTTATTTCTAGCAGCAGGCGTATCTTGGTCAATTTCGACAGAAACTTCCTTGATTGGCCCGAGGGGTGCTGACATCATTATCGAAGCAAGGTCATAGGCGGAGAGTAATTCTGCATCCTCGGTGTCTTCGGTCTCACTACTGCTGGCCGTGTCAAATTTGACTTGAAGAGCCATTTCTTCGAGGTAGACTTTCTCCTAGCATTTGCAAGGAGATACGACTTCTAATTCCTGGTCTGTTGGTTGAACCAGTTCAGTATGATAAGCTTCCACCGGGTATTCATCAAAAGTTGCCCCTGGTGAGCAATCTTCTGCTGGGTAGAAGGTGGAGATGGTATCTACTTCATAATGCCCACCGTAATATTATTCTTGGAGAGTGAAGCCCAAACCCAGATGTTGAGAGACATGCCTCAACTCTTTGTCTGTGCTGGCAGGATGCCAGAGTCTTTGGAATGCTTCTTTCTCTTTGCGAGGCTGGCTGGAGGGGATATTCTGCTTTCGGAACATCTCCGCCATTCGACTTGTAATGAATGTCAACCCCTGAATGGGGACTGACGGGTTCTCAATATCTTCAGGGAGATGACAGTCGACGTCTTCCTGGGTAGGGTGCTCCTCAGTAGTATAGAACAAGTTGCTGGGGCCTTCACATTGTACCACCTCCCATGCTTTGAAAGGCTCGACAGTGGAAGCATCGAGGCTGAGTATTGGCCTGGTGAGACCTTCTTGGATTTCAATAAGGCCGTGGTGTTGATTGACCTTGGCTTCATTGGCTTTGGGATAGGTGGCGGGAGGTGCTACTCTGCCAACATCTCCTATGCTTGCAATGTGCGAGACTGTCTTGGGATTGACATATCCCGATGGAAACAGTGGAAACCAATCATCGTCGGAGGTGCTTTTTGACGCCCTGGCAGGGCCCTAGGCTTTGGAGATCTTCAGTGACGGCTTTGCATACAGAGAAGCATCCAGTAGATGACACTCGAACACTTCGAATGGATGGAGGTCAGCAAATATCCTCTCCTCCTTCCCTTCTTGGTTGTATTTGATGCATTGATGTAGAGTGGATGGTACCACCATATTTTCATGTATCCAAGGATGGCCAAGCAGTGCCTTCTAGGAGGTACTGGAGTTGATGACATGAAACTACACCCTGGTAGTGAAATCTGCCATAGTGAGTGTGAATTCTGCTACTCCCAGCGGCACTTCACACTTCTGATTGAAGCCGACGATACGCATATCTCTGACTTTGTCAAGGTGCACATTAAAGTAGTACCTCTGATATATTCTCTAAGGCAGGATATTTACAACTGCTCCGGGATCCAATGGGTGGGAGTCTCTCTTTGTTCCAAATGCCACTGTTGCAAGGTGTACAGGCCGAAGATCTTAATCACCTTTTTGTTCGACGTGAATTGGCTACTCATGTCTGGTCTTCTTTTAGTTCCTTTGGTCTACAAATTGAAGGCAACTCTGTCAGAACTATTATTCTGAATACTATCAGTAATACACAGCATAAGTCCTTATTCGGAATTTTCACTCTAGTAGTTGTTGGATATAGTATGTGGAAATTATGGTGTGCAAGAAACCAAATTAGGTATGATGGTAAACAAACATCCAAGCAGAGCCTTGTCCACAACATCCACTTCAAAGTAAAGCAAATTTGCATAGCTGCTGATCTTAAAGAAGCAAATTACAACAAAAGAAGAATCTTGGGAGCATTTGGGCTGCAGAATATCAAATCTACACAGCAACATTGTTTGGCCATCAAATGGATCTGTCCTCCTTGGCCATTCATTAAGCTTAATACTGATGGTGCATTAAAGCAAAATGGAGATTCTGGAGGTGGTGGTGTTATTCGTGATCACAGTGGAAACACTCTCCTTGCCTTCTCACACTATTATGGAAAGTCTAACAGCATTATAGCTGAGGCCCGAGCCTTTCTTGATGGTGTAAAGTATTTACACACCATTGTTGTTTCTATGCCTGCCATCATTGAATGTCATTCGAAAACACTTGTACAGGTCATCAAAAGACAAGCACACTGTCCTTGGTCCATTCTCAAATATGTCAGAGACATTTGGAGCCTTATCTCTCCATTGGATACTATTACTCACATATACAGAGAAGGCAACACAGTGGCAGATTCTTTGGCTACTTTAGCATGCACCTTGCAATGTAATTCTTTCTATTCTTATGATGAGCTTCCCTCTCATATAAAGGGAGTTACTTAGATAAGCTAGGTGTGCCTGGCATCCGATTGATGTAAGCGTAATTATCCTCCTTTAGCAATAAAATACACCCCCTGGTGATAGGTTGGTGGTTTGCTACACTCCACCTCCTATCCCTAGGCAGGGCTTTACATTAAAAAAAAAAACCCAATTTTCGTGGAGCCATGGCCTCCCCAACAACAGCTTGTAAGATGTGTCGGCATTGATGATATAAAATGTCACTTGGGTGACAAAGTCGCCCATAACGAGCTTCACTTCGACTCTGCCAAGGGCCTCCTCAGAATCCTAGTTGAATCCTGAAATTTTAACAGCATTCATCTTTTACAAGTAAGGCGTTAAACGCAAAGACTTGAAAGTCTTCAAAGGCATGATGTTAACGGCCGCTCTAGCGTCGACCAAACTTCGGTTCACATCGTGCCCATTGATTGTCCCTCGCATATATAAAAGGTGATTATGACACGGAGAAGACAACAACATGTCTTTGTCTATAAATATGATGTTGCCTACAAGCGCCTCATATGCTTGGACTTGCAACTCTACAACATGGGCTTCATATGCCTCAGGTTCTTGGAGCATTTTAATGAGAGACTCTCTCAAGTCTTTGCTCCAAGCGATGGCTTCCCAAATGGTAACATTAGTCGAGAACCGCTTCATATGATGGACGATCTTATGATTTGCCCAGGCACGGGTTTTGTCAAATGGCAGGATGATCTTTGCCAAAGTCTTCGGTCCGCGAGGCTTCTCCCACTTAGGAGGCTCCTCACTCTGGCCCTCCGTTTTTTCTTAGAACAGTGGTGCCAGAGATTCCTCTGAGGATGGTAAGGGCTCATCATGTTTGCTCTCGTTAGAAGGACCTACTTAGCTTATGGGTTTACCCCTGTCAGAGGGACCCGCTTACTCTAAAGCCTTATCCTGCACCGGCAACCTAGCGAACTCTTCCTCTTCGTCAAAGGAGTCGAGTATGAAGGGGACACCACCCGATTTTCTAGCTTCTGGGATGGAGCCCGAACCTTCTGAGGAGTTGAGGATAAAAGGGATTCCCCAAACTTGAGTCTTGGGGATATGGCCTAGCTCTTCCCCTCGGAATAATATGACTCGATCAAGAGTTAGGGGACTTTCAGACAAGCCGTGCTACCACATCGAGTGCCCCGAGATCGACGAGGAGCGCCTCGACCGGCAGTCGGACCAGGTGATCCGGACTAACCAGGACCAGCCGGATAAAAGAACGGGTCATGCTTTACGTTTTTCCATCGGCGATATTATTTTTGAACGGCCGGATTGGGTGATCCCGGCGCCCGGCCGCATCCTGCGGCAGTACGTTTTGGGTGATAGTCGATCACTGCCCGTATGTTACATCGAGAAAGCGGGGCCTCCGCCCAAAGTATAGCCTGTGTATTTTGGTTTTACAGGACTGCTATTCTTTACCCAATCTAATTGAAATGTTGAAAAAAACAGGCATTTTCCTATTGTCATTCGTTATGCTGTCGTCCGCCGTGTTTGCCCAACGAAGTTTGAAAGGCACGGTGATGGACGCGCAAACACATCAGCCCGTACCCGGCGCCACGGTGACAGGCGGTGATCAGGATCATCAGACTACCGTTGCCGACGAGAACGGTGTCTTTACGTTTAAACCCGGTGCAGGGGCGGAGCGGATCACCGTCTCGAGTGTGGGGTATCTTGAAAAGACCGTACTGGTCAAGGCAGGATCGGGCGATCTTTTGATCTTTATGGACCCCGCGGGTTACCGGCTCAATACGGTTCAGGTCACCGGCTGGTCCACCGGCAAAAAAGACAACCAGCTCGACGTCGCCCAGAGTGTGGGCGTGCTCACGACCGGTGATTTCCATCGCAACAACGGGCTTTCGCTCGAGAACTCGCTCAATCTGCTCCCGGGTGTGAACATGGAATCGCGCAGCAGCTTCGGCGGCCAGCGGATCATTATCCGTGGGTATGGCAACAATACCAATTTCAATGGCCAGGGGGTTATGGTGCTGCTGAACAATATTCCCATCACCGATGCCACCGGAACCACTATCCTCGATGACATCGATTTCTCTACGCTGGGAAAGGTGGAAGTGATCAAGGGGCCCGCTTCGAGCCTCTATGGCAGCGGTATCGCCGGTGTCGTCAATCTCTATACCCTCAAGCCGCAGCCGAACCAGACGCGGATCGTCGAGGAGAATACCTTTGGCAGTTATGGACTTTGGCGCAACAACACGCGCATCGAAAGTGCCAACAGCAACAGCGCCGTGCTCTTCAATTACGGCCACCAGGAATCCGAAGGGTTCCGGCAGCACAGTGCTTCCGCCAAGGACTATGCGCAGTTCAACGGCGATTTCTTTGTGGGCGACAAGGCGACGATCTCGACCTTTTTCTCGTATGCGCATTCGCATGAGGAGCTGGCGGGCGAGATGGACAGCAGCCAGTTCTACAGTAGGCTGAAATGGAGCGATCCCGCCTATCTTGTCAATGATTCCAAGGTAGACATCGAGAGCTTCCGTGCCGGTGTCAGCTCTGCGTACAAGATCGATGAACATTTTAGCAATCAGAGCACCGTTTTCTTCAGCGGCTACACCCTCAATTCACCGTTTGCCCATGGGCTCACCGAGACAGAGGCCTTTACCTTCGGCGGGCGCACGGGTTTCGTTTATGCGTCGACGCCGGGAGCGGGGACGGTAGATGTGCACGGGGTGCTGGGGGCGCAGTTCCAAAAGACGCTGGCCTTCAACAAATCGTACAACCTCACCAACGATACGGTGGGCGGTATCCGCGGCGATCTGCAGAACGGCTCGATGGCGTACAATATCTTTAACGAATGGAAGTTCACGCTGCCTTCGAAATGGATCTTCACCGCAGGAGGGAGTTTGAATTTCACTGAATTCGATATTACCGATCTGCTGGCGAATTCCGCCAACCCCACACATGCGAACCAGGGCGGTATAAAAGCCTTCAATCCCGTGTTCACTCCGCGGGTGTCGTTGTTGAAGCTGTTGAGCGATCATGTCTCCGTGTATGCCGACGTCAGCGCCGGGTATACGCCGCCGCCCACCGCGGATGTGATCATTGCCGCCATCGGCCAGACCAATATGGGGCTGAAACCCGAGTCGGGGGTGCAATATGAGATAGGTACCAGACGGCGTTGATCTGGCGGCGTCGAGCTCTGGCGTAGTGGGGGTGCGGGGTAGGTGGTCCTTGTACTCCGTGGTGCAGAGGAGAGGAGAGGCAGGGGAGGGGGCAGTGGCAGTGCAGGATAGATGGGGGTGCACTAGAAATGGGCGTGGACTGAGGGGGGGAGAGGAGGGCGGCGTCGGCGTTGTACACTCCCCGTCACGTGTGGGTGTGTGTCGTGAGGGAGGAGAGGAGAGGGAGTGGCAGGAAGTGTGGGGGAGAAGGGAGGGAACGTGTGGGAGAGGGGGGGTAGAAGCGTGGGCTAGGGTGGAGAGGAAGTAAACAAAGGAAAAAAATGTGGGTGAAGAGTGGGTAATGGTTCAGTCCTCACAGCCACCCCATCAGAAGCTCTACTCTCCTTCATGGAGAAATACACAAGGAAATCCCAAAATGCTTCATTCATTTCATTCTTCATCCTTTTACAAAAGTGGGGTACATGGGGTATTTATAGACGCCAAACTCCTAAGGACTAAAATGCCCCTAGACAAAAGCAAAAGTACATGGCTTTATAAGAAGACACAAACTAACACGACTTCAACTACGGAAGAAAATAAAAATACAGAATAAAATGAAAATACATAACAAAATAAGAAGACTCTGATGACTGGTAGTCGAAGGCGGGTTGGTCATGCTCCTCTCCGAGCCAAAAAGATGTAACTGGGACATTGGGCTCAGCTCTGTTGTGTCTGGGATACACCTGTGGTGGGTCAAAGCGGGCCTCCGCTCTAGTGTCCTCAACATAGTGTTTAAGAGAAGAGATTTGTGGTCGAAAACTGATCTCGCTAAAGACAACACTTGCACATGAGGATAATGATCCTTCAAATCCACTGATACCAAATACTTGTCCAACTTAAAGGGGTCAACTCACAAGTTGGGCCAAGTGTACTACCCATTTGCCATGCCAATGTTAAATAATGTTGTTACCTAAATAAATTTAGAGAAGTCATCATCTCCCCTATCTAGGTATAGTCAACCGTTCTCTCCCAAAGTGTGACCACCGCATTAAAATCCCTGCCTACACACCATGGCTGACCAAAGGAGTGGTGTTGCCATGCCAACTCTTCCTATTGGTGGCACTTCTCCTCTCTACTTTGAGGGCCATAACGCTCATAAAATCAGCAAAGTTATCCCTTACATTCTGGGAGATAGCCCACCTGCTGATCTTCCTATCTTGCTCCACCTTTTTTACTACATACTGACTCCAAAGAATCATAATTCCCCTGGACCTACCACTCACCGAAGAAGGCACGCCCTTAGCTAGTCTTGCTCCACCGATCTCTCTTATGATGAACTCCCCATCTCCTTCACACTTGGATTCTTGAACACACAAGATGTCAATCTTACACCTCCTGACCAACTCTTTTATAGCCCTTCTCTTCTCCACCCTCCATCCACCCCCCCACATTCCACAAGACAATCCTCATAATGATATTGAGATGTCCTGCTTCGCCCTTCCACAATTACTCTCCCTATCCCCCCTCTACTCAATACACTATCTCTTTCGAATTTTGGTGAAAACTCCTTTCAAATCTTTCTCCGCCCCTACAAATGAGATGCCCACATTGTCCGCCAATGCCTTCATCTCAACTGCCACCATTTTTTATACCACCCCCACCAGCTCTTTCACCTCCTCCCTCCCCAGGTTGTCCTTAATCGAATAAGACCTCCCCTTCCGGTGTCTCCAAGATCACCTCCTCATCTTCCGAAGACAGCTCCTCCCCCTCTTTTTGAGCTCTTTTCACTTACTTTTCAGAAGACCAAAATGGTGACTCCCTGAGTGCCTTGTTTCAAATCTTGCAATTTGGTGGTCACCTAATAGATGCGAGAAACATCTTGATGGTGTCCATACATCTGCTCAAGAAGTTCCCACATTGCCCATGTAATAGACTTCATCATATTCAGCTATTAGATTTTAGGACTCGCAGAATCAAGGATCTAACCCATCACAAGGTTATTCTCCAAGTCCCATTTGGCATGTGGCGGCAGTCATTCGTTACACCAGTGATGAAGTTAAGAGGGTCATTTTTGACAGGATATTTACGAGTTTGGAATGATTTTTAATATTTTTTTAAATAAAAACTTTTTCATGCGAGCAACACACATATATTCATAAGCATAAAAAAATGAAGGGTTTCTTTTTGTAGGGAAAAAAACTGAAAAAACAGGAAACGAACTACGTAAGAAAAACACATAAGAACACAAGCTCTCTAATCCCTGCTGTGATGAGATGAGATCTTCGCCCTTGCAGTGTCGTTCGGAGGAGACTAGCTGCGTGATTACCTTTCTCAACCTATTTACTAGCACTCTATCCTATTTATATCACTCTCTCTCTCTTCTTTCTCTTACACCTCTCTTTTTTCCTCTCATTCCCTCGGCTCTCTCAAACCCCCCTGTGGAACCTCTATACCCAGATCATTCTTGGCTCCCCACTTGTTCTCAGAGTGCTCTCCTACGAATTCATCGTCTTAGAGGACATTGTTCTACGCCCGGTAAACATCCAATAGACCCCTAAATCACATTCTAAGTCCCTGTCTTTAACGTACTCTACAGCCATCTATGATCTATTCTATATTCCTCCATCCTATCTGGTTCATTTTTAGGTGTGAAACTCGAAAGCGTAAGACTACTTTTTTTTTTTTGATAACGAGGAACTTAGCACAAAGATAAGAAATCTTAGGATCACATTCTACGAAGATTAAATGTGAGTCTGATAAATTCCCCTGAGAGTCAAACCTAGGATCTCTCTATCATGAAACAATATCTTTACCGGTGGACCCACTCATGATCCTTTGGTAGGACTAAAAGCTTGTAGAAATGACTTAAAAGCTAGAGATAATGTTTACTTGCTGTGGTGGGATTTCTAAACTGAGCCATGTATGTCACATTTAAGCTATTAGGGAGATAGTATTTTTTTACTTAGATAAGATTTCTAAACACGAACTATATATGTCACCTTTAAGCGGCGCTTATCAAGGACCGATCTACATTCTATACTTCCTAATCTATTAAATGACCTTATGTGAAAACTACGATGCTAAGACCATATTTTTTGTTCTCCTTCAAACCTTCATGATTATGTTTTACGAAAGTTCCGTGGAAGACAAGTTATACAAGTAAATGATTAAGATAAGTTGCGCATGAAAATGAACAATGCGAGCTATATATATATTTTCTGAAGCAAATGAACGATGCATGTAGGTCATGATGATTACTTGATTCATTTAGCTTCGATTTTACGAGATTAGATCTATCTAAACAAGAGATCCATTGTTATGTCACGTTAAAACTATGAATCTAAATCAAATACACAACTCGAGCCATGTTCTTTCCTTGGAATCGTAAACTCTGAGACTATATTTAAACGGGTAGGGCAGACGGTGTAGCTTCCACACCAACTCGGAACCTAACCCGGCAGTATGGCATACGGCTTGGAAGTGGGATGAGAAAATCCCCACCTAAGTTACAGGGTGAGGAAAAGGCCTCCTAGTTGTGTTTATGCCCAGGACCCACTCATTATGTGCCATTACGACTGAGGGTGTACAAGTATAAGAGTTTGTTTCTTACAGGGTGATAGTCCTTCTGCTCACTCTTGATTTTTATGATATGTGATCTGATTACTCTGATTAATATGCAGATGATGATGTGAGTACGAGCTATATGTTACTGCTATGTTAGGATAAGAATGCAAGCTATACGTAGGTACAAGTTATGTGCAAGTATGGAGATGATGAACAGAACCGGTCGCAGCTGGAAGCACGGTGGTGAAAAGGTGAGAAGTTGTGTTTTAGTCGTCCTTTGTGTCGGCGTGTGTTGTTACCCAGCTGTGTTTTAAGCTGCACTGTGTTGGTTGCCGTGTGGAAGCATTTGTATTTATGACACTTCTATAAACATGTCAGATTATGAATGGGAAATGGTTCGGTTAGTTTCTCTTCATAAGGCATAGAAATGTATGGTTGGTTTTGTTCATAATAATGTGCAGAAATGTATGAAGGGCTAAGAGGGCAACAGAAGAACCAACACAAAAAGGGGATCTACCCTGTGACAAGAGGGAAACAACAGGAGAGGGATGTTATACAAGTGGGGGGGGGGGACAGAGCACAAGCTCTCCCCCTTGTTTCACTCTCACCTCTCTTCTCTTCTCTTCTCCCTCCTTTTCTTCACTCCGCAGGCATAGGTGGACAGACTCTTTCCTCTTCGGCTGGCATCTCTTTTGGTTTTCCAACCAACGAATTGACCAAAATCCAAAAAATCCTCCATTCAATTCCCTTCTCCAGTGGAGCATGCCTCCCTTTTATAGGAGTGGAGATGGGGTTGGCCTTCGAAGCCCAAAACCCTCCTTCTTTTTCTTCTCCTTTTCTCGCTCGAAGATGCTGAGTGGCCTGCGGATAGGGGGAGCAGTAGAGTAGGGGAGGTGGTGGCCCGAGATTGGTCGACGATGACCGGTGGAGATGCGACATCCGGGGTGGAGCTCGAAGACTTCCATTCTTGGGGGCTTGAGAAGTGCAGGCGATTGCCCGTCGGTTTGACGCAGGGTCTTCATCACCGATCTATTCATGGGAAAATAGGGGATCGAGCTCAAGATGGGATGGCTTTGTGTTAAACCGATGTGGGAGGTAGGCGTGATGATTTAAACCCACATGTGTTAGCGCGCCAGTTCGAGGTGCTTTAGAGGGGAGCGTCGGTTTAAGATGTGCAATGGGGCGTGCTGGCTTAGAACCCCTTGGAGGGGCATGCCGGTTTAAGATAGGATGAGCAAGACCGCGCTGATTTAGGCATCATGGGGTCTCACCTCGACTCCGTGGCGATTCGGGTGAACACTTTCTCTCCCATGATGCTTAATTGCAATGCGCCGCTTCTGGCCGCTTCTGGGGTATTTGGTTAGAAGCCTCTGAGTTCCAGTTTAGAACTCTGAGTAGTTCTTGATGGGTAATGAACCCGTGTCTTATTGCTCGGGTTTCTCCCTGATTCGGCCTTCAGCATTGCCAATTGGGGAGCTGGGGCCATCTTTTCTGCTTGAGGGGATTCCTTGTTGGGTAGCGGACCCCTAGGTATGTATTCGTCCCGCTCGGAGGAGACATATAGGGTTTATTCAGCCATTCCATCTTCGACGTGCTCTCGGGCGCCAAAACATGCATGTTGTATGATCATCATTTTTTATCGTCCACAAATGCCCCCATTTACGGGTGGCGCAAGTGAGGGACGAGTGCATAGAGCACGCGAGTGTAGAGTTCTTTGACATGATATCTTCTCTTCCAAGCTAGTGGACTGTTGGTCCCATGTGAATTCGCGGGAAAGTGCTCACTCCTTCAGCGAAGGGATGAGGGGACTGCCTCACCCCGTACACACCCGGACCGGGGTGTCTAGCCTACGTGAGGGTTTGGTCATTGGTATGGAGTGAATACCAAAGCAAGGAGACAGAGTTTATGCATCGTCTTAGGCGAAAGGCCTAAAACAACTTGGATGAGGCCAATCCCGAGGGGAAGTTGGTGACTCGTGCTAGGTTTGAGAAAGTTGTTTATTCATCGACTCGGTTGGGGAAGTCCGAGCCGAAGGCTTTGTAAGGGGCCCGATGGAACCGGTGGAGTTCGTATGCTAGTCGATGTATTTGGGTGGAATGTTCGAAGCAAAGGGTTTATTTGCCAATGCCGATAGGGTGCCAGGCATTGACATGGTTTATTCATTGACACAAGGTTAGTGCCAAAGCAAGAAAAGGGGATTTTTTTGTTCATCAACTGGGATGGAAGGTCCGAACCGAGCAATGGGGGGGTTCTTTTTGTTCATCAACTTGGACGGAAGGTCCAAGCCGAGTAAAGAGGGTTCTTTTTTGTTCATCGACCTGGACGGAAGGTCCAAGCCGAGTAAAGAGGGTTCTTTTTTGTTCATCGACCTGGACGGAAGGTCCAAGACGAAGCAAAGGGGCTCTTTTTGTTCATCGACCTGGATGAAAGGTCTGAGCCAAAGCAAAGAGGGTCTTTTTGTTCACCAACCTGGATGGAAGGTATCAGATAGCGGTTTAGGACAGACCTCTACCTGGAGGTAGCGGTCTGCCCATGATCGCTACCCCACTTTTTGAGTCTGATTCAGCCTGTTCGCCTCCAGAAGCCTTGCGGTCCTCCCTAGATCATTTGGTGGTACCCTTGCGGTCCTCCCATGACCGTTTGGCTCCCTAGCAGCCCTGCGATAGATCGTTTGCCAGACAGAGAGTCCTAAACGTCCTGAACTCTGATTTCTTCACCCGAGGACTCCTTGGAGGCTGTGTTTGATCCATTTTCTCTGAGAGGAAGCTTCCATATCGACTTTAATTGATCTAGGACTCTTATTCCCACTATTATCTATGAGATTTATCAATCTAAAGCCTTATTTTGGGTGTTTATCTCAGATTTAAACTTCTAGATTTATGTAATTTCTGTACAAGTCAAACTCTATCCGATCAAGCTTTAGGCCCTTCTTTCCACGTGAATATCTTCCAGATTCTTTCATGGAATTGAGTTCCGCATGTTCCTATCTCTTGTCCTCACTATTATCTTGAGATTGATCCAAGGAACTCAAGTTTTGGTGGGCTTTATTCTCTAAAATCTTGGGAGAACTTTCTGGATTCCTGCAACTCCTATTTAAAGAACCCAGGTTCGCAGTTCACGAAGGGGGGCTCTTTCTCGATTTGGGGTGAAGCCATGCCACATCGTCAAGTCTTCTCTTCGACCCTGACCTGAAGAGGGAAGTATAATCTACATTTTCCATCCTCAAGGGCTTAGTTTCATCATCTCCTCTCTTAGTTCTAGTCCTCTTAATTCTCGAAATCATCACAGTTGCATTGTTTCTCTGTTTCTCTGCACTTTTATATTTTTCTCCATTTTGCATGGCATATTCCCATAGTTGTGCTGCGTGATTTTTCTATATCTTTGTTCATACATCACCACAATATATTTTTTGCACCCTTTTACAGGGGTTAAAAAGCTCCCCGGTGCATTCCTCCCTCAATTTTTCTTACTTATTTTATCACTTTGGGATTGATGCTACACATGCAAGTTTCTAATGTCTTTTTCTCTTGTGTTTTGGCTTTGTTTTGTAGGTGAGTAGGATTGAACGTGAGGCCCTCTTCCTCTAGCCTGCTGGAAGGAGAGGTGGTTGATCCCACACCGTTTCCTACACCCCATCTTCCACATGCAATCAAGTCTTCATCTTTCCAAGGTACACGGTGCCGTTGCACTCCTTTCTTCATCCTTTTGGCATTGTTATTCCTTGGTGGCGATCATGGTCAATTCATCTATCTCTTATCGCCCTTTCCTTTATACTTTCATGCCTTTCATGTTCATTTGATGCATAGTTTGTTTGGGGCGGGGGTAACATAACCATCAACACCTCTATTTTTTGGCGATCACGATGGGACAACTAGTGCCCATCACGTTATTCATGCTCTCTTGTAAGTTGGGTGTGGGTTTGTGCATGTTTAGATAGTAGTTTCTCCATTTTCCTACTGTTCTGGGCATTTTCAGGTCTATCAAGGCCTTACAGTCATCTCTAGGGCTACCAGACGCCCCCAGCGGTCATCACTGGGCCGCCAAGGCCTTTCTGCTAGCCTTGCGGTCATTTGGTAGACCGTAAGGGGGTAAAAAATGATCATTTGGTAGACCACTTTCTGTTTCTGACAGGTCTGCGCACAATGCTCATAGGGCCATGTTCTTTGATGCAAAACTTTGGCTCCCGAGGTTGGATTGCCCTGTTCTTGGGCCCGTTTTGTAGCCCTTTGTATTATCTTTTCATCCATATATCATATGCATCATTTGGGTCATGTTTACCTAGTTTTATTATGTCTTAAAGTTTACATTTTTTGCATAAAGTCTACAAACAGACCAAGGGACAGGTTCACAGGTACATCTTTCCATGATGATTTGATTACCTTCCCGAGGTCTAATTGCTTGTTTCTCACTCTCATCTTGTTCCCCTTTGTATTGTCTTTCCATTCATATATTATTTACATTATTTGGGTCACATTTGCATGGTTAAAGTTTGTCCTCAGTCCATAACCGTATCCATGTTCAAATTCGTTTAAGAGCAAGGTTTAAGTTTAAAATTCTGAAAAGTGACTCTGGGATCCATTCACCCCCCCTCTGGATCTCATTCTCAACGGATCACCAATCCTAACAACTCAGCCCTGACACGCCCTGTAGCCAACTGCTACTCCTCCAAGGCCTTCCTCAAGGCCTCAATCTTGCTCTCGGCCTCCTCCCACTGAACAGCCCAGCCTCGGAAGAGTGACTCCGCTACCTCGACGTGACCCCTCTGCTCGGATACAGTCGCCGCAAGACGATCTAGGTGCTCCCGCTCTTCCAGGATGACTACTAGCCTCTGAGCCCTCTGCTCCTGTGCCTAAAGAAGCCACAGGTACTCTACCCATATCCCGGCAAGCCCAGACATCCAAGGCTCACGCGGGAAATCGAGGATGTGATAGCCCCGGGTGCATTCCGTCAAGTGCTACCTCAAGATCTCCAGAGAAGGGAGGGGGTCATTCTGGAGGTACCCTCACGCACACTGAAGTAAGGAGGCACCTACACTCCCATCTACCAACGGCTCCAGTGGTGGAGCGGAAGTAGGCCACTCGTCATCTAAGCTCAAAGAGGAGTCGCCTGTCTCCATTAGCACATCAGCAGAGACTGCACAATGCCAGAAAGAACAAAGGGAAAGTGAGAAATACATCTGAAACTTTCCATGATAAATAAGTTGGACAACCTAATAAAACTTCCAACCCTTACCCAGGATAAACACTCCCACACCTGTGGCGTCACTTGCTGGGGTCGAGGAAGGCAATGACTCCTCAACAACCAGGGAGCCCTCCACCATATCCCTATCCCCTCCAGCAGTTATAGGCAGGGCAGGAAGCTCCTCCAAGCCGCCCGCATCAAGAGCTGGCGTGCGCTCCTCCTCTGCCATCGGCGCTACACACAAGACAGAAGCGTCAATATTCTGCCAGATACTATGAGCAAATGCTAAAGGGAAAAGGGGAAACCCAACACACCTGTAGAAGCAGTCTCAACCTCCATCCCCTCAGTAGATGGGGCCCCAAAAGAAGAGGAGGCCGAATTCCCCTCTGTCTCTGTGACAAATCTACCGCTGCCTGAGGAGCCTGAAGAAGTCTCCGATGAACCTTCGGAGGTGGCAAAACTAGAAGCCCCTACGGACCAGTGAAAGAACAAGATCAGCACACAAGCCTGACCCAGTGGGAAAGAAAATTGGCCAGCATAAGAGCTTTAAACAAAGCTCACCAGTCGAGGCACTCCCCTCAGAGATCCCCTCATTGTCGATGATCTCCTCAGTCTCTTCGGTTGAAGCTATAGCTATAGGCTCCCCACCTATAGCTCCGGCCATGTCATAAGGAAGCTTGCCCTCCAGAAGGGATGAAGTACCTGTGACCGACACCATAAGAAGCTTAGCACGGGCAGACGATACGAAAAGCTCACCACAAGTAACTAAGATCCTAGTCACATACTTGAGGGCCCCATGGTCGAAGACCCAACTAGCCCCACTGTGCAGGCTGAGACAACGGCTGGCAAAGGAGGGAGGGGCGGCCCAATCGACGGTGGTGGCAGCAGCCCAGATACGCCCCCAGTAATAAGGGCAGCCCGGCCACCCGCCACGCATGGCTCGCCCTCAAAGGAGGGAGGCTCCACCGAAGGTCCAGCACTGACTAGCTCCTGCACCATCTCCAGGGTAGTAGCCGGGTCCTCACCTGGGCAATAAAACAACAAACACAGTCAACAATCCTAGTATAATAGACCTATGAAAAGAAGCAATGAATTTCTCTAATGGCAAATCTGTGCCTACCTAAGCCGTCCTGGATTGTCGTTGTCCCCCGCTCCTCAGCAAGGGAGGGCACCTTATCCCCCGTCTTGGGAGGGGCGATGTCCCCTGATGTCCCTGCCATCCCAGCGTAAGAATATATGGCAAGGTCATGTTGACGTCTGAAATATGAACAAGAATAAAGATGAGACCAAAGAGAAGAATTAGCCAGAAATGAAGATCCCACGGATTTTGATATGCCAATGAGGTTCTAGCAAAAATGAGATGATCATAAACTTCTATAAATGGTAGCAGTAAAACGATGAGGTCTGCAATGCATTCAGCCTACAACCAACCTGTGAAGGAGGTAGAAGATAGGGAAGATACACAATAAGCAAACCACTGGACAGTCAATTTTAAGGTGGTTTGGTCTGCTACCCGCAGACCTACATCTACCCCTTACTTAAATGTGTAAGGCTTCCCTTACTTAACGTAAGAATGCATACTCAGTCTGTAACAACAACTGATACCACGGCTTGACCCAGAGGAACACACTCCTCCCTTCTTCTGAAAACTCAGAAGAAATCTCGGAGGAATAATCCTCCCTTCCTCTAAAGCCACAGAGGGAAACGTGAATAGCCCCAAGCTGCTCACAAACCCAGAGGATTCAATCCTCTCTTCCTTCGAAATCTTAGAGGAAACGTGAATAACACCCAGCTGTTCACAAGCCAGACTAATGACGGCACAGCAATCAAACGAGGAACACCTCCTCACACTGTAATACAGCTACCCCCGATCTCTACACAAAGTATCAGAATTACAGACCAGAAATGAGGAAGGTAAAAGAAAAACACAGATGAAAGCAAGAAGAAAATGTAGCTCCATGGAGTAAAATGACTCTGGATTTGATCCACGAGTCAAAGCACGATCAGATCTTCAATCAGAGTCTTGGCTACACTCAATTTCTTCCTTCACGAACTAGACTAGATTTCTAGAAGGAAATTCTACCTCTCTCTCAGATTTCTTCTTTAAAGAGTCTGCAGTCACAGCATTGACTTCATAGAAGGATCCATTTATATAGAACAGAGAGTTGCCTTTTTCTGGAATTCTGATCTTCAAATGAATTAATCTATTGGTCCTAGTGTCCCATCAGAATATTCTTCTCCAAGAGCCTTCTAGAATGAGTGTCAGGTGGCCTTGGATCATGTGCCAATGATTGAGTTAAAAGGCAAATGATTCCATCGAGTTGATCACGTGTTGTTCAATTAAATAACGATTCAGACCATTGCGTCGACTCCAGAGCATAGAGCGTCGACTCCATCCACTAGAGATTGAATGCCGTCTTGTAGATACACTTGATTGCATCGACCCCTTTTCATCATGGCGTCGACTCTCTGCTACAGACCATGTTTAGACAGAACATTTCTCATCTGGGGTCAACTTTGAGTGTCGATACCTCCAAATGACTTTTTGATTTTACTTGCGAGGCTGCTATTGTGTCAGCTCCACATGATCTTGGAGTTGACTCCTATTCTTCCAATTTCTTGATTGCCTGACTTAAGGAACTTTGATCATCATGTCAACTCTACTTTTTGTGGTGTAGACTCCGTTTAATCATCATATCTGAATTTGGACAAGGAATTTGAGGTTTAGTGTCGACTCTAATACTAAATGAAGTCGAATCCAACAACACTTTTACTATTAAGACAGAACATTTGTGATCTAGAGTCGACTACTCTTCAACTTCTATGAAGGTCATGTTGTGGTTCAGTTTCTTGCGTCAACTCCACTTGGATTCGATGTCGACTCTAAATCTTTATCTTGATCAGTTTGAGCTCCTTTTTCTTCTAAAATACATGACTCAATCTATTAACCTGTAATTGATATATAGTCACTTGAATAATCTTTAACCATGTGCTAAATTGCATTTGATACATCTAGAGATTCAGATTAAAAAATTAGAGACTCAAAGCTACATAGTTGTACATCATCAATACTGGAGGCACAACATTCTCCCTTTTTTTGATGATAGTAACTATGAGTCATTTTTATTCTTCGTATAACAGTTTGTGACAATGTGACATTTAGTTCATCTTTTCAATTTATTTAAGAACCTTGTGCATAGATATTTAACACCGAGTCAAGACACACAATCACATTTTCGCATAGTCTTTGGACAAAAGTATGCTTTGTTCAATTAACACACTAGCAAGACGCAAACCAAAACAACAAAAGCAAACCATAAGCAAACCCTATTTGTCACTAGGGCCTTGTAGGATGCCACTGGTGCAATGTGATGAGCAAACTACCTGGCATAAAGATCTTGATAATCTAGCGTAGCAGTGATGATGGTAGTTTGCTCATTATTCTGAAAGCCATTGCTAATGAAGTGTGTCTTCAAAGTCCATGTGAGCGGCTGGCGATCAGTCTTCAATGTAGACGTCATCACTGCCCATGGTTCATCTTTATCGTTAATTGGCCCTTTGTAGCCCAAACCACCCCGTGCAATCATCTTTTGAGGCTTAACTGGCCTAATTCTGCCTTGACAATTGACGCCCAAGCCTTTACCATTTTGATACCCCATTTTTAACAAGATATTCCAACCAAGGGTATTCATGATGCTCTTCTTTTTCTTCCCCTTCGAAGGCCAGGGTGTCATGGCAATTGTGGTAACTGATGTTGGCACAGGCCATGGACGCGGGACATCCAGGACGGATAACAAGGGCTTGTTTGCAGGCCATATAGAAGGAACTGATGAGGCCATGTGTATATCCTCATCTGGCAAAATGGGCATACTGTTAAGTTTGATAATGTGGCCCTTGTGAGGAAATTTAAGGCATTGATGGTTTGTGGAGGGCACTGCATCTAGTTGCTGAATATAAGGGCGTCCCAGAATGCCGTTGAATGTCGGATCCATATCAAGAATGTGAAAATCTGCTGTGATAGTGGCTGGACCCAAACTGACTTTTAGAGTAATCATGCCCAGTGGAGGTTTCTTGGTATTATCATATGCTGTGACTGTGATGGTGGATGGCCGGATTTGACTTTCCGGAATGCCGCATAGCTTCAAAGTACTCGGTGGCAAGACATTGATGGACGCCCCAGTGTCCACTAAACATTGTTTGATAGCCATCTTGTTTATGTCAACTGTAATGCATAAAGCATATTTTCGTGCTGCCAAGGGAGCCAATTCATGTTCATAAAAAGTAATTGCCGGCTGGGTGCTAGCTGGTGTAAGAACTGCGGTAATCTGCTCTGCTGGAAGGTCTTCATTAACCATGACCTTTTGTAAATATTCTTTTAAGGCCAATTGATGAGTGGTGGACCTCTTGATCAACTCTAAAATTAAAATCATTGCGGGAGTCCGGTCCAAATGTTTTAACAAATCATATTCTGTGCCCAACACGGATTCCTGCTCTTGATCCTGCATTTGCTGATTCGGCCCCTGCACGGGCTCCTACTCTCTGTTTGGAAAGATTCGGTGGAACATCCGTCCATTGCGGAGCGACGCCACACCTTACCGGGCCTCTGTCGGGGCAAGTGTTGAAGAAGAAGAGGGGATGTTGGTGTTGGGAGAAAGGGGAGGGATGTTTATAGAAAGGGTCCTCGTAAGGGAAGGATTTGACAAAGGAGCCCCCGTGAGGGGCATTGAAATGGGATTTGACAAAGGTGCCCCCATAGGAGGCGTAGGAGTAGTAGGAGGCGCCCGGATAATGAGCGACCGGGGAATGAACGAGGGTTGACTTGGTGGTGGAGGAATCCTTACTGGTGGGGGAATGGTGGTGGTAGGCGTAGCGGGTGCACGGGTTAAAAGTGGTCTAGATAGCGAAGATGTGGGGTTAGTGGATGGTGGAATTTGATGCATGGTAGGCTGTGGTGGTGGTGGAGAGCGGACAAGGAGGGGTCGTGCCGGCAAGGAGGGAGAATTGGTGAGAGTAGGGCGCAAAAAGGAAGGGCCCGGTTGGGAGGTGGAGGAAGGAGGGATATTGCGCAGAAGGAGCGGAGGTTGTTCGGAATTAGAATTATGGTGGAGTGCCCCGACAGAGGTGTTTTCTTGGTGCCATCCCTGCCCTCTCTCCACTTCACGGAGAGATGTGACAGGGTTTACATGTTGATTCGGCGGGTGCTCCGGCAATGGATTTTGGACGATCCCCATGTCATGCTGGGGTGCTGGAGCTGCTTGCTGTTGTGGTTGGAGAGTCGGTTGCTGCGGCTGCTGGTCCTGTTGTTGCCGAGGAGGTCTTCTTGCTTTCAAGGAGGCAATAAATTGTCTCCTAGGACATGACAATCCTGTCCCCCTTAAAGACATTTCATCGTCAAAATTCACAATGAGTTATTATCCTTATAGGGGAAGAAAACTCATTTAGCTGGCAAGGCACTCATTGCTCTAGCACTGTCTCTTAATTCTTCAATCATCATAGCTTCTGAGGAATATAGCCAGACCCACACATTCAATGGTGATCTCTCGCCTCCCATCACTACTCATGACGACTGTTGGAATGATCAAGGCACATCGAAAGAAATGAGTTTGTGTCACGCCCCAAACTGATAGCAGCGAAAGACATTGCTCGAAATGTGACAGCAAAACAGTTGTGTCAATCAGAGCAAACATAAGGACATAACATAATTGAACAAAATAAAATTCATTATTGAGATTCCAAATATAAGTGTATTACAACGTTTGACTCAATAAAAGGAAAAATTACAACAGACTCTAGACTCACCATAAGAGAAAATACACGAAGACTAGAGTAAGCATAAGACGTAAAACTAGGTTTGACTATAGTCCGGAAGCTCTCATCACTTGTTCCCTTGCCCATCTTGATCGTTCAAGTCCTCATTGTTATTATTACCTGACAAACATTAGAAAATACTTGGTGAGCGAACGCTCAGTAGGACTTAAATCTCTTGCTCTAAGGTTACCTAAAGTAATTAAGAATTTAACATGAACATGCAGGTCATGCAAAAGTATACAATAATCAAGATCTATAAAGGCACGAGCTAGATCAATAATTAGAGATAAATTCAAGAACTATAAGGAAAATAGATAGAGTGATAGATACTTTCAAGAGATATAAAGACAGTAGATAGACCAGACCATGATTTTGAGATATATCCAAGATTAACCATGATGAGATATCAAGCAATTCCATAAGGTATTTGAGAGTGTTCATGGCGAGATAATAACAATTATTTCACTAAGGCATTCACTTTCACTAGAACTTTTCACGTAACTATCGCTGTATAGGAATGACTATTGCATATAGGAGTTCAAACATTCGAGTCATGAATATGTCAATCACTTGTGGAAGGTCAAAAAGCAATCTTGCTTTTGGTTGCTATAATGCCGCATTCGATCAATCATGATACTGGCACATGTTTAGACTTTGTCTCGTCTATGGGATTAGATCAGGACCCCGTCACTTTTCATTCTAACATTGAATATCAATTAATTGGACCCATAGCCCCTTTTGTGTTCTAGACCAATTCCACTTCAATTAATGGCCAAAAGAGTTCCAAGGATCAAGCATGTAGGAACATGACGGTAGATTTCATGAAACATAGAGTTCAAGGATAGAACTTGTAGTAAGGACGATATATCAATAAATCACATGAACAATATGACAATTTAGAAATCTGAGTAATTGTCATCCACTGAGGCCACCACAGATTACAGAATTAGTGCCCACTATAGTGGTCGCCTATTCTGTGAACAGAACATGCACGAAAGAAAATGGCGTCCACATACATGGTCGCTCATTTCAATTGGCATCCAATATCCTAGTCGCCAATTCTAGACAGAGATAAACTTCTCAAAAGAGGCCAGAAACAGTGCTCCATGAGGGCTAGATAGTCATGTTTCTTCAGAGGGACATGACTATAACTTGGTGTGCAGAGTTTTGAGGGTACAACTAACTCAGCTGCCTTGAGGGAATCTAAGACTAGTAGAGATTTATGGAGGTCTCAATGAAGAAAGTAGCAGTCCGCAGGAAGAAATATCCTATGAAGGGTCCAATATTCATCAAGAGTTGTGGTGTATAACATGAAAGGCCGTGAAATAGGGACTCTATCTGGGCCATGAGATAGTAGTGCCAAAAGACCCGCGATATAGGTCAAAACTCGATAAGACTATGAGATATCAAATTCGCATCCAAACAAGTAGGCGTTAATTACTAATTCGTGTCTCTTTAGAGAGGCGCCAATTCTAGAATTTATCATAATTATAATAAAATTATATTAATTGGCATCCATGTATAGAGGCACCACTTTATTATGGACGTTAATTAAATACGTCATGAACTCTAGCCAATTGAGGAGGCAAAGCTAATCGATAAGTCACTTCGCCAACTCTTTCCTAGATTTTGAAGGGCCAATAAATCTTGGAGTAAGCTTGCCTTTGATGCTGAACCTTCGAATACCTCGACCTGGAGAGATCTTGAGAAATACATGGTCACCTACTTGGAATTTCAGGTCACGCCTTCGATTATCAGCATATGATTTCTGCCTATCTTGAGCTATCTTGTGTCTTTCTCGAATTAACTTAACTTTCTCTGTAGTACCCCTTATTAACTCGGGACCTAGTAGTTATTTTTCTCCTACTTCATTCCAGCAGATCGGTGAGCGACAACTTCTCCTATTAAGTGTCTCAAAGGGTACCATCTGAATGCTAGCCTGATAGCTATTATTATAGGTAAACTCCACTAGAGGTAAATGGTCGTGCCAGCTTCCACTGAAATCCATAACACATGCCCTTAGCATATCTTCCACCACTTGATTGGTTCTTTCAGTTTGTCCATCAGTTTGTGGATGAAATACTGTGCTGAAATTTAACCGGGCCCCCAAAGAATGTTGCAGGCCTTTCCAGAATTGTGAAGTGAATCGAGGGTCTCGATCAGAAATAATAGTGCTAGGGACACCATGTAACTTAACAATCTCCTTCTTGTAGAGAGCAGCTAAGATATACACAGACCATCGGCTTTTAATAGGCAGAAAGTAAGTCGATTTAGTTAAACAGTCTATGATTACCCATATTCCATCATGTCCACCTCTCAACTTAGGCAGTCCCATGATAAAATCCATCCCTATACTATCCCATTTTCACTTTAAAATTTTCAAGGGATGCAGTTTTCCATCGGGCCTTTGATGTTCTGCCTTAATCTGTTGACAAGTAAGACAATGTGACACATAATCTGCTATTTCTCTCTTCATATTAGGCCACCAATAATGTCTTTTGAGATCTTGATACATCTTGGTAGCACCAGGGTGAATTGTGTACTTAGACTTGTGAGCTTCCTCTAAGATCAATTTCTTAGTATCAGCATGATCTAGTATACAAACTCGGTCCTTAAATAACAACCTTCCATCATTTGTAATAGAGAAATCCAGCCGTTGTCCCACATTGGCCTTGATTTCCAGCAATACCGGGTCATTGTCTTGCAGCTTGACCAGATCTTATATTAGTGTAAGTTGTGTTTGGATATTCGCTATAAAGCAATCCTCCTCCTTCTTCATATCAATATCTAAATTCAACTGAGTAAATTTAGAAATGAGATTGGTCATACCTTTCATGAGACTTGATAGCTTTCCCATTGGTTTCCTACTGAGTGCATCGGCTACAGCATTCGCCTTGTCAGGATGATATTGGATAGCAAAATCAAAGTCCTTAAGGTACTCCAACCATCATTTTTTCCTCATATTTAGCTCCTTCTGAGAGAATAGATATTTTAAACTTTTGTAGTCCGAATAAACCGTGAATTTCTCTCCATAAAGGTAGTGATGCCAAATCTTCAAGGAAAATATGTCAGCTGCCAATTCCAGATCATGAACTGGGTAATTCTCCTCATGTTGCTTCAACTGTCTGGAAACATAACAGATCACCTTGCCATTCTGCATAAGTACACAACCTTAGCCAATGCCAGATGCATCGGTATAAACTTCAAATCCGCCACATTCTACGGGCAATGCCAATACAAGTGCCGTGGTGAGATGTTCTTTAAGAGCTAAGAAGTTTTCTTCACATTCCCTTGTTCACTTGAAGGGATTTTCCTTCCTAGTAAGTCTTGTTAAAGGAGCGATGATTTTGGAGACATCTTTGATGAATCGCCTATAATAACCAGCCAGAGCAATAAAACTTCTAACTTCAGATACGGTATTTAGTCGGCTCCAGCTTTTCACAGCTTCTACCTTGGAAGGATCTACTGCAATACCTTCTTTCGAAATAGCATGGCCAAGGAAAGAAACTTGTAGACACACCAAAAATGACGCTTTGCTGAGTAAATTTTATGTCACTAAGTCAATGGCCCACCCAGTCCAAGACTCTGCGGACCCGGAAAGAAGCGGAAGCCTGGGCGCGCGAAGTCGAAACCCAGATGGACAAGGCGATCTTCGTCGATCGCACGCCGGCCGAGCGCACGACGTCTTCTGTCGTGGACATCTCCGTTGCGAACAGATCGCGCGGCTGGCGCTGATTGGCCGGCGCGGAGGGGGCAAGCAGATCACGGGGCACTGTTCAGCCTCTCCAGCACCTGGTCGCGGGTCAGGCCATGCTTCTTCATGGTGAACTCGACGTCTTCCTCGGTGACGCCGGACGGCAGCCCGGAGCCCTTCGGGTTCGGCTTCGGCTCCGGCAAGCCCTCTCCCTTGTCACCAAGCCCGGTCTGGATTGCCTCCATCGCTCGATCGCGCGCCACGCGCTTTTGGCTGAGCACTTCGGCGCTGTCGCCGGGCGTCGGCAGGAACATCGGGCCGTAGAGGTCGAATTCCGCCTTGGTCACGGCGGCACCGGTATCCTTGCGAAGGATGGCGGCCAGGAACTCGCGGCCGGCCTGCAAGCCCTGCTGGTACTGCGGCGAGATCATGAAGTTGCCGATGTACGGGACCGAGCCAGCGACTGCCTCTTGCGGGCTGGCCAAAGCCTGCTCGAATTCATTGATCGTCGGCAGGGTGGCGCGGCCGCGCTGAAAATAGTTGATGTCCTTAGACTGCGCCTCAGTCACTTTGCCGAGCCCCGAGCCCTGCGTGAAGGTGATTTCCCCGTTCGGGCCGACAGAAAGCTGCGTGCCGTTCGGTGCCTTGATGCCACCCACCCGGTCATAACCCTGTGTCTGCGGATTGTAGCGGGCCTTGTAGGGCTGGCCAGTCGCCTCGTCGAACAGTTCGACAAGATCGGGAGCCTCGCCGCTGAGCTTGGCGATTTCGAGTTGGAGCTTCTGCAGCTTCAAACGCTCTTCAGGATCGCCCATTCGGGCTTTCTGGTAGCTCTGCGCAAGCGCAATACCGAGTTGCCGGGTATCCTTGTTGCGAAGCAGCCCCTGCATGACCTCGGCAGGCGGCAAAAGCGACGCAGGAGAGGCCACAGGAGCGCCCTGAGCCATCTGGACGCCCGAAGGAGCATCCCCGCCCGTCATAGCGCTCTGCGGGCCGCCTATTCCGTCCATTCCGGTAATGCCGACCTTGGCCGCGCCGTACCACGGGCCCCAGCCACCCTCCTTGGCCTTGTCGAGCGCGAAATCAATGCCGCCCTGCCAGTTCGAACGGGGGTCGATACCGGCGGCCAGCGCCTCATTCCCGAGCCCGCCATTCATGTAAAGCTGGAACGGGCCGTAGGACTGCTCACGAACGCCATCCTTCACCACGTCGCTCTGACGGGTCGGGTCACTGACGCCGCCCTCCGACATGGCAACCTTGATCGCGACTTCAGGGTCGATGCCGCGCTTCTGTGCAGCATGGCGGATATACGCTTCGATAGCGCCCTGCGCAGGTGTTCCACCCGATGCCGCATGAGCCTGCGCAACACGCTGGGAAGGCATGTCCATCGGCTGCGGGGCCGCTGCCTGCGTCTGCTGAGGAGCAAGGCTGGCAAGAGACATCTCCTGCTGACCGCCGTCCATGCCGCCGAGCAGGCCCGCATACCAGTCATTGAGCGGCTCAAGCGCTTTGCGCGTGCGGCGCTCCTCCAGCCCATCAGCCAGAGACGCAAGGCCACGCTCAAAGCCCGAGAAATCGACGCCCTGGGGACGGGAAGGATAGACAATCGCCATCGTGCTCGCCTCGCCTACAGGTAGCCTGAAAGTATTTTGGCGCCACCGGAGAACACGCCCATCAGGTTGCTGAGGCCCTGGTTCTTGGCCTCGGCTGCCTGATTGTTGGACGCCATTCGACCGCTAACCACGTCAGACGCCACACCAAGCCTGCGGTCGGTTGTGTTGCCTGCGAGCGTAGCCAGATCACCCAGCGCACCCGCCTGACCACCAAGGCCAGCCGTATAAAGGCCGGCCTGCGTGTTACCGTAGCCCTGAAGGTTGCTCAGCACCCCCTTTGACTCCTTCTTGCATCAAACAAGTAGTTCTAAGGCTACAAAGAGGAGAAGAAAGTGGTTCAAGGCAAGAATAATAGAGGAGAACATGGAAGTGTAGGGAAAAATAGTGAGCTCTCTAAAGTTAAAGATGGAGAGTTTGAGCCAGTGCCCTTTGAAGAGAACCAAGTTCGGATTCCAAAGAATTACCAAGATTGATGGTCATGTGAGTAGAAGGATTGAGGCTAATCATGTGATTATCAATTTCTTTATTTCTTATCTTCCCTTTGAATTCAATTTTTATCAAATTTTGATTTTATGCCATTCTTTTTTTTCTTCTTCTACTATTTTTTTAATTCTCAGGATTATCCACTTATTCCAGGTCCTAAAGGTTTTCAAAGATTCCTTTGCTTACCCTTCTTATCTCCAAAAATACTCTTGACATGAGGTCGATCTTATCTAAGTGGCATCTCCTAGGCCTAGTTACCCATGCCAAACACTACCATGAGACTCAGCTAGATTGTGCTACTATGGGTGCTCTTATAGAAATATGGTATCCTCAAACCCACACCTTCCTCTTCTCTACCTTCGAGGCCACCATACTCCTAGAGGAAGCGAAGATTCTCTTAGGATTGAAAACATTGAAGCAAAGCGAAGAAGATAGCATGGCGAAAATGCCAAGAAAAGCAAGATCTTAAGAAGTGTTGGTGAGCCCTATAGCGAGCTAAAAAATGATTGACGAAATCTGCATCACTAAAGGAATCAACTTGAAGAAACTTGTAGCATGGACAATCAAGGCGTTAGAGAAGGCCAAAGAAGAGGACTTGGAGGAGCTCATGAAAGTGTTCCTGATATGCCTAGCAGGAGTGCTCCTCTTCCCTTTGGGGGATGACTTCCTTGAAGAAGAACAACTAAGCACAATATGCGAAATTTCGGAAGGTAAAAGAATTAGGCTGGCTGTCCTAGCCTACCTCTATAGTGGGCTCACCTCGGCTTCTATGGGGAGATCTCTCTACAGGTTGATTCTTCTATTTTCTAGTTGGGTGGACCTCCACTTCAAGTTCGACCCATGTGAGGCGGCCCAAAGTTCCTCATGAATATTCAACAAAAGCCCACTCCACTACATGATAAGCATGGTGGGGCTAAGTGAATGGGTGACTAACAGTGTTCCAAAGCTTAAGAAGCGGGTGGAGTGGTGCGAACACTCCAAGACCATGGCCCAAAACATGTTCACTTGCACACCGGGGGCCCTCCTATCTCAAGACCTCCGTACTAGGCTTTCTTTTGGGGTGGAGCTCTAGCTGATCGAGGCGACTGAGTTCATCCTCTACAACACACATTGATGCTTTTCTCAACTCAGCCTCCCTCGCCACACATTTGAAGAAGCATCTCATCTTCCACCAATCAAGAAGAGAGAATTGGACACAAGTGGCGACAAAGAACAGACTAAGACAATCCAAGCTCTATGGCAGATCTGTTAGGTCCCCTGGGGTGCAACCGGATCTAGAAGGGGGGTTGAATAGGTTCAGTACAAAACTTTGGCCCAATTTAAAAACTTAACTCACACTAAATCAAACCAATCAATCTGATCACTCACAGAACTACAAGCTGATGGAGCACAAGTGTTCCTAATATGAAAGGCTAAGTCCGTGTAGACCTGATACTTAAGCAGAGTGAAAGTGCATTTAGTAGAATGACTCTCAGCAGGGAGTGCTGAAGCTTTAGAATAGTCCCTACCAAGCCAGCCACCAGGCACTCAGGTGCATATGGACACCGAGCCAACCAAAGTGTGTATATTTAGTGTGCAATCATAACAGGAAACAAGCAAAGCTGAAAGTATAAGTGCCAGTGAATGAGGGTAGAAGAAATGGATCAATCGCATGAGTACAAACCACTACACATGGAGTTTTTAAGATGGTTAAATTTGCAAACCTGCAGACCTACGTCCACCCCTCACCAAACCCGGTGAGGTTTTACCACACGAGGATGAAGTCCTCAACACATACATGGGGACGAACCCCCCCTCCCGGGTTTTCAATTTTCTTTAACAATTTTCTGTTTCCAGATTTTAATGTTTTATATCTGTCAAGCAATTCATCATAAGCATTAACCAACTCATCATAGCTAAGCTCATCTTCTTCATCGGAGTCAGAGTTTACCTTTGAACTCTCCTCGCTTTGACGCTCAATCTCATTGTTTGCCACGAGGCACTCACTATTCCAACTTTTTTTTTGGGCTTCGCTTAGCCCATCCAAGATATCTTTGACAGATCTGCAATCAGAAATAAATTAAAATTTGTCAATGCATACTGCAGCTTTAAGAGCATTCAAAACAAAAAGATTATCAGAATTCTTTTTCTTGTGCTCATCGATCCACCTTGACTTGTCTTTTGGTAGAGCATGAGGACCATGAGTCATTAAGTTCATAAGCTTCGGATTAATACCAGAAAGTCAAACACAAAATTTTTCAAGTCATGATGTAAAATCAAAACCATCAAAGATAGGAACCAAATTCACATTAGCCATCATGAAGTGGATCTTTACTCTTAGACCGTAAGGTCTGCTGAATAAAAATCAGAGATTGGGCTCTGATACCAATTGTTGGCCCAGAGTAGATGGCAGACAAGAAGAGGGGTTGAATTGTCCCCCAGATGAGATGACGGATTTTAAAAACAAACTGAACTAATTATAGCAGAAACAAGATTAACTACTTTAATTAGCTTTAACTAAACTGACATGAGATTTAAGTTCACTCAATCCTTCCGATCTCACATGAATGATCTAAGCACTGAACGATTTAGCCTAAGCTACATACGAATAGCAGAGGTAGCAATGTGTAGAGGTGTAGTGAATAAAAATCAATAAATTGACCTGTGAACAGAGATAGGAGAAATGGACAATCACATAGGCATGCCACACGAAATACGGAGATTTTTAGGAGGTTCGGGGCCACGACGGGCTCCCTATGTCCACCCCTCACTGAACCTCGGTGAGGCTTCACTAACACGCTACAATCGTAGCAGTCACGGGGACGAACCCCAACACCATACACACACTGCTTCCGCAGAAAATCACACACACGGGCCTAGCCCCAAACCACTTCCGCCGCAGCATACCACACACACTCGGGGAACTCACCCCGCACTAATTCCTCACATGTAGATGTAGCTCTATCCACACACACAAATATTCCAAGTTCAGCAAAATAGAAAGATCTACAATATATGCGCACAGCAGATTATAACCCAAGAAGAACATCACAAAGAGATGAATAAAAGATATAGAATGTTTCCCCTTTGTTCTTGATTGGCCATTTGAATGTTTTCCTTGAAGCACCGGTCCGAGGGAGTTTAATCCACAGCTGGTTGGGGCAGTCAGTCGTCCTGTTTGAGGATCCAAGATGTGTTCCTTCAGGCTTAAGCTCCAATCACACCTCCAGACATCAAGAACTGATAGATCTTCCAAAGCCCTCTCCTCTCCACCTTGTGGCCGCCCTTTTTCTTCCTTTTCCTGCAAGAGTAGAAAATGTTTAGCCTAAAAGTTAATCCATGCCCAAATAAAAGAGTGGAAATGAGAGAAGAAGAAATCCCCCTCAATCCACAGTAAAACCCATCCTCTAGAGTAGTAGGGTGCGCTGGAGATCATTGCTTGGAGTGGAAGTCAGCCAATCTCCTTGGAGACACCCTTGGTAGAATGATCGGCCATCTAGCTCGCAGCTCAGACTCAAATCGACAGGAATAGCATGAGGATGGCATTCCCTTGGTCTTCTTCTTCCTCCTCCCTCAAGGTGCATCACCCACTCTCTTCCATGTTCTTCTTTTCCTGCAAGCAGATGGGAAAAATTAGCTCAAAAGTCTTGCTATCGAAGTAAATCACGGCCAACATATACTCAAAGGAAACAGCCGTAAAAAGACCATAAAGCCCTTCAAAAAACCCTTCAAAAATACACCCAATAGATGGGAGAAACACTAAGAGTAATATGGTAAAAAGCCATGGCCAATGGATCCCCAAATGGGAAGTTCGAAACCCAAACCCGCAACCAGGAGGGAAGGAATGGGAAGTCACTACCGAGGGCATCTAGATGAAGGTGGAAGTGGAAGTGTGGAGACTACGTACGATGTTTACTTTGACAAGATTATATTCTCCACTTATTTATGTTTAAGGATAGGGAATGATGTATGTTTTTCTTACTTGTCCCCCTTTGATAAATGAATAGGGTAGTGGTGAATTCACGTCATTTGCCTCAACCGGGGTGAACGGCGTATTCGATTTCTCTGACTCTAACACGCATACCCCACAACATCAATACGTTGTTTTTGAGTAATAGAGCGCTAATCGGGACCAAAACACCAGCTTCATGATCAAAACCGATTAGGGTTTTGCACAAAAAGAAAGAATTGGCTGTAAGGCGAAGTTTCAACAGGAGATGTCACCCGTCCTCGTGGGTTTGGTCTAGTTTTGTTGCCACAGTTGAGAGGTTAAGAAAGTAGGAACAGTTGAGCTCCTCACAAGTTTGAAACTCGTGCGTTCCATGGAGATGAGCGGATGTCCTGCAACTGATTTTATGATATATCAGCTGCCGTGTGAAGACTTCAAACGTACGAAGAAGAGAAAGAAGAATGGTGTAGTTCACGGCAGCCTCCTCATGGTTAGCATATTATATTAAGCGTGTTTGAATGGGGAAGGCACAAGGCAGTTTACATCATATAATATTTGGACTCTCTCTCTCTCTCTCACACACACACACACACACACACACTCTCTCTCTCTCTCTCTCTCTCTCACACACACACACGTGTGAGAGAGCTTGAGAGTTCATGCTATGGTTCACCCACTCGTATTGTACGGATTTGGGTAGCCTAACTCATACTGTATCTGCCGAACGTACGTCGGGTTGGTACGTCAACGACACGGGCACGGGTCACAGCGGTGGAGGCGACGGAGGGAGGAGGCCCCGACGACGGTGGAGGGAGGAGGGGGACACTGTGACGGAGGCAACAGAGAAGAGACATAGGAGACGGGGGGGGAGGCGTGCGGCAGAAAAGGGGGAGAGGCAAAGGAGAGGGAGGATAAGTCGAGGGGACGTAACAACAGTGATCATGTCCCTCACTTTTACTATTCATACGAAAAAAATATTTACGTGCATCTTTATTAAGGGGAGGTACTAAGAACAACGATTCACGACAAATTGAAACCTTTATTAAGGGGAGTCCAAGAGTTAGGGACAGCCCTGGACTATAATTAAGCATCTTATTCTTTAGGCAGCGTTTGGGAACCATTAAAGTCGAGGGGATTTGTTCAAATTAATGTCCGCATCAGACACAGTTTGACACATGTTGGTGAGGGAGTTATCGTTTTATGTGTGATGTGAAGTGTTAATTTGGAAAGTTCTATCGAAAGGCTGTTGATGCCATCGGAACACTGTTCATCCACCGCGGCTGTTCATCTTCTTCCTCCTCCTCCTCCTCCTCCTCCTCCCTCTCTTTTACATCTACAGCAGTAGCGAGCATCTCGACGGCAAGCAAGTGGGCGGCAATGGCAGCAGGACCCGGCCGAGGTGGAGCCGCTGTTTCTCCACCGACCCGGCATTGGAGACGAGTTCAGGGGTGGACCCGATGCTGCAAATTAATGGCAGCAGCAGCCGACGTCAGTTGCAACAGCAACAACGTTTCGAAGGGCGACTGGGGGCGAGGAAGAAGGCCGCTGCATGCCGTCAGGGTTGCTCGCTGGGCAAAACTGTAAGAACCTTCCCCGAATCGGGTAGAGGTGGGAGAAAAGCAGGTCGGAACGAGCTTCGTGAGATTCGGAGAGAACTCGCCTCCTGAGTCACTGCTCTATTCCTCTCAAAATCTCCCGAGCACGAAAGTCCGAGCGAATATGATGCATTTAAGGCTTCGTTTGGGAATAAATTTGGTGGGGGATTCCCATCATTGGAATCGCTGACAAGGGTTGAGCAATAGCGAATGTCTCTGACCCATCTAGGCTTTTGTGTTGGATTAAATTTTCGAAGAGAGAGAATGTAGAGACATAATGTATTAATTTCTCTACTTCTTCCATTTTTACCCTTGTTCAGGATATCTGAACAAGTCCGGTAGGGAACCTATATTTTAAGCCCATTTTTTTTGAAATAAAGGTGATTGGTATGGGTTTGTTTATTAGCGTGGGGTAGATGCTAATGCAAAGAAAAGGGGTTTATGCACTAGTTCGGTAAGATTCAAACCGGCGATAATGTAGATACGATTCGGTTAGGGCACGAAGCTTTCGCCGATGGGACTGTATTCATTGACATGGGGATAATGTCAATGAGAAAGAAAAGAGTCTAAGCATCGATTCAAACGTAAGGTCCCAGTTGGAGGTGGTGTGTCATTCAGCTAGGGTATGGAACCTTTCACCGGTGCGACAATGTATTCGTCCACGTGTGGTTGACGTCAGCACAATGGAAATGTTTAAGCACCAATCTGGACATAAGGTCCAAGTCGAAGGTGGTATGTATAAGTCAGCTAGGGCACGAAACCTTTTGCCAATAGAGATATGTTTTCGTTGACATGGGGATGACGTTAACGTAAAGGAGAAGGTTTAAGCACTGATCCGGACGTAAGGTCCAAATCGGAGATAGTGTATATGGGTCGACTAGGGCACGAATCCTTTTGCCAAAAGAAATATGGATTTGTTGATGTGAGGTTTGACGTCAACGCAAAGGAAAGGTTTAAGCACCTATCCAGACGTAAGGTCCAAATCAGAGATAGTGTATATGGGTCAGCTATGGCATGAATCCTTTTACTGAAAGAAATATGGATTCATTGACGTGGGGTTTGACGTCAATGCAAAGGAAAGGTTTAAGCACCGATCTGGACGTAAGGTCCGAACCGGTGATAGTGTATATGGGTCAGCTAGGGCACAAAGCCTTTTGCCAAACGAAATATGGATTCGTTGACATGGGTTTGACATCAATACAAAGGAAAGGTTTAAGCACCAATCCGGACGTAGGGTTTGAACTAGTGATAACATAGCAGCTCAGTGGGACAATTTTGGAGTGCTTATAACCCTTGTAGCTTTGTGCACTGGGGGAGTCATATGCAATAAGGGCCGATAGGCTTGAATCAGCTTGGGTGGAGTGTCCCAGGGAAGTGTGGATTTTCGGAGAGCTTGACCAGGGGGAAGTGCCGTCAGCCAAGTAAGGTGAATGGCCAGTCAGGCTAAGGGCGCAGGCCAGGAAGGAACAGCTTAGCGCTAGTCTTTCATGACACCTTTGCGGACTTTTCAAACATGGGTAGGGCTGCATGATACAGCTTCAAGTGTTTTCCATTGAGAGGGGAGAATTGAACTACCCCCTGTGGTCTACGAGGATGTAGGCACCACCTTCATAGACTCAGTGGATGACGTAGGGATCCACCCAGTTTTCAACCAACTTTCCTTTAGGTTTGGATGCCATTACTTCTTTTCTCTTGACCATAACTAGATCACCCTTCTTGAATTCTCACTCTTTGACCAGCTTGTTAAAAGCACGAGCCATGCGAGCCTAGTATAGTTGTATATTTTGTTGAGCCCAGAGTCGTCTCCCTTCAAGTTCAACGAGCTCTTCCAGTCTTCTTTCTATGTTTGTTTGGTCACTGTTGGCTAAGTCTTGTTGGATGGCGACCCACAAGGATGGAACCTCTAGCTCGATTGGCACTACCGCCTCTGACCCATACACCAGGGAGAATGGCAAGCAGCCGGTTGGGGTTTTATAAACTATATGGTAGGCCCATAGCGTCTCGTACATCCTTTCTTCCCAATCTTTCTTGCTAGTGCTGACCACCTTTGCTAGCAGGGTACAGAGGGCCTTGTTAAATGCTTCAGCAAGGCCTAAGTCTTGTTGGATGGTGACCCGCAAGGATGGAACCTCCAGCTTGATTGGCACTACTACCTCTGACCCATACACCAGGGAGAATGGCAAGCATCCGGTTGGGGTTTTATAAACTATACGATAGGCCCATAGCGTCTCGTACATCCTTTCTTCCCAATCTTTCTTGCTAGTGTTGACCGCCTTTGCTAGCAGGGTACAGAGGGTCTTGTTAAATGCTTCATAAATGTTACAGAAATACAATGCTTCTTACCTAATATGGATAATAATTACTAGAAGAACCTTCTCCCTTATCATCCCGAGTGATTATCATCAAGCGTTGTGGAGTTGTGAGTGCTTGCTTGCATATCACTTAGTCATTTTAATCAAGTTTGATCTGGGGTTTATTTACCATCTCTAGGGTTTACTTTAATTAAGTTTATATTGTCCAAAAAGGGTGGGCAATCAATTCACCCCCCTCTCGATTACCTCATAACCGAGCCAACAGGCACCACTAGATGCACCGAACTCCATACATTCTCGTGTTCTGCACAGCCGAGTTCTCCATCCACAATTATCGCATTACTTATCCGGCCCTGAATGTCACATCCACCAAATCATCGACACGTTAATCCACATATTAACACGGCACTTAGTCAACTCAATTAGCTTCCTTGATTACTCATGGCAATCCTATTGGATCTCAATCTCAGCACCATTGCTTCTTATTTCTTGGATCCACCTCTTGAACATCCACCCCGACCAAGGTCGGTCAAATCACTGTCTCAACTCTGAGCAACATGTACCAGCACCTCATAACAAGTCTAATTGGCCACAATATATCCACAATATCAACTACTAACTGGCCCCACTCTGAGCCATGTGATGTACATCGTGGAAAAGACTGGTGCAATAATTATTCTTGTCCGACAGCTACTATCGTTGTACTACCCAATTCTCAATTCTACTAGTGGCACTCAGCATGATACTGTCACTGACACACGGCAACCAAGGCCAGTCACATGGCCAACATAGTTTTGCACCCAAAGACAACTCTCTAAAATTGACTATGAAACCTCTGGGACTCACTTACCACTAAAATATTCACCATTCTCTACTACCAATCCTATCATGGAGCCTGTGAGTTATGGGCTCACCATGCTTCCATTGTGCAACCCTGCACCGACCATACCATAGAAACAAGGGGAAAGCTGACATCCACCATGGCATGGCCTCCAATTAATTGGCTAACTCTAGAAATAGGGGTAAAGGAGCTCACACTACTCGATTCTAGAACACAACTTTCCTTTCTCACCTAAGAATCCACCTACAACGCTGCAGTTCTCAATACCAAAACTCATTGGGAGGCTCAACACCAGCCCTACGACCCGACATATTAGCTCGGCTACTAACTCTACTCAACCGACATTACACAACCTTAACAACACTTATACACCATAACATAAAAAGGGATGGGAATACAACCCCAACAGGTAGCTCCACTGTCAACACATGGGACACCCTGACAACTCCTAAATGCTTGAGGAGGGTTTACAACACAAATAAAATGAGAGAACCACAAAATTTAGTCAAAATACATAGCATTAAATTAACTAGAAATATAACACATATCTTCCAGAAGGTGGGATGCCCTCACTCCTACCAGGGCTATACACCTCGCGTGCCCTCGGGAATCGCACCTCGCTACATCGAAAGATCGCTATTGTGGCTGGGGTGGCCCCTTAGAGAAATCACAGGCCTTGTGTCCTACATGGCCACACCAGTAGCACCTCCTAGCTCTTGAACATGATCTGCCTAGATGTAGCATGCCACACCTTGAACACTGACTCTATTGACCTCCAGATGCACTCTACCGTTGCAATTGACCTGATAACTGTGGCACACTCTCCTCTAAATCCTACCTCTGACCCTTAAGCCATTGCCTATAACTCCATCCCAATATCTGAGGATGCCTACCAGAAGGTGAAGATGTCATCAAGGATGGCTGGCTCAAAGGCGGTTGAACCACCATCTGCTGATCATCAATCTACTGAACCTGACCCGGTAGGGACTACTCTGCTTGAGACTCCCGGGTCCTCTTAATGTTGCCTCTAGAGCTGTCGGTGCTTGATTTGACGTGTGATGACCCAAGATCCGGATACTGGGTCAAACCTGTTATGTCTCTATGGTTTTGATGATGTCAATATTTATAAGTCATTTCTTGATTAAACTGTTAATGACTTTTGAGATATGCTGCCTCCCAGCCAATGGAAGAACCTAGTTCGCCACACTTTCCCCATGAGGAAGGTCCCCAGAACAAAGATCGTGAGGCATCATCGGATTTGGCAGACAACTCCAGGTGAGCCTCTGGGATGCCAACTGACAGCCGTTAGTCTGACATGGACGGCCTAGGGTAACCTCAGGCTGGGTCTAGCGGCGGCAATCCTCCAGCCCCATTAGCTTCAACTGTTGGCTCCGAGGACCCACGGGTGTATGAAGCCGACACTGATGATGAAGATTTCATCGACTTCCAGTTGACACCTCCCGAGCTGGAGGATGGTGGCTAGGCGATCGTCAACGAACTTGTCAAAATTAATCTGGGTGGAGATGAAGTCCCTCAGCCAACTTTCCTCAGTGCTCTCCTCACCGAGGCAGAGAGGTAGGACTACAAGCAACTCCTACTCGAGTATAAAGACTATTTCGCCTAGACATACAAAGAGATGCCAGGGTTAAGTCCCTCCGTAGCGGAGCACGACCTGGCCATATCTCCCTCAGCCACGCCGGTCAAACAACCCCAGCGGTGCATGTGTCATGAGCTGGAACTCCAGGTCACGGCCGAGGTCAATAAGATGGTGGAGGTCTACTTTATCGAGCCATGCATCTACCCAGTTTGGCTCGCCAATATTGTCCCAGTCAAAAAAAAAATGGTCAAGTCTGCATCTGCGTCGACTTCCGAGACCTCAATAAAGCTTGTCCGAAGGACAACTTCCCAGTCCCAATCACAGAAAGAATGGTCGACATGACCACCGTACATGAAGCTCTATCTTTCATGGACGGATCCTCTAGTTACAATCAGATCCAGATGTCCCTGAAGGACAAGAACTACATCGCCTTCAGATCTCCCAAAGAGATCCTCAACTACAAGCGCATGCCCTTCGGTTTGAAGAACGCCGTTGCTACTTACCAGAGGGCCATGACCAAAATTTTCAACGAGATGCTGCATAACATTGTCGAATGCTATGTTGACGACCTCGTCGTCAAGACCAGAAGGCGAGAAGACCACCTATGCGATCTGCGTCAAGTCTTCGAGCATCTCCGATAATATGGGCTCAAAATGAACCCCATGAAATGCGCCTTCGGCGTATCCAGTGGCAAGTTTCTCGGCTTTATCGTTCGATACCGAGGAATCGAGGTGGATCCCAGCAAGATCAAAGCGATCCGAGAGCTACCACCACCCAGCAACCTCACCGAACTCAGGTCACTCTAGGGTAGACTGACCTATATTCGGAGGTTCATCTCCAACCTCTCCGATCTATGTGCGCCTTTCAGCAAGCTGATGAAGAAAGACGCCCCCTTTATATCGGGCTCAAAATGCCAGATGACTTTTGAGCAGATCAAGGAGTACCTTCTCACTCCTCCCGTGCTGGGGGCACCTGTCAAGGGTAAACACCTCATACTCTACATTGCCGCCATGGATGCCTCGTTGGGAGCTCTGTTGGCGCAAGTCAATGAAGAAGGTAAAGAGCAGCCGCTCTATTACCTCAATCGAAAACTGATCAGTGTCGAGCATCGTTACTCCCCCATGGAGAAAGTATGCTTGGCATTGGTGTTTGCTATCAAGAAATTACGGCACTACCTCCTGTCTCATCGGGTTGAGCTCATATCTGAGCACGACCCCCTGAAGTTCCTTATCAGACAACCCGTTCTCTCAGGACGATTGGGGAAGTGGGCTCTCCTGCTCATGGAGTACGACATCACCTACGTCCCTAGAAAAGTAATCAAGGGGCAGGGCATGGCTGAAGTTTTGGCAGCCCATCCAGTGCCGGAGGATTCTCCCTTCAACATGGGATTCCAAGATGAGGAATCTCTTGCTCTTCAACAGCAACAATTGGCTAAATAGAGCGGAGATGTCTTGTATTACTGGCAACAAGATGCCCTCACAGCCAGCCTATCTTGCTGGGAGTTATACTTCGATGGCACTTCTCGAGGTATTACCCAGAACAACCTCAGCTCAGGCATTATGGCAGGTGCTGAAATTATCTTCCTAACTCCTCAGGGCAGAGTTTTGTACAACTCTTGCACCCTCATGAATGCTCTGACCAATAATGAAGTCGAGTACAAAGCCTTGATCATCGGACTCCAGATGACTCTCGACATGGGCGTTAAATGTCTCAAAGCCTATGGAGATTCTCAACTGATAGTCCAACAGGTCCTTGGCATCTACGACGTGCAGAAATCAGAGCTGCTCTCATACCATGCCGTCGTCACTCAGCTAACCCAGAAGTTCTATTTCTTTAAAATAGACCATGTTCCCAGAAGCGGCAACGCCCAGGCAAACGGCCTAGAAAAGTTGGCCGTGGCCATCAAGCTACCGCCTGAGGGTGAAGTCGACAACACAGTCAAACACAGAAGGCTGATGCCTAGCTCACTTGAAAATAACTCTGATCTCACAGTTTACGAGGTCTAAGGCTTTGACTAGGACACTCCTCTAGAAGAAGAAGATTGGCGTGAGCCCATCATCAAATTCGAGAGGGGATGGATCCTCCCTGACTGGGCTCAAAGGGTCTGACTACTCCCCCAGGCAACATCATATGAGTTGATTGGTGACTCCTTGTACTGGCTCATCCACGAGAAAGACAAGTCCATTCTCTTGAGATGCGTCTCCCCAGCAGAGGCTCGAGCCATTATGCGTGAGCTTCACTCTGGGCTGTGTGGCGCACATCAAGTCGGAGACAGAATGGAGCACAACATCAAACTTAAAGGCTTCTGTTGGACTACCATGTACGTGAACTGCGTCCAGTACGCTCGCACATGCCATCAATGCCAAGCCTTTGGCCTAGTACCCAGGAGACCTCCTAACCCGCTACGTCCTACAGCCCCCACCTAGCCATTTGCCCAGTGGGGTATGGACATCGTGGGGCCTTTCTCGCCATCTTCCAAAGGTCACAAGTACATTCTGGCTGCCACCGATTACTTCTCTCGTTAGGCAGAAGCGCTTCCTCGAGAAGTCAATGATGAGGTGGTTGCCAGGTTTGTCCGACATAACATCATCTACCGATTCGGTACTCCCAGTCACATAATCTCCGACAATGGGACGTCATTCAAGAACAAGGCCATATACCAGTTGGCAGCCAAATTTCACATCGACTAGAGGACTTCTTCAGTCTACAACCCACAGGCCAACGGTTTGGCTGAGGCCTTCAACAAAACCCTCTGCAAACTCCTGGCTAAGATTGTTAGCCACCAGAAATGTGACTGGGGTGAAAAGGTCTCCGAGGCATTATGGGCCTACTGAACGGTCTATAAAACCCCCACGGGATGTTCTCCATTCTCCCTTGTCTATGGGGCAGAAGCCGCCATCCCTATCGAAATCTAGTTAGCATCCTACCGCATGGCAGACTGGCAGTACACACCGGCTTAGCCGGCCCCGATGAAAATGAATACCAGAGAAGGTTGGAAGAGCTTGCTGATCTGGAAGGCAAGCGGCTCAAAGCCTACAAACACCTGCAGATATACCAAGCCCGCATGGCGTGAGCCTACGACAAGCTCATCAAGTAACGAGCCTTCAAGCAAGGCGACCTTGTCATGATCAACGAAAGGGAAGTCATGGCAAGGCATTCCAGTGGCAAGCTCTAGCCGAATTGGCGAGGCCCGTACATCATTTACGACGCCTATGAGGGTGGGGCCTACACGGTCGTAGACCACAAGGGCCACAAACCGTTTCCACCTCTCATTGGCAAGCACATGAAGTTATATCACACACCAGAGCATGAGTTCGTGCGCCACATCGACTAAGGCATACACTCCCAGCCCTGGCCAGCCGAACCAGTCTTCGCCTAGCAGAAGTGCGAACCAGTCACCTCTCCCAGCTCTTCTCTCCAGTCAAGCAACAGGGCCAGCCAAGCCCTCCCAGAATCACCATCAAACGTTCTCAAGAGCTAGTCCCCTGCCTTCGTCCTTGTGGTGACAAGAGCGAGGGCACCGCCGCGCCAACCATCGCCCAGCCATCAGACTCCCAAGTAAGCAAAAAAAAAATAACAAAATGGGGCTAAAAATAGAGGTGCCCCGACGTACCCAGCCATCCCCCTCCATGAGGAGGTGATTGGGGGCAAAAAGGCCAACAACCTGGCTAAGGTGAAATCCCGAAAGGGGGCCTCAGGCAAAATTGAGAAATCCCTCGACGTGAAAACCTGTAAGGGCACGTCGGAAAAAGCTAAAGGGGGTCGACTCCCACGAAAACCCGAAAGGGCGCTGGAGTGGGTAACAGGAAAATCTTTCTTCCCCCACCAGTCAGGGTGGTCTTCACCTACTTCTCAACAGACCATGGGACTCTCTCGCGCCGATCACCGATCAACTCACATCTCCAGATCGGTAGCCCGACACTTCCTAGTCATCCCTCATATCACCTTCTCTAGTCTCCAGTCAATTTCAGTCTCCATGCGACATTTCAGTTGCTAGTCCAGCAAAACCCGATCCCTGTGTACCTCAGATCTCCATCTTTTCACACTCCCGTATTCCATAGCCCAGTACCTTCAGTTATGTTTGGCCAGGGTTATACCTGCCTCGGTCCCACAGTCCTGTAATTTGTAAAACCCCCGGATGGGAGTAAACCATGCCTGATTGCTTACATTCCCCAGTTTTCAAACCGTGTTTCTATCACCATTTTTCAACCAATCCAGATGAGCCTTTTGAGCCCAGAAGACCTCTTCGCAATGCAAAGCCTACCTGAGGTGTGCGTTAGCTTCATTAAGAGCACTCCTAGTGACCTAATTCGGACAATTATCAAAATTCTCCTGCATGGCCTGAACAACAAGCTCAGATCTATTGATATTTACCTTCAGATCTCCAAAAACTTCTTTGTTCCACTGCTTCAGACCTTTTTTGACAGTCGCGAGCTTGAGTTGAAGAACCACAAAGGGGTTATGATGAGACACTTGCTGGCCTTTCCAGATGGATGCAATCAGATCCATGAAGGAGTCATGTAATGTCCACATAGTTTGGAAAATGAATCATAAGGGGGGTCAGCTGCACGTTTCGATCCCAAGGAGCAACGACGAGTGGTCAGGAGGGCCTCTTGGTAGATGCTTCACAAACAAACCAGGGATACTAGTGTGGGCAATATTGTTAGAGAGGACCAGGTCAAGACGAGCCTTGATCGTCGACCCACCCAAACGATTATTGGACCAGGTGAAGGAACTTCCCCTGAAGCCCAGATCAATGAGGCCAGCAGCCGATAAGAAAGCATTGAAATCAATCATGGATTGCATATTGGAAAGAAGAAGACCACCGGATTTTTCCAAGGGACAAAATATACAATTAAAATCCCCCTCAATTATCCAGGGAGCAGCCACCTAACATGAATAATCCATAATAAGAGAATCAAAAAGTTCCCTTCGAATAGCAGATGCACAATCCGCATAGACAGCTGTGATATGGCAGTAGATAGTATCAGCATGCATAACCATGACTATAATATGTTGATAGGAGACATGAGGAAAGCATATCTTGAGGTTACCCCGCCACAACAACCAAATTTTAGATTCATTCCTAGAATTCCCGACTACGGAATCAAATTTGAGATATCGAACCAATTCCTGTGCATGTTCCATGGAAACTTTCGGCTCAGAAATAGCCACAATTTGAATATTATATGAGTTAACATAATGCTTCAAAGCCCTTTTAGTGGGTAAATTTTGAATGCCCCACGCATTCCAGAATAAGATGGGGAAAATCATGAGGTAAGATAACCAGTATTAAGCGCACTGGCCTTCCTTTGCGCTCTGGTGCGCACACCATCGACAAGGGAAGTACGTCCTTTTTTTGAAATAGTAATATGCGGCATGAAAATACTTTCAATATTGGCTCGTTCAGTTGCCATTTTACTATTGATTGAATGGATTCTCTGTGGATTCTGTGCATCCAGCCTCGTCGTCGGATCAACACCGGTGCTGGCCACCGCAGACGGCGGTGCCCGCACATCAACGGACGGCGCTGGGGTCGCCTCGTTAACAGTAGCATGCATTGTGTTAAGATTGCAGCTTGGAGGAATAACATCTTGGCCGGTTGCCTGAATAGACGGGACAGCATAGGATCCGCCCATCAGCGGGGCTTCACCGTCGCATGATTGGTCACCATTGGCCATAGGCTGAACAACCATCTCCATGCAAACTCCTCGTGGGCCTAATTCCCCAGAGACTTTGTCCAAGTGTTCATTGGTAGCTCCGTCACCTTCAGCAGTTCCTTTCTTGCGCCAAGCCAAAGTGCTGCTCACATTAGCCTGCACATTGGTTTCATCTCTCGCTGCAACCTTGGACTTAGATCTCCTTTGGCATTCAGTCACCTCGTGTCCAAGCTTATGACAGGCACTGCACAGAGCAGGCACCTTATAATAATTTATTTTTTGCCAGAACCCCTCCTCACCACAACCAATCCATATACGTTCAGGGCGGGGCTTAGAGATATCAATCTCGACACATGCTAACGCCTCCTGAGTGTAAGTCATAGCCAGCGGTTGTTCATGAATCCGCAGCACCGGGCCTAAGTTGGCAGCAATGGAGGTGATGAAATCCGCATGGTAGAAATTGACATCTGGCACAAAGTTATGGTTTAACTTGATCACCTATTAGGGTCAGCAACGACCATCTAAACAAATGTCAGAAAACGATGCGAAGAAGTTGTTTTACTCAAAATCAGCACGACCAAGCGTAGGTAAAGGGGGCTACACGACGCGGGGAGGGCAACAGGCCTTATCTGGCGCGGTCTGCCTGGTGCGCATCGAATTAGCCCACGCCGGGTAGACATCATTTGAAAAATTGTTAGTTTGAGTGTGTGGCTAATCTGGCGTGGGGGGGTACCGCGTCGTATTAGGGCACGCCGAATTAGGTCCGTGCCAATTTAAGGGTTTTTCTTGTATTTTTGGTTTTATTTTGACTTATTGAGATGCTTGCGGATGTCTTGGACTTAATTGGGTTAATTGGTTATTGAATTGGAGTCCTAGACACCCTGGAGATAGGGCCGGACTTCGTGCGAGGTTGAGAATCGAACACGGAGGTTCATTCTTTCGGAAACATGTCTTATTAAGCCCAAATTATGATGGCAATTCATTAATTAAAACCTGGTGAAAATTAGGCAGCATCTCCCCATCCTCGGAGGATTGCGGGGGGAGAAGCAGAGACATACTCACGTATCGGAGTAAGCTCCTTAAAGCCGGGTGGCACAATGGTGGTCGACAGACCCGAATGGATAGGAAACCCTGAGGGCTAGCCTACGAGGGGCACCATTCTTCCGTGGGTTGAAACTTGATCAGACGAGATGACCAATTAGGGAGGAAACCCCGAGGGCTAGCCTACTAGGGGCACACAACCCGTGGTCAAAGCACGATCTAAAGGGACGACCGATAGGGAAGGAAATCCCGAGGGCTAGCCTACGAGGGGCACACGACCCATGGCCACCACTAAATCCCTTAGGGATAGTGGGTTTAATGTTGGGCTATGAACCCTTTTGTTGTTCACCCTCCGGCGGCCTGCAAAGATGCATGTCATTAAGGGACATGTCCCTTTAGACCTCATGGTGATCTAAAAGCGTTGATTGGGAATATTTCCCCCTCCCAGTCAGTGAATTCCTCGAGAAAACACTCACATCTAATGCATATACATAACACACCCGGCCAAGGGACTGACCATGGTTAATTACATATAAGGAAGAAGGTTAGTTGGTTAACATGTTAGCAGATTGACATGAGCGTCAACAGGTTGGTGCGAGGGTTATCAAGTTAGTGCGGGGCAATTCTTCAGACAATTAATATGCAATCGATGATAAGATGATGGTGCCATAAGATATTTCATGGGGACGGCCACATTCTCCTCCAGTTCATGATTAGGAACTGGGGAATAATAGAGAAGCCAGTCTGGGGAATCGTCCAGAAGGACACATACATATGCCTCTAGCTTCAAACCCATGATGAGCGTAGTGAAAGCCTCATACGAGTATCCTAGTGGCAGTAAACCCCCGGGGAGGGGGGTGTCACTGTAGCCCTTTGGGGATATCCCAGGACGTATCTGGCGTCACAAAATGAAACCCGACGATCACGCACAGGGGACAATCGAACATATGGATTTGAAGAAGGGAGAGGAAACATATATATAGAGACGTTGCCACACTAAATATCATTCATCCCATTAGTGGAATTAGTAGAAAAGAGAATTAGATATCACACACATTCGGCGCGGTCCGACGTTGTCTCACAGAGACCGCCCAGTGATTATACTGACGGGCATACCCCAATTATAGAAGAACTACAGAGGAAGAAGAGGTAGAGGGATAGCGAGAGGGAGATGGGCTCATATCATCGCCCCTCCGGTTACATTACGCTAACGAGGAACAATGGGGAATGACTGGAGAAATGGCTGAAACCCACCTAGACTTCTCAACAGAAATAGAGTATCAGAATGGCCCACTTCTTCCCCGGCTCCGAGCTTCTTCAGACTTGCGAATGGACTTGGGAAGGACGGCGGCGCTAAGGCTTACTCTCTGGAAAACCCTGCTTGTTCCCCAATCTTTTCTTAGGCTTTTCTGGAGATTGGATCTCTTGAATGGCACACACACCCCCTTTTTTTTCTGGCCCCATTGTGCATATTTATACTGAGACCATGATCCGGCGTGGAGATTGCGCATGTAGCACCTTCTAGCTAGGGTATCCTTCTCCTCTACCTTCACCCATAAGCAAAGCATAACACAACATTGTGTATACTGCTCACCCCCCCCCCCTCATCCTCTCAGACCCTGCCTCTCCAGATCTACCAGTGCCCACCAAGAAGATGGCTATGAGCAGCAATGTCATAGGTGTCATCAACTTCGCGGCCATGCTCCTATCCATCCCCGTCCTCGCCGCTGGCATCTGGCTCTCCACCCAGCCCGACAACGCCTGCGTCAACCTCCTGCAATGGCCCGTCATCGTCCTCGGCATCCTCCTCCTCGCCGTGGCCCTCTCCGGCTTCGTGGGCGCCTTCTGGCGCGTCCCCTTCCTGCTCTACTTCTACCTGGCCGCCATGCTCGTCCTCATCCTGCTGCTGGCGGGCCTCGTCATCTTCGTGTACGTCGTCACCAACAGCGGCTCCGGCCACCGCGCCCCCAGCCGCGCCTACCTCGAGTACCGCCTGGAGGACTACTCCGGGTGGCTGCGCCGCCGGGTGCAGGGCTCCCGCAGGTGGGAGCGGATCCGGAGCTGCCTGAGCTCCACCAGCACCTGCTCGGAGCTGAACCAGACCTACCGCACGGCGCAAGACTTCTTCTACGCGCCCATCACCCCGCTCCAGGTAAACACCCATGACCCAACACCTCAACGTCACCATTATTTTTTCTGCTTCCTCAAGTCATAGAATTCACCTCGCAAACAAGCTGCGGGGTTTTCATTTGTCTTCTCTGGTAGAGTTCTCCACGTAAGTCGTCGCCAAAAACTATTTATGGCGACGACAAACCGTCGACAAAACTCTTTATAACGACGAGTTTCTTAAGCCGTCGCCAAAACTCATTTGTCCCCTTTCCACCCCGGAATATGACCTCTCTCTCTCTCTCACACACACAGTCGGGATGCTGTAAGCCGCCGACGCAGTGCGCGTATACCTTCGTGAACCCCACGTACTGGATCAGCCCCATAAACCCGGCTACCGACGCGGATTGCATCCAGTGGAGCAACGACCAGGCGCAGCTGTGCTACGCGTGCGGCTCCTGCAAGGCCGGGCTGCTGGCCAACCTCAGGAAGGAGTGGCGGCGGGCCGACCTGATCCTGCTCTTCGCCCTGCTGCTGCTCATCTGCGTCTATCTCGTGGGCTGCTACGCCTTCAGGACGGCCAAGACCGAGGATCTCTTCCGCAGGTACAAGCAAGGGTACACCTGAAGGTGGCCGGAAGAGGGAGCGAAAAAGATGGGATCGAAGAAGAAAAGAAGCAGCTGGACTGGAGGCACCACTGCCGCCTTTGTGCACGGTGAGCTGTGGTTTTAGTGGGAAGGGAATAAAGATATGCGGGGAAGGGGATTCAAAGAGAGTTTTGGCTTTTGGGTTTAAAGTTAGGGTTTGGGTGCATCAAAAGACGTAAAGACTGTCTCCCTTTATTTTCTTCTACTAATTGTGTACCTTTGGTTTTTAGATCTCGTCTAAGAATGATGGGTCCATCTCTCGGAGTATGAACATGTACGCATACATGTCAAGGCTACCAAAATCGTAGGTAGTTTAGCGTATAGACTAGAGGGTTGTTAATATTTATTGATTTTGGTAGCTACTAATATCCTATAAAATTAACTTGCCAAAGATTGTAGATTCATAAAGGTCTGAAGGTTTATTGTGTTTGTTTTCTTTATGATATGTTTGCTTCTTAAAATTGCGTGAAAATGTTAGTTGTTAGTACAGTTTAATTAGGTACTTGCAAAGTTAAACTATCACAAAAGCAATTCCTCAAAGTTAAACTATGATATTCGAAAAGTTGAGTTCCCCAGGTCATATCTTGTTAAGACTTTCTTCTGGAGTGAATTTTTTGAAAAAGAAAGGGGGTTGCTGTTGAATTACCTGCTTGTCATGGGCAATTATTGCATGATTAGAGGCAACAAATTAAGCTAACAATGGCAAGATCAATCAAAAGGATCCTTTTTTCCTCTTCTGGACTCCAGTCTACATAAATACTGCTGCAAATACAGTCTAAAGATCCCCACAAAAATTTGGCAGCATCTTCCCTAAATCTAGGGAGGCTCAATCCAACAAGCGGGTTAACACACGGGGCGGCCGGTGTCAAGCCATAAACCAGTGAGAAGCCCCAGATAGGACTGTCTTAGAACCCAAGATCAGCATATTGTGAATCCTGAGGGTCAGCCTACTAAGGATTCATGCAGACCTGGGAGAGGTTGCTGAAGGGGCAATATGTAGCCAGTTAGATGGCATTTTATATCTCATTCGTGCAAGGGGGCTTCCAAAGGAACATGTCATCAGATGATAGACCCCCTGGAACCCAGGATGAGTACAGGTTCGTAAAAAAGTATTAAAAGTATTGAATAGGTAGGTTGTACCCTCCCCGGCGATGGATCCTTAAACACGGTCGGGAGACAATTAGCATGATCGGATAAAACCTTGGATACGCATGAACAAGATGACTGTCCACACGACAGCCTGAGGGTCCCCTCTAGAGGCGGAAGCGGCCGATCCTGGCTTGAAAGCACAGTAAAGGGGAGGCTCAGGGGAATAAAGGCTCTCAGGGGCACTTCGTCGAGCACTTAGAGAGTACGCACGATGACCCTCACAAAACAAGCAAAACTGTTATTGAAACAAATGTTGGAGTGCACTGACTCCCCTACAACCCATCGAGGTGGGTGAAAAGGCGTGCAGTCATCTCCCAGAATCTGTGTGTTTGCCCATCCACTGGCAACACTGGACAAGCGTTCATAGATGCACACTCAGCATTTTCTCACATTCACAAACACTTCGCATATGGTGGAAATAGACGAAGAAGGTCATTGAATCACGGGGAGGGGATTTCGCTGTTGCCCTAGTGGGCGTGGCCGTAGGCCATTTTCAGAGTGAACTTCGGACGGAAACTATATTTCCCAACCGATCCGTGGATCTCAAAGTCTGTATAGCCTTCCCAGGCCTCCTCATGATCGGGGTGTGGAACCATAGAGTAGAGGGCTGCGATCCTCCTTGACCGATCCTAGGATCTCGCAAGGGATGTAGCCCCTAAGGCCCCCCTCCCGGTCAGGATATATAGCCGATCGCTCGTTTCCCTCGGAAGCAAAAGCTCAAATCTCCAAAGAAGAAAAAAAATAATTCAGAATATGAGATACACCACAATAGAAAAAGAGGAAAAATAATGATCGAATTGAAGTACAGGAGCAAACATTAGTTTGTACACCACGAATGCATTTACATCAGCATAAATGATAGGATAAGAGAGCTTTTATTCATCCCTGCAACTACAAAGGGTATAGGCAAGCAAGCATAAACGATACAACAGAGAAGAAGAGAAAAAGAATACAAAGCTCCCCCCCCCCGCGAGCCCAGAGACCCACCTTGCACTTCTCTCTCTGGCTCACTCGGTCGCTCCTCCCACAACTTTTTTTCTTTCTTTCTCTCTTGGATGGGTCTACCTCTACTTGCTTCTTCTCGTCGTCTCTGGTTTGGGTCCCTTTCTTCCTCTCTATTTTTCTCTTCTCTTTTTCTTTTCGAAGGCAGTAGCCTGTTTTATCGGGGTTTGGAAGCGGGGCGAGTCAGTGGCATCATCACCGACATGCTGGCCCGCCGCGCCAAGGGCGCCACCGACTCGTCGGCCCACCTTCTTCTACATGCGCCACCAAGTCAACTGCGAAGGGCACCACCGAATAAATGGCACTACAAATGTGCCACCGATTCAATAAGCAAGGGGCTTGTTTTACTTTATGAAAAGTGCTTCACCGATTCACCAAAAATGTGCCAATTCAACTTCTTCAAAAAGGTGCCACCGAATCACCATTTTTGCCAATTCACTTGTTGAATAAAGTGTGCCACCGCCCTCAGAGGGTAACAAGACAGTATAAATGAAATGAACAGAAGAAAAATTCAAAGATGAAAAATAGAACAGACGAGCGATCTCTTAGACTCGAGAGAAATGTAGCTTCCGTAGATGCAGAGTTACAGTAACAGATAGCGAACTTCAATCAGACTCTCTCCTCTCCTACATAACTACTGTCGAACACATAGAGGAACCAACAATGAAATAGCTAAACACCCATGCAGGGTAGTACTCTCTATGAAGATAGCACAAATTCTGACCGAACTCATGAAAAGTTGATTGAAAGAAGACAATCAGACGCACACTCAATCCATAGAACACATGGGATTTTTAGGTGGTTCGATCTGCCAAGCAGATCTACATCCACCCCACACTCAAACCTGAGTGTGGCTTCCCTTGCTCCAAGCAAGAACGCAGACTTAGTCTGCAAACATGTGCTGCTAAACAACTTGAACTGGAGGGAGACAAATCCCTCAATCCACTAATCTAGCACCCCACTACGACCGTAGTGACCGGAGAGACCCACTCTCCCTTCTTCTGCGATGAAAAAGGAACCAACGAGACAGCACCTAGCTGCTCACAAACCTAGAGAGCTAACGCCCTCTCTTCCTCCGAGTCCACAGAGGGATTCCTGAGATCAATCTCCCTTCTTCTGATATCTCAGAAGGAACCCAATCCCTGAATAGGGGATCGAAAAACCAGTAAGAAAATAAAAGATGGAACTGAGAATTTGACAAAGGAAAAATGAACCAAGATGAATACAATGTAGCTTGAGTGAGCAAACTGGCTCTAGATTTGATCCACGAGACCAGACAACCACAAATCTTGAGATGCTCGAACTACTTCTGATGAAGCTCTATCTTCCTTCTTCTTCTTCACTCAACTCTTTCTCCTTTTTCTCCTGGAGTGGCTCTCTCTTAGAATATGCAATGGGAACGACAACAGCTTCTTCGCCTTTTTCTTCTAAGGACGAGACAGTCTTTAAATAGAACAGGGTGTCTGTAAAGATTTGGATGAGTCATAAAACCTAGTGAAATCACATTTGTCCACCTGACATTATGAATATTCTTCCTCTGGAAACCTCTAAAAAAGCATGCCACTCTTTCTTGGATCACGTGTCATTATATCACTAAAGATAATTTTCTAATCAGGTCTGATTTCAAGTTATAAAACTGAGATTCGGATCTCCAGACCTATTAGTGCATGAAGATCTGCATCGACCTGATTGATGAATTGCTTGTACTGAGGCATCGATGCATGAACTGGTGCATCGACCATTCTTCTAAAATAAGTGAGATGCATCGACCTTGTATTGTCAATACTTGTTCCGCTGCATCGACCTTGGAAACTTTAAGTGTTCATGTGCGTCGACCTTTCATCTTGAATAGCTTAAGTGCATCGACCTCACTAATAGATTTGAAATAGCTGCATCAATCTGGCATTGCCAAGCGTTGACGGTTCGAGGCAGATTCAATTGTACAGACGGAGATGAGCTTCAGAAGTGGTTCTGGGCTATATACGTTAAGGCATGTAATTGATGCGTCGATGCGACACTAAGTTGCATCAGTGCAGTTGTCAATAAAGTTCTAGAGAAGAGATGACTACATCGAGGTAATTCTTTGATTGCATCAGTGCAACTGAAGACATGATCTTGGAGGCAAGCCTCCTATTTCCTTCCGATGCTTCGACGTGCTATGACTCTGTTCAATCTTGGACTAAATATGTCGATGCATTGGTGACACTGCCCTCTGATACGTTGATGCAATCGTTGTAAATGCGTCAATGCATCTACCTCTGCGATGAGGCAGTAATGACCTTTCTCCATTACTGCATAGAGGCAGTGACCTGGTTTCTCTTGATGTGTCGATGCATCAATCTTGCTGCGTCGATGCATCCCCCCTGATGCATCGATGCAACGTGTCAGTAAGTAAACTTGAATTTGTGTGATCCATTAGATACTAGAGTATCAGTGTACCTATTCACCATGTAAAAATCTTAGTCCATCATGCTTATCAAGATCAATAGTGTGTCATCATCAAAACCAAAGATCCAATAATCTCCCCATTTTTTATGATGGCAACTATTCATTAACAATTCAATTTTTTGCTTAGTTCCTAGCTACAGGAATATTTTCTCATACCAAGATTTTTAAGACAAAGAACAAGCACAAGAGAAATTGCTCATCTCTAATACTACGCCTACCTTCCCCAACATATTGTCCATGAATGATATTGCCAACATGCACCAATTATACAGTCGGTCGAGATTTATTCAAACTCAATTCAAGGACTCCCCCATCCATTCTCTTTTTGAGGCCCAAAAGCACAAATACAATAGAAAACCTCCGGGGCCTATCACTGAAGGAGTCTAGACCAACGAGCAGGTGCAAGTCATTGCTTTCCCTTTCCCCAACCAGTCCGCTCCACTCTGCCTTCCACAAACCCCACGGAACCCTCAAATCTCCACTCCACAAAATACCCAACCCGTTTTCCCCACTCCATAAAACGCCCAGCCTACCTTCCCTACTCCACAAACCACCTTTCTCGCTCCCCAGCAACCACAACAACCTCCACAATACCACAATGTCCCTCCACCCAATGGCTATGTAAACAAACACCTAGCACCAAAGAGGGCACAGTATCCTCCTCTACCCGAGTATCTCCCGGACATCGTCTCAGCTCTTATGTCCATTGGTGCAATTCAACTTCCTCCAGAGCAGCCTAATTGGAACCCGACCATTGATCAGTCCAAGTATTGCATGGTCCATAGGCAGCCCGAGCACAATATTGAAGGTTGTTTTCAGTTCAGAGACCTTGTGTATCATCTACATGAAGGGCAACATATCGATTGGGTCGAGATGCATAATGCCATTATTGAAATTAAAGAAAAGAGAAGGCAAGCGCCGAGACAGCAAGTGCAGCAACAAGCACCGTAGCCACAGCAGCAGCCACAGCCACCACACTAGCAGCCCGTTCAGGATTTGGGGATCCAGCAAAACCCCTTGCCAAACCATCCGCCCGCTCCACAACCTCAGCCGCTAGCACCGGCTCAGGTTAATCTTATTCAACCCCCAGCTCCCGACGCCGAGTGGTCTTATGACAAGGAGGCTTCAACACAGCGGCCCATGGCCCTCCACCACTCCAACTGCAACCCCGCTTTGCCTCCTACCCCTGTCATCCTCTGGCTTAACTATCAAACCACTCCATCCTCCGCATCCACTAAACCCCTTGTCCTGCCATCCGCTTCCCCCATCTCCACTCTACCGCCCGCGCCCACACCCATCACCACCACGCCTCCATCTAGCCCATCACTAGTTATCCTCCCTCCATGGCCTGTCATCTCTACTACTATGCCCATCACCCCCATTATCTCCACTACCCCTTTATCTAACCCTTCGCCAGTCATCCTCCCTCCCCGACCTATTATCTCCGCCACTGCTCCCACTACCTCTGTCACGCCATTTATCCACCCCATCGGGCCCATTAAGCTACCTGTCGTGAGCACATCTGATGCCATACCGACCCAGACCCTTGCCCTATAGAGCGGGCGTTTATTTCATCGAAGTTATCTTTCCACCAGTGCACCTGCACCCAATCCCCAATCCTCACAACCGGCTACCGATTAGGAAGAGGTAGATCCACTGTCGGGTACACAGTATGATTTGCTACACCATTTGGACAGCATGCTGGTGGAACGATTTTATTTATTTTATTTATTGATTGATTTATTTACGTAGGCGTGCCAGTCACTAAGTGGCGAATTTATTATATGCATCGTCTGACTAACCAGACAAAAGTGAGCGATCGTGTCGAGACTCAGAACCCGCCGCACCGTAAAGGTTACAACGTTAATTACATCCTTTCGGAAGAAGGAAAACCCTTGACTAATCACCAAAATAGAATGACCATGAGGCCCATGGAATATACGAAAGATGTAATTACATGCAGGCACATAATATGACAGTATTTATTTATTAGGTCAGCTCTCGGTACAGGGCGAAGAACTTAGGTCCGAGGACCACCGTCACGCATAGCGAAAGCCTCCGGTCGGGCATAACCTGACTTTTCGCTAATCACCATTTGATATACCAGAGTGTCAGGTCATGCAGGCATGCAAGGTAGTAGTATTTAGCTTTATTGTTTATTATTTATTTAATTATTCGATCATTTATTTATAATTTCAAAAAAGGGTGGGGTGGAAGTAGGCCACTCAACCCCCAAGCTCAAAGAGGAGTCACCTATCTCCACTAGCACATCAGCAGAGGCTGCACAATTCCAGAAAGAACCGAGGGAAAGACATGTGAAGCTTTCCATTATAAGTGAGCTGGAAAACCTGATAAAACTTCCAACTCTTACCTGGGACAAACCCTCCCACACCTATGGCGTTGCTCGCCTGGGTCAGTGAAGGTAGCGACTCCTCAACAACCAAGGAGCCCTCCACTATAGCCTAGTCCCCTCCAACAGCTATAGGTAGTGCGGCAAGCTCCTCTCGACCGCCCGCATCAGGAGCTGACACATGCTCCACCTCCACCATTGGCGCTATATACAAGACCAAAGAGTCAATATCCTGTTAGATACTATAAGCAAATGCTAAAGAGAAAAGAGCCCCGCACACCTATAGAAGTTGTCTTAGCCTCCGCCCCCTCAGCGGATGAGGCCCCAGAGGAGGAGGAGCCTGAACTCTCCTCTGTCTCCATGACCAAACTACCACTATACGAGGAGTCTGAAGTAGTCTCCGATGAGTCCCCGAAGTTGATGGAACTAGAAGCCCCTGCAGACCAACAAAGCAACGAGGTCAGCATACAACCTGATCTCACCTGAAGAAAATAGTTCAGCCAGAGGCTTTAAGTAAAAAGCTCACCAGTCGAGGCACTCCCCTCAGAGATTCCCTCGATGTCGATGATCTCCTTAGTATCCTCAGTCAGAGATATAGCCGTAGGCTCTCCCCCTGTGGCTCCAGTCGTGTCACGAGGAAGCTCTCCCTCCTCCAAAGGGGATGAAGTACCTATGACCAACACCAAGAGAAGCTTAGCGCTGCGAGGTGACATGAAAAAGCCCACCACAAGTGGCTAAGCTCTCAGTCGCATACTTGAGGGTCCCATGGTAGAAGACCCAACTAGCCCCACCATGCAAGTTGAGACGACAGCTGGCAAAGGAGGGAGGGGCGGCCTACTCGACGGCTGTGGTAGCAGCCCAGATGCGGCTCTAGCAACAAGGGCAGCCAACCCACCCGCCACTTCCAACTCAGCTTCAAAGGAGGGGAGCTCCACCGACGGCCCAATACTAACTAGCTCTTGGACCATCTCTAGGGTAGTGGTCTAGTCATCACCTAGCAAATTAGACAACAAGTCATCAACCTTAGTCCACTAAACGCCAGATAAAAGGAGGACAATTCTCCTTTTAGTCGCACTGCACTTACCTAAGCTGTCCCGGGGCGCCGCAGGTTCTTACTCCTTAGCAGGGGCAGACACCTCATCTCTCGCCTCAGGAGGGGTCGTGGCCCCCAACGTCCTTGTCATCTCTGTAGAGGAATACATCGTGATGACAATTGCCAAAAACAAGCACAACCACAAGTAGAGTATGCCTAGTCCCAAGTACCCTACCTGGCTGAATACCCTCAAAGGCCTTCCACGACTCAAAGTCAGGGACCATCGTGAAGTGAGGGCCAGTTTCATCTATCACACAAAGAACCTTATTGATGTCGATATCGTGCTTAATCTCATCGTCAAGCAGAGGGTTGGCCTTCAAGGGTGGCGAGAAAGCCACCTCTGCCCCAGCCGCCAGCGGAGCTGTAAGAAAACCAGTCAAGCAACACAGAGTTAATCAGCCATAATGTCTAAACCAGCAAAGACAATGAGTGAGTATGGCACTCACTCAAAGCTGGCTCCACCTCAATATGCTCGTCCATCTGGGGTCCTCGAGAGGGCTCTCTAGCCTCTACTACTCTAGTATCCACTTGGGGGCACTTCCGCCTAAGCTGAAGACCCCCGTCCCCATTCCGAGAGGACGCTGTAGGCACACCAAATTTGACATCATCTTGAGTATATCTCTTATTACTTATAACGCCTCAATTTGACCCTCAAATCAACCTTATTTGAGTGGTTTTCCTCAATTTTCTCAGAATTCTAGCTTTTCTCAACTTTCTCATATTTTTTTCTATTTTTTGGATTTTTTGGAGATTTTTCTCTATTTTTTGGAGCTGAGAAGACATCGTTCATGTTCTTGGCGATTTTCGACGTGGTTTAGTCACTTCGACACACGATTTCTTCGGTGGAGGTAGGGAGACAGATCACCTACCATTCCTGCACATTTTCCCTGTAATTTTACGTTGTTCGGTGCTAGAATGAGCCAGTTTGGGCTCATTGTAGTTTTTCAAAGTTCATAGGCTTTGTCAAAAAATGGCGACGATTCTGCGATCAGTTAGTGTCAATGGACTCCCTGGAACGTTAGCGTTCCATAGCCACTAATTTCGTGTCGAATGGCGGTCTATCGAGGCCAGTAGGAGGCCGGGAACCTCGTTAACCCTATTTGGGTGATTTCGTTAGAATCGCCCATTTCTTGCGATTCATGCGTCGTTTTGACTCCGGTCAAAGTCTTTGTGATTGCCAGGGAGGTTGTGGTTGTATCCCCTTAGTTTCGGCACGAATGGGGCGTGGAAAGGCCACGATCAGACGAACCCCTGAGTTTGCTCGCCGTGATGGTTGAACGGTCGAACCAGGTGCCATTCATCTATAGGAGCGGCCAGCCTCGGACCATTTATCCTCGTCTAGTTTTGAGGTTGAGTGGTCTATCGTTAGATCGCTCATGGTATGGGCGGCCAGGTGAGGTCCGCCTATCCCCTCTTGGGCAGCCAGCTTTCAACCACTTGTCCTTCCTTTGGGATGTGCGGTCATGTCTTGACTACTTATCCCAGTTGACCTTTGGTCAACAGTTGTCTGTCGGTCGCGTTAGGCGGTCTGGTCAAGATCGTTTTGACTGACACTGTAGTATGTTAGTTCTATTCAGCGGTTTGGTCAAAACTGTTTGGACCAGGAGCTCTTCTGGGTCGGTGTGCTTGAGTGGCTAGACCTTGACCGCTCATCCCCTTGGGCAGTCCTACCCTTAACGGCCCATCCCCCTTTAGTGTTTTAGTGGTCTATCACTTGAGCGGCCTATCCCAGACCGCTCATGCCCTTGGGCCGTCCTCCTAGAACCGCTCATCCCTGTGTTTTGTCTGTTGGCCGTGACGACCTGTTCTGTGCGTCAGTTTGTCTTAGGTTTGTGTCCTAGGGCGGTGTCTGTGTGTCGGTAGTGCGCTGGATTGGTCGGTTAAAGGTTGACTGAGTGTGGTCTGTTCTCAAACTGTTGTAGTTTTCCTAACGACTCAGTCTAGGACTACCATTATGCGGAACGTCATTTCCCGATGTCTTGGTTTTCGTTCATCATGGCTTGACCTTGTGGTTTGCCCGTTGTCCTGTGGATGTCTCCCGATGTCCTATGAGGGCTAAAACCATGATGTGAGGTAGCCAGGAGTGTTCTTGTCGTGGGCAATCTTCTATACTGCTTTTAATGTCATTGTCTGGTTTTGGTCAGCCGGGTGTGACCCAGTGGTTGGCAGGCTACCTTGTGTGTGTCTCGGCGGTTCTATCCAGTTCGAGACATAGTTCTGGATGTAGTGAGGTATCGTCTTACCTCGTTCTCTATGTCCAGGTGTGCTGAGGGTTCTCGGTGTTCCCTCAGGCCTCCGTGAGTCGTTTCTTACGGTGAGTCATTTTCTCTGGCTTAGGATTAGACCGATTTGCGGCTTGTTCCTCTTTGTGCGATAATCTTAACTCTGAGTCATGAGACTCAATGATCGTTGTAGCTTCAGGTCTAGTTGCCTTGTCCTGAGTCTGTCGGTAGTTGCCTGTGCTGCCATTGGTGCTTCGTAGTACGTACGATAGGGCTTCTTTTACTGTCTGTACTTCGGCACTCACATTTTAGAGTCTGTGTCTCATGATCCTCCACTAGTCATAGCCTTACGACACGTTACGGCGTGTTGGCTCTTGTAGCGGGGCACTTTTCGGTTTATGATTCTTAGGCTAGTTCCATAGGCCCCCGGCTCTGTGCTAGAGGTCCGGCTCTAGGCACGAGCTAGTGTGTGCACACGTGGTTAGGGACTTTGGACTGACGTCGACGAGCATTACCCTGTCTAGTCACTCGCGATAGTACTTTTGTTCTGGTTCTCAGAGTGTCTTAGTCTCTGTCCTACCTGTTGGGCGACAGCGTAGACAAGATACTTGTAGGCGTAGCATAAGACGTCAGGGGACGCAGCTGGCTGTTCTTCTAGTGGTGGGTACTCCAGTCACGTGACCAGTTACTCTTCCGTGACTCTCGTGTTTCTCGAGTGTCGTGACCTTTTCGGGTTAGCCCTCTCATGACTTTGCTCGAGGTCAGTGTTGTGCCTTGTGCATGACATTCTAGTCGTGTCGGGTCGGTGTCTGTCTAGGTCTTTTTCTAGACTTATTGTCTTTCCTTGTAGGCTTGATGTCACGTCAACAGATCGACAACTTCTGACTTCACCACTTCAGAGTTCGCCCTTCTATTGCTGTTAGGAGTAGCTTAGGAGCCGAGGTTAGTTGCGGCAGCCGCACTCGTTCAGTATGGCTTTGCCCTTTTCTTTTACCTTCCCTCTCCCTTGCCTGTTCCCTACTCCTACTTCCTCTTCTTTACAGCTTTCTAGTGTAGTTTTTCTACTTTGCTACACCTGCTATTTTCTGTTCCATGTTACTGCGTGTTTTGGGATCCGCGTTATCCCTACTGAGCCAGTGACACGAGGCTCACCCCTGGTTTTTAGGTGGGTGGCGTGCTTTACTTTCATGGTTCCTGGTGGCGAGTTCGTTGTGGCCTACTGTACCTACATCGGGCTTCCCCCGACTTCTGGGTACGTCTTTCTTTCTGTCGACTGTACTTATCTTTCTGTAGGACTGGACTCTGGTATAATTGTTAAATTTAAATAGTTAATTAAAAAGTAATTTTGTTTCTGCTACTTTAGTAAATCTATCTAATGAAATTTAATTTCTTACTATTATATCTCTGTGGCTTCAATGTACTACACGACGATCCTTTTATCCCTTCGGAGCTTTTCAGCTCTTGGGAGGCTTCGCAGGTTCCAAGTGGTATCGGGTCTACTCGGTAGTCCTATCGGGTATATCTGGTATCCAGGATCTGGGTCGTCATAACCAGGACTCACGGTCGGGAACTAAACCCACAGTGACTAGAGCACTCCATCACTAGCACTAGCTGGATGCATCCTAGATGCCTTACACCACCCACTATGCTCATGCCTGCCCGCCTCTCCTAGAGAGTGAGGAGGGGTTGACATGATGCAAGGACTAGCTGGGGTCGCACTCATCTGCATGAGTCCACTACCCCCAACTACATGTGCACACACAGACCACGCCCTCATGGTCGGGTCCTCTAACTAGTTTTCCCCTCAGCTGGACTCAGGCTGCTAGGCGAGGGGCCCTTCAATAACCAGTCTAAAAACCATCATATCAGGTACAACTCTTGAGTAAGTAGTCAGAACGTGTCGGCACTCAATAAGCAACCACTCTCAGCCTAGCTGGTACGTGCATGACACTCAGTAAGCTAATTCTAGTAGAGTACTACTCAGAAGAAGGTCCAACTCATGCGCACCTAAAACCACGAAGTGGCATAGCCCGGTATAGGTAAACCTCCTAAGGGTGGTAACGAGAACCAGCGGGCACTGGCCTACTAACTTGCACGAAAAGGATCTCAGCTAACAGTAATCCCCAACGAGGGAGAATAATCTATACAGACGCAACTCCCATAAGAATGACCCACGTTGACACACACCGAAAACCCGAATCACAAGGAATCACACGGACATCTCCTCCGCAAAACCACATCACCCACGGACACCTCGGGGTATGAGGAAACGAAATACGGCTCCCCGTACATAACTACCACAAGTCATAATCCCCCGCCATGGTGTTTCCACATACACAAGGCCAAGTCATCTGGCGTCTCACCATAAGATGGCCCTCACGGGGGTTATACAACTAATTTCCTACATATTTTACCCATAAATATCATTATTTATGATCCAGGGTAGAAAACTAAACTTTTGAGGCCAAAATGGCCTTTTTATATAGTGGGTCTTGGGAGTTCGGTTGACCGGCGTGGGCCGATCGGTCGATGAAACTTCCCAGGGGTGAAACCCCCTGTAACTGCGTCGACACGTCCTTCACAAGGAGTCGACGCAACCTGGGTCGGTTTACTAGACTCAGGGGTTTGGTTGACCGAACCCAGGGGAGCTCTTCCCCTAAAGAAATGCCAGAACGATCTACCAAATGGTCAACCATTTTCGGCGAAAAATGCACGAGGGACCCCCTTGGGGTCTTGTTTCGAGCCTGACTCGCCTCCATTGCGAGCGGAACCTTGGGGAATCAATCCTCGATCCCCAACATACACTTTGGGACCCAATGGGTCGCGAATTGACATCCAAAACCACGGATTCACCACTCACCCAGAAACATGCAATATTTCCCGAACTGAAATGAAACCTGCTCATTCTCGCCTGGATCGACTCGGATCGGCGGAGAAAACACACGGGGAGGTGGAAGGTCCGTCCCCCTACCTTTTCGAAGCTTTACCACTGAAAAACCCAGCAAGAACGGCAATCTCTCGCGTGGTCATCTCCCACGGCCGCGAGCAACTATGCTGTAGATCGTAGAAAAATCTACTTAGGAATAAAAGGGGAAATAACACGAATGATGAAAATATGGCGTAAAAGGCACGAGGTGCAAATATGGGGAATTGTGATCGCCAGGTGCAACCAAAGCCCCAAGCCATGGTGCTCCGATGTGGAAGGATCTTTCACTGCGTTTTTCCCCAGAATAGTCAGAGCCCAGAATGATCTCAACAGAAGAAAGAGACCAAAGAGCAGCTAGAGGAATTCATCCTCGAGACGTAATATGATCATCTGAAACATCTAGACAAGATGCCTGCCCGGATCTCCATCCTAGAGTTGATTAAGAGGTCCACATCGCATCAGGGGGCACTAAAGAAATATCTCCAAAAGGTCATGGTAAACGAGGATCTCCTAGTAGAGAAGATATCATCGGTGCTGACACCGACAAGCATGCAACCGGCCATCACATTTCAGGACTACGAGCTTGCCCCCCAGGAAGCTCGAAAATATGCTTTGTGCATTACAATGAAGATCAACGGGGTGTCCGTGAACCCGTGCCTAGTGGATACAGGTGCCTCAATCAATGTGATCTCCATGAATACTCTCTTACTAAGTGGGGTTGACATAGAGCAGATAAGGCCATCGGCGATCACAGTCATAGCGTATGATAACAACAAAAGGCCGTCACAGGGAATGATTACTCTCAATGTAGAAGTGGGTCATGTTGCCATTCCTACGGAGTTTTACATTCTCGAAATGGACCCCACATTCAAGGGCATACTAGGTCGTTCTTATATAGAGACACTAAACGCCGTCCCTTCTACCAACCACCAATGCCTAAAGTTCCCATACAAGGGACGGATCGTCAAAGTGTTTAGCATACCGCTGCTCCCTATGGTGGATGCTATCACCTCTTCATTGCCCTCTTTTTGGCTGACCCATAGACCTATTCTTTTGCTACTAGATGTGTGTGACCCCAACTGTGCCTCACCAACACAAAAGAAGCCGCTTCTCGGGCTAATGCTGCGTTCTCCTTCCCATTCCAAGGGATGGGAGATTATGAAGAACTTGAGCTACTAGCAAGGCAAAGGTCTAGGGGCACAATTACAAGGAAGACTGAGGTTGGTAAAGAAGTCCAGGGTAATCCTTAGAGTCGGCCTAGGCTTTAAAGGCCCGATTGAGGAAGATGGAAAACCTCTTGAATGGTCTTTGTATTCACACTTCAAGAAGGGGCCTATTGTTCAGATGGGGGATGATCCACAAGAAACACGTGGGCAGCCACAGGTTGTATATATGGCTGAGGGCTGCTCGAGAGCTTTTAAAAGAGGAAAGATTGATGACCTGGAGTGCGAATGGTACAAGTGGTTTGATATCCAAGATGTTTCCATCGCACTAGAAAGAATGTTCTCGCCTCCACACCGGAAAGGGCCACCTTTGATCTCCAATATGCTAAGAGAAACTATAGATGTTGCCATTGCTCCAAACCAACCTTGCCAGGAGGACTTTGTCATTGAAGGATCATCGTCCGTCACCAACTATGCCATCGACATCTCATTAGCCATCATTCTCTCCATTCACTCATCTCAGTCTTTGCTGCTATCTTCTTCTTGGGCCAAACGATTATCTGAAGATCTACCCAGGTCCCCTTCTCTCCTTACACTCGTGCGTGGGTTTTTCAACCCGCATAAAATTTTCAATCATGATTTACTCTATGAGCCATCCAACCGCCATGCTATAATTCCTTACTCTCCTTGTACAATTATCTTTAATTATTGTGTTATCAAAAATAAAAATGAAAAAAAAGCCAATTTTCAAACTCCTCAATAGTGCATTTCCTTTGAGGAGACCTCCTACATCTCTCACGAGTGTGCCCCAACTTACGGGCCCCTCATACAAGGTCCCCTGAGCGACCTTCTTTACCCCTTCTCCGAGGGGTCCTCTTCTGTACATTCTCTAGGGTCTTCTTCTTCTTTAGAGCAAGCCAGTCAGGTTAGGAATAACGAGTCAAGGGTTGTCTCCAAAAGAAAATCTAAGGGTAGGAAAATCCCTCGTCGATTCCTTCTGGATCTAGCCAGTAGGTGTCAGGCATGCTGATGGGAATTAACACCAGGCATCTAACATTTTTTTAGTTTGCATATGTTTCCTTTTGAGCCACAGGACAATTCTGTCACTAATGCTGGTCCCCGGGTCAATGCAATCTTAGAGAACTCAATTGTTTACATGACAATGTCCCAAGTAGGGGAATATGGGCTGGAAAGCATCGGCCCCTGATGCAGCACTACTGGTGTTGAATTGATTGTGCAGGGATCCAAGTTCTCCCTGGATCGACCCTCCTTTAGAACACCAGCGTGTCGACATAGGTGTGTGCTCGGACGACAGCATGTTGGAATAGTAGATATGCCCCTATATCGGGGCGCAGTTCCACGCTTCGACCGAAACACATGAAGGGGTACGACCGCACCTGTAAGAGGAGCGGCCAAGATGTAACTAATCCGGAGCAAAGTTGGTGACTGGGATAGCTTATGTGTCCGGATCATAACTGACCTAGGACAAAGCCGAATATAGGTCAGGGATTGAGATGACTGGAATAAAATAGACATCAGGGGAAATTATGGCCTAGGGCATGGCTGGATGCTGGGTTGACTGGGACAGTTAAGTCTACTGAGACAGTTGAATAAGCTGGAACGACAGTGTAAATTGGGGCAGCGAGCTAGGACAATGCAGCTGGATAAACTGGAGCAGCTGGACAGACGAGAACAACTGAGTAGACTGGGGAAAGGAAGATGGGGTAACTAGGTGGACTGGGAACAACTGGGTCAACTGGGACAGCTGAGTGAACTGAGGACAGCTGGATCAACTAGGACAGTTGAGTGGATTGAGAACAGTTGGATCACCTGGGACAGTTGAGTGAACTGAGGACAACTAGATCAACTAGGACAACTGAGTGGACTGGGAATAGCAGGATCAACTGGAACAGTTGAGTAAACTGAGGACAGCTGGATCAATTGGGACAGCTGAGTGGACTGGGAACAGCTGGATCAACTGGAACAGCTAAGTGAACTAAGGACTGCTGGATCAATTGGGACAGTTGAGTGGACTGGGAACTGCTGACGGCTGAGTGAAATGGGATAGTTGGGTCGATTGAGACAATTGAATGGACTGAGTGGATTGAGATAGTTGTATCCACTGGAGCAGCTTATCACATTAAAAAGTGCTTGTAAACATCTTGGCAACGCCTTTAAGGATTGACTCCTCCTTTTATTTGATTGATGATCATATAAATATACCCCAAAGAAGGGTCGACAGCAACGGCAACAACAGCAGCACGTGGACAATCCCAAATCAGAAAAGCCTTAGATGCCTTCCTCTATGAACGTCTCCAATGCGTCTTCCTCGTCCGTGTTGTAGTTCTTCTATTGGAATTCCTTAGCATTTATAGCGTAAGGGCATGAGGAAGCCAAGGGCGCTAAGAGAGGCCATCTAGACAACGTGAGAGCGCTGGGTGAAGCCGTCTAGTCTAGCTAGGGTTTCCCATCCTCTGATTTGTCAAAGTAGGGGCGCTCAGTGCCATCAATTTGTCAAGGTGGCAGCTCAGAGCGTTTAGGGACTAGGATGAAGAATTAGCTCAGAGTGAGGGCGGCAGGCACCCTCAGTTGGTCAGGGTAGCACCTGGGAGCGCTTAGCGTTAGAATGGGGAGTTGGGTCGAGCGGGGGCACTGGAATTGGCGACCCTATCAAGGTGGAGGCGCCTACCGCCCTCACCCTGTCCCGATGGGAGCAGTGGGCGACGGCAGCGTTGGAATGGCCAATGTGGTCAGGGTGGGGCGCTGGAGATTGTTTTTTCGTCGAGGTGGGGGAGCTCAGCACCCTCACCTCGTCAAACTGGCAGCGGCGAGCGCTTAGGCGTTGAAAATGGAATTCAGGGTGGGGGCACTAGCCGTCCTCACCCTCTCAAGGTGGGGTCGCTGGCCTGCCCCACCCTGACCAACTGGTGGCGGTGGGCGCCCACGTTGAGTCTAAGTGGCTATTTTGGCACTATAAGAAGGCCCTACTGTTCACACTTGTTCACACTTCGATTTGTTGGCCCAAAATCATCATTCCTTTTGGTTCGCACAACCAAAAAGTTTTTCCATTGGTCTCCAGGAAGATGAAAAAATACGATAGTCGTAGTTGCTTGCTTTCCTAGTATAGTTCTTACTGCCGCTGCATGTGCCTAGTTAGGATCCTAGCTCATCGATCAAAGTAATCACCGCTGTGAGAGAGAGAGAGTGAGACCATCCCGTGGCCCGACCCGGGCACGAACATGAGTAGACCACCCTTGACTCGCTGCCGGTTTCCCAACCGTGCAGGTCCGGACACTTCCTTCATTAAGGGACGAACACGAGCTTGCTAGTATCCTAGGTGTGCATGTCCAATTGGAGTCGAGTCCTCTGCGTCTTCATCCCGCATCAGCGCCCGAAAGTACTTGTTCCCCAAAGAGTTTGTAATGACAAGGTGTGGCATTACACCGAGTACTTGCTAGCGTGTGTCTATGACATTCATCTCCACATGAACTGTATGATCTCACATGACATGCTATACTTGCGTGCTTGTTCGGCCAATTCATGAGTTAATGCTATGATTCTTTCTAGTCCATGCATTACTTTTCTTGCCATTTAATTTGACTATCATTCACTGCGATCCTTGTTATTTCCATTGTTTGATGTTTTCTCGGTAACATTATTAAATTGGTTAATCACTTATATCTTGCCTATTAGACCTACTAAGCGTTCGCTCACCGAGTTGTTCCCCATTTTCAAGTAGCTTAGAGGAGGATACTCAAACGGATGGGGATGGGTGTGCGTAACGACCATGGAGCGAACCAGTAGGAGCCGTGCTTGGTGGCAGTCTTAGTTAGGAGTGGTCAAATGTGTAGATTGTTCTAGTCAATAAAGAGTTGGAATGTGTCCAGTTGTTTTGTTTTTATTTTCTATATTATTTGAGTCACATGTAATATGTTGGTTCAACATTGAAGGATTTGATAAATAAAGTTGGCAGTTAATTGAGTAGATTATTCTCATTGTAAATTTTGTGTCTATTTAATTATTTTAGTGCTCTGATTGTCAAGAGTGATATAACTGTTGCGTTCTGAGTTTTTACATCGAGGCATGACAGTATTTCTCTAAGATTGACCTCAGGTCGGGTTACCACTAGCTGAGAATTAAAGGGGAGGGCATTTTGCAAGAATGCATTTCGTAGCAGATATGGACATTATGAGTTCGTAGTGATGCCGTTCGGGTTAACTAATGCCCTTGCTACATTCATGCAACTTATGAATAATGTCTTTAGGCCTTATCTTGACTGATTTATGGTCGTCTTCATTAATGACATCTTGATATATTCCAAGGTCCAAGAAGAACATGATGAACACTTAAGAATAGCTCTACAAATCTTAAGGGAACATCAATTATATGCAAAGCTTAGTAAATGTGAATTTTAGCTAAAGGAGGTTTCTTTCCTTGGCCATATTATTTCTAGAGAAGGTATCGCGATAGATCCTTTTAAAGTTGAAGCTGTCAAGAATTGGGGTCGACCGACAATGGTCTCCAAAGTAAGAAGTTTTCTTGGTCTAGCTGGTTATTATCGGAAGTTCATCAAAGATTTCTCAAAGATCGCCGTCCCATTGACCCAGCTGACCAGGCAAGAAAATCCTTTTATTTGGTCATAGGATTTTGAAGAAAGTTTCCTAACTCTTAAGAAACATCTCACTACTGCCCCCATATTGGCATTACCTATTAAAGGAGGTGGATTTGAAGTCTACACGGATGCATCAGGCATTGGCCTTAGTTGTGTCCTTATGCAACACGGTAAGATGATTTGCTATGCCTTGAGGCAATTGAAGCAACATGAAGAGAACTATCCAGTCCATGATCTGGAGTTGGCTGTTGTCATTTTTGCCTTGAAAATATAACGACATTACCTTTATGGGGAGAAGTTTACTATATTTTTCAGACCACAAAAGTCTGAAATATCTTTTCACTCAAAAGGAGCTAAATATGAGGCAAAGGAGATGCAAGGAATATTTAAAGGATTTTGACTTTTCTATCTAGTGCCATCCTTGCAAAGCAAACGCTGTAGCAGATGCTCTTAGCAGGAACCCATTGGCAACATTATCAAGTCTTAAGAAAGGTATGCAACCCCAGCCACCTTACAAGAAAGTTTTATATATAATAAGCATAAAGGAAGGAAGAGGAAAGGGGATACATGGGACCACGAAGGTCAGGGGGGGCATACTGCAAGGGGAGGGAGGAGCCCAATTATAACAGAGGGGCAAAGCCCAACAGAAAAAGGGGGGGCGCAATGGAGAAAGAGGGATGAGGGAGTGGGACAACCTGTCAAAAAGAGGCCCAATACAACTGGTGGGCCAGGCCCAAACAAACCAAAACAGCCCAAATGAAGGGGCAGCACAACACGGCTAGAGGAGGCAGAGCCTGATCGATGGAGGGAGCTTCGGGTGGGTAAGGATCGCTCCAGAGAGCAGCTGGTAGAGCCCGGTCAAAGCCACACTATACGGGCCACTGTAGAGAGCAACCGGTGTAGCCCGGTCAATGCCAGTGGAGGGACGGGAGTGCCACGACACCAGCAGTACTAACAAACCGTCGAACAGGGCTAGAGACGAGGATGGTGAGGGCCATCCACAGGAGAAGAACGCTGGTGAGCCTCCACGTCCGTACAGGCAAGCTTGAAATGGGAGGCACGCCACGAGGTAAGAGGACACCACCGATGATGAATGTAGCAGGCCACTTGGAGGATCGGCGGGGGGCGACAACGCATCCGCAGTAGATGATAGAGGAGCTGGGGGAGGGAGAATCCCAGGATCAGCGGCGGGGAAGACAGCAACCGACGGTGGGTCAGCAGGGGGCACCATGCCAGTGGGGGGGCACGTCGAGACGGTCGGGACACCGGCAACATGAGTAGAGGAGGAGGAAGGGGGAAGGGGGGGCCCCTTTACCTCCGGCCAACGCCAGAGCTCCGGCCACTGCTGACGAAGAGCCCTGGGTAGCAGCGATAGGCACTGGGACTCCAGGAGCCAAGCGATGGAGGGGATGGCCGCAGCCAAGATGGTCGAGCGGCACGGCCAAAGGATTGGAGCCTAGGCTATAGACGGTAACACGCCAGGGGTGGGCCACCCACCCAGAAGATGAGGGCATAACAGCAAGAGGGAGCTCGGGGGTGCTTCAACGAGAACGGCAGTAGGGAGGGAGCAACGGCCTCAACGGGGGTAATGTCCAGGGAGGGCGGACGAAGGTGCTCGACTGGGAGGGCCAACGAAGTCTGGGCCTCCACCGCAGGGGACACAGACGTTGGGGTCAATGAGGTGGCACCTAGGACCAGAGGAGAAGCTCGGACGGCAGCGAGGGGCTGGACGGGGAAGGCGGAGGGGGACATGCAAAAAAATAGAGAACCAGGTCCAAGAGGGGTCCCATCAAGGGCAGGGGAGGTCGGGACATGGAGGGCAGCAGGGGATGGCGAGGGAGGCGAGGGCCAAAGGCCAGGGGGTTGCGCAGGGGGCGATCTGAACTTGGGAGGCAGGTCAGGGGAGAAACAACACACTGGGCGGGCACCCTCAGGAGGACCAAGTAGGGGCCCCAGGTAGGGCAGCGAGGGATGAGCTTCAACCAGGAGGCTGGAGGAGGAAGGGAAGGCTAGACGGGCAAGAGGGGCATGGCCAGAAAAAGGAGCCGAAGAAGAGGGGCGTAGTGAACGCCGGCGACGGGGACTGCACCTGGAGTGAGACGACGGGAGGTTAGGAGGACCAGGAAGGGCAAGCTAGAGCTCTCCCATACTCCGGCCAAGGCCGGAGAGGGGGGATGAGGCCAGCAGGAGAAGGAGCAAAATCAGGGGAAGCCCCACGGTAAGCCATCATCGTTGGAGAAGGAACTGCAGGAGCTGGAAGCCGGAGAAGGAAGGATGAAGAACACCATCGAGGAGGAGGGGGGGCTAAGCCAGAGCAAGCACCACCGGGCAGAACCGCAGATGAGGTCGAGGAAGAGGGACCCAACAGGGCTGGCCCAGAACCACCAACAGCGCGAGGAGGGAAACCGCCAGTGGCCAAGGTAGCAGGAGGCGCGAGGAGAGTGCCAAGGTAGGCTAGGGGAGACGAGGCACCAGCACCGCGAGAGGAGGGGTGAGGAGTATTAGTGTTACTATGAACCCTCCAGTGACGAAGAAGAGCAAGGGTTAGAGTTGGGAGCTAGCACCCCGTCTGCTGACATTAGGACCATTGAGCATGCCCAGCTTCCTTACAGAGGAAGGGGGAATCACCTCGAGCCTAGTAGGGCCGGCCTTGGAGGGACCAGGGGCTAGTGAGTTGGGACTCGTGCCATTTGAGGTGAGATTTTCTTTTATGCATAACTTTTTTCATGTCTGCCACCATTTACAGCAGGAGCTCTGACATGTTTTTATCTCTACCTCTTCCATGTTTGATTTCATATAAGAGGCTGCGGTCTCAGTGGAGCTGACACTGCCAGCGGTGAAGACCATGGATACCTTCTCTCCCTTTCAAGCAAGGGCCACAGCTTTTACCCCTATTATGGGCACGATTCCCGTGTTGAGGCTGATTGCCCTAAAGTTCCCGGGTGGGTCTGTTTCAATGCTGGGCTTCGGTCAACCGTCAGCAGAGCAACTTCAGCTTCAGTCTGTGGAAGTCGGGTCAGAATTTATGGATGCTGCTTCTGTCGGGACGTCGACAAGCGTGGAGCTCAAAGAGGCGACCGGTGATGCTTCCATCTTAGCAATCGATGCCAGCACTGAACTAGAACAGGCAGCCTAACTAGGACAGCGTGACGAAGTCACCTCGGAGGGTGGAGACTTTGAAGGAGAGACAGTCGGTGAAACAACTGCTCTGATGCTCACAGATGGTACCGAGTTGGAAAAGGTGATACAGTCGGAGCAACATGTAGAATTCACCTCTGAAGATGTAGGCCTTGAACTTCAAGACTTTGTTCCTTCAACAGAGGCTGAGGCTGAAGTCCCTACCTCAGACAGTACTGAGTCTATCAAGCAGCTTGAGAAAGAATTGGTGGAACCATCTTCCACATTGCCTTTGTCTTCTTCACAGCCTGCTGATGCTATCTTGGCTGAGGTTGACAGTAGGGTGGAGTTTCATCTCCCTGGCACACCATCACTTGGCTTGTAATCATCTGAAGAGATGGTGTGGTAGAATTTAGAGATGTTGAAGTAGACTGTGCTGACCCGTCGAGACCTATCCTATGCACAGCTGAGGGGGCTGGTAGAGCCTATGTCACGTACCCTCATGGCTTTTGGCTATCCTATGCAACATTGGACGCCTCGTGTGATCTTGCTACTTAGGTATGTAAACCGGCGAGAATTCATTAATCACGACCTGAGGGATCAACTGATCACCCTAAAGCTTCAAAGGAAGGAGGGCCTTACTGCACTGCAAGCCTCCACAGAAGCTGCCAACCAATAGAGGTTCATTGCCGAGGGGGCCACTGATCGGATTTCACTATTGCAGAAGCGGACTTCTAAACTCCATGTTGAATTGGCCCAGACTGAAGAGGATCTAGCACGCACCAAGCAGCTGCAGATACAGAGTTTAAATGAAGTTGCACTGGCGGAAGGGCGCGCTAGCTCTATTCAAGTGGAGCTATTAAAGCTGGAAGCCGAAGAGCGTCGACTACAAGACCTGGTTGACCACCCTTATATCGGGCTTACGGAACTTGATGATATTTTCCGTCGCCCCAGCAAATGATGTATTATTTTTTTTCTTCTCTCTTTTTTTTGAAACTTCATGTATATCGGAGCTCGCTTCAATACTCTATGTATCTTTCTTTTTATTCAATGAAATTTCTTCAGATTTGCTTTGCAACCTTGGTGCTAGGCTACAACTGCATGTTTCTTTTGTTTCCCTCATGGATTTGGGTAGAGGCATGATGCTAGTTCACCAAGCCTAGGGTACAAAAGGTGTTAGTGTAGGAGCCTTCAGGAAAGGTATGAGGAGTTCGCTCCACCACCACGCACATTTCCCCCGAGGTCAAGGCTATGCTAGCTCGAGTAGGGAATATTTCGGGACAGATGTTGAAGGGTTATTGTATTCTCTGACATTGAAACGTATGTCGAGGCAATGAAAAGGGGTAGTCATCAAGGGTGGAAGACCCGAGTGACTGTGTATTCACTGGTCTTGCCGATGATGACAAAAACGTGCACGGACTTGATGGAACACAATAGCAAACTGACTAAGTCTAGACTGTGCACTGACTATGGACAATGTCCATGGGCTTTAAAGAACTACATGCATTGACTCACAATGCACGAGGTTGATGTATGCATGGACACAGCGAATGCATAGAAGAATGGTTATGCATGGACTTGGCAACAGAATACCTAGACATGATATGCACACAGATCAATAGTGCATTGGAATACAATGCAAAACACCCTCAAGTTAAGCACATTAAGCAAGAGTAATTAAATGGCAGATCAAATAAAAGGTTCACAATTACTATATGACATCATCAAAACAGTAGAGGTTCAACAACCCCGACCTTCTATGAGCAATTTCTGGCAACCAGCCTAGAATCACTGGAATCTACTCCGAGCCGAATTCACAATACGAGTTCGAACACCTTCAACCGACATCAGAGCTGCCCAAAGGAACAATTCTCGTCAAGCTACGCAATCTGTCTCCGGCAGATGACCTGAGGTGACTTGCAGAAGCTCCCACGACCTGTCCTTCAAGCTTCCTGGCGCACCCTTTGACCAAGGTGATCCTCCATGAGTCCTCTTTCAGATCCAAGAAGGAGGAGGTTGTTTGACCACTGTAGCATCCAGGTCTGGCCGTTGTCCCCGATGCGTGCAAACTGCCCTCACCAGGCTCTGGTTGGACCCCTCCCCACCTTTGTATTCATTGCGACCACCACCGACCTCTCCTGGGGTCCCCGTCTTTAACATCGCGAAGATGACTCGTCCATCGTCACGTCGACTCTAGCCCCGCCACCAGAAACCCTCGGTGGAGCCCGTGCTGATCCCAACCTCTTAGTGCTGTCCTGCTGACCAGACTGAGCAGAACTAGGTTAGCACTCGAAGCTCGACCTGCGGTGACCTTGCTCGAACTCCGGATGATCGACGGCTTCTACAGTAAACTCCTACCTCGTCCTTAGACACTTCGGCACTAGCCCCACACCCTACAACACCCAGAGGAGTCTGTGGCTTCCTCGGCATCAGCTTGCTGTGCTGCAAGTCCAGTTCCGGTAGAACTGGCTTCCTACACATTTCCCCACCCCGTGCTTGACGAGCTGAAATCCCCTCCCTGTGTGGAGGTAAATTTTGGGTGTGATATTCAATTACCCACCCCTTAACCAACCCTCCTACATGAGTAGTGGTGTAATAGTGAGTTTTAGGTCAAGCGACAATGACGTAGTCTGTGGGTTGCATTCCCACGCTTCCCTGCTCGCCCACATCTCCGACTGAGGTCAGTTTCTTCAAACTGATTAGGTGAGGGCTCGGTTTCCCTCTACTGGTTAATTACTTTGCTTAGCTAGTATCATTTTTACTGCCTGTCAGACGGTGAGTGAGTGCTCAATCCCCATTCCTCTCATTTGTACATCCCATCGTAGAGTGAGCTGTGAGTGCCACCTTTAACCCACGCCCATGGCATGCTGGCCGCCCACGATCGTGGGAGTCCCAACCCCTTAGGGCGTCAACGCAAGCATAGCTAAGTCCTCGGAGCAGCAAGGTCTCACCCCGGGCCCTCACGATCATCCCGAGTCATCTCGGGGTGAAGTGTGCGCCGTGTGACTAGAACTGCCAAGATCGAGTCCGTTATCACTTGTTGGTGTGCTTGCGAGTATAGGTCCAAGGCGCATCTTGTCACCCCGTGGCATACTTTGCTGTGCCACATCAAGTGGTATCAGAGTCAGAGCAAGTTATAGGCTCATTCTCACAAGTCTATTCCTAGGACACCCTTGCACTAGGTCGCAAATAGGCTCACTCCCATGCATAGTCAACCCATTATTGCATGACTACACGTAGGGGGACCCTTTACCAGCCCGATCCCTCTTCTTCAAATTACCCAATGGATCCCAATCCCCAAGGTAACTCCGCTGCCACTGAGGATAGCCTCTAAGGCCATGTCGACTTCCTTATGGAGGCCCTCACCACCATCTTAGGGCGGCTTGATGACATAACTGTCCAACTCGACCAACTTTCCTCAGACTACTGTCATTCTTCTTCACAAACAACACTGGTGCACCCCAAGGTGAAAAGCTGGGATGAATATACTCCTTGGCAAGCAACTCTTACAACTGCACCCTCAACTCTCTCAACTCAGCGGGAGCCATGCGGTAGGGAGCCTTTGCCAAAGGTCCCGTACCAGGCACAACCTCGATAATAAAATCAATCTCTCGCTGGGGAGGCAATCTAGGCAAATCCTCAGGAAAAATATCAGGAAACTCGCACACTACCGGAATGTCCTCCACATCCGGACACTGTTGGTCTACCGCGACCACAGAAGCGAGAAAACCTTGACAACCAAAATCAAGCAAACGACGGGCTCAAATAGCAGAAATGAGGGAACGAGGAGAGGTAGATCGGATACCTTAGAAGTAGAAGGTGGATCTATGGGGATGCTAAAAATAGACCCTCTTCGTTTCGCAATCCACCACCGCTTCATGGTCCTCGAGCTAATCAATGCCCAAAATCACATCATAGTCCCGAAGGTGCAACAAATAAAGCTTGCCTGGCAGGTTCCGCCCTTCGATCCACACTGGAACCTTCTCGAAATAATACGGGGTGAACATGAAGTCGCCAGAAGGAAACTCCACTGCCAAATCACATGACATCTGGGACACTGGGTCCTCGACACTCAGCGTAAAATCATCCGATATGAACGAATGTGATGCGCCAAAATCGAACAAAACTCGCGTTGCACAACCCAAAATCATAACAGTACCTTCCATAAGCTATGATGACTCTACCTCTGCCCTGGTCATATGTGTAATCTTGCCTCGAGATCTCTACCTGCCAACACTTGTTGACTGTGGTAGTGGCGAATACTATCCCTGTTGCTGAAACTACTATGGCTACTGAGGGTACTGGGGTGGCTGACGTGGCCTCTGAGGACAGTCACGTGCTATATGCCCTGGCTGATCACATCTAAAATAAATCACTGGCACCATACACTGTCTGCCTAGATGCGATTCGTCACACCGGGGGCACGACCCTCGAGAACCACCGACTGATCCCTGACGCTGATAAGGCATCAGCTCCTGAACACTGCCTGAAGAAGCCTGCCTCTGATCTCTGTCCTCCTTGCGCTTCTTACCGAAGCTCTTCCTGAAGAACTTCTTAACCTTGGAGCCAAAGGACGCAGATCCTGTCGCTGACGCCGTCGGAGTCGGAACTCCCAAACCACCCATAGAGTGCTGAAAGGTGCTCTGCTGCTAGGTAACCGCCTGCTGGCTGCGGCCTAACTGGGACTGCCCCTGGCTAACCTGTCCCCGAATCCTCTACATATCCAGCTTTAATGACGCTGCTACACGAGAAGCTATCTCCAAATCAATGGCAGCATTCGGTATCAGATGGTGCCTCAGCTCTTGCCTCAAACCCTGCACGAACTGCTCAGTCTTTAGCTCCTCATTCTCCATGATATGGGGAGCATAACGACCCAACTCCACAAATCGAGCCCTGTACTGCAACACAGACATGTAGCCCTACACCAGCTCCAAAAATTGACACATCTTCTGCGTACCAACATAGGATGGGCAGTAAGCATGCTCAAAGATCATGACGAAGTCCTTCCACATAATATGCTAAAGTGGACGAGACTGAAAGGACGTCTTCCACTCTGAAGACCACCAAGCTCGAGCTGTACCCTACAACTGGTTGCAAGCCAACATCACCTTGTCCTCCTCGGAGCAGTTCATAGAACTGAACACTCACTCCATCTCATTAAGCCAATCTCTAGCCACGTCCGGGTCTGGCTGGCCGCCATAACAGGGTGGATGAAAATGTAAGAAATCTCTTACTGCACGGCCTGGCCCACCCCTGGTCGACGAGCCCTCACTAGCATCTCTGTCAAACTGCTAAGACATAAGCTGGAACATGCCCCGAAAGAAATCCTCGACCCCCTAAATCCTCGCTGTATCCCTTGTCTCGGTGGCAACTGGTGACACTCTGCTCTGCTCCTGCAGCTCATCCTGGATCTCTACCAACTGTCCCTCACGTCCAAATAAATAAATAAAATTAAAATCAAAATAAAATAAAATAAAATAAAATAAAATAAAATCATTCCACAAAGCTGGCACGCCCGGTGGGACTGAGTCTCCCTTCATCTTCTCACCAAAGTAGGAGGCCTGGCTGCCTCCCCCAAAGTTCTGACTGTGTGCTGGTCTTATTTGCAGGAACTCAAATGGAGACTAGATTGGTTTCGCTTAAGTTCGGCCAACAAATCATTGACAACCATGTTCGTGATGGGTACCTGGCAGTACCAACTATGTTCGGATCCATGCCGCCGGTAGTGGGCTTCCTGAATTGTTTAGGGCTCGCATTCGTCGACCTGCTCCAGGTTGATAATGAAGCTGAAAAGACTACTGCGGTAGAAGCCGTGAATGCACTAGAGAGGAAGAAGCCACAGAAGACCATTGTCCCATACACTGTCATTCCGTGCTATGTCCATCGCATGGATAGGAAGACTATTGTTCCTGCTACTACTGGTGGGATAAGGAAGAAGAATTATGGAAGAGACCGGACTGCTACACCCCGAGGGCGCCTGTCGACCTCAGAGAAGTCCATGCTAATTAGAGGAGTACGAGTGTACCTCAATGGTCGCCCGACTGAGGCACTACCTGACTGCATCATTCCAGCGGTCCCCACCTATAGAAAGTTCCAAGTGTTGGCCACCAGGAGGGCCAACATAGAAAGAGAAGAGAAGAAGCTGCTGGCTCCTATGCCAGGGAAGTTCAAACAAATATGGGTGCCCAAGAAAGCCCGGGGCACGGCACTAGCCCCTAAGAAGAAAGAAGCTATTACCATGCACCCCAGAAGAAGGGGCAGGGAAGTTCAAATGGATGAGGAGGAAGTGGAGGTGGTCACACCAGTGGCTGCTCCACCCATGCGAAGAGCCTGCGCCAGGCAGGCAAATATATTCCTATTCCCTCGGAAGATGTACCAAACTGCTCAGATGTTAAGACTGGCTCGCCAGCCGACAACTCGGGATCGCCTACAGCTTCAAGCTATTCCCCCGACGCGTAGTCAAGAAGAGATGGACAAAGTAGTCCAAGATTATTTCCACTACCTGGGAAACTCATCCCTGGGGTAATAAAGATTGCTCTGCACCATGGGCGCTGAAGAAGAAGGAAAGAATGATAAAGAAGAAGTTGTCTCGGGAGTCTCATGTACAGATTCCAATGAGTTTGAAGATGGTCAAAGGGCCAGATATTTAGAAGATGCCCTACAAGAGGAAGAGAAAGAAAGAAGAGTGTCTGTATTCGATCGTTTGACCTTCCCTGGTCACACTCGAAGAAAAGTTTGGAGACAAAGAGAAAAATTACAAATCTTTGCCTGCAACATGACGGGAGTGATTGGTGGGTATGATGCTCTGCCCAACCAATCTGAAGATGTACTCAGAATAGCTCAGAGGCCCGGACCCATAACAAGGCGAGGCCAGGCAGTAAAAGAAAAACTTGCAGTAATTGATGATTTGCCGGAGATCTCCACCTTGACTGCAAATGTGATGACTTTAGAAGAAGAAAATGTGCCATTAATGATCCCGGGCTGAAGGGACATCCAGTCAAATGACAGAAGAGATGCATGTGGCTGCGGCTCTGGACCTAGCTACCTTGATGATGTTTAGAAGGTACCAGCAAGAGATTGAATCGCTTAAAAGGCAATTGAATGAGAAGAATGAACAAACCCCTATCTCCAAGCATGCTGAACTAGCAAAGGAGATTTCCAGCTCGGCTGAGGTTGTGATACTTGTTGTTTACCATCAAGCAAGTCACAGGAAAGCTCCATGTCAGCCCTTCCCGTAACAGCCAACAGTGTAGCCTTCGACATTCCAAGTGCAACCCTCTCCGTCAGGAGTGCATCCAGGTTTACATGCCACTGTCATGACGACCCCCTTTACACGACAGTAGGTGCACTTCTACCCAGAGCCTGTGGATCCTACTGTAGTGAATAAGCTGATGATTGAAAAGATGATAGAAATGAAGCTGTCTAAGAGGGCTAATGGTGCTCCCTTTTTTTCTTTTTTTTTGAAACCCCCTATAAAAGGGGACAGGGATGGCGTGAACAGGCCACCCCCTCTCTTTCGAACACCCTCTCTTCCCTCTCCTTTCTCTCTCTTCAGTGAGCAAACGGGCGGACCCCCTCTCCCCCTCATCTTCTCCGTCACCGATGCCGCAACTGCCACTGCCGTCGTTGTCGTCGTCGTCGTCATCGGGGTGAGGAGGCAGCCACGAAGGCCCTCCCCCTCTTCCTTCCTCTTCCCTTCTTTTCCTCCCAGTCCCTCTTCTCCTTTCCTCCCCTTCTTCTTTCCTTCCCCTTCAGTCTCGGAGGACGGTGGAGCCCTAGGCCTCCCCCCAGTCGTCCCTTTCTTCCTCCCCCTTCTTCCTCTCTTCTTCTCCCTTCTCTCTTCCCTTCCCTTTCCTCTGACGGTGTGGGAGGCCGCTTGGGCGTCGCCGGTGGTACCGGTGAATGATGGGTTCTGGCGCACCGGTGAACGTCACCACGGGGGTGTACCGGGGAAGATAGCTGTGGATGGGGTGTCGGCGGAGAGTATAGGGACCGTGCCGGGGAAGGCCACCACAGGGTGTGCCGGCGAAGGGTCAGGGACTGTACCGGGGGAGTTGGGGGTAGCGTACCGGTGAAAGGCACCTTGGGGTGTACCAGCGAAGACCTTGAGGGCGTACCGGGGAAGGTCATACTGGGTGCGCCTGGGAAGGCTTCCCACAGGGTGTACCGGTGAGAGAGAGAGGCATACATATTTGCTGCTAAGGACTTCTGGTGTCGCCCCGCAAGGCCCACCGTACTTTGCTGGGGCCATCACTTGTTGTGGATGCGCACCCATGTTTTCCCTTTCATCTCTGGCCTAGAAAAAACTCTGCCGAATTTTTGTCAGAAATTATCGGTGTTTTGTTCTCTTTGCCTATAGTAGGGTCCCCAGTGGTCTTCAATTCCCATCACTTTCATCCATCATAGCTTCTTTATTTTTACCCATCCATTTCGTCCTTGCATGACACTTAATGGCATTTACCGAGGCTGTGTCGGGGAGCAATACATATGATGTGCCTGTGAACAAAACACATAGTGTGCCGGGGAAACGCATCTGGAGTGTGCCGGTGAGGAGCCTTATGGGCGTGCCGGCGAAGGCCGCTTGGACTGTGCCGGGGAAGCCAGGTGCTGGCGTGCCAGTGGAGACCCATAGGGTGTGCTGGGGAAGGCAACCATGGGTGTGCCGGTGAAGGGCCAAGGGGTGTACTGGGCAGGGGCACCTAGGACTGTACCGGTGAAGGCCGCAGGGGTCATGCCGGTGAAGACCCGCAGGGCGTGTCGGGGAAGACCCGTTCAATGGGGTCTTAATCTACTTTTTTCTTCTTTCTTCTCCTCCCTTTTGCTTACAGTGGAACCTTCCCCTCCCTTTATGGTTTTAATTTCTCATTGTCTGTAGTTTATTCTGATCTTTATTCATTGCACTTTGCAGATAAATGGCTGTCCCGAGTGGTTCTTCTGCTCCCATTGCTGCTGGTGCTAGACGCGTCTCTCTGCCTCTAGTGCCAGTCGTCACATGGCTCAATATTGAAGATCTGGACCGAGATCATGCCGAGGTGGTGGCACTGGCCGAGTCCTCGGGCTCGGACACCGAAAGCATGGACGTTCAGAGGCTTGCCAGGACTGAGAAGGGCTTCACCTTCGACCGTACCACAGGGGGCTATAGGGGAGATTTCCCGAAGGAAAGGCACTTGCTCTGCTTCCTTAAGCAGTCACGGTCTCGGGAGAGGCAAGAGCTGTGGATTGTGAAAGCGATGGAGCATGCAGTTCTACAGGCTCGGGACAACTTATCACATGTTGTCCCTAGAAGCATCCCAATGTACTTGGTGGGTGAAGCCCGCGAGTGGGAACCCGTATTAGGGCTGGAGGCTGTGCTGCCAGCAGAAGAAAAATTAGTGAGAACCCCCGGCTTTACTCCAGCCAAATGGGACATGGCTGCGGGCCGGGTTCAAGGCGAGCAACACCGCTCCGGCTAGTTCTTGGCTCTGCTGAAGTGGGGTTACAGAGAAGAACCATTCATTTTGGACTGCCTGACTGTCAGATTTAAGCGTGAGCTGGCGCTGGGATGGTTCGGGGAGTTGAGGCTCCAAGACGCCTACAGCTTTAGGGAAGGGGCCATAGAGTTTACCGAATATGTATTATTCAACTACGCCCCACTCCTTATTCGGGCCGGCATTTATCATAGCGTCTACGCCTCCCGCTATGGCTATTCCATTTCAAAGGGGCTCTGCTGTGGAATGATTGAAGTTTTCAGTGTAGAGACTAACAATTTTTACATGACGGAGGGCGAGACGTCACTAGACTTGTGGAGCCTCAGCCAATTGAGCAGCTTGCCCATAGACGGGGAGCCTTATGAAGAGGTGTGCCTCTCAGACTTGATTAAAGATGAAACTAATAGGGATGGCTATTATTCTTTGGGATACTCATATCGGTACTTGATGAAGGCGTACTGAGAGCTATATCAGTCGGCCCATGGTGAAAGGTAGCCTCGCCACGGGGACAGGAAGAGGGTCAGGATGACCTTGTGGCTGCAATACTTCTATGATGGGCCAAAGTAGTCTGAATACTTCCCATATGTCAGCACCGTCATTGCCCGCAAGAAGCGTGCGAAGCCCAAGATGGACGCAAAGATCCCCTCCAGGGGGTGCCAGAGAGGGCGCAACCCAATGGCGGTTGATCCGCTGACGCACTGCACGACATACTTAACGTACTGGCTGTGCTCATTTGCAATGTCGTACAGAGACGAAATAGTGATCTGGCCAGATGCGATCTACCCGGCGTGCCAAATGGCATGGGGGATTAAGCTGTCTCTATGTCCAGCTACCCTTTGCCTAATATAGAAGGCGCTGGGGGATATCAGCACCCACCAGTTCTCGCGGCAAGCCTAGTACGTGTGCCCATTGCATTTCTTTAATGCGTGGGTTTGTTCCCTATTTTCGGAGTTCTCCCCGCGTGCTATCCAGTACTGGGGGCTCGTGCCACGGATGCTGGAGTTTGCCAGTGCTGAGCTGGGCTCTACCTCTTTGCGGCTATATGATATCCAAGGTCGATTGACAACAGTCCCTCATCATGCCGCCGAGACTATTCATTTTTGGGCACTGGCTGGGCACTCCAGCCCCCTGGTGAACAGCAGAAGAGAGTGCAAGGATGATCAGGTGGGGAAGTACGTCCACCCAATTAGCCAAGAAAATGTGGTCCGCCCACTGCTGGAACCCGAGCTAAGGGACTGGGCACTGTCCATCCGTCCCAGCGTGCTGGCGTTCAGAAAGGGGGAGGCGTTACTGCTGGAGCCGTATTACCCCTTCCGCTTTGGTCAACATTTCAGCTATGACCAGCATATTCCTGTACACAATGCCCAGTTCGGCCTGGTGATGCAGACCCTTCGGGGAGGCTTGGTCACAGAGAACGCCAGAGTATGGTGGGACTTCTTCCACCGGGTAGACGCCGCCACCTTCAGAGTGCCAGCCACTGGTCGCGTTCCTCGGGTGACACCCAAATATGTAAAGTGGTGGAACGCCCACACGACCTTTTATCGGTCATACAAGATTGACTGCTGGGATGGGGCAGAGAGAAGATTCATGAACCGGCAACCTGTGCCCATCCTTGACGTCGATCCGGAGCACCTCCTACACTTGTGGCATGGCAAGAGCAAGGATGTGCCCGACTACATGATCGCCCGCAAGGCGGCCCAAGAGGGCAGATCAGCGCCACAGGCCAAGCTACCTCCTGTAGCGAAAGATGACTTTAAGAAGACCCTGCGGGACCTCTGTCGCTTCGGAACTGACCGCTTGAAGTTGATTAATTATCCGCTATCGGCTGAAGAAGAAGGTACCCCCGCAACCAGCTGGCAGGCTGAGAAGGACCCGATCTGCCCCTACCGCACATTCGTGAGGAGGGAAGAGCGGAAGTCGCAGAACTATAAAGACACTACTTGGTTCTATGTCCTTCTGCGAGTGCATGGGCTGACGGTTGAAGCTCAACCGGCGGTCATCCTGGGCAAGCGTCTGCATGTCATTGATTATTATGTCGAAGGATGGGGGATGGACCACCTCAACTTATTTTTCCATCTGTCTGCCAAGAAGCATACGGACTTAGCCACCCTTGCCGATCGATGCCAGGCGACCGGGGATGTGTGCTGGCTGGTCCGAGAGGCCGCCCGCCGCGACAAGGAGCCATCCCTCAGTTATTCGCTGATATCACTGCAGCTCTATACCGGCCCACATGGTATTTGACATTTCTCTTCCTTTGCATTCATGGCTGCCTCTTTCAGGGTGTTGGATGCTAATCAATTCTTCACTTTTCCTGTCCTTCCTCTTCACAGACCATCCGGACAGCATGCAGATGGCGACTTATCGCAGGAACAAAGTCTGTGCATATGCATGGGGTTGAAGAATGAGGTCCGTGCACGTCGTGCATGGGGTTGAAGAACAAAGTCCGTGCATATGCACGAGGTTGAAGAACAAAGTCCGTGCAGGTTGTGCACGGGATTGAAGAACAAAGTCCGTGCAGGTTATGCACGGGGTTGAAGAACAAAGTCCGTGCGTATGCACGGGGTTGAAGAACAAAGTCCATGCAAGTTTAAAGAATATCCGGAAAAAAAAGGGTCCATCAAAGATAGAATGAAACTTACTGATGTCTTCCTTTACCATTTATTGGGATGAAGCACTTAAACATCCAAAATGCCAGAGATGATCCACTGACCGCCCATGTCTTTTGCAATGTTCATATGAAGTCTTTTTTCAATATTGACCTGATCAGTACTCTATTGGTTACATAGCATGTCGTGTTTAATGCTTTGCCCAGAGATATCTAGGTAAATGTTTCATGCTCATATGAAGCACTTTGGACCTCTTCCATAGATCGAATGAGGTCCAAATTACCTTCGAAGTCACACTGATGTGTCAAAATTACTATACAGTGAACAATGTATTGATAACATACAAAGTCCAAGAATAAAATCTAAGAACCTCTCTTCTGCGGGGCTCATGGATATTCCAAAAGAGGTACGTTTCAAGTGCATCTAGACCCCCTTCTTTTGCCTTGCGAATAAGGTCAGGCCACATCTAAAGCAGTGAGAGAAGAAGCTTATCAGCAAGCAACTTTAAAGAACAGCTTTCCTCCAGCAGAAGTAAGAAGCTTGTAAGTTATAAAGTATCAAATATCTTTCTGATGCCACACAGAACAGATCATGAGGACACAAATGCTTGTATTACTGCAAAAATTGAAAGCCAAGTACTGAAAGAAAGCAGCCTTTGCTGATAAAAATCCCTAGGGATTAATTTTAGAAAAAGAACAGGAAACCAAGCTTTTCCTAGGGGATGCCTTGAAAACTTAAAGCTTTGGAACTTAGTTCAAAAAAGCAGCATAGTATGAGGATCCTTGATTTTCTCTGTCTTATCCAAGGATACATGATAATGTTGCCAAAGGCTATCTCCAAGAATTCCCTTGTGCAAGAATTTGGACCCATCTAGATCACTTGATGGAGGAAAGCTTTTTGCTTGCAGCTTTTCAACCACTGTTCAACGTGAAAAATAAAACGCATATTTTGTTGGCTATTTAAATAGTATGTGCATTATAAATTTCACAAATTTGATTTTATCAGACGATTTGAGTTTGGGCAGATCGGGAAAATTTCTAGGTTTCCTGGTAACTCAGCGTGGGATTGAGACAAACCCCAACAAGGTTCAGGGCATCCTGGACATGCGGCCACCCACTTGCATCAAGGACGTCCAGTGCCTTACCGAATGCATCACCACACTTAACCATTTCCTGTCTTGAGCGGCCGAACGATGCCTACCCTTCTTCAAGCTGTTGAGGGGACCCAAAATGGCATCTGTCACATTCGCCTGGGACAAGGAATGTCAGAAGGCCTTTGAAGATCTCAAGGAATTCCTGGCCTCACCCCCGGTACTATCGAAGCCGGTCCCGGGCAAAGCATTGCAATTATATCTCTCAGTGACTCCCTCCACCGCAAGTTCGGTCCTAGTCTGAAACGACGCGGGAGTCGAGAGGTCAGTCTACTACACTAGCAAGGTGCTCAACGAGGCTGAAAGAAGGTACCCTGCAATCGAGAAACTCGTGCTAGCATTGGTTACCTCGACCAAGCGCCTCCGACCTTACTTCCAAGGTCACTCTATCATCATGTTGACCGGTGAACCCTTGAAGAAGATCCACTCTCATCCTAAAGCCACGGGGTGCCTCGTCAAATGGGCCATCATACTCGAGGCCTATGACATCTCCTATCGCCCCCGTGTAGCCATCAAGGGACAGGCCCTCGCGGACTTCATCGTAGAGAGCACTATCCCGATCGAGGAAGAGTCACCGTCCGCATGAGGACCCATCTGGGACTTGTTCGTAGACGGATCATCCAACTCGGCCAGAAGCGGTGCTGGTGTCCTCCTCAAATCACCCGAAGGAGTAGAGCTGCAATACACCTTGAAGTTCAACTTCCAGGCATCCAATAATGCCTCCGAGTATGAAGCCCTCATTTTGGGAGCCAGGATGGGGCGACGACTAGGGGCCGAGCGAGTCTGAATTCACACGGACTCTCAGCTGGTCGCCAGCTAGGTCAACAGTGACTACGAAGCACAACAAGACAATGCTGCTGTTGCCCGCCTCGGAGCAGGGGGCAAGAGATGGAGAAGAAAAGAAGAGGTTACTGATACCTTCCCAGTTTGTCAAAGGCATTCACGCACACGAGGGAAAGAACATGCATAAGGTGGGGTTAGATACATGGGACCGACCCTTGGTACGAGGCGGAGGTAAGTCCTCACGCATAGGGACAACCGTCAGCCGGGCGTGACCCGACCTTTTGCATACCGCCATTTCATATACCGCGGGGGGTCATGGCATGCAAACATACATAATGCGGTGCAATGGTTGAATGCATGCGAGAATGAGTGTTCTCCTTCCTCTTTTCTCTGTATTCATTATTATTTTTATTTTTATTATTTTCAGTGGAATATGTAAGATAGTGTTATTTTTATTAGTGAAATGCGTGCAGGGAAACCTCTCAGTTGACCCATTCCCTTCTCTCTCATTGAGTGATTTGCGATGTCCTGATCAGTCCTTCGAGTCCTCCACAATTCCCCTTATTTCAGTCAAAGTATTTTTTATCGTTATTTATTCCATTTGTTTGTTGCTTCCTTTTATCTTTTAATGTGTTGTCATTCCTGATGAAAATTCGGCAGCATCTCCCCTTGACCCGGATGCTGAGGGGGTGAAAGGAAAATACGCCCACAAGGAGTGACGTGACCCAACAACTCGAGGTGTGTGCCAGAGCACCAACACCTTTGAGAAAACTTCGAGGAATCCCAGAAGTTACTGGACAGGAAAGCACAGAACTGAGACAGGCTGCGGGTGCACCGGGTGAAAGTTGGCTAAGATGCACCGGGCAGGAAGAGCTAGCAGGTGTGCCCGGCAGGAATTGGTCAGGCGCACCGGGCTGGAGAGGCTGGGAGCGTGCCGGGCTGGTTAGTCCAAGAGGGTGCACATCGGATAGTGCCATGGATGTGTGTGCTGGGCAAGGGGCGGTTATGGTGCGCCGGATGAGGATCGGCTTGGGCGTGCCGGGTTGAGATGGGTTGAGGTGTGCCGGATAAGGCACAGGAAGGGAGCGCACCGGGTTGGTGGAGGATTGAGGTGCACCGGGTAAGACCTGAGTGAGAGTGTACCGGGTGAAGGAAGGCCCATAGGTGCCATATGGGGATTAGTATGAGTGTGCCGGTGGAAGGAAGGGGAGAGAAGATGCACTGGATTGGGCTCGACCAAGGAATACACCGACAGGAAGGAGAAGTCCAGGGGTGTTGGGGAAGGTATCAAGCTCAAGTTGCTTAGAGGAGGGGCTAACAGTGCCTAGAAGGGGAATCTCCCCTATTAGACCAGGAAATTATTTAAAGAAGCCAATCTGATGGCATCACGCCAGGACACTGCCCCTTGAATGGGGTAGGCCAACGTTCTGGAGAGTAGACAGCCCACGGAGCTAGGGGACCAGAGGGGGGAAGAAGATGAACTATGAAGTATGCTGCAGAATGGGGTGGCCAACTAGCGCAATAGAAAAGAAGAAGACATTGCTTTTATTCATAGCAAGTAGGGTGGCAAGAACCATGACCGAAGGGCTAAATACAAAATGCAATGCAGGGAAAGGAAAAGAGACTAGAGAAAAGAAGGAGAGAAAAAAAATGCAATGTAGGCCTAAGGTGTGGGCAGGACATTGACCATAATCGGGGTAGAACCGAAATCCAGGCCCGACCCACTGAGGCCTATTAGTATTCTCATGCGTGGGATGCTGGGATGACGAGAGTCTTTTCGTTCCATTCGGGTTTGTCGGTCGCTCATGGACCACTCTGTGTTCGAACAAAGGTCCGTACTGAAGATACGATGCAGAAGTGGAGATAAACCCGGTCAAATGTCTACCGAACACACGACAATCTCAATAATAGGTCGGAAGAGATCTGACCTGAGAAGTGAGTCTGATTTGATCGAAATATCGTCCCAAAATAATGTCGAATCGCGGCCATACTGGGATAAATCCCAAGACTCGGGTCCGACTTGCGAGGGCGGCATTATTGTTCCTTCGGCACCGAGTCACGAGGAGGGGTCTCTTTCTTTTTTTCTTTTTTTCTTTTTATCCTTTTTCACTTTTTTTTTAAATATAGCTTAATAGGCACACCTGCAGGTCGACAGTTTAAGAGGTAGGTGACTGATGTCGTGGCAATAGAGAGAAGATGTTATATGTTGTTATGAATCCTCAGTGGGATCAAGGGTTGGTATGGAACCAAGGGGGGTTCTTTTCGTTCTTTGCTTCAGATGGTAATTCCGGGTCAATAGTGGTGTGGTGGTCAGCCTTGACTGAAGGTCGTGACGCTGAGAGACTTGGCTTGGCCATAAAGGTGTAATGCCAAGGTAGAAGGGTCTTTTTGTTCAATGGGTTGAATGATAGTTTTCGGGCCAATGATGAGATGACTGTTGGTTTAGATAGAAGTTCATGACGCCGAATGACTTGGCTTAGGCATAAAGCCATGATGCGAAGGGGGAGCATTCGACAGCTTAGGCAAGGAGCCATGACGCTGGACCACTTGGCCTAGACAGAAGGTCATGATGCCAAGGGAGAATATTTACCCGCCTAGGTGGGGAGCCATGATGTCGAACAACTTGTCCTAGACATAATGCCATGATGTCAAGGCAGAATATTTACCGACTTAGGCAAGGAGCCATGATGCTAGACAACTTGGCCTAGACGGTATGTCATCTTGCCAAGGCAGAGTATTTACCAGCTTAGGCTGAAGGCCATGACGCCAGACAAGGATGTTTAACGGCTTAGACGTAAAGTCATGATGCCGTGCAACTTGACTTAGGCAGAAAATCATGATGCCAAGGCAGAATGTTCATTGGCTTAGGCAGAAGGAGCCATGATGCCGAACAAACATCTTTAACAGCTTAGATGCAAAGTCATGATGTCGTACAGCTTGGCTTAGGCGGAAGGCCATGACACCAAGATAAAATATTTACCAACTTAGGCAGAAGGCCATGACTCCAGACAAAGATTTTTAATATCTTAGACACCAAGTCATGATGTCGTACAACTTGCTTAGGCGGAAGGCCATGACACCAAGGTAGAATGTTCACCGACTTAGGCGGAAGGAGCCATGACACCAGACAAAGATCTTTAACAGCTTAGACGCAAAGTCATGACGTCGTACAGCTTAGTTTAGGCGGAAGGCTATGACGCCAAGATAGAATATTTACTGATTGAGGCAGAAGGCAATAGTACCAGACAAGGATATTTAACAGCTTAGGCACAAAGTCATGATGCCCTACAACTTGACTTAGGCGGAAGGCCATGACGCCAACGCAGAATATTTACCGGCCTAGGCAGAAGGCCATGACACCAGATACAGATATTTAACGGCTTAGACATAAATTCATTGTCATGCCCCGAGCGTGGAAGGAACTCGAAGGTGCGACAAGTTTATATCATTCATGTCAATCAGAGCAATAAGAATTTGGACAACGCCAGAGTGCGCTAAATAAATAATTCATCAATAACTAATACCATCAATCCATTATCCATGACATTAATCTGATACCACTTTAAACAAATAATCCATAATGACGACTAACAGTGGAAGACTAAAGGAATAATATCCATCAACATCCAGAGGACATGACTTCTTACATCACGACTCGATTGAATAGGAGAGTACAAAAGGACAATGACTCTAAAGGAAAAGACATAACGTCGCAAGACTAGGCATAACGAAGGTTAATGACAAATATGTCAATTTCCAGACATGCTGTGTCTTGGGAGAAAGATCTAACATGATGCTTGGAGGCTCTACGCTCATCACCCATAGTCATCCCCAACTGGTTGCGAGTTAGTGTCCGAGTTACCTGAAAAATAAGGGGAAAACACTTGATGAGCGAATGCTTAGTAGGAATTATATCTCCAGACCCAGACTGGCTTTAAGTGATTAATGCAATATGTAATATGGCATGTTCATGTATGAGAAAATGCAAGTAAAGAATGAGAGGAGAATAGCAATAAATAACAAGAATGAACTAGCAAGATTTCAAGTGTAACAAGTAAAGTTAACAAGGGAACCAAGCATGGTCTTGTAGGCAAGGGTCTGGGACCGGAATTTAGAAGCCATCCTATAAGGGTGTATGGCCCTGTGTTACTGGCCAGCTGATTATCGAAAAGTTCAGCCGGAAATATAGTTGATGCCGCGATTTGTAAGTATGTAGTAGCAAGACTGGGATCAGTCGGCTGACAATTTGAGGTGTCTTAGCTGAGGAATTAAAACTAGAGCTGAAATTGGAGCTGGTGCTCGTGCTGGTGCTGGAGCTGGTGTTGGAGCTGAAGCTGGCCGACCGACCATTAAGGTGTTGTAGCCGGAGGACCGAGACTGGGTCGGCTAACCATTGAGGTGTGTAGCCGAATATTGGGAACTAGAGCTGGTGATGACCGACCCTCGAAGGTGTACTGGCCACCATTGTTATGGGGTAATGTTGAGCTCGTCGGCAGCGAGATGTCGCAGTTGACGGCTTTTATTAGTGAGAAGCATAGAGAGAAAGAGACTTTTTTTATTCTCTCTCTCTCTCTCTCTTGATTCCCTTTACCAGTTCTATCGCCCTTGCAGATTTTCGCTAGAGTTGGTCCCCTTTTGCTTTTTATGATGCGCCCTTGCAGATTTTCACACTGAGGGGTTACCCGATTTTGCCTGAAGTGCCTTTGCGGGTTTTCACCTCAGCTAAGTTGGTGGCATTTTTCGCCCTCAGTAGTCCCGTGGAGGGGACGAACTAAGGCCGTCGGGATATCTCTATTTTTTTAAACCTTATTTTTCTTTTTTTCTTTTTTTTGAATCACAGGGAGAGAACGTAGGGATATGTTTCACCAGGATAGGATATGGGAAACTAGAGATCGGTGTGGCAGGAGACTTTGAAGTAACATGACTTGGCGACTAGGACTGGTAGCCGACTGTTGAACCCTAAAATTTTTCCTTTTTGAAGGGAAGACAATGGGCTATTGACCCTACACAAAATACCTTTCATAATTTTCAGAAGTTGTTGGAGAAAGAAATATATATGTGTGGGCATAATTGACAATGGTCAGCAAAACGACCAAAGTTCATATTTTGGGTGCATAAAACTTTTATATAAGTTGACATCTACATCTTATTACAAGCAAAAGACAAGGAGGAGATTCTCCCGGGGTCCATGTCATTACAAGCAAAGCTGAAGGGAGTCTTTTTATAGGAGAAAAATGACAAAAGGAGGACCCTCCGGACCAGCTAGGCCGGAGGGAGGCCCCTCCGCCCTGCACACAGGCCGGAGAGGGTCCCTCCGGACCTGCCAGGTCGGAGGGAGCCTCCTCCGTCCTGCACACAGGCCGGAGGGGTTCTCCTCTGCCCTGCCAGGCCGAAGGAGCCTCCTCCGCCCTGTGCACAGGCCAGAAGAGCCCTCCTGCGCCCTGCACAGGCCGGAGGAGGACCTCTCCGCCCTGCACAGGCCGGAGGGAGGTCCTCCGCCCTGGGTCTGCAGTCCATTAAAGGGAAACTGAAGGAAGAGGAAGAGGCAGGGGGGAGAAGTTGAAAGGTCACCTATTTGGATTCCACCAGAGGAGGGTTCAAAAGAGGCCTCCGCCCATTTTCCCTACCACTATAAAATGGAGAAGCCCAGAAGAAGGGAGGGGCAGGAAGCAGCAGCCGGAGAAGAACAGTTCCCGTGAGCAACACAGCAGCCCAATCTTGGGGAAAGGTGATGTTAAGAAAACTTTCACCCCTTGCAAATGATCATGGGCTTCAAAGGTTCTCCAAATGGACTTGGGCTTGTCAAAAGGGGCTTGCTTTCAAAATGGGCCTACAACTCAAATGGGCTTACAATTCAAATGGGCCAATTCAAATGGGCTCATGGGCTTATGAGTGGGAATCAAATGGGCCAAATCAATTGGGCTTATAAGTTGAAATCACACAATTGGTCTGCAAATGGGGATCGAAATGGGCTTGCAAATAGAGATTTAAACCTTGCAAGATTAAGGTTCTAAAAATATTGCAGAGTAATTCAAGGTTTTGAACATGTTGTGGAGATGTTTTGCAGGAAAATTATAGAAAATCTTGAAATATGCGGGAGATTACTATTGGGGACAAAGGGAGATGATATTAACTGTAGATTCCTGAGCGTCCTAGAGGACTTAGATGGAGTGGGGAGGTACGCCTAGGGAGCAGCCCTGCTGGTGCACCTGATAGCTGACCTGTCTATGGGGACAGGTCGTGAGATGACTATCAGCGGCTTCTCACCTTTCCTTCAAGTATGCATTTCCTCTTTTGTCATTTTTTTAGTTAAATGCTTATGATGATTATGAATGTGATTATGCATGCGACTAATGAATGCTAATGAATGCAGGTGTGGAGTCACCTCTACATGCCGATGGACCGAGTCGGCCCCCGACCTGGAGACGAAGCTGCCTACCCACTAGCGCGACGTTGGCTTCCATACGTGACCGGGGCACCTCACGCCTAGGAGCTGATGATCCTTAGACGGGAGTTCCGAGACTACCCCCCTTCACTGGTACATGTGTAAATATGATCTATTCTTATTTCCTGCTATGAAATGTGATGATATAATGATATGCAACAGGTTGTGTGGAGACTGTATGAGGGGATGCCTGATGAGGGCCAGCCGCGGGTTGTAGCAAGTCGACCTCACTTTGGGCGTGACCTCTAGGTTCACTACCTAAACGAGATAGAGCCGCTACGGCTTAGGCTAGTGATGAGGATGCTCGGCCTGCACTAGGAGTGGGTAGAAGCAGCTGAGCCTCGCGGGATCGGGCAAAAGACCCTAGGGCAGACGACCGTGACAGACTGGCGACTGCGATTCCCGAAGCAGTTCGCCAACTGGTAGCGAGGTGGGATCCCAGTTGTCTCCCATGCTCCAGATAGCTCGGCATACCTTCAGCGCTGTTGGGAGACATACACGGGCCGGCCTCAGATGAGACTGAGAGGGGTACGTATGAATGCTTTCTAAATTTAATTTATATGCTTCTAAGATATGAAACTAATGAATGGCCTATGCAGGATGCGCTTGATGCAGTGGCAACGGACCTAGATGCCCGTCTCCACAGCTTAGAGGCCCAGTTGGCGACCACGCGAGCGGATTTGGAGACTCTGGTGAGTATGCACTCTCTATATGCTGTGAATTATCTCTGAAATTTTGATATTCAACCACTGATAGTCTCAATAGATGTAGCGTGCCCAGTAGAGAGCGACAGTCGGAGGGGCAGGAGGTGCTTCTAGCTCAAGGGACCAGACTACCATGATCACCACCCTAGAGGAGCGACTCGCAGGAGCGGTAGCACGGGCCGAGGCGGCGGAGCACGGAATGTCTAAAAGAGGGTAGCATGCTGTAGGATTCTCTATTCTCTTCTGCACCCTACTCTAGGATAGAGCCACTCCCTCCTTTGCAAGCTGAACCTGTTCTTCCATCTCTTGAACAGTTGCCCGTTCTTGAATTAAAACCTCTACCAGATTCCCTCAAGTATGCTTATCTAGGTCCCGACCAAACTCTGCTCGTGATCATTGCTTCCAATCTTACTTCTGCTCAGGAGTCTCAGCTATTAGATGTCCTTCAGGAGCACAAGGGGGCGATAGGTTGGTCGATGGTGGATTTGAAAGGCATTAGTCCGGATGTATGCATGTATTATATCTATCTAGAGGACAATGCCAAGCCGAGCAGAGAGATGTAATGCCGGCTGAATCCAAACATGAAGGAGGTAGTCAAGAAAGAAGTTGTCAAGTGACTAGATGCTGGGATTATATATCCCATTTCGGATAGCAAGTGGGTCAGCCCCACGCAAGTTGTTCCTAAGAAATCAGGGCTGACCGTTGTTACCAATGAGAAAGGAGAAGAAGTACCATAGAGATTGCAAACGGGGTGGCGAGTTTGTATAGATTATAGGAAATTGAATTTCATGACAAAGAAAGATCATTTCCTACTCCCATTTATGGATTAAATTTTGGAGAAGTTGGCTGGACAAAAATACTTTTACTTTTTGGATGGCTATTTCCGGTACAACCAAGTTGCTATGTACCCATAAGATCAAGAGAAGACAACATTCACGTGTCCCTATGGCACGTTCCCCACGATGACCCTGCCTCACCTGAAAACACAGGGGTGAGCCTCATTTCATGAGCTCAGTAGGGATCCCGCAGACCCCCACCTCGCACGAAAGAAACAAGGCAGGAAACGCAAGCAGTATGAAAGTAACGCTACCTAATTGGAGTACAGTAGAACCAACAAGCTATAATAAATAAACGAAAAAGATGTCTAAATTAACCGTACCGCACAACTGAATCTCGGTCTGTCAAAACTCAAGTCTGTACCTGCTAGTAGACATGAGCACCACCCACTAGAAGAACGATCGGATGCATCCCCTGACGTCTTACACCGCGTCACAAGTGTCTAGCTATGACACCCCAAGTGGAGACAAAGACACACTTAGTAACCAGTATGATAAAACAAGGGCTAGTTGGGGTCACGCTCATCAGTGCTGTCCGAGGCCCCCAACTTTGTGTGCACACTCAGACCGTACGCCCTAGGTCTATCCTCTAGCTGGTAATTCCCCCTAAGCCTAGACTTAGATGTACGTGGGGGCCCTACGATAACCAGCCTACTCACCGTCTCACTCGGGTCAGCCACTCCACCACTCCCGGGTGGGTCAGCACGCCCGTGTCGTAAGAAGGCTATGACTAGTGGATGTATCACCGGGGCTAAGAACTGACTCATGGAAACCACAGAATGAAGTAAAATGGCACTGTAACCAACTCGGGCAGCCCAGGGAATGGCGGTCCTACACTGGGCCGCCAGGATAGTCAGGCGGACCTACACAAGGCCACCACACCGACTCTAGTGGTCCAATCTTGGGCCGCTAGAAGGTGAGTCACAACGGGCATAGCGATTTATCGTAAGGCTGCTATCCCAGATAAACGGTCCTACCTTGGACCACGAGGCATCCTTAGCGGTCACACCTACGGCCGCCATGGCACACGTGACTCCCAACGGTCAAAAACACGTGCCCTAAGGGCGCAACGGTCAGAAAATAGGGTTGGTAGTCGAAGAACGGCCGCTAACCCAGGGTTAGCATTTTATCGTGTGGCTGCTAACCAGAGCGTTGCGGTTCAATATTGGGCCGCTTGAGTTGCCGACAAAACAGTGCTCTGAAGCGGTCCTACTCACGACTGCCCGAGCCGTGTGGTGGTCTCTTAAACGACCACTACACTTACCCAAGAACGAGATCGACGGGAAGAATCCCAAAACGCTGATCCACGTCCCGATCATCCCCCAATGATGGGGAAAACAAGAGGGAAGCTCCCCCAACCCCCCAAGCATGCATCTAAATCCCCGATTCGGTACGAAACCTTGCGAAATGACGGATCCGGCACTCAAGCCCTAAACATGGATTTTCACCCTCCTGGCTTAAAAATGCCCCTCTCGACCTCTCCTCAGCATACAAATCACGAGGAACGCAATGAAGAGTATAGGGATCCGTCCCCCTATCTCAATGGAGCATGAGCTCCATCAGATTGCCACCAATCCCAAGAAGAAGCTTTTAAAACATGATCTCCCCTCTTCTCACCGAGAAAAGCGCACCACCACGTCCGCCTCATCGCCGCCGTCGCTGCTAGAGTAAGGGGGGCCGCGTCTCGGTCGCCCAGGGAGGAATGGGCAATGGTTGGGGTTGGGCTTTCCAACCGGAAGAAGAAAGGAGGAAGAAGAAGAAGAGAAAAGGGAAAATGGGTGGGCATTTAAAGGAAATATAAAAAATAAAAACACTAAAAATTAAAAAATACATATTTTCGATCCTCGGAACGCACTGATCGCAATGGTACCACCCGTGAGTAGGTGAATGACCCGGTTCACTTGCTACGGGGTTCCGTAGGTTCTCTCAGAAAAATCACGCGGAAACCAAAAAACATGTTTCGGAACTCTCAGAACTGATCCGAAACGTACGGATCCGAACCCGTAAAATGTCCTAAAATAATCCCTGGCACAATAAAATCAATTTCTTTGAGAAAATGGATCCGGGACCCAAAAGGTAGGATTCGAAGGGTCCTAGACATTACATTATTGGCCCGAGATGGTTTTGGACTACCCCAAGGTGGCCAGACTCCTGGCCACCCAGTCCTCAAGAAGGCCAGCCCGATGGCCGCCCATCTCTCCCTGGATGGCCACTAACCTGGCCGCCTAGGTCCCTAGAAGGCCAAACAACTGGTCGTCCTCACCCACCTGGAAGGCCGTTAGGATGGCCGCCCAGGCCCTCAGGAAGGCCATCGACCTGGCCGCCCAGCTCCTTTGGACGATCAGAACCTTGGCCGCCTCCTGTTAACCGCCTGTCAACCCCACGATCCACCCACTCTGGGCACGCCCTCCGAAACTGCTCCCACTCGGGAGGGTTCGAGACTCACGTAGCTTACACGTAATCTATTTTTTGAATGATTTTTCATCGGGGGAAATCTCCCCACATAGATACAAAACATCCATTCGAAACCATCTCAGGGGGTGGTGGGACATTTTTGGAGGAGGAGAGGCTACTAGTTCGAACTCAGGGAGAACTGTGAGCACCAGAGCGCCTTCCCCGACCTTCCCCCAGCAGTAGAATCCGCCGTTGAGGAGCTCCGTGACCGGAGAGTTCGAGCTACAGATGGGCCATCGACATGGTCGCCCACCACCCTTGAATGGCCACACAATTGGCCGCCTTCTGTTGACGACGGGCAAACGTCGTCCTTTCTTCCTTAGTTCTTTATCTTGCGGCATTTTACATCACTTTACTGCATCACATGCATGATAATATTCTCTAGATCCCTTTCTTTAAAGAGATTTTCAATCCCAAAACATAGGGAAGGCGGATGGTCGAACGTCTCGGCCATCTCCCTTCCCGCCCCCTTCTCGGTACGATCACCCCTATTTGCATGTTCTTCTTTTCACGTTTGAGTATATACCACATCATCACAGTCTAATGAGTTTGTTCTCTTTGTTTGCTAGTTAATTTGTAGGGACTTCGTCATCGACTCACAGAGCTCCCCGTTCTTGGCCGGCCAAGAGTGAGGACAGAAGAACCCACCATCTCCTGTTCCTAAGGCGTTCACGATCATCCTACCTCTGTGAGGCCCAGGTATAGGTCTCTGGCGATCACACCATTTCTTTATCTCTAATCTGTGCACTACAGGCTGCAGTAGTAGTAATTCAGAGGGTGGCGATCCATGCCCATTCACTCACTCTTCTTTCCCAATGCCTACAGGTGCCCCCGCTAATGCCTAGCTTCGTCGGAGGAATGTCACTACTGCCACCACAACAAGCAGCACCGGCCCCACCACCAATTCTCTCGTTTCAGGGGTCCACCGTCGCACCACAAGCGACAGTGTTGACAACGCTGCTTGCACAACCGGCCCATTTCTACTCGAGCCTGGCCGACCCAGCGACCGTAAGTAGATTGATGTTGGAACAAATGATAGAGATGAAGCTGGAAGAGAGGGGTGATGGTGACCACATGACATTCGATGTGTACCGGGTCCCCTACCTGGCGCACCATGTAGCCAAGAAGCTGCCGCCAAGAATCACCAAACCACCGAAGTTTGAGAAGTTCAATGGAAAAGGATCTCCCAGGGAGCATACTGCCTACTATATGAATGTCATGGGCGACTTGGCCGCAGATGAATCTTACCTCCTGAAGTTCTTCGGGTCCACATTGACAGGGCTCGCCTTCGAGTGGTACTCAGGCTTGCTTGTTGGGTCTATTACTGATTGGCCCAATATGCAGAAGAAATTCAAGGAAAGGTTCTACATAGCTGAATGAGAGGTCACTATGGTGGAACTTTTTGCTACCGGGCAGAGGAATGATGAAACGGTCTTAGAATATATTACAAGATGGCGGAATCTCAGCATGAGGTGCAAGCGGCTGCCACATCAAGAAGACGCAGTGCAAATATGCAAACAAAATTTGAAGCGAGAGATCCTCGAAAAGATGATCGGAATCAAAATTAAGTCCTTTGACTGATTGAACAATGTGGTGGCGAAAATCAAGGCTTTCTTCTCCTCTGTCCCTGCGGCTTTGAGCCAGAAGGCTAAATCAGCCAATAAATGGCCTGCGCCTGAATAAGTTCATGCAATTGACTTCAGGGTATTCGAGCGGCAAAGAGATAAATATAAGGGCATTGCTAACCCTCCTCTGGCCAACCCTGCTGAACGCCAAGAAGGGCCTCCTTTGCGAGCCAAAATGATGAAGTCCTACTCCTTTCCGAAGGATAAGACTCAGCTCTTGTTTGAATGGGCCGCCAAATATAACAATGTCACTTTGTCAGAGCCAAAGAGATCGGGAGACATTAGAAGAAAAGATGACCCCTACTTTTGCCCATATCACCAAATGCTTGGGCACTCCATTGAAGACTGTTATGTATTTAAAGACATCGTCGAAGGTATGATCAAGAGGGGAGAGCTCCAGATGGGCGAATCTAGAGTGAATCCTCCACGCCCTCACGAGCTTCCCGACTTCAAGAAAGCTGTTAACATGGTGTCTGTACACCGACAATTGCAAGATGACCCATCGTGGGCCGCATGCCGGCCGCGGATGGGAAGAAGAAAATGAAGTCAAGAAATAGGAAAAGAGGCATTGCCCTCTCTTGCAACACATTGTCGGCCTTACCCGACACAAGCCGAACGACTGAAGAAGAAGAAGATGAAGAGATATGCTTCGTGCCGACCCAAGCGAATCAACCCGAAGCTTCCACCTCCCGCCATGCCAATCGGCCCCCGGAGGAGTGGGAGCACTCTTTGCTGCCTAATGAAGAAGTATGCCATCATACTCCCTCACGTACGGGCGTGGGGGCAAGAATATCAAGCTCTCAAAGACGGAACGTGTCCGATGATGGCTCTAGGGGGATGATGGTCCTACCTAAATTCGAGACGGGGGGCAGCATCCCTAGCTCCTGTCAGTTTGAGCTCACTCTAATAATGGAGCTACGCCAAGAACTCGAAATAATGAAGAGAAAAATGGGAGAAATGGGTTTAAACCCACTCAGCCCACACCCGGATCTGACAGCTCCGGCGGTAATGAATAAGCCAAGTGAGAAGCGAACAGCTGAAACGAAGTCAGCCGAGGGAGAATTCACCGAGGCAAAATTATATGAAACCAGGCAAAGAGACGATGGGTCTGTCCCGGACTATATAAGAAGAGTGGGAGACCCCCATGAAAGATGCAGGAGCCCTCCGAACTACGAAGACATCATTCAGAGATGTGAAAGAAATCTGAAAGATGAAATCCTACAAAGGGTGGACATCGAAGTCAGAACCTTTGAACAACTAAGTAAGCTGGTAGCTGATGCTGAGGCATTCTTAGCAAAGTATTGCCCGGCTACTACTGCCCCAAGCCGGGAGAACAAACCAGCCAGCGAGTATTGAGCGCAGAAGGGAATATGCATCTCAGATTCTAGGGCTTTCGAGCTACAACAGAAGCAAACAAAGGAGGCAGCCGGGCTTCCTCCCATTTAGCCTGCTGAACAATCGCCCTCACTGAGGGACAAAATGAAGAAACCTTATTCCTTTCCTAGGTAGAAAACTCAAGTGATATTTGAATGGGCTCGTGCATGTGGCAAAGTTGTCCCCTCGGAACCCAGAAGGCCAAGCGATGCGAGATGGAAAGATGACCCTCAATTTTGCCCTTATCACTAACAGAGGGGGCATTCAATTGAGGATTGTTATGTGTCCAAAGATATCATTGAAAGCCTGATTCAAAAGGGCGAACTGTAGATAGGCGAGTGTAAGGTGGACCCACCATGCCCTCACCAAATGCCCAACCTCAAGAAGACGGTCAACACGGCCTCATCGCGTCAGCGGAAGAACGATGCGCTTTGAAGGGCATTTCAAGCCCCTTGAATTATGGCGGGAAGTTGAAAGAGAGGTAAATACAAATGGTGCCCCATTCTGGGGGCAAATGTTGAAACAAATAGAGACAAAGCTGACAAATGCAAAAAGAAGAAGAAGAAGAGAAGCAAAGTCGGCCAATGTCGAGGCCAACCGCCGAACAATGAAGTCGGAAGTCTCTTTGAGAGAAGATATGCTCCCGCCCTTCACGACCCCTTGCAGGTCATTCCGTGTGAGAGAGGAGCAACCGAATGTTCAACTATTCTAAAGATCGTCAACTATCGGTATTCGAGCCGACAGCTTCCCAATTATTAGCTCCTGGGCCGACAACTTTCCAACTATCGGCTCCTTAGCCGATAGCTTCCTAATTATCGGTATCCGAGTCGGCAGCTTTCCAATTATTGGCTCCCATGCCAACAGCTTTCCAACCATCGGCTTCTAAGCCGGCAGCTTCCTAATCATCGACATCTAAGCCGACAGCTTCCCAATTATTAGCTCCCAAGCCAACAGCTTCCCGATTATTGGCTCTTGAGCCGACAACTTTCCAACCATCGGCTCCTACGCTGACAGCTTTCAAATCATCGGCATCCCAACGGATAGCCATCCAAACATCGGCGTATGAGCCGACAGCTTTCTAACCAGTAGCAGTTAAACCAACAGCATTTCAGTCTATTGTCACTTGAGCCAACAGCTTTCCATTCATTGGTATTTAGGCCAACAACATTTTGTCCATTAGCATCTATGCTGATGTTGTAACCAGAAAATTATATGAATTTTTATTCATGAATCTGTACATTTACATGTGCATACGGGCGAGCCCTACGGGCCCCCGTCGACGGTGTTGACCAAGCTTCTTGCAGGCTGAGTTGAACTCACGCCAAGCCCTGGTCCATTCCCGCGCTGTCGTCGGGAGCTGATCCTTTGTCGTGCCCTGCTCGCTCATGAAGCACCCCACGTCTGCCCGCTCACAATCCGCGACACGCTGTTCTGACGCAGACCAAACATCTTGCCGATCTCCCGTTGCTTCAGTCTGCCCACGAAGTACAAGTCACGCACCGCTCGCGCCATCAGCGGCGAGGACTGGCGGTAGTAGCGCTTAGGTTTCATGCAAACCTCTTAGCCCTGAACGCGACAATCGGTCGTCGCCAATCCGGATCCCATGTTTCAAACGTCCACTCCGTTCGTCGCCACCACCAGCCGCATGCAGCATCCCAGCGCCACCGCGGCTTCATGCTGCGATCGCCTCGCCCTTCTTGTATCGGCGCGAGTACCAGAGCCGAAACAGATTGTGTCGAATCAACGCCTCGCGGAGCGTCCGCGGTGTGACCTCCAGCCGCTTCGCCATGTAGCCCACGCGCGCGCCGATCTCGACGAACGGCAAGAGTTCTTCGCGGCCAAGCTTGAACGCGTGCTGATTGGCGCAGTGATGCGAGCAGAAGCGATAGCCGCCGGGCTTGCTCGCGCGCTGGAACGACTGAAAGCACTTCTCGCAGGTGTAGATGACGAGGTTCATGAAGCGCTCCGGAGTGCGTCGTTCCAGTCCTTCGACTGCGGCGTCTTGATGACGAGCCTCACGCGCTCCTGCAGCCGCTCCATCAGCTTGGTTGCGGCATCCAGGCCAGCCACATCCCGATCAGCGAAAATGACCACCTTCGTCACCGTGTGCGGCGGTTCCCATTTCATGAGCAGCGAGGTGTTGAGCGCGGCCCAGACAGGAAGCTCATGCATGCGCGCCGCCGATAGTGCTGTCTCGATCCCTTCGGCAATGCCGAGCGTGTCACCGTGAGGCATGAGCGGCACCGCGCAGCCCTCCCGCCCCGTCATCGCTGAGAGGATCTTGCGAGGCTCATACGTTTGCAGCTTCTCTCCGGTCGGCGTCAGATAGGTCACGTGCGCCGTGACGAGCTCGCCGCACATATCGCGCACAGCGGCTATCAGCGCCTGGTACCGCCCCACACGCTTGCCTTCCTGCCAATACTCGACCGACGGATGCGCCCGCAGGCCGTGACCTTGAGGCAGCGGCCAGAGCGCGCGGCTGCCCAAGTACAGCATCGCCGCCTCACAATCCTCGACCAAGCAGCTCTCACGGATCAGGTTCCTGACTCGCTGCGTTGGCTGTGCCGGAGGATCGATCTCGGTGACGACCGGGCGAGGCGCGATCGGCTGTTGTTCCTCATCGCTCAGCCCAGCAAGGCTCATCACCCGGCGCCGGGCTTCGGCGAAGTCGATACCGAGCGCTCCGACCAACAGCTTGAAGCCATCGAGGTGTCCGCAGTTCCGGCAGTAGGCGTCGCCGCGGCCGTACTTGTTGCTGAAGTGGTAACGATCACTTCCGGTGCACACCGGACACGGGCCGTTTTTCTTGCTTAGCTGCCGTTCGCTCAGGCCGGCGCCGAGCAGAACGTTGCGCCATCCATCCGGCCCGAGCGTCACGTGGATCGCGTGAGAGTCCCACTTCATGCTGCAGCCCTCGCTGATTCCTTCGCCTTGCCTTTGGCGTAGCGGATCACTTGCGACTTCAGCCAGCCGGCAGTCTCAACGCTCGTCGGCCGCAATTGCAGGTCCCAGAACTTACGCGGGATAGCTTCGTCGTCAGGCCGCTTGAACTTCGTGCGCGTCTGCGACCATGCCCAGTACCGGCCCGAGTTCGGCTTCTCCATCCACCGATCCGGCCAGCGATTCGCATACCACTGACACGCCTCGCGGAAAAACTTCTCCATCGCCTCGCGGTCGAGTGGCGTTTCCTTCGACTCGACCAGCCGCGCGTCGACCACCTGTACCGGCTTCGGCGCCGGCGTCGGATGCCAACCGCAGTTCGGGCAGTTCGCGCCCTCTTCGGTGATCAGCCAGGAGCACTTGCACTCCTTGCAGGTTCGCGGCTTCTCTTCGACCGACTGCCGCTCCATCCGCTCGCGCGCTTCGGCGTTGACGTTCGAACTGCTATCCAGCGACCAATCCCGGTCATACAGCGGACGGCCCAGGCTATCGATCACACGGCCATGATCGATGAGGGTGAAATATTCCTTCCCCGGCGCCGGCCGCATGCCGCGACCAATCGACTGCAGGTACATCACCACCGAGCGCGTCGGCCGCGCCAGCACCACGCAATCCACCAGGGGAATGTCGATGCCGTAGCTCAGCAGGAAGCAGTTGATGACCACCGTGGTGGCGCCGGCCTCGAGCCGGGCAATCACTTCCTCGCGCGTGTCGTCGTCGTCGTCGTCGGTCAGCTGCTCAGCAGCGACACCAGCCTGACGGAACTTCAGCAGCAATTCGGCGCCGTGGGCCTTGTCGCAGGCAAAGACCAGGGTTCGCTGCCCGTTTGCAATCGCCAGCCAGTTCTCGACGACATCGCCGATCAGCTTCGGCCGGCTCATCAGCGACGACAGCTTGCCGGTCTTGTAGTCGCCGGTCTTGCCGTCCGTGCCAACCGATTTCAGATCCTTTGCGCTGACGATCGGAGTGTTAAAAATTCGCGGCCGGACAAGCGTACCGGCCGCGACAAGATCGGCCGCAGAAGGGCCGAGGATCAGCGCATCGAACTGGTCACGAAGGCTGGCGCCGCTCGTCTTCGCGGGCGTCGCCGTGAAGCCAAACTGCCATGCATTCGGGTAGCTGTTGAGGATCGCTTGCCGGCTGGCGCCGAGGGCCAGATGTGCCTCGTCGAACACGATCACGTCGGCGCCGGGCAGTGGCATCTTCGCGTTAGCAACGCAGCGGCGGTACAGCGTGTCGACGCTGGCCACCTGCACGAGCTGCGACCACGCCGTGAGCCCAGGTAGCGAGGCTGCAATCACGCCGTGGCGAACGTCCATCGAATCCAGCCGGTCATGGATCTGCCGCACAAGCCTGGTTCTCGTCGCCAGCACCAGCACGCGCAGGCCGGCAGCCACCGCGGCGCCGACCAGCACAGCGAACACCGTGGTCTTGCCGCTGCCGGTCGGCGCCTGCACGCAGATCCGGCGATGTGTGCGCAACTTGGCGGCGATTCGGGCCAGCAGATCGGTCTGGTAGTCCCGAAGTTTGACGGCGCCGGTCGGCGGCAAAACGTCCAACCAGCCGTGCGAAATTTCGCGCGCGTCCGGACTAAGAGGCTGATCAAGAGGGAGGTCTAGATTAGACATCTCTAGGCTCATACCTTCCCTCCTGAATAGCCTCTTAGGGATGGTATGGATTGGATGGTTGAATTTTGCTTGCCCATTTGGTTGAGCTGCGGTTCACCGTCGGTTGAGCAATTGCTTGAGCTATTGGTTGCCGTTTGCTGCTCGTTTGCTTGAAGCTTTGCTTGAGCTTTTGCTTGAGCACTTGCTTTACCGCCACGCTTGCCGATCTCGGCCCGAGTGGCGGCCAGCTGACGTGACTTTTCGCGGTGCTCTTCGAGACGAACATTCACCCAGCCGTCACTGGTCAGGCGGAACTTCTTCTGCACGGTCTCCCACAGCTTGCGGAATTGTTTCTCGTCGTAGCGAACGGCATCCGCGATTTCGCTGAGATCCTTGGGCAGCGGACCGCTCGCCCATTGGTGCATGAGTAGCAGGCCGTACAGCGCCTGCGCCTCGCCCTTCCAGCGCATCGTGCCGCCGAAGAAGTCATCTACAAACATTGGCATGAAGGGGAGCTTTGTCATTTCTGAGCCAGGTACTCGTCGAGCGTCATCCCGCCGCTGACTCTCATCGCGTCGAGCGCTTCGTCCTCGCGATCCTTCACACGATTGGCTTCGTCCCATACGGCGCCGATGTGATGCCAATCGCCGATCCGCTCGGGAATCGGGTCAATGTTTGTTTCGGTGCTCACCGCACAACTCATGACTGACTCCGGCGCTTCGGAACGTCGTGGTCGGCGATCTTGCACAGCCATTCCAGCTGCTTGACGCTCAGGTAGGTGTCGAGCCCGTGCTGGTTCGCCTTGATCATCATGTCGGCGGCGAAGTCCTGAGCGCTCTCGCCGCGCGCCTGCGATTGAGCGTCGCCACACAGTTGGCGGAACTCGGATGCATCGGCGTACCAGTCACGGGCTGTGCTCATGGCTAGGCCGCCAGCTGCTGCTTGAGCAGATAGCCTTCCAGTGGCCAGATCTTGTTTACGGCGTTCTGGCGCGCGATCTTGCGGCCGAGTTCGGCATCGAAGTTTTGAGGGGACGCGCAGGCCGACTCGCCAGTGACGGTGAAGCCGTTCTTCAGCACCAGCACGCAGAACGTCAGCAGGCCGAGTGCATAGCTCGGGATGACCTCGACGCTATTGACCGCGCTGGTATGCACGGCCCCCTGATCGGCGGTGAAGTAGTGCTCGCTGGCGATCACCTCTTCGATCCGCTGCGGCGTCACGCGCGGCGCGGTCAGGCCCTTGGCTTGGATTTCGTTTTCGATCTCATCGGGACTGGTCATGAATGTTTTCTGTTGAGGGTTAAATAAAAACAGCCGGCACCGATTGCTCAGCGCCGGCCGCGGGAAGCCGCACGGGGGGACCAGCGCGGCGAGTTGGGGAAAATAAAAAATTTGTCAGGTTGCGAGAGGTCTTAAGGGCAAACCCGAATTTAGTTGCCGGCGCAACAGTGAGGCGGGTGTCATTACGGCCGAAAAACCGCAATCCGGCGCTCATCCGTGCGTGGATACCGCAATGGCTGGAGTCTTGTCGCAGAGCGGAGACGGGAGTACATATTACAAACTGATTACGACACACGGATGGCGCGACAGGGGGCACCATGCGCAATCGAAGAAACATTATTGGGCCTCGCTATCGCGAGATTGTTTCTTTAGCCACGAGTCACGTGTGGCCTCTAGCAGCTGCTCCGCCGTGTACTCCCCTTTCGTCATCTCTTCGATCGTTGCTGCATACGATGTGAGGCCAGCAAGATCGGTTTGAGGTAGACGACCATCATCTTTCCAGCGTTGGATCGCCGACGGCCAGAATCCGAGCCGGCGTGCCAGCGGGGAGAGACCAATTTTGTTGATGGCACTAGTCACGGGGTTCGACATGGCTTACAGTTTACACCGATTCGGTAAGCTCGCAACAGTCCTGAAGTGTAAAGACCGTGTATCAAACTGCGGCGGTGTCTATATCGCCCCGAGATCAATCCGAGTTCTGGGATCGCCTGGAGGAAGCCAGCCGCGACGTTGGCCTCCCGTGCGGTCTATCGGATATTGGTCGCGAGCTCGACCTGTGGCCCTCCGCCGTCCAGAAGTGGCGCGACGGGCTCAACTATCCCGGGCAAAAGAATCTGAACCAGCTTGCCATCAACCGTGGCGTGAACACGGAATGGCTGAAGACCGGGCGCGGTCCTAAGCTGGCGGAGGGCGCGATGGACTCCAATACGCGAGAGCTATTGAAACTGTGGACCTCCCTCCCGCCGGAAGCCCGCGAACGTCTGCTGGGTGCAGCTCGCTACGAGCACACCGTCCAGGAAAACCAGCAGCAATCGCAGATTCCCCTGCCGAACAATCCCAGCCCCACATTCCCGAAGCGGCCCAAGTAAGCCATGAGCAGGGAAATCGTCGAATGGCTCCGGGACTACGCGCGTAGGTGCGATCAGGCCGCGATCAATCGCGGATTCGAAGGCAGTGACGGTCACCGCTCCTATGAAGTCGAATACGCCCTGAAGTTTGCCGAGATGATCGAGCAGCGATTCGTGATCGACTCGGTTGCACAGCTCGCCAACAAGCCCAGCTCCTTCCCGCCGACCCGCATCTATCCCCCCTCGGCCCTCGATCTTCGCCGGCGTCGCCGCGCGCAGCAGAAGTAATCCAACCGCTTTCAGCGGCCCGGACTACACCACATAACGTGGTCCAGTTCGCCCCGGCCGCTTACACTTTTTTACCCGTCTTACACTTTCGGTGTTGACAGCCTTACACCTCGTCTGTATAACGTTATCCCACGCCCACACCACGGGCACCAACCGGGAGATGGCAGATGGACAAGTGCTGCAGCAAGCCTCGGATCGCGAACTCCGACTACAAGCGCTACGCCGACTGGCAGAGCACTAAGTTCGTGGTGGTCACCAACCGTCACTGCATGGCCTGCGGCTCTCACGAGCACGACGGCAAGCGATACACCCGCGCCGAGTGGGACGCCCTGCTCACGCTGTCCTTGGCCGCGTAACAAACATTCACCACGGGCGAGGGGAGCGAGAGATGACGATCATTAGCGACCTGAAGACCGCCAAGCGCGGCGAGATGGTTCAAGGGAACTGTGCCAACTGCAACGCAGTGGTCTTTGAATCACTCTGGATTCTCGACGACGCCTACAACGTTTGGATGGGCAAGTGCCCACACTGCAAGGCGCTCAACTATCTCTCGATGAATCACGGGCTGCGTGGTTACAGCTCTGGCGGCATGCACCTCGTATTGCCGACTGACGAAGAGAAGATTGCGAACAACCTGCCGGCCGATTGTCCTTCACAGGGTTCGAAGGGTCCGGCGATTGCTCATGGCTCGCCCAGCGGCGAACTCTGTCACCAGCTCGAACGGCTGAGCGCGCAGTCATGACCTCCCCTACCGGCATCCCGTCCGACGTGCGCATCGAGCCGCTGCATCACTACTGCAACGACTCCGCTTCGGCCGAGTGGCTTGCAGCGATGCGCGAGATCTGGAGCGAGGGCGAGCGCCCCATGCAAGAGCCGCATCCCGTCGTGATGGACATCACCACACCGGCGTTTCTGCGCCGGCAGGCAGGTTGAGATGAGCACTAAGCACACGCCCGGACCGTGGCGGATGGTCGAGCACAGTTGGAGCGACACGACCATCTACGGCGGTGACGTTTCCAACGTGGTCGCATCGCTTTCCATTGAGCATGTCGCGACAGAGAAGACTCAGGCGACACTGGAAGCCATTCAGGCCGCCAACGCCCGCCTGATCGCCGCCGCGCCCCAGATGCTCCAAGCGCTGGAGGCTGTGCGTGAGAAAGATCCGGACGCAGACGTCATCGTACGCGCAGCCATCGCCGAAGCCACGGGAGCGCAGTCATGAGCAACGCAAACGACATGGCTTTCCCGGTATCGCCGGAGAACGCGCCGAACAACTCGATGCAGTTCGGCCTCACCAAGCGCGAGTACATCGCGGCGATGGCAATGCAGGGGATTCTCGCGAACAGCGTCTACGAGCCGCCGCGCCGGGAAAAGCTGCATCTCATGGCCGAGGATGCCGTGAGCGCCGCCGATGCCCTTCTCGCCGAACTCGCCAAGGTGCAGTCATGAACACCTTCGACCTGATCAACGTCGCGTTCACCGCGCTTGAGAAGCGGAGAGATGCGAAGCCCTCGCCCGAGATCGGCACCTGTGACGTTTGCGGCGAGCGTCCTGGTGACCTCGTCATCAAGGGCCAGAGCGTCTGTAACGAGTGCGATCACGACCACTATGGCCCGATCGCTCGCCTGCCCCGCTTCCGCACGAACGACGAGCGAGATGCGTGGATGGCCGGCTCGAAAACTCACGGGGAAATCTGAAATGGACGAGCAACACAACCAGCTCATGGCCTACGTGCGCGAGGCGCCCGAGTTAGCGGCGATCGAATTGGCGCAGCTTCGCGAGGAAGTCTCGAACTACGAGAAAACCTCGGGCCCCGGCTGGTACATCGCCTGTGCGCTGGCGGGGATCTTTGTTGGAGCGGTGTTTCTATGAGCACACCAAAGATTCCTCGCTGGGCCTCGCTCAACGCAGATCAACGCGCCGATGCCGTGATCGAATGGTGCCTCGAGCAAGGAATCGATACGTCGTCGATCCTGGGTTACCAGCTCGCGGCGGCGATTGCCGAGGCAACCAAGTCAACCGATGACGGCGTTCCGTTCGAGCCATCACCCATGGATTACGTCGATGTGGTTCGAGTGCTCGCGGCGTTTCTGCGGTCGCGTATCTAACTGCCAGATCGAGAACAGTTCTATGACTCAGAAATTTACAGTCGAAGACATCACCGCGCTCGATGTGCTTGGGATGCTCATCAAGCGCCAGCGAAATGACGGCATTCCGCCTTGTTTGCTGTGTATGAGCGATGAAGCTCGCGCGGAGACACGCAGCGCCGGCTCGGCCGTCTTGGAGCAATACCGCGAGTCGGAGCGCCAGATGGAGAAGTTGCGAGCGGAAGGCAACCCGCGCGCCTTCTTTGCTTGGTAGTCATCGCACAAATCATCGGTTGCTCAAATGATAACGACGATCAACACAGTACGGAGGGTTTGCAGCCATGCATACGCAGTCTGCCGACGAAGTGATCGGCTAGCCCGGCGTGAAATGACCAAAGGGCGATCCAAGAAACCATTTTGCAAAATGTATTCGCGATTGAGAAACGGTGCAGGTGACGAACACCTGGAGGCGGCGGCATCCCGTTTAGAGCGTGAGCCCACATTGGGCAGATGCCACGGATACGTCGAAAGGGGGCGTTTGCGGCTTTCTCCCCCGACGCACATAGGACCCAAAGCCGCGACCTTCTCCTAGAGCGTCCGAGCTATGAACAGACAAGAACTGCTTTCGCGTCTCGATGATGGCACCGCCGCACTGAACGAGCTGGCGAGCCGACCGATTCACTCGGATCACCAGATCCGGATCGGCTCCCGATTCTATGCGCCGGAAGATATCGAAAGTCTGGCGGATGCGCTGGCGGAACTGTCGTTCCATGTCGGATGCGAGCCCGAGACTCGATAACCCTCAGCCACTTGAGTAGGAAAACATGAGTAACAAATCGAGTAGTTCAAGCAGCGGCGGGATCGGCTTCACGGGCCTGCTCACCATTGCCTTCGTTGTGCTGAAGCTCACCGGCGTTATCGCGTGGTCATGGTGGTGGGTGCTGTCGCCTCTGTGGATCAGTGCGCTGCTTGTGCTGCTGATCGTGGCTGGCGCGATCTATGCCGCAGTAAAGAGCTGATTCCACGAACCCCGAGAGTCTCTGAGTTAACAGTAATGCGCAGATATTGGTCATCGAAGCCGGTTAGCGACGACGAGTACATGCGTCGTTTGATGTCGCAGGTGAAGAAGGACGCCAGTGGTTGTTGGCTCTGGACTGGCCCTGTGAATGAGTGGGGCTACGGATACTTCGCTGGCCGAGGCGACGGCGCGGCTCACCGGGCTATGTGGCGACTGTTGCACGGCCGCCCCGCGAAGGGGATGCGCGTGTGCCACACCTGTGACGTTCGTCTTTGCGTCAATCCGGATCACCTGTGGCTCGGTACTCAGCAGGACAACATAAAGGACTGCAGCGAGAAGAAGCGTCACACCAACGGCGCGAAGACTCACTGCCCGCGCGGTCACGAGTACAACGACCAGAACATGCGCTACACCGACGCCGGCAAAGGACGGAAGCGTCGATCATGCCTGATCTGTCAACGCGCTCGGCTTCGCATCAAGGCTGGCTGGCCAAAGGACCTCGCCTATTCCATGCCGCCACAGCGGCCTGGGTACCGTCCGATAAACGTCAGCTGGGCTGAGACTCGGTAAGGAGAAAGAAGTGCTTCTCACCTTCGACCTAACTGACGAGCAAGTCGCGCATATCAGGAAACTCCTGGTGCGCGATGTCGCGGAGCTGCAGCACATAGCGCGCTCCGCTGCGTTTGCCAACTACGGCGAGGCTGAGGCAGCACAGATTCATAACGACATCCGAATTGGCAGTGCGCTGATCGGATATCTACCCATGCCGAGGAAGGTCGCATGAATGCTCAAAACGTCGTCAATCTGCCGGTGACTCAATTCCTGATCGAGTTCCGCAGTGAGCGGCTTATCGATCTGATGCACACGCTGGATCAAGCCGGGTTCAAGTTGACCAGCGTGGCTGGATCGCAGATCCGCTACGTCATAGACGACGAGCAGAGCAATGAGCCCGGTTGACGCCTGGCTCCAGAAGATGGAGCGCGAAGTAATCGAAGGCCGAAAGATTCTTGAGGAACTACAATGGCAATCAGACTTGAAGACTTTGCAACAGACTTGGCCGCAGCAAACAAATTCGTCAAAGCCGCCTTCGGTGGATTTGCCGGTGCAGGTAAGAGCAAGACCGCAACCGACTTCGTGATCGGATCGTACCGTGACCTTGGCTATACCAAGCCGGTCCTGGTGATCGACAACGAGAAGGGCTCGCGCTTCCTGATCCCTGCTTTCCGTCAGGCCGGCATCAAGGCGATGATCAAGGATACGACGAGCCTTCAGGATGTGCTCACCGCGCTCGACCTGCTCCGCGCCCGCGAGATCGATTATCTGTTCATCGATTCGCTGACGAAGGTCTGGTACCGGTATGTCCGGGAGTACCTGGAGAAGAACCGGAAGCAGTTCATGGAGCTGCAGGACTGGGGGAAGCTGCTGCCGAAGTGGCAGGAGACCTTCTCCGATAAGTTCGTCGACGCACAGGGCAGTATCGTATTCACCGGCCGCGGCGGCTTCTCCTATGAGAAGGAGGAAGACACGAAGGACGACAGCGGCCGAGTGAAGAAAGGCCAGTTCGTGAAGTCCGGCGTGAAGATGAAGCTGGCCGGCGAGACGCCATTCGAGCCTGACCTGAACATCTGGATGGAGCAACAGCAGGAGATCGGCGAGAACGGCCTGACCGTCTGGCGTGAAGCCCACGTCATGAAGGACCGATCCGGCCTGATCGACGGCAAGGTGTTCCAGAACCCAACGTACCAGGAGTTTGCCCCCTTCGTGCGCTACTTGGTCGACGTGCCAACCGGCGACGTGGCTGGACAGACATCCAATCGCAACCTGGCACCTGGCGACAACTTCGATGGCTACGATCGCAAGGTCAAGAAGGATGTCGCGCTCGAGGAAATCGCCGAGGAACTGAACAAACTGCACCCCGGCTCCACCGATGCCGCCAAGGTCGCCCGCAAGGATCTGCTGGAGAAGGTGTTCGGAACCCGCTCCTGGAAAGCCGTCGAGGTCATGGCGCCCGACGCTGTGTTCGACGGTCGCAACAAGATTTGGATCGCATCTCGCGGTCACGAGTACGGCGTCCAACCCCCTACCGACGAGAAGTTCGACGACCAAGTCCCGGGGGCCGAAACGTCGAAGGACGCAGCATGAGCGATTTTGTCCTCAAGAAGTGCAAAGACTGCGGCATCGAGAAGTATCGAACGCGCAGCAACTTCTATCGTGATCGCAAGTATCGCGATGGATACACCTCCTATTGCAAGGTCTGCAAGAGGAAGCAGGTTGCGGAGAACTATGCACTCAAGGCGGACGCATACCGCGAGCGCAAGCGCGAGATTTCTGCTCGTCCCTATTACGTTGCGCAGCGTGCTGCATACAACAGGAGCGAGCGCGGCCGTGAGGTGATGCGACAGTCGAAGCAGCTGGCCCGTATGTTCAAGGCGCTGGAGATGAGGGCGTGAGCGAAATCCTCCTGATCTGCACGCACACCCGCATGCTGGCGCCCGCCGACGACGAGGCTCGCGAGACTGCCCGCAAGTGGAAGATTGGCGCCCTGCTTCGCGTGGACGCCAAGCAGATGCGCAACGGGGCGTTCTTTAAGAAGTGGTGGGCGCTAGTTCAGCTCGGCTATGACTATTGGTCAGAGACCTGCGTCCCGATGGAATACAAGGGCAAGCCAGTGCTGCCGAACTTCGACCGCTTCCGTAAGGATGTGACGATCATGGCCGGCTTCTATGAACCGACGTGGAATCTCAAGGGTGAGATGCGCGTCGATGCCGAATCGCTGAAGTGGTCGAGCATGTCCGAGGAACGATTCACGCAGCTCTACGACGCGACCATCAACGTGCTGCTCAAGATGGTTTTCAACGGCAAGAATGCGCGAAAGTGGTCGGAGGAAGAACTGCGCATGGCCACCGAACAAGTGATGGCGTTCGCGGCATGAGCCACCCTCTGCGCAAACTGGCCGAGCATCAGCCGTGCTACCTGCGATTGCAGGAATTCTGCCGCGTGGAGCCCGGCAATGTCGTGCTGGCTCACATGCGCGTCGGTGGCGTTGGCGGTACGGGACTGAAACCGCCCGACGTGTGCGGATTCCCGGCCTGCAACTGGTGTCACGCGGTGATCGACGGCCGTACCAAGCAGGACATTTACACCGAGGAACAGTTGCAGGCCGAGTGCCATCGCGCACAAAACCAGTGGCTCGAATGGCTTTGGAAACAACAGATCATCATTGTGGTGTTAGCAGCATGAGCAACCGAGAGCAAGTCTCACCCGAGGACAAGGTCCGCTACGAATACCGCTTGGTGTGGAAGCGTCGCGGATATCACCAGAAATCGAAGCGCTACGCGACTCTGAAGGCCGCTGAGAAGCGCAAATTATTTCTTGGGCCTGAGCCCTGGCTTGCGCTTGGCGTCAATCCTGACGAGCAGCAATGCTGCTCCGGGTACGAGTGCGGGTGCGAGGGACTTACCTGGCGCGAGCATCTGCTACGTCAACGTAACCAGCCCCGGTATCCGGATGACGATCCTATGCCGCCAATCGTGTCCATTCGTATCGAGAAGCGCCGGCTGTCGCCGTGGGAGGCCGTATGACCGAGCAAGTCCCTTCTGAGACGTTCGACATCGGCGAGATCGCTATCTACTGCCGGCCTGGCTCGCCGCACTTCGGCACTGAGGTAACTATTGTGAGCCATTTGAAAATGGCGCGGACAACTGACCAGCGAACCGGCGAAGTGAAGGTCCAGCCCGTCTATATCGTTGATGGCGCGCTCGGTCCCCTGATTGACGGACGTCCATGGTCATCGCCACCTGGATATCTGCGCAAGAAGCGACCGCCGGAACATGACCGCACGATCGTTCAGTGGATGGACTGCCCGTGGCAGCCGGAGGTGTTACGTGTCTGATACTCAGCGCACCTCGGAAGCGATGTGTAAGAACTGCGGTGACAGCGGCATCGTGCCTGTTTGCTGTGGCTCCACGGTATGGGACGCGAACACGTTCGGCAACGAGCTTTGCTGCGGAAATTTCGAGGCTGAGGCGTGCGACCAATGCGACACGTACGAAAGGTTGATGGAAGCGAATCCACCTGTACGCCGCGAGGACATCGTATGACTACGAAGCGACGCCGTCGCCATGAGGTGACGGTCCAAGACATCGAAGCGGTCATTGAGAGGCCCTTGGTAACGCTGCTTGCGACTGCTCATGGCCCCGCTGGTAGCAAGACCCTTGAGGCTGAGGCGCACCTGCGAACTGGCTACTTGAAGTTCATCGTAAAGAGCGGTGACCAGGAATCCTCATGGGAGAACGTCACTCACGCCGTGAATGCATACAACGAGGCACCGGGACCATGAGCGAGCAACTTCCCAAAGACTCCTTGCTCCCGTGTCCGTTCTGCGGCGGATCGGCGCGCATGGCGACCGAGCATGATCCCGATGGCATGACGTGGCACTACATCACCTGTCGCGGATGCGGTGCGCGGTCTCGTGGTAATTGGCACTCACTGGGCAACGACTGCCCCTTGCATCGTGCTGAGGTGCGTGATGAGTGGAACCGGAGGGTCAGCGCGTGACAAACCAGAGCGACACGCCGAGCAGTGACACGCCCAAGACCGACGCGGCCATCATCGTCGTCGCCGACCGATACGGCGGCAATCGCCAGCTAGTCGTGCCGGCAGAGTTTGCCGCTGCGCAGGAGCGCCGGATAGCGAGCCACGTCGATCTGATGGCCCGGCTGAAGGATCACATGGAGCGCATGGGGTTCTGCACGCGAGAGGAAGAGCCATATCTCGAAGAACTGGACGAAGCAATACAGAAGGCGATGCAGTCATGACAAATCCGGGAGTCTGTTACTGCGGAGCATATGGAGGCGGCGTCCATACGAAGTCCGCGCGATGTAATGTGCCGGGTCCGAAGCAGCCGCCGCGCATCCACGGCGAAGGCTGCATCTGCGGCGATTACACCCTGCCGCACTGTCCGGTGAAAGATCGAAAGCCGCCCGCGCGAGAGCTTCCGCCATCGAAGGAGTTGGACTATCCGCCGAAGTTCTCGGAATACGAGGCGGAGTGGTCTAAGCGCGGCTACGAGCCACACATAGCAACCTTGCTCGCCAAAGCGGACTGGAGCGAGGACATGATCAACTGGCAGGAGGACGAGATCAATCGCCTCCACAACGAAATTGAAGCAGGCGGGTCACGCGAGCGTGGCACTTCTCCTAACCGGAGTTGCGGAACTGCCGGACAATCCGGCCCTGTTTCATCCTTACTCGAAGGCCTTCGGCACAATGAATGCAAAGGAGAGAATGATCCTTGTCTTCAGGAAATGTGTGGTGACGCAGACGACGAGATCGAGCGACTGCAGCGGGCCAACGCCGAACTGCTGAAGCGAAACGTCATTCTGTCGTCATCTCACGAACCGAGCCCTGGTCAATGGCGCGTCGTTTGCGCGAAGTGCGGCAAGTCACCGCGTGTGGATCTCGGGCAGGATCTGCGATTCCCCGGTGATCCGAGGCAAAGCGCATACCGCGCTCAGTGCAGTGGTGTCTGCCTGGAGCCGACGTTCTCACGTCGCACGCACGATGATGCATTGGAGGTGTGGAATCGCCACCAGATTGCCAGCGGTGCACCGTTCCCGAGAGCATCGCAACCGCCGGGACCTGGGTGGCAGCCGATCGAGACTGCGCCGAAAGACGGCACGCTGATCCTGCTCGCGGCCAACACGCACAACCCCAACGGAAAGCCGCGCATCAGTTCAGGTCACTACAGCACCGACCCGTATATCGGCGGCCCGAACGATGACGTGATCGGCGCGGAGGAGGGATTCAAGGGCGACGGTGACGAGTGCATCCCATCCAATCAGGAATGTTTCACACATTGGGCGCCAATCCCTGCGTTCACTCTAACGAAGGGAGCTGGCTAGTGCGCATTCTCTCCCTCGGCGCGGGCGTGCAGTCGTCCACCATTGCTCTGATGATGGCGCATGGTGAGATTGAGCCGGCCGACTGCGCAATCTTCGCCGATACCGGTGATGAGCCGGACGAGGTGTACGAGTACCTTGAGTACTTGCGCCCGCTGTTGCCCTTCCCTGTTCATGTCGTCAGTAACGGCCATCTGAGCAAGGATTTCCTCGCGGCCCTGGACGATCCGAAAGGCCGCTGTGGACAGCCGCCCTTCATGGTGTGGAACGAAGAGAAGGGCGTAGGCGGCCGTCTGTGGCGGAAATGCACGACGGAATACAAGTTGCTTCCGATCCGCCGCAAGGTGCGAGAACTCTGCAGCGGCGCGCACGTCGAGCAGATCATCGGGATTAGTCTCGATGAAGCGCTCCGCATGAAGCCGTCCGGAGTGCAGTACATCAGCAACGCCTACCCGTTGATCGATCTGCGCATGACGCGCGATGACTGCCTTGCTTGGCTCGACGCACGCGGCTATCGGCGACCGCCGAAGAGTGCGTGCTGGCACTGTCCGTACATGAGCAACGACCGGCTCCGCGCGATGCGTGATGGTGGCAAGCCAGAGTGGCACAAGCTGATCAAGTTCGACGGCGAGATGCGCAGGCGCCAGCGTGAGACAGTGAATGGTGCGCGCATCACTGGGACGCTGTACGTCCATCGCGACTGCAAGCCCATCGAGGAAGTTGATCTGCGTACCGCTCGCGACTTCGGTCAGGGCGACCTGTTCGGCGAAGAGTGTGAGGGAATGTGCGGTGTATAGAACAACTCTGGGAGAGAGAAATGGTCCGTAAGTTCCGCAAGAAGCCCGTCGTCATCGAGGCCATCCAGTACACACGCGAGACGTGCGCGGAAGTCAGCGCTTGGGCGTTCGAGGCGACGAATGATCATCCGCCGTGTGTCATAGACGGCGTGTGCGGCGTGCAGCCGCTGATCATCCCGACGCTTGAGGGCGAGATGCAGGCGCAGCCCGGCGATTGGATCATCAAGGGCGTCAACGGCGAGTTCTACCCGTGCAAGCCCGACATCTTCGCCAAGACCTACGAGCCGGCTGACTCAGCTCTGGAAACGCCGGCTGAGTGCCCGCACGACCACGTCAACACCGACTCGCGCGGGGATATGTGGTGCGCTGATCCGAAGTGCGGGCAGCAGGTGTTTGACCGATGACGCCCGGCTACTTTTGCGAACGATGCTGGAAGCGGCCGTGTCACTGCGGCTGTCCTACTGCGAACCGGGAATCAGCTCTATGAAGAAGTATCTATTCATCCAGGTGAACGGCAGCCGCGGTGCCAGCAAGCTTATCAGCAAGATCGAAGAACTGGCCGAGCAGGCGTTCGAGGACCACACAATGGAGCATGGGTTCACGATTGGAATGATCTCGTCGCGGGATCTTCGATCGATCCGCAATCTCATCGCGCCACCGCCCAAGAAGCCATCGCAGAGAACCTGAGCTAGTCGCATGAACATCATGACCGGAAGATGTGGCGAGCCGGTGTACGGTCAGTGCCCGTACTGCCGTGGCGGCTTAACGGTGGGCCACAAGTGCCCAGGACAGCAGGCAGCCGAGGATGCTTTGGCGAGCATGACGACCAAACCGATGAAACTTGCGACGATGGTCCGCATGTGGCTCGCAGTGAATCACGTCGAACAAGCTGCGCTTGCTGGCAAGCTCGGCACAACGCCCTCCACGCTGTCTCGGTTTCTCAACGGCCATGGCGTACCTGATGGCGTGACTATGGCGAAACTTATCAGTTGGCTTCTTGAGCCGTAGTCAACGCAGCGTCGAGGATCTGAGCAGTGAACACCCGAATCGGCCCGGACCTTCGAGAGATCCCGATCGAAGAAGAATACTTCGAGGAGGAGCCAGAAGACGATTACGACGAGTCGCTCGACTGCTCCTGGTGCGGCGGCGAAGGCGTCCAGGACAACGACGACCCGCTCTGGTACGGATTCGATCGAGACTGGATTCCGTGTCGGTGCTGCAACGGGACTGGCCAGCGCAAGCACCAGACCATCTTCTAGTTGAGAAGAAGGTCCATGAAAGCACTAACCATTTGCCAGCCCTACGCCGAGTTGATCGCCCTCGGCCAGAAACGCGTCGAGAATCGAACGTGGCCGACCAAGTATCGAGGGCTGCTGTACATCCACGCTGGCAAGAGCCGGCAATGGTTGGACATCGAGCTCGACGACAGCCTGCACGAGTATGACGTGGGGACCGGGCTCTATCTGGAGTGCATGGAGTTTGGTGCGATAGTCGCCTCGGCCACGCTCGTGGATTGCCTCCACGTCGATTCGATCCTGCGCGGCGACCACGACAAGAAATATCCGTGGCTGTGCGATCACTACCACGTCAACGGCCCCTGGTGCTGGGTGCTCGACAACGTGTCGCGCATGCCTGAGCCGATCAAGGTGAATGGCGCTCAAGGGCTTTGGGAATATCGAACTCACTAATGGATACTTGAATGCCTGTTAAATCAGATTCTGCTCGGCTCGACTGGTTAGAAAAGATGGCGCGTCAACGCGACGGACTCCTGTTGCACGCCGAGACCAAGAGCACAGGTCGCCTCGGCCTTGGTCTTGGGAATCCGAATCGAACGCTGCGCGATGCCATAGATGATGCGATGAAGTTTGACCGTGGCTCATCGCAGGGCAAGGGGGAATGAGCAACAATGAAAGCCCTGCTTCTCTGCGTCCTGTTTCTGCTTCTCGCATGGGTCAGCGCTGCGCGCGGTTGGCCGATGATGAATTTCATCTGCATTTTTCTCGCTGGCATGTATGCCAACGATTTCGAACGCAGCACTTGGGGCAGGTCATCGAACCCTCCAAAATCTTCGGATAGTTCGGACGAGGTGAAGCCGTGACCTGGGCTCAATCCATGGCGCAGACGCTGAAGCTGATGCGCGAACTCAACGGGCTCGGCCTGCGAGGTCAGGCCAAGGCGCTCGACATGTCGCCGTCGACTTTGCACAGGATCGAGGCCGGCAAGGGCTGCGACGTGGACACGTTGCTGGATATTCACCGGAAGACAGGTGTGAAGCTGGAGACGCTTCTCGGCCTGAACCGCGCAGAGTGACAACCATGAGCATTCTTGAGCAAATATGGCTTGGAATTCGTGTGATGTCAGCATGCTTCGCGATCGGCGTTGGGATCGGGATCATGGCCCGCGCCGCCTACGCGGTGTTCAACCTCGGGCGAAAGTCCAGCTGAGAATTGCTGAGTGCCACCTATGATCGATCAAATTGGAATCGCCCTGACCGGCGTGACGGCGATCTTTCTCACGCAGAGCAAGCACGAATGGCTGCGCCGCTACGCTTGCCTGTTCGGCATGGCCGGCCAGCCGTTCTGGTTCTATGCGGCGATCAGCGCCGAGCAGTGGGGCGTAACGGTTTTGTGTGTGCTCTATACCGTCGCGTGGGCGAAGGGCGTCTGGCAGCACTGGCTGAAACCTGCCTACTCATCCAAGACCTAGCCGGCTGAGCATATGACCACCCAGCCCCCACCGCTCACCCCTGCCATGCTTCGCCTCGTGCGACTGCTGGCGCGTGCAGCAATGCGCCGCCAGCTTCCGCCGCCGCCGCCGAAGCCATAGACTGCCCGCCCCATATGGACTACGCGGTCATCTACGCACGCTATAGCACCGAGCGCCAGTCGGAATCGTCCATCGCCGATCAGGTCGGCGTATGCCGGGTCTACGCGCAGCGCCACGGGTTGGCCATTACGGAAACGTTCACCGACGAAGGTATCTCGGGTGCCTCTTTCGGCAACCGTCCCGGCGCCCAAGCGCTTGAGCAGCACGCGCTCCAGGGGCACTGCCAAGTCATCCTCGTCACCGATCTGACGCGCCTGTCCCGAAGCAGTGGTGACCTGTCGAAATTCATTGACCGCATGCGCTTCCGCAAGGTTCGTATCGTCGGCGTACAGGACGGCTACGACTCGACCAGCCGCACAGCTCGAATGCAGGCCGGCCTGTCAGGCATCATGAGTGAAGAATTCCGCGCGATGATCGCCGATCGCACGCGGTCAGCCTTGAGCCTTCGGGCCGAAGCTGGCCAGTCGACCGGCGGCCGCGCCTACGGCTACCGCGACGGGGAGACAGAAATCGTCCGCGAGGTGTTCGCGCGCTTCGCGAATGGCGAGACGATGAAGGCGATCGTGTCCGACCTGAATCGCCGCGGCGTGCCGTCGCCAGGCTCCAACTGGAAACGAACCACCCGCGCGAAGCATGGCCGCTGGCTGGTCTCTGCCCTCCATGCCTTGCTCCAGAATGAGCGATACATCGGGCGCCTGATCTGGAATCGAAGCGCCTGGCACAAGAACCCGGACACCGGCAAGCGCCTGCGTGTCGAGCGACCGGCATCTGAATGGGTGGTGCAGGAGATCGAACCATTGATCGACATGGACACATGGTCATCGGCGCAGGCCCGGTTCCAGCCTAACGGCAGCGGCCGCGGTGGCGTGTCCCGATACCTTCTGTCCGGTCTGCTCGAGTGCGCCGTCTGCGGTTCGAAGTTCATCGTGTACGGCGGCAGCCAGCACCGATACATCTGCGGCACCCGCCACGCCGGCGGCGAGCATGCGTGTTCGAATAGCCTCACGGTGAAACGCGAAGTGGCCGAGCAGATGATTCTCAGGCATGTGCTGGATCAGTTGCTGTCGCCCGAGGCGATCACCCAGGCGCTGAAGGAAATGCGAGTGGCCGCACGCGAGATGCAGCCGTCGGCTGATCCGCAAGTGGCCGAGCTCGAGCGGCTGGTCAGGGAAGGGATTCTGTCGCGAGAGATCGCCGCGCCGGCGCTGGCCGAAGCGAAGCGACGTGCACAGCCGGTGGTGACGCCGATCCCGTCGGAACGGCTGTGGCGTGAGACGGTCGCGTCGATGCGCGAGGTATTGCAGGGGGACGATGTGGCGGCCGGGCGCGAGATTCTGCGCGAGATTCTTGGGCAGATCCCGCTGACGCCGGCGGATGGTTATCTACGCGCTCGAGTGCAGGCCCAGGAGGTCATGCTGGGCACCGGCACTGGTAGATGGGTTGGTAGCGGGGGCGCGATTGATATCTATCTACCGACGAGCAAGGGGCAGCCATGCTCCTGATAGTGTCAATATTCCCGACATCCCCAAACATTCCCGCGCAATGTCCAATCCCCAATAGCATTGCTGCGGAGCGTCTCCCTACCCTGTAAGAACAACAATATGGCGAGTGATCTGTGATGCGCCAAACGATCGAGGCGGATTCGCGATTCGGGAATGGCACGGAGGCGAGCGTGGTCCTGCCAGTTGCCGGGGCGGTGATCGTGCTGTTCGTCGGCTATCTGGTCTGTGAATGGATCTGGCGTAAGCTGGGCGCACCGAAGAAACCTGACCCATTTTGGGATACGGAGGGGTTAGATGACGATATTGCTGGGGCTGGTGATCGTTGCGATCATCGTGGGGCTGATCGTGTACGTTAAAAAGTACAGGTCAGACGTGGGGATTGGAGAGCATGATTACCGGGATGACCTGTAGCCAGTCCTCTGAACGAAGGTGTTCTATGACCGAAGCTGAAACAGCTGAAGTGCACGCGATGGTCAACGAGTTTGACGCGTTGATCGACTCGGGGAGGCCTGGCGCGCGAGCAGCGTGGTTCAAGCTGCAGCAGCTCGCCGAGACCACCGGCACGGAATATGAAGCTTTGGCGCGCCGGTTCTTGGCCGAGAGAGCATCGGGTCAGGAGGGAGAAGGTCGTGAATGACGTTGTTGAGGTATGGATCCGCTGCACCCAATGCCAGTATCAATGGCATTGCGATAACTGTCCTGTCGGCGACATTTCATGCCTACGCTGTCAGTCACCGCTTGTGGAATTCGCCCGCCAAAAACCTGACTGGTGGACAGTTGAACCAAAGCCGCCCGAAGGTTTTCCGGTGGTGCTAGCCGGGGATCGGTTGCTCGATGCCGATGGTCATCTCATCCGTGAGCTAACCGACGATGAGCTGAAACGGATTGCTGATCCGGGCGACCGGTACATGACGATCGGGCACGTGGATTTCGTGAAATTCTAACGCTCCTGCGGCAGACGCACACCGACTGAGTCCGCTACAGTTGGGCGATGGACGAGGATCCCTGGTGGCTGCCGCCAAAGCCACCCCGGTTTGAATGCACCTGCGCCGAGTGCGGCCGGCAGTTCCAGGAGCGCGACCGGCATCCGTCAGACGAGCGCCATCTGTGCCCGCGGTGTCGGCGGGAGGTGGATCAGGACTAGTAATAACAGTTGTAACCCACACAAAATGTGGGTATAAAGAATCCCGTGCTTGGCGTAGATAACGGTTACTTCCACTTGTAATGGAGAGGTCGCAGGTTCGAGTCCTGTCGGAGTCGTAAGGCTCCGTAGCTCAGTGGTTAGAGCGCTTTGCTATCCGTTGTCGCTTGTTCCAGCAAGATTTTGTGCCTGGTGTAGATCACGAGTTCATCTGCCATTTTGATACTCGTGGTCGTTTGTTCCGGCATGATTTCGTGGGTGGTGTATGGTTACAGCTTCATCTATGGGAGTTGACTCGCTGTAGCCGATTGTTCCCCCAATAACGCCAAGCCTTCGACATCAACAACTCGGAGGCGATATGCGAACGAACGTAAAGACCGTCACTGCCTTCACTCACGAAGGCGCCCCGTCCGTCCAATCCTCGCCGGCCAAGGAGCTTCGACGCTCTATCATGGCCTGCATGCTTTGGGAAGATTCCTTCTACGAATCCGGCCAGGATCACGCAGCGCGCGTGTCTGAGCTGTGCAAGCGCGTTTCCTTCGCCGATCTCGCCAAGACCGCCGTCGATGCCCGCGAGAAGTTCAAGCTGCGCCATGCGCCGCTTCTGCTCGCGCGTGAGGCCGTCCGCTACCACAAGGGCCGTCAGGTCGGCGATCTGATTGCGCGCGTCATTCAGCGGCCGGACGAACTCGGCGAACTGCTTTCGCTTTATTGGAAGGACAACAAAGACGCGCCGCTGACCGCTCAGCTCAAGGTCGGGCTGGCTCGCGCGATAAAGAAGTTCTCGCCTTACCAACTGGCGAAATATAACCGCGACGGCGCGGTGAAGCTTCGTGATGTGCTGTTCCTGTCTCATGCCAAGCCGCGCGACGATGCGCAGGCCGAGACGTTCAAGGCCCTGGTAGACGGAACGCTGGAGGCTCCGGATACGTGGGAGGTGGCGCTCTCGGGCGGCGCTGACAAGCGCGAGACGTTCGAACGGCTGATGGCTGAGAAGAAGCTGGGCGCCCTGGCGCTGTTGCGCAATCTGCGCGGCATGCTGGAGGTGGGCGTATCCGAGGATAAGATCCGGGATGCCCTGGCTGCCATGAACGCCGAGCGGGTGCTGCCGTTCCGATTCATCTCGGCGGCGAAATACGCTCCGCGCCTGGAGGATGCGCTGGAGCAGGCGATGTTCCGCTGCTTGGCCGAAGTGCCGAAGCTGGGCGGCAAGACCGCCTTGCTGATCGATCACTCCGGCTCGATGAGCGCGCCGGTATCGGCAAAGTCTGAAATCAGCCGATTCGACGCAGCGGCAGCATTGGCGATGATCCTTCGTGAGACGACCGACCGATGCCGTGTTTTCACCTTTGCGGAAGACTGCATTGAGGTAGCGCCGCGACGTGGCTTTGCGATGGTGGCCGAGGTTCAGCGCGTCCGCAATCCGACGTACACGAAGCTTGGGAAGGCCGTGAAGTACGTATACCGAGAGTTTCCGGAATGCGATCGGCTGATTGTCGTGACCGATGAGCAATCGGCCGACCGTCCGCCGCACCCGCAAGGCCGAGGGTATATCGTGAACGTCAGCACGAACCAGAACGGAATCGCTTACGGCCCGTGGATTTCAATTGATGGATGGTCAGAGGCGATACTTGAGTACGTCCGCGAAGCCGAAGCGCCCGACGCCTAAGCAGATCATGGAAGCCCGCCTGGCAGCTGGATTGACCCAGCGCCAGGCGGCAGATCTCATTCACTACTCGGAGCGGGCATGGCAGGAATGGGAAGGAGGCAGACGACGGATGCGCCAAACGACGTTCGATTTGTTCATCCAGCGGACCAGTAGCAGTCGGCGGGAGGTGGATCAGGACTGAGTGGCGGCGTCGAGCCGGGCCTCAGAGGCCAGCACCATAGCGCGCACCTGCGCTTTCTCGGCGTCCGTCAGCGTATCCCGCCCCTCTGCCCTCGCCTGCTGGACGATCGTCGCCAGGGTGTTGATATGCGCTGTCGCTTGGATGATCAGCGCGAGTATGTCGACGACGTTCATGGGCGAGCCCTCTGCATCAGATAAGCACAGTTCGGTTCAGTCGGGCGCTCTGCACACAGCATGTCTTGAGCCTCGCGCAGCAGGTTGAGCGCCTTCGTCAGATCGTCCTCGCTCCCTGATAGAGAACTGGCGATGTCGACGGTCTTGCGCGCCTCTCGAGTCTTGGCCAGCACCGCACGGCCATCCTCCTTGCTGACGGTCCCGGCATTGACCAGGATGGCGGCCGTGTCGTTCGTGATGCTCAGGCCGGTATAGGCGGCGGCGATGCGCTCGTCATACGACTTGGGCGCAGGGGTGACACAGCCTGCAATTAATACCGCGAGCGCGGCGATGATGAAACTTCGCATGGTTACTCCTGTGGGGGTTGGGCTTTGATAGCGGTTTCGATGGCGGTCGCGACCTTGACCTGGGCGCTGTTGTTGAATCCTCGGGCCACCGTCACACCGCCGACCGTCGCCGTAGCGAGCGCCACGACGATGTTCAGCCAGCCGATGGACGTCTCGGCCAGCAGCTTGTCGAACGCGCCGGTTGCGATGAGCGAGGCGAGCGTGCCGAGAAACGAGGTGATGGCGCCAAGGATCTTGGTGCCGTGATTTTCGAAAAACGTCATTGCCACTCTCCAGTCCGCATAATGGCGGCCATACGTTCACATCGTTCCGGGGTCTGCTTACGCCACGTCGAATCCAGCATCTCGTCCGCAGCGGCTTCGTAGTCTTTCCTAGCCAAGGCGGCGATCATCCTTCGGAAGTTCGCGACGCCCCGAGCGCCCAGCTGGTGGAGCATGCAGATGATCACGCCCTGTCGCGGCCAGTCGAGCGTGTCGAACCAGTCCCATTGGCCGGCGATCGCGATCCACTTCCGGATGTCGTTCGTGAGCAGATAGCGCGATTCCTCTCGTGAAATGCCGCCGCCCTTCTTCGGGTCGATCAGACGGCCGACGCCAATCGTGAGCAGGCCCAGGTGGTCGGGATACGCATGTAGCACCTCGCCCTCATCCGCGACGAGGCGATCGATAATTCGCTCAATTGCTATCATTTCGATGGGTCCAGCCGTACACGCAAATCACCGCGAACCACAGCGCGAAGGCGACAAGCTCGGCCAGCATCAGTCATCCATCCCCAGCTTTTGCAGGATGCGGCCGAGCGTCCGCTGCACCTTGCGGCACTGGTAAAGGTGATGCACGAACGCGCCCACGAACGCGAGCTGGATCATGACGATGATGCTCAGGGCAAACTCGACGCTCATGTGGGTCCACCAATAAAAAAGGCCGCTACAGGAGCGGCCTCGGTTAACTTGGACGGGACTCGTCAGTGGTCGTTGTCAGCGCCTTCGAGCCGGCGGTATGCCTTGCGCACCAGCTCCGCTACCTGCGCCGGCGTGGCGTCGTGCGGGACGGGGATCGAATAGTCGTAGCTCGGCGCATGCGCATGGGCTTGGTCGTTAATGGGAGCCGGGGCGCGGCGGATGATGATGGTGATGTGGCTCAAAGCGATTCTCCTCAATGGTCAGAAACTGCAATCCCGCGCTTGGCGAGCTCCACCTTCAGGTCATTCCAGCGCTCTTGCATGACGCGCGATTCGCGCTCGGCGGTGATGACGCGGTCTTGCAGGTTCTCAACCTTGGCCTCGGAAATCCTCGGATTGACGATCGTCATGCCAAGGGACAGGGCTGCTATGATCAGTGCCACAATCGCGACATACAGCGCCGCCCGGTCCTGGACGCTTGCATGCGCCGTCGGGCTGTTGTCGCCAACGTTCGAGACGGGTGCGTTATAGACGGCTTCCGGAGCGATCTTATTGGGTTCCATTAGTTACCACCTTAGGACAGTGAGGGGAAAGCTGGCACTTTATCACCGCAATGTCCGTCTGCATGTCCACGATCGACTTGGCTGTCCAAGTGAAGAAGGCCACGGAAATCGACACATTGATTGTCATCAACCCGCCCAGGAGCCAGAACACGATTTTCGAAGTCCCGCCGCTGTCCTGCCTTCCGTAGTTCACCATCTTCACCTCGTACGGGTCGAAATCATCTGGCGGCGGCTGGTCCATGGCGGACTCGCATCAAGAAATGTTCGCGAGGTCGCTGACGCGCTTCCAGTTCGTGCCGGTGCTGAATACCAGCGTGCGCCCGCCAGACTCATTCGAGCAGATGCAGATGCAGTCCGTCCAATCGCCGGGGAGTACGGCGCTGCCCAGCTCGGCGACGGTATAAGCCGGAAGCTTCATCGGATGCTCGACCTGTGTCGGCGACTTCATTTTGGTGACGAACCCAGTTCGCGCTGTGATTTCCAGATCACCACTGCCGGTGTTTTCGATACTGGCCGTTTGCGCTTCGTCACCGGTGCCAATCAGCAACTCGCTGCGAACGTGGGTTTTGTATCCACCCGTGCGCGGGATTAGCTCCAGGTTGCCTGAGTCATAGTCGTACTTGACCGTTGCCGGGGTTACAGGATTCCCGAGCTGCAGATCGCCGCCGAGGCACGACTTTGTTTGCCCCTCGCTGAAGAACGCGTAGCTGTTGCCCGATCCACGATCAAGCTCGTTGATGTACACGCCGTACAGGTTCGTGATTGTTCCGGCACCAGTAGGATCATCGACGTGCAGCCCGGCGTAATGGGAGACCGTGCCGGCAGTTACATCGCCGATGGAGTAAAAGCCAGCGATCCGAGAAATTGTTGCCGAGGCGCTATAGTGCGGATATGACTGAAAACTGTGGTGATGATCGGACGCAACGGATCCCGTGAAAGTGACGTTGTCATCGAAGCTTGCGTGGCCGTAGATCGGTGCGCCGCCTGCATAGTTGATAACCGACTCATCGAGAAAGCCGTAGTAGCCGTGCACGCTGATGTCGTGCTTGGCGTAGAAGGTCGCGATGTCAACTGCATAGGGCTGCCCGACTTCAGAGAAGCTTGCGGCGGCAATGGCGCCTAGCGTCGCCTCATTAGTCACATCTACGAAATCCTCGCGCGAGGAATAGCGAGCCTCAAACGCCATCCCAGTTACATCATTCGGCACGGCCAGATTATCCGGCGTCACGCCCGCGGCGATCTCGGCTGCGGTGCGCGGGTATAGCAGCGCACCGATGCCAGCTTGAGTGCCGACTGGACTTTTTACGCCATCTTGTGTATCGACTGTGACGCCATCGGCATCCTTTACGATGTACTTGAATGACTCTCCGTCATCCACGAACATCGAACAACGGCCGGCGGCATCCAGATCGATGGTCGTCGCGTTGGGCGTTGTCAGTGTCGCTTCTTGATAGGTAACCTTAGGCGTATTCGTGCCGGACTCGTATGTTTCGACCGTTCCGGAGGCCAGCGGCTCCCCGGTGTCGTCGAAGAACTGGAAGAACGGGTTGATTACAGGGAAAGCCATTTATCGCGGCTCCAATAAAAAGGGCCGCTATGGAGCGGCCCTCATGAAAATCGGTAACTGGTTCGAAGCTAAGCTATATCGCCTACGCGATTATGCTCACGGTCAAAAGGTCTACTACTTCTGCTCGGGCGAGACCCGGCGAGAATTCTCGCCCGATGCAAAACACCCAAGGTGGGTGTACATCATTGCACTCTGGCTAACGCTACTAGCCATGATCGGCGGTGCCATTGTTGGAATATTTATCATTGGATGGCTTGTGGAGTTGTATCGATCATCATGAGATCCTCGCGCTGCATATCTAGCGCCTGACCACCGATCAACCCCGTGATCAGAAGCGCCTGCCGAGTCGACGGCTGCATTCTCACGATCTGCTTCAGTTGAGAGCGCTTTGCAGGATTGAACAAGGCTTCCGTAATCGACTCGATTCCTTGATCCAGTGCTCGCTGTTCAGCGGCGTCCAAGGCAGCCTCTCGCGGGCGAAGCAGGTCCATCCACCAAGACACACGCCCTTTGAGGGATTCCGTAATCAGCTGATTCGATGCAGTCGCTGACCCAGCAATGCGCGATGCCCCGAGCGGGGTCTTTGCAAGTCTCTCCATTGCCCCCATGAGCGCATCGAAGTCAGCGGCCGCGCCGGGCGGTAGCATCGTTTGCAGCTTCTTCTGATCCGCTGGTGTTCCGAACACCGCCTGCCGGAACTTGCCAGCAGGATTGATGACATCACCAGCCTGCGTCTCCTTCTGGGCGGCGTTCCACTTCTGCCCGAGCCATTGCCGAACCAATCCTTTCCAGGCTTCGGGATCTTGCTGAGAGATCTTCGTCTTCGCGTAACGGATCTCATTGGCAGTGATATTGGGATCTGAGAATATCTTGGCGGCGGCCGTCGCTGCCTTGTCATCCGAGATGCCGGCGATAATGCCGACGATCCCATTCTCCATCGGCTTCACGTTCTGCTCGATCAGTTCGCCGTATCGCTTACGCGCGAGCTGCCATTGTTGATTTGGGAGAGCATCGAGAGCAGAAACAAAGTCATTTCGGCGCTTCTCCAGCAGAGAAGCCATTTGCCGTGCGCCCGAGTCTCGCAATCCCTGAATCTCATCGTCCAACATGCGCTTGGTGTAGTCCATCAACTGCAGGCTCATCGGCGCATCGTCTGCCAGTTTCTCGCCAGTATCGAGTTCGACGGCTTCCTTCGCCTTCGCCAAGGCTTTAGGAAACCTCGGCAGCTTCAGCATGTCGAGAATCGCTTTGTCGGTAACCTCTGGGACCGCTGCGTAAGCCGCCTTGTAGAGAGGATCTACATCGTTGTAGATCTTGTCGCGGGCAAGCTTGATCGCGGTCTGCGCGGCATTGATTCCACGTCGACCGACGATTTCAGACGATTCGGACTTTGCAACCATGTCCAACACGCGGTTGGTCGCGGTGTCTAATTGGCCTTCTGCGATGTCATCCGCCGCTTGAACCATGTCCGCCGCCTTGCCGGGGTACTTGGCCGCGTAATCTCGCAACGCAAGCAACTTGCGATCGCCTGAAGCCTGGGCCAGATCCAAATCAATTCCAAGCTTCGATTTGAAGAACGCCCGAGCCTGTTCGGCTGTTGCGATGTCTCTCGGAGTGAAGTCAACGATCTTCGAACGGTTCGCCAGCGCTGCGACTCCTTTAGCCGCGCCGCCTGATAGCAGATTGACACCGCCCTCTGTCGCCATCTCAAGTGCAACGCTGCCAGCAGTTGCCGGCTCATCGAACACCAGTTCGGAGATGCCGCGTTTCAACGCGCGTCCGCCAGCGCCACCCAGAGCAGCGCCTGCGATGGGATGGCCGGCGGTGAACGAACCAACAATACTGCCGGCGATCTCAGGCGCGGCCGCGGTCACGGATGCCCCCATGCGACTCCATGGGCCAGAGGCGTATTGCAGTTCGCCCTTGTCATTCACGAACACCGGCTTGCCATCGACGACGCCCACTCGGTCCTCTGACACGCCCAGGCTTTCAGCGACGAGCCGAAGCTTCGTTTTTTGATCCGCCGCGAAGTCGAATTTGAAGGCCGTGCCAAAGTTTGAATCTTCAGCCGGGACTGGACGGGGGCCAACCATTGACGGCTGATAATCCGGCGATCCAGGCAGGCCGCTCCCGGGCGTCAGCATCTCACCGGGACGAACATCAAGCCGGCCGCCGGGTCGCATTGCAGACATGCGGGCGCCCATCGCATCATCGAATGTGATTCGATCTGGCGCGCTCTGCTGTGGAGAAAGCGCGTCGTCGATGGTGATTCTATCGGGCAAGGCCGAACTCCTGATTAGCCTGCTGCACGGCTAGTTTTTTCGCCTCTGGCGTGCCCCCCATCTCCTGCCAGATCTCGTTCGCACGACGCTCGTATACCTGATCAATTGCCTCCAACGGCATCACCTTGGACAGCTGATCGACACTCTTGACGCCGATGCCGTTCTTCAATGCCCAGTTCGCGCGCATCACGGCGCGCGATTGATCCTTTACCGCTGATCGGTATTTAGCCATGAACTGAGTCGGGGAGTCCTCATCGTTTGGAATACCCTTCTTCAGTCGCTCGCCTTCAGCCGGAGAAATCGCGGCACCGCTCAACTGGTTCAAGATCGCTGAAAGATTCTTCGCTGCCTCAGCCTTGAAGGTTGAGAACTTCGTCAGATACTCCTTTTCCTGTGGCGTCATGTCGCCCAGCATGCCGCCCGCCAGATCCTTGATCTTCAGTGCGCTGCCTTTAATCCGGCCAGGCACCTCGAGGAACTGCGTGTCCAGACTTTGGCCAATGGAGTTCAGCCGGTCTAGCTGGTCGGTGGCTTTGACGATAGATTCCTGAAGATTGGTGACCACCGGGGTCTTGAGCTCCCCAGCGGTAACGCCGCCACCCTTGCCGCCCATCGAAATGACCGTGCCATCCGGCATGGTCATACTGAACCCCTCGCCGCGCAGTTCGTTCTTGAAGTCTATGTAAGACCCCTTGAATCCTTGGGCTTGCGCGAATTTGTAGATCTGCACGTCCGACGGCTCTTTACTCGTCCCAGCAAGCGCGGTGTCGCCTTGTTCGGGAGTGAGTATCTTGTTTCTAACGTCCATCGCAACCTTGCCTTCTGGCGATTGCGCTTCTACTCCCTGCTGTTGCAGAAACGGCTCCAGCTGCGCCCGCCCTTCAGCCGCCGCGCGCTTGATCTCCTCTGCGCTCTTACCTCGGAAGCCCTCGGTCGGGTCCTTCCCCATGCGACTGAATATCTCTGTAATCTCTGGCGACTGGGCGAGCGTGTTCGCCGTAGCGACAGGATCATCGGACGTTTCAATCTGCGAAAGCGCCCGATACAGCACTTGCGTATTCCGCATCTTCGATGCTTCATCAAACAAGGACTGCTCGCGGTCGGACTGTTGCTGCTCCCTTGCTTGCGACATCTCCAGCGCTTTCATCCGAGCGCCGCTTTCCTCCTCGGCACGACGGAGAGCTCGCCCCTGAAGGAATCCGGAAACAGGTTGAGCAAGAATCTGCTGACCAGCGATATTGATTGCCATGATGTCTCGCTAGGGCACGTTGTAGATATAGCCGCCGCTGCCGTACATCGTGCCCGGAACGCTGGTGGATGAACCAAAATTCCCCTGGCCGCCAACCTTTCCAAACATGCCGTAACCAGCGGCCATTCCGATCTGATTCCCCAAGTTGGCCCAGGCGTTACCTTGGGCGATGTACCCGGAAGCGCGAGCCTCACCTGCATTGACCAGCGCATTCCCGACATTCGCGCCGGTGTTCACGATGGTCTGCGCGCCTTGCGATGCTGACGATTGACCGCGACCCGCAATCGTCGAGATACGATCAAACACTTTTTGATACTCATTCGACGCGTAGTCCTGCGCGAATCTCGTGGCTCCACGAAGGGTTCCGCCTGACCCTAGAACACCGCGCGCGGCCGCGCTTCGCTCGATAGCCTTCATCCCCTCGTCCATGCGGAATTGATAGCCCGGATCTTGCTTCCAGTCATACTTACCGTATGAAGAAAGATCCCCAGGGACGTTATAAGCGGTCGCCTCGGCCTTCTCTCTCATAACCGCTTCGGCGTTGAAGTCAGTTTCGTTGACAAAGCGACCATTGGGACCGCCCGGCTTCAGATATCCGATGTACTTTCCATCGTAGAATACGTCGTACCAGCCCTTTCCTTTGTCTACGGTCGTTGTCCCTTCTGGCAGGAGCGTGTCTCCGATCAAACGGCCGCGATTCTCTGCATCTGCAATTCTCGCGGCCCCTCCCAGTTTGGACCGGTCCAGACCGGTCATGTCCATCATGGCGGCGGTCGCGGCATAGCCTGCTTCGTAGAAGGGCTCCTGCAACTGCAACGCGCGCTGCTCCGCCTCCGCCATCGCGTCCACCGCTTGCCCCGATGCTCTCGCTTGAGCATCCGCCGCTTTACCAGCCTGCCTTGAGGAATACACGGTGGCGCCCGCGGCCAGGGCTAAGCCCCAAATTTCAGCCATTGCTTACACCTTCAAGCGATGCTACGAAGTGGCAGACCCAGACCATGCGCCCGTCCTCCGCTGTGCTCGCAAACCCGTTCTTCGGGAACCGCGCGTGGAATCTCGGCGCATCGAAAATTACAGCGCGGTTGTAGAGTCCGCGCACGAAGTCCAATCGTTCCCAGTGCTCATCGGACCCGCCAACCATTTCTAATTTCAGCCGGTTGAAGAACTCCGGGTTCTTGGACAGCTCGGCGAACGATGGCATGTGAGTAATGCCGGTCTCACGATGACGATAGAACCCCGTTCCTGATACTTCCGGATGGTCGGAGAGGTACACGATGCAGGTGAAATCCCCAGACTCTCGGTCGCTGTGAACGTATGCGGCTTCCGTGTCAGTATTGGTGACTCGGAAGAACATGCTGTTTGGGAACACCGGCCGCCCCATGTAGTAGGACAATGCGTGCAGCATCAGTGAATGCCGGCCCCAGAAGCTCATACCGTCGTAGACTGAGGAACCAACCTCGCCTTTGTTAGGCCGCCATGTGCCGAAGCCACTGGCAAGAGCGCTCGCGCGAACCTCATCAACACGAGGCGTGAAGTTATCGATAACGGTTATCATCAAAGCTCCGTCAGCGCCTGCTGAACCGCATTCCATCGCGCGTGGTATTCCTCAACATCAGCGATGAGCTTCGCTTTTACGTTTGCGAGCACGAGCGTTCCGTCAGCGAGTGCCGATGTGTTGACGGTGATGCGTTTCGTGAGCTGCGGCATGCCATCGATGTAGCCTTCGAGCACGAGGAATTTTTGATCCATGTGCTCATCGTTGAATGGCACACGTCGTACTTGAACGCTCATGGAATAAAGCCTCCGCCACCGCCGCCCCAATCAGGAATACCGTCGTCAACAACGCGCGTCGCCGAGCCTCCAGAGGTATATGCAGCATAAGCCCCACCATCGACAGCAATTGAGAACTCGTCCGAGTCGACAACCGTGATCGTGCGCAACGTGGAATTCAGGTTTGTCCCGAAATCACCGGGCAGCCCCGAGAACGTCACCGTGTCTCCTGTCGTCCAACCGTACGCGGCACTTGTCTGAAACACGATCGGGTTAGTGCTCGATGCTGCAATGATGTTGGCGCTGTTGGCGGACACAGGCGTTACGATGGTTCCAACGAAGTAGCGGCCGCTGTTGGCTGGGATGTTCGGGCGTGACGTGCTGGCGATATACGTCACCGCCCCGCCCTGGTTGTTCGGGTCATCGACATAGATGTAAAAACGCGTGTTCAACGCGAGCCCGAGAATCGCCCCGGAGTTGTATGAGATGTTTCCGAAGTCTGTATGTAGCGTGTGGGCAGTGACCGTGATATCCGATGTCGTCGCGCCTGCTACCGCAGTGAGCGGGTCTGCGCTCTGCACGCTCGAAACATTCCCGTAATTCACCATCGGCACCAAGCGCTGATCGGTAGCTCTACCGCCATCGCTCAGGTACTGGAGAATCGTGTCCAAGTTGGTGCCAGAGCGCTCTGAGATTGTCGTCAACGCTCCGAGCACCGCCTGCTCTCCAGATATCTGGATTGCTTTGTTCAGTCGCTCCAGCACCTGATTCCATTCTCGGGTGTCTTTGGGGACGTGGCGCTGAATCTCGAGGATGCCTCTCATGCGGCCTGTTCCTCGATATCACGGGACCGAGCGCGGGCGCCTGTGATGACCCATTTCACCGGATCTGAGACGCGCAGCCAGAGTGTTCGCTTGCGACTACGGCCTTGCTTGCGCCACTTCGCCCGCATGGAATGCTGACCAATCTGACCCGCAGACCGCCATTGCTCATTGCCCCACCGATAACCGCCGTCCTTAGACGTTCGGAACATCATCTGGGGATTGCTGCCTTGTCCCGTGACCAGTCCCACGCCGGCCTCGAATTCGATCTCCACCTCATCCATGGAGAACTCATCTTCTGCATCAATGGTCTGGCAGATTCGATCCCGGATGATTTCTTCGCCGTTCTCCGTGTAGACATCCGGCTCAATGGTGTAGATCTTCCCGCTGTTGTAATCGCCAACGTAGTGCTGACCGAAAGCGAAAACATGGCAGTTAGATCGGTGTCGACTCAGTTCGTTTCCATCGATGTTCGATGACCACTGGTGCCACTGCTTTTCCTTTGCATCGTAGACCCACGTGGCATTTCCAGTAGGGAACGTGATCACGTAGAACTCGTGACCTTCGATCTGATACGTGAATGCGAATGCATCATCAATGCTCGAATACTGCGACCAATGCCAGTTGATCGACTGCGGAGAGATAACTGTCGGGGTATACCCATTTGCCTGGACCAATAGCCCTTGCCCACGATCATCCTGGGAGAGCCAGACAATCGAGTTATCCAAGCGACACAATGTGTCGGCAGCAGCGATGCCCTTATGCATGAACCCTGACGGGTTGCGCTGAAACGGCGTATCTGCATCGCCTGTGTTATCCCAGACCTCGCCGGTGTTCACTCCCAAGAGCCACAACTGACGAAGATCAGATATCGTGGCGCGGACCTTGTCCGGAGCGCCCTCCACGTTCGCGAAATCAGTATCGATCCAGTTCGTTGCGGAGTTCAGATCGGAGAATCGGAACCGAGACGAATCCGGAACCGTGACCAGGAAGTAGCCATCCTGATAGGTAATCGATGTTCCGCCTTCAAAATCCGCATCAGCTATCACCGCCAACACGCTGGAGGTGATCGTATATCCATCGGAAGAACCATCAATCAAAACAATTGATGTGCCGTTGTCAGAGAAATGCACCCGCCCGGACGATGTCCCGATGGTTCCAAGATCGGTTGCTACATGCCCGCTGTTGATCTCGAAAACGTGCGCGCCGGCTGCTGCATAGATCCTGTTGTTGAAGAAATGCAGCCCACGGATCGGCCCATAATCCAGCGTCAGTCGGAGCGTCAGGCCAGGAGTCCCAACCAGATGAAACTTATCTCCGTGAGACTCAAGATAGAAGTTCAGGCACCGCTCGGGGCTGACGCTCTTGACCCGCCCGCCATAAGCCCCCCCGAGAAATGGAAGCTTCATCGTTCGAGCCCGATGATTACCGAGGCATTCTCAACATCATAGTCGAGCAACGCTTCCAGCTTCCCGCGCGCCTTAAACTCCAGCACCTGCCTCTCCTTCAGCGGCATCCCATATTCCGGCGCAAGCTCCGCTGCGAGATTCCAGATGATCGCGTTCGCCCACTCGATCGGAAACTCGGGGTTGTTGCTCGGGCTGTCGAAGTCATCCACCAGTGGCTGGCAGATCAGCACCAGCTTGTCCGGGCCACTCGTCGGCCAGACAAACAGCGTTCCATTGGTCAGCGTCGGTTGGTAATACGCCTGATTGACCGGGCCCGAAGCTCCCTTGGTCGACAATCCACGGTAAGCAACCTCGCCAATCAGCTCCACCGGCGTGTCCTTATCGCTCTCTCTACGGTGCGCATACACGATCTTTTGCGGCCGGTTGGCCTTGGTCGTATATGCGTATACGGCGTTACCGGACGAAGCCGCTGACGCGAGCCCGTTGGTGATAGATGTGGTCGCGGCGTTGACGATGGTCGTCCAGTGAATCGTTCCGTCATCCAGCTTGATGCCGATGTTGTCGGATGCGGTGAGTCCGGTTGTGGATGTCAGCGTGATCGTCGTGGCACTGGCCGACGCATCTGCAGAGAGCGTTGTCTCAACATAGGACGCAGTAGCATGATCGCCAGAAGGCCCGATGGTGTAGGACTGCGTGCCCGGTTCCAGAAACAGCGTGATGGTTTCGCGCCAGGGCACATCGATGCCGAGCACCGACCATTCCTTGACCATCAACTGGAGCGCGAGAACAGCGTCGGCCGATTCCTCCGCAGAAGGCGCATCGCCGGCATCATAGTTGCCGGCTTTGCGCATCGCTGCATTGATGATGTCGGTCCGAGTAACCGTGAAGTTCTTGGACCCTGAGACGGCCATGGATTAAGCGTCCGTCGAGGCCGTACCGTTCCACTCGAACCCAAGCTCTCCGTCCGCATTGACGATTTGCAGCGGGTAGAAGAACTGCGCATCCGCTCCAACCAGCGATTCTGTGATATTCGCCGCGTTGTCCTGAAGGCGAATGTAGATGTTTGGACCGATATTTGCCGTGGCGGTCGCCACCAGAGTAATCGCCACGTCAGCGGCATTTCGAGTGCGAATATACGAAGGACCATCACCGCCATAGATGGTGAGATTGGTGGCGGCGGCAGTCACATTCTCGATCGCGGCTGTACCAAAGTTGCCATCGATCCAGAAGTTTTTGATGGTGCAACCATCGCCCGCGATGATTGAAATCGCCGTCTGCGCGCCAGCCGCAGCCGCTCCGCGATGAACCCAGCCATCGAGCAACAGTCGGTCGCCGCCAGAGACGATGAAATCCACGGTCTGCCCAGTTACATCGCGGGTCTCGCAATTGATCATCGCGAAATCCGCGGCGTTCACATCGATTGGACCCGTCAGCGCATCGATGCCGCCAGTGAACAGCAGGTTGTAGACTGTGATGTTGGCAGCATCCACATCCATGTCAGCGCCGACGACTGTGGTGAAATTGACCGTCGGACGCAGTGAACCTGTACCGAGGCCGATGATGGCGATGCCAGCAACGTCGAGATCCAAACCAGCGGCAGCCGTCACAGTCTCCACGTGGCCCGGCTTCACAAAGATGATGTCGCCCTTGTTCGCGGTACACCGGCCAACAGCGTAATCGATTGTGGCAAAGGGACGATCGAACGTGCCCTTATTGCCGTTCGAGCCCGTATTGGAATCGACCCAGAACACACTGCCGGGATGAGACACGGTCAGCGGAACACCGCGAATCGTAACGCCACCGGCAAACCCGCCGGGGAAATTGGAAATGGACATGGAAACTCCTATGAACCGCAGTGCGGCCCGGAATTGGGATAGATCACAGTTCGGGAAAAGAAAGAGGCCCCCGAAGGGGGCCTCTCGGATCGGCTAACTTGAGAGCGTCCTATGCCCCTTCCGACGCGAACGCGCCTCGAGGATCACCCCAGCCGGCGACAAAGCGCATGTACGCCTTGCTCTTGGCGTTGTCGGTGTCGAAGTCGGAGTCCTGCTTGAACTCGACAGCCTCACGATCGAACCACGTCAGGCCGCGCGGGGCATTCGTCTTGATGAAGAATGCGTCCGTGTCGGTCAGGTAGTGATTCACCGCGACCTCGGGAATGATTCCCTTGGACTTCAGCGCGTTGATCGCGTTGTTGGCCGAATCGCTCTGAAGCTGAGACTTCAGAACACGCTCGGCCTCGAACACCAGCGCGGTCGGCATGATGAGACGCCTCGGCATCAGCGAGATTTTCAGGCCCCGCGGATTCGTTGCGTTCATGATCTGGATGGCCAGATCTTCCATCGATGCCTCGGAGAAGTCCGCCGCCGGACTCAGTTCGTTCGACCACGTTCCGCCGAGGGCCAGCGGGTGATCGGTTGCGAACAGCTCCTTGCTATCGCCGCCCAGGTAGGTGTTGTTGAAGCCACGGTTCAGGATGTTGGCCCCGACGTTCTCCCGCGTCTGAGACATCGAGAATGCCAGGCTTTCCGCCCGCGACATCGATACCTCCGCGTAGAGATTGTCAGCCAACTCTTCCCGGGTCACGATGAAGCCGAGGCTGTACGCGACGTGCGAGAAGCGCGCCGTGAAGCCCTGAGCGTGGCTGTCGTACATCGTGCCGCCCCCCTGCGGCTTCACCGGAGCCAGACCAAAGCCGTAGCTCTGGACCATCTCCTCGTAAGCCTTCGAGGACGTTTGCACGTCGAAGATCTGGGTGTATTCCACCGGATGTTCCGCATACTTGGCACCGAACCAAGCGTGGACACCGGGCCAAAGAGCAGCCGGATGGTTGCCAGTCGTGATTACGCCAGACATGTCATCACCCCTTATGCGCCCGCAGAGGCGTCAGTGAAGAAGTGATTGTTCAAACGAACCAGCCACTTCGCGTTGTTGCCAATCGTGTTATCGGGGGTGTTGTACAACCCCACGATGATCACGTCCTCCGTTCCGTCACCGGATGTCGTGACCGTCGCCATCGAGATTTCCGTCGATGACAGTCCCGAAGCCGTAGACCCAGACGTGAGTCCAGTCAGATCGGCCGCGTTGCCGACAATCCCGGCGGTCGGCGTTGCGGCGGCGTCGTCCTGGACTGCAAAAAGCAGGTCCGGATCATCTGCTACCCACACGTATCGCGCGGTGTCGTCTTCGCGATAGATGTTCGACGAGCGCGTAATCGGCTCGACCGCGACGATCGGCCCAAGGACAGCGTTGCCCGTGGACACGTTGCCGGTGACCGTCATCACACCGTCGGCATCGGCGGAGCCCGCGGGCTTCACCAGCTGACCGATGTAATTCGGACCGTCCGAGTCAGTCGAGGGGATGTAGTAACGATTGCATGCGCCGTTGTACGGCGCGCCGCTCACATACCGAACGGGACGCAGCCCGAACGGCGTATCTGCATTAGCCATTTCGTAGTCTCCAGAAATGAAAAACCCGCTACATGAGCGGGTATTGGGGAGGCGAAACGGCTAACAGAGAATCAGGACTGAAGTCTGACTTCGCCATATTGATTCTTGATATCCGCTCCGCCCACTGTTCCAGCACGAACAGCCTCATCAACCAATCGGTTCGTTTCCTCCTTCTTCGCCTTGTCGGCGTCGTACCACTCCTTGCGGATCTTCATGAGGAACGCTCGAATCGGCTGATTCTCTGCCGTGCGACCGACGACACGACTCACTTTCGAGTTCATGTCGGTATTGCCGTTCGCAACATCTTTGTCGCCTACCTGTTTCACGTCGTCTCGATCGACGAATTCGTAACCGGCTGCCAATGCTCGCTGAATGCGATCGTCTTGATCGTTGAACCAGCGCGTCACGAAGCCGTCGAACTTCTCATCGATCTGCAATCGCTTCCTGTTGGCTGAAAACGGAACCCTTGCTCGGTGTGTCTTGGACATGCTCATTGCTCCCAGGTGTATTGGGATAGATACTGCTCTTTGGTAAAGCCCGGAATCGTTCTCACGAACTGGTCGCAAGCTTTCCGCGCATCCGCCGGCAGATCATCGTAACCCTTACTCTTCGAACTACTTCTCTTCGACCCCGGCTCGCCGGTCAATTGTTCCTGACGACGCGGGTTCTCGAACTTGTGGGGCACAACGCCCTTGACGCGCTCGGTGAGCTTGTCGAGAAACGCTTTGCCCTTGAGTCCGGGATTCTCTCTTGCTACGACATCGGACAGACCGTCAGCAATCGCGGTCAGCTCCATGTCGGTCAAATACCATTTGTTTTCGGCCTTCCATGCCGTCACCTCGGGGCTTTCCTTCGGTGGCTCCTTCTTGGGAACCGGTTCCGCACGAAGTTCCTGAAGCCGCTTGTCAGTCTGCGTGAAGGTTTGGCCGTCGCCTTCAGTGATTGCCTTCGCGCGCTGCTCCTCGAGCTGAGCAATCAGCTGGTCGCGTTCCTTGGTGGCCTTCGCGAGCGCCTGTTCCTGGAACTTCTGGAACTCGCCGAAAATGCCCTGCTGCTCTTCGAATTTCTTCTTGAGCTGCTCGACCTCTTCGACGGTCTTTCGGTACTTCGCCTGCACGATCGGGAGAATGGTCTCGCCGCGCTTGACGAAGTCCTCGGCGGGAATCCACTTGTTGGGATCGCCCTTCCATTCGGTTTGAGGCACCCAACCGTCCGCCTTGGCTTCCGCCTCGAAATCTCGTTCCTCGCTCATGCTCGCTTCCTCGATTCATGGACCGGCTTGCGCGCGGCCAGGTCGGTGAAGTCGACGCCCTCTTCGACGACGGCGGTCACATCGACATCGTTCATGATGCGATAGGTTTTGCCGTCCTTGCCGGTGACTTGCAGACCACCGTACTTGGCGTACGCCACTCGATCTCCAGGCTTTGCGAATGGGCCTTTGTAGCCGACAACTTTCGTGATTCGTCCTTCGGCATCTTTCTCGACGTGGTCCGTATAAGCATCCGGGCCCGCCTCGACGAATGTGCCTATGGACTGCGCCATCGCATGAAGCTCACCGACGGTGGACGGGATGATGATCCCGCCTGCGGTGACCTCCTCGATATCGTCCGGCTTAATTAAGATCCGATCGCCGCTCGGGTGGATTCCTGACTTGTTCACTCTCTAGCTCCTCTTCGTGGATCTGACTTAGGTCTTTCTCTTCCAGTGCCTCGATGAGGTCCTTCAGCGCGGACTCCTCACCGAGCAGCATGGCTTTCTGCTCTTGCGTCTTGTGAGCTTCGCCAGGAAAGAACGTTTCGGCGCGCATCATGAATGTGTCATCGAGTCTCTTATGCAGGAGACCGAGCACATGCCGCGTTACTTCGCTGTCGAACCACTCATCAAGCTGCTCTTTCTGAAGCTTTGACACGTTTCTCTAACGCCTCTCTTTCTGCCTTCACGCGCTCCGTGATCGCCTTGTATTCGTCGATCAGGAGCTTGTCCGCCGACTGCTTGACCTTCTCAAATTCGATCATCAATCGAGCTTCTTTCTCGTTGATGTCTGCGATTGTCCGGCGAGTGTCATTCTCGCTTCGAATACGAGACTCAGCTGTGCGTCGCTCTTCCTCAGCCGCCTGCATCTGCAGTTCCGGATTCGGCGGCGGCGCGATCATTGGCTGGCCCTGCTCATCCACCGGGTACACGTCCTGCACATCCGGGATGTCCATGGCCTCCAGAATGCGGAGCTCCACCTTCGCCATGTCGTAACCGGGGACAGTTGCAGCTCGTTGAGCGAGCGCCTGCGCTTTCATGAGGTTTTCCTGGCTCGAGAACGCATTCGGGTCGGCCGCCGGCATGACATCGTTCTCATCCGCTGCATAATCGTTCTGCAAGGCAGAGAAACGACCATCCAACGTCTCGAAATACTCGATCGGATTGAGATAAATCCGATTCATCACATACAGCTTCCTCAGTTCCTTGCGGAACGAGCGATACAGGCGCTTGAAAATGCCGTTGAACACCTGCAATCCCTGCTCCAGCATCGCCTGCATGTTGAATGCGGGCGTGTTTTGGCCAGGATTGTTGCCCATCATCGCGTCATTGACGCTCGCGACCTTCTCCGCGTAGTTAATCAGCAGCGAAAGCAGCTGAAACAGCACCAGCGAGGGCTGATTCACCGGCAACGGCACGATCGAATCGCGCAACGTCTGCCCGGCGACGTTCACGCGCTTCCATTCGAACGGCTTGAACTTCACATCGCCGCCCTGGATGCGGGCGCCCTTGCCGATGAAGCCTGTGGACCCGTTTTGCATGGTCCCGGAGTCGATCAGCTGGTTGATCAGCGTGTTGACCGAGTCATTCAACGGTCCCAACAGCGCTCCGAGGCCTAGATCGTAGAAACCGCCATCCGGTGAGGGGATGAATCCATATTTTGTGTAGCACTCCAGCGGAGATATCCGCAAAACCTGCGGCTCCTGCTGGTCGGATGCCTTCAATCGCTCGATCTGCGCCGCGAGTTCATCGATTCGAGCCTGGATCTGCTCGACCTGGAGCTCGATCTTCTGCGCTTGGGCGATCTGCTCATCGCCTTCCTGCCCCGTCGGCGGCGGCACGGACTCTACCAACGCCTGTATCTGCAGCGACATCGCCTTGGCATCGTTCGTCAGCCGATCGATCTCCATCGATTGCTGAGTCACCACCTCGCCAAAACGCTGGACGATGCGGAAAACCTTGCCCGTGGCTCGGTCTACGGTGACGATGTAGGGCTCTGGATACCCGTCGCCATCCAAATCCATGTACCGATGCTGCTCGAGCAACTCCCGCGGCGTGCTCTTGCTCACCGGAGGCGGGGAGGTTCCCTGCCGTTGGTCAGTGAGCCTCGCGGTTGAGGGGGCAACCGGCGTCAGATCACGCTCGGAATACAGCCCGGCAAGTTGCTTTTCCTTAATTTCGCGCTCGTAGAGCTCGAAAATCTCAGTTTTCCGCTCGCAGTCCTCAATTGAGCGCGTGTAGTAGTGCACTACGAGGTTTTGAGGCAGAACCAGCCGGCTGCAATTCTTCTTCTTGAGCGAATCCCAGTACGTTTTCTTGAACGCACAGCCAATGATCGGCAAAACGATGAATTTTCGGTCGGTGTCCTCTTCCCACTGCTCATCCTGATCGAGCAGCTGATAGGACATGTGGCGCCCGATCCGTCCAGCTCTGGCAGCTTTCTGGCCCTGCGGATCCTCGCCCATCACGCGATATCGGACCAGATCCGGCCCTTTGATCAGCGCCGGATACGCGCGAGCCGCGAACTGGAGCGATGCAATCGTGATCAGCGGAAATTTGACGTTCGACGCATTCGGCCAGGGCGTCGACTTCTGCTCTACCATCTGCAGGGCCAATTTGATGGCCGCATCCATGCGCTTTTCCCACTCGAGCCGGCTCTGTTTGTCCTCGTTGAACGCACGCACGACATCGGCGCCAATCTCGTTGGACTGTTCCTCCGTCAAGAGCGCGTCGACGTTCTTCGAGCGCTCGATCTCGCGGAGGTTGAGGGCGATCGGTTCCATTAGAGCCACTGCACCCGCTCGCCTTCTTTGACAGTAATTTCGTCCAGATCGATTCCAGGAATGACTAGCCGCATACGCAAGGCGCTACAAATCCGGCCACGCTCATCAGTGAATTCGACGATCTGCGGGTGGTGTCGCCAGAAGAGCACCACAGACATATCTTCGCGCTGCTCGTTTGTGACCAGAGCCTTCAGTCGCGTATACGCCCATCCGCACAACACGCTTTCCGTATCGGTCGGTTCGCCAACCATCGCGACATTCACGGTGCGATACACATACCGAGACACCCACAATTGCCCATCCGGCAACTTGGTTGGCAATTCAAAGTGCGCGCGCGCTGGTCCTTCAATAGTTGCGAAGATTCGACTCAACTCGATATCTAACTTGGTGGCGTTCATCAATAGCCCGTAGTCGCGCAGCGGCCCATGCTCGAATGCTCTTCATACTGCATCTGGTATTCCTCTTCCTCGATCTCTTTGTCGGTCGCAGGCTCAACCATCTCTTCCAACATCAAGCCCAGCCAGGCAAAAGCGTCGACCTGGTCCTTGAACGGAGCCTTGGGGTACTTCAGCAGCTCCTCTTCGAAATCCGCGTACCACTCCGCTTCCTTGTCGAAGCGTACCTTTCCGGCCCTCATGCGAGCCCGGATGGACTGTGCGCGCTTGTCCTTGTCCTTGGTCGGGGGCCGCGGATCCAAATTGAGGTACTTCTGCCGCTCGTCCATCTCGCGATACATGAACGCGCCGATCGCCTTCTCGATGTTTTCCGACTCCGTCCGGAACGTGTCCGGGTTCCATCGGTCGTGAATCGAGAACATCTCCTCCATGATCTGCAGGCCGTCGATTCGATCCCGGCGAACATCGACGATGTGCAACGTCCCTTCCGAATCCAGCCCACCCACGCACATCACGGTGTAGGCGTTGCGATCGTTCTCGCCGATCGCCAAGTCAATGCCGACGTAATAGGTCTTGCGCGTCTCCCGATCACCGGGACGCATGGGAAGAAAATCCTGCTGCCGAAAATACGCCGTGGTGTTGTCCACGGGATCGTTCAGATACTCTTGGCCGTAGATGTCAAGCATGCCCATCGCGGCATACTCGGCCCGGATCTTCTTCAGATCCTCCGCGTCACGTTGCTCAGACCAGAGGATCTGGCTGAAATCGTGGTTGTGAGCCCGGTACTTGACCGAGGCCCAGCCCTTCGGGGCCCGGGAATAGATCCGCAACGGCTCAACCACCGTCGTCGGCTCTTTCGTGCTCGGCATCATTCGCTCGAGCAGCGAGTCAAAGCCGATGATCGTCCCGACCCCTCGAATCTTGCCGCCACCGCGGAGAATCGGCCTCACCGTGCCGTAGAACCACCGCCGGAACTTCTCGCGCCGGTTCTCGTTGAGGACCATGTCCTCGTCTTCCATGTCGTCGAAAACGCAGGTATCCGGACGCTTGCGCTCCCACTTCAGGCCGCGCATCCGCTGACCGGCGCCCTTCGCAATCACCCGGAACCGATACCCTCCACGCAACTGGACGATGATCTCGGTCTCCGTCTCCTTGATGAACTTCTCGACCCCGTAGTCCTTGCGAAGCTCCTCGTTCTCGTTTAACTCCGTTTTGAGCTCGTTAACGAAGCTCGACGCCAGGTCCTCGTTCGAGCCCAACAGCAGCAGATGCTTGCTCACCCGCTCCAGCAGGATGAACAGCACGTACGCAAACGTGATCGCCGTCGACTTCGCATGACCGCGAGGGGCTGCCAGCGCCACCTGTGCATGGTCCGACATGCACAGCGCCCACCACTCGCGGTGAATGTCTGGAATCGGCTTAGGCTCGTCGTAGCGGGCCTTCAGGTACTTCTCCGAAAAGCCCCAGACCACATCCGCCATGTCCCAGTCGGCGGGGGTGAGGAACGGAATTGACATGCTTAGGTCAGGCGCGCGAGCCGGGTAACTCTGGGGACCCGACCGGCCGGTCGCGGCTTACTGTCCGTTCCTGAGACCACACGCACTCGCGCACCAAACTCAATTGATCGTCTTGCCCGCCGACTCTTCGGCCGCTTCCTTCCGAGCAGCACGAGACGCCTCCGCCAGCTTCCTCAACTCCTCCAGCCGGTCGTTGTCCTCGACCTTCCCCGTGATCCGGTTCGGCAAGCCCATGCTCACCCGCAACTTGTCCGCGGCAATGCCGCCAATCACCACCGCATCCTTCGCCGGCACCGGAACCCGAACCATCTCGTAGCCGGTCGACCCATCCTCCTTCTTCACCTTCACCGGCATGTGATTCCCGTTCTCTAGCCGGTCCTGCATCACGTCCAGGCTCTTCGCCAGAACCCCGCGCCAGCCGGCCCGGTACTGCTCCTCCATCTCCGCATTGAGACTCGCTACCGTCTCATCCCACCAGTCCGGGGTCCGGTTCTTCCACTGCGCAATCGTCTGCCACTTCACCCCGCACAGCCGCTCAGCCTTCTCGTAGCTGCCTGAGGCGAGATAACAGGACACAGCGAGGCGCTTCTGCTCCTCGGTGTACATCGTGTGCTTCTCGTGCTCGATCACAAAAAGGGTCCTTTAAAGTTCCAGCGGTTTTGGAAGGAGGGTGCTGACGATTTCTCTCTTCTTAGATTTGCCCCTGCCGGCCCCTCCAGAAGGGACCCATGCGACATAATCCTTGCATTTAACATACGAGCTATTATGCGCACCTTGCAACGCGTCATCCATACTGATCAATCACTTACGGCCCATGTGATTTAACCCTGCACACCGATCCGCATAATATGCAGCGAATCGACCCGATATCGGGCGTTTATGCACGGTGATGCGACGCGCAAATGTCAACGAAATGTCAACGGACTGGCACTTTACAGACCGAAGTTCTGCGCTACCCACATCGCTGTCAATAGCTACTGACACGGCTATCAATATCACTTGTGCGACTCGTGCCAGATGCGCTGAATGCCAGCCTGGAGTACACCGAGGCAGTCCAGTGTTCGAGTCTGCTCCCCGCTCATGGTGCGAGTGGTGAACTCCTTATCGCTCACCTCGCAGTAGACGATGACCCACCGTTCGAATCGCTCTGGGTGCTTCCTGGCGATCTCGGCGAGTTCGTACAGGCGTTCGTGTGTAGGAGCGCCCTTCTTCCATATGGGCAGGTAATCGATGGATGCGGTCATGGCAGCAGCCCTGCGTCCTGCAATGCCTTCAGCTGGCGCGGGGTGAGATCGGCTGGCTGCACTGGTGCATATCCCTCGATCTTGATGCAGCCGTCCTGCATGCGGCTGCACTCGCCGAGGCCTTGGACTTGCTTGGATGTCTGGCGGTGATAGCGCCACTGTTCCTCGGTCATAGCTCGCTCGTGCTGACCTGATCGTCATCGGCGATGAACGAGTCGGTCGCTTCTGGTCGTGGGCTACCCTTGGGGCTCTCTGTGCGGCCTCGGACGAAGTCCTGGGGATGTCTTGGCTCCCATGACTTGCGCCTGACCATCGCGCCATTCCATTCCTCCACCAGATCGCCTACTGGGACGCGGAAGCCTGTGCGATCGCAGATCTCGTAGTTACTGGCGACAGTGGCCGTGTTGGTGTTCTGCGGGCCGTCTGCTTGGCTGGTCGGGAAGGTGGAGGCTGGGATGCTCACAGGTTGCCACACATGAGGGCTGCAGTAGCCGCTCCACCATTGGCGCGTACCCTCACCCCTCGGAATACCCCACGGAAGCCATAGACGCGATCGGCTGCGGTCACAAGCACGGGATCGGTGGTGGTGGCGCCCATGTCGGTCAGTGACAGGGCTGCTGTGCTCCAGTTCGTGCCGTCCAGGGTGATCTCGACATCGACCGCACCATCGCTGCTCATGAGTATGAATGCGTCGTATTCCCTGGCGTCCTCTACGGTGAGGACCAGGTCATTGTCGCCGGCAGCCGTTCCGGAGAACTCTGCCACCTTGCGCATGTTGGTGAAGTTACGTGTCGTTGCCATGTCAGATCCGCATTGCGAAGTCGTTGAATGTCAGTGAGCCGTAAGCAGCGCCAGCGCTGAACGCATCTACCACCCGGATCGTGAACGTGTCCGAGGTGGCTGTATCCGTATTCTCGTCTGTGGCCGTCACCACCAGGCCGCTGAAGGTGCCGGTCTCTGTCGGTGTGCCTGCCAGGGTATCCGTGGTGAAGGACACCCCAGTCGGCAATGTCCCGGTGAGCTCGTATGTCAGCGAGTCGGTCGCATGGGTAAACCGGGCCGAGAAATCGATCGATGACATCGCCGCATCAACCAGGGTGACGATGGTTCCGGCGCTCGGGCCGATGAATACCGGCTCGGCGTCCTCAACTGGATCGCCCACATCCTGGGTCGCAATGTTGCCCCAGGTTGAATCACTCGCATCCCACACCCGCACGTCGAACGAGTCGACCGCCTCATCGCAGCTGAACGTGGCATCATCGCTGAGCGTGACATCGGCAATGGTGCCGCCGATGACGTTGCTGATCTCGAGTTGATCGCCGGTGGCAATATCATCGACCGCGGTAATGCGGTTAGCGGCCGTTGTGTTCGGCGTGCCGATGTCGACGTAGGCCCGACCAGTCGGCACCGCGATACTGATCGCGATCGTGTCTTCCTGATCGTCACCGTTGATGACAGCAGCCGTGGCTGAGCCATACTTCAGGTGCGGACCGGCCCCGTCATCGAAGACGGTATCGCAATTGATCGTTGTCGAGTTCTGGCTGTTGACCGTTTGGGCAACTGTGGTGCTGCCCTGGCGAATCTCGACTGTCGCGGTATCAAAATCGGTGCCGGTGATGTCCCAGCCGGCCTGGGTCGATGTGATGGACTCGTCCGAGTCGACATCGGTGACCGATGGGGCGGGATCGCCACCGCCTTCAGTGTAATCACCACCTTCCCAGTTATCGCCGCGAATGACGCTCGTGCCATTCTCGGAATAGCCGAACACGCCGACATAATCGCCGGTCGTGAGTCCCGAGGAATCGGTCAGAACGCCGCTCGAGCCCAGCCCGGTGACCAAGGAGCCGTTCTTGTAGACGCGAAGCTCGACATCGCTGCCGTTCGTAACGACGCGCAGTTCGAATACGTCGTTGACGTTGTTCGTGACCGAGGTGTACTGACCGGTCCCGCCGTTGATCGCGGTGTACGAGCCGCTGACGTATTTCTCGATGCCGATGAAGTCTACGCCGACGCCCAGGTTATAGAACGTCCCTGCGCCGCTCGCACGGACGATGACGCCGATCGCCTCGGGATCGGTGTTGGCGACTGCTAAGGTGATTTTCCCGAACTGCGTAAGCGTGTCGCAGGCCGTGGGATAGCGGCGAGCAGCAACACCGAACCCACCACCCGTGTTATGCGTGATCTGATTGCTCAGGATGCGTAGCGTGTAGAAACTCGTCTCGGTCAGCCACGCAGGGGAGTCGCTGCTAAGGTCTACGTCCGCGCGGTTGAAGTTGTCGGAGAACGTGGCCATTAGCGCGCGCTACCAGGGAACCCAACCGGCGGCGTGATACTGGATGAGTTACCCAGCCTAAACTCCACGTAGCACATTTCTTTGTAGCAATTGGAGGTTGGGCTTGCGACTGGATTGAGAAAGTTCAGATTTTCCAAGCCGGGAAAACTGCCGCTCGTGCCGGACTCGGTATAGTCCTGCTCAGCCATGAATGTGCCGGCATGAACCCCGTCAGCGGTCCAGATATGAGTCCGCATCCAGTTGCCATCCAAATCGGCCGATAGCTCGAGCCAGCACCACTCATCGTAGTAGTCGCGATAGTCAAAGTACGGATTCGGGCCGTCATTGCCGAATGCGTTGTCATCCGGATCACGCGTGCAGTTACACATCTCATCGTCACACGCGGGGAAGATGATGTCGTTGACTTCGTTGATGCCCAGCGGGTCGTACCACTTCGGGACGATCATCGGTCGGCCACCACCACCGCCAGCCCCGGTGCGCTGAACGATGATTTCCTTGGTGCCGTTCTGCTCGGAAATCCATCCAGAACCGAACCGGAACAGCATCCCGATCGCGAACTGACGGCAGCCGGACCCACCGACAACTGTGTCCCAGCTGCCAATGCTGCCGATGCCGCAGACGTGCTGACCGGCGCTCTCGCCATCCTCCCAGTCACCAGGAACAACCCGGATGGCGCCGCTGCCCCAGAATCCACCATCAGCAACACGCGTCAGTGATGGCGCGCGAAGCATGGCCTCACCGCCGGGCAGATTACCGGTCGTCGTGAAGATATAGTTCTTGGTGGCTGGATCTTCTCGCAGATCCAGAATGATCGTGGTCGCAGTTGCCTGATTGCTGGAGTTGATTCCAGCATCACCGCTCTCTGGCTCTTCCGGCGCCACATTGGTCGAGTACCGTCGACCGCCAATGACATCCAGCTCCCATGCCTTGGCGACGGCGTGTTTGGTCATCGCATCGTCACTTGATGAGCGCGCGCCACTCGCTCGTCAGCACTGGTCGCGAATAGAAGCTGTACGGTGCATCCCCGCCGAGCGTGCCGGGGTGGTTCTCGTGCCGAAGACCCGCGGCAATGGCCTCAATCAGTCGCTGGCGGTCGACCGACTGCATGAGCGCAAGCCTCACCGACTGCTCGGCAGTCAGGAGCTTGCCAGTGCCTCGGATCACTCCAGCACCGGCGCCTGCGGCTTGTTCGCGCCCGTGGTCTGCCGCCATTCGATCGGGCCCGCCAGCGTGCGGCTCACGATGTTGGACAGGTCCGATGCCACGCCCTGCGTCGTATAGGCCTGGACGCCGAAATACCACGTGCCGGCCGTGAGATTGGTCACGGTGTACGTCGTCGCCGAGGGATTGGCGACCTGCGCGGACTGCGTCAGCTCCGATTCGGATGCGCCCCAGTTGACGCGGTAGCCGGCCAGATTGGTCAGCGCGCTACCATCGGTGTTGAGTGTCGGCGGGTTCCAGGTCAGCAGCGCCTGCGTCGTGCCGGGCCAGTTACAGACTAGCGCGTAAGCCTTCGGCGTCGTGTTCGGGAATACAGCCAGCGTCTGAGTGCCGCTACCGGCCTTCTCACCTGCCCACTCAGAATCGCCCGAGGCCGTGCAGCTCGTCGCCTCCGGTGTCGTGCTCCAGGTGAGCGTGGGAGTCAGCGTGCCGTCGGCGTTGATCTGGGTAGCAAGGCTCAGGCTGCCTGTCGGCTCGGTCTGCGCGTGCGAGACGCCAGCAACCATCAGGCCGAGCAATACCCAGGCCGCCAGTTGTATGGCAGCTAATGCGATTCGCATGGGGACTCCGAGTTAGGTGGCCGCGTCCCGCCCGGGTGCTTATGGATTCACGGGTGGTGTAAGCGAGCGCGGCCGTGAACGAAAAAAGCCCGCTCGGTGGCGGGCCTGCGAGCGCGCGAGCGCTCTTCTAGCACGGAATATATCTGCTCTGTCTGGACACGTCTAGCCATAGATCCGAGCGGCTTCGAAGCGCCCGGTGAAGTACCAAAGCAATGCATTCCAGTCCTTGTAGAGCTGGGACTTCGAAATACACATCTGGTCGGCGAGCTCTTGAGCTGTCAGGCTGCTTCGATACCAGCGTTTGGCCAGATATTCCCACGCGCATCCGTCCACAATGTCGTCGACCTTTGTTTGCAGATCAGGCGGCAACGGGTCGTAATGCGTCTCGCGGATCTCGGCCTCCGGGTTCGGGAGGCCATTGCCTCCACCCTCAGCCCATCTCAACAGCAGTCGATGAGTCGGCTGCAGCGCCGGCTGGAGCGTGTTGTGTCGCCGGTACGCCTGCAGTGTCAGCATCACACGCTGCACCGGCGTGGGGTCTTTCACAACCGGCGTTCCGCCATCCTGATCCTGCCTCAGCACGCCGGCCGGGCCACGGTCGACGTACGGGCGATATATCTTCTCCGACAGCCTCGCGATCTTCCTTCGCCGAGAGCGACCATCCGGAAGGCTCAGGGTGCGTTTTGCCATCATGCCGACCTCATTCGCCCGCTGAATCCAAGTGCATCTAGCGCCTGCTCGGTGCTGGTCACGTACGGTACGCAATGGAGCGCACAGAACTCGGCCTGTGCCTTCTGGCGCTTGTCCAGCCGCGGCTCGTTGCGTTTGTTCGCCGGCCGCTTCACTTCCAGCAGCTTCCAGGTATTGATTGGCCAGCCCGGCGCATGGACGAGTAGGTCCACGGGCCTCCCTACAAATTCGACATCGAAGTGCAGCGCTCGCAGCTCGTCCACGATCTTCTGCGTCGGGGCGTCGGGCTTGTCGGAGCGGCGCTTGAAGCTCACTGCCCCTCTCCCGTCGTTTCAGTGGTGCGTTTTCGCGGAGGCAGGAATGTCGAGGCATAGCCGACGACACATCCCAGAAGGCCAACGATGGCTAGCCCGAGAATGGTGTAATCGATCGGCGTCATAACTGGGCCACCTGAGCGAGCCGCCTCTCATTCCAGAATCCGCCGACACCTAAGGCTCCGTCGGAATCAGCGATCTGGTCACTCACCATGTCGAACCATCGTTGGTAGTAGTCGTCTTGCAAAAAGAATCCAACGACTCGACGCTGGTCATCCGTCAACAAGTCATGCACCTGCTGCCGAGTTAGCTTCTTCCAGACATCTCCATCGGCGGCCAGCGCCCGAACGTAGGCAAGTGCCAACCATTCAATCTCGCTCTTGCCCCATCGTGAGCAAGACGGGCTTCCCAGTCTCACGAAGTCGCTTGGCTTGAATGATTGCTCGCTCATATGTTGTTGCCACCCGGACCCGGCTTGTACTTCGATTGGCGACTGGCTCGATTCGGCCGGCCTTCGGAACATGGTCCGCAGATATTCTCAGCCAGCGGCATGCCGTGAGGACAGAGCGGTTCAGCAGGCACGGCACAGAGATCGCAGTCCGGCAACGATCCGTCGTGTTTTGCTCCGCCTACGCCGATATGTATTTCGTGTGGTTGAGCCAGCTCCCGCTCGACGCGGTCCAGGCGCTTGTCCACGGCTGGCAGGAGCTTGTTGATGATGGTGTCGTTGGCCTCGTCCAGCTGGCGCTGGAGGCTGGCCACGTCCGTGAGTGCGTCGATGATGTACTGGCGCATCCAGTCCTGCAGATGCACGGGCTCGCGCATCAGCTCGATAAATTCGTCCAGCGAGACCTGCTCCTTCGACGGGAGTTGGTCGGTCATACGAGCTTCACCGTCGCGCCACAGCGCTTGCACAGTTGCCCCACGTAGTTGCAGCAAGACTGCTGGCCGTTCAGCGGGGTGATACCGCCATGGCCGTCCAACATGCACCAGATGCGCAGCCACAGAAGTTGCAGCCAGCTCTTGCCGCGGTACTTGCATGGCTCCGGCATGACCCCGTGGCAGCGCTTGCAGTAACAAGCCTCGTAGACCTGATCCTTTGTCGTGCCCTTCGACGGGAGTTGGTCGGTCATTTCCGCCACACCCACACGTGAATCCACCAGCAGAGCCAGCCGATACCAAACCCGTTGCTACCTTGTTCACTCAAGGTGAGCCGCAACCGCGGTAGGATCTCGATGAAGCGCCAGCCCACGTAATTGAACCAAACCCGTCCGCCCTTTGATTTCTGAGTGCTGTCGTTCATCGCTTATGCCCCGCGCCCGGCTTGTACTTCACATCGATCTTCAGCAGATCGCCTTCACGTTCTGCCAACCGGCCAAGCTTCTTGCAGGCTGAGTTGAACTCACGCCAAGCCCTGGTCCATTCCCGCGCTGTCGTCGGGAGCTGATCCTTTCATGTGTGTGTGGATCGTTTTGGATCCGTGGTCGTGTGTGGTTGTCTTGATTTATTCGTGGTTCTGCGTAGGTCTTCTTAGATTTGCGTTTGTCTGTTTGGATCTATCCAGATCCAAGTGTTTATGTATGTAAAGTGTTGCATCTGTCGCAGCTTCTGTGTGTGTTGTTGATCCGGTTGTTGTATCGTGTTGGAGACCTCATCTCCGTGTGTGTGTGTGTTGGGGTGCATCCCCGTGTGTGTGGGCAGGCGTCATCCTGCGTGTGTGGTTGGAGCATCGTCTCTGTTTGGGGATTTATCCCTGAGTGAAGCCTCACCGGATTTGGTGAGGGGTGGACGTAGGATTACCGTCATTGCATCTGAACCACCTTAAAAATCGTTGTGCATTGTGTGTTAATTGTGTGGTTTGATTGTTATATTCATTATATGGTCGTGTGGGAACGGAGAGATTGAGAGAATCAATTAAACAGTTTTCAACTTCCTAGTTAAGGTTTTAACACATTCTTCAAAAAGCTAAAAGTTTTTTTAAAATTTGTAAACACCCAATTCACCCCCCTCTTGGGTGTCATTGATCGCGGGACTTCAACCTTGCCAAAGTCGAAAAGGCCAGAGGATGCCAGAAGAAGTAACGACCCTGAATTCTGTCTCTATCATCGAATCTTGGGCCACCCTATCGAAGATTGTTATGTCTTCAAGGATATCGCCTAAGACTTGATAGGGAAAGGTGAATTGAAGATGGGGGACTATGAAGTGGACCCACCACAACCCCATAAAGTAGGTGTTTGTAAAAAGGGAGTCCATGTGGTCTCCCTCCTCGCGGAGGTCACAAGCCCGGCCGATGGAAGACACTCTAAAGTAGATTTCCCTCGGTATAAGTCCACCCTGCCTTCATTGTGTGGTGGGCTACAGTAGGAAATCGAGAAGTTGGAGAAGCAACTAGCTGAGATAAGTATGAGCTGATTTGACCCAGCTAGGGGTATCCTCCCTCGACATTGCAATCACCCAAGCCCAAAGCACTTTATCGTGATCAGGGCAGAACTCTACAGCTACAGGCAAGAAGATGACGAGCTTGTCCTGGACTACATCAAAAGATGGAGAAGCTTTCATGCGAGATGCAAGTTCCCACTAAGTCATGGGGTTGCCACCTGGGTTTGCAGACAAAGTTTAAAGAAGGAGATTCAGCAGCGGATGGTCGGCCTCGACGTCCAATCCCTTGATCAATTGGTCGCGATAGCAGTTGATATTGAAGCCTTCCTGGCAAAATACTGCTTCGCCAGCACCATGGCAGAACAAGAAAACAAACCTGAAAATGTCAACTTCAGCGCTTTTGGGCATTTAAAGGAAAGGACGAAGGAAGCAGCCAATCCTTTAACCAATCAACCGGCCTCGTTGCGAGAGAAAATGAGGAGGCCTTACTCCTTCCTGAGAGATAAGACTCGAAAGATTTTTGAATGGGCCTATCGTTATGGAAAGATTACCTTGCCAGAGCCCAAAAGGGTGGAGGATGCCAAATGAAGTGATGACCCCCGCTTCCGCCCTTATCACCAGGTGCTGGGGCATCCTATAGAAAATTGTTCTGTATTCAAAAATATCGCTCAAAGCCTGATCAGGAGGGGCGAACTGAGATGGGGAGATGTGAAGTCTACCCACCACATCCACATGATGCGGGCCTTTATAGAAGTGGGGTCCACATGATCTCCCTGCTCACGGAGGTTGCAAACCCCGCCGATGGAAGATGCCCCGAAGCCGGTGAAGCATCCCTCTCCACCCCTCCGGGTGAAGGCCCCATGAAGCCATTCTATGATAATTATCAAGAAGACCATGAAGAGATCCTGTGGTCCTTTGTGTCAGGAGGTACCCTGAAGCCCTATACAATGATATAGGAAGAGCCGAAAGGTCGATTCCCCCAGTAGATGCTGGGAATCTATTACTGACATGGTCGCCACAACCTCCAATGATGCTCCACGGGAACGGAAAATAGAAGAGCTCCCTACTACTCCTGAGGGTGGTTCTTTGAAGTCGGCACGTGATGATGAAGCTCCGCAAGCACCCATTCCGAGTTTCCTTCATTTTCCTCTCCCTCCACTACCACCAGATGAACCTCCTGCTCAGGACGAAGCCACCATCCTTAATCCAACCCCGCTTTTGAGACTTATTGGTGTTACGACGATGGGTCGATACTCTAATCACCCACGCCAGTGCATCATGAGTCTTCTCCTACCCCAAACACCGCTCACCCCATTCGATGTTTCCTCCGTACCAAACCTACTTTGACACCTCCCACCATGCCATCAACCTCCACAGCACTGGCCTCCATCGAACCTTCCACTAAACCTCCACCCATTATACCATTAGTCTCCACTCCATCGACATCTACCGAACTCACCACTAAACCTTCTCCAATTAACTTTCCATTGCTGCCACCTCAACCCTCCACTATACCCTTAACCCCTAACTCAACTACACCTACTTCACCACCTATCTCTTCACCTAAACCCGTGGCAGATCCTGAGCAGGGTCTACCCTTTTTTGCACCCGAGAGAATCCCTTCTGCTTCCGAGCAAGGGGAGAAGCTCGACGTGTCTCCTCCAACACCTTCCATTACACCACCACCATCCATGGAGCCCTCCACCTCTGCCTCACCTTCCTCTATCACTTGGAGTGGGTGTGTACAAGCACGAGTGTTAAAGACGATCAAGAGCTGGGCAAGAAAGAGTTGGCCGCGACTATGCTATTCAAGAGGCAAGAATTTATTTTTCGGATGTCCATCCATATTTTTATGCCAAGCATGGTTGAAGAGGCCAAGTCCCCGCCACTGCTCATTAAAAGAGAATGTCAATCTTTGATGCCCAAGGGTCAGGCAGGGCACCCCTTGTTCCAACTTTCCAATCTTGAACCCATTTTTCCATACAAGGGGCGAATGCCCATTTTGTTTAGCTCACCTTATACGCCACAATCTCTGGGCAACACGATGCTCCCCATTCCAACTTGTCAACTCCCTCACATTATTTCTCTTCACCCTTCTAGGGAGTTGTCGTTTATTATTGAAGCATCGTCACGGGCTTTTACTTTATCCATCAGGCTGATTGGCTGTACGCTTCCATTGCTATGGAGGGGCGGACATTCTGCTGCTAGGGGGCCATCCGCTACCATGTCCATCTTTTATTCAACTTCCTATACATTTCCGTACATCACCAATTGGGCCACCCGTTCGTCCTCTCACCCTTCATATTCTTTGTATCTCATGTATTTCATGCATCCATCCCATCCATTGTATTGCATTTACATGCATTTGTGTTCCTTCTTCCCCGGGTTCCCAGACCCGCATCTTCCCCACCTTCCAGAACCACCGGATCCTCCGCGTTTCCCATCTCATTCACCTCTATCTTTGGGATCTTCGGGTCCCCTAACACTGGCCGGGCACCGCGCCCCCTCCAGTTTCCTTCCAGGACATCGCGCCCTTTCTGATTCTATTCCTCCAGAACCTCCAGACCTTCCTCTTCGGGCATCACGCCCCTACACACCCTCATGTTCGGGTCCTCCGGGCTTCTCACTGATTCTCCCTGGGCACCGCGTCCCTTCCCTCTTTATTCCTCCGGAACCTCCAGACCTCTCTTTTTGGGCATCGCATCCCTCCACACCTCCACTTCCGGATCCTCCGAAGTATTCTCTTCTTCCAGGGCATCGCGTCCTTTTCCGTCTTCTCCCTCAGGAACCTCTAGATCTCCCAGGGCACCGCGTCCCTTCTCAGATTATTCCTTCGGAACCCCCGGATTTCTTATCTCTCCTCCCAGGGCATCGCGTCCCTATCCATCCTATTCTTCCAGATCTTCCAGATTTTTCTCTCCTCTTAGGGCATCACGCCCTTTTATACCTTCCTCCTCCGGAACCTCCGGACTCTTCTTTCTACTACACCATCCTTTCCGGGCATCATGCCCATTCTTTCCTATCTCTCTTCTGATTTATCCTCCTACTTCTCCAGGACATCGCGTCCTTCGTTCTCTTCTTCCTCTTCCATCATCTTTGCATATAGATAGCTATTTAAACTGCTTAGTTAGATTTGATTGCTTTGTATTCCCTGTATTTAAATTATGCCAATGGTTGTTAATTACATAAATGCATGCTCTAATTAGTTTATATTTGCATGCCTGCTTGTTTTGTTGCGTGGTAGGGATCCGCGTTACCCCTACTGAGTCTGGCTGTGACTCACCCTTCTTCTTTTCAGGTGAGCCACCCTAGCCTTTGACCAGAGGACCCCGTGCTTTTTCGGACAGTGTTTAGCAGCTAGCTAGTGTCGGTGGAGTCTCTTTTGTACTTTTGACTGGGGTATGTCTCGTGTAGTTGTACATTCAGACTTTTTATAGTTGTGGACTTATTCTTTTGATAATTCTGGACTATTGTATATTGAATACTAGTCTGATATATTTTAATTACTTCTGCATTTTAGTTTAAAATAATTATTCTAATTTATATTACGTGTGGTGTAATTCGAATTCATTATACACTCCCTCGACAAACTCCCCAACCCTTTAGGGGCCTCACCAGCCTCTTGGGTGACTTCCCTAGTTCCTAGTAGCAGTAATCCGATGCTACACTAGGTTATCGGTATCCGGAGCTCTGGGTCGTTACAGTTGGTCTCAGAGCGGTGTTGAGGAATCATGTAAGGAATTAAAATTGCGCAACTATTGTCCAAAATTAGTCCAATTACGCTGTCTACTGCTGGTTTAGGATGTTTCCCATATGATTAATGAATTTTTCCATCTATTATCCGTTTGCTAGTCATTTCAAGATGCCGCCTCAGCTTCGGAGAGTCCTAGTTCCTCAAGAAGCGAGCAGTGTTCCTCAGGATGTTCCTGCTCCGGCACCCATTGTTTCAGCTCAAGAGGATGCACCTGGCAGTCGCAGACGTGTATTGAAGGAATTTTTGCTATTTCATCCGTTGACTTTTGAAGGCCAGACTAATCCGGATGCCGCCAGAGTATGGTTGGATGCGACCGAGCGCATGTTTCATTCCTTGGAATGCGTGGAAGATGAAAAGGTGATGCTCGGCACTTTTCAACTCTAGGGCGCGGCGCAGACATGGTGGAATAAAGAATGTGAAATTTCTTTCCAATCCCGCACACTCCGGTAGATTTCGTGGGCTGAGTTCGTTGCCACCTTTGAACTCACCTTCAGCCTCGCTTATCTCCGAATGGATAAAATGCATCAGTTCTTATAGCTCGTCCATGAAGGAATGTCGGTGCTTGAATATCAAAACAGGTTTTTGAAATTGGGCCGTTATGCGCCCCATGTGCTTGCAAATGAAGCTCTGAAGACAGAGTAGTTTTTTCGTGGCCTCCATGCTGAGTTGAGGCAGCCGCTGATTATTGCCCATGTGACCAACATGAATGAAGTATATCAGGCTGCAGCAGTGTTGAAATTGGATTTGGCGAGATCCCAGGTTCCTTCTCAGGCAGTGTCGGTTCAGCCGACAATTTAACTTCCATCTGGTTATCCGCCTCCAGTTCCAGGTTTTCCTTCTACCACTCCAGCAGCTAGTGGTGTTGCTTCTTCAGGTAAGTCCCAGTTTAGAAGATTCAAGAGTAAAAGAGGTTCAAGAAGCGATTTGACCAACAGGCGTCGTCTGGTGTGACACAGCAGTCAGACCCTTCTTTCCAGCAGCGATAGAGTTCTACAAGAAGCCAATTCAAGGGTTGTGAGCGGTGTGGTGGCAGCCACCCAGGCAAACCATGCTCCTTGCCGGTAGTATGGTTTCGGTGTGACCAGCTAGGTCACGTGGTGAGAGATTGTCCGTTGCGAGTGATTCCAGTGCAGTTCACTCCAGCAGCTCCGTCCCAACCATCTCAATCACAGTTCAGACCTCCGCTTCCACCACCACTGCCATCTCAGCAATTTCCATAGATTCACCCACAGGCTTCAACAGCATCTTCTTTCCAGTCCTCTGCAGCTGCTAGTAGAAAGCTAAAAGGCAAGGTGACACATATTTTATGGGCCGAGGCTGTGGCTTCCAATCTTGTTGAAGGTACGATTACTAGTTACAGGGGTTAACAACCCTCCCCCGGTGAGTGTGCCCTCAATCTTTCATGCTACTTTATGCACTTGGGCAGATTTTTACACAGTATTTTCTACTGGGCTTTGCCCCTTGTGTTGTTTTTGTTTCGCAAGAAAGCATGGAAAGTGAGGCCCTTACCTTCTAGCTGGCTGGAAGGCGATGAGAGGTAATCCACATTGTCCCCGCATTACTTATATTTAGCGCGATCATCTTCCTTTTTCCAAGGTACGCAACGCACACATAGTCTTCTTTCACATTCTTTAGCGTTGTCTTTTCTTAGTGGTGATCACGGTATTCTTCTACATCTTTTATCGCCTTTGCCTTCCTATATGATCATGCTACCATGTTTACATAGTCACATGTTCATGATATTCACTTGATTGGCACATTATGTTATCACTTATGCATGTATGCTTGTTTGTGTGACTTGTGATGCCACGTTCCATATTTCTACACCCACAAGTATGTTCATGCATTGGCTCAAATGTCGAAGGGTTTATTCATTAGCATGGAGCCAAAGTTGGTGTCAAAAGGGGAAAGTTTATTCAATGGCTCAGACAAAAAGGTCGTGGCCAGATAGGGATATATTTGATTAATTTAGACAATATGTTAGATGCCGACACAACTTGTTCATTAGCGTAAACTAGAGGTTAATGCCAAAGCAAAGGAGAAAGTTCTTCATTGGTTTAGACGATCAGTTATGGCCAACGGGAGTATATTCATCGACTCGAGCTAGATGTCTAGTGTCAATACAGTTTGTTCATTGGCATAACAAGGGGGGCTAATGCCAAAGCAAAGGAGAAAGTTCTTCATTGGCTTAGACAGAGGGTCGTGGCCAAAAATTGTATATTCATCAGCTTAAGCAAGATGTCTGGTGCCGATACAGTTTGTTCATTGGCATGGGATTGATGCCAAAGCAAAGGAGAAGTTCATCATTGGCTTAGACGGAAGGTCATGGCCAAAGGAAATATATTCATCGGCTCAGACAGGGTGTCAGATGTCGATACAACTTGTTCATTGGTAAAATCTAGGGGTTGATGCCAAGTAAAGAAGAAAGTTCTTCATTGTCTTAGGTAAAAGGTCATGGCCAAAGGGAGTATATCCATCTACTTAGGCAAGATGTATGGTGCCGATACAGCTTGTTCATTGGCATAGAGTTGATGCCAATACAAAGGATGAGGTTTAGTCATTGGCTCAGACAGAAGGTCATGGCCAAAGGAAGTCTATTCATCTGCTCAGACAAGGTGTCAGACACTAAAGCGACTTGTTCCTTGGCTTGATGCCAAAGCAAAGAAAAAGTTCTTCAATGGCTTAGATGGAAGCTCATGGCGAAAGACAGTATGTTTATCAACTCAGATAAGATGTTAGGCGCCAATATAGGTTGTTCAATCACATGGGGTTTATGCCAAAGTAAAGAAAAAGTTCTTCATTGGCTTAGAGAGAAGGTCATGGCCAAAGGGAGTATGTTCATCAGCTCAAACAAGATGTCAGGCACCGGCACAACTTGTTCATTGCCATGGGATTAATACCAAAGAAAAAGATAGGGTTTGTTCATTAGCTCAGATAGAAGGTCAGGGCCAAAGGCGGTATGTTCGTCAGCTCAGACAGAAGGTCAGGGCCTGTTCATTGACATGGGGTTGATGCCAAAGCAAAGAAAAAGTTCTACATTAGCTTAGACGGAAGGTCATGGCCAAAGGCAGTATGTTCATCGACTCAGACAAGATGTCAAGTGCCGTTACAACTTGTTCATTGGCATGGAGTTGATGCCAAAGTAAAGAAAGAGTTCTTCATTGGCTTAGATAGAAGGTCATGGCCAAAGGTAGTATGTTCATCGGCTCGGATAAGATGTCAGGCACAGATGTAGCTTGTTCATTAGCATAGGGTTGATGCCAAAGCAAAGAAAAAGCTCTTCATTGGCCTAGATGAGAGGTCATGGCCAAAGAGAGTATTCATCAGCTCAGACAAGGAGTCCGGTGCCGATACAACTTGTTCCTTGCTCAAGGGTGTTTTCCCGTATGGGAGATGTAAATGACGCCGTGACCTTCATGACATGGCGGGATATGGTCCCGACCCGAACTACACAATCACCTGAGAAAGTCAGATCGAGCGCACCATGGGCTTCCACGAAGCCTGAATAAATCATCACCAAGATGATTGGCACGCCCACGCACTTAAGAAACCTAACAAAACCAACAAACGAACATCTGAACAGATGTAATGAAAAGTGCGTCCACACCGATGTCTGAGGAACACAAAGCCTATTTCCTTGAAATAGGTAACCCTCCTGAAGCGTGTACTTGCTATAATCCCTCGAAGGTCCAGCCCGGAGAGTGGTAAAAGTCTGACCAAAGTCTGGGCACTCTGCGTAAGCATCTCTCATCTTCTCGAGGCCTACGACCTCGACACTCATGGTGGACAATAAACATGCACGCCGACTCAAGGCATCAACAACCTTATTCTCTATCCCAGCCTTATGTTTGAGTACAAAAGTGAACTCCTGAAGGTAGTCTACCCACTGGCTGTGACGTGCATTGAGCTTCTTCTGGGCATGGAGGAATTTAAGAGCCTTATGATCTGAATATAAGATAAACTCCTGATGTAGTAGATAGTGTCTCCAATGCCTCACAGCTTGGACAACTGCGTAGAACTCCTTATCATAGGTGGACTATCACAGTTTGGCATCACTCAACTTCTCACTAAAGAAAGCAATAGGGTGGCTCTCCTAGCTCAAGACTCCGCCTATACCAACACTAGATGCATCACAAGCGACCTCAAACACCTTCATGAAGTCAAGTAATCAAAGGATAGGTGCCTGGGTCATATGCTCCTTAATGCCCCGAAAGGTAACAGCGGTGGCCTTCGTCCATACAAATGTGCCCTTCTGAATACAATCCGTAATCGGGATAGTGACAGAACTAAATTCGCAAATGAAATGATGATAGAATATCGCGAGGGTATGGAAGCTACAGACATCGTGGAGCGTGCGGGGTTCCGACCACTCAACAATAGCTTGAATCTTCTCCGAATCGGTGGAGACCCCTTTACTAGATCCAATAAAACCCAAGAAGGTAATATGTGAAGTCATGAAAGCACACTTCTTTGGGTTGGCATACAACTGCTCTCGCTTCAAGATCAAATAGACCTGCCTCAAATGATCCATGTGATCTTCCCTAGTGTGGCTATAAATAAGAATGTCATCGAAGTAAACGACTACAAAGACTCCAATAAGAGGTCGAAGGACCTGGGTCATGCGCCACATAAAGGTACTAGGGGCGTTAGTCAAACCAAAAGGCATAACCAACCACTCGTATAGCCCATCTTTGGTTTTGAAGGGAATCTTCCACTCATCTCTAGGCCTGATCCTCACTTGGTGATAGCCACTCTTAATGTCTATCTTGGAGAAAATAGTTACTCCCGACATCATATCAAGCATGTCACCAAGTCGGGGAATGGGAAATCAGTACTTCACGATGATCTTATTGATGGCACGACTATCGACACACATCCTCCACGTGCCATCCTTCTTCAGGGCGAGCAATGCAAGTATAGCACAAGGACTCATTCTCTCCCGAAGTGATCCTCTTTGCAGCAGCTCATCAACCTGATGCTGTAGCTCAGCATGATCAGCGGGACTCATACAGTAGTGGGGAAGGTTGGGCAATGAGGACCCTGCAACCAAGTCAATGGCATGCTGAACGTCCCGCATAGGCGGGAGCCCCTCGGGGAGTTCCTCCGGGAATAAATCAACGAACTCCTGTAGGATCGGGACAACATCAGGTGGGAGTGCCCCCTCAGAGTCTCGCTCCACCTCTCGGACCACGACAGCAAACGCAGGGCGGCCCCTACTAACCTCCCGCTCCATCTCACGAGGGCTAATCATCATCAATCTACTAGTCGGTGGCTGGCCTGCGGTAAGAGAAATAGCAGTGGCCTGGACTAGGGGTGGGGTACTAGTCCATGTGGTAGAGGGGTGCGAGGTGGACGGGCTGGCAGGACCCCTAACCGACACAAAAATCTCTTCTTCCCTGTGGATTCGACTCGTGCTTGCCACAGTACTACGTTCTCTTTTGATCATTTTGTGCGAGTTCAATTTTAAGATTATTAGCGCGTGTGTAGTAACGACATGCATTTCCGCATTATCAGGAAATCCCGAGGGCCAGCCTACGAGGGGCACACATCCCACGACCACCACAAAGTCCATTAAGGACCGTGGATTTGTATCTGTCGGGATTAACCCTATCGTTATTCACCGATTGGGCCTATGGAAAATTCATCACTGACAGATGAGTCCCTGTAGATCGAACGGTGTTGGAGTGAAACATTGGGGAATATTCCCCTTCCCTGGGCATTGGAGCAAGATCAACGACAGTGATCAAGGGTACAAACACTGATTTATAAATGGAGGAGAGAGAGAGCACACGGCCCGGGATGCACCCGGTTAAACAGTGAATTGACATATCCAGACCTCGCTTACTGAGAGCCACAGGATGAGGGATTTAGCGTTCGCAGAGAGGGGTCATTAACCCAGATTCAAGCCACGCCGCTGCCACATAATCTGTATAGGGTGAACCTTGTGCTCTGAAACGGTGACCTCGGTTTCCTCTAAGCAATCGAACAGTGCGAAGAGGGAAACGGGTCATGGACCTCGGGTTGCGATGGCCAGGAGCACATACACAAGTGCGCTTCCAATCACCAAGCCCACAGAACAAGGAGGGAAGGAGAAGCATGAGCGTAACACTAGAAGGGAGGCCCCGGGGAAGAGGCAATTTCTGTAGCACATGGAACGGTAGGGCGCATTCGACGATGGGGAAATCGGGTTCCAAAACCACACGTGCAGGGAAACAGTCGAATGCATATGCTGAGAGAATGAGCAAGTAGGGAAGATGGATATGGCATTGAGCACGACCATATTTCATTCATTCTATGCACAATGAGTAGATACATATACCATACATTCTGGCACTGGCACTGTTGCACGGCGCTGTTCCCATTAGTTATAGGAAAGAAACACAGGGGAGGGGAGAGATGATGAAAAGGAAGATAGACAGCATCGAACACTCGATTCATTAGTGCACTCGTGTATACTATTCATTTCGCAGATAGGGAAAGATGCACAGGTTACATATATCGGCACCGGTGTTGTCACACGGCACCATCACATTGCCTATGGAGAGGCTTACAGAAGAAGAGGAGATCGGAGATGGTGAAAGGGGGGAGGAAGAAAAGGCTCATATCATCGCCCCTCCCCCCTCCCTTTCACTTATATTACAGTGAAGAGGAAAACAAAATGGAGAGGGATCGACGGGAAACCACGATGACCCACCTAAAGACCAACAGAGCAGCAACCCTCTTCTCCGGCAACGGGAGCTTCGAACAGAGCGGAGTGACAGCGACGAAAGATCCTCAAGAGAGGAGCTTTCTCCCCAAGAAACCCTTTGCTCGAACGGAAGAATGTGATTGGTTTTCCCTCTCCCCCCCTTGGCTCTCTCTTGATCTCTCTTCTTCTCAGTCTCTCTATTTTTCTTTTCGTCGGGGAAGGTGACACTGGGGAGCTGCCTCCATGGAGCACTTGTGCGTGCCTGAATTGGTGGTGCCGAGTTAATGGTCGTGCCGTACAAGCTTGTTTGCTTGACGCGAGTTAGATAGTGAGTCTAGGGATGGTTCCAGAAGTCACCGTTGATCATTCTCCTCATCGCGGTCCTTGGAAAACATTGACGGGAAGCTGACAAAGCTCTTAGCACGATGTATGGCCTTAATCGGGACTTCGTGTGTGTTCGACTTGAGCACGCTGATTTTTCACTGACACGACAGTCGGCACTACGATCCACGCTACTGTCTCGGCCCGACTCGTGCTTGAAGCTTCCCGTGTTGGGTGATCGGGGGTCTCTTGCTGATAGACCCTCTGATTCCTTGTTATGAAGGGCCGATGGCGTTCTTCCTCCTTAGGAGAGTCTTTCATTCAGGTGGTGGGCCACCGGGTAGACCATCATCCTTGGTCGGACAATGAGTGTGGTATAGCGGCAGCAGGGTCATTTGATTACAGATTGTCTCGAGTTCTAGGATTACGTCTATGGCTTGGAAGATAATCAGCGGCTTGATTGGTCGGCTATTCACAAGTTGGTTCTTTACCTCCGCAGCAAGCAGCAATAGGTGCCGCCCAGGCAGCCGTCTCTGTCATTATAAGACCAGGGGCACCATTGTGATTCGTTGGTTAGTGTTACACCCGCTCCATCACCTCCCCCATCCTCTCCATCTCCATCTCCACCTACCTCATTACCTTCGCCATCTCCTACCCTGTCTCCATCACCCCTACAAGCCCAGGTTTCTACTCAGGCTAGTGCCATTCCTTCTTCCTCCACTCCCGTTGTTCCCACTGCCACTTCTGCTCCCAACGCCACTCGACGTGTTGTGTCGATACGCTGACGGTGGGTGCTACGCTCCTCCTCTTTATATTCTCCATCACTGATACTACCTCCACTACCCCCATTGCCCGCATCACCACTTTCATCCTCACCATTACTTAACCCATCGCCATCACTTTCACCACCACCTCTCCCAACACCTCCTATCCCATCTCCACCTTCTTCTCCATCTCCTTCGTCACTCCAGCCTGAGCAGGTTACATCTTTGCCAACACTGTCACCCTTGCTTCCTCTACCTACACCTCAGCCTTCGCCCCGCTCTTCACCTTTTACGACTGAACCTATCATTGCCACCTTACCTTTGCTGCCTTTACCAACGCCTCTCCCACTACCTATCAAACCTATTACCTCCATTCCTTCTCCATCTACTTCCACCCCATGGAGCAAGTGTGCGCTACCGTCGGTGTCCCTCGGGCCTGGTCCCCAGGGAGATGATGAGCCAAGACAGGATGATGCTATGCCGGTTCTACAATTCAAGATTCAAGACTTTAGCTGTCAGATGCCGATCTGCATTTTGGTCCCTGGCTATTTCAGGGTTGATGAGCCTCCACTTCCCATTGCTAAGAGGGGTTCCCCTGAATTGGTGCTAGTTTCTTCTCAAGGGAGACCCATGGCAATCTCTTTGCTTATCGAAGGTCTTATCATTGATGCTGTTATCACCTCTCGCACCGTTGCCATTCAGATTGCTGCCAAGCGGGTTTCTCCACCCGAATCATGTTAACTCATACGACCGCCAAGAGAATTATGGATTCTATGTTCAAGGGGTCATTTGCCGTATCTTCCATGTTGTCAAAGGGCATTATGCACGTTCTATGCAATCTCCCTCGACTTATCGATACACTGGCCACATCAATGCCGTGTATTACTCTTCCTCAGTTTCGTCCTGCTCTTCTATCAAGGGAGTTGTGCTTCAAGCCCGATTACCGATTGGGATTGCCGAACCTTACGCTACTTGTGCTAAGGGACAAGACTCTGTGGTTTTATGATGTTCATCCACTAGAGGAGTCATCTGTCCAAGAGTGTCTGCATGTTGTTAGCATCGGGTGTTTAGGGGCAACTGCCCTAGTTAAGCTGCATATTTAAAACCGGGGCAGGCCGTCTGCTAGATGAGCCTGCTATTTGGGAAGATATTACAAATCAAGAAGCCCAAATGTTCGAGTCTACACCAGGCGGATCCGTGTTCAAGAGGTTTCGGCCAAAAAAAGGCAGCAGCGTAAGTATAAGGGCCGCATGTTGTGCACTCACGGGATCACTTCTCATTCTTCTCTTTCTCTTCACTCATCATTTCTTCTTCTCAGCTCCTACCCTTGGGTGGTGTTTCTTCCTTCTCCTAATCCTGTTTCTATGATTTTCTCCTCTTCTGATTCTCTCAGGTCCACGAACCCCCACTCTTCTCCTCCTTATCCGGATGCTCCAGATCCTCCTTATTTCCACGATTCTAGGCCTCAGCCTATGTCATTCTTTCGTCCTAAGTTTGGGACCTCTTTCTGTTCTTCCTTTCATTCAGAACCTCCGGATCCTTCCTTCCATCCCAATTTTGGGACATGTCCTAACTCTCCTTCCCCAAGACTTCCGGGTGTTGTCTTTGATTCTTCTCCGACCCCGTCGGATCTAAATAGTACGCCTATGCCTACTTTTCCTGGGGCAAGACACGCCCGCCGTTACGACTGGCTCCATGATTTGATGGCGGCGATCATGCCCGCCATGAGGGTATTCATGCACCAGTGGCATCTGATCTGCCTGGTCATCATGGCGAAGCGCTTCAATAGCATGAGGTGGAATTGAGAATCATTAGTAGCTTTGATTGAGTTGTGGCATCTAGATACCCACACTTTCATCTTCTCTGAGTTTGAGGCCTCAGTGTTGGTAGAAGAGCTAGATTTGATCTTCTAGTGGAGTGATTTGGAGGTGGGCGAGCTGATCGACCTTCCTCCCTGGGATGAGATCCTAGCAGAGATCATGCGAGATAAGTGTGAAGTTCGCCGGATGACACACCAGCAAGGGATCTTGGTTGATCGCCTAGCAGGTTGGCTCTTGGGCCATATGAAAGACAAGGGGGTGGAGACAGACCGACTGATGCGTGGTGTGACATTGTGCTTGGGCAGGGTGTTGCTCTTCCCTACGTCAGGCAACGTGCTGAGGTGAGAGTACGTGGGGCCACTGACTCTCCTATGGACGGGGCACTCTCTTTCCCAGGCGGTGTTAGCTCACATGTACTGCAGGCTCACTCAGATGAGCCTGGGTGGCAGTGCCATGGGGAGTCTCTATCTTCTGCAAATGTGGATGGAGATCCACTTGAGTTTTAACTTTGATGACAAGGCGACTACTACTTCTCAAATCTTCGAGAAGAGTGCCATCTACCCAGCGAGGGCTCTGTTTGGTCCTGAGGATCAAGTGATATGCAAGACAGTGCTACTAAAGACCAGAGATGATTGGTGTGACTATCTAAACTTCCTGCCTAAGGATGAGTTTGTGTTTGTGCTGGTGATGTATCGACATGAAGAATTCAAGGTGTGTGGATCGCTAGAGCTGGAGTTGTGGCTTGTGGGGGCCGAGGACTTAGTGTTGTAGTAGGCACACCGCTGTCATGGCCAGGTGGAGTTGCCCAAATAGATCCCCTGGGCTGCCTTAAAGGGAGCATTGATCACAAAGTGCCTTCTGGGGATCGACACGGATCGACGGTGACTTCAGAGGATCGGGAAGGTGTGGAGATGCCATGTCACCATGGTGAAAGCCAAAGTGGACATTAAGGTGGACAAAGATGATATGAGGCGTCATGTAGGCTACCTATAGAGTTTCAGGCCAGCTGTGAATGAGTTCTTTATGAGGCGGTGCACCTAACTGATGTTTGTTCAACATTTTTTATGGTTATCTAAGTGAATGAAATAAATGGGCTATTTTTATTTGTTTTGTTTTTTGTTGTTTTTTTCTCTTTTTTTCTTCTATGAATAGTGAATGGTTAATGGTTATGAGAATGAGTGGATAGGAATGAAATGGCATGAAGGGACTTTATGTGAATGCAATTGTATCATTTTTTTTCTTTCGCTGAACAGGGGAGCTGGGCGGCTAAGGTTGTGGCCGCCCTCTGCCTGGAGGGCTCTCAAAGAGGTGGCTGGCCTCTTCATTTGGGTGGCCTTCGTCTTGGATGTTTGTGGGAGCTAGAGTTGGGGAGAGTTGTTCCTTCATCCTGTGATTGAGGTTCGAACCATCTAATTCTCCAGATTTGGGTAATGGGGCGAAGGAGAGCTAGGCTTGACATCGTGCCTGATCCTTCATCCTCAAGTGAGAGTGAGGTGCAAGGGGAGGTGCAAGCTCCAACGGGCCCATCCTCTTCGGCGATAGCTTCTGTAGATGTGGAGGAGAGTGGAGAAGATGGAGGCGAGGGGGGCGTGGCTACCCCCCACGAGGGGCCAGCCGACCATGGTGATGGAGATGGAGATGATGAAGAAGATGGTTCAGATGAGGGCGAGGCCAACCAAGAGAAGGAAGGACGGCGTAGAAGGGTAAGTCCCAAGGCCATGATCTTCCATTCATTAGATTTGGTATGGGTGTAAGCCTGATAGGATGATGGGGCGCTGGAGTATGGGTAGTGGGAGGAAAGCCAGTGGGCAGCCAGGTTAGTGTGACACCCTCTATCTCTCCTCTCCCTCTTCCTCTCCCTCTTGGGTGTAATGCCCTACCCTTCTTGAAGGTTTTTGCTGCCACGACTGCTAGGAGGCGACCTCCCCTACCTCTCCTCAAGCCCGGAGTCCAAGGGTCCAGATTTTGCTACAAGCTTGGAGGAGGAACCTTGCTACCCTGGGTACCCCCTCCCTTGGTGTCTGGCTGCAGATTTGAGCCTGAAAGATCAGGTTGGCACGCCCTTCTCCCCTCCTCCAATCCCATCACCCTCTTCACAACTTTTCTTCCTCGCCCTGTCCTCCAACCTCTCATAAAAACATAGCCTCAAAATTCACTCGGCACAAAAACTTCTCTTCGGACACCTTTTGGTCACGCAGGCTGCCTTTGTGCAGACCAGCATAAAACCTGAACCCTGAAGATCACACTAGTACACCCCTTTCATAACCTCAGATCACGTTCACCTCTTCAGAGTTTTTCTTCCTCCATATGTCCCCTATACCTAGTTAAAATTTCATGCAAAACTCCACCGGTGGCCAAACTTCTCTGCAAAGACCTTTTTGTTGCGCAGACTGGCCCTATGCAGCCCGACGGGACGGAACCAGCCCACAGTAATTTTCCCAACCCTCAAACCTTTTCCAAATGCTATAAAAATTAGTAAACGTCCTCCCCACATCCTAAGCCTTCCACCATAATGATTTCAAGTTAATCAGAGCCCATTTGCCTTGCGCACTATCATCCTACTTTCCTGGTTCCCTATTGGTCTACGTAGGCCTGCAGACCGAGCTCTGCTTTCCTGTGATTCCCAAGCGTAAAACCTCCACTGCACACCACCCTGCGTCTTCTACCCAATCATCCCACGTCTACCAGCTATCCATCAGAGAAAACCCCGCCCCATTTGCCTCCAGGAAGCCTCGGTTCTAGCCCCATCTTCGGTCCCCTATCCTATTGCCAGCACACAGTCCAGATTGTGCAGAGTTGGCTTCAAAATTCGCTTCGTCTTCCACGGTACCCCGTTGCAGCCACCACTCCACCGGCATCCCTGGGACATCCCCCGCAGCGTCCACGCCATGTTTTGTGACCAGAAGACGTGCTTAAGGTGGCATACTAGGCTCATCTTCCTGCTGCTTCCCTACGCACGTGCAAACTGGCCTGCACTTTGCCCTCCGCTCGAGGCTATTCCGGAGGTCCCTGCCAGCACCGTTGACTTCCAGCTTCTTCGCTGAGGCTCATCCTCCATGACAACATACCTCCATGGACATTGGTGCCTTCCTCAGCCTCCGTGATACGCCATCCTTGCCACTGGTCCCTATTCGTATCGATTCGCATCGCGTCATGGATGACGAGCTACACCGACCTGTGGCCCATCACCCCACTTCGCACGACCCCCGAATCGCTATGTAGCCTTTTACCTCCCTGCGAGGGGTGGGCCTTGGTTTGGGTTGTACTTATTTAGCTCTTGTACCGGGTGGTTGTGTGACTTGGCTGGGCATCTTCCCCACGCCCTGAGCATAGAGGTACGCATTCACATCCTTGTTTGGTCTTTGCCTGGCTAGTTTAGTATACACTCTAGCGCCGCTGCTTGTGTGATAGTTAGGATTCTAGCTCGATTACATTTATATCACTGCCACGGTGAGAGAGCGTGACCGTCCCGTGCTCGATCTGAGCACGAATGTGTGAATTGCCTACCCTAGACTCTACCGGTTCCTCAACCTTGCGGATCGAGACGCTTCCCTCTCTTGTGGACGACTGCGAGCTTGAGTTATTTATTTAGGCGTGACCCCTCTCTTGGGAGTCAAAGGTGTTCGAGTCACGCTACTTTATATATCGTGTCACTGCTGATTTAGTTGTCCCGTTAGTTGTGTCTTCATGTAGTATCCTAGTTCGCATAGCATCCCACATCAAATTTGGTATCAGAGCCGTAGGTTTGTCTAGGGTGTATTTATGTCCCTTAGGTCATCCTAGGTGCATTTGAGTCCGCATTCTACCCTCTCTGCATCTCCATTTAGAGTCATGTCTAGTTCCTTAGAGTCAAGCCTCCCTTGTCCCTTAGAGTTTTGTATGCCCACTCAGCGTGGTACCGATTATCGACGCCCAGTCCCGATGGCTGACCTTAGGACCCTCCAGGATATGATTCAAGCTCTCTTGGAGCGGGTGGATCAGACCAATAAGAGTGTGGGAGATCTCACTGCACTCATGGAGGGCCAGATGAAGGCTATGGAGGATCAGGTGGAGGCTTCTGACAGAATGATCCAAGGTCGGGTTGGGCAGCCCAATCTGGGGAGAGTGCAGCAAGATGATCCCCCCGGGTAGGCCCAAGGCCCACTTTGTCCTTCCCCTCGGCCCGCACACCCTAGGGCTGATGATCGGAGGTAGCGTGTTCAGGAATTTGAGGATTTAGGGTCCGACAATGAGTTAGAGGGGTATGGCCGCGCCCGACGTGGCTACAGGCCCAATAGGGATGAGGAGGATGAGCGTGTTCTTAGGTCCGTGCGAGCAGATCCTCCCCCCTTTGATGGGTCCATGGAACCCAAAGTCTATCTTGATTGGGAGGCTACCATGGATCGTTATTTTGAGTGGTTCGAGATGACAGACCACCGGAGAGTCCGATATGCCAAGATGAAGCTGATTGGCCAGGCACAAACCTATTGGACAAATGTGGAGAGCCTGCTGATGCAGCGACATCAGCCCCAGATTGAGACTTGGGATGATATGAAAGCCAAGCTCAAGCAAAAATATCTCCCTGCCTCCTACCGACAACGACTTATTAATCGGTGGTAAAGTCTTAGTCAGGGGGATCAGACAGTGGCGGAGTACATCGCTGATTTCGATGAGCACTTCTTGCGATGTGGGGTCATGGAGGAGAGCGTTATGACCATCTCTCGCTTCCGTCGGGGTCTGCTGTTGCATTATCAATATGAGTTATTTCACCGCCATGTGATGACCCTAGAGGGGGCTTATCAGGTTGCTCGTGAGCTAGAGCAGTTTGAGTCCGAGTTTGCTTCGGTCCAGTGCCCCGGACCCACATATCATCATGGGTCAGATCCTCGTACTACGCCTGGACCTTATCCTCGGGGGCCTGTGGCTCGTCCATAGGAACCTATTCGCCAGGACCTCACTACTCCTCGGCCTCATCCTCCACCCCCGAGGGACTATCCCCCTCGGCCCCAGGCTCCGGCCCTTGCCCCTCGGCCCCAGCAGCCCACTATTCCTGCTCGACCCCAACTTCCACCACCCCCGGCCCATCGTGATGACAAGGGGAAGGGGCCGATGATTGGTGGAGCACCTCAGGGCACTGGGTCCCATCAAGAGTGTTACAGGTGTAGAGGAGTTAGTTATTATATCGTTAGTTGCCCTACCTGATCTTCTTTGGTTATCGGGGACCCGTCGACCGGTGAGCCCGCACCTAGAGTTATACCTGTCAGTTATGAGGCTGATCAGGAGCTCACAGTGGAGTTTTTCGATGAGCTGATGGCGGGCGAGTAGTTAGATGTCCAGGGCACGCAGTGCCGGGATGATATTCAGCTAGGTGTTGTCAGGTGTATCTTGACCCAGCCGTTGGTGAGTGATGATTGGCGTCGCACCACCATTTTTCATACCTTTTGCAGGCTGGGCGGGAAAACCTACAAGGTGATCATAGATAGTGGGAGTTGTATTAACACTATCTCCACGGGTACCGTGACACGCTTAGGGTTGACACCAGTGGACCACCCCTCCCCTTATTGTGTGTCATGGGTAGATTCCACCTCCATTCCGGTTAGGCTACGATGTCTGGTGCCATTGCAGTTCCATGCCTACCAAGAGGGGATCTGGTGTGATGTGTTGCCTATGGAGGTAGGCTGTATTATCCTGGGAAGGCCCTGGTTATTTGATCGGGATGCTACCCTCCATGGCCGGTCAAACACATGCACATTCGACCATAATGGCCAATGGATTACCCTTCACCCGTCCTAGACAAGGAGTCCATCCATCCGAGGTCCCACTGGGCCTAGTACCCTGACTCCTGCTATTACAGGGCCCAGTACCCCATTGCTGGCTCGGGCTACGACCTTACCTCCGGATGTCCCTGCCCCAAGTGTTCCTCCGACTAGGAGGTTGATGCTAGCCAGCTCCCAGGAGTTAGAGCGTGACTTTGTTAGAGGGGACCCTATTTTTGCCATCATAGTCCGAGAGGTGGCTAGAGTGATAGAGAGTGATGTCCCATCTGAGGCTATTAACGTCCTTGGGGAGTTCACTGATGTGTTTCCCGATGAGTTACCTAAGGGTCTTCCACCCATGCGGGATATTCAGTACGCCATCAACCTGATTCCAGGGCCCTCATTGCCCAACTTGCCACATTATAGGATTAGCCCCCCAGATCACGCTGAGCTTTAGCGCCAGGTCGATAAGTTGATGGGTAGAGGTTCGTTGAGAGAGAGTATGAGTCCTTGTGTCATCCCTGCATTGCTTGCCCCTAAGAAGGATGGTACTTGGAGGATGTGTGTGGACAACCGTGCTATTAATAGGATCACGGTGAAGTATAGATTTCCCATTCCCCGTTTAGATGACATGCTTGATATGATGGCGGGAGCCACTATATTTTCCAAGATCGATTTGAAGAGTGGCTATCACCAGGTGAATAAAAGTTATGTTTATTTTTGGCGAAATTCTCGTGTTATCTATTTTGTTATGTTCTGTACCATGAATGAATCACTGCCACGTTCCGCACATGCTTCCCGCTGCTATCGGTTCGGGCGTGATATTGGGTCCCACCAGGACTCATAGTCTTGGAGGGAAACTATTTGGTTTTGTCATTGTTGACGATTTCTCTAGATATGTATGGGTGTTGTTCTTGGCTAAGAAAAGCGAAGCATTCGATGAATTTGTTGATTTTTGTGTGAGAGTTCAGAATGAAAAAGGATATGCTATTCAGAAAATTCAGAGTGACCACAGAAAGGAGTTTGAAAATTCTAATTATGATGAATTTTGCAAGAAGTAGGGGTATGAGCACTAGTTTTTAGCACCCAGGACTCCGCAATAAAATGGAGTGGTCGAAAAGAAGAATAGAATGCTCGTGGAGATGGCGCGGACCATGTTGACGAAAAATGATCTACCACGAAACTTTTGGGCAGAAGCAGTAAACACTGCTTGCTATATCACTATTCGCGCGCATCGGGTGGGGTGCGGGGGTGTGTGTTTGGTGACCGGACTGAGGGATAGGATAAGGCAATAGGGGAGATGCCAAGTTTTGGCATACTTCGGGCACCCCTCACTACGACCATATCCTTCTCTGGGCGGCACCGTGCACTCGCCATTTATGGAAAGTCGAGGGAGGTTCAAGTGGCACGAGAGGTTTCCTGGTTTTGGGGGAAACATGGCTGAGATGCGGACGTGCCAGTCGATTTCTCGACAATCACCTGGGGAACCAGGGGTTGATTGGGGAGCGTCGCCAGGATGCGGCACGTGGGCTCGAGAGGTGGGCGACACGTGGATAGAGGGGAGGTTCCACAAGTGCGAATGCGTAGGTGATTGTAGGCAATCATGTACTAGACGTCTTTCCCCACCGACCGCAAGCAGTTGGTGTTTATTTACATCAGATTGAATCCAAATACGTTCGTTCTGAGCTGAAGAGAAGTCTGTATATATCTGAAGTCATGGGTGGAGAGCAGGGGGCACTTAGCAGCTATGGGTTCGCACTTAACTGAGAGATGTTTGCTGAGGTCATAGAGACAGAGTAGTGGGAGAAGATTGGGGCCCAGAAGTGGATATGGGGTGTCCATTCAAGGGAGGTAATATAATTTAAAAGAGCCACACAGGCTTTACAGGTCGGCCGTAGCGGCCAAGGTATAATTGGCGCAAGCCACGGGACATTTTTGACAAAGAGGTCGGTCCCCGGGTCAGTGAGTGATAAGACGGACATCTGCGTGTTCTACAGAGGCTCTCCTCGAGGCAAGGGCTATGCCCGATCTATCGAGGGAGGACTCGACTGGGTAACTGGAGGGTACACTGACTAGCGACTAGGTGAGGTTCGACCACGGCTCAGGTTGAGTAGTCGGGCACGGCCTCGTGATGGTAGGAGATGCAACGTCCCGACGTGTGCGTATGGTGACCTCACATAGGCATCCCCGGGATGAGGGGGTATTTGCCGTTGTCATAATGCCACACGTGTGGCGGGAATAGACTTGTCTATCATGGTCGAACATCGTGTGAGGGGAGTACAAGTGGCATACCCTTGGTGTGTGAGAGCCGATTCACAAGTTACCCGCACACACAAATCTCCTTGCTCGTTGCACCGGTTGCCTTGTGCTGCTATCTTGGATGAGCTTTCCTTTTAATGCTTGATTTCTCCTTCCACCCCTTGAGCTTCTAAGGGGTTTTTATAGGGGAAGGTGAGGGGTTATGGAAGGGTTTAGGTGGACTAGGTTGAAGGGTTGAGCCTGGTCTGCATAAACCTAAGAAAAATATTTTTTTTGTGTGTTTACGGAATGAGGGAGGGAGGGTTTAGGCAGACCAGCCTAAAGGGGCTAGTCTGGTCCACCTAAACCCCTCCCCCACGGGGGGTTTAGGCGGACCAACCCAAAGGGCTAGTCTGGTCTGCCTAAACCCCTCACAGAAGGGGTTTTTTTATTAAAAAACCTTTTCTTTTATTAAGGAGTCATCGTAGGAACCCAAGCCCCTTGGGTTTCCTAGGTGGCCTTCCTTTCTTTTGTCATAAGTAATATATATAATGTGTATATATGCACTTATGTAGGACTCCACGTGGGAACCTAAGCCTCTTGGGATTCCAAGGTGGCCTTTCCCCTCCAATGTGCTTTCTATTTAAACACATGTAAACCTACGATGAAAAGAATAATAGAATGAGAAATGTAAGGTTTTAACTATGGCTACTTGGTTTCTCCAATTTTTGGAGCTCATGGGTGAGAAACCCCAATCCACGTCCACCCCCGCCATGGAGGAAGATCGGCAGCTCCGGGTGCACCATTCATGAGATGGGAGTGGGCGAGAAGCCCCATCCGAAGCCTCGGTCGACCTCCCTCGACGTCCACCGCCGCTGCCATCCTTCACTGCCACCACCGCCGTCTCCGACATCAACCGCCCCTACTCCTCTCCCTCTTGTTTCCTCTGCCGTGTTTCTCACTCTCCCATGCCCATACATACAACTCCCCCCCTCCGGCTCTCCTCTTCTTACGTCCGCCATGCACGTCCATCGGCCCCCTCTTCCTTCACACCACAGCAGCCAATGCACTGCCGTTCCCAGCCCACACCCACATACACATACACATTTGCCTGCCTGTCTCCCTCCTTCTTTCTCTAACTAACACAAACACTCATGCAGCCCTTCACATCTCTCTCTCTCTATTTGTTTCTCTCACATAACGGACCCCCTCCCCAGCAATCTCTTCATCCCCTCGTGAAGCCTGTGTAACAGAAAAAAAAAAAGAAAAAAAATGAGACCCCACCCTCCCATGGTGCTCTCTATCTCTTCTCCTTTCACCCTCTCCTTTCCTCAGTTCTCTCTCTCTCTTGCCTTCGCACCACCGGGAGCCTTACCTTCTCCCCCCCTTTCCTATGCCTCTCCTTACAAACCCACAGACACATAAAACCAACCCCTTCCCCTGCCCATGCAACCTGCCACGCGTGAGGACCCAAGCCCCCCATGCACGTAGCCACATCCCTCATCTCTTGCCGCGGCCACCACCCACGTCCATAGTGGCTGCTGCTCGCCACCATCGCACTCAGATCGCTCGCCACCACCCAAGCATCTGCCTACCCCTCGCCGGCATGCTACTGTTGTCTCCAAGAATCCTGCCCAGTCAGACCTCGCCAGCGGCGTCCCTCCTCGTCCCCGGCGTTGCCACCGCGGGGCCCCTTCCGATCACCACCTGTAGCACCACCGTGAGGCCCCCTGCCGGTCGCCATGCAGAGCAAGCAGTCCACCACGCCGTCGCTGCTGGTTCTGCCCAGTAGACCCTCGCCAGCAACATCGCTCCCCCTAAACACTATTTAAGGACACCGGCACAATTCAAACACTAGCCACTCCGAGCAACCTGCCGTCGCCGCCCATCGCTTACAGCACGTCGGTGCCCACGCCTGTGCCCTCCCACACCAGTAGTTTTGGATTCTCAACAGTAGTGCGACCATCCATTGGCGTGCTCGGTTTCCTCGTGATGCTGGCAAGGAGCCATCTCCATCTCTCTCTCTGTAATGGTAATCACTCCCCTGCTAGTCTCTCTCTTTCTCTCTCTACAGTCGCTCTTCTCTCTCTCTCTCTCTCTCTCATTCTGTTTAGCACTGCAGTAAATCAAAGAAAGAGAGAGAGAGAGTCCCTCTCATCCTCTCTGCTCTCTCTCTCTCTCTTTCTCTCTCTCTCTCATTTTCTGTTCACCATCATAGCAGAGCCACAAAGCATGAAGCAAAAAAAAAAAGAGGAGCAGCTACGAGAGGTGCCTGGGCTTGCCATGTGAGTTGCATGTGCATGAAAAAAAAGAAAATGATGTGACATGACCTTGGACTTAGGCAAACAAGCACAATTCGCAACTCGAACGGGCTGATATCGGCGGCCAACTAACCCGACACTCAACCAAAAACCTGGGGTGACTCGGCGATGCCGAGTGGAGGATGTGAGGGCTGGTCCCTTGCTGGTAGAGGGCCAGCAAGGCCGGCTCAGGTCCACCAAAGTACAAGCTTTGTTTGGGTTAAGTAGAGATCTTAGAGATAAATACATTACCATGAGATTGAAGATTACCTAAATTACACTAATTGTGAATAGAAACAGGCTTTCAGTAAAAGATACTACGGTCAACAACAAAGTTTGAGTGCATTAATAATGCAAAGTATCTTGAAAATGCCTCTTAATTGCATCAATACTCTACTCAATAAGCCTCATGTCAGTGAGAAACAGAGAAACCACTATCAACACCAGATACTCAAAAGAATAATATTTATGGATCCATAATCCATTGGGATAAGGGAATTAGTACAACAACAGCAAAAGCAACTTGGGACAACCAAATGTTTCTAGTTACACTGGCGTGTCAACCACTTGACTAATAGTTGCTCCCTTCAGGAGACTTTTAGACAGATCAACAGATAACAAACTCAGAATTGCAAGATGTCTTCACTGAACCCATCTGCTGCAGTAGGTTAGAGTACCTATGGACACAGAAAGTTCTATTAATAGAGTGATAATGGCCCCAATGAGATGCAGCTCAAAATAAGCTTCTTGAAAGGAAATGCCTAAAGGAAAAAAGCCATACCATTTTGCTTTTTGAGGGACAAAATAGTTCTGCTGCACCTCTTCTTAAGATTGAACATCTTCAATTGTATGTTCCCCACCTGCGATTAAGTACCACATCTTCAACTGATCAGAGAGGAACCTCAACATACAAGAGTTTCTCCTCAAAGCATGGACATATTCCAAGATGTTCATTCCCCGTCTAAGTCAATTTTGCCTATTGCACCTTCCCCTTTTTCCATTTTTTCCCTGAATTTCAGAAATCAATGAGGCTGAGAGACTGATCCAATCAATCAAGTGAAAGCAAAATCTTTTGAATGTGCCTCACGCTCAGAGACTCTTTAGAAATAAGACTGATTTTCAACAGGGAGTGACAACCAGGTCTACAAATGCCACAGTGAGTTTTGGCTGTAAATGCAAAACTTAGTGGTAACTATTCTATAGTCTATCTACAGAAGTATAGATGAACAGTAACAAATTGACACTTCCCCAGCTTCTGGCATCCAAAAGAACTAGACATGAAATTGTTCGCGTTTGCCTTGAATTCCAATCATTGGAATTCATTGGAATCCATGACAGGGCAAATGTGTTTCCAAATGAGCCACAAGTGCTCCGGCTTGCGTGCTCAGGCGGATTGTGGGAAGAGAGAGAAGCAGACACAACAGTCGCCATGTCTCAAAATCCCCGGAAGCTCAGTGAGGGCAGCTTCCGCGAGCCGCCGGAGAATTCTGGGCCGCAAAAGCACGTGTTTGCCCTTCTACTTCCATCTCTCCACCGCCTTCTTCCTCGGCCCCGCCGGCAGCAGCCAGAGGAGCAGCAGCAGCGCTGCAACACCTCCTTCTTTGTCATGCTTGACCAGCATCCGGCACCTTGGCACAGCAGCCGCAGCAGCACCTTCTTATTTGCCACAGCTGCAATCGGAGCAGCCCTCGCCATCCCCCCTCCCCCAGCAGACGCCATCGCCACCCCTCAGCAGCATCTGCTGCGACCATCATCTTTCTCCAGCGGGGTTACTAGCACGATTTCAAACTGAACAGTGAAAAAACTCGTGAATAGTGTTTTGGCAAAATTCCCTAACACTGTTTGGCCAAAAGAAAAACGGTAAAAAAGGGTAGAATGGTAATTTATGCCTTCGTCACCCCCACACATCCAAAATGATCGCAACGTGCACCAAAAGGAATTACGATTTTTAAATCTCTGATAGATTAGACATCGTACGAAGAAAGGATTATGAAAAAATCGCTAAGGCCCAATGCATTTCAAAACGCAGCCTAAGAATTGGATCATGATCAAGCCAAGATTGCCACTGTAAAATATGTTCAGTGATTATGCAAGATTCTAAGAAACTAGAATTGCACAAGGAGCTTGACCACAAGAGAAAGCAGTGGAGAAACAAAACTCAAATAGTTGATCATTGTTGTGGTTTAGTCTCATATCACTCTTTGTTCCCCCGCAGCAGGAAGAGAGCCAAGAAGGACTTCGACTCTAACTTTGCGAAGTCAAGTGTTTCCATAAACAAACTTCTTAATGGTGGCAGTCACATACGGTCCTCTTGTGGTCGCCATCCATGCTAGATTTTGTTATCTGGCATCACCGATCGTCTTTGGGAACTTTCCGCTAGTTGTGGGTTCCCCCTTCTTCCTAGGAGTCGTCCCCGCCACACAAGAAGATTGGTCGCTACAGACGAAACTGTTGCAGCTGGGGGCATCAAGTCCCACCCTCCACAAGGTCAAATTTTCTTGATCAACATAATTTCGTACAATCCTACCCCTGCTAAATGGGGGCGGCGTCTAGCCTGCCAAAACAGGAAGCCTGCGGTGGCAATTTCTCTCTCCGGCAAGACAATCCTTGTCGACAGTTTGCACATTCGGCTCGATGACGGCGAGCCTATACTTCTGCGAGACAACCACGTCCTGATCATCCCGCCTTCCAATCGTTTCGTGCTCCTCCACAAGGTGCGCGAAGATAAGCCGGCCTTCAAGAAGAAGTCTAAGACCCGGAATGGGGGCAACATAGGCAAAGAACGTCCCCAGTAGATGAAGCAAATATGGGTCACTAAGCAAGAGGCCCGCGCCATCAAGCAAGCCAGGGCGGCTAAGCCTGACCAAGCTCTTGACTGGCAACAAGATCCTTCTCCATCGTCCTAGGATGTCGAGCCCTTGTGCCCCCGAGGACAAAAGAGAAAGGGGGTGTATCGTATGCCGAATTTTACCAAGTCTCAGAGCCAGTCCGAGCAGAACAAATTACCTGTGCTGAGGCCTCGACAGCACGCATCTTAGTCTTTGATAGGCTTGGGGGCACCGGCCCGTTCAAGGGTCCAACCACCAAGGAAGAAAAGGGTGGTTCAAATGTCTGAAGCCGGGGATAGCATGAAGGTTTATACCTGCTATGTCTTTTGTCGGGAGCCGATGGCGGCTATTGGCATTCCAACCGACCCAAATGACCCCATTGAAAATCCTGCGATGCATGCGGTGTACCTTAACATCAGGAACGCCACCTAACGAAGCCTTTAAGCCCAATTTAGTGGCCAGACAGGGACTTCTAGTCAGGGTCAGTATCAAGGTCAAGCTCAGGAGCAAGTTCAGAATCAAGAGGAGAATTTGCCTCAAGAAGATATTGATCCTGATAAAGTCATCAGCATCCATGGAGAAGGGGGAGCTTAGCCCATGGATGGATATGCTAACCTGATCTTCGAGCCGCCTACGAGAGCCGCATTTCAGGTAATGTCTGACGATGCTAAGTTTGAAACCATGCAACGTTGGCACATAGAGATGACTAATCTCATGCTCGAGTTGAAGTAGTAGATGAGCGCAAATGTTCAAAGGCCTCCAACACCGAGGTATAACCAAAATACCCGACGAGATCCGCCATGGTCAACCAATGTAGCTATTGAAGTAGAGACTGAGCCACTTCGTGCTCCGCCTAATGTCCAATTTTCTCGGACACCAACAGTTGAATATGTCATCACCCAATGACACATGATAGAGAAAATAATTGAGGACAAGTTCACCCAGCCTGGCGAGGGTATCGCTACTGTCGATTTATACAGGGTGCCATACCCAGTGCACCACCAATTTAAGAAGTTTTCGTCGGACTGTTTTAAGACACCAAAGCTATAGAAGATCAATGGGCAATGGTCCCCACATGAACACTTGCCCTAATACATAACGGCCATGGGTGATCTGGTGCTTGAGGAGTCGTATCTCCTCCGCTATTTCGTAACCTCCCTCACCGGTAGTGCTTTTCAATTGTACTCAAGGCTAAAGCCCAACTCCGTGGTCGACTGGGTCGATCTCCAGAAGAAGTTTATTGATCTCTTCTAGGTAGCCGAGAGGAAATTCTCCCTCACAGAGCTTTGCTCACTTAAACAAAAAAGAGGAGAGACTGCACACGATTTCATCAAACGTTGGAAGGACTTCAACATAAGATGTGACAACTCTCTTTCCTAGGAGATTGAGTAGCGTAAACTCGACACCTAAGACTCCCAAGAGAGGAATCACGCCTAAATAAGTAGCTCAAGCTCGCAATCGTCCCCAAGAGAGGGAAGCACGTCGATCTGCACGGTTGATGAACCGGCATAAGTCTAGGGTAGGCAACTCCACAGTCGTGACTTGGGCAAGTCACGGGATGGTCACACTCTCTCACCATGGCAGAGATATAGATATAAAGAGCTAGAATCCTACAACACACAAGCAGCGGCGCTATAGAGTATACTAAACTAGCAAGAGAGACCAAGCAAGGATGTGAATGCGTACCTCCACACTCGGGGTGTAGGGAAGACACCCGACCAAATCACACAACCACCTGGTACAAGAGCTAAATGAAGTACAACCCAAAAAAAGCCCACTCCTCGTAGGGAAGTAAAAGGCTACACAGTGAATCCGGGGGTCGTGCGAAGTGGGGTGATGGGCGCGAGTGGACGTCGAGCGGCGGCTCCCACGTGAGCGAACTGGTACGAGCTGGAGTCGCAACTAGGATGATGCATCACGGAAGTAAATGAAGATGTCCACATCCCTGGCAGCGCACTGTCATGGATGGCGAGTCTCCTGGATGAAGAGGGAAGTCGACAGCGCCGACAGGAACCTCCAGAGTAGCCACAGGTGGTGGGCAGACTGCTGGCCTGTCTGCGTGTGCGTAGGGAAGCAACAGGAAGATGGGCCTGGCACGGGACCTTCTACTCGTCCGCTGGTCACGAAACCTGGTGTAACGCCACTGGGGATGTCCCTAGGATGCCGGTGGAGGGGTGGCGGCAACGGGGTACTGTGGGAGTCATGGCGAATTTTGAAACTGACCCTGCGCAATCTGGTCTGTCCTCGGGCAGCTGGACAGTGGGTCGAAGATTGGGTTGGAACTAGGGCTTCTGGATGGCAAATGGGGTGGGGTTTTCTCTGGTGGACAGGTGAAGGACATGGGGTGGTTGGGTAGCAATGGCGTGACGGCATGCAATGGGGATTTTGGGCGTGAGAGGTGTCAACAACTGGGGTTTGGTTCTGCAGTCTAGTGTAGTCAGAACTGAGGGTAGGAAGTATGGGCAAGACAAGTAGGGAAGAAAGGCTCCCCAAGTGGCGAGGAAATTCTGGGTGATGGGTTTGGACGTGGTTAGACAATGCTCAGGATTTCAGGCCACTGGGAGTAGATTTGTGGGTCATCTCTTTGGGAAGTGCTTGCACGCTGTCACGCTAGGGCTGCACAGGGACAGTCCACACAATGAAAATGGCTCCAAAGAGAACTTTTCGCCCTGAGCGAGTTTTGAGGTGAGGTTTTCAGTTACGATTCGGGGACATGTAGGGGAAGAAAAGTTATTGAAGAGATCAAGGTGGTCAGGGGTCGGGAAGATGGCGTCCTAACTTGATCTTTAGGGCTCTGGTTTCCTGTGAGTCTGCACAGAGGCAGCCAGTGCATGGAAAAGGCCTACAAAGGCAACTTTGGCTCCTGGAAGACTTTGGGTGTGGGATTTTTCGAGGGTCTTGGGGACAGGGAGAGGAATAAAATTCGTGAAGGTGATGAGCGGATATGTGGACGGGAATGATGGGTTCCAATCTGATCTTTCCTTGTCCAGTTCTGCAGACAGACATCCAGGGAAGGGTGCGCAGGGTAGCAATGTTCCTCCTCCAAGCTTGCAGTAGCTCCAGGAAACCTGAACTCTAGGCTTGGGAAGAAGGTGGGGAGGTTGCCTCCCTGCTGTTGGAGCAGCCAAGAACACCAGCAATAAGTCTAAGGAGTCGCACCCTAGAGAGGAAGAGGAAGAGAGAAAGAGATGGGGGAATGGGGAGTCACACCCTCCAAGAACAAGGGGAGAGGGCAGCGGCCTTCACCAAGTTCTTTTTCTCAAGCAATTTCTTCATTCATTAATTCCTTTCCAATAATAATACAAGAGTATATAAGGGGGAGGGGGGAAACCTAATTACTTTCCTAAAAGAAATACAAAGAGAATCCAATTTAATTTGGCTTTCCTACTTAATAGAGATGATGGCACTTGCTGACGATCCATCCGGGCTTCAAAATGTGGAGGGGGGGTAAGTGATGTCCCCATCACATTAGCACCAACTCTCCTCAGAATTTTAAATGGACAATCACTGCATGCTTGTAACTTCTTAACAGCTCCAGTTGGAAGTCGTTCAAGATGCGATTCAGCCAATGTGAATCAGCCAAGCGCTTATAGGCCTCATTACTCAAGTTGATCTGCTTGTTGATGGACTCACAAAGACCTCTAACATGATGTGCAAATTCCTCAGCAGACTCGAAAACTCTGGACTCAAGGAGAAGGGGAATAAGATCGACGAGTTTTCTAGGTTGGAAACCATGCACAATTTCAAAAGGGCTCATACCTGTGGACCTATTGATAGAACTATTATATGCAAACTCTACTCAGGGTAGGAGGAGGTCCTAGTTTGCAGAATGTTTACCGACAAGACACCTCAAAAGGTTCTCTAGACTTCTATTGACCACTTCAGTCTGCCCATCAGTTTGTGGATGATAGACAGTGGAGAACTTGAGTTTTATACCTAATAGATGCCAAAGGAGTTTTCAGAAATAACTTGTAAAGTGAACATCCTTATCAGACACGATGGTTTTTGGGAGACCATATAGACGAACGACCTCATCAAAGAATAGGTTTGCCACTTTTGTGGCATCAGAGGTTTTGGAATAGGGAATAAAATGAGCCATATTGGAAAATCGATCAACCACCACTAGAATGGAGTCATGCCTGCAATGTATCCAAGGCAGTCTTAGAATGAAATCCATGCTCACATCAATCTAGGGTCGGTCAGGGATAGGCAATGGGGTGTAAAGGCCACTGTTGTGCTTAATTTGTATAGCCATAGCACAAGTCCTACATTGAGCTACAATATTGGCCACATCTCTCTTCAGGCTAGGCCAATAGAAATGATCCTCAACAAATTGGATTTTCTTATTTAGCCCAAAATGTCCTGCTAATCCTCCTACATGCATTTGCCAAATCAGAAAGTCTCAAACAGAAGTTTGGGGGACAATTTCTTCTCACAGAATAAGAAGCCATCCTAAAGGAGAAACTCAGAAAACTTAGTTGATGGTCCTTAGATCATAGTGGTGTAAATGGTTCCAAAATCAATACACTCCTCGTATTATCAAATCATGTAACCTCTATCTTGACAGTGGAAAGCAATGATGCCCTTCTACTCAAGGCATCAGCCACACGATTCTCAACTCCAGATTTATGCTTCAACACAAAAGTAAATGACTGGAGGAACTCCACCTAGTCACCATGTCTAGGGTTCAGCTTGCTTTGCAAGCTAAGGAATCGAAGGGCCTCATGGTCAGAGTACAAGATAAACTCTTGAGGCAACAAATAGTGCCTCTAATACCTAAGTGACTAGACCATGACATAGAACTCATTGTCATAAGTAGAGTATTTTAATCTCCCATCTGACAACTCCTCACTAAGATAAGCCACAGGGTGACCTTCTTGACTAAGCACTCCTCCAATCCCTACACCGGATCCATCACAAGACACCTTAAAGACTTTAGAAAAGTCTGGTAGATAGAGAACAAGGGTAGTGGTCATCCTTTATTTGATCTCATTGAAGGCATTGGAAGCTACCTTGGTCCACTCAAATGATCCTTTATAGATACAATTTGTAATAGGTGCCATAATGGTACCGAAGCCTCAAATGAAGCGTTTGTAGAAAGAGGCAAGTCCATGAAAATTGTGGACATCATGGACATTGTGGGACTCTGGCCAGTCTACAAGGACTTAGACTTTGGATGGATCAGCAGACACTCCTTTGCTAGAGACTACAAAGCCTAAGAAAGTGACTTGGTTGGTCATGAACTTACACTTCTTCAAATTTGCATAGAGGGTTTCTTTTCGAAGGGTTTCACAAACTAGCCTCAAGTGTTGCACATGGTCCTCCTAAGTGTGACTATAAATGAGAATGTTGTTAAAATAGACAATGGCATATTTACCAATGAAGGGACAGAGGACTTGGGTCATCTAGCTTTCTTGCTTTCTTTTGGTTGCTCCACACCCACGGTGTGCGTTTATTTTTATTCCTTTGCTCCACGCCCACGGTGTGTGTTTAGTTTCTCCTTTGCTTTAGTTTGCTCTATTAAGATGACATGCCCACATGCTCTATATTGGATGGTATTGATTGCTTGAGTTAGCGCATTACACAACATCATATTTATCTCACATCTCACTTCATCATCCACCCATCACAAGAATATCTACAACCTTGATTTTTTGGCGATCACGTTGGGACATCTAATGCCAATCGTGTTGATTGTTTGTTTGACCTACTTATCTTTGCTGTTTCCAGTGGCCCTTGTGTTTTCCTCGATTTTTTCATTTTATTCCCTATTGTTTTCTGCTCTCTGGTTCCCTAGCGGTCATCTCCCGCCCATTTACGGCTTAAAAGCAGTCTAGCGATAGACCATCTTATCTGCTTAGCGGTCCTTAGACGATCGTTTCTCCAGTTATAGGTACGCATCCCGAGGATTACTATTGGTTTTACCTTTTTTGCTGATTTTTGTTATTCCTGAGTGCTATCTGGTCTCCTCCTTTATTGTGGCATATACTTACATCATTATTTACATATTGTTTGTTAGTTTTTTGCTAGAATTTGCATGCACCCCGGTGCACATAGGATCATTCATTTTTTTCATATCTTAGTTGCATTCCTACCTTGGTGTGTGATCCTCTCGTCTCCATATTGTTTGGGGTCGACTAGGTGACCACATCAGGGACCTCCATAAGTCCCCGTGAGCCATAGATTCTCACACGGACGTCGGGCCGGTTGAACCTTTGCCACCCCGTGTCTAGGTTGCATAAATGAAGGAGAGTTTACACCTAGAGTTAACCAAGTCCTCGATATCCTTTTCCCCTTAAGAACCTATTGCTGGAGAGAATATTTTATTAAAATCACTAAGGTTCTAAAGGAGAAATAATTAAAATTTTGTGCATCATTATAACTTGGTTGACTTTGGTTGCCTCTCATCTCTTCCATATTTGCATAACCCCCTTTATTGAGGTCATCTTGTTTAGTTACTTATTGGTAGTTGTTTGTGTTATTTTCATCATTTATTTAGGTGTCACGTTACATGTGGAGTTGCTTTAAATCTTTAGGTTCATCTCCTAGGGGAAATTCCTCTTTCACCTCTTATCTCAATCCTCTATTCGATTCCACCATGTCTTCTTATGATCTTCCCCGTTCCCATGAGAAAACTCTCCCTCAGGGACTCCTAGAGGACCCGCCCACTTCCCACTCCAGTCTGGAGAAGGGTCCGTCCCTCCTCCATCCTCTGTTCCAATGGAGGGCGATCAGCCCTCCCTTTCAACTCCATCTGCTAGCAATCCCACCAGTCACATTCTTCAAATGATGGCCTAGTTGGATCCGGCCCAACTGCAAGCCCTTTATCAGACCTTGCAGGGGTCAGGTGTCCCATCTTCCACGATCTCACAGGGTCTGTCTACTGCTTCTATCTCTCAGTCTAGGGTTGATGAGTTCGGGGTTCCACCCATTCCTATTGATCTTACCCCGGTCCAGTCCAAAATCCTCTGATTTTCCAGTCTTGAGGCGGGCCAGTCCTCTGGTTCGGCCCCTTAAATTCTTGACAAAGGGAAGACCACTCTTCCCGCATCTACCCAGGCTGATCCTTACAGGTCCACTCCATCGGTGCCACAAGTCCTTGTTCGCTCGGCCGATTTTGCTCGCCCTCAGCAAGGGGCGGCCCATGTCCATTCCAACTTGGGTCATCCTTCGGCTAAATACCCTTCTTATGGGCCTCCCACTCCTTCCGTCTACCTATGCGCTCCTCACCTTGAGTTCACTCCATCCACTCTGTCTCGGGAGCAAGAACTCCTTGATAAATGGGCCACCATGTAGCAACAACTCGACTTCCTTCAAAAGTAGGTTAGCCTACAATCTTTGGCGGATGTTCTAGTTCCTAGTTTCCATAACATTCGATTCCCTCCTCAATCCGAGCTCCCCACATACCGCAAGTACGGCGGGAACAGCAATCCTTATGTTCATGTGAGGGATTTCATGTATGACTCAACACAGTTCCAATATGGTGATCGCCTCATGACGTATTTATTTCATCGATCACTAGATGGAGTTGCACTGGAGTGGCTCTATGCTTTGCCACTAGAAGATGCTGAGAGTTTTAAGGTTGTTAAAGAGAAATTTATCCAGAGATTTCAGGACCAGGTCGGCCGAGAATATTCATTTACAGATTTGGTTGCCGAGAAAATGAAACCTGATGAGGATTTCGCTACATATGCTGATAGATGGAGGCAGATGGCTGCCCGTGTGCCCAGTCATGTCCCGGAGGAGGAAAAGGTCAAGTTGCTTATCTCCAATGCTACACCCACCTTCTGCAACATATTGGCCATGAATGATATTGCCAACATGCACCAGTTATACAACCGGATGAGATTCATTAAAACTCAATTCAAGGACTCCACCATACATTCTCTCTTTGAGGCCCAAAAGTCTAAATACAATAGAAAACCCCAGGGGCCCGTCACTGAAGGAGTCCAGACCAACGAGCAAGTGCAAGTCGTTGCTTTCTCATTTCCCAACCAGTCCGCTCCATTATGCTTTCCGTAAACCCCATGCAACCCTCAACCCCCTATTCCACCAAATACCTAACCCGTCTTTCCCGCTCCACAAAATACCCAACCTATCTTCCCCGCTCCACAAAACACTCAACCTGCCTTCCCCGCTCTACAAACCACCTTTCCCGCTCCTCAACAACCCCAACAATCCCCCCAATACCACAATGTTCCTCCACCCAATGGCTATGCAACTAAATGCCCGGCTCCAAAGAGGGCGCAATATCCTCCTCTGCCCGAGTCTCTCCCGGACATTTTCTCAGCTCTTATGTCCGTTGGTGTAATTCAACTTCCTCTGAAACGGCCTAACAAGAACCTGACCGTTGATCAGTCCAAGTATTGTAAGTTTCATAGGCAACTCGGGCATACTATTGAAGGTTGTTTTCAGTTCAGAGATCTAGTATATGACCTGTATGAAGGGCAGCGTATTGACTGGGCCGAGATGCATAAGACCATTATGGAAATTAAAGAGAAAAGAAGGCAAGAGTCGAGGAAGCAAGTGTAGCAGCAAGCACCGTAGCTGCAGCCATAGCCACAGCCACAGCCACAGCCACAGTAGCAGCAGCCTGTCCAAGATTTGGGGATCCACCAAAACCCCATGCCGAATCATCCGCCTGCTCCGCAACCTCAGTCACCTGCACCGGCTCAGGTTAACCTTGTCCAACGCCCGACTCTTGACGTCGGGTGGTCTTATGATGATGAAACCTTAGTTCAGTAGCTCATGGCCCTCCACCACACCTACCGCAATCCTTCTCCACTACTACGCCCGTCATTCCCCCACCAAACTATCAAACTCACACGCCCTCCGTATTTGCTAAACCTCTCATCCTACCGTCAGCTTACCCCGCTATTATGCCTACCCTTATTCCCCCATAAATACTCGCATCACCTATCACTGCCTCACCATCACCTAACCCTTTGCTAGTTAACCTCTCTCCACGGCCCACCATTACCCCCATTACCCCCACTGTCTCCACTACGCCTACTCCCACGTCACTTATCCACCCCCATTGGGCCCATTAAGCCACCTATTGTAGGCCCATCTGATGCTGTGTTAGCCCAGAATCTTACCCTACGGAGCGGGCATTTGTTTCACCAGAACTATACTACCACTGGTGCACCTGCACCCAATCCCCAGTCCTTACAATAGGCTGTTGATCAGGAAGAGGCAGATCCACTACTAGGTATACAATATGATTTGTTACACCATCTAGACCGGGTGCCCGCCAAAATTTCAGTGCTGGAATTAATCAAAAGGTCCACGCTCCATCAAGGTGCACTCCAGAATTTTTTGCAGAAAGTTATAGTCAGTGAAGATATGGCTGTAGATAATCTACCAATCGCCTTGGCTACAATCTCCAAGGGATCGGCCATTACTTTTTCAGAAGTCGAGCTAGCACCCCCGAGGCACGTCAAATGCTGCTATGCATTTCTATCACTCTCAATAAAGTAAGCATAGATGCGGCACTAGTAGACACCGGGGCTTCTATTAATGTTTGTCCTCTCAGCACTTTAAGGGCCTGCAACATATCAAAAGATTCATTGAGGCCAACCCCAACAACTATTACAGCGTATGATAATTCAAGAAGGGCGTGTCACGGGGTAGTCACCATTCAAGCTGAACTTGGGCCACTTACAATGCCCATTGAATTTTATGTGCTCGACATTGACCCCATGTTCAAGGCCATTCTGGGTCGACCGTGGATTGGCAATCTCAGCGTCGTATCCTCCATTGCTCACTAGTGTCTCAAATTCTCTTTTCAAGGGAGGGTGGTCAAGGTTAAGAGTATCTCTATAGTTCAATCTATCAAAGCTGTTTCAGAGAAGATTTTACTAACACTATGGCCCAATAATCGGCCCGTTATTTCAGTGCTAGATCTGGATTTCCATGGGCCTATGCGCCACGTAAGCCCGTCACCGCACCAGTAAACATTAAAGAGAAGCCCAAGATTAGAGATTCAAAAGACTGGAACACGATATTAAAATTGGGCTTTCGTCTTTGTTAATGAATAAACCCTTGCTTCGACATTCAACCAATGTCGATGAACAAACCGTCGCCGACTATTCTCACCATCAGCAAGACCGGTCGGCACTCTTTAACTTGGACCTTTTGTCCTTATTTTGCTTCGACATTTAGACCATGTCGACGAATAAACCCTGCTCCCAGTTTTCGTCACCATCGGCGAAGTCAACTCTCGGCCCGGACCTTTCGTTCGCCCCAACCAATAAACCTACCCTTGTCCCTCCTTATCGTTCGCTAAAGATAATGAGTTTATCTCTCACTCGGGTTCTCCACCCCTGTTGAGGAATCAACATACTTCAGGTCTCCTAGCAACTTCGTCACCATCGGCGAAGCCTGTTAACAGGCCTTCCAACTCCACTCTTTGGCCCTAGGTGGCCACTATACCCTCATCCTTGAACATTCAACCTGCACTAGCCAAGGTTTTGCCCTCGAAATAGTTACGCCGTGATGGAGCGAACCCCTCACCCCTTCGCTGAAGGCGTGAGCACTCTCCTGCCCTTATGACTTATCTATCCAGGCTAAGCTAATTGGCTAACAAAAAGAGGAGAAAAAAGGAAGAGGAAATGAAGTCACAATTTAGCGGCGAATAAAGATATTTCATTACTGTAAGATAGCCGAATACATGATTGCTTGGGGCATCCCCTTCGATACATAAAACTAGGCCAAAAAAAAGGGAAGAGGAGTCAACAAAGGAGGCTACTGCAGTGGACATCAGAAGATGTCCTCCAACTCCCTGATGCCTAAGGACGGGTGATGGACTAGCTCCCGCAGTCGAGAGTCACTGGCTTCCAGTTGTGACAATTTCTCCTCGAGAGAAGCAGCTTGTCCTTTGGCCAGCTCAGCTTCCTCTACATTCCGAACTTCCTAAAGCTCAACCTCCTGAAGCTCGACTTCGGCCCTAGAAAGTTAAGCACACAGTTCGGCTATCCTTGTTGTTATAGATGTCTGGCGTTGTGAAGACATGCTGGCTACACTTCTCATTTGCTTCACAATCCCTCTCAGAGAGGCAAGAGCGGTTCAGCTTTCAGCTCACTCCAGTTTCATGACCGTCAATTGATCAACTACTTGACCCAGAAATTCTCGCCTGTTGATATGTTTCAGCAGTAATATCACCCGTGGCGTCCAATCGTCCATGGGGCAGCCAAGAGCCATCAGTGAGCGGGAAAGGTGCTCCAGCAAGTCCCTCAATTATACATAAGTCAAATCTCGACTGGACGCTATAGTCTGCTAAAGAGTTCCCAAAAACTACCACACTATGTCGCTAGATGATTGTAGACCAAGTGGCGACATCTTGGGAAGCTCAAAATCCACCCTACTGTCCACAGCGGCCCAGATATAATCACTCACCTTAGAAGACGATGATGGCATAATCTGCAGAACACTTGCACTAGAGTCAACCCCAGCTGTTTATATAGCAGGCGGGGTCTCGACAATAGCAACCTCCTTGCCAGCCTCTCGGGGTGGAGCTGCGCCAGGGACCTCAATGGACGAGGACACTTTCTCCTTGCACTCAGCCCCACTGATCTCCATAGAAGCAGTATCACTAACAATGGGCAAGGCCCTAGAAGCCTCAGCTTCTCCTTCGACAATTTCCCCTGCCTCTATCTTGGGAGGACTACCCTTCTCCGGGGACAGCTCCTTGTCGACATCAAGTGGCTGAGATTCTGCGACGTTTGTGGATTCGCCAGCCCCCAAAATTGCTCCAGCTACCTCCATGCTTGCTGCCATAGTATAATCTTTTGAAAATCGCAAAGCGATAAGCCGCAAGATTGGCGGAAGTATTGGTTGACCCGCACCTAAAGTTGGGAGAGGTATCTACACCGTTATGGTTGGCAGTATCACCTCAGTCTACACCATGAACATATTGATGGGGGCATCACTTACCCTCCACATTTTTTACAAAGTGCGGATGGATCGACGGCTTGCGCCATTGTGTTCTCCACATTTTTATGAATCAATCTGTGTAATTTTTATATTTTATACATTGACATAGTCTGCAACCTTCTGGGTTTTCTTTTCATGGCCCTTCAAGCATATTCCCGCTTCCTGCTAGGTCCAGAGTTCTTCCACAGAAGCATCCTTATGTTGAGCTCCTTTGTCCAACTACCTTATGTTATTTTGTATAGGGATTTTTGGGTGCTGACTCACTGTACTTGTATATCCCATTTTCTTTTTACAATTATTATATACGTGTTACCATCTACTTCTCAAAAAACAAATCTCTACCTTTGAGACCTCATGTGCTGTTGAACCCTTCAGCAATGATGCTTCCCTAACTTGAGTTATCATTAAGGCCAACTTTTGGTCTTTCATACCTGCTTTTTCCCACTTTAGGAACTCTTGCTATGGCATAGTGGGGAGCTACAGCTGCTCACTCAACTTTCCTCAAAAGAACGTTCAGTCGTTCATTGTTCCGTGGATCCAAGATCTCAGTTACACGGAATTATTGATGATGTGATTCTGTGCTCACCTTCCCTTCATAAAGCTGGTGCACAATGTCAATGCGAGAGGTAGGGGCTAATCCTCTACAATCCATGCAATTATCTATGCACCACAGTCCATCCTCAACTGAGCCAATCTCCACCAAAGCCATTGATGCCATAGAAGGAAGGCCTTTGTTTGGGAGTGTTGTTCCTCCCCTCATATGCTATGTTGTCAACATTCGAGAGCATTTTTCCTTCGTGATCCTGCTCATTATCCCTTCTCAAGATCAGCGAATTGCTGATGCCACAGAGGCCCCTTTATCTGTTGACTGCAGTGAAGAGAGAGATTGCTCAAAGCCCTCCTCTTTGCAGCATTTCAGAGGTCTTCAGCTTCAACAAATGCCAACAATTCTTAATCGACAGTCCCCCAATCTTAGCAAGAAGGCAATGAATATGCCTTGTTCTCCAGACGTTGAATCCCAGAGAGAAGTTTTTATTGCTCAAGATACCTCCTCAAGGCCTTGGGAGGGGCCTGGCCATCTTTCTCAAACATTGTAGTCACCAGAGAGGCCCCTTCTATTGCTGCCCCCCATCCCTAGGATCTTACCTTTATGGCAAGGAATCTAACAGTGGCTCGAAGGTTCTTTCAGAGTGGCAATAAGCCCATCAAAAGCTGACAGTGGCACCCTTTGTCCTAGTCCAGACCCTCTAGATCCAGTTCAGACCAGAATGAATAAAAGTGGCAAGGCTTAGTCACCACAAATGTGTGGATGTTTGCTTCCCTGTAATCTGCTGTAGGGAAATGAAATCATCAGGGATTAGGGAAAGGTTTGTTGGGTTAATAAATGTACCATTACACCTATACATAAAAAGAATTGTGATCCTTTTTGTTAAAGGCGAACTAGAACCCAAAACCGAGGCATTGAAGTTGAGACAATCCTCCACACATGGAGGGAAGGCGCTCACAGATATTTGATGTGGAAGTAAACCTCAACAGTGTCCTTGTCGCAGAAATCAAATGGTTATAGTATGAGTGGCACAATTGAACGGCTAGGACAGAGTATGTGTAAATGGAGGATCCAATGGGTAAAACCTAGCCACTGAGTTGAGAGAATCCTCCACATATATAGAGGGAAGATGCCTACAGATATTGTAAAACAATTTCTCTCAGGTTGTTGGTGCCACAGGTTAATGGGACAATAGTATGGTAACATAAACTTTTTCTCACCCATCATCATCATCATCTCTGATGTACCTTCACTTGACTATGTAGTTAACAAGAACTAACGCTGGAAATTGAATAAATGTGTCTTTACTCTTTTTTGTTAGATTGCAATTTTAGGATATTCTCCAGATGCATTCCTAGTATCGAACTTATCATTTTGTTAACCATTGATTTCCACAGATAAAAGTATATTTTTGTTGTAGCAAAGAAATTGTATGGTAGCCTTGTAGAGTTCCTTGCATCCCCCCTTCTCAAAAAAAAGGGGGGGAAAAAACCTTTATCTGTATACAACTGTTGCAGGTAAATGTCATGCTAAGGGAACTGCCAGCGGAAGAATTTGGCTCTCCTCTGCCTGCTAGCCATCGTGACTGCCCCATCGGACCCCGCTCCCTCCTTCCCTTTCTCTCTCTAACCCACCCGCCATGCACGCCTTCTCCTCCCTCTGCTAACCACACCGAAAGCCACTCCTCCTCTCCCTCTCCACATACAGAAGCCGCCCGTCACCCTACTCTTTCTCTCTCTAACTGCACCCATGCTGGCGACCACCTCCTCAGGCACCGCGGCACCATCCATATCCTCCGCACTGACTTCCCCTCGCCGCGGTCACATCCAGTCGCCAGTCGACACCTCCGCCTCCACCATGCACGTGAGCCCGCCTCCCTTTCCCATGCCCTCTCTCTAACCTCTCTCTCACATGCCCGCATTGCCCTCCCACCATTTGTCTCTCCCGCCTGCACACGCACCACCACAGCCACCTCGTCCACACACACCCCTCACCGGTCGCTCCCTCTCTCTCTCTAGCCCACCTCACACCATTCGCGAGCTCCCCTCCATCGCCAAGCTCCCCTCCTGGCTCCGAGCTCTCTCTCCTGCTATCTCTCTTCTCTCATTCTCTCTCCCTTTCTCTCCCACAAAAGACCACCGCAGGCCGTCACCTTGCTCCCTCTTTCCCTGCTTGCTAACCACTCCCCACCACAGCCCACGCACGTGGCGCACACCACACTCACACACGTATACGGCTGGCCGCCCGCGGCTCACCTACTTCACCACTGCCTCCATTCCCATCCTCTCTCTTTCTCACACACATGGCACCCTCCTTGCCTCACACACCTCTCGACCACTCTTCTCTCTAACCTACACCGCAACCACCGGCCGCACCGGCCTCTCCCTCGGTCCCCTCGCTCTCTAGCCACACCGGCTACCTCTCCTACACATACCTACACCCTCCATGACCGGCCTCCGGCAGAGCCACCCTCTCCCTCTCTCTTTTCTCAGACAACCCACTACAAATGCCTCCCTCTCTCTCTTCTCTCACGGATGCACATGCAGCCCGTCCACTTCTCTCTCTCTCTCTCTCCCTCTCACCGCATGCACCTCCTCGGCTCAATCCCCCTCTGTGCTGCTACCTTCGCCACTCCCTCTCTCTCTCACCACAGCGTCGGCACCGAGTCCCTCTCTCCCGCACAGCCCACAGGTGCCGCGGTCGCCTCCTCTCGTCTCCCTCTCACCTTCTCTCTCTAACCCTCACGTATACACTCGCCCAGTCCTTGCTGTGCTTCCGCCTCCCCTCCACCTGCACCACACGTGACTGCCGGAGCTGCTCTCCCCACCCTACTATTATAGCCACGAGCCCCCTCTCTCCCTTTCTCACAACCCTACTCAAACAAACGGTTCATCCCGTCTCCCTCTAACCGTAGCTACCTCGTCCACACTGCCCCCTCTCACCTCTGGCCCTCTTCATCTCCTCTTCACACCCCTCACCACCACCGCGGGCCTAACACCGTTGTCGACCCACCACCTCCGTCGGCATCGCCCTCCCTCACACCCACACACTCGCATCCACCATCTCCCTCTCTCTCTCTCTAGCTCACACGCACGCAGTGCCGCTCCCTCTCTCTATCCATCCCCTCATGATCTCTCTCTTCCCCTCTCTATCTCTCTCCTCATGATCTCTCTCTTATCTAGCTCTCTCTACCTAACACAGGTGCACATACGTAACTCTTAACATATATTCTTATTATTCTTAAACCCTCATTCCTCTCTCCACTTCTATCTTTTCCCCTCTCTATTTTTATCATTTATTTTTAAGCCTTTTTTACCCCTCTCTATCCTTCATCTTCACTTACATCATCTTTTCTAAATATCTCTCTAAAAATTAAAAAAATATAAAAACTCTCTCCCTCTCTCTCCCTCTCTCTCTTCTCTCTATCTCTCTCTTCCCTCTATCTCTCTCTATTTCCCACACTTAATTCCTTTTTTATTTCATTACTTTTAGTATCTTCACCACCTCTCCATTTTTATTTTTTCTCCCCAATTTTAGTATTATTCATTATTAAGCTTTCATCCCTATCTCTCCCTCCACCAAGAATCCTAGATGCGCCCCCACCTCCTTCTTTCCCTAACCCAAGTGTGCCCCACCCCCATACCAAAGCCCTAGAACCCATCTCCTGCCCTCACTCCCTAGCCACGTTCACCCCCTCTACTATCCTGCCCTCCCCTCTACTCAGTTCGCCCATAGCAACCCCGTAGACTCTCCGTCATCGCCCTTGCCCCAGTGGAGCCAGAACCTAGTTCTGCTACTCCCTGCTACAAGACAGCACCATAGGCTCGATTGGTAGACATTCTAGCAGCATCCACAGCAAGAATCAGCTCGAGGTGTCTTCTGCAAAGTCGTCGTCCTTTGAGTCTGAAATGCTCCAAAAGTGATCCCGCATCGTTTCATCATCGGCACCAACCGTGTCAGGCATTTCTGTGCAACTGCACCAGAACCCCACTAGTTTCTGAGGACCTCTTGGCAACAGCGGTACCATCTTCCCCTGTGCGAATCGGCCAGAACTCCCTTCATAAGAGTTCTTCGTCTTCGAGTCTCCAACGATCCAGAGGTGGTACCACCATCTTTCAACAAAACCTCAACCTGGGGTGCCCATTTTTCTTCGACTGCACCAGGTTTGGAAGTCTCTGTCCGTCCAGAATTGACAACAACTTCATCGGCCCTCATACCCCATCTTCTGCTCTGTTTCGGGCTGAACTATCTTCTATAAAGTTGTGACCCTCGACGATACAAAGCCAACCCAGGTGGTTTCGCCTCATTCTGACATCAGCACAGAAGATTCCACTATGGCCATCATCGACCTGTCCAGCTGTTCACCCAGGAACCAGAAGCCGACCAGTTTGGCAACCACGACCGACACGGTGATCTGACAGTGGCCATCTTCTGAGGATATTTAGTTCCCTCTGTCTTCTACCACGCTGAGTTAGTCCCGTCACATTTGGAGCTCTACAGTGAGCGTACCAGTCATCGCACCTTGACCGTGCCAACTTGTCTGGCGAGATAGACCCACACATGCCCTCCACTGCGACCTTCCCCGCCTTCCAGTGACCTCATATCGGCGTCCAGATCTCAGGAGTTCTTTAGCATCCACCAGGATTTGTCCAGAAGCTGATGGCACCTCGTTCGGATGTCAGAGCTAGGCATATGGTATGGAACAAGCAAGCGTCATCCTGACAAAGTGGTGCAGATTGGCCGTTTGGATTCCCCTCCCCTTGTTCCCCCTCCTGCGCGAGGGTAGTGCATGTATTAATTGCCCCATCCCCATGTTCCCCTCCCTGCATGGAGTGTAGTGGTTGTATTAGTAGGATCCCATGTCGAGCTACACCGATGCAGCGTGCCTGCCGGGTGCGCACGCTCCCCAGCTCGCCTTCGTCTCCGACTGGAGCCGGTCCATCGGACGGCTAGGTACATGCAACTGCTGCTCCTAGTTTGTTTGCTTAGTATTGGTTCCAACTGTAGTGCCGTGAGAGGAGTGCCCGTTCCAAAACTTACACCTTCGAGAGTAATTGCTGCCGGTGAGTAAGCGTCGATTGAACTGATTCCCTTGGTATCGGTCTGCCCGGTTGAGTCCGGTGCCCATTATCGTTTCCCCCGGGTGGCTTGCCTCCACCGTCCTCGCTGCTCGGACCGTGTCTGGCCTCCTCGCGAGCCTCGGTTTGCCTAGCCATCACTACGAGTCCCGTGTGGAGTCCGCTACACGCGTGAGTGTTCACCTTGTTGCCTAGGCGTTTGTGCTCATTGTTTGTTGGCTTTAGGTCCCAGTGTCTCAACCAGGGTCGTCCCGCGTCACATCTTCATTCCTTTTAGCAACTAAGTACAATTTTTCAGATGTAATTTCATCAAAGTCAACTTGATATGTGTTATTACTCATCACTTCTATGAATTTAATTTTATTTGAATTAGCATCAAAAATGGTGCAGTGAGAAGACTCAAATATAACATTGTGGCCCTTGACACAGAGTTGACTTACACTAAGCAAGTTATGGCGAAGACTTCTAACAAGTGAAACATCTTCAATGCAATGGTTGAGATCCTTGACAGGCAAGCCCAAGAACCCTCAAGATGACACTCAAATTCTTGTCAAATATTTTGACACCAATAGATTTCCACCCTTGCAGCGTCTACTCCACCACCTGTGCACTACCATGATTACTCCACAATGGGGTGACAGAAGTAGGCTTACCAAAACTCAGAGGTTTATCTCTTATTGCATGCTCACCTATCAACAGATCTGTCTCCCAGAGATAATCTTGCAGCTGATGGGGAGTTGCATAGGAAACAAAATGAGTCTTCCCTATGCTACACAATTGACAGCTATATTTCAGAAAGTTAGAATTTCTCTGACAGATGAAAAGAAGAAAGAAATTCCTAGGAGTGATGTGTATTGCATGTGATTCATTGAGAATTACATGCATTTCAAAAAGAAAGGAGATAAAATGGTCCGGGACTTGTCGGTCCCACCAGCAGCCAAAGCACAGCAAGCTCCGCAGGAAGCCCATGAGGAGCAGCCTGCTCAACAGGGCCAGCCTGCACCACAGGAACAGTCGGCTCTAGATGAGCATCTTGATCAATTTGAGGAGCAGTTCCATTTGGACATGCAGTCTGATCAGCAGCAGAGCTCTGAGCGGCAGGAGGAGCAACCTGGTATGATGGCAGCCTTTGGCATCCAACCTCCCTTGTCTCCGTAAAATGAGCCTTGCGTATTTGGTGAAGGGGATGCTCCCCCCGAATTTCATGCCAAAGCATCCACTTCCCGAGAGACAGCCTACGGTGCCACTGGAAGTCCCATGCATATACACCCTTCTCTTATCAGATTTCTGAATGCGCAATTCAGCCACATGAACTCATCCTTCCTAAAGCTCAGTCTACAAGTGGAAAGGTTGGAAACTAGGCAGATTCACTATGAGAATGTACAGACCAGCAGGTGGGAAAAATTTATCAAAGACAAATACAGGACTGATCAGCGGTTGAAAGCTTTCCTGAACTCTCTCATACACGTCTGTGAAAGGGCCGAGACGATTATGAAGAGACTGAGGGCCATTCATCCTGAAACGTAAGAAAAAACAAGTGAAATGGTCCAGCATGCTTCTGCCATCCGTGAAGAACAAGGCGATCTCAACCTCAAGTATGCCACCCCGATGGACACCTCCACCCACATTTTAGACCAAGTGGTTGCAGCTACTGCATCCATCAAAGATCAAGTCGTCACTGAGACTGGTCGTCTTGTCAATGCTACAGCTCAGCTAGAAGCAACTGTTAATGCAAATGCTACACGACACCTTGATGAATCTCATCGGATGAAAGGGAGGCTCTATTCTTTCTCCGCCAAGCTCCTTACTGCTTCCTCCCAGCTTGCCGCATAGGTCCATTCCGATATAGCTATAATTGTGAACAACTCCACCAAGCTCCTTGAAGCCTCCTCAAAGCTTGCAGACCAGGTCCATACAGATACAGTAATGATGGTGGACAGCTCCACCAAAGCTGAAGCCAAGATGGATGTCGTCTATAACAAACTTGACTTGGTGGGAACTGAAATTCTGGAATTGATCAGCCTACATAAAGCTCAACTCCAACCCATGTTGGAAGATACAGGTGATGAGTGGCATCCTCCTCCCACTGAAGCTGCCTCCTCATTTGTCCCACAGAAAGGGACCCAGCAACAGGCACAGACCGAGTACATTTGTGATATGCGGCACAACTGGTTAGAAGATATAAATGGAAACATCAAGACTCTTCACTGGTTTGTGAAACAAAGGGATGAGCAGCTGACTCAAAAGGTTGATTCTCTAGCAGCCGCAGTCACGCAATTGCAACAATAATTCCATGAGGCACGGAAGTTTCAATTCCCCGATAGCACGAGCTCCGGCACTTTGCCTCCACCACAGCAGCCACCTCCTTCACCCCCTCCTTGCTTATGACCAAGAGGGAGAAGTTCTGAAGACAATCATCATCCAGCATGGGCATCTAGTTAGGCTTGCCTCTAGAATTTAATTTTTGCATAAAGACAGTTTCATGTAAATGTTTGAATGTAAATCCTTGTGTGATCTGAAAGAATCAAAAGACCCCTCACATATAGCCTGCATCCCCGGTGCATTAAAGAACAAAAATCCTTGCTCGGCTCAGACCTTCCATTCGAGTTGATGAATTAAAAAAAATCATCTTGCTTGGCTTGAACCTTCCGTCTGAGTTGATGAATTAAAAGACCATGTTGCTCAGCTTGGACCTTCCGTCCGAGTCGATGAACTAAAAGATCCCCTTTGCTTGGCTCAGACCTTCTGTCCATGTCGATGAATTAAAAGACCATCTTGCTTGGCTCAGACCTTCCGTCTGAGTCGATGAATTAAAAGATCCCATTTGCTTGGCTCGGACCTTCCATCTAAGTCGATGAATTAAAAGACCATCTTGCTTGGCTCGGACCTTCCGTCCAAGTCGATGAATGAAAAGATCCCCTTCGCTTGGCTCGGACCTTCCATCCGAGTCAATGAATTAAAAGACCATCTTGCTCAGCTCAGACCTTTTATCCAAGTCGATGAATTAAAAGATCCCCTTTGCTTGGCTCGGACCTTCCGCCCGAGTCGATGAATTAAAAGACCATCTTGCTTGGCTCGGACCTTCCGTCCGAGTCAATGAACTAAAAGATCCCCTTTGCTCAGCTTGGCCTCTCCATCCAAGTCGATGAATTAAAAGACCCCTTTGTTGCAAGCTTTCCACCCGGACCTCCTGTCCAGGTCGATGGATAAACCACCTTCCTCTATTCATCACGAGACACCAACCCCCTCTTGGGGATTGGTCTCACCTAGTTGGCCTAGTCCTTTCACCCAAGCCTACGCATTAACTCTGTTTCTTTGCTTCGATATCCACCCTATATCAATGACTAAATGCCTCCTCACTCGGGCTAGACATCTCTGCCCGTGTGTCTACGTGGTGAAGCGGTCCCCTCAACCCTTCGCTGAAGGATTGAGCACTTTCCTGTGAATTTGCACCGAACCAGCTGGCTCAGGAATGGAAGATACGAGACTAAAGAGCCCTACACCTGCAGGCCCCGCGTACTCATTCCTCACTTGCGCCACCTGCGGGTGGGGGGCATTTGTGGACATCAAAATTGACCATACGACACGTACATCTCAGCATTCAAGGGCAAGTCAAAGACGGAAAGGCCGAACAAACTCCGTACCTCCTCCAAGCAGGACAAATGCATACCCGGTGCTCCGCTACCTAACAAGGAAGCCCCTCAAGTAGAAAAGATGGCCCTGGCTCCCCAATTGGTGAGGCCAAAGGCCGAATTATGAAAAATCTGGAATCCCCGATATGGGTTCGGCACGCACCGATAACTACTCAAAGTCCTAAACCGGGACTCGAAGGTTTCAAACTAAACACCCCGGAGGTGATGCATTACAACTAAAGCATTACGGGAGGGCAAGCATTCGTCCAAATCACCATAAAGCCAAGGTGAAACCCCTTCATACTTAAACCAGCGCGGCCTTGCCTATCCTGCTCTTAAACTGGTGCGCCCCTCCAAGGGATCTTAAACCGGCGCACCCCTCCTTCCCTTGCCAGCGTGCCCCTTGAGCACCTAAAATGGTGCACTAAATTCATGTGGGTTTAAACCGACGTGCCCCCTAGCCGCGCTAGTTTAACCCAAAGACATCCCATCCACGAACTGACACCCTATTTTTGCATCAGTCTCATGCTCAGGGTTCAAGCAACAGAACATTCAATGGGCCTGAAGCCCTGTCTCCACCTCCGTTCGACAGCGCAGCAGTAGCAATGGTGAAGCGAGCAGTGACGGTGGCAGCAGCAGCAGATCTCCCACCAAATCTGTGAACATCCTGTCAGGATGAGTGCCAATGTATGCCGCGAACCAACCGAAGCCAGTGCAGCAAGTCAACTCCCCATGTCACCGTGAATGAGACGGAGGTGGCGAGAACTCTCCCCCCACCAGCCATTCTATAAAAAGTCAAGCCATGGAGACCTGGGGGAGAGTTAGTTGGTAAGAAGAAAAATTCTGGAGTCCTCCTTCTCCTTGAGCTCTCTAGCATCTGAGGAAGAGGGAGAAGTGCGTAGGGGTGACTAATAGGATGGACTTGCTAGCTGGCATCTCACCCTGGCCTACTAGGCACTCTTTGGGATCGCTCTCTAACCCCTCATCCTCAGCGAGGTATTCCTCGGCCAACTCCAGGTCAGCCTCATAACTCACTGGAATAAGCCCGGGTGGGGCATCCTCCGAATGGTGGTCCTCTAAGGTAGAAGAATGTGAAGGACACTGGTCGGAGAAATGGCTAATCCCACTATAGGGGGCCACATGGGTGGGCTCTGGGAGTGGTGGCTGACGTGAGCTTGGAGGTGGAGCAGACCGCTAGGGGTGGGTGGCTAGGGAAATGGTGGTGGTCGGCAGAATGCTGTCGTGGAAGACAAACTTGCTGGGTAGGTGAGGTGGGTGTAAGGTGCAGGTCCTCCTATCCTGGTCAAAGGTCACTCTCCTCTCTTCAAACCACGTTTGCCCTAAAATGATGCATGGACCAGCAAGTGTGTCGATCTTGCACCATGCTCCATCGTAATACAGAACGTGGCCAAACCTCCATTGGAACTCTACAAAAGCTAAGCCACCATTAAGAACAATCTCCCCGATCTTACAGAGTGACTCGACAATGTCTAGAGAGACATAATTAGATGACACCCTACTGATGAAGTCAATCTCTTTATGCAACCCATTAGGTAGAATGGTAGTGGACACTATAGGGCGCTGGAACGACTTGGTCGTCGGCTTAGGGGTTGGGTCAACTGGTGGTTGAATGGTAGGGGCGAGACCTGGGGGTCAGGCCATAAAAGCTTGGAATTGGGCCACCAAGGCTGACCATTCTGTTGCATGGTCTCGGGAATCCGCCAAGGAACTGACAGGTAGCTGGACATGCAGACACAAGGAGACAAGATAGGCTAACTTTCTAATGGACTATACACAATCCTAAAACAGTAATGCAAAGTTGGAATGCAGACTTGAATACATACCTAGACTCTAACCAATATCCAATACATGGCGGAGAAATCAATTCGAAGACCAATCTCACACAAGGAGGCTACCTTCCAAATAGGCTTAACCTATCTTTCTAGTAGCACCTTTTCATATACCGGGTACTGGGATGAAATGCAAACCTAGGACAAGACGACCTTAGACTCAAGCCTTTTTTTTTAAAGCAAAGACTACCTTAGACTCAACCTGGCTCTGATACCAAATTGATGCAGGATGGTATGCGGACTCGACACCAATTTGGACTCAAACCTGAGACTCAATGCAAACTCACGACTCGTCCCTAGCGAGGGAACCGTGTGGATGTGCACGGTTGAGAAATCGACAATGAGTCAAGGGTATTTAGCTCTTCTGTACTCAGATTGAGTCACAGGATGGGTCACATTCACTCTCTCGCAGTGGTGATTGAAATAATATAACGAGCTAGATTATCCTATCACTCAAGCAGCGGCATACGAATACATATACGAAATAAGTAAAATGCCAAAGAGGGGAGTAGAAATGATACCTCCACTCTCCGGGCATGGGGAAGACGATCCCGGCCAAGACTCGTACTCCTGGTACAATAATTAAAGAATAGTTACAGTAGTGAATTTTATGTCCACTCCACGCAAGGGGGTAAAGGGCTATAGTGGGACCTGGGAGTAGTGAACTCGGGTTGACAGGCAGCAAGCCGGAAGGGCTTTTGGGTCGGAGGTGGGCTACTGGTCCAACTCGGCACTATTCAAACTCGGTTCAGACCTGCTGGACATCAAGCGAACTCGGCACTTGGAACAGTGACTTTCGATCCCCTTCTGACCGTGGCGATTGGCTGGGACGTTGGCGGGAGGTTGCTCTTCGATCCCTGAGGTTGGGGGCGGCCGAATCAGAGCCGAAGGACCGAAGGGGAAATTATACTTCTAATCTATCCCGCAGCCCTATTGCTGGACAGATCTGTGTGACCCGATGAAAAGAATTGTTGCGCCCAGATCTAGAGGCAGATCAGAGTGAAATTAGTGCCATTGGAAAGAGAACTCAAAGGACCACAACATATATTAATTTAAGACCGTATTTATGCTATGGTTTGCCTTGTATATATTTTTGTCCGATTGTTGCCATGATATTGTCCCGCTACACTGTTTATTTCTAACAAAGGTGTCCAGCATGCCTCTCCAATATGCTATCATAGATAGAACTCCTCATGGGCGCCCTCCTTTCCAGGATATCAGAGGACATTTTGCACTCAGGTTTTCCTTCCAACAAGATTTCGTCATTAGTGCTCTGGATGCTCGCCATCTTCTTGTCAGGTTTCAGAACAGGGATGATTATCTCCAGGTTCTTCTCAAAGAGTCATTATATGTTCAAGGGTGGTTGTTCATATTTTGCAAATGGAGCTTGGATTTCTGCCCTGATGCTGACTCTCCGGTGGTCCTGTTTGGCTGGAGATGTCTGACTTGTCAGCTAATTTCTACAATGATGCCCTAATCTGCTCTATCGTAGGGAGCATTGGCCCGGTTCTTAAGGTTGACAGGAACACCTCCTGCTTGCTCAAGACTCATGTTGCCAGGGTCAGTGTTTAGTTGGATGTCTCCAAGCCTCTTTCGGTTTGTGTCTGGGTTGGCATTGGGGGTGGAGGCACTTGGCAGCCCATTGTCTATCCAGACCCTCTATTGTTCTGTCGGGGCTACATGCACCTTGGCCACCTCGTGGACAAATGCAAGAAGAAACCCCCACCGACTATTGGGGATATTGGCTCTGGGCCTGGTGGTCTGGTGAGGCATGCTCCTCCCACTGCTACGCTCCCCCGTGCACTTGCGCCAACTTCGTTTGGGTGCCCTGTCTGAGCTAGTGACTCTGCTAATTCTGTTGCTCCTCAAGTGCTTGATGTTTTGGCCTATGGCCTGCCTGGTGCTGCTTCCTCTGCTCAGGGCTGCTTTGCTCCCCTTGCTCCTCAGGCACCAGCGCGGAGGTCAGTCCCTACTGTGCCTCTCCCTTAGTCCTTTAGGCCCCTGTGCCTGTTTTGGTGCCTGTTGGTGCTATCTCTCCCTTGCCTCCTCCAGTGGAGCCTGTTGCCATTAGCTGTCTCTAGACTGTCGTGCCCCCTGCCACTCCACTGCCTCCTACTTTGGGTTGGTGGTTCTTGCTGCCCCTCCTCTTGCTTCTGCTCTTGTTGCTGTAGAGGGCAGCTTGCCTGCGGGTCCTCTTGCTTCCCCAGCGCCTGCTATCTTGGAGCCGCCTACTACTATGCCTGTAGGGTAGGGCCCCAACCCTCCTATTGGCTTAGTCACTCTCCATGGCGTCGATGCTCCTTCCTCCTGCTCCTCTTCTGGCATTGACAGAGCCTCCACCAACCACCTAGGGGTCGACTCCCACCCCCGGGCAGACGACACTCGCTGCTCCGCTCTAGTTGTTGATCCTTGCCCGCTTGGGCTTCCTACTGCTGCAGGGGGCGCTCTGCCAGCTTAGTGCCTGTCTGCTACTACGACCCTCAGCCTCTCTGCTTCTGCTCCTTCCAATGTGGTGCCCGACATTGTATCTGTGCAGGCTGCTAAATCAAATCCACTCAATGTAGAGGCTCCCTCTTGGTCTCCTACCACTGCTTCCTCTGCCAGCTTGGGCCGATGTGGAGACGAAATTGTTGCTTCTTCTTTGGCTAATGATATCACTAGAGGGGCTGGTCAGCAGTCCTCTCCTGCTACTGCGCTTCTTGCTCCTCGTCTCTCTTTTGCTCAAGCTAGGCATCGGGCTGTTAAAACCTCCGACCGGGATCCGCCTAGCGCCTCTATCCCTGCTCCTCCCCCGGTCGTGGGTGGATCTCTGCGTTCCCCACTGACTGACCTCCCCCCCTCTTGTCCTAGACCGATTTTCCCCTTCCCTTTCCAAGTGGCTTCTTTCCCTTATACCTAAATAATTGGATTCTCAGCAAGGATGGCAGTATTGGTTTCGGTACCGGTTTCGGCCGGTACCGAAACCGATATGTACCAGTTTCGGCTGGTACCGAAATCGATATGTACCGGTTTCGGCCGAAACTGGTTGAAACCAATCAAACCATTCAAAAAACTCAAAAAAATAGTGTGAACATAATCACCTAAAAATAGCCAAAAAATTCCTAAAAATAGTGAAAATTCACCGGACAAATCCTAGATCCACACCATTAAGAATCCGCTAAACCATGGATGTTACAGTCCGTCCCTCCTAAAAGAAATTTCGTCCTCGAAATTAAACTAAAGAAAAGGAGGCAACTAGCAACGATACATCCTACCAACGAAAAATAATCAAAACGGAACCAAAATTGATAGCTTGAAACATGAAGGCTGATTTCCCACATGGCATAAAGTAGACTCTCTTGAGATGACAATCCACTACAGCGTCATATAGTTCCAGCCAATCCATGCCAAGAATCGCGTCATAGTCGGCCAACTGTAATGCATAAAGCCTCGCTAGCAGTTTCGACCACTTACCATAACCGGAGAGTTTTCCAAGCATAGAGGAGTAGAAATATAATCACCAGACGGCAACTCCACGAGCATGTTACAGAAAATTTCATTCGCCGGCTTCTTGACATGGGCAATAAAATCTTCGGAGATAAAAGAATGCATTGCACCTGAGTTGAAAAGAACATGCGCTGTGCGATCATAAATCGAAATCGTACCTTTGATTCGATTAGACACCAACGCTTCCACACGAGTGATGTGAGTGACTCTGGCTCTCGACGGACGAGTAGCGGCAAACGACTACTGAGAAGGTGTAGGAACTGGCGGTTGAAACGGTTGAGACTAAGGCAGCGGAGGAAGACGGAACTGCGGCTGCTGCGACTGAGAAGTCTGCGAGAATTGCACCGTCTGCTGCCTCAACGGACAGTTACGGGAAATGTGCCCCGGCTGATCGCAACGATAACACACAACTGGTAGAGAGCACAGCACACCCGGATGACTACCACCACATCGGGAACATAACCTCAGTTGAAAAGTAATGAAATCTGAACGTAACCGAACAAAAGAATCGGACTGCTGACTCAGATCAGAAAACACCGGCTGATCAAACCTCCTCTTCTTCTTCTTATGACGGAAACCTCGGCCCTGAGATTGCGAGAAGGAAGCACTATCGACAGGAGAGAAAGCGGGAGAAACTCCTAAAGTAGGTGACTGGTGCGGTGGCTGATGCTACACGGTCGACGGAACCATTCCGGTCTGAGCAAATCCTCGAGTCCTCGCTAACTCTAACTCCAACGCGATAGTGGCTTGATATGCAGAATCTAACTCAGTGACACGAGTAGCGAATAGCGGCAGGCTCAGCTCTACTTTCAGTCCACGTAAAAACTACTGAGTCCTCACAGTCTCATCGACAAAAATATGAGGTGCATACTGGCCCAACTCAATGAATTTATCTCGATATTGTAGCACTGACATCTCGCCTTGTGTCAGCTCTAGAAATTGATACATCTTAGCTAACTTTAGGTAGGCTGGAGTATAAACATGTTCAAATGCAGTAACAAACTCAGCCCATGTGATCTGTCGGAGCGGACGGGAATGGAAGGCGACTTCCCATTCCGAGGTCCTCCACGTGCGTGCAGTACCATGAAGTTGATAAGAAGCCAACATAATCCATTCATCCTCGGTGCACTCCATGCATTGGAAGATGTGCTCAGTAGCATCTAACCACTCCCTCACTGCCTCGCGATCCGATTGACCCTCGAACGTCGGTGGATGGAACAGCAGGAATTCTTTCAGTGCCTGTCCACGACTACTGGGTAACTACACAGGCAAAATAGGAACAGGTGCAGCCTGGGCAGGAACCGGTACAGCAAGAGCAGCTGAAACACTATCCTCATTCCGAGGAACTAGGGCTCTTCGCCTTCGAGACGGCATCTTGAATCTATGAAAACACAACAACGGAAAACACATTAGCATTGTAAGAAACACCCTAAGCGAGCAACAAATGACTCAAAAGGATTTGCTTTAGAACAATGCAGATTTCAATTCCTGATGCAATTCCCCAACTCCACTCTGATACCATCTGTAACAACCTAGAGCCCATAGCACCGATAACCTGATACAAGTATCGGATTACCGCTACAAGGAACTGGGGACGCAGACCCGAGGGAACACCAAGAACCCTCAGCACATCTGGACACATAAATCGAGATAAGATGATATCTCGAGGCATCCAGAACACTATCTCGAGTTGGACAAAATCTCGAGACACAGACAAGGTCACCTGTCAACCCCTGGTCTCACCGGGTTAACTAAAACCCGACATGACACATACACACAGATGCACACACAGCATGCACAAGCTCTCCTGGCCGTCCTATCATGGTCACTGCCCTCATAGGATGTCAACGGACACCCACGGGTCATGGGCAAACCACGAGATCAAGTCAAGACAAGCAGAAACCGGAGCGGTGGACGACGACAACACTCTGGACAAAGCGAACCATCACTCAATCGCTAGGTGAACCCGACAGTCAAGAAAAGTCACTGCAAGACCAGAGACAAAGACACTGGCAGTTCTAGATTGAGTCGTGAGGGTACTGTCATAGTCAAGGAAAAGATCACACCCAGTCACCTGAACTGACCGATCTAGAAACCACCGACACATAGACACCGCCCTAAAACACAACCTAAGACTGACCAACACACAGGATAGAACAACGACCATCACGGCCAACAACAAGACCGTAACGCACCAACATAGGGGCGTTACCTACTATAACGCACCAACGAAGCGGCGCCAGGGCAAACAGACCTACAATCTAACACAGACCATGTAACGCACTAGAACAGGCGCGCCACACCAATATAACGCATCAGGACAGGGGCATTATGGCCAACGGACCAAAACTCAAATGAAGGGCGTGTAACGGACCTCCATAGGCGTGTTACACAAGCTTAACGTACCACAACGGGGGCGTTAAAGCCAACAGACCCAAAACACAACATAGATAAGAGGCATATAACAGACCAGGCTGAGTCTGCCACAGCCACATGGCGCATAGGGGTAGGCGCGTTACACCACCCGCCATGGCCAGACAAACGCCAGTCAAATGCAATGTAGCGGACCCACACAGGTGCGTTACCTAACCATAACGCACAGGGAGCGATCCGTTATAGAGAATCGACTAACACGATCTTCGAGGTAACGGGATCGTCGAGGGGCTGACAACAGCAGTAGGCCTCGAAAATAACCCGAGCATAACGTGCCTAGACCCGTGTGTTATACTCCTGTAATGGACTAGGTTTGGTCCATCACACTCCATGACCTCGAAAGATGAAAAAATGACGAACGAGATATGACGATCTATCGAGGGACCGTTATGCTTGTGACGGTCTCTGGAAGGACCATTACACAAATTCGGCGACTAAAACTGTGGAATGGTCGAATCGGCCTGTTCCACGCCCCATTCACGCCGAAGCGCAGTGGAAACAACGCCAAACGATCATACAACATATCTGGAGCCGAAAAATGGCACATGCATCTACTAAAATGCGAGATCGAGGCAATTTTGACAAATCTACCCTAACGAGTCACCAGGGTTCCCGGACTCCTACCGGCTCCAAATGACAACCGATCGACACGAAACTAGTGGGGTTGGGATCTTGACATCCCAGCGGTCAATTTGACACTAACTACATCAAGAATGGTTGCCATTTTCTGACGAATCCTACAAACCCCAAAAATATCAATTTTTATTAAACTGGCCTGATCTCCCCCGATCGAGCACCATTCTACGCAAAATTGTAGGAAAAACGTAGAGGATGAAGTGACGATCCATCTCCCTACCTCCACTAATGAAATCAAGCACCGAGGCGACTAAACTACGTCGAAAACCACCACGCGAACCGAACCGTCGGCTTTGAATCCACCGTTCGGGATCGCACCACAACCGCACCGATTCTCGCTCCACCACGCGTCTCAACAACCTCCCGGCGTCACTACCTCGCCTGCGGTCCCCTCCGTCTGCAGTCGGAGACGAAGAGGCTAGAGAACGAGAGAGAACAGGAGAGAAAGAGAGAGAGAGAGAGAGAGCGCGAGAGAGACTGAGAGTGTGGGGGGGGGTTTGTGTTTATATATATATCTTTAGATCACAACTCAGATCACCACAAACAGGTCCGATTATTTATTATTATAAACGAGGGCTGGATCACAGGACGTCCTCATTTCCACCGTTTCCCGAGCCACGCGCAGGGAGCAGCAACGGCGTCACGGATCCCTGCGGGGCTCCCCTCTGCTCTGCGATCGGAGCGGCAACGGCTCACGCCGCCGCCGCAAGCCCGATCGGGATAAGCCGTCGGCTGGATCCAGGCGTCGCCGGCGATCTCCGTAGTCTCGTTGTCAGCGATCCGAAAACACTTGCCCGGCGCGGGCGGCTGGGAGCTCCCCCGCGTTCCTCGGAGCTCGCCCCCGGCCGTTGCCTCTCTTCTCCGGCTCCATCGAGAGGAACTCGTGCGAAGCCGTGGCCGCGGTCACGTTCCTCCGCGGAAAAATAGCACAGCATCGGGAAGGGGGTAAGATGATCTCAGTGGATCAAAATAGATGCGTAGATGCGCACGTTTGTGGAGGGATTATAGGCTGCCCCAAATCGGAGGGAAGAATGGATTGAGCTCTTGGCGTCCCCAGTTTTGTTCATTAAATTCGACAAAGTGAGCAGAACTATTAACATATTTGTTTTTGCGTGCATATAAATCCCAAGCTTCCGTGGGGCAAACCATTTTTCAGTGACAAGCACGCAGACTCACAAACTGTTCGGCATTTTTCGTTTTTACTTGAGAATCCCCTTTGGCGCAATATGGTGGAGCATTGCCGCCCTTACCTACCGACACTGCGTATAAATGTCTGAAGGTGCTGCTTGATACTGCCTAGGTTCTATGGTGGAGTCCCGACCATGGCTTCTCCCTCAAGTGCGTCACAAACAAGTGGGCAAGCCGACGGGCTGTATTCACCATTAATAAGTGGTCTTCCGGATGACATTGCTCTGCTTTGTTTAGCAAGAATTCCTCGGAGATACCACTGTGTTCTTAGATGTGTCTCGAAGAGATGGAAAGCACTACTTTGCAGTGAAGAATGGAAATGTTGCCGCCAAAAACGTAATCTGCAGGAGACTTGGATTTATGCAATATGTAGACACAATAAAAGGAGAAACTGCTACTATGTTTTTGATCCGAATTCTGATAGACGATCTTGGACATGTCTCCAAGGCGTACCACCTCAATGTCTTAAGAGAGAAGGCATGGCTTTCGAGACTATAGGCAGCAAATTGTACATTCTGGGTGGCTGCACCTGGGGTGAAGATGCTACAGATGAAGTTTATTTCTATGATGCTTCTATGAATTCATGGGGGATGGGCAGTGCGATGCCTACAGCCAGGTAGATTTATTAACATTTTGTTTTATTGTTTAATTCTTGCCATACCTTTTCATATATCATAATCCACCAACAGATTTTTGCGGTCCTTGTATATGTATTTCTCTTGTTCAGTTGACATCATGGGTAGGTGGTAATTATTCAGTTATTTGTATATACATTCTGCATACTATATATATATATGTATGTATGTATGTATGTATCCAAGCTTAGGCTTAGATTCAAAGATGACAGTACTGTCAGGCCTGACAGTGGATGGATAGAGTTTTTCTTCTCCTGCCTGGGTTCCTACAGCATCTGTATTTTTTGTGTTAATTCTTTGATACTATTTTGAAACTCATGGTGATGGGTGGTGGCTGTCTCTTATGGATGTATTTTTGCCAGCATATGCTGATTATATTCTATCACATCTGGAAGTACACAGAACAACTAACATATTTTGTAGGAATGGATTAACACCTACCTTGATTTGGTGACTAGATGTCTCAGTTGCCTAGGTCATGGTCATCTTCAGAGGACCCAAATTCGATTTTGCCACTTCTGTTTAGATCTAGGGCACATGCATGTCGTGCACCAGGAGCACCAGACAGATTGGAGTGGCTTCAACGACTTGACAGAAGGAAATAGTAAGGTGTCGTTTGTTGCTGTTACAGCCAATTGAAGAAGTCTGATGAATTAGAAGAGAGTTGAGTGTATGATCGTAAAGGAATTCTCCATGCTGGTGTAATTGGTAGTTTAGAACCCTAACTTTCTAGCATGAATGTTGGTAGGCACCTGCAAAAAAAAAAGGAAGAAAAAACTTCATTAGGTGATTGGTTCCCACCACCGCCACCTGGCTATGTAGAATCTCGAGAGGTCTCTCATATTTCTGAGTTAGGAGACGTCTCCAGAGTAGCACCACCGCCCACCTATCCTGAAGAGGATGAAGCTGATATGAGAAAGATATTTGAATGTATCAAGGTGCTAGCAGGGATCTTTAAACCTATATTGGACCTCGAATATCAAACAGTGGAATCACTGAAGACCATGGAAGTCCCTCGCTTCTGTGAGCCACCCACAATATTCTATGCTGGAGGACCTCCTAGCAAAGAAGATGATGGCTTGCATACAAGTACAAAAGGGCGCCAAGGCCTATCAAGCACCAAACTTGCTCCGCCTCAAGTTAGCAAGGCGAGCCTCACTCTGGATGGTCTCCTCCTGGAGCCCCTCAAGCCTACAGCGAAGAGTATCTGCCTCAGCCTGCAAGCGATTGCGGTCCTCCTCAGCTTCTTGCGTCTGCTGCAAAAGAGCCTGCATCTCCCTTTGTAGCACCTCTACCCTCAGGGAGGCTGCCTGGTCACGCTCTCGAACAGCCGTAGCTTGAGCCTCGACCTCCGTCCGAGTTGCTAGCAGTCCGTCAAGCCGCTCCTCCTCCTGCTGAATCATCAGCTGGGTCCTCCGCCTCTACTCCTCCGCGATATGAAGGCGGGCGAACTCGCTCCACAAAGCTGTCAGCCTCGTCGTCTACGCATCTCTGGGGAGACCTAACATGTGATAACCCTAGGTAAAGACCTCCAGGCTGCTCCTCAAAGCCTCCGCAATCGGTAGGGGGTTGACCCTGATCAGTTGCTCATGACCCTGGAGAAGCCGGCCAGCCGTGTCGGCATCTGCCAACACCACCCTAGGCTAAGGGGTGTCAGGCCACTCGACCCTAAAGGTAGGAAGTCCACGGGCACCTCTGGAGCCTCTCTCAAGGGAGCTGCAATCAAAGAAAAGTAGAATAAATGCTTGTTCTCAATCGAGAGGATAGGCACGAAATTGACGGATGTGCGTCTTGCTTGTTCGCAAAGGAGGGTTCCGCTAGTGAGGCTCCTCCGGAGGTGTGATATGGAACCCACCTTGACAGGCCAAAAAGGAAGGGGCAAGGATGTGTCTACGCTCACCACAAACGGCCTCCAACTCTCCTTCTACGGAACCAGATGGGGTTGAGGAATTTCTCCTGCCTAGAGAAGAGCTCAAGGTCTTAGCACCAGAGGAAGAACTTGAACTTCCTCTAGAAAGGGAGTCAGAAGTTGTAGAACTCCCACTCCCAGAAGTGGAGCCACTCCCAAAAGTGGATCCGACATGGTCTCTCGTTGTTAAGATAGGAGGGGCAATATTAGGGACTCCTGCACAACCAAAGTACAACACTAAAGAATTAGTGATCTCCAGTTCTTCATGTATCAATAAAGGGGCAAGACTGTATATTACCTGAGGGCTGACTACCCATGGCCCCTGTGGCGATAGGCAAGGGGGAGTTAGCCGTCACCGGTGTATAATTATCTGTGGGAGAGATCAACTCTTCAAAGCTAAAAATACTATTTGGCCCAGACTCATCTGGACACATATTTGCTCTTGCAGAAGCATTCGCCTGGGGAGGAGAGAAACTCGTGCCAACCCTGGCCTCTGGAGGAGCTGCATTAGGCAAGGCAAAGCATGTTCACAACATTACATATGAGCTTAAAGGCAGCAAGTGTCAAGATAGGTCACTCACTGGAGGCAGCCTCAAGTGCGGGAGATTATTCCTCGAGCCGAAGGTAGGAGGAAGACCTCACATCCCCTCCTGGGCTCTCGACACGGGGTCTCTTTGAGGCAGTAGTATCTCTCTCTGGCTCAGTATTGGGAGGACCCTCTAATGGGCCAGCACCGGCTACCCTAGCAGCCCTACCTGCTGTCATCACAGGAATGTGCATAATACATGCTCCAAAATATGAAGAATACATATGCATATGGAAAAGCCAACGAATCGATCTGAACACCGTCATTTATGTTTTACTCTTTTACGTTTTACATAAATAAAAACATTTGGCGTCCACTAAGGTGGACGTCTATTGTGTTCTGCGACCACCTTGGTGGACGTAGTTTCTTCATCCCCTTCCTCCCGATCATCTCACTCATCCTAACTATTCTAAACATAAAAAAAATAGAGAGAAATGGGGGGGGAGACTTACCTTCTTTGGAGCATCCTGGTCCACTGCCCCCCGCAGTGGCCGGCGGGGGGGCTATCGCCGTCGACGAGCCACCTGGGGTGCTTCCTCGGTCGCTTGTTCCTCTACCGCCGCTGCTACCTCCACCATCGCTATTCCCTCAGCCACCACCGCTATCGCCCCCTCATCTTCCCCTTCTTCTCCTTCCTCCTATCCCTCTCCTCCTTCCTCCTCCTCCTCACTCCCGATGTCGATCTCTATCTCCTCCCCTTCATCCTCCTCGTCTTCCTCATCTATCATTGGGACCACCGCTACCACTACCTCTGCCATCGCCTCCTCTGTGACCACCGCCACTATCAGAGTGCCCTACTCCTCCATGCACGCCGGTGCCTCCTCCACCACCGCAGCCGCTGCTACCTCGCCGCCGTCTCCAAGGTCCACGACCTCTAGCACAGCAACACGACGGTGCTTCCCCGGGGTCATCCCGCTCGCACCCGAAGACATCTTCGGAGAGTGGGAGGGAGGGTGTTAGGATGTGAGAGTTTGAGAGAAGAGGTTGTGAGAGAGAGATAGAGATAGGGGTCTGGGAGGGCTCGTGGTTCTGGGAAGGAAGAAGTTGCGGAGAATGAGAGTAGAAGAAGAGAGAAAGAGGGAAGGGTGCCCGTTATACCTTCAGTTATGAAAAGAATTTACGTCGGCCTCAGCGGATGCTTATTCCTTTTTTGGAATATTAAAAAAAATGAATCAGCGCCTTTTTTGGAAGACGCTATTTGTGAAGGACGCAATTTGAAAATGAAAATATTCTGAGGAATAAGCGTCTATTTGGAGAGATGTCATTAGTGAAAATTGCATTAATTTAAGAATGGGCGTCTTCCTTGGCAGACGCAGATCGTTGGAAATTGAATCTTAAAACTCAAAAAATGCCAAAGAATTGGCGGCCCGCGTAAGGGACGCAGATTTAATTAGCGACTGGGATGTAGGAAGCCATTTCCCTGAGTACGTTAATTGTTGAAACAGTGAGGGAATCATTCATTGACAAGGAGGCTTGCATACATCAATTGGCTCAAAAGAAATAAAGGACTGATCTTTTATTAAAACGAAAGATAGGGATACATCATCATGAGCCACTTAGGCCCTCAATTTCTTAAGTTCCCTTAGAGTTCCCTCATCTCACTATCTTCTTCCACACCCTCCATTGGCTTGAATAGCTTGTTTACCCTCCATATAGCCTTAATTGTGTTAACTTCCTCTCCATCTTCTAGGCTGGGGAGGACCATTTTCTTGATGGGTGGAAGATGAGAGACGTCCTCCATGTAATGGCATGGCAATCCTAGTTGAGGAAGGCACCGGTGTGAGTTGTACAAGAAGAAACCTGTGGCGCTAATGAGATGGAGTTCCACGCCTGGCGAGCGCCGGGCATGCAGATCGTGGGTCTTGAGGAAGCCTGGTGCACAAGTGAACATGGTATGAGGCATGGTCTTGAAGTGCTCCCTCCAGTCCACTCTCTTCTTCAATCTAGGCACCCTGTTGACCACCCTGTCACTCAGCCCGAGGATACCTGTCATTTAGTGAAGTGGGCTCCGGGAGAGGATCTTGGATGCTTGTTGAGACTTGCCACATGGGTCAAATTTGAGATGGAGATCCACCCAGCTGGTGAGAAGTAGTATTGACCCATGCAAGGGTCTACCCAGAGCAGCTGAATTGAGCCCACTATACAAATAGGCCAGGACTATAGGTCCCATCCTCTTTCCTTCCCAGATCGCACTGATAGCACTCAGCTGTTCTTCTTCTAGAAAAACATCTACCGTGGGGAACAATAGAGCCCCTGCCATGGCCCATTTTGTTTAAATGCAAGACCCACCAGTGTGTGTGTGGTGTTGTATATGGTCTGAGTCTTGACTAATTGTTTTATTTTTATCTATTTATGATTTCTAATCCTTTAATTTATTAGGGTTGCTACATTCTACCTTTCGATAGACAATAGAGCAGGCAGCTTTGCGTCATTGTGGGGTAACTACCTTTTTGGATGATGAACGACGCCCTCGTGATGATGAGGAAGGGCCTGAAGATGAGGCCCTCGTCACAGGCAAAATAACAGGAAGCCCTAAGACAAGCCATGAAATACACAATAAGATGAAGGAGTCATGAAGCTCCGGAATATGAAGCATTAGAGGCAATATTCCTCAATTTACCTATCGCCTCACTTGATGGAGTAGGGGAAGGGAGATTTTCTCTCTCAAGACTCCCGACAGATGCTCCTGCCCCTATTTCCATGATCGCACTGACATCCACTTTATTGCTCGGGGCTGGCACATCCTCTAGTGTTGCTACAGAACAAAAGAACACAAAATAAACACATGAAGCCTTTCAGAAGAAAGATGCCACCACGATAATAGCGGTGTGAAGTTAACCTCTATCCTGACAAACGGGGATTGGGGAGTAGCAAATTGTGCAAATGATGGTATCTGAGGTAGAGCCTCCTCAATAGCCGGAACTACAAATGTTGCTTGCTCAGTTGCAACATCTCTGGCTTTCTTAGCTCGCACCACAGCAACCTTCACCGCGGATGCTACTCTCTTCCGACTTCCCCGAGGCAATGGAGTAGTAGTGGGAGCTGGAGCAGGGATATCAAAGTAAGATGGCTTCTGAGCCTACATAATCAGCTTCCGGTAATCTCCCTGTTTCCACACATTAGGTCTATCTGAAAGAGGAAGAACAAAGAAGATATAAGCTAAAACATGAAAGCAGTGCAAAAGCATATAACATGTCAAAGCATGAAGACACACATGTTGGCCCCTTGTACAGAGGAGAGAGAGGCCAGTAATATAAAAACACTTCTTTGTCCTGGGAAGTAGCTTCGTGGACTAACCATCATACGTCCCTAATCTTCTCTCATAGGTCAGCTAGCTGAGCTAGATCCGGGTGTCCTCGAGAAGCAAGACAATGATATAAGCCCAAATGGTCTAGGCCCCAGCCATCCGCATACTTGAATGAGATGAATAGTGTGTGGGCCAGAATGGCTTCAATTGTAGTGCTGAGATCCAGGCCATGAATCTTAACAGAACGAACAGCCAAGAAGTATGGCGATAATATGAGGCAGTTCTGTCTTCCCTCTATACAAAGGCTCGATAAGAATAGTGTCGGTCTTACTCGGAATGCCAAGAGGCTACAAGTGGTATTGGCTCTTCCACTGGGAAAGGGAACTGTTGCAACTCGAGTCGGGCACTGCCTACTTGGCTTAGCTCCTTCAAAGACTTCAAAAAATCATCCTCTTTTACCTCTGGCAACACTAGTGACAGTTGCTGAGATTCTTTCTTCATGGCCTTCTGTGCCTTAAGATACTCACCCACCGCTTTAGAGCGTTGTGACCAAAGTCTCTTCAGATGAGACTCATCAATGTCAAATATGGGCCCAGGTTGATGACTCAAGAAGGTGCGTTCTGTCGCGTCCCAGCAGCTGGCCTTTATGTTCCTGTAAAAACTGGTGCGAGCATTCCACCACTTAATGTATTCGGGGGTCACTCGAGGAACACGTCCGGACATAGGAACCCTAAAGGTGCTAGCCTCCCGGTGATGAAAGAAATCCCACCAGCAATGGCCTTCTATGGCAACCGCTGCACCTTGCTTTGTCCGGCCGTCAAGGTGAAATTGGGCGGACGAAGGAGGAATATGCTGATCATAGCCAAAGTTATGGCCAAAACGGAAAGGGTAGTACAGCTCTAAAAAGATAGTCCCACCCTTCCAAAATACTAATACACTTGGGCGGATAGCCAACGCCCGCTGAATCAGTTCAGGTTCCAAAGTAGGCTGGGTCACAGGCACTCCCGAAACAAGATGGGTGTACGCATGCCAATCTTACACCTTCTAACCAACTCTTTCACTGCCCTCTTCTCCGGCCCCCCAAGCCCCCTAACGTTCCACGAGACACTCCTCGTAATGATAAAATATTGCTCTCCTCCTCCCCCTGTCCCCCCCTCCTCTCTCTTCTTTGTTGCACCCTCTCTTCCTGCAAAATTGTGGCACACCTCTTGTTGATTTTGTTGAACACCTCTTTGACGTCCTCATCTGCCCAGGTTCAAAGGAAAATATGTCTTCTCAGCCAAGTCCCTCACCTTCGCCTCCATTATTTTTCCATCTTCCCCACCATCTCTCTCAACTCCTCCCTACTCAGTCGACATCTTCTCTCAACTCCTCCCTCATTGTGAGCAAGGCCACTGGTGCTCCCGGTAAGGCCTAGGGCACTACTTCATCCTCCGCCAAAGCCTCCTCCTCCTCCTCATGTTGCTCATCCCCTGAAGGAGGCCTATCAAGCCCGTCCTGACTAGTTGTAGGACGTCCGCCATTGACTGGGGGCAGTCCTCCACCGAGGAGTCCGTCGTTATGGACTCCACGAACGGTCGAGCTGCAAGAATCGACACACACAAAGAGGAATGTTGACTCTACAATGTTATCCAGCCAGATAAGGTATCATCGTCAACCCTTCCTGCCTCAGACACGGCCAACATCGCCTCCTCGATCTTCTATTTTCCTTTCCGATCGTTGGTCGCAAGAGATGTCGTCACCATCGTAAGCTTCCCTCCTACCCCCTGCTGCGACTGGGCAGGAGGGGATAGCAGACAATTCCAGTGGCGATTAGCCAGCGACAAGGTGGGGATGATCAGCATAGGGCGGACCTTCACCAATGGGGCTTGCTAAGACTGTTGACTTCAAACGTCGGGCAAGAACGGGTGGGGAAGAAGACCCATATCAGGTCCACACGAACCGGTAAGAATCGATCTTGCAGGTAAGTCATGGGTAAAATACCTCGTGCCCATACTTGCCAACCCGCTACCCAAACCTCACCCAACAGATGAGGAGGTAGGGTCATCCTGATCCAATCCGACTTGAACCATACCTTGCTATAATGCGATCAATTTGACTTCACATCAACCACCAAAATGTCGTCCCCTACCTCTTGCCAAGACCTCTGAAAACCTAGAGTCGATGACGCATCCTGGAGCTCGTCCTGGATCCACAGTCGAACGACAGTTGTCACCCCGATGAGATTGACGGAGATGATCGACAGAATAGCCGTCGAACTGGGCACTAGCATCGTGGCCACCACACATGTACAAGAGCTGTAAAGGGTAAAGCCCAAGCTTCCACATTCAACCTGACCGAAGCCTCAGGCAAGGAAGGTGATGCACAGAGGTGCGAGGAGACTCCCTCAAAGACCACCTGGAAATGCCTAGCCAACAGATGGAGGAAGGTTCCCCTACCCTCTGACCACCTTTAGAGACAGAACATGACGCCACTGGTGGCCAAGCAACCCATGGTGGCCATCTTGGACACAGAATCCTCGTCTTGCCCGAGAGCCATGAAGGTGGACAAAGTCACCCTCGCCACTTCTCAGCAGTCACCCGCCACCTCCACGAGCTGACTTCTAATCACCTCAGCTTCCATTGATCCATCCAGAAGGGAAACACATAAGCACCGCCGGAGCCAAGCGTGCTATCCTTGGAGGGGCTCCGCCCAGATCTCCCCCGCGTCGAGCTAATGCTTGCTCACCGACACCTTTAGCTATGGATTGTTCACGACTTCAGCTGCAAAGGAGTGACGAACACCTACTGTTTCAGCCTGAGCCACCCCCTTCCTGGTGCAAAAATGGTGAATCTACCGTCGACAGCCACAGTTGAAGTAGTTGGGTGACGGGCCAACAGCCCGACCGCCTTGAAAATGAGCCCTAACACCCGAGCCGCCGGAGCTAGGGGTGAGCATAATTCGGGTTCAACCAGAAAACCAAACCGAACCGACAGATTTGGTTTGGTTTGATTCGGGTTAAAATTTAAAAAAAATTGATTTGGTTTAAAACCGAACGAATTGACGACCCGACCAGCGCCGCCGATATCGCCAAGAACATCGTCATCCGCGAGTCCGGCAAGGAAGGCAAGAAGCTACAGGCCATCGTCATGCGGGTTGGCGTGAAGGGCGGGGCCAGGCCGGACAACCACGATCCGAAAAACACCGGGCATTGGCGCTTCAAGGAGTTCGGCACGTCGGAAATGGCAGCCGACCCATTCATGCGCCCAGCAATGGCCAGCAACATTGACCGAGCAACCGCCGCCGTAGTGCGCGAACTGATCCCGCAGATAGACAAGCAAATCAAAAAGGCTGCTAAGTGAATCCTCCTGTCTTTGCGCTCGCCGCCGCCGACTCCGCTGTCGTGGCAGCGCTCAAGACCGGAAGCGGGCCGCTTCGTGTTTACCAGTTCGGCCTAGCTCCGCAGCCGGGGACTGCGTTCTACAAGGTTCCCTATGCCGTATGGCAGTTCTCCTATGGGTCGCCTGAGAACTACTTGGGGGATCGCCCGGATACGGATTTTCAGGGGGTCCAGGTGGACACATATGCTGCCACCGACAAGGAAGCCCGAGAGATCGCCGACAAGTTGCAGCACGCCTTTGAGTTGGCCGGTCACGTCACCGGGTTCCGGGGCGAGGAAATAGACGCGCCGACCGGGCTATCCCGCTCAAGTTTCGACGTGGAGTTTTGGACTCCGCGAGCGTAAAAATAGGCTCAGAATGTGGTATAAAAAGCGGGCCGCAGAAGTGTTACTAGCACCGCTGCGGCCCTGACCACAACCTGAGGAGACAGGCTATGGCTGCCGAGCAGTTTATAGGCAAGTCTAGGACTTGCAAGAAGTGTAACGAAACGAAGGACCTTGGCCAGTTTTACACGCATCCAACCTGTGCAGATGGCAGACTTCACAAGTGCAAGGAGTGCTTCAAGCGCCCCAAGCACACTGTAGCAATTGACCCTGACAACAAGCGTTGCTCCAAGTGTGATCGCACGCTTCCACTGGATCACTTCGGGCTTGATCCGCGCCGAAGCCATGGTCGAAAGACTTACTGCAAGCAATGTGGTCGGCAGGCTAGTAAGAAGTATAGAGAAGCGAACCCCGAGAAATCTGCAGCGGCCACGCGCAACTGGGCTGCGAACAATCCGGACAAGATCGAAGCTAAAAGGCAGCGGTGGATCAAGAGCAATCCGGGGCGCCAGAGCTACTTGTCGAGGCTATGGAAAGAGAATAACAAGGAGCGATGCAAGGCCGCTGCGGAAAAGCACAGGGCGCAGCCATCCGTAAGGATAATGAGAGCGGTGGGCCAGCGTATCCGCGAAATACTGGGCGGGAAAGAATACAGAAGCACCGTTTCTTTGGTTGGCTATGATGGCGACACCCTCCGCGCACATCTAGAAAAACAGTTCTTGCGCGGGATGAGTTGGGGCAATTACGGCGAGTGGCACATAGACCACATCGTTCCGCTCTCATCTTTCTCGGTTTCCAGTCTTGATGATCCGAACATAAGGCGGGCATGGTGCCTGTCAAATCTGAGGCCACTATGGGCAGCAGACAACATTAGAAAGAAAGACAAGAGGACTCACCTCATCTAATCCAAAGGCCCGCACATGCGGGCTTTTTTATTGGCCTGTGCACAGGTCAAAACGACTGTCGAGAGACAGCCGCAATCACGCCGTGAGGCGCTATTCCCCAACGTTGGAGTAAGAAAAATGGCCCGCAAGACCCAGGGAAGTCACCTCTTCTTTATTGACCCGGACACGGACCTTGTTGTCCGCGTTATCTGCATTACCTCAGTCGGCGGCCTGACCGCTCCCATCGACCAGATCGAAACCACCTGTCTGGAGGCGTCGGCGCGAACCTATGTTCCCGGCCTCGCCACTCCCGGCGCTATGACCTTCGGGATCAACTTCGACCCGCAGGACGCCAGCCACCTTCGCCTGCATGAACTGTATGCAGCCAAGACGCAGGACATTCAGTTCGCCCTCGGCTTTGAAGGCAGCACTGCGGCCCCGACCGTGGACAGCAATGGGGGGCTACGCGATCCTGACAATCGTCGTAGCTTAAATTTGGCTTGCGGCCACCCTCTGCGGGGTTTGGATTGTATCCACATGTGGGCTATAAAGTCTTAAACTTAGGAATACCCGGCGGGGCGACGATACGTCGAATAATGAACCCCGTGTAGGGATACCCTATCGGATGGTGATACACCGTACTGAAACCTTGTCACATGCGGAACTAGTATCCCGGAATTTGGTATGACAAATTACGGGTGCAACAGGCGTCGTTCCTTTTTTAATCGCCTCTTCTGATGAAGAAGAAGAGCTAGCTAATCCTCCAGTGCGCGAGGAGGCGTCAGACAAGGCTGGCCCCTCTAATGGGTCGAGTCTACAAGCCAAGCAGGTCCTTCTAATAAGGGCCAGCTTGATGAAGCTTTGCCACGTCCGGAGGAGTCTCTAGCCCCGTTGTTCCAAGAAGATGCGGACGGCCATAACAAGGAGGCGCGCCCCTCTAAAAAGCGGGAGAAGCCTCGCCAGGCGCCGAGGACCCTGGCGGAGATCATCTCGCCATTTGACAAGATCTGTGCTCAGGCGGACCGCAAAATCATTCATCACATGAAGCGGTTCCCGACAAATGTCACCATCTGGGAGGCCATCGCTTGGAGCAAGGATCTCAGGGAGGCTCTTGTCAAAATACTTCAAGACCCGGAGGCCTATGAAGCCCATGTCGCAGAGCTGCAGGCCTAGGCATATGAGGCACTTACAACCAGCATCTCCTTCACGGACAAAGACATGTTGTTGTCCCCTCCGTGCCACAACCGTCCCTTATATATGCGGGGAACGATTAACAGGCATGATGTGAATCACATCTTGGTCGACGCTGAAGCGGCCATTAACATCCTGCCTCTGAAGACTTTCAAGTCTTTATATTTGGCGCCTTACTTGCAGAAGGTGAACGCGGTCAAGATCTCAGAATTCAATCAGGATTCCGAGGAGGCGCTAGATCGGGTTGAAGTCAAGTTAGCCCTGGGCGACTTTGTTACCTAAGTGACATTCTACATCATCAACGCCGACACATCATATAAGGTGCTACTCGGGAGGCCCTAGCTCCATGAAAATTGGGTCGTCCCATCAACTCTACACCAGTGCATTAAATATGCCAAAGGAGGGGAGCAACACACGGTCTTTACAGATCAGGCTCCATTCCACCCAAATGAGTGCCAATTGGCCGATGCTTCCTTATATTTTGGAGAGCCCACTCTAGCAATCCCCGAGCCTTTAAAGGACAAAGGAAAGCAAAAGGTGAACTATGAAGCTGAGGAAGGGCAGCTGTTCACTGTCAATCAAGAAATGGTAAAGCTGCACAACCTAAGCCTTCAGGCTACCTCCAAGCCGACTCAACCGGAGAGGCGGAATGTTAACTTTGAAGCCAACCTCATCAACCAGGTCATTGACCGAAGCATCTCCTTGCCGCCTAAGTGCCTTCAACTCTCGTCCCCACGAGAAGAGTATGAAGTGGAGCAACTGAAGACATTTACCGTCTCCTATCAACGGAGGAGGAGGATCAAAAAGGGCAAGAAGGGAAACAAGCCGATCATCTTTTACAAATGTGATCTCGTCCCACCATGCCCTCCTGAAGATGATTTCGGCAGGGATATCCCCGCCGATGTGGTGCCAGAGCCAGTCCAGGAGATGGACGACATGCCAAAGCGCATCAGGAAAATGTGTAAAAAGCAACACATCCCGCAAGCTCAGGACCCTGCACGAGCGACATATTTCCATCAACTGTGGAATCCTCCGCAGGTCCGTGGGCAGCCTCCCTTCTCCCGTAAAGACACGCGGGGACTCGGCTACGACCACGAGAGAGACTTCGAGGCCTATTTCGCAGTCAATGCCATAGGGCTGCTACCTCCTCATCACGGGCAAGCTGAAGTTGAGCCCAAGATTGACGACTCTGTAAGGGATTCCGATGAGATGTCGACGACAACATCACCTTCATCAAAAGTCAACAATGACCACCCCTCCGAGGGAGAGGCAGCCCAGTCTGCCCCCTATGCGGGTTCAACGGCCAGGTCACTTATCCCAAGGGAGCCCTGAGCCTGCCGATTTCTCTTGCTACCCCTCCCAAAACCATCACATTTTTTACGAACTTCGTGGTGATAAAAGGGATGTCAGCCTACAATGCTATCTTTGGCTGAGGTATCATTGGCTAGATAAAGGTAGTACCCTTAACCTATCACCAAAAAATGTAGTTCCCCACTAAATATGATATCGAGAAAGTCTGAGGTAACCAGGCAACGGCCAGAAGGTGCTACGTAATCTTGGTCGAAGCTGTACGGCCGGAAGGGATGAAGAAAGAGGTCGAGGGAGTCAAGGATAAGCTGATGACAGGAAAGCCTGCCTGAGAACTACTATCGATCTTCCTCAGAGACAACCCAACTCTTGAAGTAAAGATAGGAGTAGATTTACTGCCCTATGTACAAGAGCAATGCAATAATTTACTTTCTTAATACATTCATGTCTTCGCATGGTCTAATGAGGATCTCCTCGGCATTCCTAAAGAGGTGGTGTTGCATAAACTCAACCTTGATCCATCGGTGAGGCCCATCCAGCAACGGAGAAGGAAGTATGCCCCATAAAAATAGGCGATCATCAAAGAGCAGATTAATACGGGAAAGAAAACCTGGCCATTTCATTCGGTCCTTTACCCGATGTGGCTCGCAAATGTCATCCTGGTACCAAAGGCTTCGGGGATGTGGCTGATGTACGTGGACTTCACCGACCTCAACAAATCCACTCTGAAAGATTGTTACCTGTTACCGAGCATCGACCAGTTTGTCAACTCAACCTCAGGTAACGAACTTCTCAGCTTCCTAGATGCGTATTCTGGCTACCACCAAATCCAGATGGACCTCGAAGACACCGAGAAGACTGCCTTTTTCACTGACTTCTATGTCTACTGCTACACCCGAATGCCCTTCGGGTTGAAGAATGCTAGAGCCACATACCAGAGGTTGGTCAACCACATCTTCGAAGACCAGATTGGGCAGAACATCGAGGCCTACATTGATGATATGCTCGTCAAGACACCCAAGGTCGAAGACCATTTTGTCGACCTGGCTGAGACCTTTAACACCCTCTAAAGGTATGACATGAAGCTCAACCTCGCTAAGTGTGCCTTCGAAGTCAGGTCCGGGAAGTTCCTGGGATTCCTAGTAACTCAGCAAGGGATCGAAGCCGACCCCGACAAGGTCCAGGCTTTCCTAGACATGTAGCCACCCACTTGCGTCAAGGACGTTCAGCACCTGACTGTGAGAGTTACTATGCTTAACCACTTCCTGTCCCGGGCGACGGAACGATGCCTGCCCTTCTTTAAACTGCTAAGGCAGCCTAAGCTGGCATCTGCCACCTTTGCTTGGGATAGCGAGTGCCAAAAGGCATTCACAGAGCTGAAGGAGTACCTGGCTTCACCTCCAGTACTGTCAAAGCCGATTTCAGGGGAGCCGCTATACCTATACCTTTCAGCAACTCCCTCTACAGTAAGCTCGGTCTTAGTCTGAGATGACAGAGGTGTTTAGAGGGCGGTATATTACGGTAGCAAGGTGCTCCTCCAGGCCGAAAGAAGGTACCCCACCACCGAGAAGCTCGTGCTAGCATTGGTAACCTCAGCCAAGCGCCTCTGGCCCTACTTCTAGGGACACTCCATCGTAGTGCTTGTTGAGTCTCTCTCATTGATTTTGATGATAACAAAACCTGGGCATTACAAATAGGTTGATAACTTGGTTAAAGCTCTCTCAAAGTCATTTTTACCAAAGCAAATGTTCACATTTATTATGCCTTAACAAATACCCCGATTAGGTCCAAACAAGCTCATATTATATGGACATGGTTGCAAGCATAAGCCTTCAATATATGGATATGATTTATGGACTGAACTGGACTGTTTGTGCAGGTTTCCACAATTTGGTCGACCGACGGGGATGGGCTAGTCGATCAAAATTTCCAGGGATGAAAACTAAATAGCCTTTTATTGTTCGGTCGACCGATAGGCATGGGCCGAAAATAAATGAGGCTTACAATAGAGATGCCTCGCCGGCCTTACCCAGATACTCTGAGTAAGGGCAAAAATGGCTATAACCCGCCTGTAGCGAAAGCCCGAAAGGGCGTTACAGGCAAAATTGGGTATCCCGCCATGTGAAAATTTGAAAGGGCGCGTGGGCAAAAGCAAGAGGGGGCCAGCTTCGATGAAAATCCAAAAGGGCACTTAAGTCAGTAATGCGGTTAAAAAATATATATATATATGCAATGATGATGATGATGATGATGATGATGATGATGATGATGATGATGATGATGATGATGATGATGATGATGATGATAATGATGTTGCTATCTCATTCACCATTCATGTCCCACGGGAATTCCTGTGTGTGGCAGATAAATCATATCCCACCGGCATAAGCCTTATGCCTATGCTATAATAAACCCTTTGCTTCGGCATTTAACTTATGCCGATGAACAAATCCTACCATCAATTTTCATCATCATCGGTGAAATTGATAAACAAACCATCGGCTCGGACCCTTCGTCCTGGTCGATGAACAAACCCTTTGCTTCGGCATTTAACCTATGCCAATGAACAAATCCTACCATCAATCTTCGTCATCGTCGACGAAATCGATAAACAAACTATCGGCTCAGACCCTTCATCCCAGTCGATGAACAAAACCTTTGCTTCGACATTTAACCTATGCTGATGAACAAATCCTACCAGTCGATTTTCGTCATCATCGGTGAAATCGTTGAACAAAACCATTAGCCCGGACCCTCCATCCCCGTCGATAAACAAACCACTTTGCTTCAGCATTTAACCCATGTCAACGAATAAGCCTACAGTTGATTTTCGTCATCATCGATGAAATCGTTGAACGAAACCATCGGCCCGGACCCTCAAACCTCTTTGCTTCGACATCTAACCAATGTCGATGAATAAACCTACCCTCGGCTTTTGTTTCCATTCACAAAACCATTTGAATTCCCCCCTAACTCAGACTCTATGTCCTTATCAAGAAATAAACCTACTCCTTATCTTCGGCATTCGAGCCCACGGACAAGAATGGCATTTACAAACCTCGTCACCATTGGTGAGGTCTATGAATAGACTTTTGGCTCCACCCTTTTTGCCCTATCGGCTAGTACACCCCTATCCCCCGGCATTCAACCAACTCTAGCTAGAGTCAGGCCTTGGGAGCGATTGCACTGTGGTGGAGTGAACTCCTCATACCTTCACTGAAGGCATGAGCATTCTCCCACCTTGGCAGCTCGTGTATCCTGGGTTAGATGGATTAGCTACATGTCTATACCTAAGAGAAAGAGAAAGGGGGAGAATAAAGCCATGATTCGGCGACAAACAGAAAAAGTAGCTAGTGAAGAAATTTCATTTGTTTAAAGAAGAAGAGTACACGGTACTCAAGGCATCCCCCGGGGTACATGGAGGCCCACCAAAAAAAGGGGAGAAGGAAACAAAAAAAAAACTATTGCAGTGAGCGACGAAAGATGTCCTCAAATTCCAAAATCCCCAGGGAGGGATGACAGATTAGCTCCTACAAATGAGACTCTTCATTCTGCAACTACGTCAGTTTCTCCTCAAGAGAAGTGGCCCGCTCTTTTGCCAACTCTACCTCCTCTCTATTCTGGACCTGCCGTTGCTCGGTCAATTCCAGCTCTTCTTCGGCCTGGGAGAGTTCGACACGCAGTTTAGCTATCCGAGCCATCAATGAAGTCCGACGCTGAATAGCGGTGTTGGCAGCATCCCGTATTTGTTGGGCAGTTCCTCTCAGGGATGCAAGAGTGGTTTGACACTCTGCCCGTTCAAGCTTTATGGCTGTCAGCTAATCTGCTACACCATAGCCGATGAACTCCCTTCTGTTCACGTATTTCAGGAGCAGGAGCACTCGCTACGTCCAATCCTTGGTGGGGTAGCCAAAGGCCAATAACGTGCGAGAGAGGTTTTCCACGAGACCCCTCAACTCTACATAGGTCAGGTCTTGACGGGTTGTCACAGTCTGCCGTAGTGTCTCCAGATATTGCCACACTATCTCGCTTGATGACTGCAAACCAAGTGATGGCATATCAGGGAGCTAAAATTCCACGCGGTTGTCAATTGCGGCCCAAATATCATCCTTTGGCTCCGAAGATGATGACGGCATGTCTTGCAAAGCACCCGTGCTGGAGCCAGTCCCGGTAATTAGTGCAGTGGAGGAAGTCTCGGTAGTGGCAACCTCTCCCTCAACTTCAGACAAGGGTGCCGCGGTTTGGGCTTCAACACTGGGAAGTGGTTGGGCACCATTGCCGGCTTGTCCAATTTCCACCGGTGCCAATTCCGTAGTAAGGGCTAAAGCCGTGGAGACCCCGGTCACTTCTTCCATAATTTCTCTCGCTTCTATCTCGGGAATACTCTCAGCACCCTGGAATGATTCTCCACCAGTGATGAGTTACTGTTGCTCCAGAGCCATGATCGGTTGGTCAGACCCAGCAATCACACCCGACACTTCCAAGCTCGCTGCTATGATATAATCTTTGGGGTACCGTAAGGCTATGGGCCTCAGGATAGGCAGGAATACCAGCGGGTCCGTACCCAGGGGTGGAAGAGATATTTTCACAGTCATGGCCGGCAGGGCCACTTCGGCCTGAATAGAGAGAGCCTTCAAAAGGAGAGATAAACATGACACATCTCAGAGGTTAATATAGTGACCAATGAGAAGAAGCATAACACCGAAAAAGGACTGAAAGAAGAGGATTTCTTACCTCAGCAGGCACCAAGCTCAAATCTCCAGTAGTAGAGACTATTGTTTCCATCATCCATATAGAGGGACCGGGCGGCCTGAAGCTGCTCCATGTCAGACGAGGCAGGCTAAAGGTGGTGTAATCACTTTCATATGCGGAAGACGCCCCGGCATCCTCAGTCTCAGTTTCCACTGGGGGAAACTCCTCGTCACTATAGTCGCCGCTATAGTCCACCTGTTCTGTGGAAGACGAGCTTTGTTCTAGTGCCAGACTCTTTCCCTTCAAGGCGGATGACTCTTTGGCTGGATAATCTCTGGGAGGGTCTTCTCCCTCGATAGAGAACTGATCGGTCAGTTCCGTAGCAGGAATGGCAGGTGAATGAACTTCGGGAGCAGGCTCACTCCCTGGAATGATCTCCTGCTCAACAGGAGCTTTCTCGGCAGCCTCGACAACGGGAGGCGAAGCCGGTCAGACCTCAACTGAAGCTGAAATGAAGAATACTCATGTACGCTGAAGGCATAATAAACTGCGGGAGCCCTAGGGGACAAACCACAAATTACCTTCTATTTCGTGACTGGGCGTGGGAGAAGACAAATCCCCCTCAATGGGAGCTATGGGCACTCCCTCTTCTCTCTCTTCAGCTACCGCAGGGGCAGCAACCTCTTGCGCAACCGCTACAGAAGGAGTGGCAGCAACTGAAAAACAAAAAATTATTAGCTTGTGCAGTCGGAGGAGAAACGGGGTGAACAAAAGGAAGAATGTACCTTCGATCGCATGCGTCTGCACGTGGGAAGCCTCAAACTCCTCAAATGATACCACGGGTGGGGGAACAACCACTGGCTCCGGGTCTGCAATCTTCTTTCGCGGAACCCGTTTGACTTTAGTAGCCGCATCCTTTGCTTTGGTTACTGCCTCCTTTACTTGAGACCTGGTTCGCTTTCGCGAATCACCGAGAGGTAAAGGTGTTGTAGTCGGAGCCGCCTCTGGAATTTCAAAATATGTTGGCTTCCGAGCCTTTATAATCAACTCCCTAAAGTGCCTGGTCTCCTCCAAAGTGAGTCAAACTGCACATGTACAAAGGTAAAGATGACATATACTACAACAAAAGGAGAAGCAGACTAGAGGCTGAAAACAAAGAATAAAAATACATGCCGGCCCCATGTACAAAGGGGAAAGTGGCCAATAAAACAGTGAGGGCACTTTGTCTCTCAAAGCTGCCTCGCGGATTAACCAACATGTATCTCCTATCACCTCGCTTTGTCCAGCCAGCGACGCCAAGTCCGAATGGCCGCGAGAAGATAGATGGTAGTATAAGTCAAGATGGTCCAGCCCCCATCCATCGGTGTACTTGAAAGAAAGAAGAAGAGACTATCCCAGTATGGCTTCACTTGGGCCACCAACTGAAAGCCCGTGGGAGCGAAGCAATGCAAACAACCAAGGGGTGTCACTGTAAAGTGTGGCCCGTCGGTCTTTGCTTCTAATGAAAGTCTTGTAAGGATAGAGCCTATCACTCTCAGGATGCCACTCAGCTACAGAAGGGACGGGCTCCTCTACCAACAAAGGAAGTAGTTGAAGGAATAGCCGCTCACTGCTTACGCGGCATAACCCTTGAAGCATCTTCATGAAGCTGTCCTTACTGATTTCTGGCAGCTTCGGTTCAGCCGTGGGCGAGCGACGCTTCACAGCCTTCCGGGCTTCCAAATAGGCCATCACTTTAGTGTTAGTCAATGATTTCAACTTCTTCAAATAAGAAGGGTTGATATCAAGAGCTGGCACCGACTGGGAGTAGGGTTTGCCGGATCGGCCGTACCGGCCGTCCCGATTTTTTACCGAGACGGGACGATACGGTGTTGTCCCGCTCTGTACCGTCTCGATTTAAATAATCCAAAGTTTGAAATAAAGGAGAGAAATGATGAGTCTTGGGAAGGGGGTTGTCCAAAGCCCAAGGAGAGGGTACACCTCTTTTTTCTTCCCCCCATGCATCATATCATGACTAAATCCCATCCATCCATCCACAACTTTTTAATCTGTTCTCATCTTCTTCGATCCACTAACTCCACCTGTCTGAAGCTTATGCCATTCTTAGTTTTATTTATTTCATTTCACCATATCTTCATGAGAGGGCTTTGCCACACGATTATGAACCTGGCAGTGCTTCGTCAGATCTTGGGTTTGATTGAAGAGCATGTGTGTCATGTCTTTGGTCCCCCATGTCTTTTGTCCCGTCGTGTCCTTGTCACATGTGTTGTTTCATCCCCCTGTATCTGTCATGTTTTCATCTCACTATGTTTTCATCTCACGTGCTATGTTATTTGTCCCTCCGTGCCATGCTGTCCCACACTTGTTATGTTGTCCCAGCATGTCCATGTCCCATCGTGTGTGCTATCTCATCACGTGTGTGTTCCCTTGTCCCACCGCGTCGTCAGTCATGCGCACGCTTGCCATTTGTTCTTGTGGTGTTTGCTATATGTTTTGTTCATCCATGTTATGTTTTATTCAGTTCATGTTCACTATGTTATCTTTCGTTCATTTCCATTCGTTATTATGTTCTGTTCATTTCATTCATTCATGTTATGTTCATGTTAGTTCATCTTCGTGTTCGTTGTCTTATATTTGAAAATCCAAAAAAATCAAAAAAATTAAAAATCCCAGAAGTGTTGTTTCGCTTGGCAAGTAAGTCAGTGTTGTATCCAGACAATTTCCCAGCAAAAATGCCAGGGAATAAGGGTCCGGGAATTTCCCTGAACACCTTTAAGGCATGGGCAACTTAGCCTTTCCTACAACTCAGTGGGCCCAAATTAGGGCCCCAACCACCTAGCCGTGACATACGACGACACCAGCAATTCAGCCGGATCGCTCCCAACCGCTCAATTGCGGGCATTGTCGGCACTCTACACGGTTGTGGATGTGTAAAATTACACGTCCATATGTCCCGACCAGTCCAGTATCAACGACAACTTCCACTATAGAGGCTGCGGAGAACACGTCCCAATTTAAACCCTCCGAATACACACACATACACTGACGTGAAGCCGCCTCCGGAGTCACGACAGTGAAAAGAAACCAACCCCCTGGGAGCTCACAACTCGTGGGCCCCAAAGAGAACCAAGTGGACCGTTGATCGGGCTCGAAACAGGCTCAAGTCTACCTCCAACAGCACGCTCAATGCTTGTTCAACGGCACACCCAGCGCCTATTCAGCGGCACACCCAGTGCCTGTTCAACGGCACACCCAGTGGCTATTCAACAGCACACCCTAGCGCCTGTTCAATGGCACACCCAGTGCCTGTTCAATGGCACACCTAGCGGCTGTTCAACGACAGACCCTAGCACCTATTCAACAGCACATGCAGCGCCTATTCAACGGCACACCCCTAGCGACTGTTCAACGGCACACCCAGCGGCTATTCAACGGCACGCCTAGTGGCTGTTCAACGGCACACCCCTAGTGGCCTTCGCCGGTGTGCCCTCGAGTGACCTTCCCCGGCCCGCCTGCGAAGCTTCCCATGGTACACTGTCAAGTGCCCTTCAACGGTATGCTTCTTCCGCTGTTCAATAGCACACCCATGCATCCCGTTCGCCGGCACATCCTAAATGCCTCTCAACGGCATGGTCTACTTCTTCAGCGGCACGCTCTCCCCACGACCCATCCAACAGGGAGGATCTCACGCCACTCCCTTATGGATTCTTAGCGCGTAGTGGGACGGCTGAGGTGGCAACACGAGAGTGAGGCACGCAAGCTACTCCTCTGTCAACGAGGACGAGGGGAAGTCAAATCCCCATTTAATGCCTCATGTTCCCACCTCCGTCGCTCCGTGCTCGAAGGCTCCTGTCATTGGGGTTTAAAACCTTTAACAACATCCGCCAGATGTAGAAATTCCTAGCAGTCACTATTTATGGTGCATCGAATTAACCATAGTGCACTAGATTAACGAGATAAGGCCGCGCTGTTTTAGTGAAAATTGCCGTGGCCGCACCATTTTAAGTAATTACCACGATCGTGTCGTTCTAAGTCCAAAGTGTCATCTTCGCACCATTTTAAGGCCTTTATGAAGTCACACCATTTTAACGGCATCTTGACTATGCCGAATCGATGATATGTGCTGATTAAGTGAAGAATACACCCAGTAAAAGTACATCCATCAGTCCCGCGTTGCTCATTCCTCACTTGCGAAACCCGCGGATGGGGGGCATTTGTTGGCACCCGAAATATGATTAATGGCAATCACGCCTGAACGATAGAAAGAATGCGGCCCACCAAAGTGCAAGAGCCAAAGAAAATCAATATACAAGGGTCCTTTGGAACCGCTAAAGCTTTAGGACACCTAACAAGAGCGTTAGGGATTCCACCTCAGGAGGGTCGGAAGAAATCTACAACAAATCGACAGTGCTATTCGTCCTGCCTAACAAATCGGTATCGACTCGGTCGTGCCGAACAAACCCCATCCGTCGTCTGGTCAGGACGAGAATGTACCTGGTGGTCCGCCACCTGATAAGAAACCTACCTGAGTTGAAGGAACGTCTCTGGCCCCTCAGAACAAGGTGCTGAAGGCCGTATCAACGGATGACCCAAGTGACTCGACATGGGTACATCTTTTTGCTGGATAGGTCTGTTAGCGACCAAATAGCCGCTCAGCTAGGAGGACAACACCCTGGGTAGTGGCCCACTCCCTGGGAATGTTACAAATATAAATGAAGTCAGCCTGGCAGCACAGATCACAGTGCTGAAGGCCATGTCAGCGGAGAACCCAAGTGTCCAAACTAAAGGCACGAACGGTACCAGAATTGGCCGATCAGTGGCCTGGAGACTTTCCCGATGCTTCTCATGGCGTTTTCACAAGGCCACGATGAGATGAAAGATCAAGGCGACCCCTGGAGTCAGTCCGAGACCCACAGGCCGACTCCGGCCTGAACTAGCACAAAAAGGGATAAACCAGCTCCCCCTTTACCCGCCACGCCCCACTTCCACCAGTGTCCTCGAAATTCAGCGCGCAAAAGAATGAGGCCAACGTCTTAACCGGTGCGCTCCCCCCCCACGCCGGGTGAGGCCACACCGGTTAGGTGTATAAGAATGGGGTTTTCACTGCCATGGAAAGAGAGAGGGAAGTAGAGAGAAATAGTCACTCTTAAGGAGTGGAGAGAAGCGTGGGGAAAAAGAAAGGTTGGGAGAGAGGTTCTCTGAGCCACGATTCTCGCCACCTACTACAAAAGAGAGGGATCCGGACGAAAGAGAGAGAAGGCATTTTCTGATACCCTATTTTCACTGTGAAGAACAGAGGTTGGGCTTTCCCCCCTTTTCTACCCATATCCCTTTGGTGACCTGTATGCAAACGGGCGATGATATGAGCTCGCAATCTCCTTTCACCTTTTGTCTTTTCTTTATTTTGATTTTGCTCCCTGTACCTTTTTATTTCGTGATATGAGAATGTAATGGAATGACTATGTGCGACAACGCCAGGCTGTGTCTGGAATGTAACATTTCATTTATTTCCTAAGCTATATGATGACCCTGGGTTTGAACAAGAATACTATATGTGCGTTTGAGTTCCTCTCCTTCTCTAATTGTATCTATTTTCATCTCGCCTGAGCTTTTATCCGATTTCACCCATTGACGTCGAATACGCCCTGGACTAACTAAGGGCTACATTAACATCACTCCCCTCCCCGGGATTCTTCTGATGGGCTGGTCGTACCCAGTTCCCCATGTATTCATTGTGGGTTTTACCACCGGAGATATACTTGTGTATGCATCTCTGACCATCTTTGGGATGGGCTCCCCATAGTTCCTCCGTTCATAGCCATGAATCGGAGAGAACATGGCTGTCCCCGCCATCTGGGCATAGTATTTTTTGCATGGTCATTTCCATGTATGCTATCCGCTAAATGTTCGGGCTTTTGCCCCTTTACAATGCTTATTTCAATGAGAAGCTTTCTGATGCAAAGCTTCATTACTCCACCAATGATAAGGAGTTCTATGCCGTAGTCCAAGCCCTCAAACACTAGAGACACTATCTCTTACCACAAGAGTTTATCTTATACTCGGACCATGAGGCTTTGAAATTCTTTAGCTCTCAGAAAGGCTTAAACCCTAGGCAAGGTCGGTGGGTAGAATTCCTCCAGTCATTCACTTTTGTCCTAAAACATAAGGCTAAAAAAGAGAATAAGGTGGCCGACGCCTTGAGTCGAAGGGTCTCCCTTCTTTCCACTGTTCGGGTAGAAGTCACCGGGTTTGACCGCATGAAGGGACTCTATGGAGAGTGTCCAGACTTTAGCCCTGCCTACTCTGCCTTGTCCGCTGGATCCTCGACCACATTTGTTGACTATCTACTCCAAGATGATTTTCTTTTTCGAGGATAGCAACTCTGTGTCCTGAAGACTTCTGTACGGGATTCTCTGATTTGGGAAATATATGCTGGAGGTCTTGCTGGTCATTATGGACGAAACAAGATCATCCATTCTATGGAGGAGCACTTTTATTGACCTGGCTTGAAGAAAGATGTTGCCAAAATTGTAGCCCAGTGTCGGACATGCACGATGGCCAAATAAGTCAAACAAAACACTGGCCTCTACACTCCTCTCCTTGTTCCTGATAGACCATGGGTTGATGTAAGTATGGATTTTATCATTGGATTACCTCGTACTGCTCACAAACATGACTCCATCTTTGTTGTCGTTGATCGGTTCTCTAAGATGGCCCACTTCATTATATGTTCCAAAACATCTGATGCATCTAGAGTAGCCCACCTGTTCTTTGATGAAGTCGTACGTCTGCATGGTCTCCCCCAAACCATAGTGTCTGACCGAGATGTCCGATTCACCAGTTATTTTTGGAAGACACTTTGACACTTAGTTGGCACTAAGCTTAAATTCTCCACTGCCTATCACCCACAAACCGATGGGCAAACAGAGGTCGTCAATAGGAGTTTAGGGAACCTATTGAGGTGTCCTATAGGGGAACATTCTGGCACCTGGGATCTTCTCTTGCCTAGAGCCGAATTTGCATATAACAGCTCTGTCAATAGGTCCATAGGTATGAGTCCATTTGAGGTCGTGCATGGATATAAACCTAGGAAACCTGTGGATCTCATTCCCCTCCCCTTTGAGTCTAGGACTTTCAAGTCAGTCGAGGAATTTGCATAGCATGTCAAGAATCTGTATGAGTCAATTAGCAAGCAAATCAACCTCAGTAATGAGACCTACAAACGATTGGCTGATTCACATAGGCGTCATCATAAATTTCGAGAAGGTGACTTGGTTATGGTACGGGTCTGACCCGAATGACTCCCCTTGGGAGCCGTTAAAATGTTGCGAGCCCGTAGTGATGGTCCCTTCTCAATACTGCGGAAGATTGGCTCCAATGCTTATGTTATGGATTTACCTCCCGAATATGAGATTAGCTCTACCTTTAATGTGACAGATCTAGTGGCCTACAAGGAACCCACAACGATTCTAGTGACCCTTTCGAGCCTTCTCCTCCCATTAAGAGTGAGCCCACCCCTATGCGTCTCATAGCCTCGAGAGCACCACACGAGCAAATTGAGAGGATATTGGATGAGCAGGTGACAGCTACACGGAGCAGGGTGTACCAGCACTACCTTGTCCGCTGGTGGGACCGTCCACCGTCTGATGATTCTTGGATCAGCCGGGAAGATCTCCAGCGCCTCCATCCAGATCTGCTGGAGCACTACCATAGCGGTGTCCCACCTTACTTGACGGAGTCGAGTTCCAGCCGCCCCGAGAGGGTTGGTGGGGACACCGAACCCACTACTCGCAGCCGACGCCGCACTGCCCCGACCCCACCGAGCTTATGGCTCGGAGACTCGGCTTCTTGAAGACTCGGCATCCTGAGTACGTATTTGTGTGTATTGAGTATGTATTTTAATTATGTGTATTTTACTATGGTGGTATTTGTATTATTAAACCATCAAGAGGATGGAAGGTAGAAAAGGGGTTGTTCAAATGGAAGAGAAGTGAGACTTAAAAAAAGGGGGGAAAAGCAGGGAGCAGTGAAGTAGGAGGGGGCGTGGCTGCTGGAAGATGGAGGTCTGCATCTCGTAGGAAGGAGAAGTAGAAAAGGCCTGTGCGATCTAGATCAAGAAGAAGAAGGTGAAGGAGAAGGAGAAAACTAGAGAAGCGTCAGGAGATCCAGAACTACAGCATGACCTCTACAAGTGAAAGAGCAGCAACAACAAGAGTAGTAACATCAAAATAGCAGCACCAGGAGAAAGCACCAATAGCAGCACCAGATCAACTAAGATCTGGAATTAGAGAAGAAGCCAGGCGAACTTCATCTACAGATCAAGATATCTACTCATCAAGAGAACTCTACACTCGATCTATGTTCATACTTTGTTCAATCTTTCATTTTCCTTTTTATTATGTTAATCAAGCTGTTCGTCAGTGGAGTGTTCAGATCAAACAAGGGTGGTTGGATCTGGGGTTAATCAAGCCATGAGTCAGCGGAGTGGTCAAGCTGTGAGTCAGCATTCTTCAAGCTGTGAGTCAGCATTCTTTAAGCTATGTGTCAGCAGTCGAGCCTCACTTGGTTAAGTGAGGGGTGGACGTAGGTCTCGGGATAGAGACCGAACCACCTTAAAATTCAATGTCTCCTTGTAATTGTTGGCTTGACATTGACAGTAGATGCAAGCTTAGGGACGTCTATCTATTTAGTGCATTTATAATATACACAATTAGGTGTTTGATTTAATTTCCGCATAAGTCGTGATTTATTTTGGGGCCGATCTATTCACCCCCCTCTAGATTGCCATTCCATATCCAACAATCCCTTCCCCTCAGTTGGGGATCTAATGATCAGCCTGGAGTGCTACACCCATAGCTACCATGGCTTAGGATTTCCTTGGGAGTAGTGGATGATGGCCCTTTATGATTTATGAGCTCGTTTCACACATCTCCATGCCATACAGGAGTGGAATAAGTGGACGCTATTGGGGATCCAACAGGAAGAATCAGAGGTCACCGAGTTAGAGGTGCCCATGGTCAAGCACGAGCGCCTGGTTGAGACTATCCATGCTTGCTGCCAGGTGGAGTTGTCACATATAGCAGAGCTATGATATGAAGTACAAGCCTTGATGGCAAGGGTCGAGAACTGGCTTGCTACCACTCAAAGGTATGAGGAGGAACACCAGGTGACTATCGAGGCTGAAGCTCTTTCTTGAGGTGTGGCTGCCTTTCATGAGGACATGGTCTCTCGATGAGCCCATAGTGCAAACCTGAGGAAGAGCGAGCCTTGCCTTCCTTGAGTCACCTACTCAGTCTTGTTCTTCCTTTTCCTTCTTCTTTTCCATACCTAGCCTTTATGAGCTGAACAATTACCTTGAGGGCTTGTCTCGGGCTCCATGTTTTAGATGAATGAAATAGGAGAATGACAAACCTATTTTAACTGGCTGACATCCTTATTCTCTTCCTATACCCCTTTTTCATTCTTGATGTGACACAACCTCGGACCTATCTTGCAAGCACAATTCGTAACCCGATTGGGCCAATAGTGGCGGCAACTCACTCGGTGCTCAACCGAAAACCCGAGGTGACTCGGCGATGCCGAGTGGAGGTTGTGAGGGATGGTACCTTGCTGGTAGAGGGCCAACAAGACCAGAGGGTCTCCCCAAAGGGTACGTCAAGTCTGATTCTAGAGGCCGACCCGGTGCCGAGGGCATGGGTAATCACTCACTCCCATGGTGGTCACTCGGAAGTCCGGGACTTGTGAGATCGGGCACTCTCTCACCAGCCAGCGGAGACTAGAGATAAGATTGAATGAAAAGCACTGAATAAAGAGCAAGGTGAGAGCACTTACTTGACCGGTTTGAAGAAATCGATCCTGTTTGGAGACGAGGGCGAGTGGGGAAGCGTGGGTTCCCCACACGCCGCGCCGGTGTCGCTTGAACTTGCTCAAGATCTTACATCACTACACCTCTCGTAAAATAGGGTAATATAACAATTAACAGAAATAAATAACTAACTACAACAGAGTCCAGTCCAACAGAAAGTATAGTCTAAGGCAGAGAACATACCAAATGTCAAGTGAACACTTGGCCCGGTAAACTGGCAACTAAGAACCACCGCGCAGCACCCTTGAACCTCGAGGAAGATCCGCAACACCTGAAAACCAGGGGTGAGTCTCGTATCACTGGCTCAATAGGGATCCCGCGGAACCCCAACTGAAAACAACGGTGGAAACAAAAAGCAGCAACTATAGCTAGAACAACAGCAACAGCGAAAGTAGCTACGACGACAACGGCAGGAACACGACCATACACAAACCCCCAAAATGTGACAGCCGATAAACCCCGGCTATACAACTACTCCTACTGGAAGGAAACCAACGTCCTGATCCCACAGTCGGGGGACCACCAGACTACTAACCGCCCTAGCCACGCTACTAGAAAAATGCCACGACACCTCTGTCGTGGAGGCCTGTCCTCGTAGATGAAGGCCCACTCTGAAACCACATAGTCCAGAAACACGGTCACGACCTCATCGTCATGAGCTCCACGTCGTCTAATGGAAAGCCCTCGATGATGCTCACCGGAACCCTAGACCACGACTCTGAGGAAACACCCGAAAACTACACGTGAAACCATGTCTCGCGGATGAGAAACAGAATCTCAAGACACGATAACTCACGTCAAGTAACGGGAGTACCTACCCACTAGAAGTAAGGCCGAAGCATCCACTGACGACTTAGTCCGCAGACTCAGGTGTCTCGCTACAACGCCCCAGGCAGAGACTGGGACACCGCACAGTAACCAGGAACACAAAACAATGACTAACTCGGGTCGCGCTCGTCAGCACATGTCTGACACCCCCAGCCACGTGTGCATACACAGACCAAACGCCCTAGGTCGGATCTTTTAGATAGTTCTTCCCCCAAAGCCCGAACTCAGTCTGCACATGGGGGCCCTATAGTAACCAGCCTAAAAATCGTCTAACTCGGGTCACACTCTCCACCACTCCCAAGTGGGTCTGCACACGCATGAGTAGGAAAGCTACGACTAGTAGGGGCTCACTAAACGTGACCACTGGAAACAACGCACGCACCCATCTCGAGTAACACAAAGTAACAGGCAGCATGAGGCCACCAAACTCTGGACAGCCCACTAGACCTAATAAACCCAACGGTCCTTGAGTCACGAGACTCGGGTCAAGACTGTCGCACGTGACCACGAAGCGTTACCAATCTGGCCTAATCCCTAGGTCTGAAACCATGATGACATGATTCTCAAGGCAGCTCACCAGCTGCAGAGTGGATCTCTCATCCATGGGACACACGGAAACCTCCAGCCCCAGGCTGGTTAACTGGACTCATAGTCCAAGGCCATTCACATAGCCCACATGAAAAACACTTCCCGAAGAACCCCTCATCATGCGGGGAAGACCCTCCGCACACAAACTAACTCACGATGACTCGATCAAGCAAAAGCACGAAAGCCTGAAACACGTGGGGTCACCCGGACCCCCAAGACCCACGGGTATGCTAAACGAGATAACTCGGCATCACTAGATGCCCCTAAAATATGAACACAGAACCCACAGGTGTCTATGACTTTCACGAGGCCGAAGGTCAACCACTGGGTCACAACTGAGTCAACCGGAGGCCATCACAATGCGAAACAGACACGGCGAGCACGAAAATCAAGTGGCGGTCCTCTCTGGGCCATCACAGCACCTGGCGGCCCTCTCAGGACTGCAAGGGCTGGCCTAGCGGTCTTGCCAGGACCGCAAGCCCCCAAGACACTAGAATCGTAAGCGGTCACCTCGAGACCGCCAACCAGGGTGGCGGTCCTTGGGCTGACCGCTAGTCGTCAGTTGGCGATTAGTCACAAGGCCGCTACTGTGATGACCCGGATCCCGAATACTAGATATACCCGATAGGACTATCGAATACACCTGATACCACTTGGAACCCGCGAGGCCTCCCAAGAGCGGTAATGATATTTTTTAAATTTTCTATAAATATCCCGTTTCTTTTTCATTTTCTTATTCTTATTCTTCTTTCCTCTTCGTTTCTCCCCACAGTGAGCGCCATCTCTCCCCCCCTCTCTCTCGTTCGATCGGGGGGCGCGTCCCCTCTGGCTACAGACGGTGCGGGGTGACGGCGTGGCGACGACGGGGACGACGAGGCGGTCGTAACGGCGTAAAGATCGTGAGATTTCGTGAAGGAACGAGAGTTTCTAAAAGCATTCTTCACGATTTTGGCACCGATTCGGTGGAGCATTCGCTCCATTGAGGTAGAGTGAAGTTCCCTAACTCCCCGCGTTTCATTTCCGTGGTTTCTAGTCTGTCATGAGGTCGAGAGGGGTGTTTTGAGCGGGTTAGGGCAAAACCATGCCTTGGAGAGTGATCGCCCGATCTAGTGATTCGCCGCGTTTTTGGCCGATCCGAGGCTGTAGAATCATGCCTAGGGTTATTGGGGAGCTTCCCCCTTGATTTCCCCCTCTCCCGTGGTGGTATGGGGGCGTGGTCGACGTTTTTGGGTTTAGTTCACCTTTTCGCCGTCGGGACGATATAGCGGTCGTCCCAGTGGCCGTTATGTGCATAACGCGCCCAGGTAGGGGCATTATGCTTCGCGTGATTTGAGTCTGGTCTTCGTGGGCTTAACGGCCCCACGATTGACTGCCATGTTAGACATAATGCCCCGGTATTGGTGCGTTATGGGTTTTCGACCGTTGGTTTTTGATTGTTGGGGGTCCTATTCACGTAACGTGCCTAGGGAGGTCCATTATGTACTATGGCACCCCAGGGAAGGTGCATTATGCTTAACGCCCCTGCCTTCCACTTAGCGCACCGGAAGTGGTCCGTTAAGGTCTATAACACGCCTAGAGGACTGCGTTATAGTCTGTTTTCACCTGGTGACATAACGCACCATGGATGGTCCGTTATGTACATAACGCCCCTAGAGGAGTGCGTTATGGTCCCTTCCGTGACTTGGGGCTTAACACACCTGTGTTGATCCGTTAAGCACTGTAACGCCCCTAGGAAGGAGCATTAAAGTCTAATTTCCTCTGGGAGTGACGGACGGCTAAGTTGGACCGTCTATTCTCCCATGCGCGGCTGCGGCTCAGTCGTGCTTCCTTGAGTGGCCAATGATGGATCGTTCATCATCTGAGGCCTAGCCGGTGGTTTCTTCCGTGTCGATTCGAGTCCCGGGTGAGCAGACCTCGATCCACGTGCTGACCTGTGGTCTAACTGATGGTAGGCATCATGTGGGGACTAGGTGTGGGGTGCCGTGGGGGTCCCGGGATGTGGCATCTTCGACTTACGCCACCATGAATCAGTGTTGTATAAGGAGCGATCCTTGTACTCATTTACTTTCGGAGTCAGTTCCCGTGACTTGAGAGTCTACCTTCCAGTGACCTGTCCACTAGTCGTAGCTTCCTACATACGTGGGTGCGGATCTTGACCTGAGTTAGATGATTTTTAGGCTGGTCTCCGTGGGCCCCTTGCCTTTGCCACCAGAGTCTGGTGGGGGGAAAAATAAGCTAGAGGACCCAACCTAGAGCAGATGGTCTGTGTGTGCACATGTAGTTGGGGGCTTAGGGCACGCGCTGATGAGCGTGACCTCAGCTAGTCCTTGTTGTGGTACTTGTGCGTGTCTGAGTCTCACGCCTGGGGCGCTGTAGCTAGACACTTGTGACGCTGTGCAAGACGTCAGGGGACGCATCTTGTCATTCTTCTAGTGGGTAGAGCTCTTGTCTCCTGGTAGTTTCAGACTCGAGATTGCTAGACCGAGGTTCAGTAGTACGGTACTGTTAGAATAGATGGCTTTTCCGTTTATTTATTCCAGCTTGTTGGTTCCACCGTACTCCTGTTAGCTAGTGTAGCTTTACTGCTTTGTAGGGTTAGTTTTACTACTGTAGCACCGAGTTTTCCGTGCGAGGTAGGGTTCGAGGGATCCCTACTGAGCCTTCGTTTTGGAGGCTCATCCCCTGCGTGTTTTCACCAAAGTCTAAAAATTATTGTAAAAATGTAAGGAACGTGAAGAGTAAAATATACATATTTTCATTTGAGCATCTTCAGACTTTGGACCAAATGACTTCATGCTGGTCTGACATCATCAAAACACAACTATACCTAACAATCTCCCTCTTTTTGTCGATGGCAACCACATGAGTCATTGAGCCTATCATATGAAGATTGAGTTAAAGAAATTAAATGCCCTTGAGGAGATAATTGGATCAACAAGGCAAGGAAATGAGGGATAGCTTTGTACCAACTTCCAACTGGGTGACACTAAAATGAGATTTCTGACAACCAACTGACTGATTGAATGAATGCAATGAAATGCAATGGCTCACAAGAAGCTCACAACGGTTAACTAGAAATGCAATAGAAATGCAATGCAATGACTCACACCATAACCAATGCAATGACTCGCACCATAACCTCTCCCCCCTTGACATCATCAAAAATAATGGGAAGAATAAAATGCAGAGAGACGTAGGAAGGAGATAAAATTCTGAGTTACAAGAACAATGAGCTGACAGACCATGAATGTCATGCCACGAGTGTGGAAGGAACCCGGTATGCGTGGCGAGATTATATCGATCATGTCAATCAGAGCATAAGAAATTCGACATACAAACTGAGTGTGCAAATGGCAAGATAAAATAATAACCAGAATTTAATTTCCACAATAATACCAAAAATTCCCTAATCACAACATTCCATGAATAAGCACATAACTCTTCCAAACTTCATAACATAGTTCCAACACTTGACCAAGAAAAGGGAAAAGTACAAGGACAAGGACTCAATAAAATGGAAAAAAACATGACCACGTGATAACTCGACGATCGACTGGCTTTACTCTCTTCATTGGGTCTCATTCCCATCCAAAAGGTCCTCGTTATCAGAGTTACCTAAAAAATAGGGGAAAACACTTGATGAGCGAATGCTCAATAGGAATTATATCTAAAGAGCAAGCTATCTTTAAGTACTTTACATGTTAAGTGCGATGCAAGTATAGCTATGCAGAAGGATGACAAGAATATCAAGAACATTAAAGATGAACTATCAAGATTCAAGATTGTACAGGGGAACTATCAAGAGATTGCAACTTATTTCATGGAGCGATACTATCAAGTGTCCAAGCATGTAATATCAAGTCATGTCATAAGTATTGGCTATGTTCCATTCAAGCAAGTACACACCCATTTTGGGCCACGCAAGTCATTTCATGTCAAGTCAAGCACTATTAAGATAAGTGGAATGTCATTGATCAATCAAGCTAGTCATGCACTTCGGTGCGATGCCACACCGTGGTCAATCAACTCCCATGCACACAAGTACTTTCGGGTGCTCCTCCTAGGACTAGACCGGGCCCCATTAATGCCAGGTATTGAGTCATGTAAAGTATCTCGGACATCCACTATGGTTTATAGCCAATAGAATTCCAAGGGATAAGCCATTGTAGGATAATAAGGTAGATTCTTGAAATTCAAGGAGTTCAAGGACAAAAATTTAAGTAGAAACGGACTTATGATTAACTCACGAAAAATCATAACAACCAGAAAAACTGGGTGAATTGGCACCCTTTCGAGTAGCGACTGATTCTAGAATTGGTGCCCTAGCAGAGGGGCGCCCATTCTTTGTAAAAGATAGGGCAGAGGAATTGGCACCCATGCATAGGAGCACCCATTCAATTGGTGTCACCTGGACTGGTCGCCCATTCCAGAGTGCAGATAGAACTGCGCATAGGGCCGGTAACAACACACCATGAGGGCTAGGCTACCATGTTTCTTTAGAGTGACATGGCATTCAAGGGGTTCTAAGATTTTTAGGGTACAACCTGTTTGGCTGCCTTGAGGGAATCTAAGGCTAGAGTAGACTTACAGAGGTCCCAATAATAAAATCACCAGTCTAAAGGAAGGAATATCCCGCGGAGGGTTCAAACCCTTCATCAAAGGTGCGGGTTGGAGTAGGTGCCTCGGGGTGGACTCGTCCCTCATCTCTCCGGTACCCCAAACTACTCCAAGCAAGGGCAGGAGGGCGACTCGGAGCTGACAGAGTCAGGAGATGTCGAACTACCGACGCAAGGAACCTGCAAAACAAACAAAGGAAACCTGGGAAAAGGCTAGACGGACGACTGACATGGACGATGGACAACACGACATGGACGTCATGCACACTGCCCCATACACAACCAGAACGTCGTGCAAGCGACAGACACTGACCTCGAGTACAACCACAAAAGCGCTAACCCAGAAGGTCACGACGTATGAGAAATGTCGAGAGTCACACAACACGTGACTCGAAAGAGGAGCGATCAGCTGTGTCCACTGACGTCTTACACTGCACCCTAACTCACTCCACAAGTGCCTCGACTACCAGCCGAACGTGGTCTACCATAGCTAAGGCCGAGTTGCAGGCCCATGTGGAAACCACCACTGTAAGGACTAGTCAGGGTCACGCCCGTCGACATGAGTCCAAGCCCCTGACCCCGTGTGTACACACTGGCCGTAGACCATTAAGCCAGACCTCTAACTAGTATTCTCCCCTGCGGACGCTACGATAAGGTCGGGAGCCCACCGAACTAGCTTAAAAACTATGTCTCAGGAAGAGTGCCCCACTACAAGAGCCGTCACGCCGAAGCGTGTCGTAAGGCACCAACTAAAGAGGAGCCACAAAACCCGAAGACTCTGAAACACAAGTGTCAGAGTACAGAAAGGCCATACTACGTGCACCATGGCAGTATAGGAAATCGTCGACCACTCAAGGCAAGGCAAACTAGGCCTACAACTACAACGGTCCCTGAGTCCTACAACTCTGAGTTAGGATTGCCATACATAGTGGAACAAAACTGCCAATCGGTCTAATCCTAAGCCAAGGAAGACAATGCTCCGCGAGAACCAAAACACGGAGATCTGAGGGGACACTGAGAACCCTCAGCACACTTGGACACGTAAATTGAGGTAGAATGGTACCTCGAGGCATCTAGAACCACTGTCTCGAATTGGACAAGGCCGTCGAGACACAAATAAGGTCACCTGTCAACTACTGGGTGACCCCGAGTTGACTGGAATCAGACACGACACTGACACACAGAGACACACACACACTGCAGGCATAAGCACTCATGGCCGTACCATCATGGTTACTACCCTTATAGGATGTCAACAGACACCCACGGGTCATGGGAAAACAACGAGATCAAGCCCAGACAAATAGAAACTGGAGCAGTGGACAATGACAACACTCTGGGCAAAGCGAACCATCACTCGACCGCTAGACGAAACTAGTAGTCAAGGCACACCCGCTACACAACCAGAGACAAGGATAATGGTAGCTTCTAGATTGAATCGTTAGGGTACTATCGTAGTCTAGGAAAAGACCACGCTCAGTCACCTAAACTGACCAATCCAGACAACCACCGACAGACAGACACCTCCCTAAACAAGGACCTAAGACAGACGAACACACAACACAGAACCAATCAATGGTCACCATGGCAAACAGGACTATAACGCACCAGCATAGCGGCATTATACCCACATAATGCACCAAGGGAGGGGTGTTATGCCAACCAGACCTAAAACCACATACAAATGATATAATGCACTAAGGTAGGGGCGTTATATCAAGATAATGCACCAGCATAGGGGCATTATGTCCAACGGACCAAAATACTAACAAAACGAAGTATAACGGACCACTATAGGCACGTCATACTGGTATAACGCACAAGGGTAGGTGCGTTATACCCAACAGACTCAAAAAACATTAACTACAGACCAATGGCACATAACGGACCAAGACCCATCCGTCATAGCCACAAAACACACAGGGTGAGGCACGTTATATCAATGGTCATACCCAGGCAAACATCGGTCAACAAACCATAACGGATCGTCACAAGGGCGTTTTATTGACCATAACGCATGACAAGGAGTCCGTTATGCTAACCGACTGACATGGTCGTCGAGGGGACTGACCTGGCAGTCAGCCTCGAAAATAACCCGACCATAAGGCTGCCGACCAAGAGTCGCTACTGGAGCAGGGTAGCCTCCCGGAGATAGAAGTGGGAGAAATTATTGAAAAGGAGGTCAGTATTTCCAAGGCGCTAACTGTTGTTGCAGAATCTACTCCCACGGAAGTCGGTGAAGCTGCACACGAGGGGCCAGCGTCTCCAGCTATTGAGGTGGCTGGCACGACTTCACCCCGAGAGGCAGGTAAAGAGGTCGTTGTAGCGGCGACCTCTTTAGCTATACCAGTTGTTATCGTCGAACCCGGCATTAGTGCCTTACAAATTATGCCGTCGATGTCCTCCGGGGCAAGTGACGATATCTGGGCAGAGATTGACAACAGGGTAGATTTTCAGCTCCCCGAGACTTTGCCGTTGGGTTTACAATTCTCCGGAGACATGGTGTGGCAATCTTTGGATAATCTGCAGCGAGCTATGTTGGCTTATCCTGGCTTAACTTATGCATAGCTGAGGAGCTTGATAGAACATCTCTCACGTTCGCTATTGGCTTTCGGGCGCCCGATGGAGGATTGGACTCCATGGGTTACCATGTTATTTAAGCATGCCAATAGGCGGGAGTATCTCAGCCGGGAAGTGTCCGACCAGTTTGCGGCTGTGAAACTGGAGAGAGCTGACTGCCAGGCTGCTGCTGCTTCGCTGAGGGGGACCGTGGGACAACTAAGAGATGCCACTAGCACCACTTCCAAACGCCTGTCCTTCCTCACTTTGCGGATAAAGGAGCTGCAAGCTGAACTTGCCAAGGCTGAGGCTGAATTGCAAGAGACAGAACGCCTTGAAGTTCAGACTATAGAAGAAGCCGATCTTGCTGACGGACAACTCGCCTCGCTGGATGAAAATTGTTACAGTTGGCAACCACCGAGTCTCGACTGTAAGAGCTGACCCAGTACCCTTCGCTGGGCCTCTTGGAAGTGGAGGACATCTTTCGGCGCCCTCTACCTTAGTTTACTTCATCTCTCCTTCTTTTGTATCTAATTTTTGCTCCTTTTATCCTTAGAGCTCACGTACCTCGGGGAATGTCCCGAGCAATGATGTATACTGACATTCCATATTAATGAAATATCTTTATTCGTCGCTCTGACCATGACTTCTCCCTTCTTCTTTTTTTTACTTTCTTTTCTTTCTCCCTCCAGCTGAGTAGCTCAGTACAGGGATATAAGTTACTAGCGCAGGAGAGGGCTCACGCCTTCAGCGAAGGGGTGAGGAGTTCGCTCCATCGTGGGTTAACTATTCCCAGAATTGAGCTTTGGCCAAGGTGGGACATAGATAAAGTAGGTGCATGCACCCTATTCATTTCACCAATGGTGATGAAAAGCTGAGAGTGCGGTTCATTCATTGACATGGGTCAAATGTCAAAGTACTGATAGTTCATCTACTAATGAGGACGGAAGGTCTAAGTTGAGGGGTGGCTGACCGGACTCGCCGAAGGTGGTGAGGGTCAAAAAAGGTAGTGGCTGATCCTACCGATGATGACAAGGGTCGAAAGGATAGCAACCGATCTTGCCGATGGTGACAAGGGTCGAAAGGAGTGGCGACCAATCTTGCTGACAGTGGCAAGGGCCGAAAGGGTAGCGACCGATCTTGCCGATGTTGATAAGGGTCGAAAGGATGGCCGGTCTTGTCGATGGTGACAAGGGTCGAAAGGGTAGCGACCGATCTTACCGATGGTGACAAGGGTCGAAAGGATGACGGGTCTTGTCGATGGTGACAAGGGCCGAAAGGGTAGCGATCGATCTTACCGATGGTGACAAGGGTCGAAAGGATGGCCGGTCTTACCGATGGTGACAAGGGCCAAAAGGGTAGCAACCAATCTTGCCGATGGTGACAAGGGTCGAAAGGATGGCCGGTCTTGTCGATGGTGACAAGGGCCGAAGGGGTGGCCAGTCTTGCCGATGGTGACAAGGGCTGAAAGGGTAGCGACCGATCTTGCCGATGGTGACAAGGGTCGGAAGGGTAGGAGAAGTAGAATGGTGAGCGAGGGTAACCTCGCTACTACATCGAACTATCGCATTGCTCCCCATCGGGGAGATGCACCACCTTGCCTTTACCTCTGGGATCAGGCTGTCTCTGATCCCCTGTGGGTTCCTCAAACAAAGGCATCAAGGATGGCTCTTCTGGAGGCAACTAGCGAACTAGATCATCCTTACTGGATGGGCCTACTTGTTCTTCAGAAGTGACCAGGGCTGGAGTAGGGATTGGAGCGTTGGCAATGACCTCCTCCATGCTAGAGGGATCGAAAATGCTAGGCCCCTTCCAAACTTCCATCTCTGGAATAGGGGTTGGTTCTTCCCCTTGAAAGAGGATGATTCACTCCAGGTCGAAGGTGGACAGGTGAAGAGGTAGCTCGATAATCCTCCCGCGGCCTCTACCACGCCCTTGGCCACGACCTCAGTCGCGGCATACATTTTTTGGAGTTGGTTGGAGCCCTAGTGAGGCAGTGGTTCTTTGTCTCGTCTGGGAGGCTATCGGCTCAGTTCACCAAGAGGCATTGATGTTGTCTGGAGGTGGGATGGCCACCATGTTGTAGGTGCAACGTTGAAGCACTTCTTCCAACTGCTCTGTGGTGATTTCCTTATGTTTGTAGAATAAGGAAAGTTCTTCTGGGATGAGGAGCCATTCATCATTCTTGATTTTTTGAATTATCTCCTGGACCCAGCTTCTAAGGCGAGCTTGCTTTTGCACTTCTTCCCATGGGATGTTACTATCAAGTGGGAGAGCACCAGTGGGATGACAAGGAATGTATTCTTCCAGGTCGTCAATGAGCCGTTGTAGATCCTAGAGAGGCGTTAGCTCAACTGGTGACTGTAAGGTGACTTCTTGCTCAGCTCGCTTCTTAAGCCATCTTTTAAGGTTCTTCCTCCTATTCCTCTCCTATCTTTTGGCGATGGCTGTCTCTAAGGGAGTAGGAGGGAGAAGCACTGGAGCTGGAGTTGGCAAATCCCCGTGAGGATACCTCCGGTCTAGTGTCTTAGCAAAGGGAGGTCGATGGCTTTTCTTTGCCCAGATTTCAATCCAAGCACCTTCCGCTTGTTGTATTTGGAAGGTGGCATTAATCGCCTATTCCATGACCTCAGGTGGTAGCTCCTGGTATGCTGGGATGCTAAGGATAGTGTCTGAAGACGTACGTGCAGTTTGATTCCTTACCCATGGTGGTAAAGTTCTTTGCTGGGATATACATTGGGGGACTCGCTTAGAGTTTTACTCCTTAGCTTTGCCTTTGCTATCTGGCTTGGAGTGGCCTCCTGTGGTAACTGGAGGTGTGGTGGGGCACCGCCACTTCTGGCGGTTACCCTAACCTTGCGTATTGATCGGGCCTGGCTGTGAAGGGCCGGGCTGGCTTGCCAGAGTCACTGAAGACTCTGAAGATGTCTCCTTCAAGATCTGAGTTGAGTTGCATGGTATGTGAGGGGAACCCAAAGGCATGCTGAGTGGAGGGACATGACACAGTTGCGCAAAGGCTCCGTCCTGTTTTTGCTTTCCCTTCCTATATTTTGGTAAAGAAGGTGGAGTCGGGGTAGGGGAGTAGTGAGAGGATCTTGGGATGACCCTCATTGTCTCATTTACTAGGACATCCTCTCGGCCAATGAGAACTCAAAGTAGCTTGGCAATATCCTCATTGGAGAAGGGAAGAGACTCTAGCTCTTGCCAGGGCTACCAATGCGGGGCCGAGGTAGCAAGAGCTACTTGGTTCGTACTCTGCATTTGGATAGCTGGGGAAGCCGAGGTGGCAGGAGGATGAATGATGTTAACCGAGAAATTACTCAGCTTGGTCTCTTGGTTGTTATCCTGCCTCCTATAGCTTCGTAGTCGCTCGAGAGCTTCTTTATTTTTGACTCAAAACTCGAGCCATTTTGGGACATGTTGATAGGGCAACCCGTGCCTATTTGCTTAAGGTGAATCTGGGTGGTCTGGTGCATTTTTGGCAATGCCTAGAGTTTCTGCAATGGCTTCTCGAAGCCTTAGGGTTTCCATAGAGTTTTCCTCAGCATCGATCTGCTCCCATAAGGTCTATTCCTAGATTAAGTGTTGAACTTCCTCATAGGACTCGATCACGTGGCAGATTGTAGCATGGAAAGGGTAATATTGGGGGTGACTAAACTCCCATTGAGTGTAGTCTGCTGGTGGCTCACGTGCCATGATTTGCCCTCTCTGAATGAGGATGTCAAAGAGCCGCCTAGTCCTTTCTCTTGGAAAGGAGAGAGGCGTGTGGTCATGCCAGGGTCTCCACCCTAGGTACCACAACGAATGCTTACCTTGGCTGGTACTGGGTTCCTCTGCTTCAACATCAGAGAGAGAAAACTCGGCCATCATGTGAATCACATTAGCTAAATAGTGAATCACACTTGCTGTCTTTGCGGGTCTAGACCACGTATGTGGCTACGGAGGATCGACGAGATTGCTTTTCATTTTGATGAGGCCGTCTCTAATTAACTTTTGTGTCTGAGTCTTGAAGATGTAGCAATCTTCAAGTTGGTGACCTAGCATGCAATGATACGGGCAATAGCTAGAGTCATCATCTTTCTGGGCATCATCTAGCTTGCGAGCTTCTAGCAGCTCGATAATTGTCTTGGCCATAAAGAGGTCGAAGTGCATCTTCGTGTGTTCCTTCTTGAAAGAGAATGATGTCTTATACGCTCTGAAAAGGAAGGAGTGGCAAGTTTATTTGTCGACTTTTTGTCGGAGCCACTTGGCTCCCTCTCCTTGCTGGCTTTGTCAGTAGGGGTGAACTTAATAATGTTCACCTCATTACCGGGTTGGCATTCTTGTGTCTATTTACCCTTCGTAGAAGTATAGCTCGAGTTATCAGTGAAGAACATCTTTATTTCGGTGACTATAGAGTTGAGCTGGTCGAAGCCTTTAATATTAGTGCTGAGAAGCTTTTTGCTAACCTTGGCTGCCAAGCCTCTGCGGCACATGATAATGGCATCCTCTTGGACTAGCGGGTTAATGCATCTCATGCTAAGGTCTCGCCATTTCTTGATGAAGTCAAGGGCACTCTCGTCCTTCTTCTGCCAGAGAGAGCAAAGCTCTGCTAGGGAAATCTTGCGCTCGACCATTTGGATATAGTCGAGGAATTTCTTTTGGAGATCAACCCAGTCACCCACAGAGTTATCCTTTAGGTGGGAATACCATTGGAAGGCAGTCCTCGTCAGAAAGGTGGCGAAGTAGCAGAGGAGGTATGACTCGTCCAATGCTAGTTCACCCATGGCCGTGATGTAGTAGGCCAAGTGCTCGTGTGGAGACCCTTGCCTGTTGAACTTTTGGAGTTTCAAGGGCTTGTTGTACTCTGGGAGAAGCTTTTTCAACTGGTGATGCGATGCGTATGGTACACTATAGAGGTCTATACTGGTGACCCCTTCCCCATACTGGGCGAGCTTTGTCTCGACGATCTGCTCGATCATCTGCCGTTGTGCCATGAGATTTTTTGGCACTGGCATATTGGATGCCCATGGATGAGCTTCTACCGGGGGCATGTCAAACCCTGCAGTTGTCGGGGTTCTATCGGCCATTGCTAAGGCGTTGGCACCAGTGTGCCCAACTGGCAGTGTCGGTGCTTCGGCTGGAGGCTTAGCAGGTTGTTGAGGGTGAAGATCCCGACTCTTGAAGAAGGTCTTGCAGGAGGGCCTTCAAGTGTTGGTTATCCCTCATGAGAGTCTCAAGAGTTACCTCTTGAAGCTCATTTGCTGGTAGATCATTGTTGACTAGATCCGTAATTTTTTTTTTGGCCAATACTTGACAAGCAAAACAAGGGAGAGCGGTCACCCTTTCAAAGAAGGGGAGGTGCACTCCACCCCCATTTGCCAGGCATGGAAGTAAAATGTATTAGAGCAAAAAAGGAGTACAAGAGAGCCTAAGGCCGGAGCGATAGGCACCCAATCTTATCAAGATGATAGGGGCCTTTAACAACATGGGGGAGCTCAGCCCAAGAAGCCGAACAAAAGAGGGACGACAAGGTACAACCAAGACCAGCTAACATGTCTGCCATTTGGTTGGCTTCCCTGAATACATGCGAAATAGAAACCTGTAAAGAGTGGAGCAAAGAAGCTACATTGTACAAGACCAAATGCAGCCACCAAGGGCAAGAGGACCGGCCCTGAATAATGTGTGCCAGTAGCAGGGAATCAGTCTCCACCACAAAACAGAGGAAGCCACGAGCAGAGCATAGGGAAAGGCTTTCTTGAAGAGTGAAGGCTTCAGCTTCAAGGCTGGTGGCAACCTGTCGATATGGAGCAACAAAGGCAAAGAGCAGGTTGCCGAGGGAATCTCGGAGGGCTCTACCACCCCCAGCGGCACACGAACCATGCTTGAAAGCACCATCCACATTGAGCTTCAACCTACCCGAGGGAGGGTGGAACCAACGGATGATTCTTGGCAGGCGCAGCTGGGCTTCCGTGAAAGGAATGCCTCAGGAGACGAGCAGCCGACGCAGAGCTGGAGAGAGGCTCCTCCCAGAGGGCTTGGACAGCAAGGCAAGGGGTCGGACAGACTGCAAAATCTGGTAAAGGATATGGCGTTCGTTCATCGGCTGACCAGCATAACGAGCTTGGTTCCTGCTGAACCAAAGTTCCCACAGCGTAGCCATGAAGAAGCACCTAGAGAAGCGGTTGGTTAACATGTTGTGAATATGTGGTTCATGTGTGGTTTTGATGATGCTGGCATCTGATTCTTCTTCTACTGCATCCCGTGCCGTGGTGACATGGGAGAATGTCCATTTCCTGTACCTGTGGCATGAGCAGCTTGCTGTGGTCGCAGAATCCTCAGACTTGGAGACCAACACAGCAGACACTAGCTGCCTTCTCATCATCGGGGGTGACTCCTTCAAGTATAATCGCGGGGATGCCGTTAGGAGGGATCACCCCAAGGATAAACATTTGATATCCTTCCTCTGGCGGTTCAACCTTCAGGGGAAGAGGGACATGTTCCTCGTCCACAAAGCTGAGCAGACATTGTTGGTTGAGAGAGACAGCTTGACGGACTTTGTGATGCTGGGATGGCCTATCTACCTCCCCAGGGAAGTCTGGAAGTGGAGTGTCATGCTCGGACTGCAGGACCTGGCTCTAGAGGATGGGCTATTCACCAGAGCCCCTGAATTTATACCCGCTCGATAGAATGAGACTGTAGGCCATGTTGACTAGGAGAAGCCGGTCTTTAGTTTATTTCTTACCTCGTTGAAATGGGGGTACAGAGAAGAATCTTTCTTACTGGACTGCCTGGCGGTCCGCTTCAAGCATCAGATTTCTATGCGGTGGTTTGCCGAGTTGAAGGCCACCGATGCCCACACATTTAGACCTGGAGCAGTGGAGTTTACGGACTACGTGCTGCAACACTATGCTCCCATTTTGGTCAAGGCCGGTGTATACCGTAGCATGTACGCCTCAAGGTACTTCTACCCCATCTCCAGGGGCCTATGCTGTGGCATGATTGAAGTGTTCTGCCCCGAGTACAACACTTTCTACACCTCAGAGGGAGAAACCTCTTTAGACCTTTGGAGTCTTTCACAGCTCAGTGGCTTGCCAATCGACGGAGAGCCATATGAAGATGTTTGCTGGCCAGACTGGTTGAAGGATCAGACCGACGGTGAAGGCCGATACCTAACAGACTTCGCTTATAGCTATTTGATAAAGGCATATCGTACACTTTACCATTCATCGTATGATACCAGGGAGGCACGCAAGCCTGGGGAGAAGAGGCGTGTGCGGATGGGCACTTGGCTCCAGTATTTCTTTGGTGGGGAACAGAAGTACGAAGACTTTCCTACAATGGCACCGACTGCCTTGAAGCGAAAGAAAAGAGTTCGACGTCAGGCTGCTTTCCTGCCTGCTTTGAAGGGAGGACAACAAGGGGAGCCGAACCCTACTGGTGTCGATGCAGTCACACACTGTGCTGCATATCTGACTTACTAGCTTTGCTCCTTTGCTCTCCCGCAAGGCGACGAGAGGGTGATTAGAGCCGAGGCCATCTACCTTGCCTGTCTAATGACTTAGGGCACGAAGCTGTCCCTTTGTCCACTGGCTTTATCCCTCATCTATAAGATGCTGGGAGACTTGCATAGGTCACGTCTTCCCAGGAATTTACGGATGGTTGGTTCGTTGCACTTCATTAACGCTTGGGTCTGCACCCTATTTCCAGAAGTTGCTTCTCGGGGGCTACAATCAGCTCGCCTTGTCCGAAGGATGATAGAAGTTGCGAGCGTCGAACCAGCCTCGATAGCGGAGTAAATTTTTCCCATTCGGGGGAAGCTGACTAAGGTCCCCATGGATGCACCCGGAGTCCTACACTTTTGGAGCATGGCGACTCATTCCATCCCGCTCGTGAACAACATGCAAAATGTAGTCTTTTCGAGATAGAGGAGTATATACATCCAATTTTTGGTGCCAAGTGTACGAGGCCGAACCTGGAGCCAGAGCTGTTTGACTGGGCGCTGGCTATTAGACCAAGCATCTTTATTTTTTAGAAGAGCGGCATTGATGCGGGACGGACACGGGAGCCGACTCTACGTGCATTGGACCGTAGACTCTAGGATGGACATGACCAGCAACGCGTGACTAGGAGTCACACTAGACCCGACACTAAGAGCTCCTAGGGGACTATACGTCGCTCACAGAAATGCTAGCTCACTCGTAGCTTGTTCACTTCTTTGCATATCTGAGTGATGAGCTCTGGCCTTATGCACCGTGACGGCTGCTTCACTGGCCCGGCTTCGGGGCTTATTGCTAGCTCATGTTGGGAGACTGCGGGACTTAGTCCTGGCATTTCCTTGTAGGTCCAAGCGAAGCAATCCCGGTATTCTTACAGTAGCTAGATATACAGCTTCTGTTCTTCTGCAGACAACTGGGCACAAAGGAAGGCCGGCCTAGGGTCATCCTCATCTCCCAGGTTGACTTCTATCAGCTCGTCAACTGTAGCTTGGCCTCCATCTTCTATCTCCTGGGGCGCCGGCTGAAGGTCGACAAAGTCTAGAATATCATCTTCAAGGTCAAAGACCTCGATCTCTTCATTTGGTTTTATTTGGGCTTCAGTAGGGATCTCCGCCCCGGCCAGCAGTGGTTGTGTGGATTGTTCTATCGGCAAATCCACTGCCATTGTAGTTTTGAGGGGTGAGTTGACAGCTTCATCCCCCACAGATAGGCTCGTAGTCGAGGAAGACTGGTGGTTGTTTATTGTTGAGCCGGAGCGGCATTGCAGCTTTACAGTAGAAGGTGAGAAGGTCTCGCCTTCTTGAATCACCATGTCCTCGGTGGAGGTGGCTTTTTCCTTTTTAGCAGCATGCATCTCTTGACCAGTTTCGGCAGAAGCCTCCCCGATTGGTACGAGAGGTGCTGAGATCATCATTAGTGAAGGTCCACAGGAGGGGGATGTCCCTGTTTCTTCAACATCTTCGGCTTCGCTACTACTGGTCATGTCAAATCTGGCTTGAAGGGCCGCTTCTTCAGGGTAGACTTGCTCCCAGCATCGGCAAGGAGTCATGACCTCAGCATCCGAGCCTCTTGGTCGAGCCAGCTCCATATGCTCAGCTTTTGCTGGGTACTAATCGAAAGCTGCCCCCGGTGAGCTATCTTCAATTGGGTAGAAAGTGGAGATGGTGTCCACTTCATAGCGCCCACTATAATAGTATTCTTCAATGGTGAAGCCCAACCCTGGATGCTGAGAGACACGTCTCAGTTCTTTGTCCAGACTTGCGAGATACCACATCTTCTGGAATGCTTCTTTTTCTTTGCACGGCTGGCCAAAAGGGATGTGCTACTTCTGTAACATCTTGGCCATCCATTTTGTTGTGAACGCCAGACCCTGGACGGGAACTGACAGGTTCTCTATGTCTTTGGGCAGACGACAATCAATGTCTTCCAAGATAGGATGCTCTTCAACTGTGTAAAATAAGCTACTAGGGCCATCTATGTGCACCACCTCCCAAGCTTTGAAAGGCTCAATGGTGACATTATCAAGGCCAACAACCGGCTTGGTAAGGCCTTCCGAGATTCTGATGTGGTCATCCTACTGATCGTCATTGACTTCATCGGCTCCGGGGTATATGGCGGGAGGTACTGTCCTGCCCACGTCTCTGGTGATGGTGATGTGAGAGATTGTCTTGGGTTTGACATATCCGCACGGCGGTGGTGGAAACCAGTCATCGCCAGAGGTGCCTTTTGATGCCCCGGTAGGGGTCTTGGCTTCATAGGTCTTTGGTGACTATTTGGCATACAGGTGAGCGTCTGCCAGGTGACACTCAAACAATTCGAATGGGTGGAGGTTAGCAAATATCCTCTCCTCCTTCCCTTCGAGGATGTACTTGATACACGGGTGGAGCATGGAGGGCACCACCATGTTCTCATGCAGCTATGGACGGCCAAGCAGTGCTTTGTATGAGGTGCGGGAGTTGATGACATAAAACTGCACCCTTGTACTGAAGTCTGCCAAAATGAGTGTGAACTTCACTACTCCTAGCGATATTTCACACTTTTGATTGAAGCCAGTGATACGAATATCTCTGACCTTTTCAAGGCGCATGTTGGCCTCCACATCACTCTCTCCAGTCACCTGTCGATACCAACCTTCATGCGGCATTCCAGCCGCAATTCAAGTACAAGCTAGTTCCAGCCAATTTCAAAATCTCTGCCATCACACACTCCTGTATTCGAAGCTCGAGCTCAATCCAATCTCGGGTGTGTGGACGACCCGAGCCAGAGGGAGGTAGTGGTGATGCCTCCATCACCGGTGCTAGCCTAGTTTCTAAGGCACCTTATATGATGTCCCCTACTGAGCTCAAGGAGTTAAAGGAGCAATTGATGGAGCTTTTGGGGAAATGATTTATCAGACCAAGCACTTCCCCATGGGGAGCGCCCGTGTTATTCGTAAAGAAGAAGGATGGATCGATGAGACTCTACATTAACTATCGACAGTTGAACCATCTTACTATCAAGAACAAGTATCCACTATTGAGGATCGATGAGTTATTTGATCAAATATCCGGATCCAGGTATTTCTCAAAGATTGATCTAAGGTTAGGACATCACCAACTGATGATCAAAGAAGAGGACATTCATAAGACCGTTGTTCGGGCGCGACGGGTGTGGGCCGTGGACGCACATGTGTGTGGTGACCGGACCGAGGGGTGGGATAAGGCAACGGGGGGAAATGCCATAATCTAGCGTGCTTTGGGCACTTCCTCTCATGGCCGTATCTTTCTCAAGGTGGCACCTTACACTCACCTTTTACGAAAAGTCAAGGGGAGACCGAGTGGCACGGGGGGGTTTCCTAGTTTTTGGGGAAATATGGCTATGGTGCGGGCGTACCAGTCAATTTCTCGACAATCACCCTTGGAACCGAAAGCTGACAAGGGAAGCGTCGCCAGGGTGCGACACGTGGACTCAAGAGGTGGGAGACACGTGGAGGGAAGGTCAGTTCCATAGGTGCAAGTGCGCAAGCGACTATTGTGAGTCATGTACTAGACGTCTTTTCCCACTGACTGTAAGTGATCGGTGTTTATTTTACATCGAGCGGAGCCCATACACCTTTGTTTCTACTACCGAAGAAGAGAGTCAGGGACCCTAGATGCTGCGACGTCGGGAGGGCTTAGTCCGTGCAATAGCGATAGGGCAACAACAATACAACAGGGACAACTGGGGGCAGAGAGACTGGTTCCAGCGAGGCAGGGGATCCACTCCCCGACTGGATTACATGAGTTATATGCCATGAAAGACATTTATATGGGGGCGTGAGAGCCCGATTACAAGTGCTTGCAAGCCGCGGGACAATTTCATCATTTGTGACGGTCCCCAGGTCATTGCGTTATTGTGCGGGTAGTTCTGTATTCACATGTAGAGTCCGTAAGAGGACCTGGGACTCAGCTGGGCGCCACCTGAGGGGCGTCACAATGTCTTCCTGTCATGAGCCAATGTATAGGTCGGAGTAGTAGGGTGCCGTAGGCACCATTGTGCTGGGGTAGTTGGGCGTCACCACCACCGAGGCGACCGAATGACGTAGGCACCACTTGTCGCGGGAGCGTCCAGGCGCTATTGAGACTTGAGTGGTCGAACGGCATGAGCATCGCCATGACTGGAGTGACCAAAAGCCGTTGAGCTCAGGATTGTCGGGTGTCGTGGGCCCCGGTGGGACTGAAGTTGTTAAGTGATCGGGTGTTACGGATCCCGATGTGATTGGCATAGTTGGCAGTTGGGTGCCGGGGGCACCATCGTGACTGAAGTGGTTGATAGTTGGGTGCCGGGGGCACCATTGTGGCTGGGGTGCTTGACAGTCAGATGCCGGGGGCACCATTGTGACTGAAATGCTTGGCAGTCGGGTGCCGGGGGCACTGTTGTGACTGAGTGCTTGGCAGTCGAGTGTCGGGGGCACCGTTGTGGCTAGAGTGCCTGACAGTCGGGTGTCGGGGGCATTGTTGTGACTGGAGTGGCTGGCAGTCAGGTGCCAGGGGCACCGTTGTGACTGGAGTGCCTGGCAGTCGGGTGCCGGGGGCACCGTTGTGACTGAGTGCTTGACAGTCGGGCGCTGGGGGCACCGTTGTGGCTAGAGTGCCCGACAGTCAGGTGCCGGGGGCACCGTTGTGACTGAAGTGGATGGCAGTCGGGTGTCGAGGGCACCGTTGTGACTGGAGTGCTTGACATACAGCTTCCGGTGGCACCGTAGTGACTGTTAAATTGGCACCCTCTTGGAAGGTCACCAATTCTTTTAGGCCCAGAAAAATGGAGAAAAATCTAAAAAATCTAAAAAAATAGAAATCATGTGGGGAAGTTGAGAAAAGCTAAAAGTCAAAGAAAAATGATGAAAATCACTCGCATAAGTCGATTTGAGGGTCACATTGGGATATTACAAGGTAATATGAGATGTGCTCAAGATGATGTCAAATTTGATGTGTCTATAGTAAGGTCGTACCGGAGGGATTCTCTCTCAGGGAATGAACAGTCGTGACCTCTCTAGTAGCTCTCTCGCTTGTTTCTCTATGTGTGTATGCGGGTATTTCTATACCTCCTCCTCTCTGTCCATCGAAGTCCCTTTTATAGGGGGTTGTCTGGGAGGGTGGTGCTCATTCGTTAATAGGGATGGGCGCCAGTCGTGGAGCATCGCCTCCCGCTATTATGGCGAGAGTTTCCCATTGAGGGGCAGTTACCCCAGAGTTAGCTGATCTCCGGGTGAGTCTTACGGTGCTTGTGGGGCGTGCTCGTCCATTGTGGGATCGAGGCCTGTGTCGTGGGGGGTAAAGGTCGGTCACCGGAGAGTCATCTGACGGTCATTACGCCTGGGCCAAGGTCCTTCGAGTTGGAGCATCCGAGGTCCTTCGTCCAGGGCCGTTCGTAACGGGCCGTGGCTTGTTGTGGCCTGTTAGGCGCGTTGTGGACTGTAAGTCAGATTGGGCTTTACTGTAGACGGGCCCTACATGGGCCGAGTCGGATTTACCCTCCTCACTAGCCCCCCACTCTCAGATGCTGAGCACTGTTTGGGATCTGAGAGATGAGTTAAAGAGGTTGTATTGGGAGATTGTTGCGAGGAGGGTCTTCTCATATTACCTCCTTAGTGCGCAAGGTGCATCTGGCGGTGGTAGGCGTCACCCCGTAATCATGATGCGAACCCTTTTGTTTGGGAGTGCGAGCTTCAAATAGGCGCCCGAGCCTGACAGTTTTACCGTGACAATGATGAGTGCCTTTTCACCTGCCCCAAGATTTTGAAGTAGCCATTTTATCTTGGGAGGCTATAAGAACCACCATAGAATTTTTCTCAGAATCCTATCTGCCCTTCTGTCGTCAGCCGCGCTTGTTGTCGGTCCTTCCCCTCTTCTCCTGGTGAGGGTCTTCTTCCTCCTTCTATTTTCTGGGTCCATGGCGCCGCGCAGGAGGGTTCTTAGTGCTGGGTCTAGCTCCTCCGCTGGGGTGGCGGGAGTTGATCGTGGGGGAGCCCCGAGCACTTCGGGAGTCAGCCCAAGTCATCGCCATTCCCCTCCATTTGTCACTTACAGGGTCATTCATGGCCTTCGGCAGGCTTTCCAAATTCCCCCAGAGTTCGATATCATCTTCCCCATAGTTGACTGTGAATCGTGGAGTCGTCCATCTTCCAGTCGACCCTTTCTTCGAGTCTTCCCTTGAGCACTATGGTCTGTACCCAGGGAAACTTTCTCCCAATTCTTGGCGCATCTTGTGTGGCTTCGTCTATGTTTGTCGCTAAGCCTCGATCGAGCCCACTTACTTCCACTTTTAGCATTTTTACAGCATCCAGTGCTATCCTGTCGATCCTTCTTCCTTCCACTTCCGGGCTCGGAAGGACCGGGTCCTAGTCTAGGTCACCACCGCGGTATCCAATATCAAGCACTAGACCGAGCGCTTTGTCTTTGTTACCAAGGTCAGGGGCCGTAACCACTCAAGCGACTCGAACTTCGTTCGGGATTTTCGTCCCCTTAGGGCGGACAAACGACCTACCGCTAACGTGGATGAGATGAGGGCAATAAAATCTCTCCTCAGCTACTCGCTTCTTAATGCTGACATCTTGCTGACCCGGGAACAATGTGTGTTTTCAAAGATGACCTTATGACCTTTGTCACAAAGTTGACTGATGCTAAGCAAACTGTGATTCAAACTATTTACAAGTAAAACATCTTCAATGGATTGGTTTGAATCCTTACCTATTCGTCCAATTCCCACAATTTTACCTTTGTTCCACCATGCTTCCAGCAACCTCCCTGCAACCCCCAGTTCACCGCTCCACCAGCTACCCAACCATCCTTCCCCGCTCCTCAATAGCCACCACCTCCACCACAGTAGCCTCAACAGCCACCCCAGTACCACAATATCCCTCCACCAGTTAGGTATGCACCTGCTCGATCAGGTCCTAAGAGAGCCCATTACCCTCCACTTCCTGAAACTCTTCCCGATATTTTCTCGGCTTTCATGTACACTGGTGACCTTCATCTCCCCCCAGAACGCCCAAATTGGAATCCGGTCACCAATTAATCCAGATATTGCATATAACATCGGCAGCCCAGGCAGACTATTGAAAGGTGCTATCAGTTTCATGATTTAGTGTATGATTTACATGAAGGACAAAGAATTGATTAGGCACAGAAGCATAAGTTGATCGAAGACATTAGAGAAAGGAGAAGACAGGCGTTGAGGCCACAGTAGCTGGTGCCTCAGTAGCAGCAACCCCAACGAGTACAACCCCAGCAACAGTAGCAGCAGCCTGCACCAGAACTCGGGATTCACCAAAATCCCATGCTGAACCACCCACCCAGTCAACAACAACAGTCACCGGCACCGGCCTAGGTGAATATTGTTCACCGCCCAGCTCCCAATGCTGGGTGGTCCTATGACGATGAGACTCCAGCACATCTGTTGGCCCTCCACCATACATACACCAACTCCCCTTTACCTTCTACCCCACCATCATTCGGCCCACCATTCTGACCTCCACTCCGCCCACCATTCCCTCCAGATCCCCCATTATACCCACCGCATGAACCACCATTCCACCAATTCCCGTTGCACCCTCCACCGTTACCCCTTCACCTGACCCTTCACCTATCATCCTCCCACCAGGGCCTAGCAGACCCACCTCCGCCATCGCCACCCCCACTTATATTCCTTACTCTCACCCCATTGAGCCAGTCGGGAGTCCATCCAGCGTCGTGCCGGTGCAAAATCTTGCCCTCTAGAGTGAGCATTTATTCCAAAGAAATTATCCCTCTACTGGTTCACCTACACCCCACCCTCTAGTTCCTTCCCCGATAGTTAAAGTAGAAGAAGCTAACCCCCTACCTGGCACTAAATATGATTTGTTACAGCACTTGCACCAGATGTCGGCCAAGAATTCAGTCCTAGAGTTGATCAAGCGATCCATGCTACACCAAGAGGCCCTAAGGGCTTTTCTTCAAGAGGTTGTGGTCAGCGAGGATATGGCCGCAGATAGTTTACCATCGACATTGGCCAATATTACAAGAGGGTCAGCCATTTCTCTTTCCGAGTCAGAACTAGCGCCACCTGAGGCACGCCAAATGCCACTTTGTATTTCAATCACATTAAATAAGGTGGCTATCGATGTAGCTCTAGTGGACACGGGAGCTTCGATAAACGTCTATCTGCTCAGCACTCTGTGTGCCTGCAACATTTCTGAAGATATGCTAAGGCCAACTCCAACGACTATTGCTGCTTATGATAACTCTAGGAGAGCATGCCACAGGGTGGTGACTGTTCAGGCAGAGCTAGGGCCTCTCACAATGGCCGTGGAATTTTATGTACTAGATATTGATCCAATGTTTAAAGCTATTCTAGGCCGTCCCTGGATTGACAGCCTACATGCAGTACCTTCGACTGCTCACCAATGCCTCAAATTTTCATTCCAGGGGCGGGTGGTCAAGGTTAAGAGTGTATCGACGGTGCAAACTATTAAAGCTATTTCTGCTAAGATACTGCCAACTCTCTGGCCAAGCAACAGGCTGGTGTTGTCTGTGATGGACTTGAATTTTCCCTGGGCATATGCATCACGCAAGCCTGCCACTGCACCAATTAATGTCAAGGTCAGGTCCAAGATTAGAGATTCTAAAGGATGGCACATGATACTCAAGTTAGGCTATCAGCCGGGCATGGGTCTCAGCGCGCAGTTGCAGGGGCAAACTAAGCCCGTCTCAAGGGGCAGAAAAATGAGCAGAAGAGGCCTCGGGTACCGGGAGTCGCTGCCTAAGGTGGGTGCGCCACCTGTTGATGTTTTGTCGGTAGGGGTTTTCGTAGGCTGGCGGCCGCACGATAAACTGCCAACTACTGTAGCGGCTGTAGCTTCGGCCGCTACTTTCGGTTTTGACTGTTGTGCTTCGGGGAGTGTGTTTTGACCATTGGGTTCACGTGCCCTCTAGCGGCCGTAGGTACGCGCGCCAGAGGGATCTTAGCGGACTAGGGTTGAACTGCTAGATCAACTTGGCGGCCCTATATAGGACCGCCAGACCCAACGTGACTCGTCTTCTAGTAGACCAAGGTTGGGCCGCTAGAGTCCTTGTGGCGGACCAGAGTTGGGCCGCTATAGACTGTGGCGGCCCAAGGTTAGATCGCCAGGCGATTCTCCGTGTTATTATGTTTGTTGTGCGTTGTGTTGGTCCTCGGTCGACCCGGTTGTGACCTAGTGGTTGACCTTTGGCCTCGTGAATGTCCCAGACACCGTGAGACCTGTGTTTGTGTTTTGGGGGTGTCCACAGGTGTCGCGTTATGTCGATTGGCGTGCTCGTAAGTTTTGGGGTCTAGATAACCCCATGCGTATGCTCTGAGTATCCGTGCGGGCCGTGTGTATGGCCTTGGACTGCGAGTCTAGTTGACCAGCCTGGGGCTAGGGATGTTTCACGTGTCACCGTGATTTTGGACCTAGGGATTAAGCCAGATTGACGGCTCAGTGCTGTCGCGTGCGACGGTCTTGACCCGAGTCTTGGGACTCAAGGACCGTTGAGTTTAATAGGTCTAGTGGGCTGTCCAGAGTCAAGTGGCCGTGAGCCACTTCTTCCTTCGTGTTACTCGCGATGGGTGCGTGCGTGATTTTCTGTGTTCACGTCTGTGAGTCCCCACTAGTCATAGCTTCCACAGAACGCGTGTGTAGGCCCACCGGGAGTGGTGGTGCGGCATACCCGAGAGAGACGGTGAGTAGGCTGGTTACCGTAGGGCCCCTGCGCACAGCCGAGTCTGGGCTCAAGGGGAATTACCAACTAGAGGACAAGCCTAGGGCATACGGTCTGAGTGTGCACACTAGGCTGAGGCTGTCAGACCCGCGCTGACGAGCGCGACCTCAGCTAGTCCTTATTTTGTGGTACTTCTGGTTACTGAGCGTGTCTGAGTCTCGCTCCCTGGATGTTGTAGCTAGACACTTGTGGCGCAGTGTAAGACGTCAGGGGACGCATCCGGTTTGTTCTTCTGGTGGGCGGTACTCCCATCACGTGACGTGAGTTGTCGTGTCTCGATTTTTATTTCTCGTTTGCGAGATGGGATTTCGTGTGTGGTTTCGAGAGTGATCCCGGAGTCGAGGTCTGGGATTTCCGGTGAGCGTCACCGAGGTTATCACTAGACAGCGTTGAGTTCACGACTGTGAGGTAGTGACTGTGTTTCTAGACCGCGAGGTTTCGGCTTGGACCCTTCAGGGAGGGCAGGCCTCTACGACCGAGGTGTCGTGACATTTTTCTAGTAGCGTGGCTAGGGCGGTTCGTGTCTGGTGGTCCCTTGATCGTGGAATCGGGATGTCGGATCCGTGACTTGGTTGTCCCCCGGCGGGAGACTGGGTCGTGTTTTTTGGTACAGTAGGAGTAGTTATAGAGTCGAGATTTTACTGGCCACCGTAATTACTTTCCTACTTTCGTAGTTACTACTTTTCATGCCGCCGTTGTTTCTCGATTGGAGTTCCGCGGGATCTCTACTGAGCCAGTGATAGGGGGCTCACCCCTGGTTTTCAGGTGCGACGGTCCTGCCTCGAGGTTCGAGGGCGTTGCGTGGAGGTTCCTAGTTGCCAACTTACCGGGCTGAGTGTTCACTTGACGTGTGGTACGTTTTACTACTTTAGACTGTACTTTCTGTTGGACTGTACTCTGTTGTAATTAGTTGTTTATTTCTGTTATTATATCTGTTATCTTGCTTTATTTCTTATTTCTATGTGCACCACACCTATCCTTTTAGCCCTTCCGAGTCTTCGGGCTCGTCGGCGGCGGGCCGAGGTTCGAGGGCTATAGTGGCGATGCCGATGTCGAGATGTGGGATCCGTAGTGCCTCCGCACGGAAGTGGGGGACGAAATCCCACAACATCTCTTCTTTGCCCTGCTTGAGGGTGAGCAGAGTCACTGTAGACTTGGCCACCTTTCAGCTGCCAATAAAGTTCTCCTTGAACAGCTTCTTGAGCTGTTGGAAGAAAGAAATAGTCCTGATCGATAGGGACTCGAACTAAGCCCGAGCGTTCTCCTAGAGGGTCGTTACGAACGTCAATCAGTTCACAGTGTCCGAGGCCCGGTGGAACACCAGGTGGGACTCGAAGCTGTGCATGTGGTCGGTTGGGTCGGTGGTGCCATCGTAGGAGGTGAACGACGGTAGTTGGAGCTTTGGCGGGATGGGGACTTCCATTATTTCCCTAGAGAAGGGAGCATGGAAGTCCAGGTCGTCGTCGATTAGGCCGTGATTCTTGGCGGCCAAGAGGATGTCGTCCAGATATCAGACTTTGTCCTCTATCTCCTCGAAGCACTGGAGTCGATGATCCATCTCTGGGTTGGAGTGGAGTGGGCCGGGCACCCTCGGTGCGGGAACACTGTAGGATCGTCGGGTCCTTGTGGCCGAGGCACGGGATGCCTCTTGCGCTTGACGGGGGTTCCCCCCAGTCTGGTCCCTCTCGTCCTCCCGTCGCTCGGGTAAGACGTGTTGGGGGTTGACCCGTTGGTCCCAGAGCTCCTGGCAGAGTTCTATCAGGGCTCAGATCTGTTGACGCAGTTCATCAAGGTCACCTGGGGTGACCTCCTGTCGGGGATGAGCGGAAGAAGCTTCCTGCAATTCCTGGCGGGTGCTGGGTCCCTGGTGGGACCTGCGGCCCCGATTGCTGGTGTTGCAAAGGCTTCCATGGGGTGCCATAGCTTTTTGCTCATCTTTCCACAGACGGCGCTAAGAAGTGTAGATGCTGAAAAATAGTTCCTAGGCCACGTACCACATTCTCTATTTATTTGTTGGGGAAGTCGTCTCACACCCGTGGAGGCCTGCAATCACCAAGAAGCAGAGGCATCAGAAGGAGTCCTGGATGTTACCCCAAGGGACAACCCTCCGATGCTTAAGTCAGCAACTGAAAAATAGAGTATAGAGAAGAGCAGGAGAGAGAGAGAGAGAGATCGCTGTAGGAGGTCGAAGAGCCGTGGAGATCTCCCGTACGAGTGCTCGCCGGTCCCAGTGCTCACTCGGCGAGTGCTCGCTGGGTGGTAAGGTTGTTGGAAGGAACCCCTCTCAGAGTGTGGGCAGCCACTCTCTTCTTCTCGCTGTGTAGCAGGGCTAGTAGCTATATTCTCCTGAGTAGCATTATAGTGGAGTGAACCACCGTGCCCTTCTCTTCTGTCGATCTCCCTTTTATATGGGGTTGTCTTGGAGTGAGGAGTCTCATCTCTTGATAGGGAAGGACGTCCATAGTAGAGTAACGTTTCTCCACTATAGTGGCGGAAATTTTTCTTTGAAGGGTGATTATCCCAGCATTGACTGGTCCTGGGGTGAGTCTTACGGCGCTCATGGGGCGTGCTCGCCCGTTACGGGGTCAAGGCCGACGTCGTGGGGGCAACAGTCGGTCGTCGGAGAGTCTTCCGGCGATAACTATGCTTGGGCCGTGGCCGTTACACATTGTAGATGTCACGCCCTGACGCGAAATATCGGGACGCGAGTGAGTCGTAAACAAGCGTGTCGATTAGAGCATGTACAATTTAATTTCTAAAGTCAGAAATGAATAGAAAAATGATACTTTTATTCCATCAAAATGAAGTTTACAACACTAATTGATAAGCCATAAAGGTAATTACAAACTTTCAAATCTAAAATACATAATTCTTGTAAAAATACTATTTGATCTACATAAACCTAGGTAAAAGAAAAATCACTCTCTCACTCTTGTCCATTCCCTTGATCATTTTCATTTCTTGCAACAAGTAACCAAAACGTAGGGTGAGCTAAAAGCTCAGTAGGATTTTATATCTCTATAATCAGGCAATCTTTAAGGGTAGAGTCCAAGTTAGGTTCAGATTTGTACACAGCGTCTTTTCCTTCTAAAAAGTATAGTGTTTGTTAGGTTCCCGCATGCTATATCAGCCAGCTGGCTGATAAATGTGTGCAGCTTTGTCAGGTCTCAGAATTCACCTCCACTCCCATTTCCCTAGGGGCAGTCGAACTAGACGGATCTCCAGCAGATGATGGTCTAGGGGTATATGTGCTAGAAGAGGAAGATGACGCGGAAGAAGAGGAAGAAGGGGAAGAGCCACTAGAAGATGGTAGTGATCCTACAGCTTCCTTCGTCACAGGAACTAAGCAAGTTGATCAACCTAATGTTTCCATTGACGAATCTACCAAAGAAATCAATCTGGGCACCAAGGACGATCTGAAGATCATTTTGATAAGTACCAATTTCATGGATGAAGAGGAAGGTGCTCTTGTAGCGGTTCTAAGAGAGTTTCCCGATGCTTTTGCTTGGTCTTATAAGGACATGCCGGGTTTGGACCCATCTTTAGTTGAACATCGTCTGGTTCTGAAACCCGACGAGCGAGCTATCAAGTAGAAACTAAGACAGCTTCACCCAAAGCTTGCACTCAAGGTCAAGGAGGAAGTAGACAAGCTCCACAAGGCCAAGTTCATTAGGGTAGTTTTGTATCCTCAATGGGTAGCTAACATCATCCCTGTTATGAAGAAGGATGGTAGGGTCCGCATCTGCATAGATTTCCGTGACCTTAATCATGCTTGTCCAAAGGATGATTTTCCTCTTCCGCATATAGATGTCTTGGTAGACAACACCACCAGCTTTGAGATGCTTTCCTTTATAGATGGCTTCTCGGGGTACAACCAGATCTGCCTAGCGGAGGAAGACCAGGAGAAAACATCCTTCATCACTCAGTGGGGGACCTACTACTACGTCGTCATGCCTTTTGGTCTTAAGAACGTAGGGGCAACTTATCAAAGGGCAATGATGACAATCTTCCATGACATGATGCACATTTATATGGAAGTATATGTGGATGACATTCTGGTCAAATCTAGGACCAGGAGCGGCCACGTTGAAATTCTCCGGGCTGTTCTCCAGCGGTCTCGGGAGCACCAACTTAAAATGAACCCCAAGAAGTGTGTGTTCGGGATTTCTTCAGGGAAGCTTTTAGGGTTCATAGTCAGCAAAAGAGGAATTGAGATTGACCCTAACAAAGCTAAGGCCATTGCCGAGATGCCTCCTCCCAAGAACATCAGAGAAGTCTGAGGTCTAATCGGGCGTTTGTAATTTATCAGGAGATTTATATCTCATCATTCTTAGTGATACAAGCCCTTCTATGACCTATTGAAAGGAGATGCTAAGTTTCAATGGAATGACAAGTGTCAGTAGGCCTTCAATGACCTGAAGAGCTATCTTTTGAATCCTCCCGTTCTGGCACCTCCGGTCCTGGGTCGGCCTTTACTGCTTTATGTTTCCACCATGAAAGAATCCATTGGAGCAATGCTGGCCCAATATGATGATGCCAAAAGAGAGCGCGCGGTCTACTATTTGTCCAAGCTATTCAATGATGCTGAGTAGCGTTACACTCCTATGGGAAGGACTTGCGCGGCCGTCGTCTAAGTCACCCAAAAGCTCAAGCACTATTTTCTTGCACATGAAGTGAAGCTCTTGGCGCGAATGGATCCCATTAAATACTTGCTAGAAAAGTCCAGATTGACTGATCGTTTGGTGAGATGGCAAAGTTTTCTCAATAAATTTGATATCATCAACGTCAGTCAGAAGGCGGTCAAGGGGCACGCCATCGCCGAGCACCTTGCCCACCACCCACTCCTGACCTTTTCCCCAATTGATGAGAATTTCCCAAACAAACAGTTAGGAGCCATCATAGATGGTGAACCTTCGTGGATTCTCTACTTTGATGGTACATTCAATTCCAAGGGTTACAGAATCGGAGCTGTTCTCCAATCCCCGGATGGTGTTATCATTCCTCGTGCTTGCCAACTAACCTTCCCTGCTACTAACAATGTGGTGGAATATATACCAGAGTCCAATCCAAAAGAAAGATGACAAGTCTCACAATATAGTACAGTCGACAGAACAGAAAAGACGTACTAAAAGAGTCAGGGGAAGCCCGACGAAAGTACCGGCTGGCAACTACGAACTCGCACACCAGGACTTGCGAAAGCAGAACGAACAACAACCCACCTGAAAAGTAGGGGTGAGCCTCGTGTCACTGGCTCAGTAAGGGTCACGTGGATCCCCACTAGAAAATACGCAGTAACACGTTAAAATAGTAGGTAACAACAGGTAACAACAGTAGCAGTAAAGTAGGAAACTAAACTACAAAACTGTAAAGAAAAGGGATGCAGGAGTAGGGAGCAAGCTAAGAGCTGGGGAGCTAAAAAGGAAAGGGAAAGAGCCGTACCGAACAGGTGTGACTGCCGAACTAACCTCGGCTCCCAAACTACTCCAAGCAGTGACAGAAGGGCAGACTCTGATCTGACGAAGTCAGGAGTTGCTGATCCGCCAACAAGACGCCAGGCCTAGAGCGAAGACCTGTAAGAACCACAAGAAGACCTAGGAAAATCTAGATAGACGATAGATAACATGACTAGCACGTCGTGCACACTGCCTCACACACGATCGGAACGTCGTGCAGGCGACAGACACTGACCTGCGGAAAAGCCAAGAGAAGGCCATCCCAGAAAGGTCAAGACGCACAAGAAAAATCGAGAGTCATGTGCCACGTGACTGGAGTGCCTCACCACCAGAAGAACATCCAGCTACGTCCACTGACATCTTATGCTACGCCTACTAGCGTCTTGTCCACGTAACCTATCGCAAGGACTAGGTCGAGACAAAGACACTACTAGAACCAGAATAGTACCATAACATGAGTGACTAGTCAGGGTCATGTCTGGCGACGCAAGTCCATAGTCCCTGACCATGTGTGCACACACTGGCCCACTACCTAAGCCAGGCCTCTAGCTAGTATTCCTCCTCTGAAGGATGCTACGGTTGGACCGGGGGCCCACGGAGCTAGCTTAAGAACCATAAACCAGGAAAGTGCCCCGCTACAAGAGTCGTCACACCGAAGCGTGCCGTAGGGTTACGACTAGTGGAGGCTCACAAGACACAGAGACTCAAAACACGAGTGCTGAAGCACAGAAAGGTAAGAGAGCACTGTCGCACGTACTTTGAAGCACCAATGGCAGCACAACCACTGTCGACAACTCAGGACAAGGCAGGTAGACCGACTCACGTAATGATCATCGTCATAATAGTGGAACAAGCCGCTAAATAGTCTATTCCTAAGCCAGAGAAAATGATGCTATCGGAGGAAATGACACTAGAAGACCTGAGGGAACATCGAGGACCCTTAGCACATCTGGATAGGTAAACCGAGGTAGAACGATACCTCGAGGCATCCAGAACACTGTCTCGAGCTAGACAGAACCGTCGAGACATAGGCAAGGTCGCCTGTCAACCCCTAGTCACACCAGGTTGACAAGAACCAGACACGACACATACACACAGACACCTATAGATACACATACTGCATGCACAAGCACTCCTGCCCGTCCCATCATGGTCACTGGCCTCATAGGATGTCAACAGACACCCACGGGTCACGAGCAAACCTTGAGATCAAGCCAAGACAAGCAGAAACTGGAGCGTTGGACAATAACAACACTCTGGGTAGAGCGAACCATCACTAAACCGCTAGGTGAACTCGACAGTCATGGAAAGCTGCTGCAAGACCAGAGACAAATACACTGGCAGTTCTAGATCAAGTCATTAGGGAACTGTCACAGTCAAGGAAAGACCGCATCCAATCACCTAAACTGACCGATCCAGAAATAACCGACACATAGACACTGCCCTAGAACACAAACCTAAGATAGACCAACACACGAACAGACACAGAATAGAACAACGAACAATGCAGGACATTACAGCCAACAGGACTGGCTAAGAATTCTGATATTGGTAGGCTGATTACCTGTGTCTGCATTTACCTCCCCCTGAGCTCTAGACCCATCAGTCTCGTCGCAATCGCCCGCCTGTAGTTCCAGCGTCTTTTCGGGGGTCTGTACCGTCTCAACGTCGGTAATGTCTCCGACGTAGCGAATGCGATCACGTACAAATGCATGTAGGTTTCTGACTTCGCATGACCAGTCTTTTTGGTCGCACTGCATGATGAGGCCGAGTGCGGTTTCCCGCACTGGCATTGACTTTTTGTATTCTTTGACCATGCGCGACATGGTCCGAAGGGTCGCGGCAATGCCTGCCGGCCCTTCGGGAATCATTTGCAGCGTCGCAGTAGTGGGGGTGCGCAATAACATGCCCCCGTTCTACTCTCGTTATTGATCTTTGTCAATACCGGAAACTTTAATGCGTGAATCAACTTCACCGCACCTGTCACAAAAATACAGCCGCGTGCGTGCCGTGTTACGCATGCGATAAAACTTGTGTCCAATGATTGGGCACAACAGACGACGGAGAAAGCGCCTTATCATAATGCGCCCCCTTTCGATGCAGTCTCCGCGTTGCCCGCATCTTCCGCCGCATCCTCCGCAAGCATTTCTTTACACGCGGCTATTAGCTGGTTGAACCAATCGCGATGGTTCGCCACTTCGGGCGCGAACGTTGCGAGCTGCGCGACAGGATCGGGAACCGCCATTAATTGCGCAAGGGACTCGGCGGGGACGGAGTCCAATACAACCTCCGCATATGTTTCGGGCATGCCTCCCGCTTGGCATTGCTGCACCAAAAACATTAAGCCCATGCGAAGTTTTATGGACACGTCATCGTCTCCTGTTTGTGTCGGTTGTGTTGATTGTGGGGGTTGCTGTTGCACTGGTGCAGGCGTGGGCGTATGTTGCAGCTGCGGGGCCGCAGCCGCAATACCTGCTTGCGCTCCCATTGCGGCCCCGTTTTGCTGCGACAACACCTGTTGAAACATCGGGCCGAATCTATTCACAAGCGAAAGCAGTACATCCATTCCACCTGCGTTACCACCCGCCGCGACAGGCTCTATATCACCGCGCAACGTCACCATCATCTCCGCAAGATTCTTCATCATGGAGATCGGGTCAGCCTGGACTTGTGATACTTGGGGCGTCGTCGGTTGTAATGTGCGCATGACCTCGGCAAGTTCCTTCAACATGCCCAGGCTATTAACCGGGGATGCGGGCTGCGGGAATGCTACTTTGATGGAGTCGACAATGACACGCGCTATGTCCGTGGGGTCAAGCTGCTTCACCGCCATACCTTGCGGACTTGGCACTTGCGCGTTAATTTGCGTACGCTTCGCCTCATCTTCAGGCGACAGCAACCATGCAAACACTTTGTTCCCCTTGCACACCTTTTGCCCGGTTGGGATTCGTACATACACTTTCACCCGGTACGCGCCTGAACCGAACTTCTTCGCCAAACGTTCAAGATCGTATTCATCTGGATCGCCCTTCCAGATTTGTGCTTCAAGCCCCTTTTCGTCGGCGTCCAACTTTGACACATGCACTGTCGCTTCGCCGTTGTCGCCCATGCCCAACTCGGCATAGAGCGATTCCAACGCAGGGTTGAGCGCCTCCGCGTTGAATGCATCTTCAAAAGCAAGAATCTGCGTTGCCGCTTCCAATGCCTCCGCTTGTGTCGGAGGCGTTGCCGATTCAGTTGTTTTACGTGTTGAGCGAACCATGTTATCCCCCCGCAAGGATGCGTGATACCTCGGCATGAGCCGCCTTTGTCTTTTCGTGCGCTTCTTCGTAGTGTCCTACGAACTCTCGCGGCGCGTCGGTGACTTTGAGCGTCTGCACCGTGACGTTCAAATTTGCATCCATTTGCAATAACGCAGCTTCGCAGACTTGCAAAAGGTTTTCGGTAATGACGTATGTTTTCATTGTTTGCCCCTTATCAAATAGCAACGGGCCGCACATTGCGGCCCGTCAATACTACCTATTTTCCTACAGAAAAGCTATTGAAAACCTACGCGGAACCTTCGGTATTCGTCGCCTGTACATGTACCGGCCTAGGGGCAAACTCACCACACCACACCCCTTCGACTGGCACCGGGGGGAAAACTGTATTGATGTGTTGACTCTTACCCCCGGCAGTAAGTACCGACGATTGCAGCACGATTACCGTAGGCGGGTATCGATGACACTCGCCGCCTGCGCCGTTCGTTTTCGGCAACTCCATACAAAACATGCAGTTGCCGCATTTGACTTGGACAGAGCCGCTCATTCTGCTTCAAGCTCGGCAATGCCGAAATCATTGTAGCGTTGCGATTCGGTGCGCTTGCCGAGGTTTTGAAAGAAGAAAATGCGGCCCACATATCCAGGTTCACCATCTTCATTTTCTTCTTGATAGTCGCGCTCCAAATTCGATTGGACGACGGACGGGACGAGGAAGATGAACGCTTGTCCCGTCTCCATGTTGGTAACGTCGCAAATCTTGGCAGGTTCGCGCTTAGGGCTTCCATCAGCCTTCTTTTCCTTGTCCATTACCTTGGAGATGCGAATCGATGAGTCAATCCGCAGCGTTGCCGATTGGCCGACATTCTTCAACACCAATGACGGGACAGTCACAAGTTTTTTCAACTTGAGACCGGCGGGCATTTGGAACGCCGCATTTGCAACTGGTCCTCCTGACCCCTCAACTACTGCAACTTCGCCTTTCAACGCGGCGGCTGCGGTTTTTGCTGCTACAGGTTTCTTCGATGCCATGATGTACACTCCATTTGAAAAGTTGCGGCGCTTTGATCCGGTGCGCACTGGCCGGTAATTAAAGGTATAGCGACTTTATGATATTGGCGACTTTCATGTCAACCACTTTTTCTCGGAAATCGCAGAACTCGTCAGTTACGGAGATGTCATGCGCTTTCGCGAAATCCATCAGCAGCGCAAGCGGAGCATGCTCAAACCATATGTATGCGAGCGTACGTGCAGAAGTGAACGTTTCGCTTGTTGGTTTGTACAAGCGTGCCACTTTTTCCAAAATCGTTTCAGGTTTACTCATGATAGCTGTCCTTCACTTCATTAGGCGTCTATATGATACGACGTTGTCAGCGTCATCTAAAAACGTGGTATGACTGCAATATATCACAAATTTTGCATTCGTCTACAAATAAGTTGTAACAATGCAGATTTATGCAGTTGACTTGATTTTGCGCTTGACGAATGCAGGAGCCTTTTTCGGACTGAATGTCGGCGCTTCGGATGCAAATGTGACAGTACCGCCCTTTGCGACATGCCACAATTGCGCCTTTGTCAGTTTGGCCCCCTTCGACGCGGTTTTGTATAGCCTTTGCGCGTTCTTCGGTCTACCTTCAGTTGTATAAATAGTCTTTCCGTCGTCTGTTTCATACCATCCATCGGCACCGCGCATAATGTATAGTTTTTTACCCGCGATGCCGATACGGTCGAAATCACCCTCATGTTTCCACTCTCCAAGCGCATCACCAAGCTTAAGCGATACACCCGCCTTTTCAACGCAGATCGAATCCGTATCACAGTATGCTACCCCTTTGCTTGCACAAATAGCGCGCCACACCATGGCGCGCACAAAACCCGTAATGCTTGCGCCTGTTGCGACGTTATAGAATCGCTGACGATCTTCATCAAGCGGCGCTTCTGCTAAGCCCCATGGACCGAACTCCCCGGCAAATGACCAACCAACCGAATCCAGCCCCGCAATGACATCCATCGGCACGACCATGTAATTTTTGTAATTGGATGGGTTCGCCGCGAACTTACCGTACAGAGAATTCATAAACAATTTACAAAACAGACTCCCCGCTTCGTCTCCATTCGCTTTGCATATCTTGCGGTTTTCGTAGAAGTAGGTGACATATTCGGAAAAGTCCGTATGTCCCATGAACGTGATCGACTCCAACACTTCAACGTCAGAGATTGTCCCGGTATCAATCGCGGCTGAATACTCCCATTTGGTAACACAATACTCCCGCAGTACATCATCGCACGGAAATGACAAGCCCGACGCTACCGCCCCACCCGATAGTCCCAACCCGCGAAATGGAAGCGCGCCATAACTCCTGCATCGAAGTTTGTAAAAGTCCGCGCCTTTAGCATAGCCTTCAACATGCTCATAGTTATCCGAATAGGGGTGGTTATGAAGCATCGCGTACGGATAGGCGGAATTAATGTCATACACCTTATGCACGGCATCAATAACTCCTGATTTGAAGCACTGTACGCGACCGCCATAATAATATGGTGATAGATCATCATAGAACTGTCCAGTCGTTTTAGGCGCATCTTGACCGGATATCTTTATCCATTGCTTCATTGCCGCGCCCGCCTGCGTCAACTGCAATCCATAGTCTTTAATGAACCGTTCCACAAGTTCGTACAAGTAAATGCAATCACTCTTCAAATACTTGCTAATAGCGCGGGCATTTGCAGGCTTGTCGCGTTCCCCTTCTTCCATGATCGCATAATCAATATCGTCCTTCTTGTACGCCGACAGCGGGACGGGAATGATGTTATACGAATCGCGGCACTCGCACTCACCTAGACGCATTTTTGCGATGCGTCCGTTAATGAGCATGATTTTGTCATAGGGGTCTACATAAGGAAGCAGGAAATGCCAATCAAAGCGCCCGCCGTTATGAGCGTAACAAATGCAATCTTGAGTCGCCCGGTGGGACCAATCCACCCTTCATCTCTTTGCCGGAATTAAGGGCCCTGCGGCCCCCTTCTTATAATACTAATTGCGCTATTTTTGCAAATGTAGGAAAATTACACTTCGACACCGAGGATGGCAACCACCTTCGGTCCCCAGCCCATCGAGAGCCATGTCAAAGGTGGCTACCTCGCCATCCCCCTCAGCTTCGGGAGCTTCCCTCCCGTGGTCGGCTTCCCCAACTTCCTTGGGGTGGCCTTCGTCAATATGCTGGACGTAGAAGCGTCCGACGAGCCCAAGACCATTGCTCCCACCTGAGGGGCCATTAAAGCTGCTGCTGGCCGAGCTCTGGAGAACAACGACGACGTCTCTGCCAAGACGTTGAGCTGCAATGTGCACCATCTACACCAGACCGCCGGCCTACCTCATCATGGATCGGCGTCTCACCGAAGGGGGCTCCGGAGGAACAATGCCGGCACTACCATGGGGTGCCGAATCTCCAACTCTGGAAGATCCATGACTGTCGGGAGTTCCGAGTCCACCTTGATGGATGGAGGTCTAAAGTGATTCCAGACTGCATCGTACCAGCTATCCCAGTCCGTAACTCCTTCCAGGGGCTGGAGAAGACGAAGGAGAAGGTGATGCCCGCGGCCCCGACCGCAGCACCGAAGAACACGTCCGTTCACAAGCCGGCCAAGCTGAAGTAAATCTAGGTTCCTAAGGAAACCCAGCCCACTGCACCTGCCCAGGCAGGACCTAGCTACACCCACCTAAGGAGGGCCCGAAGAGATGAAAGGGTCGAGGTGACGACCCTGATTTACCAACCGATCGTCGCCACATCAGCGCTGCTCGAAAATGCCCCCCGCCAGCACTACAGGTGCCGACATCGAGCTGCCCACCCAGAGCCCACAGACTACACTCCTGTTGCCGCCGTCGGCATGCAATCACCAGCTACTCTCCCTAACCAAGAGTGGGAAGGGATCAGGCAAGCCATGAGAAACTATCTCCGCGGCCCGGGGAGCATTCCTTTGGGTCGTCAAAGACTATTGGGGGCAATGGCCTCCGCTTTCCAGGAAGAAGAAAAGACCCGACCGGTGCCTACCGAAGAGTCGAGGAACCAGCCGCAGGAGCTGCGCCAGTCCCCTTTGCTAGAGGAAATGCCACCCCAACGATCAGTTTTTGACAGATTGGTGTTCCCGAATAGGCCGCCAAGGAGGATGGCGAAGAGGAGCAAGAACTGGAGGGTTCACATCTGCAACATGGTGGGAGTCTCTGGTCGATATGGGGCTCTACCCACCGACCCCGAAGAGGTGGCCCGACTTGCCGCCAGACCCAATCCTCTCACCAGAAGAGGAAGAGCGGCTGGCGAAATAGCACAGGTAGGCGCCGAAGAGACCTCTTATGAAGAACCCTCTATGGCCCTGGCTGCCAATGTTATCACCACCGGAGGCACTAGTGGTGGACCCTCCACATCATTTGAGGACGTGTCAGCCGAAGAAGCAGGGGGCATACTTAGCCTTCCCACCAATGACCCCGTAATGCTGCGCATAATAAAGCAATACCAGAAGGAGATTGAGATGCTAAAGAGACAACTGAATGAGAGGAATGCACAACCCTCGACGTCTGAGTAGATCAAAGTTTTGCTCGAAGCGCCCAGGGGCAATGGGCAGTCTTCAAAAGCACCTCCGCAGGGAGCAACACCTTCACCGGTATCTGGCTGCACCGGGGGCACGCCCCTGCAGCAAGCACAATATACAACACCGGCCCCGTTGCCGATTCTGTCTCCCCAAGGGTCTCCAATGGCCCCGCAGGCGACGGTGCTGACTACTCCATGGGCACAGCCTGCCCACTCTTACCCAAGCCCGGTTGACTCAACAGCGGTCGACCGGTTGATGCTCAAACAAATGATTGATATGAAGCTGGCAGAGAGGGGCAATGGTGATCAAACCGCCTTTGATATTTACCGAGTACCCTACCCAGCTCATTACGCCGCCAAGAAACTACTGGTTGGCATCACTAAGCCACCGACTCGAAGTAAAAGGTTTGAAACCTGCACGAGGCAGGAAACTTGAAAAATGACATGAGCTACAATAGTGACGAAGCTGCACAAAGTATACCATTTGGAAAATAACACGAGCTTCAACAGTAGATAGCAAAACTTGCTCGAGGTTGTCTTACGAAAACGACACGAAGTATGTTTTCGAAAGGTAAAAACCTGCACGAGGTTTGACTTACGAAAATGACACGAGGTACGTTTTCGAAAGTCCAAACCTAATCGCGGTGAGCCTTCGTAAAACTGCACGAGGTACAGTTCACGAAGGCAAACCTACACGGGGTTTGCTTCTACAAAACACAGCACGAAGAATGACTTAAGAAAAACTTGCACGAAGAAATACTTCGTCGGGTAAAACCTGCATAAAGTAACTTAAAACAAAGTGCACGAAGTGAGAAATGCTCCAAACTGTGTTTTATGCACGAAGTGGAAACTGCAAGAGCAACACGAGCTATGATATTTCAATCACGAGTTAATGCAGTACAAATGTGCATGAAATACAGATTCTTCAAGTGGAAGCTTGTGCATGACAAACAACTTCGTCAATTAGAACCTGCACGGAGTAAGATTAACCAAAAATGCAAGAAGTGAAATGCTCCAAAGTGGATTTGGTGCACGTGGTATAACAAGACTTCCTGCGAAGCAATTTTTTCGAAGAGTGAAGCTTCAAGTGTGAGCCTTTGTGCACTTAGTCAAAAACCTCGAATTTATCAACCCTCAACATCATGAGCTGAAGAGCATGTAAAGAGTTGTCCTGCCTACGTGCAAGTGTGCAATGAGGTACAGATGCGCCCAAGTGTACATGAAGCTGAAATCAATGTGAAAATGTAGCACAGTCACAAACTGTAGAAAGCTATAGAAATGCAACTCACATGTATTGTCTGAACCAAGGAACACATCACAGAGGAGCATGAACCATACTTGCACGAATGCTCTAACAGAGACTGGGATGATCACAGCTCAACCCACACAGGCTGTTTCTTGAGATGCCACAAAATTGAAACAATGGCTTGATCAACATGCAGCATATCTCAAAGGTCATTCTCAATGACATCAAAGAATGACTTATGAATATTGACATCATCAAAAACCACAGAGACACAACATAGTTGGCAATTGGGTGCCGAGGGCACCGTCGTGACAGAGCTATTGGGTGATCGGGTGTTGGGGGCCCCGATATGACCAGAGTGGCGGGCAGTCGGGTGCCGGGGACACCGTTGTGGCTGAGCTGTTGAGTGATCGGGTGTCGGGGGCCCGGATGAGACCGGAGTGGCTGGCAGTCAAATGCCGGGGGCACTATTGTAACTGAGCTATTGAGTGATCGGGTGCCTGGGGCCCCGATGTGACTGGAATAAATGGCAGTCGGGTGCTGGTGGCACCGTTGTGGCTGAGTTGTTGAGCGATCGGGTGCCGCAGGCCCTGATGTGACTGGAGTAGCTGGCAGTCGGGTGTCGGGGACACCGTTGTGACTAGAGTGGCTGAGCGATCGGGTGCCGCGGGCCCTGACGTGACTGGAGGAGCTGGCAGTCAGGTGCTAGGGGCACCGTTGTGACTAGAGTGGCTGGCAGTCTGGAGCCGGGGGCACAACTGTGACTATAGTTGATAGGCGCCACAAGACCTTGAGGGTCGTGCTCGGGGCTCGTTAACAGAGGCGGGGGCCTGGCGCTTCATCTTGCGCCATGACTTCTGAAGTATGCCCATTGTCTGGGTAACAGCACTGAGGGCACACTTATCGAGGTGACCCCAAAGTGGCACATGATCATCGAGGCGGGAAACCAGGTTGGGCACCTCGATTGAGCCATGTCTGATGGTGCACGATCATTGAAGGAGAGACTAGGCAGGGTGCCCTCATCAAGCCACATCTATGTCATGCACGAATGTCGAGGTAAAGATCGAGCAGGGTGCCTCGATCGAGCCACATCTGCGTCGTGCATGAATATCGAGGCAAAGATCGGGCAGGGTGCCTCGATCGAGCAACGTTTGATGATTTTATTTTTTATTTATTTTTTGTTTGTTTATTTTTACGTTGTGAAATGATCAGCTCTGGCCGACAGTGGAGATTCGAGATGCCCTGACTTGCGCGGTGTGGATTGAGGAGGAGCATGTTGCTCAGGTGGCAGAGCGTGATGCCCAAATAGCGGAGTTGGAGGCAGAATAGTGACGACACAAGGACTTGCCACAAGATGTCTTGGAGCTGAGGGTTTCCCTCCAGATTGCGGGAAGAGTGGAGAGGGAGAGAGAGTGGAGAGCAGGGGAAGGTAGAGCAATATCGAGATTTGGGCGAGAGGAGGGTATCGGAGGCCCTGATGATGGTGCTCCGGTTGAGCCTTGGGGTGGCGGAGCAGAGGCTATGAGAGAGTGAGGAGCGCCACTAGAGGTCATGGGAGCTCGAGGTATGCCTTTGCCAGTTCGCCTCCTTCTCTGCGGGCAACTTCTTTGTCACTTTGACAGGGGAACGTCATCGCGTCGTCGAGGCTGATGAGGCGCCGTAGGGTGAGGCTGATACTACCTCACAGAGCCCCATGAGGCCTCCTAGGGATCCCCGTCTTAGGAGGGAGGAGAGAAATGTCCAGGAGGGCAGCGATGAGAGTTAGTGAGTTGCTTGTGCACTCACCGCCTTGCTTTATGGTGTACATGGCAACTTATACAGACTCACGAACAAAATGGCTCATGTTCGCGTTACTTGTCTGCCCTTTGCGTGTTCCTTCTCCTTTACGCCTCTTTTGTTCCATGTTGTTCCCATGTGGTGTGTTTGACAAGATTTCGCCCCGAAATGGGGGAATCTTGTCTCGTTGTGGCCATTCTTTTCAACGGGAATCTCGCGTCGGAGTCGGCAATGGTGACTTTTAGCTCCATTCCTATGCGAGATTTCAAACCTCCCCATAAACACATCCCTTTCTTTTCTACGGGAATCTTCCATCGGAGTCGGCAATGACGACTTTTGGCTCCATTCCTATGCGACATTTCAAACCTCCTGACAGATGCACAACAATGGCGACTCTTAATTCCATTCCCGTGTGACATTTCAAACCTCCCGATAGATGCATCCCTTTTTTTTTGTTATACTCAATCACGTGCCCGACAAGGATCAGATCGCCCCTAACTGTACAGGGAGCAAGTCGACATGTCACTTCGCCACTCATATGAGACTGAAAAGAAGATGCCCTATCATGAGGGTCATCGGCAGAGATAGTGGCGATTGACAACTTAGACGTCTTCCAATCCTCTAAATGCCCCCTTTTTCATTCTCCCCAGGGACAGTGAAAGCCAACTAGAAGAGTGAAAGTATCTGAGGAGGAGGAGCGAAGATTTCTTAAGCTTAGAAAAGGAGGGTGAATCTTCCCACTCCTCTAAGAGAAGCAGGTCCAGTGTTAGCTCCATGAGGCCCTCTGACATTGAAGGGCACCTCAGTGAGAAGACCCAAGCACAGCTCGTAATTAAATTCCCCCTCTATTTTCTTTTCTATTTTTTTATAGTCCCTTTTCTTTCGTCTGAGAAGGTAACCCTTTCTCATTCTCTATGTATGTGCAGGGCATGGTGAGATCACACATTTTGTGGGAGCTAGTGGTGGCCGCATATTGAGGTCTTCCAGACTTCCAGAAAGTCTGACTAGACATAATAGGGTTGGGAGCCTTCCTCCGAGTCGAACTAATTAAGCTCGATCTCGCCCTCCTCCAAGCACTGCGTGAAAGATGGGACCCAGCGAGTCGGACCTTCCTTATGCCCTGGGGACACATGGTGCCCAGACTGGAAGATGTGGTCAGAATTACGGGTCTCAGAGTGGACGATGAGGCGATAACCGGGGTCACTTACCCTGATTACACGGAAGGGGCCCAAAAACTACTCGGGTTGAACTTGGAGGACCGAAAGATCAGGTCGGTAGCCAAGATGGCCATCATGGAGGCACTGGGTGTGGCGACACGGGATCCGAGTACCGGAAAGGAACCGGCGCGACTCGAACCTCGGCCCGCCTCCCACGAGCCCGGAGACTCGGAAGGTGAAGAGATCTGAGCTCTGTCAAGTTCTTGGGTGGAGGCAGACCTCTGATGGCCTTGATTTTGTCGGGGTCGATTTCTCTGCCCCGATATCTGACAATGAAGTCGAGAAATTTACCATTGGAGACGCCGAAGGCACACTTCATTGGGTTCATTTTGAGTTGGTACTGTCGAAGCCTTTCGAAGACCCGACACAGATCGGTTAGGTGATCTTCCCGCCTTTTTGTCTTGACGACCAAGTCATCGACGTAGCATTCGACGAGGTCATGCAGCATTTCGTCGAAGATCTTAGTCATTGCCCTCTGGTAGGTTGCACCAGCATTCTTCAGACCAAACGTCATCCTTTTGTAATTGAAGATCCCCTTAGGAGATCGGAAAGCCGTATGGTCTTTGTCTTTGACGGCCATGCGGATTTGATTGTAGCCCGACGACCCATCCATGAAGGACAAGGCTTCGTGACCAGTGGTCATATCAACCATTGTCTCAGTGATTAGGACAGGGAAGTCGTCCTTGGGGCATGCCTTGTTCAAATCTCTGAAGTCAATGCAGACTTGGACTTGGCCGTTCTTCTTCTTAACAAGGATTATATTAGCGAGCCATACAGGGTACATGCAAGGCTCTATGAAGGTCACGTCGAGCATCTTGTCAACCTCAGCATTGACCTTCAGCTGCAGCTCATGGCGCATATGCCTTTGAGCTTGCTTGACTGGCTTGACTGTTGGAAGTATTGTCAGCTCATGTTCAGCCATCAAAGGGTCGAGACCTGGCATTTTTTTATAAGTCCAGGCGAAGCAATCCCTGAACTCTTCTAGGAGCTGTCGGTACGACTGCCTTTCTTTCTTGCTGAGGAGAGCACTGACGAAGGTTGGTCGGCGGTCTTCTTTGCTTCCGAGATTGATCTCAATCAACTCATCCACAGTTGCTTGACCACCGTCTTCAAGCTCAGGCAGAGCTGGTTGGAGGTCGACAAAGTCTCCCTCGTCATCATTGTTTGTCTGGTAGACTTCAAATTCTTCGAAGCACTTTTGCTCGTGGCTTGAAGTCGAGGGACTCGTACCATGTTGTTGGCGGTTAGTAGGTTGGGCTGCTTCTTCCTCTGAGGGGTGGTCACTGTTGACTGCCGATGAAGGTGATGGTGTCATTGACGCCTCACCGGACTCCCTTACAGTGTCATCAATGTTGGGCTCAACTTCTGCTTGCCCGTGATGAGGAGGTAGTAGTCCTACGGCATTGACTGCATAATAGACCTCAAAATCCCTCTCCTGGTCATAGCCGAGTCTCCGTGTGTCTTTGCAGGAGAAGGGAGATTGCCCACAGACCTGCGGAGGGTTCCGCAGTTGATAGAAATATGCCGCTCATGCGGGGTCCTGAACTTGTGGGATGTGTTACTTTTTACACATTTCCCTGATGTGCTTTAACATATCGTCCATATCCTGGACCGACTCTAGCGCCACATCAGCGGGAGTGTCCCAGCCGAAATCATCTTCAAGAGGGCACGGTCACACTAGATCACCTTTGTAAAAGATGATCGGCTTGTCTCCCTTGCCCTTGTTGCTCCTTCTCCGTTGATAAGAGACTATGAAGGTCTTCAACTGCTCCACTTCATACTTTTCCCGTTGGGACGAGAGTTGAAGACACTTGGGTGGTAAAGAGATGCTTCGGTCAATGACCTGGCTGATGAGGTTGGCTTCAAAGTCAACACTTCGCCTCTCTGGCTGAGTTGACTTGGAGGCAGGCTGAAGACTTAGCCTGTGTAGCTTTACCATGTCTTGATTGACAGTGAACAGCTACCCTTCCTTGGTTTCATAGTTCACCTTTTACTTCCCTTTGTCCTTTATAGGCTTGGGGATTGCTAGAGTGGGTTCCCCAAAATATAGGGAAGCATCGGCCAGGTGACACTCATTTGGGTGGAACGGAAACTGATCTGCGAAGACTGTGTGTTGCTCCCCTCCTTTGGCATATTTAATGCACTGGTGCAGAGTTGATGGGACGACCCAATTTTCATGGAGCCAGGGTGGCCGCACAATGGGACATGCGGCTAGCCCCTAGCCGCACACCCTGGTGCACTGAGCAACCGATCGAAATCGGAGGGGATGGACGACTGGACCTTGGCTGCACCTGGGTTATGCGGTCGCACGATAGACCGCATAACCCCCACTGCGCGCCAAGCCGATGAACGGTCAGGACAGGGCCGCCCATAGGGATGGACGGACCCTAGTTCGATCGCCCAACCGTCGCGACGAGCAACCCGTGGGGTTGGCCAAACGGAGGCCTTCCCACACCCCGTTCGTACCAAAACGAAGGGGACGCAACGGCAAACACCCTAGCAAGCATCTAGACTCCGACCGGGGTCAAAATGACGCACGAATCGCAAGAAACGGGCGATTCTAACGAAATCACCCAAAAGGGTCACCGAACTTTTCAGGCTCCCCACGGTCACACGGGACCGCCAATCGACGCAAAACTAGTATCAATGGAACGCTGACGTTCCCAGGAGTCCATTGACTCCCACCGATCGCAGAACCATCGCCGTTTTCCGACGAAGCCTACGAACCCCGAAAAACTACAACGAGCCAGAACTCGCTCATTCTTGCACCGTAAATCGTGAAACCATGGGAAAATAAAGTGCACACGTCAGGGATCCGTCCCCCTACCTCCACCGAAGATCTCTTGCGCCGAAGCGACTAATCCACGCCGAAATCACCAAAACACCAAATGCGCCAATCTCAGAATCCACAGAGGGATCGCGCCATGCCACGCTCTAACCGCCACTTCATCTCACGATCCGATCTCCCCAACGCGTCCCCGCCTCGGCCAGCTCCACACGGTCGCGCGCCCCGTGCCAAGAGGTCGAGAGACGGGAGAGAACGAGAGAGAGAAAGGGAGGGTGAGAATGAGAGGGAAAAGAGGGTTAGGGGGTTTATATAGGGAAAGATTCAAAAATTTAAGAAATTCAAAAAAATATGAAAAAATTACCTCTGCGATCCTTGGAAGACGCACAATGTAGTGGTACTATTCCAGAGTCGAAGAACGCACTAGTTTACCCTGCACAGCGTTCCCAAGACTCATTAGAGAAAATACATATAAATATCTGATAAATATCTGACAAAAAAATCTGAGGCATTACAATTTCCCCATCACCCGGGGGTGATCGGGGCGCAGAATGGTGAATTCCACCATGTTTCATCGTTCTCAATTTTTTGTGAAGAAAAAGGTCCTAACAGGAACTATTTCTATCAATGGCTGCCCTCAAGGTGACCGTTTATCGACCATGGGGTGTCGATAGGGTATGTGGTCGGATGACTGACCGCTACCCATGTGTGGCGGCCAAGTGGCCGATCGCCTTCCTCGCAAAGCTAGCATGACTCCTGAGATGTTTTCTGACTGTTGCATTTTACCGTTGAACATTTTTTGGCCATAGGGGTCATGAGATGACCGTTTAACCCCATCTGGCGGTCCCAAGGGAGACCATTTCAGCCCCTAATGGTCACAAGGTGACTGTTTAACCTTCCGTGTAGTTTGGTGGCTTGGTGGCCCCAAGGGGGACTGCTTAGCTTCAGAGGTGGCCCATTGGTGGACCGCTTGGTTCTTAAACAATCCTCAGGAGACCGTTTCTCCTCTCTGAGTGGCGGCCTATGGGTAACCACCTCTCTTCACGTTGCAGTCTATCATTCGACCTTTTCTACCCTGGGACAGTCCAGAGTGGACCGCCACTTGGGTTCTATCCAACCGAAGTTCCGTTCTTGCCAACTTGAGTTCCAGGTGAGTGGACCTCGATCCACATGTTGACCTGTGGTCTGACTGATGCCGGGCATCGGATGGGGGCCTTGTGTGAGGGTGCCGTAGGGTCCCAAGTGGTGGCGTGCTCTTGGTTTGTGTCATCGTGAGTTAGTGTCGGTGCGAGGAGCGGTCCTTGTACCTAGTCCGGTTCAGACATTCTTTCTGTTGGTTAGAGAGTCTACTCCTTCAGTGACCCTCCACTAGTCGTAGCCTTCTGACACGCGTGTGGTCCCACCAGGGAGTGGTGAAACCACACTAACCCTTCAACGGCCTCATCAGCCTCTTTGGTGGCATCCCCAGTTCTTGGTAGTGGTAGTCCGATATTTATATCGGGTTATCAGTAACCTGAACTCTGGGTCGTTACAGTTGGTATCAAAGAGGTGTTGGGGAATTGTATCAGGAATTAAAATCTGCATTGGTCTAGAGCAAGTCCCTTTGAGTCATCTATTGCTGGCTTAGGGTGTTTCTTGCGATTTCTAATGTGTTTCTCGTTGTCGTGTTTCCCTAGATTCAAGATGCCGCCTCGTAGGCGAAGAGCCCCAGTTCCTCGGGATGATTCTAGTGCTTCACCTGCTCCTACTACACCGGTTCCTGCCCAGGCTGCACCTGTTCCTAACCTGCCTATGGAGTTTCCAGGTAGTCGTGGACGAGCACTGAAAGAATTTCTGCTGTTCTATCCACCGATCTTCGAGGGTCAATCAGACCTTGAGGTAGCGAGGGAGTGGTTGGATGCCACTGAACACGTCTTCCAATGTATGGAGTGCACCGAGGATGAAAGGGTTATGTTGGCTTCTTATTTGCTTCAAGGTACTACATGCACGTGGTGGACCCCAGAGTGGGAGGTCACCTTCCGTGCCCATCTGCTTCGACAGATCACTTGGGCGGAGTTTGTTGCTGCATTCGAGTGTGCCTTTACTCCAGCCTGCCTGAAGTTAGCCAAGATGTACCAGTTTCTGGAGCTGACGCAGGGCAAAATGTCAGTGTTGTAATATTGAGACAAGTTCATTGAGTTGGACCAGTATGCACCCCAGATCTTTACTGATGAGACCGTGAGGACTCAGTAGTTTCTACGTGGACTAAAAGTAGAGTTGAGCCTACTGTTGTTCGCTACCCTTGTAGTCGAGTTAGATTCTGCGTACCAAGCCACTGTTGCGCTAGAGTTAGAGTTGGCGAGGACTTGAGGACTTCCTCAGACTGGGATGGTTTAGTCGGCCATACAGCATTAGCCGCTCCACCAGTCATCTGTTCCAGGAGCTTCTCCCGCTTTCTCTGCTGCCGATGGTACTTCCTTCCCGCAACCTCAGAGCAAGGGATTCCGATTTAAGAAGTCCGAGAAAAAGAGGTTCGATCAGTCGGCATTTTCAGATCCGAGTCAGCAGTCCGTTTCCTCTGTTCGACCATGTCAGGATTTTTCTGCCTCTCAACCGAGGTTGTGTTCCAAGTTTGGTGGTAGCCATCCAGGTGTACCATGTTCTCTGCCGGTTGTCTGCTATCGCTGCGATCAGCGGGGGCACATCTCCCGAAACTATCTTTGAGGCCGCAGACAGTGCAGTTCTTGTAGACTTCCTAGCCGCAGCAACCGCAGTTTCGTCTTCCTCCGTCGCCTCAACCTCAATCGTTTTACCTGCCAGATCCTGCTCCTTCCCAACAGTCATCTGCAGCTAGCCGTCCAACGAGAGCCAGAGTTACTCACATCACTCATGCGGAGGCATTGGCGTCAAATCTGATCGAAGGTACGATTTCGATTTGTGGTCGTTCAGCCCGTGTTCTTTCCGATTCGGGCGCGACCCATTCTTTTGTCTCAGAGGATTTTATTGCTCGTGCCGAAGAGTCGATAAATGAAGTTTCTTGTGAGATGCTTGTGGAGTTTCCGTGTGGCGATTACATGTCCACTCCTCTGTGCCTGAAAAATTCTTCGGTTCTAGTCAGTGGTCGGAAGTTGCTAGCAAGGCTTTACACATTACAGTTGGCCGAGTACGACGCGATTCTAGGCATGGATTGGCTAGAACTTTATGGTGCCATGGTTGACTGTCGTCTCAAGCGAGTCTATTTCATGCCACGCGAAAAGTCAGCCTTCTATTTTCAAGGTATCGATTTCTATTCTATTCTGTTGTCTTTTTGTCGGTAGGGTGTGTCGTGTTGTCAGTTGCCTCCTTGTCCTTTCGTCTAATTTCAAGGATAAAATTTCTTTTAGGGGGGAGGGACAGTAACACCCGTAGTTTAGGGGATCCTTAGTGGTGCGGATCTAGATTCCGTTCGGGGGGAGAAAGATAGCTTACTTCTGCTGATTTTTGATAATGACAAAGGGGGAGAGAAGAGTCATGTCTGAGATCATGTCTGAGATGGTTTTCTTGTCTGATGGCTGATGGTTTTCTTGTCTGATGGTCTGATGGCTTTCTGATGGTTTTTGAGTTGTGAAGTTGTGAGTCGTGATGTACTGTTCTGAAGTTTCAGACAGACAGCAACCCTTCCTTCTTATTGTACACAGAATTTCTGCATGTTAGTGATGCATGTAGCACTCTAGTTGTGCACTTTAGTTTTTAGTTGTAATGCATTTATGTGTTGTAGTTTTCCCTAGTATGATGCATGAAAACTTGTTTTGAAAACTTCTGTGTTAAATGAATGAAAATTTTCGTTTGCAATGGATGAATGATTGTTTCAATTGATGAATGATTGAATCATTTCCGTCTTATGCGAATGATTACATGACTCATAGTTGTCATCATCAAAAAGGGGGAGATTGTTGAGACCCTGATTTTAATGATGTCACAACTATGAATCATGTTGTGGCAAAACTGCTTAATAATGATTGATTGAGTCATCATCTTCCATGAGTCAGAATGGCATTACTTGTTAAGACATCTTGATCATTCAGGTTATACAAGTCTTTTATTTGTCTAAGTGTCTGGAACATAAGGTCGATGCACATTCTTGTCTTAAGTGTGTTAGGTCGGTGCACATTCACATCTTACGTCTGTTAGGTCAGTGCACGTACACGTCTCAAGCCTGTCAAGTCGATGCATCTTTATACCACCTTGAACATAAGGTCGATGCATGCTTGTGCTTGCAGTCGATGCATATACTCACATGTAGTCACACAGGTCGGTGCATGTATACACCAGTAGTGTATCAGGTCGGTGCACTAGTGACTTTGTGCTCAGCAAGGTCGATACACATTGCACCTTGTGTAAAGTAAGGTCGATGTACATTATACCTTGTGTAAAGCAAGGTCCATGCACATCATAACATTCATTCTAGAAGGCCGACGCTCATGCAAGTATTATGCACATCAGGTCGATGCACGTATTGCAACATCATCAACAAGGTCGATGCACATTCTATAACATGCTTTATAAGGTTGATGCACACGTAGGGTCTAAGGTCTGTGCACATGTAGAGTCGGTGCACACGAAGAGTCTAAGGTCTGTGCACATGTAGAGTCCAAGGTCAGTGCACATATAGAATCCAGGTCATCAGGTCTGTGCACTGGGCCTGTACTTTAAAGCATCTGCATCAACATACATTCTTTTGATCTGAGCATCTGATTTTTATGAAATTGGCTAAGTATGCATTCTCTTGAGCAATTATGATGAAAAAAGTGTTTGATGAAATGTTTTATATCTTATTGACAGACATTCAATCAAACACTTAAAGGGCAGAGAGTAGCAAAGACTTAAGTGATCACGTGATCTCAGAATTGAGTTAAACAGATACGTGATCCAAGGCAGCCAGCTCTTCAAGAAAGATCCGCCACGTGGTCTCGCCTCATCTTCAAGATCTGACACGTGGATCTATTCAAGCCACTTTTCTGAAAAGCTACTGGTGGGAATCCTCCCTCCACGCGCCGGATTGAAACCATGCGGGGACCACATGATCCAGTTCACTGGTATATAAAAAGGGGGATCTCTGAGAAGACAATGATGAACTATTGAAGGAAGAGACACAAATATACAGAGAGGAAGACAATAGAAGAAGAGAGGCAATCGAGAGCGCCAGAGTTCTCAGAGAGAAAAGTGCTGGAGAGTGAGAGGGTTAGTTGCAGAAAAGAGAAGAAGTGCCAGAACAGAGCATCGGAGAAGAGGAGAAGTGTGAGAAGTGATCGCTACTGAAGTCACGATTTCTAGATCAGATCTAGAATTGTCTGCTCATTTGAGCTATATTGAATTTCATGCTTTATCTGATTGTTGTTTTCAATCCGTTGTATTTCTCTTTTATCCCTATTTTTCAAGTTGTTAGTCAGCGGAGCAAGTTGTGATGCTCAGTAGCGAGGAACTTTCGGGTTTGACTCTCACGTCCCACTAGGGCTGTCAAATCCACCCTCTTTTGGCTAATCCGGGATTTACTTCAGCATGCCCTCTCGGGCCGCCAACCCATCTTTCGCCTATCGGCTTTCGGGTTTGACTCTCATGTCCCACTAGGACTGTCAAACCCACCCTTTCTTTCCTTTGGGTCTGGCCTATGCACGTCCCTCTCGGGCTGCCAACCCATCCTTTGCCTACCGGCTTTCGGGTTTGACTCTCACGTCCCACTAGGGCTGTCAAATCCACATCATTTGCCCCTTCTGGGTTTGGTCTCAGCATGCCCTCTCGGGCTGCCAACCCATCATACCGTTCGGCACATTTTACCTCTTTTGGGTTCGGCCTCGGCATGCCCTCTCGGGCTGCCAACCCATCACGTCTTTCGGCACATTTTACCTCCTAGGGGATTGACCTTAGTATGTCCTCTCAGGCTACCAACCCATCCCGCCTATCGGCTTTCGGGTTTGACTCCCACATCCCACTAGGGCTGTCAAACATATATTTGTCCCATCGAGATTGGCCTCAGTATGCCCTCTCGGGCTGCCAACCCATCATGCCGTTCGGCTCATTTTACCTTCTACGGATTGGCCTTAGTATGCCTTCTCGGGCTGCCAACCCATCACGCCTATTGACTTTCGGATTTCAAACCACCCTTTCTTTCCTATGGGTCTGGCCTATGCACGTCCCTCTCGGGCTGCCAACCCATCCCTTGCCTATGGGCTTTCGGGTTTGACTCTCACGTCCCACTAGGGCTGTCAAATCTACCATTTCTTTCCTTTGGGTCCAGCCTATGCACGTCCCTCTCGGGCTGCCGACCCATCCTTCGCCTATCGGCTCTAGGGTTTGACTCTCACGTCCCACTAGGGCTGTCAAATCCACCTTTTTTTTGCCCTTCTGGGTCTGGCCTCAACATGCCCTCTTAGGCTGCCAATCCATCATGCCCTTCGGCTCAACCTTTTTTGGCCCTTCCAGGTCTGGCCTCAGCATGCCCTCTTGGGCTGCCAAACCATCATGCCTTCGGCTCAACCTCTTTTGGCCCTTCCAGGTCTGGCCTCAGCATGCCCTCTCGGGCTGCCAACTCATCATGCCTTTCAGCTCTTTTTACCTTCTTGGGATTGGCCTCTGCATGCCCTCTCGGGCTGCCAACCCATCATGCCTTTCAGCTCTTTTTACCTTCTTGGGATTGGCCTCTGCATGCCCTCTCAGGCTGCCAACCCATCATGCCTTTCAGCTCTTTTTACCTTCTTGGGATTGGCCTCAACATGCCCTCTCGGGCTGCCAACCCATCATGCCTTTCGGCTCTTTTCACCTTCTTGGGATTGGCCTCAGTATGCCCTCTCGGGCTGCCAACCCATCTCGCCTATCGGCTTTCGGGTTTGGCTCTCACGTCCCATTAGGACTGTCAAACCTATCTTTGTCCCACCGGGATTGGCCCCAGTATGTCCTCTCGGGCTACCAACCCATCTCGCCTATTGACTTTCGGGTTTGACTCTCACGTCCCAGTAGGGTTGTCAAATCCATTTTTTCCTTCTTCAGGGTCTGGCCTATGCATGCCCCTTTCGGGTTATCGACCCATCCCGCCTTTTGGCTTCAGACCTGATTCACACGTCCCACTGGGATTGTCAAGTTCAATCTTTTGTCTCCACGGGCTTGGCCTATGTATGTCCTTCTCAGGCTGCCAACCCCATTTGCCTATCAGCTTGCGGATTTGATTCATATGCCCCACCCGGGCTGTCAAATCCCCTCTTTCATCCCACTGGACTTGGCCTATGTATGCCCCTTTCGGGCTGCCAACCCATCTTGCCTATCGGCTTCCAGGTTTAACCCACATGTTCTTTTCGAACTGTTAAACCTACTCATTTATTGTCCCAATCGGGCTTTGGCCTACGCACACCTTTCTCGGGTTGCCAGCATGTTCAACTTATCAGCTTTTGGATTTGACTAAGTGCGTCCCACTAGGGCTGTCAAATCCACCCACTTGTCCCGAAACTAACAACACAACATACCCTACCGACAACAAAGGCAACTGAACGAAACAGAAACAAATACCTTGGAAATAGATGACTGATTTTTCGCGTGGCATAAAATAGACTCGCTTGAGACGACAGTCAACCATGGTGCCATAAAGTTTTAGCCAATCCATGCCTAGAATCACGTCGTACTCGGCCAACTGTAATGCGTAGAGCCTCGTTGGCAATTTTCGACCACTGACTAGAACCGGAGAATTTTTCAGGCACAGAGGAGTGGACATGTAATCGCCAGACGGTAACTCCACAAGCATCTCACAGGAAACTTCATTCATCGGCTCTTCGACACGAGCAATAAAATCCTCGGAGACAAAAGAATGGGTCGCACCCGAATCGAAAAGAACACGCACTGAATGACAATGAATCAAAACCGTACCATCGACCAGATTTGACGCCAACGCCTTCGCACGAGTGATGTGAGTAACCCTGGCTCTCGGCGGACGGCTAGCTACAGATGACTGCTGGGAAGGAGCGGGAACGGGTAGGTAAAATGGTTGAGGCTGAGGCGGAGGAGGAAGATGAAACTACGACTACTACGGCTAGGGAGTCTGCGAGAACTGTACCGTCTGCGACCTCAACAAATAGTTTCGGGATATGTGCCCTGACTGATCGCAGTGATAGCAGACAGTCAGCAGAGAACACGACACGCCCGGATGGATGCCACCACACTTGGAACACAACCCCGACTGAGAAGCAGAAAAATCCTGACGTGGTCGAACGGAAGAAACAGACTGCTGACTCAGATCAGAAAATGTCGACTGATCAAACTTCTTTTTCTTGGACTTCTTAAATCAGAATCCCATGCCCTAGGATTACAGGAAGGAAGTAGCACTGGTAGTAGAGAAAGCGGGAGAAGCTCCTGAACAGATGGCTGGTAGGATGACTGATGCTTCACAGCCGGCTGAACCATCCCAGTCTGAGGAAGCCCCGGGTCCTTGCCAACTCTAACTCTAATGCAATGGTTGCTTGGTACGCAGAATCTAACTCAGCTACACGGGTCGCGAACAATGGCAGGCTCAACTCTACTTTTAGTCCACACAGAAACTGATGAGTCCTCACGGCGTCATCAGCAAAAATGTGGGGCGCATACCGGCCCAACTCAATGAACTTGTCTTGGTATTGTAGCACTGACATCTCACCCTACGTCAGCTCCAAAAATTGGTACATCTTCACTAACTTCAGGCAGACTAGAGTATAGGCACGCTTGAATGCAGCACTAAACTCTACCCATGTGATCCGTCAAAGTGGACGGGAATGGAAGGCAACCTCCCACTCTGTGGTCCACCACGTGCCTGTAGTACCTTGAAGCTGATAAGAAGCCAACATAACCCTTTCATCCTCGGCACACTCCATGGATTGGAAGACGTGCTCTGTGACATCCAACCACTCCCTTGCTGCCTCCGGGTATGACTGGCCCTCGAACGTCGGTGGATGGAACAACAGAAATTCTTTCAGTGCTCATCCACGACTATCGGGCAACTCCGCAGGCGGAATAGGAATAGGTGCAGCCTGGGCAGGAATCGGTACAGCAGGAGCAGGGGAAACACTAGCCTTATCCCAAGGAACTGGGGCTCTTCTCCTACGAGGCGGCATCTTGAATCTAGGAAAATGTGACAATGGAAAACATATCAGCAATCGCAAGAAACACCCTAAGCCAGCAACATACGACTCAAAGGGACTTGCTCTGGACCAGTGCGAACTTCAATTCCTGATACAATTCCCCAACACCGCTCTGATACCATCTGTAACGACCCAGAGTTCAGGGTTCCGATAACCCGATAAAAATATCAGACTACCGCTACCAAGAACTGGGGACGCCACCCAAGAGGTTGATAAGGCCCCTTAAGGGTTAGTGGGGTTTATCGAGGGATTGCATTAGAAATTAGAATTCACAGGCGCGCAGGATTAATTTTAGCAATAAATAATAGAATAATACGGAAGCAATTAAGATATCAGTGTGGCATTCATATCAATGGAAAACACCTAAAGCTATACCATACAGCCTTGCCGACATTCAAAGAATAACCAAAACCTACCTTGGTCTAGTGGCACTCTGCCCTAGCCAAGCTCTCCAAAATGTCCGCCCAGCTCAAACCAATTTCGAGGTCATTGGCCCACTTTGTGAAAGCCCCCCAATAAACACAAACCCTAAGGGGTTCGAAGACCTCGCATAGTCCCACTAGGTTAACATTAACATCATCACCATGTTGGACCTTACGTCTGCATTGGTGCATAAACCATTTCCTTTGCGCTGGCGTTATCCCCACGCCTGCGAACCCACAATGTCGGTGCAAGGCTTTATGCCCTAGCCGATATCTACACATTATCGCCATTGTGGACCCTATGTCCGAATCAACGCATCAACTCCTTTCCTTGCATTGGCATTATCTTCTTGCCGACGAATAGACCTTTTTCAGTGCAAGGCTTTATGCCCTAGCCGATATCCACATTATTGCCATTGTGGACCCTACGTCCGAATCGGCGCATAAACTCTTTTCCTTGTGTTGGCATTATCATCTTAATGATGAATAAACCTTTTCCGGTTCAAGGCTTTATGTCCTAGCCGATATCTACACATTATCTCCATTGCGGACCCCATGTCCGAATCGACGCATAAACTCCTTTCCTTGCATTGGCATTATCTTCTTGACGACGAATAAACCTTTTCCGGTGTTAGGCTTTATGCCCTAGCCGATATCCACATTGTCACAATTGCGGACCCTATGTTCGAATTGGTGCATAAGCTCTTTTCCTTGCATTGGCATTATCTTCTTACCTATGAATAAACCTTTTCCGGTGCAAGGCTTTATGCCCTAGCCGATATCTACGCATTATCGCTATTGCGGACCCTACATCCGAATCGGCGCATAAACTTTTTTTCTTCCGTTGGCATTATCTTATTGCCGATGAATAAACCTTTTTTAGTGCAAGGCTTTATGCCCTAGCCGATATCCACATTATCGCCATTACGGACCCTACGTCCGAATCGACGCATAAACTCTTTTCCTTACGTTGGCATTATCTTCTTGTCGACGAATAAACCTTTTTTGGTGCAAGACTTTATGCCCTAGCCGATGTCCACATTATCGCCATTGCGGACCTTACGTCCGAATCGACGCATAAACTCTTTTCCTTGCATTGGCATTGCTTTCTTGCTAGTGAATACATCCTTTTCCAGCGCAAGGCTTTATGCCCTAGCCGATATCTACGCATTATCACCATTGCGGACCCTACGTCCGAATCAGTGCATAAACCTACTTCCTTGCGTTGACATTATCCTCTTGTCAACGAATAAACCTTTTCGGTGCAAGGCTTCATGCCCTAGCCAACAGCTACATGTCCCCACCACACGAACGAACCAAATAGACGAGATCGAGTGCCATACACCGACTCGATATTTCCCTTCAAAAAAATGGGGCTTAAAATGGAGGTGCCTTGCCAGACTTGTTCAGATATCCTGGATAAGGGCAAAAATGGCTGCAACCCAGCTATAGCGAAAACCCGAAAGGGCACTACGGGTAAAATGGTAACCCCGTCATGTGAAAACCTGAAAGGGCACGTGGGCAAAAGTAAGAGGGGGCTGGCCCGGTGAAAACCCAAAAGGGCACTTGGGTCAGTAAGGTGGTAATCAAAAATTCTTATTTACCCTCATCCCTATGAAACTCCGGATAGGATGTTCATCACAAGTCCCACCGGAGATCTGCTCCTCGCAAACCATCGACTCGGACCTTCCACCCTTGTCGATAAACAAACCTACTTTTTGCTTCGATATTTAGCCAATGCCGATGAACAAACCAACGCCGATTCTTGTCATCATCAGCAAGGTCAGTCAATGAACCGTTAGCCCAGACCTTTCATCCTCGTTAACGAATAAACCTACTTTTTCTTCGACATTTAGCCAATGATCGATGAACAAACCAACACTTATTCTTGCCATCATTGGCAAGGTCAGTTAACGAATCGTTAGCCCGAACCTTTCATCAGTGAAAATATCTACAACATGCTGTGTTGTGCCTACATGGTTTAATTCAAAGTTTCCTTTAGAAACTTCATCTCTTATGAAGTGATGTCTAATCTCTATGTGTTTGGTGCATGAATGCAGTACAGGATTTTTAGACAAGTTTATAGCATTGGTGTTGTCATAGTATATGGCTGTGCAGCCAAGGTCTACATTGTAGTCCTTGAGCTGGTGCTTAATCCAAATTGCATGTGTACCACAACTCCCTGCTACTACATATTTAACTTTTGCAGTGGAGAGGGCCATAGAGTGTTGTTTCTTGGAGGCCCAAGAGACTAAGCACCCACCTAGGAATTGGCAAAAGCCACTATGCTTTTCCTATCTAACTTGTAGCCAACATAGTCTGCATCTGTGTAAGAGATTAAACATAAAGTGTGTGCAGCAGAAAACCAAAGACCCAAATTGTGTGTGCTTGAGACATATCTAAAAATTCTTTGAACAACACCTAAATGTAATTCAGTGGGTTGTTGGCACCCAAAATGTGTTCAAGGGCAGTCACACCTAAACAACAAGAAGAATACAGCCTGCTAAAGTGCAAGAGTCAAAGAAAATCAACACACAAGGGTCCTCTCAAACTGTTGAAGCCTTGGGTCACCCAATAAAAGCATTAGGGACTCCGCCTCAAGATGGTCGAAGAAATCCGCAACAAACCGGTAGTGCTATTCAGCCTGCCCAATGAACCAGTATCGACTTGGACGTGCCAAACAAACCCCCATCCATTGTTTGATTAGGACGAGAATGTACCTGGTGGTCTGCCACCTGATAAGAATCCCCTTGAGGTCAAGGAGCATCTCTGACTCCTCAGAACAAGGTGCCAAAGACCGTATCAGCGGAAGACCCGAGTAACCTGACACGGGTACATCTTCTTGATAGATAGGTCTGTTAGTGACCGAATAGCTTCCCAGCGAAGGTGAAAGTACCCCAGGCAGTGACCCACTCCCTGGGAATGTTACAAATATAGGAGAAGTTGGCCTGGTAGCATGAACCACAGTGCTAAAGGCCATGACGGCGGAAAACCTGAATGTCTGAACTAAAGGCATGGGCAATATCAAAATTGGCCATTTTGTGGCCTGAAGACCCTCTCGATACTTCTCACGTCAATCCCATCGGGACACGATGAGATGAAATTTAAAGTTGACTCTCAGAGTCAGTCCTAATTTCACGAGCCAAAGCCTGACTCAAACAAGCACAATAAGGGGATCAACCCAGCGCACCCCTAATCTAGCGCCCTCCAATGCTCATAATCTGACACGCATAAATCAACCCCCACAAAACCAGCACGCCCACTTGCGCGCCAGGTGAGGCCACGCCAGTTAAGGCAATAAGAAGGGTGCTTTCGAAGAGGAGGCTCACCATCGAAGAGAAGCAAGAAAAGGAGAGAAAGAAGGTGCGCGCAGAGTGAGTGAAGGGAAATGAGTCTTGGGGAGAAAGAAAGAGGGAGAGTTCTTCCTGACCAGTCATCCACTGTCCGTCAATAGAGAAGAAAGGTCCAAAGCGAGGGAAGGAAGAGAGATTTTTTCGAAACCTGTTTTCGCTGCAAGTAGTAGAGGTGGGTGCGTGGGATATTACTCTCATTCCTCTTCTATTTCCCCCTCTATCAATATCTCCCCTGTGGCTTGTAATGAAACGGGCAATGATATGAGCCCGCATTCCCCCCCTTTGTTTCCTTTGTAATCGAGCCTTCAGCTCTTTTCTTTTTGTTATCTCCTGGTGTGGGGATGTAATGGAGCAGTCTTGATCGACAACGCCAGGCCAAATGTAATATATATTTCTTTGTTGGATTATTTCCCAAGCTATATCTAAATCCCTCTTCTTGTTCTGTTGTATTCACTTCCGTATCGTTTATTAACATTTGGTTTCTCCCGTCGATGCTAAGCACGCCCTGGGATAACCAAGGGCTACATTAACGTTATCCTTCTCCTCAGGGCTCTCTCTCTTTCAGTGTGGTAGCTATGTCAAATGCTCCATATACTCGTCGTGGGTTTCATCGCTGGAGATACATTTACATGTGCATCTCCCTTCATCCCTTTGGGGTTGGCTTCCCCACTACCTCTCCATTCACAGTTATGAACTAGAGAGAACGGGGTCACTCCTACAATTTGGGTGTGAAGCCTCTGGGTATGGCCAATTTCCCATATGTCACCTGCCAATTGCTCGAGTATTTATTTCTTGCATTCTCGGTGGTTCATTGGCTCATGGTCGACTCCCAAATGCCAACTGATTAGCTTGCTTCCATGTCTAACCTACCTCTAGTAGTGTGGTGGATGAATAATATATTACCGTGATTTCTTTATCCCAAGGAGGATGGGGGAAGGTCTGCCCAATGTGGCCTGTCACCCATTCCAATCATATGGGTAAAAAATTGAGGGTTTAATGCGAATACCGTGTTCCGTCTCGATCGTTAAGATTCACTGACCGGGGAGGGGGAACATCCTCATCGAACATTCATGTCGCTTTCCTTCTGAATTACCACAAGGCTGTAGGATCCCGTCTACCTGTGGCGTGGAGCACTATAAGCCACCTAAGGCGAATAAGAATGAGTCTTCTGGCCCAACATTAAATCCACATTCCTCTGGGAGTAGTGGTGGCTGTGGGTAAGGGACCTCTTGTAGGCTAGCCCTCAAGGTTTCCCCCCATTCTGGCCGTCCCTTTGAGCAATATTTTGGCCCATGGAGCTATGGTGCCCATCGTAGGCTAGTCCTCAGGGTTTCCATCCATCTGGGTCCACCGATCACCATTTGGATTCTTGGCTTTAAGGAGCTTACCCCAATTTTTGTGGGAATGTATCCACTTTCCCCTCCCAACCCTCTAGGTATGGGGCGGTGCTACCAAATTTTCGACTGAGCACTTAGTTTGAATCGTGATGGAACCTCAGTTCTGAGGACTATGAGCTTATCTACGGACTGTGCTTGAGTGGGAACCTCACACAAGCCTTGGTTTGTTGTGTTTGCAGGACAATCAGAACTTGAATTGATTCAATAAATCCTAATTAACATCAAAAGACTGAGCAAAATCACAATATAGTCCAATAATTCAAAAGAAATCAAATTCCGCCCTCAATCTAGCACGGTCCTAATCCAGCGCGCCCTAATCTAGCGTCGCCCCCCCCTGCGCCACTTTTATCCAACACTCATAAGTCCCTCCAACCCTTTGGGCTCTAATCCGACGCACCCCTTTCACGTCGTTTAACTGCCCGCGTCATTTTAAAACCCCACCTGCATCGACCTTCGAACCCCTACGTGCACATACTTCACTCCACCTGCATCAACCTTCAAACCCCCATGTGCACAAACCTTACCCATATGTAAAAACCTTAAACCCCAATGTGCATCGACCTTCAAACCCCTACATGCACAGACTTTACCCATATGCACAGACCTTGAACCCCAACGTGCACCGACCTTCAAACCCCCGCATGCACAGACTTCACCCATATCCACAGACATTAAACCCCCACATGCATCGACTTCACTCCACCTGCATTGACCTTCAAACCCCTACACGCATAGACATCACCCATGTGCATCAACCTCAACCCCCAAACTAGCACAGACCTCCCATGTGCATCGACCTCACTCCATGTGCGTCAACCTTCAACCCCCAAACCTGCACAGACCTCCCATGTGCATCGACCCTCAACCCTCCATATGCATCGACCTCACTCCATGAGCGTCGACCTTCAACCCCCAAACCTGCACAGACCTCCCATGTTCATCGACCCTTACCCCCCCCCATGTGCATTGACCTCACTATATGTGTGTCGACCTTCAACCCCAAACCTGCACAGACCTCCCATGTGCATCGACCCTAAACCCAAACATGCATCGACCTTGGCCCTCTGCTGCATAAGTCTTAAACCCAAACATGCTTAGACCTTGGCCCCAGCCTACACTAGCCTTAAACCACACATGCATCGAACTTGGCCCTTGCCTACATAAACCTTAAAAAAAACCCATATGCATAGACCTTAAAAGCTAAATATGCATGGACCTCCCCATATGCATAGACCATGAACCCAATCATGCATAGACCTCAGCCCCCAATCTGCATAGACTTTATTCCACCAAGGTCTACCTTATTCTTTGAGGTCCACCTTATTCTTCGAGGTCTACCTTTTTCTTCAAGGTCTACCTTATTCCACCAAGGTCTACCTTATTCTTCGGGGTCTACCTCATTCCTGGCCAAGGTCTACCTCACTTGCTCTCGAGGTCTACCTCACTTTCTCAGGTCCACCTCCTTTGCCCCTGAGATCTACCTCGCCTGCTTCTAGGTCGACCCTTGTCCTCTTCACCAAGGACCAAATAACCCTTTTAAAAAATAAATTAACCCTGACTCAATGCCAATAAATCATAAAAAAAGAATGAAGAAAAAAGAAAATCAGTTAATCAAACTGTCTCCTACTATATTTACATGTCTTGCATATGATTGCATCTATCATCACTTGCACATATGACTATACGGCCAAGCCCTCGGTATATCAAATGGTGATCTGCGGAAGGCCAGACCACATCCAACCGAAAGCTCTCACTATACGTGATGGTGATTTTTGGACCTATGTTCTTTGCCATGTATCGAGGAGAACCACACCAGGACCTCCAGGAGGGATCAACTCACTTATGGGCCCCCAGCACAAGCAAGGGTACCGCCATCTATGGACTACCCTAACAACGAGGAAAAGGACATCACCTAGGCCGTGTGCGGATATCTCCATGGGTTCGGGAATACCTCCTTAGGGAGGCAACGGTAGCTACAAGCCATCACCACCGCCGAAGAGAGCTGAGGATGTCCAATCGACCTGGTGGACATAGAAGATACAGAATCAGGATGCTATGGGCATCCCCGCCATGAAGAAGACGCACCGAGAATCTCAGTGTTTGAAAGATTGACCTTCCCTGGTTAGCCGACTAGATGTGCAGGGAGAAAAAGTAAAAATATACAAGTCTATACTTGTAATGTGGTCAGAGCGACTAGCCATTATGGGGCCCTGCCCGAAGAACCCGAAGAAGTTACCTGGATTCTCGAGAGGCCCGGTCCTATCACAAGAAGAGGAAAGGCCGCCAGCAAGGCATTACAGACCCTCGTAGGGATGACAAATCCAGAGGAGACGCCAGCTGTCTTAACTGCCAATGTGATTACAACGGAAGATGATAGTGGAATGCCATCCACCTCATCTGAAGAGACACCATCTGAGGAGCGGGGAAGCCTCCCCAGCCCTTCTACCAATGATCCGACCCTACTGATATTGTTGTAAAGCTATCGACAAGAAATTAAAGCATTGAAGAAGTAGCTGAGCAAGAGGGGCGCTCGCACCTCAGCGCCCAGGCAGCTTGAAGTCCTCCCTGGGACGTCAGGTGGCAGCGGCCAGACATTTGAAGTCTCGCTACAGGCAATCACCCCACAACTGGTGCAGAACTACACTAGGGGCATTCCTCCCCCGCAACAATAAATTACAGCTACGCCATAACCTCCAACCCTCCAATTCCAAGGGGCTCCTGCCACACCCCACGCAGCCCTGTTGATAACGTCGCATATGCAACAAGCTCACTTCTATCCAAGCCTGGTTGACCCGGCGGTGATGAACAAGCTCATGGTCGAGCAGATGATAGAAATGAAGCTGGCAGAAAGGAGTGATGGTGACTCCACCTCATTTGATGTCTACAGGGTGCCATATCCACCCCATCATGCTGCCAAGAGGATGCCCCCTGGCATTATTAGGCCTCTGAAGTTCGAAAAATTCAACGGGCAAGGATCTCCACGCGAGCATATTGCCTACTACACCAATGTGATGGGCGACTTGGCGGCTGACGAGTCCTACATGCTGAAGTTCTTTGGGTCCACATTAACAGGGCTCACCTTCGAGTGGTACTCGAGCTTGCAGCCCGGATCTATCATTGACTGGCCAGACCTGTAAAAAAAATTCAAAGAAAGGTTCCACATCGCCGAAAGGGAGGTGACGGTAGCCGAACTGCATGAAACCAGGCAGAGGGGCGATGAATCCGCCTTGGAATATATCAGAAGATGGAGGAATCTCAGCTTGAGGTGCAGGCAACCGCCGCATCAAGAGGATGCCATCCAAATATGCAAGCAGAATTTGCGAAGAGAAGTGCTAGAAAGAATGATGGGCACTGAAATCAAGTCATTTGACTGACTGAAAATGTGGCAGCAGAGGTCGAGACGTTCCTCTCAAAATACTCAGCCGTTCCTGCCACTTCAAGCCAGAAGGCCAGGTCAGCTGACAAACGACCGACATCTCAAGAAGTGCATGCGGTTGATTTCAAGACCTTTGAATAGTAGAAGGAAAGGAATAAAGGGGCAGCTGAGTCTCCCTCATCCAAGCCTGTCGATCAGTGAGAAGGCCCATCCCTACGGGACAAAATGAAAAAGTTGTACTCATTTTCTCGAGATAAGACTCGACTCTTGTTTGAATGGGTTGTGAAGTTTGACAAGATCACTCTTCCAGAGCCAAAGCGGTCGAGCGATCTCAGATGAAAGGACGATGTCTGTTTCTACCGTATCATCAAATGATCGGGCATCCCATCGAGGACTGCTATATCTTTAAGGACGTCATTGAGTCCTTGATCAAGAAGGTTCTATTTGTTTAAATGATTATTGTTATGATTATGATTATGATTATGCATGTGACTAATGAAATGCTAATGAATGCATGTGTGGAGTCATCTCTACATGCCCATGGACTGAGTTAGCCCCCGACCTGGAGACGAGGTTGCCTACCCACTAGCGCGGCAGTGGTTACCGTGCGTGACCGGAGCGCCTCATGCATATGAGCTGAGGGTCCTCCGATGGGAGTTCCGAGACTACCCCCCTTCACTGATACGTATGTAAATATGATGCATTCTATTCTTATTTCCCACTATATGTGATGACATGATAATATGTATGCAGGTTGTGTGGAGATCGTATGAGGGGATGCCTAATGCGGACCAGCCATGGGTCGTAGTGGGCCGACCTCGCTTTGGGCATGACCTCTGGGTTCATTCCCTAAATGAGATCAAGCCGCTACGGCTTTTGCTGGTGATGAGGACACTCGGCCTGCACCAAGAGTGGGTCGGGGTAGTTGAGCCTCGTGGGGTCGGGCGAAAGACCCAAGGGCAAATGACCGCGATGGACTGGCGACTACGATTCCTAGAGCAGTTCACTGACTGGCAGCGAGGTGGGATCCCAGTCATCTCCCATGCTCCAGACAGCTCGACGTACCTTTAGCACTACTGGGAGATGTATGCGGGCCGGCCTCAGATGAGATCGAGAGGGGTACGTATGAATGCTTTCCAAATTTAATTTATATGCTCTTGAGATATGCAACTAATGAATGGCCTATGCAGGATGTGCGAGATGTAGCGACGGTGGACCTACATGCCTGTCTCCACAGCCTGGAGGCCTAGTTGGCAACCACGCGAGCGGATCTAGAGACTCTGGTAAGTATGCACTATCTATATGCCATCAATTATCTCTGAAATTTTGATGTTCAACCACTGACAGTCTTAATGAATGCAGCGTGCCCAGCAGGGAGCGACAGCAGGAGGGATAGGAGGTGCATCCAGCTCGAGGGACCCGAGTGCCGTGATCACCACCCTAGAGAAGCGACTAGCAGGAGCGGTAGCACGGGCCGAGGCGGCAGAGCGCGACCTAGCTGAGCGGGTAAGTATTCAAACGATGTTCAAGCTTATTTTAGGAAATGATGGCATTGGGACATGAAGCTGATAATGCGTTGAAAATGTAGGTTGCAGAGCTGCATGAGGCGCTCACTAGGGCTGCTCAGGCCGGGGCCAAGCTGGAGATCTGCGATCGTCGGATCGCAGAGTTAGAAGAGGAGGGGAGACGTCGAGAGACAGAGGTAAGTAACATGAATGCTTTTCTTCTCAAAGATATCTCATACTATGATGCTCATAAGACATGCTGAATGATGCAGGCTACAGAGTTACAGGACGCTCTCACTCGGGCTGCACTAGCCAGCACCGAGCTCGCGATCTGTGACCAGCGGGTTGCAGAGTTAGAGGAGGCCGAGAGGAGGCGTCAAGAGATCGATGCACTGGCCTAGGACGTGATAGAGCTATGGATCCTCCTCGAGGTAGAGAGGAGAGAGCTGTCCAGAGAGAGGGAGGATTGGCGGAGAGAGTGGGAGGAGCTATCCGAGCTAAGACTCCAACTTGGCGCAGTCGAGGAGCGCGCTAGAGCAGCAGAGGAGAGCTACCAGAGAGGTCGGGAGCCAGCACGGGCCGAGGGGTGACCCAACACTTATTCTGGTACGAGCTACTTGGCGGGTTCCTCTACTTAGCAGAGGAATGAGGCGGCAGAGCGAGCTCAGGCTGGGAGGTCAGTAGCTTCTCAGGGGTCGATGAGGCCCCCACGGGGACAGGGGAGAGGCAGAGAGCAGAGAGCGACCAGAGGAGAGTGGTGGTGAGAGCTAGAGAGATCATTATATATCACCTCCTTGCCTTTGTACGTGGATACTTATTCATATATATGAGATTTTGATGTTACCTAAAATGCTCCTTTTGGTTGTCCTTGTGTGTTTGCACCCTTCCTGTTATTGTCTTTCACATTCAAACAAACAGATTAATTCATCTGTCTAGCTTGGCCCCGAGTACAATGCGACTGCAGTGACCACGAGTCGAGGAACTGAAGGATAATCAGAACGAAGTGCTCTCAACTCAGGGCTACAAAGGTAGTCCGAAACTCTTCTAAAAGGATCCGAAACTCAATAGAGATCCGACAGGACCTAACAACGATCTGCCAAAGATTCAGGATATTACAGTCCTCCCCTCCTTTAAGAAATTTCATCCTCAAAATTTAAGAACCAATCAGGGCAAGGCAGGGAAGAACAACCCAACAAACACCGACACAAAATCACGATAAACAGGGTTCAGAGGAACAACATCCAACTGTTGTCACGGATACACGCCCGAGAATGAGCACGATCTCTAGTGAACACGAGTCTGACACCTCTGAAACAAGGCACGTCGCTTATGGAGCAGAGGAACCACTTGGAGCAGCCATTTATCTGCAAAGTGTAATAAACAAAGATCAGAACGAACTATAGATAAAGAGAACTTACAACCATAGAGGAAGGGGGAAGGATTCACTGTAAGAGAGGGGCAGGAGAAGAAAGAGGAAAGTAACAAAGTGTACACCCCACTGATCGGGCCTTCGCCGACACACCCTAAGCGGCCTTCACCGGCAAGCCCTGAGCGGCCCTTCCCCGGCACGCCCTAAGGGGTCTTCCCCGGTGCAGCCCAAGCGGACCTCCCACGGCACGCCCTATGGCAGGCTTCGCCGACACACCCCTGAGTGGCCTTCCCCGGCACAGCTCGGCATGGCCCTCGCCGGTACGCCTTGAAGTTCCTCCCCAGCACGCCCTGTGGCGGCCTTCCCCGATACGGTCCTTGACTCTTCGCCGGCACACCCCATGTGTTGCCCGGCACACTTGGTGCTCATCCCCCGGCACAGTCTTGGCAAGCTTTAGAGTGTTACAAACACAAGGACAAGGGCGAGGAATGAACAAAGAAAGGAAGGGGAGGGGTATGATGAACGGAAGAGAGGGGTGATGAGGACCACAAGTGGACTCTCCTACGGCTGAAACTAACAAGACATCGGTAATTTCTAACGAAATTTTGGCAGAGTTTTCCCTAGGCCAGAGGCGCAAGGGAAAATATGGGTGCACGTCCACAAGGAGTGACGGCCCCAACAAAGTGGTGGTGGGCCCCGCGGGGCAACACCAGAAGCCCTCGGCTACAGAAGTCTACTTTTCCCCCTTTGCCAATAAATCACCCACAAGGCTTCCCCGGTACACCCCGTTGGAGCCTTCACCGGCACAGTCCCTGTGCAGCTTCCCCGGCACAGTCCCTGTACGCCTTCCCCGGTACACTACCCGGGGCCTTCACCGACACGCTATGGGACACCCTTCCCCTGTACACTCCCCCCCTTGGTTGCTTCGCCGACACGCCCTGAAGCTCCTCCCCAACACGCACACTGAAGCCCTTCCCCGGTACGCTCCTATGGGCCATTCCCCAGCACGCTCCTGAGCGTCGTTCCCCGGTACACTACCCTAACCACTCCTTCGCCGGCACACTTCGGCAAATGTTCTCCCGGTACGCTCCCTTTGCCGGCACCACCGGCTACACCCGAAGTGGCACTTCCCTGCGCCGGAGAAGAAAAGGAAGGGAAGGGAGGAAAGAGGAAGGGAGAGAGGAGGATGAGAAGAAGAAGGAAGAGAAGGGGACGGAGGGGCGTTTAGGGCTCCGTCGCACCGAGGGCAAGAAGAAGAAGAGGAAGAGAGAAACGGGAAGAGGAAGGGAGAAGAGAGAAAAGAAAATAGGAAGGGAGAAGAGAAAAGAGGGAGGAGGAAAGGCCCCCGTGCCCGTCTCCTCACCACGGCGACGGTGACGACGTTCCCGACGGCGGCGACCGGCAATGGAGAAGATGAAGAAGGGGAAGGGGAGAGCGCTCGGTCACGGGCGACGGAGGAGAATGGAGAGAAAGAAGAAGAGGGAGGGGCACCCGTTTGAAATGAAGGGGGGTAACGGTTCGAACCGCCGCCCCGCCCCATTTATAGGCCCGGGGTATATAAAAAAAAGGGAGGAAGGAATATATATATTCGCCAGAGGTTGTGTACCTCAAAATGGGGAAGTGATCGCGTCTCGTTTCCGAGCTGAGGGACGTGGGCTCCTTCTTTCTCTTCCTTCGGCCGGTCAAAGGAGAGGGCCTTCCTCTGACATTACCCTGACAAAAAAGAATAAAATAATGGATCAGAACAATGATAGTGCAGCATCAGTCCCTTGTGACAACAATGATAAATTTATGGGCGAAACACACCTGGTTGGTGTTGTTTTAAACCCCTTTAAGGCACAAAAGGTAGGTAAATGACATAATGAATGAATAACATAGTTCTCCCAGAGAGCAATGTAGTATGGATGATGCATGCACACAACGCAACTAACGGAACAAAAAATAAACAAGACCAAGGGAATGATAAGGCTTATTGAGAGGCCATTGACAGGCTTGAGGGAGAGCTTCTCCAGGATGATGACGGCGCAAGCAGACGACATGCCGGGATGACCTTCCTCATATACTCGAATGCCCGGGGACACGGCAGGGCCTTGCTGGTGTCGATGCCGCCGCGAGAGAGAGAGGGAGAGAGAGAGCCTTCTCCTTTTTTTTGGGTTTTTGAGAGGGCGATTTTTTAAGAGAAAGGTAATAAAAGGGGAAGGGGAAATATATAAAGCAGAGAAAGACAAGGATGAGAACTTAATAAGGAAAATAAAATTATATATGTATATACATATTAAAACCCATGTATGAGCATATGGAGTAGAGAGAGATAGAGAGGGAAGAGAGAGAACTCTTTTTTGTATTTTTTAGAGAGATATTAGGAGAGATGATATATGTAGAAATAGGAGATGGTGAGGGGTAGAAAGGATTAAAAATAAATAAAATTAGGGAGGGTGGAAGATAAAAAATGGAGATAGGAGTGAGGGCTTAATCAGACATATTAACATAAAATGAAATAACTAAATGTGTGTGTGATGAGTAGAGAGAGATATAGAGAATAGGGAGATGAGAGAGAGAGAATTAGAGATAGAGAGAGAGATCACACCGGGGGGAGATAGAAAGAGACTGCGGGCATGCAGGGTGACTACCGGAGGGGAGCGGTGCAACCGAGAGGCGGTTGGTGGCAGCGGAGTGGTGAGGCTGTAGGGAAAGAATGAGAAGAGGAGAATGGCTGTTCGAGCATGGGATCATGCGGAGGAGGATACCGGTAGAGAATGGGGTTGCCGAAGTGGCCGCGGTGGAGCTACCGGTTAGAGAGAGAAAGAGACAGAGGAGGGAGGTCCAATGGTATGTGTAGTGAGAGGGGAGAAAAAGAGAGAGAGAAGGGTGGCCAGGGCCAGGCGAGGTGGAAGTGGAGCTGGCGCGTTGGGGTCGCGAAGGGTGAGGGAGGTCGGCCGGTGGCGTGCTAGCAACAGTGGGAGGAGGCACGCTGGCGGTTGCAGTGGAGAGGGAGGAGAGCGGTGTCTGGCGTGGAGGGGGAGGCAGTGGGTTGGCGTGGTTAGCAGGGTGGGCCGCGTGTGTGCGTGAGGGTCAGAGAGAGGAGGTCAACAGGATGAGCTCTACGGCGGCGAGGGATCGAGGTCTGCGGTGTCTACGGTGGAGGCCGGCTAGGGCTGGGTTGCGGGAGGAAGGGGGCGTGGGTTGGTGCTGGAAGGTGGTAAAGGCTACGGTGGCGAGCGGGAGGTGGCAGAGGTAAAGGGTGGTTCGCGGTTGCTAGAGGAGGGCAGGTAGGGGGAGTGGGCAGGTGGCGCGGCGGGGAGGTGAAGGTGGTTGCGTGGGAGGCCGGTGGTGTGCAGGTGTGGTGACGTGGGGTGCACCGGTGGCGTTGTGTGTTGGTGAGAGGAAGAGTGAGGTGGACGCGAGAGGGAGCGGCTCGCTAGGCTGGCTGACGCGGGACGAACTATCAGACGCCCTAGGACCTACGTGACAGCAAGCACCACTTGAACCACGGACCCAGGCAATGGCAGACTGACCACGCGCATCACTCAGATTCGGGGGTGACCCGACGATGGAGGGGTGGACGGTGACCCACGGGCAGCCTACACGGTTGGAGCCGCTCATGCTTATGATTACTTATTTGCTGACTCTTGACAAATGCAGGTATGGAGCTACCTATACCTCCCCGGCCTATGGCGGGGAAAGGAGGTACATTCGGACCGGGCACTGGTTCGGGACATCCGGTTGCTGCGACACTTAGCGCAGGCGATCTAGGATGACATAGACACATTTCCCTATGCATCGATAAGACTCTAGACTTAAGCTTCTAAATGCACTTAAAATGGTTCTAAATGTTGACATTTGACCATAATGCCTCCCCCTTTCAGGTGGGCTGGACACCGTACCGTGACGAGGGTCAGGAGGGACAGTCCTGGGTGGAGGCCGCCCAGGCTTACGTGGGACGGGACTTGTGGCTACATTGCATGAACTTCATTTAGCCACTTCACTACAAGTTGATCATGTGGACCAAGGCATCCACCAGCCAGAGGTGGAGTTCCCGACAAGGGATGACGAGCGCATGGGGCGATCCTCTAGGGGATTGAGAGGAGAGATCGACTAGATTACCCGTGTGATCGAGCTAGTGCGCTACTAGATGCAGAGAGGCCGAGTAGTGTGAGCCCAGACTACTAGTTACGAGGCCTACCTGAAGGCTGACGCCAAGAGATATGGAGATCAGGTCTTTCACGGCGCTCGACAATCAGTATGACTTTCTATACTTGCGCTTCCTAATGAGTTCTAATGCACTGACACCTGGACTTGCTACATGCAGCTAGACCCTCAAGGACGGATAGCAGAGCTCCAGTGTCTCCTCCACTCCACCGTGTAGTAGAGGGATGAGTTCCAGCACGCGCTGGAGCTTCTGGTGAGATTTATTAATCTGAAAACTTAATATGCAAATGCTTATGGACTGACTGACTTGACCTTTATGCAGCGAGCCGAGGGAGCACGGCGGCAAGAACTGGACGCCCCATCTTCTTCCTCCCAGCTAGCAGGAGGCCGAACTGAGCGAGATGCTGACTTCGCACAGGTGGTCGCTTAGGCCGAGGAGGCCGAGGCCATTCTCACATAGAGGGTAAGCCAACCAACAGACTTCTTTTCTACTAAATTTTTATGATAATGCAATTGACTGGCCATGATGCATGCTTATGCAGACGAGGGAGCTGACCGTGGCATTGAGCTAGGCAGAGCAGCTTCGAACAGAGGCGGTAGAGGTGGCTAATCTCCACAAGGAAGTGGAACGAGTGAGCACAGGAGTGGCCCACCATCGTGTAGAGGAGGAGGAGGAGGTAGAGGGGCTCTGAGCAGAGGCTAAGAGGCTGAGGGGCGAGCGAGACCAATCCCGAGTGCAGGTTATTGAGATGAAGGGCGTGATAGCGGGACTGAAGGAAGCCGTCTGACTTTTAGGAAAGAAGTCTGAGTCTAGCAAGAGCTAGAGCGCCATGCCCAGCAGCGCATATCGAGGTTCCTTCACCGGCTCTTCTAGCTACTGGAGAAATGAGGAGGAGGAGCAATGACACCGTTGTGAGGAGGAGAGCACTACCATAGATCTGCCAGTGAAGCGGCATAAGGGCACTGGCGACAACGGGGACCCAAGAGAGGGACCTGCTTGAGAGTCACTTTGTATTCTTTTTGTGGACATGCATGTACATGAGTCTTTTTAGTTAATGAAAAATGATCTTTTTTGTCTTTTTGTATGGATGCTGACCTTCTAACCGTGACTAACAATGCCGACTTCTAAGACTGACAAAGAGAGAGGGAGAGCACGGGAGAGAACAGACTATGCAGGGTAGACTGCGATGGAAAAGGTGGTTGATGCAGACAGGAGAACCTGAAAAATGGTCATATGAGTGACCGCAAGGGAGATGAAACGGTCATCCGATGACTGTTTGGGGCAAGGGAGAAAGAAGGCGGTGAAATAAAGGGACAAACGGTTACCTGATGACCGCATGCGATGCCAAGCGGTCACTCGATAGACCGCAAGGGTGAAGCACAGTTAAATCTGATCGGGACTCTCTGGGAGAGTCCCAATCCATGACTAAAGGCACCTAAACTGCACCAAAATCTATCTTGGCTTTTCAAAAAATATCAAAAAATAAAAAATCATGTTTCTGTGATCCTCGGAACGCACTGATCGCAACGGTACCACTCACGCTCGGGTGAACGACTCGGTTTGCCCGTAGTGTAGTTCCATAGGATTTGTCAAAAATCAGGTCGGGAATCGAAAAAACGTGCGGAAAAAGTCGCGGAACGCCTCCGGACCTCCAAAACAGCTTCGGATCGCGCCGATCCGAGCACGAAAGATGTCCGACACGCACAATCAGACACAACGGAGTTGGACGCTCTGAGAAAATAGATCTGGGACCTAAAAATAAGGATCCGAAAGGTCTGAGATATTACAACCCTCCCCTCTTAAAGAAATTTCATCCTCGAAATTGAGAACAAACCCACGGGGGAAGAAGAGGGAGACTCACTCAAACAGGTACGGGAACTGCTGATGCATCTCCTCCTCACGCTCTCAAGAAGCCTCACCACCAGAGTGCCACTGCCACACCACCTTAACCAAGGGGATGACCTTGTTCCGCCGACGCTGCTCTCACCTATCCTCAATGGGGACGAGAAACTCTGGGCGAGAAAGATTTGGAGTCACCTCGGGTCAAACAGAATCCTCAAGCACATCAGAGTCATCGGGCATATACTTTCGCAACATCGAGACGTGGAACACGTCATGCACTGATGCCAACTTAGGGGGTAACTACAACTGATAAGCTACCTTACCGATGCGCTCTACGATGAGAAAGGGACCAACATAGAGGGGACTCAGCTTCCCACACCGCCCAAAGCGCATCACCCCCTTCATCGAAGAAACTCTCAAGAACATACGATCGCCAACGACAAAAGTGAGAGGCTGCCGCCTACGGTCAGCATAACTCTTCTGTCGACTTTGGGCCGCCAACATGTTCTGATGAACCAAGTGGACAACATTCACACACTGCTGTACCAGCTCCAGTCTCGTCAAAACACGCTCACCAACCTCAAACCAATCGAGTGGATTCCGACACGGACGCCCATACAACGCCTCATAGGGAGCCATCCCTATGTTCGAATGATAGCTGTTGTTGTAGGCAAACTCCACCAACGGTAGGTGGTGAAACCAACTCCCCTGCCACTCCAAGCAACACAACCTCAACATGTCCTCCAAAGTCGGGATGGTCCTCTCTGACTGACCATCCGACTGAGGATGATATGCCGTGCTAAAAGCTAACTCGGTGCCTAGAGCCCTCTGGAAACTCCTCTAGAAACCAGATGTGAAACACAGATCTCGATCGGACACAATAGAAATGGGAATCCAATGCAAGGGTATGATCCACTCCACATACAAATGTGCCAGCTTGGGCACACTCCAGCTGACTCTGATCGGTAACAACCGAGCCATCTTCATCAGCTGATCCACGAGCAACCAAATGCTATCATGCCCCCTCGGTGTCCTCGGCAATCCACCACAAAATCAGTGGTCACGCGGTCCCATTTCCACGCAGGAACCTCTAAGGGCTGAAGCACACCTCCTGGTCGCTGATGCTTCGCCTTCACCTGCTGACAGGTCAGGCACTTGGCCACGAACTCAACAACATTTCTCTTCATGTCAGGCCACTGCCTCCGCAAGTTTCGATACATCTTTGTCACACCCGAGTGTACGGTGTACCTGCTCCCATGAGCCTCACGTAACACCGCACAACGAACCTACTCCTCGACTGGGACGCACAGCCTACCATGAAATCTCGCAGCACTGTCCTCGTCGAGCTCCACCTCAGCCAAAGCCAAAATATGGGGCAACTCGGGGTCCGCATGTTGAGCCTCTGTCACCTGACGACGGATAGCAGGGGTGACAGTCAGACTCTCGAGCACTGCTAACCCTGGCTCTTGGGGAATCTTGAGCCTGAAAGACACTTCGAGCACTTGTTCCCAGAGCCTCCACTTCCTCAACATCAAGGCACTGACCGCGACCTTCTGACTCAAAGCATCGGCGACGACATTCATCCTGCCCGGCTGATAAGACAGGGTGAAGTCATAATCCTTCATATACTCCGTTACCTCGCATAACGGATCACGGAAGGGGCGTCATACATTACATAACGCGTCCCCCTACGTCCGTTATACTCACCCGAACGCTCAGGTGAACACAAGGCACAGGTATGCAGACCATAACGCACTTGCGATAGCGCGTTATGTATAGTATAATGCATCTGCCCCAGTGCGTTATACCCTAATGTATGATGCCGTGTAATCGAGAATGCAGAGCATAACACACCAGGAATGGGGCGTTATGCTGACTACGACGCGCCTCTCATGGCCGTTATACTCACACGAGCTGAAGCCAGAAAAGCATAACGCACCGGGACTCATGCGTTATCAGACCCATAACGCATGGGTAAGGGTCCGTTACAGTCTCCCGAACGTCAGGAATCCACAGGAAACCATGGTTCAATGCATGATATAACGCACCGGGTAAGGGACATTATATCAGCATAACGTGTCTACCCTAGACCGTCGTGCTAACCGCCTTACTAGTCAATGGTCAACGGTCAAACCATAGGGTCAAGGGTCTCATGGCGGTCCACCATGGATGCGTTAAAGTCACCCGAACATAGAAAATTCATAGGAAACCCCTGACCATAACGGTCAGAGATAGGTGCACAATATTAACCACCTATCTACCATTCTCAGGAGCATAACAGACCTGGAGTGGTCTGCTATGAGGGCATAACGCGCCTTATATGGTGCGTTATAGTCATGATGGTCACTGGGGTGACCGCCATGCGTTCTGGGGGATGAACGGGTTCGGTTACGACCGAGCCGTTCCCTGGTCGATAGAAATCGACGGGTGCACTACAAAACCTGTAGAAAACTAAAAGTAAAACTATTCCATGCATCCGACCATACCCACAGAAGCTAGAAATAAATTAACATGCCCCATAGACAATTAATAAACAATTAAAACACTAATTATCCCATTTTTATCACATTTTACGGCAAAGCTAAATATGGACCTTAAATGGGCCAAACGACCGTGGATGGATGTGCAAGTTGTGTGGAAATGATCCTAGCGACGTAAGGAGTCCATCCCCCTATCTCAGGTATGACAATGATGCCGATTCGATGCCGAACGGACGACGAGGGCAATGACGACCTCCCGACACCACGTGCCTCCACGCTCTGCGGATCGAGGGAAGAAGGACGTCCACGCAATCCTCGCGACGAGACCTTCCCAACGGCACCTCCCTGTAGACACGCCAAATTTGATGCTATGTTGGCTAAATCTCATATTACTTTGTAACAATCAGATTGGACTTCAATATTTACATAATATGGAGTATTTCTGTATTTTTTTATTAACGCCTTCAAAAGGGGCGTCATTTTATGAAATAACGCTTGCGTCAAGGGCGTCCTTTGTTTGAAATAACGACACTCTCAGGGTCGTCATTTAATTAATCAACGCCTTTCAGAAGTGGCGTCATTTCCTGATTTCCTGATTTTATAAATTCATTTGGATAATTGCCTTGAATTCACGCCTTTCATAGAGGCGTTGTTTTTGAAATAGCGCCTATATGAGAGTCGTTGTTTTATATTTAAATATGGAAAGTTTATGAAAAATCAGGAATGACGGCTCTATGAGTGGCGTCAGTTTTTGAATAGCGACCCTGGGAGTGTCGTCATTTATTTCCGTCTCCGTTTCGACTGCGTCTTCCCCCGGAAGAGTCCTGCTTGGTTTTAAATCTATCAGGGAAGGGAGTTTAATTAGGTAAGGTTGATCTCCGTTCCAATCCTATCAGAATTGGAGTCTTTCTGGGTTTCTAAGCCTATAAATAGGAGGCCTTGTCCTCCGGTTGAAAAATCTTCCCAATCCGGTCCAAGGCTAATGGGTGAATGCAACCAGGGAGATTGAAGCTTCTTCCTATTCATGCTATTGGGTTTTTCTGTTAATCTGTGGAACCAGCGCCGCCCCCCTTCTTCCTCTTCCTTTACTGCCGTCAGGGGCAGCAGGAAGCTTCTTTTCCTTTTAATCCATTTGTCTTTGCATCATCTCCCGTTTGCATACATAGAGAGAGAGAGAGAGAGAGAGAGAGAGAGAGAGAGAGAGAGAGAGAGAGAGAGAGAGAGAGAGAGAGAGAGAGATATAGATATATAGATATAGATAGAGAGAGAGAGATAGAGAGAGTTGAGCCTGCACGGTGGTGCTATGGTGGAGGTGGCGCATGACAGGAGAGGGGGGCGAGGGAAATTGGAGAGGGGGTGGGTGACGGGGCGAGGGAGAGGTTGGTCGGAGGGGAGGGGAGGAGAGTGAGACGGAGGGAGATTATAGGGTTCGACCGGTGGCGTGCCTGTTGCTTCTTTGTTTTTTTATCCCTTTTTAATCTCTTCGTCAGAGCTGAAGCTTCTCCAGTCCACAAACGAGTCGTGGCACATTGAGCATTGGCGGGTCCGGCGGAGGCAGACGTTCGTCTCTTAATAGCGGGCCAGCGGCTGCCCACCCCAGAGCTGAGAGGTGCTATTCTCACGCGGGCACCAGCCATGTACACCTCACTTCACGTCCTGACCTATTCTCCTCGGGTATGCAGGGGAGCATCCCGTCCCCTCTTCATTAATCTTCCCCCCTCCCTCCCCTTTTAAATACTCTCCTATAGGCGCTGTCGTGCACTCCACCTGCTTCCTCGCCTGCCCGCCATTATAAATACACCATTATGCCCGCTACCCTTGTTGCAGCCTTGCAGTTTCTGTGGTAGTACACTGCTAGCCTTCCTATACATACGCAGGGTCTGTCCACCTTTACCACTGCCCCTCGCCTGTGTGCTGCGAGGCCACCTTGGTCTCATCTGCCTTTTCCGTCCCCACCTCGTCGGCTTCTACTCGCCCATGGACACTAGGGATGGAAGCGTGGTTGGCTGCCTCAAGGACAAGAGCATCCTCATCACCGGTTCCACGGGCTTCCTAGCAAAACGTAATGGCAGCTGATCTCTTCGTCTCGAAATGTGGCTTTCTTAATATCCAGATGTTTGAACGTCCGCCAATGTCCCTCTTCCATCTCTCCGTTCTCCTTTCCGCTAGCTGGGAAAGGGCGTTTACACGCACGCTTGTTTGCGCTCGCGATCGTTCTGTGGTTGGGTATTTCTATGATGATGATCTTCTCCCTCCATCCCATCTGCTTCAATTCCCCCATTGCAGTCTTCGTCGAGAAGGTGATGAGGGTTCAGCCGGACGTGAAGAAGCTCTTCCTCCTCGTCAGGGCCGCCGACGCCAAGTCCGCCGCCCAACGACTGCACAGCGAGGTTTGCCATCTCCACTGATCTTGCACCGTCTTCGCTACCTTCCTTTACGTCCTTCTCGTCTTCCTCTAGCAATCGGTTCTTTCTCCACTGGATCTAGCTTTTCAACCGTCCGTGTGGAGCGTAATTTCTTCGATATTTCATGGTTAGGGATACAGAGAGTCAGAAGATCAAAGCTTAGCTAAGTGGGCATCCAACCCATGTGTGGTTAAGATTATTACCTCTAGAAAGAGAACGGAGGAGTTGCCGTTAACGAGTGTGAGAAGATTATTTAATTATTAATTTAGGATGTTTGACCTAATTTAGGTGAGAGGATCTAAGGAACAGATGTTTTTCGCGTCAATCGATGTCACCAAACTTCGCATGGACCAGTTGTGCGTGCTTTTCAATATCATTCTATGGACGTACGTTGTTGGGTCGAGCTATCACTGTCAACCCCGAGTCTACATATTTAATTTGCTGTATATTTATATATAATCTCCTTTAAGAGATTATAATCTATGTCGATATGATGTTGGACCACGTGGAATTTTCTCCGATTCTTCAATTCTTTACGATTCTCCCACAAAAAAACCTGTCTGAAAACTCCTAGGAAACCTTGCGTGCACCAGGATCTCCATCCTATTATATATATATATTTATGTATTTTTACACCCTCAGTTAATAAGGTGATCGCCAGAGTCTGACCGTACCTGAAAGGAGTCTGGGTTTGTACTGGCCTTGGGGGGCCAGGGGGAAGGCCAAGTGGGAGAGGATCATGTAAACTCATAGTTAGAGATGAAATTAATTACACTCAACCCGAGTGTGGCTTCACTGCTGCGCAACACAGCTTGCGTCCGCTGGGCACCACAGCTTGCCTACAAATCACTGAGCAACACAGCTTGCTGTCCAGAGGATACCACACCTCTGCCCGCTGGGGATTACAGCTTGACCCGTCCTGAGGAATCCTCCTTTGCCCGCTGAGCCTTACAGCTTGCTCCGCTGACAAACAGCTTGAAGAAAAGATAAAAGGAGAAATAGGGATTGGAAGAAACAGCAATGGAAAGTTGTAAACACTAAAGCATAGATGTGGCTCTCAAGGAGCAGACTGGATAGGATTTGAGCCTAATTCCAGTGGGAGACTGATCTTCAGAAGACTCTCTTCTTCTTCTTCTTCTCTAATTCTCTCTACTGCTCTCTGATTCCTTCTCTCTACTGCTCACTAATCGGATGGGTTGGCCTCCCTTGTGTGCCATGAAGTTCATGCGAGACGCATCCTGTATTTTGGCAGTGTGGCTGTTTGTGAGAAGCGTTTCCCTTTCCATAGTGTGTAAGGGTGTTGGCGCTGCTCGGGAAGCATGCGTGCTAGTTGGCCAGTGTTCGTGAGAATTTGTGGCTGGTGTTGTGTATTACGAGGTGTTGTGAATCAAAACTTGTGGCGTTTCAGAGGATGAGTTGAGCATTGGAGGATTGTTTCCTCGATCTGAGATTATCTCGGGTTGCGTGAGACGTGTTGTTGCTGTGTCATTGCTTGAGGCATTGTGATTTATGTCACTGGCTGGATTGAGAGTTGGGGAAATGTGTTGGCGAGGTTGCTACATGAGTGCCCTATTCTCGCGTTGGAAGCTATGTCTTCAGATGAGATCATGTTCTGGAGGAGTGATCTTTGAGAGATTATGGGTCCCAGTTGGTGGCCGTGAGTGGCTAGTGATGTTGACCGAGTGATCAACCATGGTAATAAGTGTATTGTCTAGAGACCCGTGTGTATTGGTCGCGACGTCATCAACCAGCTTGCTGAGGTAGCAGGCGGTATTTGTCAGTTCTGGAGAAGTATGTCGTAGATTGTAAGAGGTTGTGTCCCGAGACTATGGTAAGAGCGGAACTAGGATTGGCAGGCGTTCGTTTGGAGTAATTGAGATGAGTTGGGATTGGATAGCGATGGAGCATGCCTGTGTGTGGTGGTCTATGTGGAGACGTGGCATTGGGATGGTGATCCTTGGTCTGCAACCAGCAAGGGAGGATTTCCATATAAGCCTGAGTCGAGTGATGTGAGGATCGAGGATTGTGGAATCCCGTTATGTGGTTTCGCCATGCTCCCCTAAGAGGGTAGAGTTGGCGTGAGGATTAGATCAGATGCGGTGTCTGGGTGAGGATTGGCTTGAGATGTGATAATGATCTGTGGATGGTCAACGGATGGCTTGTCGCGATTCGGATCGTGCCTGTTAGGCCAGTGAAGGTTTCCCTTTGATGAGTGTCTGGTGACCGGTGGATGGTCTTTCACAGACAGAAGATGCTGGTTGTAGGGGCTCTAGAATGGCGTGAGCCGTGTGCCAACGAGGCCTTGGGTGGCCGATCATGAGGTGTGCCTTTCCCCAGGTTCGATCTAGGATTTTGTTAGAAGTTTGTCTTCTGGCAGAGTTGACCATGTTGCTGAGGTGTTCGGCTTGCCAGGTGTGAGCTGGTGGAAGCTCAGTGATGGTTTCCCCTGGTGCAAGGCATGAGTTCTATCAGCTGGTCATGAAGCTGACGTTTGGTCAATCTGTTGGGTGTGATTGCAGATCGATGGATTGGTTCTTGTGGTGAGGGTTGCATTTTCTCCGTAAGCGAGATCGTGGCAGTGATGTTGTGGTTGGTTTTCGTGTTGGCTGAGGCGACGCCAGATAGTACTTCTTGCATGTGCCTACTCTAATGATCAATGTGCCTTGGATTGTAAGCGAGGTGTTGTCTATGATCGTTGTCTGATCGCATCCCTTATATCATGATTTTTACAAGTATCGAGGTTTGGTTAGGGCTCTAATGGTGTTGTCAGTTGGTTATGGTGTCATTGTCGACTAAGATTCTGTCTACATTACAATGGTTTATTGTGGCCGATACAACTAGGGCATCGTCGTGCGGGGTTATTAACCCTTCCAGGTCCTGGTCAGAGAATACCAGGGCCTGCGGTTCGCTTGCCAGCGGGGCCTTAGAGGGCTCAGAGGCTCGGCTCGCCCGCTCGGCATGACACTTCCTTCCTCGGCTACTATCTCCTCCTAACGCAGCTCCTCCAATGATGACATTGATGTGGACCCTGCGGGGAATGTTGTCGATTTCCTTGGGGGTGCCGTAGTCCTCCTTTTGCCTGGACACGTACTGGGACAAATGTCCCTGACAGATGAGATGCTTGATCTTATCCTGGAGCTAGTGGCAGTCGCCGGTGTAGTGCCTGTGGTCGCTGTGGAAGAGGCAGTGTTTGCAGTGGTTGCGATGCTTCACCTTCATAGGCTCCGGTTGGCGGAGGAGGCCCGAGCCTTTGTAAATCTCATACACTGGAGCGGTCAAGGACGTGTACCACTCGTATCTCCGGGATGGCTCTTTATGCTCTCCGTCTAGGTTCTACCTTTTTCCTTGGCTCGAGCTTGGCTCGGATGCTCGCTTCTTGTCCCCCTCCTAACCTGAGCCGGTTGTGCCGCGGCAAGCACTGAGGACTTCCTCACACTCGTCATGGCACAGTGCCAAGGTCACTATCTCGGCAAGGGAGGTGGGAGGGTGGAGGACGAGTTCACGCTGGAGATTCTCATCGCGCATGCCTCCGGTCAACGCGGTTATGGCTGAGGCTACATCCAAGCAGGGGATCCGTAGGGCCTCTTATTTAAACCGATTGATGTAGGCCCGGAGCTTCTCCCCCTGTTCCTATTTGAGAGCCAATAGCCCTGCCACTGACCTGGGAGGACCACTGCTGGCAAAGCTCTCCTTGAAGACCAGCCCAAATTGCTTGAAGTCCCGGATGCTGCCTGGGGTGAGGGCTCTGAACCAAGCCTGAGCACCCTGGACCATAGTGGTCATGAATGCTAGGCACTTGATGGCGTCATAAGCCCTGTGGTGAGTCATCAGGGCATCAAAATAGTCGTAGTGGTCAGCCGAGTCTCCTTGGCCGCCGTACGACTTGACGATCAGATGTGAGATCCTGGGGGAGATCTCTGCCTTCAAGACATGGTCGGAGAATAGGGATCGCTCCTCGTCCTCCACGGTAGAGGTCTTCTGCAAGGCACGGAGGGCACGTACTTACTCTGCGAAATGCCTCTCAAAGTCTCACAATCGGAGGGACAACTCTAGTTGTCACTAGGTCGAGGGGCTACGAGGGTGCTCCTAGATGCTGCCTCGATGCCCTTCGAGAGCCTCTGTCCCTGGAGGCGACCGGCGTGCTTCGGACTTCTCTCTCCTTGGAGTGGAGGAGGCTTCATGTTTCGGGGGAGGGGCTTGCGACGGTCCACCTGACCAGTTGCGAATTATCTACCGTCCCCGGAGGATGAAGCGGCCACCTGCTATTTGCAAGGAAGCATTCCCACGGTGGGGGCTCTCCCATGGAAGTCGCGAACACTCCTCCCAGGCCACCTGAGTCCTCATTAGATCAATGAGGCTATCAAATTTTACGTTGAGGGTTTGGAGGTGGTCTGCGGTCCCGGCAGGGGGTTGCCCCTCCACTGAGGGTGGGGTAGGTCACTAGTTGGGTCACTGGCGTGAGAGGGGGTGTTCCCCGTATGGTGGGATGGTGCACCGTCCTTCGTTGTCGGAGCTTTCCCTTTGTCACCGGCGGCCCTCCTGCAGGATCTCCTTCGCACCATGTCGGCTATTTGCTCATTTCCCACAGACGGCGCCAAATGAAGAGGGGTTATCTCGCGCTAGTCCTGAGTCTGAGATGATGACCACGAAGTTACAAACTACAACATAGGGAAATGAGTCAGAGGTGCCTAAGCTTGAATCCCCAGGGGAAACCCTCCGATGCCTAAGTCAGTAGAGCCTTGATGCGAGGAGTAAGAGAAGATGAGGGCGCGAGATTCCTCTCCACCAAGTAGTGACGGTGCTGCTCTTGGAGGAAGAACCCTGCGGCCAACCTTGCTTCACTCGACCCCAACCTTGAAGCTGGAAGGAAGGTGACCCTGCTTCCACCATCTCCAGGCTTGGGCGATCTTCAACAAAGGGGGCTGATCTTCTTATCTCTTGTGTTCATCTTCAAGCACCATTCATTTCATCTCTGGTTTTAGTTGAAAGATTAGGGGAAGAATCATTGTGTTTATCATCTTCCTTGTTCTATAGTGCTTAGATTGCTTATCTCAGACTGGTCTTTGTATTTCCCATTTTTATTCTCGTCTAAGATGATTTCAGAGCTTGCTCCGACTGCGTGTGGGGTGTCTCATCATCGTGCGAGAACCCGTGTGTGGGCGGGCCGTCACGCCCGTGTGTGGTGGTTGCTGCCGTTGTGTAGCGTGATTTTAGTGAAATCCTCTCGAGGTGAGAGGGGTGGACGTAGGACGGCACTTGGTGCGTCCGAACCTAAAAAATCACTACGTCGTGGTTTGCTATTGTGTGATTGCATTATTTCCATCCGTTCGTTTGACGAGTGTGTGACAGTGAGATGAGTAGTTTATTATCTGTCCATTCAATCTTTGTTATCCGAGTGATATCATCAAGCGTGGTTGAGTTGTGAGTGCTTACTTGTTGCTTATTCTTATCTTTTCATCAAGCTTGAACTAGTGCTTAATTTTCATCTCTATGATTTTATTTAATTAAGTCCATATTTATCAAAACGGGTGGGCAATCAACTCACCCCCCTCTCGATTGCATCCTAACCGGGCCAATAATTGGTATCAGAGCCTCGGCTCTGTCTTCATTTAGAAACCTAGCGGTTTAAGAGAGATCTGTTAGGAATGGTCAACAATCTCAACAAAGGGTTAATGTCCGAAGGGCATTCTATTCATAGGCCACCCTTCTTTGATGGTAGTAACTATCCTTATTGGAAGAATAAGATGACCGTATTTTTACGTGCTCAAAGTCATGAAATATGGACTGTCATTAGAAATGGTCCGTATGTTTTACACCCTGATGAGGATATGTAGGATGATGATGGCATTAAGAAAGCCACTGTGAACTTTAATACTTTAAATATTATTTAGTGCGCCATTCACCCTAACGAGTATACTCGTGTCTCCATGTGCAACAGCGCAAAGGAAATGTGGGACAAGCTCAAGCTTATCTACGAAGGTACCACAGAAGTTAAGGAGACAAAGGCAAATATGCTGATCCGTGATTACGAGCTGTTTCGGATGAAGGATGAAGAAAATATCTCCAAGATGTCTGCACGTCTCATGGAGATTACAAATGGATTGAAATCACTCGGGAGAGAGTTCACAGATAAGGATTTGATACGGAAAGTGTTGAGGTCTCTATCACTGAGCTGGGACACCAAGACGACCATAATAGAAGACTCAAAGGATTTATCAACGCTTACCGTGGATGCACTCATAGGGACAGTAATGACCTATGAGATCAATGTGATAAAGAGAACAGAAGAGGATCTGAAGAAGAAAAGGCCAATCGCTTTGAAAGCACTCCTTGAGAGTGTCTCGAGCCAAGAGGAGTCGTTGGAAACCACCGACGATGAAGAAGTTGCTATGCTGATGAGGAAAGTAAGACAATTCCTGCTCCAAAGAAGATGGTTTGGTAGGAAATTCAGGAAAGGAAAGAGGCTGCGAAGATAGTGAAATGAACCATCAAAGGCCACCAAGATTATTTGTTATGAATGCAGGAAAGTAGGGCACATGCGAGCAGAATGCCCCGAATTGCAAAAGAAGAAAGGGAAAATGGTCATGGGCAAGAAGCCAAAAACCATGAAGGTAACATGGAGCGACGAAGATGAAGATGAGCCCACGACCGATGATGCGGAGCAAGACATTGAAGAACTTGTGAAGACAATGTGTCTAATGGTGAAAAGTGACAATGAACAGGTAATTTCTGACACAGAATTTATTTCAAACGAACAGTGGGAACTTGCATATGAGGAGTTAGATGAGAAATATAGAAGAATGAAAAGAAAACACGCAGGGAATGAGTCTTAAAACAAGACTCAGTAGGGATCACTCGAACCCCACCTCACCAACACGGGAAAACCACTACGCTAGCAGCTAAGCGAGTACCACAAGGTAAAGCCTTGCAACTACAACACCAGTCTCATAGCGTAAAAACTAATCACACACGCCCCGGTGAAAGAACCAGAACTCACCGGTCAACATGACCTAAACTCAAGGTCAAGGTCACTGAAACAGACAGTCTGTCACTCCCTGTCTAGAACAGAAGTTCCTCCAACTAGAAGAACGATCGGATGCATCCACTGACGTCTTATACGGCGTTACAAGTTTCTAGCTACCATGCCCCGGGCGCGAGACTCAGACACGTTCATGTAACCACAAAGCAAGTGACTAGCTGGGGTCAAGCTCGTCAATGTGAGTCCACCGTCCCCAACCATGTGTGCACACACAGACCATGCGTCCTAGGTTTGGCCTCTAACTGGTTTTTCCCTTAGCCTGACTCTGGCCGACGACATGGGGCCCGATGGAAACTAGTCTAAAAATCATCCTCAAGGTAGGCGTCCCACCACTCCCAGGTGGATACCAGCACACGCGTACTGGTGGGCTACGACTAGCGGAGTGTCTCTGAAGGAGTAGACTCTCAAGCTAGGAAAGCAATGTCGAAACCGGCAGCACAAGGAATGCTCCTCGTACCAGCACCGTCGCATGGTGACACGAGCCGAAAACACACCTCCCAGGACTACACGGTAGAACAACACCTGGCCTCTACACGATGCCTAGCATCTGTCAAACCACGGGTCAACATGCGGACCGAGGTCCATGCACCTGGGACTCGAATCAGCCAAGATCAAACACCGGTCAAGCTGGTACCCTTGAACGGTCCACTCTGGGCCGCTCAAAGACATGCAGTCAAACAGGGGTGACGCCAGCGGATATACAGCCATCTATAGACCGTCCTTCTCCTGGTTCAAACGGGGCATATGCGGTCAACCTTTGGCCGCACAAAGAAAAGACGGCTGACTCCCAGCCGTACGTGGGGGATGGGCAGTCCAGCACAGTCGTCCATCCTCCAATGGTAAAAACACATGTGTGGTTGGACCCTGGAAGCACAAGGGAAGGGCGGCTAGGACCTCACCGCACAAGGCATGTGCAGTCCAACTCTGGCCGCACCACTGCCAACGCCACTAGGTGACGTGCGGCCTTCCCCTGGCCGCACAAAGGGTCATGCTGCCATACCCTGGCCGCACACTCCAGTGCACTGTGAAATGGTCACAAGTAATGGTCAAAACTCATGGGATAGACAGTTGCCTTGGGGTCGTACATAGGATGTGCGGTCCCACGACTGGCCACACATACCCAGCCTGTGCCAAGCCATTGGGCGGTCAGACCATGGCCGCACAAGGGGGTGCCCACTGCGCGCCAAGCAGAGGGGCGGTCGCGCCAGGGTTGCATAAGGCATGAATGGGCCCTGTTTCGACCATTTATCTCTCGTCGGTTCGAAAACGGTGAACCTACCGAAAAACTCCATTTCTGGCCCCATACAAGCCACACAGAGGGGGAAACGCAACGAAATCAACCCCCAAGCCCCCTAGCATACTTCTACGCCCTTGAAACGTAGAATCGGGGCGTAAAACGGCGGATCGGGCGAACTCTACCAGCGGCATGGATGACCCTTCTCGGCGTGAAAATAACCCCTCTCAGCCTCGCCTCGGGCTAAAACTCGCGGGGAAGGAATGCAAGAGGCTAAAGATCGTCCCCCTACCTTTGGTTCGCATCGAGGTGCACCAGATTGTCCACACACCATGAAGAACATCGTTAAGATCTCCATCCCTTCGCGCTTCCCATGCTCGCCGCATGCCGCCGGGATCGTCCCGCCATCACCTACGTCATCGTGCCGTCACCCCACGCCGTCTGCAGCAAGAGGGGACCTCGTCGCGATCAAACAGGAGAGAGAGAGGGAGAGGGGCGACCATGGTGGGGATAGGAAGAAGAAGGAGAAAAAGAGAAAAGAAAATGAACCCGAAAGGGTGCTTAAGTCAGTAAAGTGGTTATCTAAAAAGTTCCTCTTTACTCTCCTCCTATTGAAGCTCCAAAGGGACAATCATCTAAAGTCCCACTGGAGATCCCGTAACAAACCCATGTTTGGCCCTCTTCACCATCGACGAGATTGGTCGACTTCTGCCCTCAACTTGGACCTTCCATCCTCGTTGGTGAATCCTCCCTCAGCTTTGGCATGCAGCCCATGTCGATGAACAAACCCGTGTTCGACCCTCGTCACCATCGGCGAGATTGGTTGACGTCTGCCCTCCACTTGGACCTTCCATCCTCGTTGGTGAATCCTACCTTTTGCTTCGACATGTTGCCAATGTCGATGAGCAAACTAGCATTTGACCCTTGTCATCATCGGTGATGTCAGTCAACGTTTGCCCTCCACTTGGACCTTTTGTCCTCGTTGGTGAATCCTACCTTTTACTTTAGCATATAGCCCATGTCGATGAACAAACTAGTGTTCGACCCTCGTCATCATCGACGAGGTCAGTTGACGTTTGCCCTCCACTTGGACCTTCCATCCTCGTTGGTGAATCCTACCCTTTGCTTCGGCATGTAGCCCATGGCGATGAATAAGCTTATGCTCGACCTTTATCATCATCGGCGAGATCGATCGACCTTCATCCTTAACTCGAACCTTTCATCCCTGTTAATGAAACTACCCTTGCTTCGGCATTTAACCAATGTCAACGAACAAACCCAGGTTTGACCCTTGTCCGCATCGATAAGGCCAATCGGCACACTACCAGAATGAATGTTGATTAAAAAAAAGAAAAGAAAAAATAGAGTTAAAAATAGAGATACCCCACCGGTCTTGTTCCTACATCAGGGCTAGGGTAAAAATGGCTATAACCCAACTGTGACGAAAACCCGAAAGGGCATCACGGGCAAAATCGGGTATCCCGCCACATGAAACCCGAAAAGACGGGTGGGCCAAAGCAAGAGGGGGCTGGCTTCGGTGAAAACCCAAAAGGGTGCTTAAGTCAGTAATGTGATTAAAAAAATGAATAAAGTGATGATGATGTGGCCGCAAGGTCACCCTCGTTCGTTATTCTACTTCTTCTATCCTTTTCGTCCCTTGTCACCATCGGCAAGATCGATCACAACCTTTTTCGACCCTTGTCCCCATTGGTGAGATCGGTTGCTACCCTTTCGACCCTTGTCACCATCGGCAAGATCGGTCGCTACCCTTTTCGACCCTTGTCACCGTCGGCAAGATCGGTTGCTACCCTTTCGACCCTTGTCATCATCGGCAAGATTAGTCACTACCCTTTTCGACCGTTGTCACCATCGACAAGATCGGTCGCAACCCTTTTGACCCTTGTCACCATCGGTAAGATCGATCGCTACCCTTTCGACCCTTGTCACCATCGACAAGATCAGTCGCTACCCTTTTCGACCCTTATCACCATCGAGAAGATCGGTTGCTACCCTTTTCGACCCTTGTCACCATCGAAAAGATTGGTCGCTACCCTTTTTGACCCTTGTCTCCATCAGCAAGATCGGTTGCTACCCTTTTGACCCCTGTCACCATCGACAAGATCGGTCGCTACCCTCTCGACCCTCGTCACCATCGACAAGATCGATCGACTGCCCTTCGACCCTTGTCATCATCGGCAAGATCAGTCGGCTATCCCTTAACTTGGACCTTCTGTCCTCATTAATAAACAAACTACCATTGCTTCGACATTTAACCAGTGTCGATGACTAAGCCTCACTTTAGGTTTTCATCGCCATCGATGAAATTAATAGACACATTTGTCTACTCTACCTTCATCCCACCTTGGCCAAGGTCTAGCTCTGGAAACAGCTGTGCCGCGGTGGAGCAAACACCTCACCCCTTAGCTGAAGGCGTGAGCGCTCTCCTGCTCTAGTATCCCATATATCCGGACTAAACTAATTGGCTAGAAAAAGAACGAAAAAAGAAGGAAGATGACAAAGTTGCTATTGGGGCGACAAATAAAGATGTTCTATTAGTAATCCGAACCACTAAAAATCTGATAAGACACATGTCTCACAGTCCCTCCCTCCGAATAGAAATTTCATCCTCGAAAACTGAGAAGAAAATTATATCTCACGGGAATAAGAAAGGAAAAAGCTGACGCATTTTGTCCTCGCATTCCCAAGTAGCTTCATAGCCGGAGTGACGCTGCCAGACAATCTTAACCAAAGGAATTACCTTATTTCTCAACCGCTGCTCACGATGGTCTTCAATTCTAACAGGGAACTCTAGAGTAGACAAATTGGCAGTCACTTCGGGCCAAACTGAATCATCAAGGACATGGGACGCATCAGGCACATATTTCCTCAATTGAGACATGTGGAACACATCATGAACAGCTTGCATAGCCGCTGACAACTGAAGACGATATGCCACCTGGCCCACACATTCCAAAATAGGAAACGGACCAATATATTGCAGACTAAGCTTTCCACGCTTCCCAAATCTCGAAACACCTTTCATCGGAGATACTTTTACAAACACTATATCTCCAGGCTCAAACTGCAGTGGTCGCCTGTGCTGATTTGCATAACTTTTTTATCGACTCTGAGCTATCAACATTTTATGCCGAATCAGATGAATCACATCAGCACACTGTTGAACCATATCAAGTCTTGTCAATAATCTGTCACTAACTTCAAACCAGTTCAAAGGAGTATGACAAGGACGCCCATATAATGCCTCATACGATGCCATACCGATGCTGGAGTGATAACTGTTATTATAAGCAAATTCAACAAGTGACAATTGCTGACTCCACGAACCCTGCCAGTCAAGGCAACACGATCGCAACATATCTTCTAAAGTCTGAATCATCCTTTCTGACTGACCATCAGACTGCGGATGATACGCTGAACTGAAAGCTAACTCTGTGCCCAACGCTTTCTGAAAACTGCGCCAGAAGCCAGAGGTAAATCGTGGGTCACGATCTGACACAAGTGAAACAGGAATTCCATGCAACGGCACAATCTTTTCAATATAAAGCTCGGCCAATTTCTGCACACTCCAGGCAACCTTAATCGGCAACAATCTAGCTGTCTTTGTCAAGTGATCAACCAACAGCCAGATACCATCGAAGCCCTGAGAAGTCCGAGGTAAACCCACAACAAAATCTGTCGTGACATGATCCCATTTCCACATCGGAATCTCCAACAGCTGAAGCATTCCACCAGGCTTTTGATGCTCGGCTTTTACCTGTTGGCATGTCAAGCACTTAGAGACAAATACAACTACATCTCTTTTCATACCTGGCCACCAGAACTATCTTTTCAGATTCTGATACATCTTGGTAGTGCCGGGGTGAATAGCAAAATGGGATCCATGGGCTTCACTCAGAATTGCATTTCTCAACTCAGCAACAGCTAGAACATACAATCTGCCATGGAAGCTGACCACCAACTCATCATCAAATTCAGTGTCATGCATCATTACAATGCGGGAAAAATAAGAGTCTGCTTGCTGAGCTTCCTTAACCTGCTGATAAATAGCTAAAGTCATAACAATACTGGCGCACACAGCAGTCATCGGATCCGAAGGAATGTCCACGCTGAATGTTTCACTAGGAAACTGTTCCCACAATTTCCATTCACGAATCAGCAGATGACTGACTTGCACTTTCCTACTCAGAGCATCAGCCACAACATTCATTTTACCTGACTGATAGGAGAGAGTAAAGTCATAATCCTTCATATATTCCATCCATCGACGCCGCCTGAGATTCAAATCTTTTTGTGAAAACACATGCTGCAAGTTTTGATGATCAATAAAGATCTCAAATTTCTCACCATACAGACAGTGTCTCCAGATTTTCAAAGCAAAGATCACCGTGGTAAGCTCCAAATCATGAGTTGGATAGTTCTCTTCGTGCTGTTTCAATTGTCGGGATGCATAAGTGATAACTTTACCATGTTGCATCAGCACTGCACCTAGACCTACCCGAGAAGCATCCGTGCAAACCATGAATCCACTCGAGCCAGAAGGTAACACCAGTACAGTTTAAAGTAGTAAAACGTACCACACGTCAAGTGAACACTCGGCCCGACAGGCTGGCAACTAGGAACCTCCACACCGCTCCCTCAAACCTCAAGGAAGAACCACCGCACCTGAAAACCATGGGTGAGCCTCCTATCACAGGCTCAGTAGGGATCCCGCGGAACCCCAACCGAGAAAATAACGATGGAAAGGAAAGCTACGCTATCCGCAGAAGGAACAACAGTAACGGCAGGAATAGCCAACTGATGGCCGGTCAAAACTCGGCACTACAGCTACTCCTACCGACAACAGAAAATACGACTCGGTCTCCCATCGGGGGACAACCAAGCCACGCACCTGACATACGACCCAATCTCCCGTCGGGGGACGACCAAGTCACGCACCCGACACACGATTCCATGATCGAGAGACTACCAGACACGAACCGTCCTAGCCACGCTACCAGGAAATGACATGACGTCTCGGTCACGAAAACTTGCCCTCACAGCAGGGCCTGAACCGAAACCACACGGTCTGAAAACACAGTTACGACGTCGCTGTCATGTCGTGAACTCCATGCCGTCTAGGGAAAGCTCTCGGTGACACTCATCGAAAACCCCAGACCTTGGCTACGGGAACGCTCCCAAAAATAACACCCGAAATCTCGTCTCGCAGACGAGAAATGGAAACCCAGGACACGACAATTCACGTCATATGACGAGAGCACCACCCACTAGAAGAACGACCAGATGCATCCCTTGACGTCTTACACCGCGTCATAAGTGCTTAGCTACAACGCCCTGGGCGTGAGACTCAGACACACACAGTAACCAGAAGTACCACGAAACAAGGACTAGCTAAGGTCGCGCTCGTCAGCACGGGTCCGAACCCTCAGTCTCGTGTGCACACTCAGACCATACGTCCTAGGCCTATCCTCTAGGTGGTATTTTCCCCTAAGCCCGGACTCGACTGTACGTGAGGGTCCTACGGTAACTAGCCTACTCACCGTCTAACTCGGGTATGCCGCTCCACCACTCCCAGGTGGGTCAGCACGCGCGTGCCGTAAGAAGGCTGCGACTAGTGGAGGGTTACTGACGTGAACACAGAAAATCACGCACGCACCCATCGCGAGTAACACGGAGTAACAGGTGACTCGAGGCCACCGAACTCTGGATGGTCCACTAGACCCACTAAACGCACGGTCCTTGAGTCACAAGACTCGAGACCAAGATCGTTGCACGTGACAGCATGACGCCGTCAATCTGGCCTAATCCCTAGGTCCAAAGTCACGAAGCGATGACTCACGAGGCATTTCACGACTGCCAAGACTCTTCCCTCGAAGAAGGGAACTAAGAAAGCCACCAGCTCTAAGCTGGTAAATGGGACTCGCAGTCCATGGGCCACAGACATGGCCCACGCAAAAAATACGAAAGCATAGTTCCCAAGGTACCTCACAAGCCGCAAAGTCGATTCCCAACCTTAGGGAACCGTGGGAAACCTCCAACCCCAGGCTGGATGACTGGACTCGTAGTCCAAGGCCTTACACACGGCCCCCCTCAGAAATCACCTTCCAAAGAAACACGCGACGTGTGGGGGAGCCCCACCGCACCACACTGATACACAACGACTCGATCGAGTGTAACACAAAAGTCTGGAACACATGGGGTCGCCCAGACCCACCACACCTACGGGCACACTAATCGAGATAACACAGCACCTCCAGACATCCCCGAAATACAGTCACGAAACCCACGGGATGTCCGGAACACTTGTGAGACCAAAGGTCAACTGCCGGGTCACAACCGGGTCGACCGGAGGTCTACATAACACAGCCAGGGCACGAGAGGGTTGCCCGGACTCTCAAACCCACGGGAACACTATTCGAGGTAAAATGACACCTCCGGACCCCCAAAACACAGTCACGGTACTCACGGGGTGTCTGAGACACTCACGGGCCAAGGGAGACACGATTAGCCGTAGACTACCCACTCTGGGCAGTCCAAAGGGGCACCCTTCTGAACGCGCCGGCCAGCTAGTATTCCCCCTCCGAAGGACGCTACGGTTGGACCGGGGGCCCACGGAACTAGCTTAAGAACCGTAAATCGGGTAAGTACCCCACTACAAGAGCCGTCACACCGAAGCATGCCGTAAGGCTATGACTAGTGGAGGCTCACAAGATACAGAGACTCAAAACACGAGTGCAAAAGTACAGACAGGCAAGAGAGTACTATCACACGTACTTCGAAGCACCAATGGCACCATTAGAAACTACCAATAGACTCAGGACAAGGCAACTAGACCTACTCACGTAATGATCCTTGAGTCTTACAACCCGGAGGCAAGATCGTCACAGACAGTGGAACAAGCTGCCAATCGTTCTAAACCTAAGCCAGAGGAAACAACGTTGTCGGAGGAAACGATACGAGAAGACCTGAGGGGGCACCGAGAACCCTCAACACATCTGGACATGCAAACCGAGGTAGAACGATACCTCGAGGCATCCAGAAAACTATCTCGAGCTAGACAGAACCGTTGAGACACAGACAAGGTCGCATGTCAACCCCTGGTCTCACTGGGTTGATCGGAACCCGACACAACACATACTCACAAACACCCACAGACACACACACTGCATGCACAAACACTCTTGGCCATCCCTTCATGGTCACTGCCCACATAGGATGTCAACAGACACCCACGGGTCATAGGCAAACCATAAGATCAAGCCAAGACAAGCAGAAATCGGAGCGGTGGACAATGACTACACTCTGGGCAGAGTGAACTATCACTCAACCGCTAGGTGAACCCGACAGTCAAGGAAAGCCACTGCAAGACCAGAGACAAGGACACTGGCAGGTCTAGACCAAGTCGTTAGGGAACCGTTGCAGTCAAGGAAAAGACCACACCCAGTCACCTGAACTGACCGATCCAGAAACCACCGACACCCAGACACCACCCTAAAACACAAACCTAAGACAGACCAACTCACGAACAGACACAGACCAACTCACGAACAGAGCAACGGCCATCATGGCCAACAACAAGACTGTAACGCACCTCTATAGGGGCGTTACACTGCTTTGATGTGCCAGGACAGGGGCGTCAGGGCAATCAGGCCTACAACTACAACTCGAACCACGTAACGCACCAAGACAGGCGTGCTACAATGCCTAACGCACCAAGACTGGGGCGTTAGGGCCAACGGGCCTAAAAGCATAACACGAACCATGTAATACACCAGGCTAGGGGTGTTACATAACGTGACGCACAAGGAGAGGTCCATCAGGGCTAACTGACTGAACTGGTCTTCGAGATAGACATGGTCTTCGAGGGACTGACAGCCACAGTCCTCGGAAACATCAGCACGTAACGCACCAAGCCAGGTGCGTTACAGCCATGTGACGGTCCTATGTTGGTCCGTCACACCTAGAACGTAACACACCACCATAGGCGCATTACAGCCATGTAACGGTCCTATGCTGGTCTGTCACACCAACCCAGCCTCAAAGAATGTGAAACGACCAACGGTTGTGGCGGTCTATCGTGGGGCCATCACACAAGTAACGATCTGTAGTACGATCGTTACACAAATCCGGCGAACAAAATAGGGGAACGGCTGAATCGGCTCGTTCCATGCCCCATTCACATCGAAGTGCAGGGGAAATAGAGCCACACGATGATACAACACTCCTGGAGGCTAAAAATACCACATGCAAGCGTTAAATCGCGAGATCAGGGTGATTCCGACGAATCGACCCTAAATGAGTCATTGGGTTCCCGGACTCCTACTGGCCCCAAATGACAACCGATCGACTTGAAACTTATGCGAATGGGATCCTTACATCCCAGCGGTCGTTTTGACACTAATTTTATCGAGAATGGTTGCCGGTTTCAGGTGAACCCTACAAACCCCAAAAATTATGATTTTCACTAAATCGGCTTAATCTCCCCGATCGTGCACCAAACTGCGCACAGGAGTAGGAAAACGTACAGAACGAAGTAGCGATCCATCTCCCTACCTCCACCGAAGAAACCAAGTGCCAATCATGCTCAGACTTTGCTTTCTGGCCTTAACAAATAATATGCATGGACTGGAAATATGCACAGAGTGAAGTTTTCAACCAGACTAAGCTGAGTGTACACATGCAGACAACATTCATATATGAACATCTAACATATATAATGCATCATCAAAATATGTTCACCATCATATCAAGGTAAGATTGACAAAGTCAACTATGTAGTCGATGAAGTCAAACAACATTGTTCCAAAACATCAAAACATTCACAAACCTATTGCCAATCATCAAAGTCCATCAGCACAAAGCAGTACATATACAACTAATCAAACTAGAGGAGTCCCAACAATCTCTCCCTTTTTGATGATGGTAACTGAAAGAGTAAATGCCATAAGATGGTGTATTTTGATGAATAATGAAGCATAGTCAAATGACATGCATGCAACTGCGGATTCTATGAACAGATGTTATGCAGACTCTCCCCCTGAAAGAATCCTCAGAATGCTCCCCCTGATGCATTCATTCCAATAGGATCCACACTCAAACACTAATACAGTTAATCTTTTGAGAATCACACTTGAACACTCAATGTGCTCAACAGACAACTTACTTCTACACTTAGACGGAGTCAATCGGTAGAAGATAGAAACACAGCATAGAAGGCTTGCTCTAAATAGATGTTCTAGAAAGGCACACAAATGAACACAGATCTTGCATATTCAGCAAACACAGTATGTTTGTGCAGTAGACCTGAGCCTAATCATTCATTTACCGAAATCGAAATTGACAATCAAACCATAAAGCACTAGGAGTTTTATGGTGGTTCGGCCAGACCTTCAGTCTGCCTACATCCACCCCTCACTCCAAACCAGAGTGAGGCTTCCCTTGTAAAAGTAAGAATAGCAGACTTAGTCTACACCAGACGCTGCCTAACAGCTTGACTCAGAGGAACACTCTCCTCTCTTCCTCCACCCGGGAGGGCAACCACTAGTGACACCCAGTCACTAGCAACCAGAGACCGAAGTCTCTCTTCCTCCAAATAGGAGGGAACCCACAAGTGACAACCTGTCACTTTCAACTACAGACATCAAGTCTCCCTTCCTCTGAAACCCAGAGGGAAATCACAAGTGACACCCAGTCACTTACAAACTGGAGACACCAAGTCTCCCTTCTCCTGAGTCCACAGAACGAACCCGACCTCAAACCAGAGGATCGGAAGAACAAATTAGAAAATGAAACAACAAAAGAAAATAGAACAAACTGAAAATGAAAACAAGTGTAGCTCTTGCAAGAGCAGATCTGGATTGGATTTGATCCAAAGTCCAATTTGAGCAGATCTTCAATCAGCTTTACGAACTCTCTCACTCTTTCTTCCTTTTCCTTCTTCTTCTTGCTAGCTCTATGCTGCTCTCTCAATCTCCCATTTTTACTCTTCTCTACTGCTCTCTCTCTTTTTCTTTCAAAATCTCCTCTTCTCTTTTATCTTACAGATCTCTCGCCCAGCTCCCTTCTTCTCAGTTCTTCTTCTTCTCTTTTCAGACTCTGGCTCTCAGCATCTTCACTTCGGCTACCTCATCAGAGGATGAATCGGTCTTTTTATCGACAGGGGCGTCAGAGGTAATTCTGGTGAGGACGATGATGCTTCCCCCCGTCAAAGAGCTCCACGTCGACGGATTCCAGCCTTGGTCCTGTGGTCCCTACATGATTCCCCCTAGAGGCGTGTGGAGGAAACACTCCTGCCAAAACTCCAGGAAGATGAGTCACTAAAGCACTTTATAATTCTAGTCCCTAACAATATAACAAACACTTTAGTCAACATTAGTTAGTCATGAGACATTCAGACGAATATAAAATGTACATAGACTTAATTAGGGTGTTAGATAAGTGTGCACGGACTGTCAAGTGCACAGGAGAGTATATGCACGAACATAGCATCGCACATGAATGAAATGTGCACGGACCTTAGATTGCACGGACTTCGTGTGTACAAAACAAAGACATGCACGGACTTGGTGTTCAAGCCAAAAACATGCACGGTACATTCGTCCTAACTTTTCCCCTAGGGGTGCGCCAATCCTCTTCGTCAAGAAGAAGGATGATAGTCTGAGGTTGTGCATTGACTACCGCCCGCTGAATGAAGTGACCATTAAGAACAAGTATCTGTTGCCATGGATTGATGATTTGTTCGACCAGCTTCAGTCTACTCGGGCATTCTCGAGGATTGATTTGCGGTCTGATTACTATCAGCTGAGGATTCACGAGTCCGATGCGAAAAGGACTACGTTCAGTACGCGGTACGGGCATTATGAGTTCTTGGTGATGCCATTTGGGCTCACCAATACCCCCGTAGCCTTCATGGACTTGATGCAGAGGGTGTTCCGTCCCTATTTGGACTAGTTCATGGTCGTGTTTGTGGATGACATCCTTGTTTATTCGTGGTCTGTCGAGGAGCACGCTTACACTTTGGGTGTGGTGCTGCAGATGTTACGAGATCACCAGTTGTATGCGAAGCTCAATAAGTGTGAGTTCTGGCTTCGTGAGGTGCACTTTTTAGGGCACGTGATCTCTAGTGATAGTATTTTCGTGGACCCTGCCAAGGTCGAGGCAGTAATGCAGTGGCCGAGGTCGAGGTCTGTGACCGATCCAGAATTTCTTGGGACTTGCTGGATATTATCAGAGGTTTATCCAGGATTTTTCTCACATTGCGGCCCCGATGACCAAACTGATGCGGAAGGATGTGCCTTTTGTCTGGACAGATGAGTGTGAGCATAGCTTCATGGAGTTGAAGAGATTGCTCACCTCGGCTCCGGTGTTGGTTTTACCTTCTGGATCGTGAGGTTTCGTGGTGTGTACAGATGCTTTCGGGGTCAGTTTGGGTACTGTGTTGATGCAGCATGGTAGAGTGGTGGCGTATGCTTCGCGACAGCTGAAGCCACATGAGGAGAACTACCCTACCCATGACCTGGAGTTAGTGACTGTGATCTTCGCATTGAAGATCTGGAGGCATTATCTGTACGGTGAGAAGTTCAAGGTGTTCGCTGACCGTCAGAGTCTGAGGTATGTGTTTACTCAGAAGGACCTGAACCTCATACAGAGGCGTTGGATGGAGTATATGAAGGATTATGACTTCACCCTGTCTTATCAGCCGGGCAGGATGAATGTCGTCGTTGATGCTTTGAGTCAAAAGGTAGCGGTCAGTGCCTTGATGCTGAGGAAGTGGAGGCTTTGGGAACAAGTGCCCGAAGTGTCTTTTAGGCTCAAGATTCCCCAAGAGCCAGGGTTTGCAGTGCTCGCGAGTCTGACTGCCACCCCTGCTATCCGCCGTCAGGTTACAGAGGCTCAGCATGCGGACCCTGAGTTGCCCCAGATTTTGGCTTTGGCTGATGTGGTGCTCGGCGAGGATGGTACTGTGAGATTCCGTGGTAGGCTGTACGTCCCAGCCGAGGAGCAGGTTCATCGTGCGGTGTTGCATGAGGCTCCTGGGAGCAGGTACACCATACACCTGGGTGCGACGAAGATGTATCGAAACTTGCGGAGGTAGTTCTGGTGGCCTGGCATAAAGAGAGATGTTGCTGAGTTCATGGTCAGGTGCCTGACCTGTCAGCAGGTGAAGGCGGAGCACCAGCGACCAGGAGGTGTGCTTCAGCCCTTGGAGGTTCCCGCGTGGAAATGGGACCACGTGACCACTGATTTTGGGATGGGATTGTCGAGGACTCTGAGTGGGCATGATAGCATTCGGTTGCTCGTGGATCTGCTGACGAAGACGGCTCGGTTGTTACCGATCAGAGTCAGCTGGAGTGTGCCTAAGCTGGCACGTTTGTATGTGGAGCGGATCATACCCTTACATGGGATTCTCATTTCCATCGTATCCGATCAAGATCTGCGTTTCACATCTAGTTTCTGGAGGAGTTTTTAGAGGGCTATAGGCACCGAGTTAGCTTTTAGCTCGGCATATCATCCTCAGTCGGATGGTCAGTCAGAGAGGACCATCCAGACTTTGGAGGACATGTTGAGGTCGTGTTGCCTGGAGTGGCAGGGGAGTTGGTTCAATATTCTGATCTTCATAAAAGATCACATCTCTCTGTCTGACTATTGTCTTCTTTTCTGGATCCCATAACCTGAAGACAAACTCTTCATTTCCCTAGCCTAAGAAGATACAAGGAGTGACTTTGTCATCAAGTTTTCACCTTTGGTCCTTGGGGACATGCACAAATGTCTTGCATCCAAACACTTTCAAGTGATTGCAGGATACCTCCTTCCCTGACCAAATCTTCTCTGAAATTTCAAAACTCAAAGGAACAGAAGGAGACCTGTTTATCAAATAGTAAGCAGTGCTAACAGCTTCAGCCCAGAAACTCTTTGGTAGCTTTGCCATCCTCAACATGCATCTCACCTTTTCCACAATGGTTCTGTTCATTCTTTCTGCTACATCATTATGCTGTGGGGTGCCTAGTTCAGTCCTTTCATGTCTTATGCCATGAGCTACACAATAATCTGTAAATTCTTTAGAGATGTACTCTCCTCCATTATCTGTGCGGAGACATTTCAACTTTTTGTTTGTCTCTCTTTCCACCATAGCATAAAAATTTTGAAATGACTGAAACACTTGATCTTTTGTCCTAAGCAAATAGACCTACACCTTTCTGAATGTATCATCAATGAAAGTGGCAAAATACCTATTTCCACCCATGGACTTTACCTCAAAGGGACCACAAACATCAGAATAAATCAAATCTAAAATGTAACTTTTTCGTTATGATGAAGAACGAAAAGAAATTCTATGATGCTTTCCAAGTAAATAATAATCACAAGGACTAAGAGTCATACCTTTCATGGAGGGAATATAAGACTTCCTCGCCAAAAGTTGTAGTCCTTTCTCACTCATATGCCCGAGCCTTCTATGCCATAAATCTGGAGAAGAATCATCTTGGACAGCATTCAACACATCCTTGCACACTTTTGCATGAGTCTTGTAAAGACCACAACAAGTATTTCCCTTAGCAACAATCAATGAGCATGTAGTCAATTTTCATTTTTCTTGACTGAATCTGTACTCAAAACCTTGCTTATCTAGAATAATACCAGAGAGAAGATTGAGATGTAAATCAGGAACATGCCGCACATCCTTCAAAGTTAGTACATACCCTGCATTTGTTTGCAAACACACATCACCAATGCCGACGACCTTTGAGTAGCTAGTGTTACCCATCTTTATATTTCCAAGATCTCCTGCTTTGTAAGATGTAAAGAGCTCCCTTTTAGTAGTTGCATGATAGGAAGCACCAGTGTCCACTATCCACTCTGAATCATGACCTATGAAATGTAAACAAGTGTCTCCCTCTATTGTGAGAATGACATTATCACCCTCTGACAATGTGGCTGCGGTGCTTTGGCCATCCTTTGTCTTTATCTGATTTTTATCATTTTTCTCTTTCATCTCTCTTTTCCAGTAAGAAATGACTCACAAAGACCTGAGGAAACACCGAGAACCCTCAGCACACCTGGATACATAGAATGAGGTAAGATGATACCTCACGGCATCCAGAACCATGTCTCGAATTGGACAGAACCGTCGAGACACACACAAGGTCTTACGTCAACCATTGGATCTAACCGGGTTGACAAGAACCAGACAATGACATTAAAAGCAGTACAGAAGACTGCCCACGACAAGAACACTCCTGGCCATCTTATATCATGGTCATAGCCCTCATAGGACATCAAGAGACGTCCACGGGACAACGGGCAAACCATAAGCTCAAGCCAAGATATACGAAAATCGAAACGTCGAGAAACGACACTCAGACACCGCCCTAGGACACGTACCTAAGACAGACAGACATGAGACAGGCCATCATGGCCAACGAACGAGACAACGGACAAGACTCACTGGGCGGTCAGAAGAAGGCTGCTCCATGAAATAAACAGTCCAAATGGAAGTCGTTCAAAGAGGGATGAACGGTCAAGAATAGACCATTCAAGAGGGATGAACGGTTGGGGGCCAACCGCTCAAAAGAAATGACCCCTAGACACTAAAAGGGATGGACGGTTAGGGCTGGGCCGCCCAAAGTCTAGAGCGGTTAAGGAGTAGCTGCTCAAGCCAACCGACCTACAATAGTGTCGGTTAGAATGGTTTTGACCAAATCGCCTGTCTAAACCAACATAAAACTGCTGACCAAAGGTCAACTGGGATAAGCGGGCAGGACCTGGCCACTCAACCCAACGAAAAAGATGAACGGCTGAGGACCAGCTGCTCACGGAGGGATGGGCAGGCCACTCCTGGCCACTCAAGCCTTAGAGCAGTCTATCGACTGACCACTCAACCTAAAAATCGAGACACATTAAACGGTCCAAAACCAGCCGCCCATGCACCTTAAGCGATTGCCGTTGAACCACGAAGGCGTTACGGTGAGCAAACCAAGGGGTTCGTCTGATCGTGACCTTTCCACACCCTATTCATGCCGAAATGAAGGGGATACAACCACAATTGCCCTAGTAATCATATAGACTCCAACCGGAGTCAAAATAACACATGAATCGTAAGAAATGGATGATTCTAACGAAATCACCCAAATCGGGTTAACGAGGTTCCCTGCCTCCTACTAGCCCGGATAGACCACCATTCGACACAAAATTAGTGACTATAGAACGCCAACGATCCAGGGAGTCCTTTGACACTAACTGATCGCAGAACCGTCGCCATTTTTCAATGAAGCCTACGAACTCCAAAAATCCACAACGAGCCTAAACTCGCTCATTCTTGCACCAAATGACGTGAAGCTATGGGGAAAACGTCACGTATGTTTCACAGGGAAAGAGACACGACCATACCACAACAATAGATCTCGAAGAAACAAAATGACAGATACTGCAAGCATCAGCTTAAACAAGGAGACATAATCCTCACAGCTGACAGCTCAACAATATTATCGGCTCCAGTGCCAAAGGCGACAGAAAACACCTGGCACACAGGACACCAATGACAACAGCACTGGACCACAAACATAATCAAGTCAGTCCTCACTCAGACATTACATCCGATCGAGTCGCAAGTTAACTCTACTAGAAGAGAAGAGTAAAGCAAAGCTAACCGACGAGATCACGGTCCACATAGTCCCAAGATAGACACGCAAAATCATAGAGAAACAGCACTAAAACAACAACAACGGCAGCACCTGCAGGATCCCGGCTCCGTACAGAATACAGAATTACGGAACACAACTGCAAGCTGGATCACATCAAGGCATAATAACAACTCAATGCACAACCACAGGGGATGAGTCATGCATCAAGTAGCTCACCAAGAAAAGACCCACGACAACGAGAAAATGACAATCTCAGGGAAACGCATCTCAAGGACCATGATAATGCCTCGAGGACACAACACCCAAGAAAGAAAATGCAGAGCAAAGGGTACTCAATCAGCAGGAATGCCGACAGATTCCCCAATACTCACAAATGATGAGCCCGGTCATATGCGTGCCAGAAGGAGAATTAAAGGTTCGATGATATCGACAAAAAGTTCTGGTGCAACAGACCTAATCCTTAGGGGAGTGCCATGGACGAAAGTCAACTTTGATACCTCTAAAACCTACACCGAGCTTGTCTCCGCATTTTCTTCCATCTTCCCCCCAAGGCCGAAGAATTTCTCGTGCATGGCCCTTGTAGGGACACCGTTGACCAGGGGTAGTTGGCTACCAGATGCTACCCTCTAATGCACCCTCATGCTCTAGGTATGACGGGGGATGAGCCTGGATAGGAAACTGAGACCTAAAGCTAGCAAACTCGTGAGCACGTATGCCTAGATGGAAAGACGATCACACACGTGAAGAGTGAACTCCTCAAGGGTACCGAGTGGTGGCTAGGTGAGCAGCGGCTCGAGGGGCGTCGAACACAGTCCAAACTGTGAGGAGGGTGGTGGAAGTGATCGGGGGAGAATGGGATGGGCACCGGATACTACCGGGCAGATCGGTTCTGAGGGGACCGGTTCAGATGTACGCTCTTCTCACCGGCAGCAAGTTCACCCATTTAGGTGGATCATTTGGGAACGGGCACTCATCTCACCAGCGCGACATAGGAACTAATACTAGAAAATTAGGAAAGGAGTGGCAACCGAATGTACCTAGCCATCCGAAGGATCAGCTCCAGTCAGAGATGTGGGCGCGCCAGGGAGCGTGCGCACCCGACTAACACGCTGCGTTGATGGAGCTTCCGGTCGACCCTGCTAGTACAAGCAAATGAAATAGCCTCCACACAGGGAGGGGAAATCAGGGAGGGGCACACGGTACAGCACTACCCTCATGCAGTAGGGGGGGACACGGGGGAGGGAATGCTCGAGTGAATCATCGCTTGCTATCTTGCAGGACAGGGTGGAAGAACTTAGGCTGGTACGCTGCGCCGAGGACCACACAAGCAGTGCTGCTTGCACCAAAATGTCACCGGAGGAGTTCTGTAGTGCTTTGAAAAGTTTATTGATGATTTGAGGTCACTGGTGGGACGGGCGGAATCGACAAGCCAACCTGCGCAATTTTATCATGCAGGATAGGTTGGCGTAGTCACCGTGCAGGAGGGAGAACTCCCACCGGGGACCTCCGAACGAGGTAGGACCAGCATGGTTGGTTGGAGAATGGGGAGCTCTACGCTCCAGCCATGTTTGATGGATGTCAGAGCTCGGGGCTGGTCGTGGTCACTTCTGTGACGCACCTCTATCTTCTAGGTGAGCAGGCAGACACGGGCAGGATGCCCAGGGTGGTACGCTCAGCACAAAGGTTGGATCACAACGAAACAACCTGGGTTGGTTTCAGGACGTCGAGGGGTACGACTCCAAAGAAGAGGGCTCGACCTGAAGATCGACAGGGAAGGCGTGACATATTCTGCCAGTCAGTTGCACACTCTGGGAGGACTGGTTCACACCAGCTCTGTGCAGTCGCACGAGAATGGACTCCACGAACTGTGCCAACGTTAGAATGGGGCAAAACAACCTCTGGAACGTATGGGACTCGGAGAATAACCAAACCTCAGAAGAGAGTTTAGGCTTAATCACGTCGTGGAAGTCGGTGCCGCCTCTGCAAACTGGAACTCAGGTGCAGGCTTGGATCTTGCGCAGTCATGCAAGAATGGATGACACGATCCATGCCAAGGTTGAAACGAGGTGGGACCACTTCTGGAGCAAAGAAGGCTTGCAGCAAAACAATTGCACAGAAGTGAGTTTTTATTGATTCATGTTGTGGGAGTCGTGGTAGATTCTACAAGCCGGGCCTCAGAACCAGACTCGAATCTGTAAGCAGCAGATCAATGATTCCACTGCGCCAAGGGCTGGGTGACGTTGTGGAACTCTAGGGTCACTGTGGACGAACTTGTTGTCTAGCTTTGATGATAGCAACATATCATATTCTATTTTGATGATAGCAACAAAGTACCTTCATGTAGTCATGCATTAATGACATTTTGATGATAGCAAGCAAAGTACCTTCAATAAAATAAAAATTACATGACTAGACTCATAAAAATATGACGAACACAATGGCACATGCCGACGAGCAATCCAAGCTTTGAAAAAAATGTGGAGGGGCAAGGGATGTCCCCATTAAATACAAGCTTGGGTACTTGGATGGTTGGCAGGAGGCCTTGGAAAAGATCAACTGCCTGTACTCTGGTAGGGAAATCCTACTCCTTGAGCCAGATAAGTTTCGTTCCTAGAGGGACGAGACATTTCTTTGTAATTTTTCCTTCTGCTTATGAATAAAACTTCTTCTCTTCCATCTTTTCTTTGTTCTTGTGGCGTGTGACTATTTTCCCATCATTTTCCCTGGTTCGCAGGCATATGACAAGACACTCTCCCTTACTGGAGGAGGCATTTCTTATTTGTCGATGGTAGTGGGTGGGACAGTTGGCCTAGCATGCCAGTTTGCAGGCACGGCTGGCAGGTTGGCTGGTGTAATGTGTTGGCCTAGTAGTCCACCCATACCCTGGTGCTAGTTCTCTTTGGGGTTGTGGCTTCAGGCGTGGACGATCCATCCCTCTTTCTTGGTGTAGGCCTCTTCGCGGGCTACTTCTCCAGTTGGTCCACTTCCTTGGAAGCAGACGGGCTGAGAGGTGATTGCTTGCGAAAGTTACCTCCATGGTCACTGGTAGGTAACCTGACAGAGGCGGTACCAGATGGACAAAATGCTAAGGACTGGACCAGTTGCCATACCACCGTTGTCTTAACTTGTCTCATTGTTTCGTATGCTTGTATGTTGGCCACGTGAGAATAGCTTTTTGGATCTTGGCAGCTTGTATTTTGACTAAAGAAATAAAATCCTCTAGTTTGAGTCTATGTTGATGTGTACCTCTTGATGGGAGACTTCTGCATGGCGTGTTTGCAATAGTGGGTGATTCTGCTATCTTTGGCTTTCCCCTTCCCATGTGCATGTGCTTATGTCCTTAAGCCCATCATGAAATTATGTCATCCCTTGGGTCCTTCGACTACTACCATTGTTTTTGAGGGGGTACGAGTGCCCACCTCTTTGAGACTTTAGAGTCACCATAGCTTTTAAGGGGAGCGGTGCTCGCCTTTAGGGAGCCCGTAGGCTTCCTTCCCATTTTCAAGGGGAGCAGTGCTCGCCTCTAGGGAGCCCATAAGCTACCTTCTCATTTTCAAGGGGAACAGTGCTCGCCTCTATGGAGCCTGTAAGCTACCTTCTTGTTTCCAAGGGGAGCGGTGCTCGCCTTTAAGGAGCCCGTAGGCTACCTTCTCATTTTCAAGGGGAGCGGCGCTCGCCTTTAGGGAGCCTATAAGCTACCTTCTCGTTTCCAAGGGGATCAATGCTCGCCTTTCAGGAGCCTATAGGCTACCTTCTCGTTTTCAAGGGGAGCAATGCTCACCTTTAGGGAGCCCGTAAACTACCTTCTCATTTTCAAGGGGAGCCATGCTCACCTTTAGGGAGCCCGTAAGTAACCTTCTCATTTCCAAGGGGAGTGGTGCTCACCTTTAGGGAGCCCGTAGACTACCTTCTTGCTTACGGCTGGGGACGTTGCTTAAAGAGAAGCTTCATTGATAAAATTTTCTAAGATTTACAGAATTCCACATCCTGGGTACCTCGCGCCCCTCCAGCGTCGTCAGCCTGTATGCCCCTTTGCTGAGTGCTTCAGTTACCCGGTACGGGCCTTCCCAATTGGGTGCAAGCTTTCCCATGGCGGCCCTGGGGTCTGCCACGCTTGCTCGCGATAGCACCAGATCTCCAGAAAGGAAGTGTCGTTCTTTCACGCGAGCATTGTAGTACTAGGCCAGCTTCTGCTGACAAGCCATGAGTCTTACTTGGGCGCATGCTCTATCTTCCTTGCGCAGGTCATGTTGTGTCCCTGTGTTTTGATGTTAGCAAACACTATGAGTCAATGATGCATTCCTTATATAGTCAATGAGTTTGCTGCATACAATGTTTCAATGTTTCTGATTGAGCATACTTCGTGCAGGTCTGCATTCAAACATGTTTCAATGTTTGTGGACCCTCTGGCCTTGCTGGCCCTCTACCAGCAAGGGACCAGCCCTCACATCCTCCACTCGGCATCGCCGAGTCACCCACGGGTTTGGGGTGAGTGCCGGGTGAGTTGGCCGCCGATTTCGGCCCGTTCATGGTGCGAATTGTGCTTGCAAGATAGGTCCATGGTCGTGTCACATCAGCTTGAGACGTCCCTCATGATTTATTCTTCTTCAGCTTTCACCGTAATTCAAGAGGCTTGAGACGTCCCTCGTGGTTTATTCTTTCTTCAGCTTTCGCCGTACTTCAAGGGGCTTGAGACGTCCCTCGTGATTTATTCTTTCTTCAGCTTTCGTCATACTTCAAGGGGCTTGAGACGTCCCTCGTGGTTTATTTTTCTTCAGCTTTTACCGTACTTCAAGGGGCTTGAGCCATCCCTCGTGGTTTATTCTTTCTTCAGCTTTCATCGTACTTCAAGGGGCTTGAGACGTCCCTCATGGTTTATTCTTCTTCAGCTTTCGTCGTACTTCAAGGGGCCTGAGACGTCCCCCGTGGTTTATTCTTCTTCAACTTTCATCGTACTTCAAGGGGCTTGAGACGTCCCTCGTCGTTTATTCTTTCTTCAGCTTTCGTCGTACTTCAAGGGACTTGAGACGTCCCTCGTGGTTTATTCTTCTTCAGCTTTCGCCGTACTTCAAGGGGCTTGAGACGTCCCTCGTGGTTTATTCTTCTTCAACTTTCGCCATAATTCAAGGGATTTGAGACATCCCTCGTGGTTTATTCTTCTTCAGCTGATGGGGTGAGGCCACGTTCACTGACCTCCCAAGGCTGGGCATTTGATGGGGCCGCGGCGGATTCATCCTATGTTCTCCCATTTGTACTTCGCCCTTTTGGATCAGGCTTTCGAGAGTGTCTTTGGATACATAACAATCCTCAATGGAATGCCCCCTCTATTGGTGATGAGGACAAAATTGAGGGTCATCTTTCCATTTGGCATCACTCGACCTTTTGGACTCCGGGAGGGTGATCTTGCCGCACGCCTGGGCCCATTCAAACAGCATTCGAGTTTTCTCCCTGGAGAAGGAGTAGGGTTTCTTCATTCTGTCCCTCAGAGAGGGTTGTTGCTTGACAGACCCTGCTGAAGAAGAGCAAGCTGCCTCTTTCGCCTTCTGCCTTTGCTTTACAAAGGTCTGGAAGTCGGTGTTTTGCACTTCTTTTTTCTTCGGTCGTCCCTCAGTCAGCTCATTCTCCTGACTTGAGGTAGCCGTGATTGGGTGATATTTTGCCAAGAAGGCTTCAATGTCTGCCACCATATTATTCAGTTTGCTGAAGGATTTGACCTCGAGGCCGACCATTCTTAGCTGGATTTTTATCTTCAGATTATGCTTGCATATTTGGACAGCGTCTTCATAATTTGGCGGATGCCGGCATCTTGTGTAGAGATTCCCCCAGCGTTGGACATAGTCTGTGGCAGACTCATCGTCTCTTTGCTTGGTTTCAAATAATTCTGCCTTAGTGGCTTCCTCTTCGGCTGATTCTGTTCCAGCAATCTGCGCCATACTCGGCTCATTCATTGCCGACAGAGCTGTTAAATTCGGGTGTGGGTCGGCCAGGCCCAAATCCATCTCACTCATTTATTTCTTCATTGTTTCAATTTCCTGGTGCGGCTCCACCATTAGGGCGAGCGCAGGCTAGCAGGGGCCAGAGTTGGAGGTAGAAGTCTCGGGATGATTCGGCCTTGTCAGCACAAAGCATATTTCTTAATTTCTTCTTCTTTCACCATTCTGCTTGTGTTGGATGACGCCGACAATGTATTACAAGAGATAACAATGCCCCTCCTCTTATTTCTCGACTTCTTTTTCTTCTTCCCATCCACGGTGGGCATGTGCCCCCATGATAGGTCATCTTGTGACTGCTAGTGTATAGACACAATGTTGACAGCTTTTTTGAAATCGGGAAGATCGTGAGGGCGTGGAGGATCCACTCGGGACTCGCCCATCTGGAGTTCTCCCCTCCTAATCATGCCTTCAGCAATGTCGTCCATTGGCTTCCCTACCAAATTCATCCCGTGGTGGCCAAGCTCTAGGACCGTAGTTCCTAGGTGGGGGGTCATCGGCTTCCCTATCAAATTCATCCCGTGGTGGCCGAGCTCTAGGACCATAGTTCCTAGGTGGGGGTCCATTGGCTTCCCTACCATATTCGCCCTGTGGTGGCCAAGCTCTACGACCGTAGTTCCTAAGTGGGGGTTCATCGGCTTCCCTATCAAATTCATCCCGGGGAGGCCGTGCTCTAGGACCGTAGTTCCTAGGTGGGGGTTCATCGGCTTCCCTATCAAATTCATCCCGGGGAGGTCGTGCCCTTGGGCCTAGGTTTCGAGGTGGATCATTAGCTTCAATCCGGTCAAGCCGGGCGGTGATGGTATCTAGCTGACCACGAATGTTGTTTAGTGTCTCATGTATGGGGTCATTGTATTGTTGGGGTTCCTCCCTATGGGCTTCATGATCCTCTTGGGGATTGGGATCCATGAGAGGGGACGAGGATGAAGGATCTAGTCGGTAGATGGTTCCCCTAGGGTGGACATGCAAAAAGGATGATGGAAAGCACAATGGAAGGGAGACTCCAAATACAAATGCCCTAGGACTAGACTCGTAGAGACAAGTCTAAAACTTGCTATGATACTATTTGATGTGACACACCCTTGGACCTACACAAATAAGCACAAGTCGCAAGTCGAACGGGCCGATATCGGCGGCCAACTCTCCCGGCGCACACCCAAACCCAGGGGTAACTCGGCAATGTCGAGTCAAGGTCGTGAGGGTTGGGCCCTTGCTGGTAGAGGGCCAGTAAGGCCAAAGGATTTCCCAAGGGTATAGGGGCCCAATTCAAGGGGGGCGATCAAGTGCCAATGGGCACGGGTAACACTTCCCCCACGACGGTCACTCAAGATAATGAAGCTTGTGGACCGAGTGCTCACTCTTACAGACCAGCGGAACGTATGAATCAATATTGCAGGAACAAGGCACTCAAATGAGAGCAAGAGTAGAGCACTTACTTGACCAGCTTGAAGAAGCCGATCTCGTTCGGAGACGAGGGCGAGCGGGGAAGCGTGGGTTCCCCACACGTCGAGTCGGTGTAGCTTCGCCCTGCTCAAGCTATTACAACACTACACCCCATGCAAGGGGATTGAACTTGGGGATGGGAATACAAAGTTACATGCAAACACCACCTCCCACAGGGAGGGGCTGTAAGCCGGCCAGACGGGGAGGGGAATTAGATAGCTAGAAAATCAAACGGGATGACGACGCCGAATCTATCTGCTCTCTAGAATAGGGGACAACAAGTTGAAGATGACGCCTCTGTAGTCACTCCCGAACTCCGTTGCTGACGAGACCAGTGGCAAAACCTCCCTGATAGGTCCAAGAGGACCTCTGAATTTTGGTAGGACTTTTGGAGGATGGCGCTGGTCGAGACAGGACAGTGATCTGGGGATCTATTTTCTAGCTCTAACTGTTACAGATCTTCACTAGCAGGAAGTCAGGGTCACCACGAACACTCCTGAGCTTGGATTCTAGCGTGGCCAAAGTCGTTGGAACTGTTGCTGACTCCTCTTCAAAATGGTACCCACAGGGATGCCAGAGGAGGTCGGACCAGGCAGCAGCAACATGAACAGCGGTCAGGTGTCTGCTCAGTCCTAGAGTGGACAGAATAGCGCACCCGAGGGAGAAAAATGATAACTCACTCATCCGGGGTCCAATCGGGGAGCCACTTCTTGATTCTCGACGGAGACTCGTAGTGGAAGACCTCAATTCCTGTTCCCAAATCTTCAGGTTTCTGGCCGTGGGAGTCATTGGAGTCAGCTTCAGGTTGGCAGTCTGGAGGTAGATGCGCAGTCGGTGAAGAATGACTCCTACGGACGGCCACGAGCTCTGACTGGGATGAGACGACTACAAATGTGAAGAAGACTTGGATACGGATGCAGTTCAGTGATGCATACTATGTCTTCATGCTTACAGTCAGTGCATGTGTGCTGCATTTGCATAGCCTATTACACAAAGAGAGTCCATAACATGATCAGAGGAACCCCCAAACCCTACAACATATTAGACTCCTCTTTCGCTGGAGTCGTCTCGGGTACAGGGAGGATGTCCACCTCGTCTTAAACAGACTGGCACGCCCGGTGGGACATTTCCCGCCTTTCTTCTTCTTGTCAACAGAAGGCCAAAGTCTCTCTGTGGTTCTCATTACCCCTCTTTCTCTTACAAGACGAGAAAGAAGAAGAGGACACCAGCTTCCTGCATTCGTTGCTTCAAGCACAACTCTTGCACCACAATCGGGACGATGGTTGCCGTGACCTATGGCCCGCAAGTCATCGCTAGTCATGCCATGTTTGGATACCTGGCAACTCTCATTGCTTTTGGCGACTTCTCTCCGGTCGTCGGCACCCCCTTCTTCTTAGGGGGGAGTGCCAGTCACCGAGGGCAATACAGTCGCCCCTGTCGTCGCTGGTCGGGTCTCCCCGGCCGAGAAGACATCTACTGAGGGTGTCAAGCCCCCCGCTCTTGCTGCCAGCCGGGTCCACCCGGTTCAGAAGACATCTGCCGAGGGTGCCAGGCCCTCTAGTCCCATTACCAGCCGGGTTCACCTGGTTCAGAAGACAGTGGCTGGGGGTGTCAGTCCCTCAACTTCTACAGTTGGCCGAGTCAAGTCGGCTGCAATGAAGACAGTGGCTAGGGGTGTCAGGCACTCAATTTCTGCAGCTGGCCGAATCAGATTGGCCGCAATGAAGACAATTGCTGAGCGTGTCAGGCCCTGCTCCTGCCACTGGCCGGGTCCGTCCGATCCAAAACAATGCATCTGGGGGTGTCAAGCCCTCAACTTCCGCCGTCGGCAGAGTCAGGTCGGCCACGAAGAAGTCTGCATTCGGGGGTGCCAGGCCCTCTACTTCTGCAACTGGCCGAGTCAGGCCGGCCAAATATTGCAACATGTCTGGGGGTGTCAGGCCCTCGACGTCAACTACAGGCCTGAGCGGTCAGGCCATCAAGGACCCCATGACTGGAGGTGTCAGGGCCTTCAGTCCTCCCGGTTGGCCGAGTGTTCTCGGTCAACCACATCGCCGCCGACGTCGCTCCTTCCCAACGGGGACAGCGCCGCTGTTGTCGTTATGGCAGCCGTACTGAGACGGCCGCCCCTGCTCAACGGGGGCAAGGCCGTGCGCGCAACAAAGCACGCTGGGCGGCCGCTACTTCACGCTCCAGCAAGGCTGTGCTTGTTGGAGACGTCCGCATCAGGCTCGATGGAGGCGAGTCGATCATACCTCGGGATCGACAGGTCCCCACCATCCCTACCTCCAACAGATTCGAGCTCCTCCGGAAAGTTCGGGAGGAGGGGGGCGAAAGCGAAAAAACTGCGCCGCGCCTCGGCCCAAGCCGGCAACCCCCAGAGTCAGATCTGGGGGCAACCCAATTGAGAAGCGACAGCTCCAAATGAAAAGGATTTGGGTCACCAAGGAGGAGGCCCGAGCCATAAGACGGGCTAGATCAGAAAAGGCCCCTCGCCAGTCTGAGTTGCAACAAGGGCAGAGCCAGGCTACTCATCAACAAGGCGAGCCTTCAACCTCGCACAAGGCAAAGGCTCACCGGCAACCAAGGCAGAAGCGCCGCGGAATGCCCAAGCCAGTGCACCCGACTTCCCCCTGGGCCAGTCCGGGGGATTCAGATGAGGACCACTTCGAGCAGGAGCCCACCCCCCGAGTGTCTGTCTTTGACAGGCTAGGGGGAACACCGAAACCAGGGCGACACCCGCCGAGGAAGAAGCGAGTGGCCCAGGTCACAGATGACACCGTCAGGGTGTTCACCTGTTATGTCTCTTCCACCGACAAGCAACCGGAGAGCGCCCAAGAAGACCTCAGTCAACCCTTACAAGTTATGAGGAGGTCGAGGCACGTCTCCCGGGTGGTAGCTCAGTTAGAGCCAACCCCTCCTGCCGGGACATCACAGCCTGACCCAACACAGCAGGAGGAGCGTCAAGACGACGTTCTCAGCATCAGCGGAGATGGTGACCCCTTCATGATGGAATTAGACCTTGATTGCGTACGAAGCTCGCTCTTAATCACTAATATATGGCACGCGATAGAACACATGTCTGGGGTTTTGTTATCATCAAAATCACCTAGATATACTCAACAGTAAAGATACTAGTGATGGGTTAAAATGGCGCCAAGAAGGGGTGTATATATGTATTAATCTAGCACGGGGAGCATAGGAATAGCCTTAAACGGCATGGGGTAGCGTAGGAGAAGGGCAAATCTAGCGCGGGGTGCCAAAAGTGCTCAAACGGCATGGGGGTGGGAAGCGCACCATTTTAAGCCACGCCAGGTGGGTGCGCTTAGAGTTTCAAGGGTTTTTGAGTGTGGAGCTAATCCAGCGTGGTTTGAGTGGACGTCAGATTAGGGCGCGCCAGATTAGGGCTTTGCCGTTTCTCGAGGATTTTCTTACTTTTATGCTCATTTGAGCTTGGTTACAACTTTACTCATTTAACAGCTATCTTTATTGATCATTAGTGATGATAATTGAGTGAATTCAGGTCCTAATTGCACTGCAAACATGATGCATCAAGACTTGTGCGAGGTTCGTACTCAAGCATAGTCTACTCTCAATCCTAAGTGCATCCACAGTCACCATAGTTTGAGTTTCAGCAGAACTTAGTTAAATTGGCCAAAAAAAAATTGGGCAACATCTCCCCATACCCAAAGGGTCACAGGGGAGAAGCGGAGGCAGACCCACAGAACTGGGGTAAGCTCCTGAAAGTCGGGAGGCCAAGGCGGCGACTGGTAGACCCAAACGGATGGAAACCCCAAGGGCTAGTCTACGAGGGGCACCGACATTCTGTGGGTCTATAACTTGTTCAATGGGATGGCCTGAATGGGAGGAGACCCCAAGGGCTAGCCTACAAGGGGTTCCATAACCTGTGGCCACCACGGTTCCCCAGAGGAATGTGGATTTGGTGTTGGATCCGAAGACCCGTTGATATTCACCCTTTATGGCTCATGAAGCTCCACGCCACAGGAGGACAGGGCCCTATGACCTTCTGGTGATTCAAAAGGAAACTGACAGTAAGTGCTATAATGAGGGATATTTCCCCTCCTCGGCTAATGGGCTGACATCATTGGGAGAGTCCTGATACCTATGGTAATACTATGATATCACCCATTCAATAGAAAAGGGGGATGGGCTACATTAGACAGGCCCTCACCCTAATCTTCTTGGGGCAGAAGAAAGTGCAGGGGTACACCATGCTATCGTCAAGCCATCGATGATAGGTCGGGCATAAGAAGGGTTAGCCAGTTAGCATTTTGAGATTAGTTGCAGGCATATGAGCTACAGGAATTGTAAAAGGCAAAACCTCGAATAGTTAATGGCCAACATACATGGAGATAATTATGCCGTACACTAGTGAGAACGGCGAGCAACCCGTGGGAGTCTTATAGACGGTACGATATGCCCAGAGCGCTTCATACATCTTTTCATCCCAGTCCCTCTTATTGGAGTTGACTATCTTGGCTAAAAGGGTGCATAGGGTCTTATTAAACGCTTCAGCCAATCCATTTGCCTGTGGATTGTAAGGGGTGGCAGTTCTCCATTCAATCTTGTACTTCTTGGCGAGCCGATATATCTTCTGATTTTTAAAGTGACTTCCATTATCGGATATTATTCGGCTGGGAACCCCAAACCGAAAAATTATGTTGTGTCTGATGAACCTGGCAACCAGCTCGCCAGTCACTTCTCTGAGTGCCACTGCCTCCGCCCATCTGGAGAAATAGTCTGTTATGGCCAGGATGTACCTGTATCTGGCTGAGGAAGTCGGCAGAGGTCCGACCACATCAGTTCCCCACTGAGCGAAAGGCCAGCTGGGAATTGTCGGGTGCAAAGGCACAGGGGGCCTCCTAGGTATAGCAGCATGTTCTTGACATTTCTGGCATGACTTTGCAAACTGGCAACAGTCTTCAAACATAGTGGGCCAATAATAGCCCAATTTCTTGATTTCAATTTTCATCTTGGGCCCAGCCTGGTGTGCCCGATCTCACTTCCTTGACCTCCTCCTTGATTCAAGGAGGAGGAACCTCCCCCCCCTCCCCTCTTGGTCGACCATCCCCCTTCTCTCTCTTGGCCGCCCTCCCCTCCCCATGCCTTCCTATATCTGGGCTTGTGTATTGTATTTGGGAAGCTAATGAAAAAATGAAGAATTATCGAGAGAAAATTATTGAGAGAGTGATTCTCTTCGTCCTCCTTAGGTGTGAAGCTCAAGAACCTTAGATCCTGCGAAAGGATCTAGCCGGGGTGCGACTCTCCTTGCCGAAGGTGCGACGTCGAGGCTCCCGTTCGCGAGATCCACTCCGCACTCACGTGCAGATCTAGATCTGTCCGCCCTGAGCTCATCCTTAGTTCCTGATTCGACCTCGACACCTTCCTGATTGGATCTGGGCCTGGTGATTTTACTAGGCATGTTTCTGCAAGTCAAGAACAATCTAGCACTGGTTTCACCTTGATCGAAGCTCTGGATCTCCGGCAACAATTCTCGCCGTGAAGCCGTGCGTTGATGTCTGTCCTTTCGAGACAGATTCCTTCTTCTTCCTTACGAACATATTATAGGCCTCCTCTCAACGCCTTTGGGCTTGAGGCTTGGGTGGGTCGAACAAATTTCTATCTTCTTCGCGACGGCGCTGATCCTGCACCATTCTGACGCCCGTGCTGAGCTTGGTGATGAGTTTCATAGGGCTGCGCAGGTCGACCTGTGCAGATTCGGCACGGAACCTACTGCACCTTGGAGGAGATCCCACGACTTCCTCCCTCTAGATCTGACCAAGTCCATTGGTCAAGATCTTCCTCCAGGCGTCACAGGCGTTCCCAAGCAAGCGGCGCTCCGTTCCCACACTGTAACCCTATTTTCCTATTTTTATTGTTCTTCTATGCAGTTCTGCACAAGCAGAACCAGAGCCACCTTGTAGACTCCATCACGCCCAGACAGGAGCAGATCCGGATGCACCGCTTGGATGGGTCGTTCTTCATCCACTCCTCTGCGTGTTCCAACAGACGGTATCCCATTTCAACTCCGGACCAAGCCGTACCACCTCCTGCAAGTTTACTGCACAGGCTTGCCAGAGCGGGCAGAATCGACCGGTCGGAAACCAAGCCTCGCCGCCTCATCTCCTCGACTCCATCGAGTGCTGCTCATCAACCCGTGTTCCTGCAGCCCCGAATTTATCGTTCCATGGGAGGGCGGAGGAGGTGGTGGAGGGGGGGCACCGGCGCCCACCGCCTCCGTCGGGCTCCCACCGGTCAGATCTAGCCAGTTGTGTATGCACAAGGTTCGCAGCAGTGTGAATACTACGCAAGCATGTACTGGGAGAACTATACAGGTTTAATACGCTATGAAGACTATCTGTCCTATCTGCAGACCACATTAAATGTCAGATTATTTGAAGATGGGATGTGGCCCAGTTTGGGTCTAAATGATTAGGAGTATGTATCATTTGTTTATATTTATAACTAACTAATAATTAATTATAAATTTCTTCATATCTTGAGTTTTATACTTGTCATTGAAATTGCTAATGTAAAATATTACAACATTTGCAGGTCATCATGGACGGACGGCGTCACCTAGCGTGGGAGCATGGATACACTGTTGAGGGTGATGGACATGTGCATTGTAGATACTGCGGACATCGCGGCACCGGCATACACAGATTTGCAGAGCACCTTGCGGGAGTGGGACGCGATTGCCGTGCATGTGATCGAGTTCCGGGAGATGTCCGACATTCATTTTGGACACAGTTACAGGAGGGATATATTTGTCGTAGCAGACGCGGGCCATCCTCTTCTACGTCCAGGGTACCCCCACCACTAGCACCGGGCGGAGCAGGATCTTCCTCCACGTCCAGAGTTCGAGCAGCACCAGTACCAGCACCAGTCGCACCAGTAGCACATGATAGAATTGAATGTATAGATGTAGTGAGGACTTTTTTTAGAGATTTTCATGTACCATCCACCGCTGCACATGACCCATCATTTGTGCAGATGGTTACATATAATCAATGACTTATAGTGTTAGCCATTATCAAAACCATGAAATACATATGACTAATGACCACAGGGGCACAACAAAACCACACATACACACTCGTGAGGAGTTTGGAACTCCCACGAAGGTGCACAAGCACCGAATCACACAGAAATGTGAAGAAGAAGAAACACACACACAGACACACGGATCTGCATAGATCCACACACACAAGTGTTTAGATATTACAAGAACAAACACTTGAAGCTCAATTAGAAATGGAAGGAGAAACACAAAATGAAAGCTTCAGATTTAAGCTCCCCCTTAGTGGATGAAGAGGATTTTGGATGTAGCTTGATCTCTACTTGACTTGGGTTGATTGGCCTCAGATTAAGCTTGAGAAGCTTAGAGATGGATGAAGATCTTCTTGCACGGAACACTGTTCACAGAGCTACAATGGCAACCCTCTTTCTCCCCTTGATAGTCTCCTTGGTCTTCCTTAAGTGATTAGGGTTTTTGACCTCAAAGAGAAGTTTTTATAGACCTTGGGTGGTCAAGGGACGTGTCGGAGACCAGATCCACAAATCATGGCATGTCTGGTGGCTTTAGGATGAAACAAACCAAAGAGAATAGCTTTCTCTATTCAAGAACCAAAAAGTCCATTTTTACTGCTTCGGGGGATTCGATCGACCGGAGGTAGGCGGTCAGTCGACCGAACTATAAAAAATTATTCATTTTTGAAGACTTCCCTTGAGCAGGTCGTGCATTTGAGGGTGGCTCACCACAACCAATCACCCCTAAAGAACGGTGCCCCTACTAAGGCCATACCCAGGATACAACCAAGTTAAAGATGGAGAAACAGAAGAAAATGAGAGATAAGCTTAATACAGGATGGGAGATATCATGATTAGATTTTCTTCCATGGCACTATCCCTCAAAGAGATAGTCTATTGCACCGAGACTTTGTGTCTTTGATTTTTAGGACCCTTAGGCATGTGTACAACCAGGGTTTTCCCTGCGGGGACTTTGCCTCTCTTGTCATGCTTTTGATTTCATAATTTTCTATTGATTTTAATTTGACTTATTTGACAGCCCTCATTGGCAAGATTTCATAATAAAGCTCACTTTGTGAGGGTTAAGACTGCCCCTATTTGAGACCTCTCCCATATTGGGGAGCACCTAAGTTGGTTATCTCGTCCGTCAATCTCTTGCCCCTATAGTCGACCGAGCAGAGAAAAGAAAAGACCTTCATGCATACCTAAAGTATGGCCAAAGCAGCAACGGTGTGCCTTAGAGAGATCGGCTATGGCTTGCCATGAAGTGTGTGAGAAACCCATACTAAAAGGGACACCCTCAACAATTGGGGAAAGAACTCAGACTCTTGGCGTGAAGCTATTACCAGCCCGAGGTGCTGCAGAAGTGGTTTCACTTTGACTAGACCAAAATAAGGTCGACCTACACCACTCAAACGTGTTGAGGAATCTAGCATTATAACCATGTGCCGGAATAAAATTAAACGATAGCATGTTCTTGCATAAAATTACCGATACCTTTGCAAATCCATGTGTGGAAGCAACGTCCTAAAGTGATCTTGATCAGCGCGAGCATCACATTCCTTGCTTGACAGGATGAAAATGGAGAGGATAGCAAAGGATCAAAGATTCCTTTACACAAAGGAGTGGCAGACACCAAACTGGACGAAGAAGGATAAAAAGGAAGAGAGATGAGGGCTAGAACTCCTTCGTTAAGGCACAGAGCCCTGATAACAAGGAAGTAAATATAGAATAAATAAGGGTTAACTAATATCAAGGTGGACTAAAGTCTCAAAAATAGTATGAAAAAAGACAAGGACCCTAAAAGGATGAAATAGAAAGAATGGAAAGATGATGAGGAGATTGTTGTAATGATGAGGAAGCAAAGGAGGGAGCATCTGATGTGATCGGAGAAGAGGGACAGTAATCATCCGATAGGGTCAGGGAAGAAGAATAGTCATCCGACAAGGTCGGAGAAGGATAATGATAAACATCCGACAAGGTCGGAGGAGTAGAGGCAACACCAGGAAGTCCCGGGGATGAAGAATCAAGCGAAGGTTGTAAATTAGAATGAGAGGATGACATAGGCCGAGGCCAAAAATTATCAGAGGAAGGAATATTTGGAGGACACAGAGGAGAAGGAGAGGAATGGGGACACACAAACCTAGGAGGGGAGGAGAAAATGATGGAAACAAGATCAGATGGAGGAAGGTACGCCACCCAAGGGTGGGAACTGAGTAGAAGAAAGGATGAATGGAAAGAAGGAGAAGGAGAAGTAGTGGCCCCTCGAGTGCACAACATGTTGTCTTTGAACTTGCACCACCATCTCTTCTTAGTAGAAATTGGCTTGTAGTGGACCCGCCTGACACGGGCTTGGACCCTTGGGCTCCTTGGCTTTAAATATCTTCTCAAATAACGAGCCCACCTAGCAGACGGCCTAGCCCGATTATGAATATGTAGCTTAACTGGGGTGGTTGCCCCTAGACACCTGGTGCAAACAATAGTTGGACATCCTTGCACATGTAACTTGTTAGACGAATAAGCATTATGAAACCATGGAGTTTTGTCTCTTTGCACACACAGCATAAGATTCGACAACTCCACTCGGTAGTCACCCATGAAGCACAACTCCCTTGATAAAAGAGAAGGATGGAACTGAGGGAGAGTAATACACGGTGTTGACGTGACTGACTTGCTGACGAACAGAGGGAGATTGCATAAAATGAACAGAATATCCTTTGAAAAGTTTGAGAATATGACAAATTGCCCCTTGAACATAGACTTCAGAACTTGCTTGGCGACCGTATGGGTTATCATAATACGGGCAGAGAACCCTTCTTGGCCAGTGAATTGAACAGCTATAGAGCGCGAAGTAACAAGAGCATCAATTGTGAAATCCCCGGCGAGCAAGGAGATTACCACCAGGCTCGCTCGAGAAGAGACTGGCATCAATGCAAGGGAAATCTTCTTGACAACCGTCTTTGGAAGTACCTGCTCATCCCCAAAATAGCCAGAGATCAGGACGCACATTGGCATGCGGCAAATGAAATCTTGAATCTTAAATTGAACAACCGACACTGAATCTCCCTGACTCTGCTCATTGTCTACCTGGGGACTAGACCCGAGGGGCACTGATGGCAATGCACATCCGCTCCGTGGGGTGGAAGTAGGTGGAGGACTGACAGAGGTAGAAGGCTTGAATGGCTTAGAGGCTTCAACAGGGACGGTAATGTCAAGTGAAGGCAAAGGTGTAGAGGCAACAGTAAGTTCTGGCGTAAGTGGAGGTAAAGGCGAAGGCAGAGGTAAAGGCATGGCTTGCTCAGGTTCAGGTGAAGATGATGGTGGAGACGATGAAGGCAACGGAGGTAGTGGATTAGGTGATTTGAGGAGAGGAGGTGGCGAAAGTGATGGAGGGTTTGGCAATGGTGAGGGTAGTGGAGATGGTGTAGGCAATGGGGGTAGTGGAGGTTGTATTGGTGATGTAGAAGATGAAGAGGAGGAGCGTGGCGCCCACCGTCGATGTACCAACATGATGCATCAGGCGGCATCGGGAGCAGAAGTGGGAGAAGAAGGGATAGCAATAGCCTGAGCAAGGGCTTGGGTTTGTGGAGGTGATGGGGACGGGGTAGGAGATGGTGAAGGCAGTGAGATATGTAGAGGCAGAATAGGTGGTGGTGAAATAGGTCAGTGAGTAGGCAAGGGAGTAGGTGATGGAGCGGGTGCGATGTTAGATGAAGAATCATAGGGGTGCCCCTGGCCTTGTAGGGATGAAGGCAGCTGCCTGAGTAGCGCCACTTGATGTTGCGTGCTGTGGAGATGTAGAACAACTTTGTGAATGGTAGACCAATCGATCCTCTTCTTGGCCTCCAAATCATAAGCAAACTGCTAGAACTCGGGGCAATCCTCAACCAAATACCCCTACTCACGATGATATTAATAGAACTAAAGCATATTCCTGTCCTGCGGGTCGACAAGGCACAATCGGAGGGAGTGACAACCCATGGGTGGCCATCAAAGCCCAGAAAATATCGCTAAAACACTCTGACAATGGAAAACGAGGAGCCCGCTTCGGGCAAGGCAGATGCTGAGGGTTATAAGATGAAGTGGAAGGCTGTGGAGGTTGCGTAGGCAAAGGGGCATGGCTAGTGGAAGGACTAGGCAATGGCGCAGGAGCTGAAATATATTGGACGGCATCCACATGCTCGGGGTGTGGTGATGTTCCCTCGATTGGGGGTGGAGACGCAGGTGGAGACACATGGGGGTATGTAGAGGCAGAGGGCTGACTCGTGGAGGGTTGACTCTTGGGGGTTTGATACGTAGAGGTGGATGTGGTGCAAGGCTGACTCATAGAGGGCTGACCCATGGGAGCGTAGGATTGGCTTGTGGAGGGTACATAAGCGGTAGATAGGGATGGCGAGGTGGAAGGAGATGTATAAGGTGAAGGAGACTCGGGGTCAAGGGAACCTTGGATTTGTTGGCGAATGAAGCGGGCCTGGTTATAAAGCTGTTTCTAAGAGGTAATGTCATTGGCTGTGGGGAGCCCGAAAAGTCCAGTGACCCCATTTGGGTGATTTCGTTAGAATCACCCATTTCTTACGATTTGTGTGTGGTGATAGCCACTCTTCAAATCGATCTTGGAAAATATAGTGGCTCCCGCCATCATATCAAGCATGTCGTCTAAGCGAGGAATGGGAAATCTATACTTCACCGTGATCTTATTGATAGCACGGCTATCCACACACATCCTCCAAGTACCATCCTTCTTAGGGGCAAGCAATGCAGGGACGGCACAAGGGCTCATACTCTCTCTCAGTGAACCTCTACCCATCAACTCATCAACCTGGCGCTGAAGCTCAGCGTGATCTAGGGGACTCATCCTATAATGTGGCAAGTTGGGCAATGAGGACCCTGGAATCAGGTCAATGGCATGCTGAATGTCACGCATGGGTGGAAGACCCTCGGGTAACTCATCGGGAAACACATCAGCAAACTCCCGAAGGATATCAACAACCTCCGATGGGACATCACTCTCTGTATCGCTAGCCACCTCTCGGACTACGATGGCAAAAATAGGGTCCCCTCTAACAAAGTCACGCTCCAACTCCCGGGAGCTGACTAGCATTAACCTCCTAGTCGGAGGGACACTCGGGGTGGGGACATCAGGGGGTAAGGTCGTAGCCTGAGCCGGCGATGGGGTACTAGACCCTGGAACAGTGGGAGTCGGGGTACTAGGCCCCGTGGGACCCCGGACGGATGGACTCCTTGGCTGGGACGGGTGGAGGGTAATCCGTTGACCATCATAGTCGAATGTGCATGTGTTGGTCCGACCATGGAGGGTAGCATCCCGATCAAATAACCAGGGCCTTCCCAGGATGATACTGCCTACCTCCATAGGCAATACATCACACCAGATTCCGTCCTGGTAGGCATGGAACTGCAATGGCACCAGACATCGCAGCCTGACTGGAATGGAGGTGGAATCTACCCATGACACGCGATAAGGGGAGGGATGGTCCACTGGGGTCAACCCTAAGCGTGTCACAGTACCCGTGGAGATAGCATTAATACAACTCCCGCTATCTATGATCACCTTGCAAGCTTTCCCACCCAGCCTGCAAAAGGTATGAAAAATGGTGGTGCGACGCCAGTCATCACTCACCACAGGCTGGGTCAAAATGCACCTGACAACACCCAGCTGAACATCATCCTGACACTGTGTGAATTGGGCATCTAACTGCTCACCCTCCAACAACTCATCAAAGAACTCCTCGGCGAGCTCCTGGTCAGCCTCATAACTGACGGGTACAACTGCAGGTGCGGGCTCACTGGTCGAAGAGTCCCCCATGATCAGAGAAGATCGGGTAGGGCAGCTAGCAGCATAATGGCCAACTCCTCCGCACCTGTAACACTCCTGGTCTAGCGTGCATCCTCTACGCCAGCCTCACCGGCGGCGCGGAGTTCCACGAAACGGTTCCGGATGACAGCAATGCCAAGACCGGCACTCACTAAAGTCCAGTAAGCTCTCTCCTGCCGGCAAGCCTTCTCCTCATGGATGCGGTGTCGCAGCTGGCGGAGTCGCCAGTGGTGCAGACCCATTGGCTGCGCTGTTTCCACTTCCGCTGGCCGGAGCAGCACTGCTCTGTGCAGGACTCTGGGTATTCACTGCAGCCGCAGCCGGAATCACATTCGTAAGATCCGGACTCTCACTCGCTGGCGGCGCAGGCGCCTTCGCAGGCTCTCCGCCACCTACAGACGTCAGCGGCAGGCTCAACGCCTGTACCGTATTCGGATCATCCCTGAGCCGCACATAGAGCGTGCCAACCGGCCCGCTGCTCATCCCCGGCGCAGAGGCTGGCACCATCACCGGACGTCCCACATTCGGCACCTGCAACGTTTCGCCGGTAAACTCCGCAGGAACATCCACCGCATTATCCATATCGGGCGAATTGCCCACAGCCGTAATCAGGAAGAGATTGCTTCCCGAAAGCTGGCAGGGTTTTGCCTGGCTGCGCGGGCAGCGCAGCGCATTCGCCGTCGGAAACCCCGGCAGCCGCACCAGAGTCCCCAGAGGCACCCAATCCCCGGTCGTCCCATTCGCTCCCACCGCGCGGAGCTGGATCGGTCCAAAGGCCGACGCTCCAAAGCGCGCCAACGGATCGATCGTTACCACCGCCGTATGCGCATCCTCAAGCATCATGCCGCCATCCGCCCCTCGGTCCGCCAGTGAGAGCGTTGTCGAGAAGCTGCCATCAGCCGCTGCAATCTCCACCTTCTCCGTCCGCGGAAAAGCAGAGGGCACCCGGGATTTCAGAAAGAAGACCAGCTTCCGCTGCAAAGGCAGGTCGTCAGAAGCTGCCGACGTGCCGTTCACCGGGTTTCCCAGCCTGGCCCCCGCCCCATCCGCCGGTCCATCCTCATGTTGCACACTCTTACTCACCAGCTCAACCTGAGGCCGCGCCGCCGTCACCGTGGTGCCTACCTGCAACGTTCGTCCATCACGCAGCACTACTTTCGCCGAGTAGCTATCGCCCGGTTGCAGCGATGCCGTCGTTCCTGACGCCACCAGCTCCAGCTGGTCGTAGTCCTCGACACGATGCAACGCGGCAGGCGCAAAGCTGATCCCTGCCAGCTGCGCCGACTCCACCTCATCCAGCCGCTTGCCCTTCAGCTCCGCCGCCTTGTCGCCGACACTCAGCGCCAAATGTTCCAGAGAAGCCGCCTCGGCATAGGCTTTCATCGACAGCTCGTCCGGTTTGGTCAAACCATACTGGTGCACCGCAAGCGTCACCGTGCCCGGCGATGCATCCTTGAGCGGCACCGCGACTTCAAGCAGGTCAGGCTTCGCCGACTTCCATGTCAGCTTCTCGCTCTTGTGTCCCACATCCGCCGTTACATCCTGCACGCACAACGCGCCCTCACCTTGCAAATGCACCGTATCCTCACGCCCGATAATCAGCGCATTCTGATCGGAAGCCTGCAGTGTCCATCCACCCGGCCGCGGTGAAACAAGGTGAAATTTGGGCCCATTCCATGTATCGAAGCCCCACAGTCCGCGTAGTTCAGCCGTCGTTTCTGTCTCCGGCAGCGTCGGCAACGGCTGTTCCAGCACAAAACCTCCCTTGGTCGGATCAGGCCGGACCGGAATATCAATCCCCTCAGGAGTCGCCTGCGCCGCACCCGCTCCTGCGGCATTCGGCGCCGTTAGCATCGTGTGCTCGCTGCCGGTTGCCGGCTGCTTCGCCTTGGTATCCACATGCAGCACCAGCTCATGCGCCAGCCCTGTGGCAAAGACCAGCGGTGCGCCTTCGGCTGCCAGCGCTACTTCTGGCCGTGTCGCGCAATACAGGTCGGAAGCCGGACCAGGAGTCTTGTCCTTTTCCGGTGCCGCCCCTGCCAGTTGCAGACCCTCCGCCGGATGCATCTGCGGCAGCCGCGCCGGCTCCACAGGAGGTAGAGCCACAACGATCACTGACTTCGGATCGCGGAACGACGGCGGTACATTCAGCTTCAGATTAAATGTCTCACATAACAAGCATTCAGCAGGCACATTGAACATTTAATCAAAAGCATAACTGACTCATAGTGTTTGCTAATCATCAAAACACAGGGACACAACAGTCTCCCCCTTTTTGATGATGGCAACACTATGAGTGATATGGGCATAATAGAAAATGAACAAATGAGCAATGAAGGACTACATTAATGTGCACTAAAATCAAACCAAAATCAATCAATATGTTCTCCCCCTTTGACAGCAGCAAAAAGAGGGGTGTAAGTCATTCACAAAAAGAAGTGTTCATCACAAACAGATTGAGCACAGAGAGGAAGGAGCATTAAAAATAACGTTGATATCTCGCAGAGGGTCCTCTTCTTCTGCCAGAAGATTGAGGAGGACGAGAACTGGAACTTGGAGCAGAACTTGGAGGTGCTGGAGGGGGCTGAGTTTGTTGAGGAGGCTGAACAGGAGGAGGTGCAAGAGGCACGTCTGCAGGTCGTGAACTTGAAGAGGCTCCATGAGCAGAAGGAGTGCCTGAGAGGACAGCTGTCTGAAGTAATTGAAAATCATTGGAGAGCTCTTCCAGCCAGTACTTGATAGTGCTGCGGACATTGGCTACCTGGGAAGAGACATCCTCTTGACTGGCCTGATAATTCTGAACCCTATCAGTCAAAGCAGTAAGTTCGGTGAAGAGAGTGTCTACTTTGTCATATATCATCTGCATGCTCAGAACCAAAGCATTTGTTACCCCTTTCATCATCTCTAAACTTTTTCTCAATTCGAATCAGTGATCAACTATATTTAAGAAAGAGGTCAAGTGTGAAACTTGACTGTCTTGAAGACTGCGGACCATGTCTGCCATCTTGTTACTCACAGTGACTACGGATTCCAACAGGTCGTTGGTGGCTTTGTCTGACTGAAGTTTACTTAGAAGAAATCTTCTCCACTCAGACATCATAGAAGTTTCAAGGTTCAGCAGTCGAGAATGCACATTATTGATATTGATCTGAGTGAGTGCCATAAAGGCATTCAGTTTTGCATCCTGCTTGTGCATCATGATGGTCAAGTTCACTAGCAGTTCTTTGATTGTGGGTTCCGGTGCTTGTTGCTGCTCTCCTGACGTGCTCTCTTCTTCAGTGTCCAGATGTTCACTTGGTGCACGACCAAACCTGACCATGCCACCCATGTAGGGTTCATAAGAAGATGAAGGTCCTGCGGGCTGAGCTTCCTCAGAAGGTCCTGAATGCATAGATTCTTGAGGTGCTCTATCCGGTGACTCACCCTGATAAGCTGGGCTTCCCTCTGCAAAGGATTCAGCCTTTTCAGGTATCTCAGCCTCTGACTCTTTCTCAGCTTCTTCCTTCTCCTTGTCCTTGTCAGATTTCTCAGCCTCAGCTTTTTCCTTCTCACCAGCTGCCCCCACATCTTCATCAACAACAGAGTCAGCAATGTCAGAAAATTTTTTTTCCATTACCTCACTCAGGACTTCATCAACACATTTGGCTATATCAGCTTCATTAAATTCAGGAGTGGATTCGTAGAGCTTTTCTTCCTCCTCCTGCTGAGCTTCTGTCCCAATGTCCTCCTCTTGTCTTTCCTGTTGACCTTCTATCCTGATTTCTTCCTCTTGAGTTCCAAAGCTGTCAAATAAAATGTTTATTGACGGATCTAGTGCTGGAGGCTCTGGCTCAGCAGGGGCCCTTATTTCCTCTGTTTCTCTTTCTGGCAAGGTTTCTTCAGAACCTTCCATCTGTTCTTGTACAGTCTCTCTCGGAGACTCCTCTTCTTGTTGGCCTGACACTTGTTGTTTGGCCATCTCTTCTTCTTCTGTTTCCTGTGCAGGGAGTTGTTCTGCAGGTGATTCAATATGAGGGACAACTGCCCTTTCTTGTTCTTCTTGTTCCTCTGGAATTTCTTCTTGTGGGGTTACTCCCCGTGGCTCAGTCAGTTCAGTTGGGGAGATCTGTCTCTCCCCCTCACCTCGAGATCTCTTCTTTTTCTTCTCTTTAATTTTCTCTGGAGGAGTTGGGCCTGTCGAGTCTCTTTGCTTAGAGAGAGAATCTCCCAGATTGTGAATCTAGCAGGGAGCTTCTTGAGCAGCTTCATTATTCGGCTCCCGGCTCGGACGTCTGAGAGCTTCATCTCTTCTGCCCACTTGGGCCTGGGAGAGTCTTGAGCTGTAGTCCCTGACGGACCTGCTTTGCCTGTCTCAGGTTCAGCACCTTTTTGGATGACAGCGGGTTCTTCCTGCCCTTCTTCAATTGCCGCAGGGCAAGTCTGATCTGCCCCCGGGGTCCCGGCGGATTGCGCTGGTTGAGGGTGGATATCCTTAGTCGGAGGGTCGGCTTCCTGGCACGGTTGCTTTCCCTTGGACATCTTTATAAATTCAAGGAAGGAGGGCACTGCCTGCCCCCCGCTCTTGCTGTATAGGCCCGTCGGAGGAGGGATCTGGACTCCTTTAACCTCCGGAGAGGGCACTTTGTAGGGTTGCTCACCCCTGAAGATGATATTATGGTTGGGAGGTGGCTGGCGCCCCCACTTTCGGCCCGACCGCGTTGCATGTACTGCGGTTGTGACTTCGGCCTTGGCTTCCCGCACGGGCGGTGCGAAGCAAATTTCTTCTTCTTCCTCCTCACCGGGAAGGTTGAAGAGTGCTGAGAGAGTATTGCAGGAGACAAACTGCACTTCATTGGCCGTGACAGCCCCTTGCTTCTTTTTCTTTTGCTTCTTTTTATTCTTCTTTGCTTCGACAGGTGCCTGCCCCCAGAACAGGCTGTCTTGTGCGTCCGAGGACGTGTTGATTTGTCCCTCTTGCTCGAGTGACATCTGCTCCAGCTCTTGCCATGGGACGTAGTCCCGTACCAGCATAGGCTTCAGCTCGGGCTGTACGTAATCGTCCAGCCCGTCTATGAGGTTTTGCAATCTTCGGGTCTCGGGGGTGACCTCCTTGACCACTGGTAGCGGAGTTTGTCTCCTCCGGTTGTGAGTAGGTATTCTGATGACCGCGGGTGGGAGGTCCCTCGCAGGTGCTTTTGCTGATGGGGTGCGTTGCGGAGTGCTGCCGCGCAGACATGCCCCCATTTCAGGGCGAGGCCCTTTCTTCTTCTTGGCTTTCACGGGGATTTGCTGCCACCCCTGTTGCTCTTTTGCAGGCTCGAGGAAGTGAGCCTCATAAGTGCTCCGAGTACTTGACTCAGAGATTTCTTCGGGCAGTGCCTGGTATAGGGAGATCATGTTGACTCCCACCCTTCTTACAGGGGCCTCATGCTGCTGAGGAGGGTCCACCTTGTACTCTCCCAGCTCTATTTCATTCTTCTTCACCATCCCTTCAATGATGTCTTTGAAAACATAACAGTCCTCGAGAGGGTGTCCCAGCATCTGGTGATAGGGGCAGAATCTCGGGCTGTCCTTTCTTTTCAGGTCCTCCGGTCGCCTTGGCTCCGGCAGAGTGACCATGTTATACTCCGTGACCCAGTCGAACAGCACCCTAGTCTTGTCCCTTGGGAAGGAGTATACTTTCTTCATCTTCTCCCGTAATGAGGGAGCTTCTTTGCCGTCTGCGGCCTTGGCCGGCTGGAAGACAGCTGCCTTCTTGCCTTTATCTTTCTGTTGTTCAAACGCCTTAATGTCGAGGGCGTTCGCTTCTTTGGGTAGCTGGCGCCGTTCCACTGTCTTGCCCTTTTGAGTCGAGCTGGCAGTGGGGGTGGGTGCTGGTTTGGCCAAGAATGCTTCTACCTCGGCCACAATATTGTTCAGTCGGTCAAACGACCGTATTTCCATGCCTATCATCCTTTCCAAAACCTCCCTCCTGAGATTCTGTTTGCATATTTGCACAGCGTCCTCCTGATGCGGGGGCCGCTTGCATCTCATACTGAGGTTTCTCCACCTCTTAATGTAGTCGAGGGCTGACTCATCGGCCCTCTGCTTTGTTGAGTAGAGCTCGGCCACAGTGACCTCCCTCTCAGTGACATGGAATCTTTCTCTGAACTTCTTCTGCATATCCGACCAGTCGCTGATCGACCCGGCCGGAAGGCTGGAGTAGATCGATCACGATTTTCTTGAAGCCCGGCAATTTGCGCACATCGCTCAGCATGGGTTGCCACAACGGGGCCGTGTCGCCCATGTCCGGCGCGGCCTTGGCCAACAGTTCGAGTGCCAGTTCCGGCTGGTGGTAGTAGGCCGCCCACCAGATCAGCATGTTGCTCCGCTCGGGCGCGGCGGCGGCGCGGCGAAGCTCGTCCGCGGCACCGGCGGGCGCATCGATGAACTTCGCCAGCGCGTGATCCAGCCGAAAATCCTCCGCGGTTTCGGGGATGAGGCCGAGGCGCCGGTCGATCTCCGCCCGATCGCGCGTCGTCAGCGCGGCAATCATGCCGGCCCTGAGCAGCGGTGTTTCGAAACCCTTGAGCTGGCGGCCACGATCGACCTCGGCCAGTGCGCCGGCGAGATTGCCGTCCGCCAGGTAGGCCGAGCTCAGGAACCCGGCGAACTCGACCGCCAGCGGATCTTCTGCCCGCGTGCGTTCGAGCTCGGGGATGGCTTCGCGCACACGCCCAACTTCAAGCAGGAAAACGCCACGCGGTGCATGCGCCTGATTGGCCATCCCGTAGCGGGCATACGCGGCCTGCAACTGGTCGAACACCGACGCCGCCTTCAGCCAGTGGCCGCGCCGCGATTCGGCGATACCGGTTTCGAGCAGCACCTGCGGTGCATCCGGCGTCAGCGTGCGCGCGTGCTCGAGCGCCAGTGCGCCTTGCTGGCGCCATTCGGCGGCGCGCGCGGGTACGACGAACGCGCCATTGATGCAGGCGGTGTGGAGTCCCGCCCAGCCGATCGAAAACTGCGGATCGAGCGCGACCGCGCGCTGCAGGTGGGCGATAGCCTGCGCCTGCGCTTCCGGCGTCGACTCCACGGTGAGTTCCATCCCGTGCAGATACTCGTCGTAGGCCGCGACATTGCGCGTCATGCCGGGGGCGCGCGCCACGTCGCCGACACCAAACAGCTCACCAACACCGAGCTTGACCTGCAGCGCATGGGCGACGGATCGGGCGATCTCGTCCTGGATCACGAAAATGTCGTCAAGCTTGCGCTCGTAGGTCTGTGACCACAGCTGATCGCCGCTGCGCGCGTCGTTCAACTGCGCGCTGATGCGTACCTGGTTGCCAGCCTTGCGCACGCTGCCGCGCAGGATATGTTCGACACCCAGCGTCGAGCCGATCGTGCGCAGATCGCCGCTGCTGTCCTTGAACTGGAAGGACGATGCGCGCCCCGTCACGCGCAAGCCGCGAACGCGTGAAAGTGCGTTCAACAGCTCCGTCGTGATCCCGTCGGCGAAATAGGCCTGTTCGGGATCGGAGGACAAATTTTCGAACGGAAGGGCGGCGACGGACGGTACCGCGGTGACGCGTACTTCACCGTGGAAGTTCGCCGCGAAGACCGCGAGCAGTGAGATACCGACCAGCACCATGCCCAGTAGCGCCACCGCCATCCCGCGTGACCAGCGTTTCTTCCCGCCATGTACCGCTACCGGAAGCATGGCTGGTATCGAACCCGACGCGGGCCCGATGTATTCAACCGGAACCGTCAACCGGTAGCCACGCTTGGTGATCGTCTCGATGTAACGCGTGCCTTCGGCGGCATCGTCGAGTGCCTGCCGCAACTGGCGAATGGCCACGTAAACCGATCCCTCGCCCACCACCACGCCCTTCCAGACCTGCGCCATCAGTTCGTCGATCGAGACGACCGCCCCGTCCTGCCGGGCCAGCACGACCAGCACGTCCATGGCGCGCGGCTCGACGCGGATCGACCGGTCGTCGCGTTCGAGCAGGTTGAGGTCGGGGTGCGCCGTCCACGCGCCGATCCGGATGCTTGCCACCTCGCTCACTGCCGCCCTCCGCCAATCCTGCGCGAAAATTAAGACGTTCCTCAGGCCCCCGTTGCGGCTCGATTGTAGCGTCGCATCGTTCGTTCAAACGCATCGGGAGACGCATCATGCAAGCCGACGGCTGGAACACCGGAACAAGCCTTGACGCGGGACCCGCGCCGCGGCCCCGGTCTTACATTCTAAATTACAAGTTTGTTTGAAATATAAAATAATACAATAGAAAATCGTGTTTAATTTAAAGAGTTAAGATCGCAATATATCATAGGGTCGCGTTCAGAATGTTGTTATTGTTAAATCTGCGATTATGAATAGAAATCTCGTTCCAACACAGAGAGATGTAACATGCTTTAAATCGTCAAATTCATACAATATCATTGATGAAAATTGGACAAATAGTACCCTAGATCTTCTACACATGTAGATGAACATGATTTAGGACATTAATTGGCTTGTGCTTGAGAGAAAACCTATCTTTGACTCGATCTAAGGAAGAGGGTGACGAATTTCGCTCTCTCCATGAACGCCCTAAATCCTAGCCTTCTTCTCCCGAATCCAGCCCTCTCTTCAGCCTCTCTGCCTTAGCACGAACTAGGGATCGTTTAGGGGGTCAATTGGGTCCTATATATAGGGGTTTAGTCTCTCCAAATTTGATATAATTAAGGGATAACCTCTCACTCCGAAAAACTCCAAAAAATTTGTCCTTTACCCTATCTAGCACCACTAACTCCTAACCAAACCCTAATTAGGTCAGAAATTCGAAGGATAAACTCCTCCTCTAAGTGGGTTAGGGTTTCCCTATAGTTTAGGGCCTAATAAACTAGGTTTTACCCATCAATTTCTAAGGATCTAGGGTTTCCCCTAAGTAGTCCGATTTTTTTTAGAGTTTTATGGGCCGGACGATGGAGGTGTCACTTGTTCCAGAAGTTAAGGAGACATGAGCTCCACGTTAAAGAACTTTCGAAAAAACAGTATGACATAATACTGAGTGTGAGATAACCCAAGATGTGCATCAAACCTTTCTCTAAAACTAGTATGATAAGTTGTGGCCCTTGCAACATCATGCATTCATGCATCCTTCCCTCTGGGCCAAAACCACTCCCACTACATTCAAAATCGTCTGTTTGGATTGCATCAAGTTTAATTTGAATCCACCCCAACCCGTCAACTTGGACCTGGATCTACCAAACTCAAATGAGCCATAATGGTGATCCAAAAGTGTTAAAATATTCCACATGTTTATCAAATCTCTTTGGCCGTGGTGTCTCACCACCTCCCTCCTTCGGGGGAGGTCCCGAGTTCTGACCAAGCTTCCCATCTTCCCATTTTTTTAAGAAAAATTCTACTGAAAAAAATTACTTTCCACGAGCCATCAAATAAGGACTTAAATCGAAACTTTAGAAGATTAGATTATAGTAATTGCTAGCCAAAAGGGGCCATATCCGTAATTTGTAAAAAGAGCACTCAAGCCGAATAATACTGACAGAGAGCGGAGATCTGATGTGATTGGTCTATGTGGTCAAGATTTATCATCTCGATCGAACCGGCCGTCCCAGTCACGACCCGAGACGTGACGGTATTATACCACTCCGTATCGATGTGAAATAATTAAAGATTTTAATATAAAGATCATAAGTAAAATTTTATAATTTATTCTTTAAGTCAGTTGGTTAAGTGATGTTGTGCGTAAATGAGTGGCTTGGATTCGATTCTTGTGAATGTCATATGAGTTTTAACATTTTTTTCCTTCAATAAAAGTGAAAAAAATTACAAATTTGATGCATCTTCTGAGATTCGAACACGGAATGCCACGATTACAACGAAACGGTTTAAACTAACTGACCTATCCATATCGTCTCAGTCGCGTACCTAAGACTGGTCGTCTTGAACTGTGGATGAGACGGTCCAGGGCAGACAAACCCTGTATGTTGCAACTCCTCAAATCCCTATAAGTTACCAGGACCTAAAAAATCCACAATTTGTGAAAAGACCCCTCAGGCCGAATTGCATGGACAGGGAGCTAAGATCTGATGTGATTAGCCTACGTGATGATCCATATAAGGTATTAGGGAAAAACTTAATGCCCGTCATGGACGATTACCCTTCCAAGTTGAGATTCGTCACACGAGAGCGGATGCAAATGCACTCGCCCCCGTGAACCAATCTCATCCCAGATGGTAACGCACAAGACTCTCGGATATGTATGTAATTATCCCAAAAAATTATCATCACAATAAGACAAATATTAAAAAAACAATCAGAGCACCAAATAGGAATAATCAAATCTGGCACAAACATAAGCCAAGAAAAAATTGTTCAACAACAAAGCAACAACAAAGTCACGTAGAGACTAGGCATTGGAAGTTCAACAGAATCAATCATACCGCATCCGACATGTCACAGTGAAGCTTTGTCACCGAATCTCCCCTGCCTAACTCTTGTGCCAGTCCATAAGCAATATATGACTTTGGCCCCATGTCTGGTTTCAAGCTATTCTTAGGCAGCTTTACCGCAAGATTAAGAATCCCACACTGAGGATTTGTATATTCCTGAAAAGGTAAAGCACGAACGAACTCGGCACCATGGCGTGGTAAGCGTTCCTCAAATGCGTTAGCTGGTGGCCAATCCTTAAGTTTAAGCATCTCAGGCCACTGATTGCTGTGCGTGCGCCCTTTAACATAGCCAGTAAAAAATTGATGAATGTTAATCTTAACCTGCATCAAAAGAGTATAAATCATCAGATGCAGAATGCTGGATCAGTTTAATTACAATTTTATCTCCTTTCAAGTTTATTAGAACTTAAGATACATTTTTCATATGAAGCACATTACTGCATTGGTCTCTTCCATACATGCATTGTTTGAACCTCACCTACAATCTTGCCTAGAAGATTTACTAATTTCGAATACAGTTCATATTCTACTGGCAAAAACATGTTATACTCGCTGTGTTTTAGCAACAAAAATGTTACTATCTCCCAAGCTAGTAAAAAATGTTAATTTGTTTAAAATCTCCCATATGCGACACGGACCCCAGATTGACGGGATAAGGCTTGATGATGATGATTACTATTATATCTCCTAGATACAGCAAATAAAACTCAATACATACTCAACTAACACAAGAAGAGAAGAGTCAGACACCAGTTGCTGGATTTGGGCAGAACAGTAACCAAAATGTACAATGAAATAGCAAGTACCCAAATAAATCCAAGGAAAATATTTCACTCCTATTTAGAACAGTTTTCAATTTTTTTAAAAAAGAAAGACAATAAGAGATGACATGCAATGTGTATGATTTTTTAATTCAATGTGTGATGTAAGATGATATAACCCACCTCACACCAGTCCAAGCAGTCAATGGCCCTAACATCACAGTGCTTAAATCCTGCCCTAGATTTTGAATTCTCACGTAGGGCACGCCACATTACCATTGGCTCCCAGCTTAAGCCAGATGCAGACTCAAGCACATCACGTACAATCACCGGTTCCCCTTTCATCCAATGTTTCTGGAAGTGCTCTAAGTCCTCATCCTGGATATCTCTTGAAGAAGGACAATACAGGTAATTATCATCAGAATCCTTTCTATGAGCAGCCTTCCTCAAATTTATACTATTGCCCTCAACCTGGGCAGGTGTAATGAAACAGGAACCAGTATCGTGATAGTCCATCTTCTGATCAGCAGCCATTGCTTCAGCTTGTTCTAGCAACTCAGATAGCGAGTCCGCAGAAAATAAAGTCTTCAGCTCCAGAATGGAATTACCACAACCACCTAATTCCTCTGAGGGGCAAGTAATACTCCCATCACTGTTTGCTTTCCATTGCTCTAGAAGCTGAAATTTGTTTGCACCAATTCTGGCGTATATACCAGAAGAGTCATTTCCTCTTTTTCTAGTTGCAGAACATGCAAGTCCACCATGCAAATAACTTTCTCCCCTGTCTTCATATTGGACAAAGTTTGCATCATCGTTTTGAGGAAGTTGGCCTTTGCGAATATCTTGGCAACACTTGAGGCAAAGATCGTAGGAACAGCTAGGGCAGTTTCTGTGCATATCAATAATGGATGTCTTACAATAGTTGCTGCAAATTAAAATCACATTAATAAGGACTTTTTAGTCCTACAGTGGCTTGAAAAAATCCCCTAGAAACTACAACCCATTATCCATGTTTATTCTAACAGACTTCGATGTTTTCCTGAACACCATTCAATTGGCTTCCTCTTACCGCCTTTTACTCAGAGATACGTTGTTGCCCACAAAAAGGTAGTTTTACCATTTAAAATTGGAGTTGAGCCCTAACTTATGGATGATTAAGGAAATGGTATTCTGTCGTAAGGACAAATATCAAATACGCACATGTTAGTACATAAGGAGGCCCTATCTGCAATTGTAATTTTAGAGAGGATATTTTAATTCCTAAGAAGGATATCTACGCGCTTAATCTCAGGAAATAGGTCCCTTTTGTAGCAGACAAAACCAGACGTCGCAATGGGGCTGTGCCTGGTTTGGATGATGACTATGATCATGGCCAGTCTCCCTCAATTTTTGACAGAATGGAATAAGAATTCGTGCTTTAAAGGGGTTCTTGAGCTGCATGTGATTTTAAATAACTAAAGATAAAGAATAAAGGGAAGATAGAATGCATGAATAACTGGGAAAACTAGAGGGAAGGAGGGTGAGGAAAATAAGAAAGAGGAAAGCCTATGGTGGGTTGTATTTGAAACTTTGAATGGGGTCGTGGATTGTGGCTTAGCATATCAGGGGGGAAAGGAGGTTGGATGCAAGAATGGCAAAGGAAAGGTATAAAGAAACTCATTTAGCACAAGAAAAGCAAGTAGTACTGTTTCTCTACTACGTGGGATACCAGTGCTACTTGCATGGTTGTCCAAAGTGAAATATCTAAAGTATGGGGGAACGTCAAGGAACAGCCTAAAGTCGGTGTTTGGTTTCCTGACTCCCATTCCCTACACCCCTCTTCTTTAGTGTGCTTGCTTGAGAGAGAGAGAGAGTGAGAGAGAGAAAGAGAGAGAGAGAGAGGCGCAAAATGAAAAGATACTTGGCTTCCTCCCAAGGTTGGCGTTCCAATCTCTTTATGCATGCCTGTCAGAAGCTTTTAAAACAATCTTACATTTGCTTGGGTTGGCATGCAAATGCTTGAAGTGAATCTAAAACTCCCTAGGCATTTTTGGCCCCCATGTGCTTTATCCTTTTGGACCCAGAAGATCCCTCTGGGAGATAAACAACAACACAATACCTGTCTTAAATCCTCAGGGAATGGGAGGGGTGTAAGAGTCTGAGGATCAGCCTCCCTCCTCTTCCCCATCTAACTGCATTCTGCAGAAGCACCTTGGGTGCGTCTGAAGCACCATGGTTCTTCACACTCATAAGCTACTCACCCTTGTGGTGTTGGCGGCCTTCCTAGCTGCTCAAACAGAGGAAGCCTTTGGCCTGAGAAGAACAGGCCTTTTGCTCAGGTGGAATGAGGAACCAAGTGCAGCAGCCAAGAGGAGGCGTGCCCTCGAGGTCATCGACACCAACCTCAACGTGCAAAGGCAGTCGGCACTACCACCTCGGCCATTTGATCTCAATCGAACCAGCAAGCGCAGAGTTCAAAGAAGATCAGACCCAATCCACAATAGGTGCTGATACTGCTAGCAGTCTAACATCCTATAACTGTGGAGTTTGGGTGCTACAGAGGAAGCCCATCTGCAAAGCATCCTCAAGTTTATAGGCAATACCTTGAGAAGAGCGCTGAGGGTGGAGGGTAGTCTCTCTTGCTTGTCTAGAGCTCCCATTGCAGTAGGAACTCTTGTTTTCCATTTTGTTCATCTGGGTTGATTGCTTGTTGCTCTGCCATGGGAGGCCATGTACAGAAGTAAAAGGGGAATGAGGGGTGGGGTTAGTTGATTTTAACAACACCTCTGTTTTGTTGCCAAGAATCCTTGAAATGGATGCCGACAGGTCTTGTTGGATTACTGTAACTATTCACTTTCCCTCTTCGATGTAGGAATAAGCCCGGTTAGGATGGCTTATCTGGGGTAGAATGAGTTATTCTTGTTTGGTCTATTTTTTCTTAACCGAGGTTGAATAGTGATTAGGGTGAGTTTTGTCACTCCATGAGGTGGGAGAGAATAACTTAACCGGGGTCGGTTAAGGGGTGGGGGCGGATATGCCAACCGGGATGGTGTACCCACCCCCACTCCATTCCTAAATCAAATTTCCTCTTACCATTTAAAAATTCATGTCCTTTCTCTGGATCAGGATGAAATGGATCCATGAACAACTTAAAACTTTTTGGTTGCCACCCATGTCCTTTTATTGGATCATATTAATATATTTTTCTTGATTGAAGCCTCTCCTCTTGGTGCCTTGGATTTGGAACAGGTAGATCTGGTTGGCCCTCTTGTTGTTATGGCCTTGGGCTATGACAGATGTGTACTCTCCTATGTAGATCTCAAATGTGTAGGAGGAAGAGGATGGGGTTTCTATAAAAGCTTGCCGCAAGCTATGGAATCCCTGCACCATGACAAGGCAGAAAGGATGAGTAGGTGAGTTTTCCCCTTTGTAATTTCTTTAATTTCCCCTTTGTGATTTCCTTGATTGTTAGTGCAAACCCTAATTGCTTGTTTTTTTTCCCACTTCTTCTCCAGCATGCTTTTCATGGATTCATGTTTGGACTGCTATGATACGACATAAAGATGACTTCTCCACTATATATTCTACTTTGAGGAACATAACTAAGCTGTAAGTGTGGCTCTATCTTGTTAATTTCTAAACATTATACCCTGATGGAGATACACTCCCATCTTCCTATAAATTTCAAATAGAATGAAAGTTAAATTTAACTCTAGACTTGGTGCTATATCATCTATTTAATGGTAACAGTAAACACAATGGATGAACCTAAAGAATGCATTCAATTGCATGGTACAAAAAATAGGTAATTGTGAAATCAAATTATATGTCTGATATAATACTTTTTGTAGAAGCTTCTTGCCTACTACTAAAATGACCATATTGTTTGAATAATAGTCAAGCCCAAAATTCATTAATTTAGTTGCTGGAATTTCTGTAGCTATAATAGTGTCTGTGGTCTTGATCATCTATTTATCTCTTTGAATTTATAGAATAAAGAAAACAAAGAGGAGACATTACTTTGATTTGCTGCTGGAGATAACTCCCTCACACATAAAGAAGGTAATATTTTGTATGATAATGAATATTGATAGTTTATGCTATAATTCCATCTGTTCAAGTAGCACCCAACACCCAACTTTTTTGGTCCACCTCTCATTACCCAATTGAGAGGATGTGAAGTGTGCACTACGGTCTCTAAAGCATCCATATGTCAATAATTTCTAGCAATTGTGCTCTTTTCTTTTATACTAACTGACGTATGGATATTGTTGGTCTACAGTTTGTCCAATCCAATGAATGTATATATCTTGTGATTATGATTCTATTGCTGAAATTTTTATGGAATTCCAAATATATACTTTAAGCTATGTGGACCTCTTACCTGAGTGACACCTACCAACTCAGTCTAGTGTCCTGGGTCATCATTGGTTGTATAGGTTCAGCTAAGATATGCTTCTTTTTGTAAAGTCCACCCTTAGATCTTAACATGGTCCTGTTTATTCTCATTCTCTCCAAAGAAAGCACTTGTTGAGTGTGCGCTTGAGCATCGAACTGAGCTAGAATGTTCAGAATCAGATGTGTCCAGCTTATTTGCAAAAATTGGTCAGTTCCTATACGTTATATGTTTCCTAGGTAATGGTGCTATCTTGCAGGAAGGACACGGATGTGTATGATTATTATTAAATATTTACTTCTCTGCAGAGCGTAAAGATAACATAGAAGATGGAAACAGATCCCTCATCCAAACATTTTAGTCTTAATTAAACGAGCAGTTGGAGCTTTTACATAGTATAGTCTCAGCTTCTGTGATGCAACAGGAGAACCAGATGAAGGAGATGGAGGAGGATATGCAATCTTTTATTTCCTCAAAGGTTGAGGTATTTTAACATCTCTCAACCTCAATTTGGAACAAGTGGTCTTGACATATGTTTCAAGATTTAATAGACTCATTTGCAGGCTACTGAAGAACTTCGAGGACGGTAGGAAAGCTAAAAACTATGTATTGCAATGGATTGTTTGATGAGTTTGAATGGATTTTTTTGTTGATAGATAAACACCTGCAATGGCCTCTACCGTGACTAGTTCTCTCGGCATATTGAAGCCCGAGAGCCACAAGGGTGAGAAATAATGGGACATTGTCTGCTGTCAGAGTGATTTGTTCATTATTTCCCCAATAAGGCCATAGAAGAACACGCCATAGGAACTGGTAGACCTCCATGACCCAAAGAGGTAATTCAAAAAATACGGTATAATATATCAGCCCCCTGAATGAATTTCGGCAGCATTTTCACTTGGCTATGGAGAATGTCGAGGGACTTATAGGATATCCGTCCACGGAGTGCCGAGAGGAAGTCCATAAAAATGCAGGCCAACAGAAGCCTGAGACCCGACTGTGGGGCATCATCTATCATCGGCACATTTGATTCCTTTTCCCTTATGCAACGTCAGAGAAGAACACACCATAGCGGGTGGTGGATCTCTCTAACCTGACAGGGTGTTTCAAAAAAAATCATTCGCATAATAGAGAGGTAAATCTCATTAGTATAGCTCTGTGTAACATCAAATTCTCGGGATACCATAGACGATCAAGGAAGTCGACAAAAGGGGCCATACGGTAGCGGGTTGAGCAAAGGAGGGTCATACGACGGCTGGGAGAGAAGGGCCTAGCCCCAGACCCGGTGGCTGGGGGATGAGAGGGCGGCCGAGGAGAGGAGGGTATTGATGCGGTGGCCAAGGGATTTGAGATGGCAGCTGACAAGGTGAAGAGGCTGCTAAGGCACGATCCGGTGGCAGAAGGGCTGCCAACCGGTGGCCGGCTAGGAGTGAAATGTGAGAGGGCTTCAGCGACAAAGGCACTATAGCTACAGTGCCTGGTCGCCATATCAAGGGTATTTATGAACATGAAGGGACCAGAGAGGTGTAATTCGGGGTTTTTAAGTCAGGGGATTGGTCTGATTGTTCCTATGGGTGAGATATAGAGGCCAGAGGTCATGCAAACATGCAAACAGGTGGAATTGCTAGGCTATAAAGGGTCCAAATCCCACGGGTTCCGTGAACAAAACATGTCGAGCCACAGTAAGGGACAGAGAGCTTCGATATTCCTCAAATAGTGAATCAAGGGATGCAGGGGCCATGTGATGGCTTCACAGGTCCTTGATTCCTCTGAGGATTCATCATTTACTGGAAGCTATTTCACTGGGAAAACATCAGAGAGAAACTATGGGAGCAAAACAAAGAGGTAAGTCCCAAAGGACTCCCAACATTCAACATACCATTCAATCTCACGGAGGAGAGAGAGAAAGAGAAATATAATAGCCGATTAACCAAGTAAACAAACCACCATATTTATTCATTCATCCATGAAAAGCTGAGAATGCTACATTCTTTGAAAGAAATCAACTGCAACGAAGAGTAGAGGGTATAATAGCTAGAGAGGAGGATGGGGGATCATGGGAGGGGAGACTATAGTGGGCCACGTAGAGACTGGACCAACCTTCCCTAAACTTATCTCTCTTCTTCTGGCCTTCTCTTCTCACTGTTGGCTCTCTCTATTCTCCTCATTTCTTTTCCTTATCTTTGCGTGTGTGCGTCTCTGTTCCTCTCCCCTTTTTTCTTCTATCGAAACTAAAGGTTTTATAGAGGGGTTAGTGCCTCTAATTCGGCGGCTGGGGGTGTAGACAGCGGCCAAGGAAGCGACACCCTGTTGGCCATCGGATAATTTATGCGCCGCCGGGTGGAGTAGGGGCCACAGGGTAGCTTGGGTGCGAAGGCCTTTTGTGGCCCATTTGCCATCTTTAGCCCATTTAAGCATTTCTAATTCATTTGCCCATTTACTCAACTCATGCTGTGCTTATCTTAGCAGACCTTGGCCTCTTTAGGGTTAATTTCTTCGCACTATCTAGCATGACATTCTCCTTCGAGAGCCGTTCTCCTGAAGGCAGCTCCAATCGTATCTTGGCTATTAGACGACCGGGAGGTTGGCGGGGTTTTTTAAGCAGGTAGATGGTTGCCCGAGGATGGTTGACAAATGGGTTAATGATTTGTTCGACTTTAGTCATCCTGGTGACTGTTGACAATCTGTCGGATAGTAGCTTTGTCAAGGAGTTCTATCTCTACAGACCAGATCCGACCCCCCTCCCACCATAAAATCCATTCCCCCATCAAAACCTCCTCATAAAATTGCCCTAAAATTCTGGCACGTCCCTCACAGCCCCCTCTATCAACCCTAAAAATCATATCACTTAGATCTATCACCTCCCCTCCGGTCAACCCAAGTTCTCAGTCAGTTCTACTCTCTGTCTTATCTGTTCTTGATCTGAGAGCCAGTCAGGTTAAAATTCACCCATGGGAAGTCCCTCTCTCAGAAAAGTCTTACCCCAGTATGGATTCGTAGATCTCTAAGAGAGATTCGCAACGGCGCCAGTCCCATGTCGTTCCGACATCCGATCTGGTCACAGCAGCCATTTCCGCCGAACCACGCAGGCCTGTTTTGAAACGGGACAGGAGCAAGAGAAGCCTGAAGAAAATCCTCAAGAAATACGCCGGTGCAGAACTAGCGATCGTCGCTCCCGAGGGTCGACCAGGGACCTGCTGCCTTCGTCCCGATGAGTCACCGCCTTCAGAAGTCTTTCGGAGGATGACGTCCCTTTGGACGTCCCTGTTTGCCATCCTGTCATCCAGCTGTTCGCAGAACCGGAGTCGTTGTCCGCTTTCCGCCCAGGCATCACTGACTGCTACCCGTCAACATGAGATCGGTGCTCCCGGACCCCACGTGTCACCTATTACCTCCCTGCGTGGAGTGGGCTGTAGAATCAATTCTATAATTAATAATTATTACTATACCGAGAGTTTCGGATCTCAGCCGGGACGTCTTTCCCACGCCCCGAGCATGGAGGTACACTCGCCTCCCCCTTTTGTCATTTTGCTTAGCTAGTATACGCCCTAGATGTCGTTGCATGTGAGTAGGTTACTTTCCTAGCTAGTTCGTACTACGTCACCATTGTAAGTTGTGAGTGCGAGACCCGTCCCATGACTCGTTCCGAGCACGAGAGTGAATCGACCACTCGAGACTCAAAGCCGGTTACTCAACCATGTAGATCGCCGTGTTTCCCTCACCGGGGACGACTGTGAGTTAGTGCTTCTTGTTTGGGGGCATGTTCGCCTCTTTTGGAGCTCTTTAGGTGCCGCGTTGAAGTGTGGTTGCTGGTCGCGTCGTCTCTTTAGTCACGTCATCCTATAGAGTCCAAGGTCACAACGGGTCCGAGTAGCGTCTCATTGTCATCCCACATCAAATTGGTATCAGAGCATGGTTGAGTCTAGGATAGTCTTTGCATAAAAAAAAAAGAAAAAAAGTCTTGTCTTAGGTGTGCATTTCATCCTAGTACCCGGTATATTAAAAGACATTGCCAAAAAGATAGGTTACGCCTATTGGGAAGGTAGCCCCTTGCGTGAGGTTTCTACCTCCGCCACGTACTGGATATTAGTTAAGTCTAGGTTCCTCATCTTGCATTGGTCCATCCAGATAGGTCTAGTGAGTCACCCCTTAGCTCCTTTTAGGCCCCTTGCATGCCCACTCGTGGAGGTACTCAGTACCATCGCCCTGACACTATGGGTGAACCCTGAGGTGCCACCCAGGGAGGCCGTTCTCTGGAGGACATGATAGCTCTACTCATGGAGCACATGGATAGGTCCGAGCAAACGCTTAGGGAGCATACCGAGTGCATGGAGAGCTGATTCAAGGCCATGGAGGACCGCACTGAGGCTTCTGACCGATCTATCCAAGGTCTGGTTGGAAGGTTAGAGAGTGTGGAGAAAACCCCCCACCGGGACCAACCCAGAATTCTTTTGGCCCCTCTGGCGCCGGCTGCCCAGCCCGCCCCACCTAGGGCTAAGGAGCGACGGCTACGTGCCCTCAATTTTGAGGACTACGGGTCTGACAATGATTATGAGGGAAATGGTCGACGTCGGCATGGTCACCGACCACAAAGGAATGATGAGGATGAGCGGATCCTTAAGATCATTTATGCAGACCCTCCCACGTTTGATGGGTCCAAGGTTTTAGACCCGAAGGTCTATCTTGATTGGGAGGCCAGCATGGACCGATACTTCGAGTGGTTTGAGATGACGGACCACCGGAGGGTCAAGTATGCCAAAATGAAGCTGTTGGGGCAAGTGCAAACTTACTAGAGCTATATGGAGAGCTTGCTATTTCAGCTTCATGAGCCCCAAGTTGATTCTTGGGATAAGATGAACGGAAAGCTTAGGCGTAAGTACCTTCCTACCATGTACCGTCAAAGGCTCATTGATAAGTGGTAGAATCTCAGCCAAGGGGATCGGTCCGTATTTGAATACATCACGGAGTTCAATGAGTATTTCTTGCGATGTGGCGTTACGAAAGAGAGCACCATGCCTGTCTCTCACTTCCGTCGTGGTTTGCGGCCCCACTATCAGTATGAATTATTTCTCTGCAATGTGACCACCTCGGAAGATGCATATCAGGTCACTCTCGAGTTGGAGTAGTTTGAGTTGGAGTTCGCTCCTATCCAGCATCCAGGGATCACTTATCAGCGTGGGGCTGACTCTCGTACCACGCCCAGCTCTTATAGTCAGTTTCCAGTGGTTCGTCCCCCAGAACCCCCTCGCCAGGATCCCACTGCTCTTAGGCCCCACATTTTCCCTTTGAGGGACCCTCCCCCTCACCCGCAGGCACCCGTCCCCGCCCCGCGACCCCATCAGCCCACAGTGCCAACTCGGCCTCTCCTCCCAACACCCCAGTCCATCATGAGGACAAGGGTAAGGGGCCGATGATCGGTGGAACTTCCCAGGGCACCGAGATGCGAGACTGTTGTTATAGTTGTGGTAGAGTTGGCCATTTTGCGAGCAAGTGTCCCACTCGGGAATCACTTGTTATTGCAGACACGTCGGCCCGTGACCCCACCCCCGAGTTGGTGCCAGTCAGTTATGATCCGGACCAAGATCTGACTGAGGAGTTTTTTGATGAGTTGTTGGAGGGCAAGCCGGTTGACATCCCTGGTACCTAGTATCAGGATGACGTACAGTTGGGTGTAGTCAGGTGCATCCTGACCCAGTCTCAGGTGAGTGACGATTGGTGTCGTACCACCATCTTCCACATATTTTGTTGGCTGGAAGGGAAAGCCTGTAAGGTGATTATAGATAGCGGGAACTGCATTAACGCTATCTCCACAGGCATAGTTAAACACCTTGGTTTGATGCCCGTGGATCACCCCGCACCATATAGAGTATCTTGGGTGGATTCCACTTCTATCCTGATCAGACTACAGTGTTTGGTGCCGCTACAGTTCCAGGCATACCATGATGCGATCTGGTGCGATGTGCTACCTATGGAGGTGGGTAGTATCATCCTCGATAAGCCTTGGCTCTTTGATCGGGATGCCACCCTTCATGGCCGGTCGAACACATGCACCTTTGACCATGGTGGCCACAAGATTACTCTCCACCCTATCCAACCGAAGGACCCATCTAGCCGAGGACCAGCTGGCCCCAGCACTCCGACCTTTCCCAGTCAGGGGATGGCCAGCCCTCCCGCCTCGTTCTCAGCATGGGCCACTACCGCGTCGACTGCTCCTAGCAAAGTGGACCCCCCACCCAGGAGGCTGATGATGATTAGTCCCAAAGAGATGGAACAAGAGGTGACCCGAGGTAGTCCTGTCCTTGCTATTGTTGTCCGCGGAGTGGAGGATGTCGCCCCTAGGTCTGAGGATGATCACCCCCCAGAGATAGCTGTGATCCTGCGGGAGTTTTCAGATGTCTTCTCAGAAGACCTCCCTCGAGGCCTTCCACCGATGCGGGAGATCTAGCATGAGATTGACCTCGTCCCAGGCTCATCTTTGCCCAACCTCCCACACTATAGGATGAGCCCCACGGACCATGCCGAACTTCAAAGGCAGGTCGATGAGTTGATAAGTCGGGGATCCCTCAGGGACAGCAAGAGCCCTTGCGTTGTTCCCGTATTATTGGCCCCAAAGAAGGATGGCACATGGAGGATGTGCATTGATAGCCGTGCGATTAATAAGATCATAGTGAAGTATCACTTTCCCATTCTCCGATTGGATGACTTGCTAGATATGATGTCAGGAGCCACTATCTTTTCAAAGATAGACCTCCGTAGTTTCTATCACCAGGTGCGGATCAGGCCTGGAGATGAGTGGAAGACAACATTCAAGACCAAGGATGGTCTCTATGAGCGGTTGGTCATGTCCTTTGGGCTCTCCAATGCCCCTAGCACCTTCATGCAGTTGATGACCCAGGTTTTACGCCCTATGATAGGGGTCTTCTTGGTAGTCTACTTTGATGGCATTCTTATCTACAACCGCACTAGGGAGGACCACTTAGACCACCTTAGGCATGTCTGTGTTGTGTTGAGGTGAAAGAGCTTATTCGCCAACCCCAAGAAGTGTGCTTTCATGATCGATCAGATTACCTTCCTCAGGTTCATTGTGTCTAGAGATGGAGTCTTCGCTGATCTGGAGAAGATTAGGGCCATCAGGGAGTGGCCCGAGCCCCGCAAACTCCATGATGTCTGGAGTTTTCATGGCTTAGCAAAGTTCTACCGTCGCTTCATTCGCGGCTTCAGTTCTATCACCGTCCCGATCACAGATTGCATTAAGAAGGGGGCATTTGTATGGACTAAGGCTGCAACCACTGCATTTCAGGACATCAAGGAGCGTATGACCCCGGGTCTGCTGAAAAAAGAGAGAGAAGAAATTCGAGAGAGCAGAGAAGAAGGCGTAGTGAGAAGCCTTGTGTCGTCTGAAGAATGTCTGTGAGAAAGAGAAAGCAGTGAGAAGCAGAGAGCCGTCCTGAGTATTTTGGAAGAAAATCTGAGAGAAAGAAATGGAGGAGCGCCCCCTTGCTGCTAAGAAGAGTTCTACATCAGATTCAAGCTCCTTCATCTATTCCGAATCACCTTCAGGGGAAGATCTACATCAAGGGTCATCATCCGGTCATCTTCGCGGCTACTCAAGCATTGTGCTAAGTCATTTATAGGGGGAATCTCATCTTACTGAAATCTCTATTTCTAGATCTAAAAATCTGGTGTCATTTGATGCCGCTCTGATAGACATACTTGCTTAAACAGAAGATCCTACTGTGTGTGGTCAGAGTGTGCTGTGCGCACATCCGAGTGTGTCTGTGATCGCTGCAGTTTAGCACCGCTGGTGCTTTCTTTGGGGTTCATCCCCATTTATGTTTTTGTTTGATAGCGTGCAGGTGTTAGTCTGCGTGTGTGGCTGGGGAGCCTGTTCCTCGTGTGTGTGCAGGTGTTTAGCCTTTGTTTGTGGTAGAGCGTAGCTCTGCGTGCACTATCTTGTAAGGGTCTTTACAAGATAGTGGAAGCTTCACCAGTCTGGTGAGGGGTGGACGTAGGCACACAGGGGGTGTGACCGAACCACCTAAAAATTTCTGCGCCTTGTGATTTGCTTGTGGTTTGCACTTCCACTATTTAGTTTTTTGCTATTCGAGGTCTCGGCACAGCTTTGCACACACTTACACACTCGCATTATTAGTAATCACACTTGAGTGAGTTTTGAGAGTGTACTTAGCTTGCCATATCTGGTTCATTATTCATCAAGTCTTATTAGGATTAATTGCTCAACTATCTATCAATCTTAAAATTGGTCTTAGACTTTGTGGAAATTTATTTTTAGTGGGTCAATCAATCCACCCCCCTCTTGATTGTCGTTGTACCTGGGCCAACACTTAGGAAGTGTAACATTGCACCATCTGAGCTACATTGTGGCGCTAATTATTTTGCCTTAACGAGCGGTAGGTGGAGCCGTCGTGGCTAGCGGTGGGTAGCGATGCCTGCGAGGCAAGGCAAGGGCGTGGGAGAGGGGTGGCGGCGAGGGGGGGAGAGGCTGGGCGAGCGCAGCAGAGGTAGAGATGCGCCAGATGATGTGAACAGTGGAGGCGGAGCAACAACTCGACGCCAGTGAGGAGAGGAGCTATGGCTTGACCCCGGTGAGGAGGGAGCCATGGCGGCTCCCAGCGGCCGTGGCAGGGGGAAGCAGAGGTAGCAGTGGCATCCCAGCGGGCTAATCGAGGTCAAGTTCGTGGAGGCGGCTTCGCGGGGAGTGTGAGTGGATGGGATCAGCCACGTAGGGCGGTGATCCGGCGGGGGTTCTCACCCTTGGAGGTAGGGGGACGAACCCTAAAACCCCCGTAGTTTACTTCCATCGGTTTGGGGTTGAACAAAGATTTTCTTCCGACATTAGGATCAATTCCGTGCTAGAAGGCTAGGGTTTTCAAATTCATTTAATTTAGTTAATTTAATTTATATATTGCCTATTCATGGTGTGATTAGAGGGGAGTGACTCCCCAAGGTTTATTTGACCCTGTGGTGTGAATGTGGTAGTTTGTTAAGGGAGAGTAGCTCCCCCTGTTTCCCATCACCGACATTGATTGGGCGTGGTTTAAAACTCTCTATGCCAGGGTTCTATCAGTTTTCTGTCTCATAGGGGAAAGAGTTCTCGAGTGTTTTTCTTATCGTAAAGCGATGATGGGGCATGGTTTAGAACCCCCAGGGTCGGGATTCTGTTCGTTTTCTTTATAGAAATTTCTGACTGAAAAGTATTCTGTCGGAAACCTAAGGGTCTTATTTGTTCCGATGAAATCTTAGTTGGTCGCAAATACGTCAGAGTTTTTTGACATATTTTCGACAAAAAATTATTCTATCGGAAACCTAATGGCCATCTACTACTATGCAAGCATGATCACTACGAGCATAAAGCAGTCTCATTGCCTCATAGAGTGGCCGTGTGATGGTAGTCTATTAAATGTAGGATCTTCTGTCACATTGATGTATCTAATATACGATGGCATGATTATTTGTTTTGCTGCTTAGTTTAGTGGTTTTTTTTCCAAGGTCACTTTGTGATGCTGACAGTAGAATTTATTTTGGTTTGCAGCCAGCGAAGGGAGAATCACCAATGGAATTCAGGAGATAATGATATGAATGATGACAATCATTACGTCCCCAGTATCCATTTTACATTCTTGACTTAAACTGATGTTCTTTCGTATATCTTCGTTGTTGTATGTCCTTAATGGTAAAAGATCCTCGAATTGGTCAGAATGACCTCAGGTTTAAACTCATGCGGAAAAATTTGCCTAGACAAATGAATATGGATTCTAAGATGCATGGTGTGGACCTCCGTGAAAGGCTTTCTCGAAGCACTCAACTGCCTTTGCGATTTGATCCACGAAAACATCAAATGGAATCGAAGACGTCTCGGTTTTTGGGGCGGATTCCTCCTACAAGAAGTGCAGATGATTTGCTGCATATGGATTCTCGAAGATCATATTCTCCTGGACCTTCTGACAGATTTAGACACAGATCCCCAGATAGGCTTTTAGGCAATTTGAGGGGACTCTCCCCACCAAGAAATTATGATGACCTGCGACAGCATTCATCCATAAGGTCCCTTGATCCTCCAAGGTCATCTTTTATGGGCAAAACTATGATTGATGTTCCCAGGCCTGCAGCCTTTGCAGCAAAGGCTCCTTACCCTGTTGAACCTTCAAAACAAGCCATGAGGCTTCCTCCTCCCAATGGCACAATGAAGAGCTCTTATGTGGTATGATTTTGCATCTTCTCAATTTAGTCTAATGATATATAGTTTTCTTGAAAGTCGAATAATACCGAGTTATAGTTCTCCCATGTGCATCCTCGATGCTTATCTGTACAACTTTTTCTACCTTTAATAATGTACTGTTACTTGATGGGGGCAAGATCTCACCATTTTACCAGTTATTCTGTCTATTGTTATCCAAATAGCTCATGCATACTGCTATCTTTTCGTCTTTCAAGGATGTAGTAGTTTGCTACTTGTAAAGGAAGAACTAAACTTTCAACAACCTCTGTTAACTTTTACACTGTTGCAGGACATGAGGCCATTTGTGCTCATGTTTTACATAGTTTGTTATTTGCTAAAAGAAAATGTTATAATTCCCAAAAGGAGTTTGGAGGAATATAATGAAGATATAGATACAGAATAAGTGAACTGAGGATCCTATTCTCATATTAGAAAAAAAATGCTGTTTCTTCTTCTTGCATGAACACTTCAACAGTTCCTTCACTGCAGCCAGCTGACTTCCTCCTCCTCTGTGTGTGTGTGTATTTTTAAATTTTTGATAAGGGCAATAATGTCATTTTCTTTTTTACCCGTTTGTTTTGACACCGTTAGAAGAATATACCATGAATATTCACTTTCCCAAACTGTTAACCGGAAGGATGAGTTTCTTGGAGTCAAAGCTAAGTACCTAGGATACAGGGAGTTTTCCCTAAGTCCAATATTTTACAGGGACCAAAGCTATAAAAACCTTCCAAATAATGTAACAAAAAAATACTCCTCAGTTCTTTCTTCATCCCCTAAAAAGTGCTTATTTATCTCAACCGTACCTACTAGAGCTTTGCTGCAACGTGTTTTATTTAAGAGAGAAGATGTGGGGTGTAGAGGAGAGGTTCCTCTACTACCTATTTGCTGCAATGTGTTGCTGACTGGAAACACCTTAGGTGGCTCTTGTTGCTTTCAAATTAGTGCATCACATTGTTGGGGATTCCCTACAATGAAAGGGTAGTTCAAGATCCACGTGAGTGAATAATGACAAAAGTTTTATGAGCAGACAATCTTCCTGATGCGAGCTTTCTTTTTGCCTAGGCTTGAGGCCAGCAATATGAAACGATGAATAATAAAGTCCCCGTAGGATGATAAGGTAGATTTATGAAATTTGAAATTTCAAGGAAGAAATCATGTAGAGGTTACTTATCTAGAAATCTGAGACATTCGTGAAACTGGGTAAATGGTGTCCACTATGGTCGCCACTGATTAGAATTAGCGTTTATATCGATGGGCACTCCTTCTAGAATTAGATAATATAGGCACAAAGAAGTAGCGTCTGTCATTACGGGCGCTATTCATACATGGCGTCTACTTTGCTGGACGTAAATTCCAAAAACTGACTATTTTCTCAAAAATGCTAGAAATAGCATTAATTGAGGGCAAGATCGTCATGCTTCTTCAGAGGGACATGACAGTAAAAATGGTGTTTAGGGTTTTTAAGGTACAACTTGCTCGACTGTCTTGAGGGAATCCAATGCTAGCGTAGACTTACGGAGATTTCTAAGATGTAATCGCTAGTCCGAAGGAACATAATGTCCCGCAGAGAGCTCAGACATCTCGTAGAGTTAGGGTGAACGATATAAATCAAAATGGGGACCTCATCTACGGAAGTGATATGAGAGTGCCAAGCGAAACCCCACACTCAGGGTTAAAACATGGTAAAGCAACGATTAGGGAATGGCGTCCTGCATGGCGGGCGCTAACTAAATTAGCATCTGCCATGATAGCCGCTTATTGTTTATCTATTTTCCAATTCAACCGAAATAGCATCCTGATACAGAGACGCTCATTACCAATTAACACAATTTGATATATAGTTTCAAATAAAAGAGTTTCAGGGCATGGATATTAATTCCAACAATTACTTCAGAATAGCGTTCACATGGTCAGGCATAATTATGAATTAACATTAATGATAACCGATGTAATTTAATTTCAGGTTACAAGATATTATATACTATGAGTATTGTATTAAACAGATATTCTAGGTTTTAGCATCCTGTCTTCAGGGCGCAATTAAAAATTGGCAGTTGTATGGACAGCCGTAGTTTCTTTTAAATGTTTAGTGAATTAATAAATCAACATGCTGGATTTCAATAAATGATTCACATAAAAACCTCAGGTTTTAGCATCCTATGTATCAGGCGCTGAGAAGAATGAACGTCCCATATGGTGGGCGCAGATTCTAAAAATTTCTTTAACACGAATATACATGCAAAACTCATGGGTAAATAGCATCCATAGGGTCGGGCGCTATTTCAAACAGCGGCCACTATTATGGATGCTAATTCTTTTATAAACATGAACAGAAAATGACGATTCCAGAGATGATCAATATGGTTTCATGCATCCATCTAACTAGTTTTAACAAGTTTTAATCCAGGTTGGGTCTTGGGGGTAGAGAAAACCTACCTTTAGGATGGAGATTGACGATGAACAGTTGAAGAAGCTGGTACTCTATTTTGAACAGAGTATGAAGATGGCTTGCAAGATGAAGGAGTCTTGGCTTTTAACTGCAACAGGAGGAAGACGCAGGAGCTCCTGGACGGCCGCAGGAACAAGAAGAAGATGGATGAAGAGGATGAAGACATGGTCACCCTTGTATTAGTAGCAAGAAGAAGAAAAAGATGATGGCATGGCAACAGGAGGACGTTGTCCTCATTCGGTAGTGGTAGGAAGACGATCAAATAGCACGTTGGGAAAGGAAGCAATGGAGGTTCGACGGAGACATACTTTTATAGGGATGAAGGGATTCTAGAGGGTTCTACACATAAGAATGGCAAGGTTTTTCGATCACTATTGGTAGGGTTTAATGCCTTCTATACAGCGTGTCCTTCATTCCAGTTTAGCAGCCGCTAACCATATTTGGTTCGAGAAAACCCTAAAGCCTCACCACATGCAACGTATGGGCACCTGCACATGGGTTATACGGTTAGCTGGTTGGCTTTGGGTTGGCCGTATGGCTCACATACTTGGGCTTGCTATGTGTGTGTTTTTGAGTGATGTTTTATGACTTTTATAAGTGTTTATGAGTAAGGCCCATTCAAGGTGTATATATATATATATATAGGTTTGTATTGCTTGGGCTCGTTGCCATGTTAATAGGACCCCATGACGACAGCCTCTTCCACTTGACCGACTCATAAATTTTTTTTATTGATAATTAACTGAATTTAACGGCACCTTGATCGGAAATGCATCTGCATGAGGTTCGAATTGGGCCAATGTGCCAGTCACATTTTGGACGGAGCGAGAAACCAAACACAGGAGACGCGAGTTCTCTCGAATTCGAAAAAGCACCCTTCCATCAGCTACCTACGGGACTTCTGACGGATTTTCGGGAAGAAAATCTCTCCTCTATCCCTCTTGCTCGACAAAAGCTCGCAGAGAACGCTCACCCAGCTCCGATGGACCTCCACCAGCCCCGTCGCTCGCGAGGAAGCTGGCTCAACTCCGGCCGACGCCAAGAGGACGCGCGCCCCCAAATCCGGTTGAGTTTGCATAGGGATCCCAACACCGACCCCCACCACGGCCAAACACCGCCGCCAACCCCCCGTGGTCACCCTCGTTGGCCGGCGGAGCTTCTTCGACCCGTGCTTGCACCACCATACAGGCCGACACTGTTTACACGTTCGGGGGATGAACAATAATGATCTATCACGACACTGTCATTCCCAAATTTCCAAATAGATTTTGCTACTTTACAATTTTTACCAACATGAAATTCTAACTTGGTCCAAGGAAGGGGTGGGGTTAGTATTAGTACTCAATTGAGGATGTTTAAAAATAAGCGATGCCAGCCCACTCAAAAACCCTAACTGGGGAGGTCAGATTTCGAATAATAGCACTACGTATAAGTTAAATGTCCAATAAAATTGTAAAACCAAGCCCGCCATTCACAATGGAAAGCAAGATCTTCCAGGACTCAAACCCACCTAGTGATAGGCGAGAGGAGATGTCCTCCTCAACTCTGTTCTAAGGCATCGGGCGAGTAGTCAAGAGTCCGCCCATCAGACAGCACGGCAGAGGGCCTGTGCACAATGGTCCTCACACGCAGCGACGCACCAGCAGGCGGTAGAACACAACGAAGTAGAACGAACACTTAAAAATGCGACGGACCAAGTTACCTTCACCGCGGTAGAGGCCAGAGGGTTTAGATACACGACATACCGTCACATCTCCCCCGAATGGTTTGACAAGGGGGGGTGATGGAACATCACTTAAGCGTCGGCTCCCAAGCCCAGTGATTTTGGCAGCTTCACCGCAGTCAAAGGTGTGGTCATCCCTTGCGCATCCCTCCCCAGTCCCATCCCTGGAACGTACCCCATCTTCGCCATCATCTTCGATCCGAAACCCTTGGTGTGCTTCTCAAATGCACCGACCCCTCTGGATTCCGCTCGCTTGCCTCGGGCACTTTCCCTGGCTTGCGCACCGGCACTGGAAGACTTCGCCGGATTCCGCTTCTGGGGGTCGCCATCTTTCCCAGACCCTGACTTCTCCTCTGCATCGACGTCGAAGTGAACACCCAGGCCCAGTGACTTGGGCCTTTTAATGGCTTCTATGGGCTCAACAATTCCCTGGCCATCTTTCCCAAGACCACCACCCTGTGTGAATCCCATTTTCGCCATCATCTTCGATCCAAAGCCCTTTGTATGCAACTCGAAAGCACCCAGTTTTGATGAGCACTCAGCTGCTGCTGCTTCCTGGCACAATACCAGTGAGCTCCCAAGATCAGCCTGCCTTGGTGTGCTACTGCTGCTTTCCTTGGAATCGACTGTCACTGCCGCTAAGGAGTCCCCTTGCAATATTCCACAAGAAACAAAGGACACTGGCCTATCAGCATATAAGCTGCTATTCCTTTTTCCAGCTTGCTTTCTGGCGGTATTCCGGCCACCTTCTCCCATATTTTCATTGGAATTAACTTTCTTCACCAATCTGCCAGGGGCAGATTGTTGCAACCTCGTCCCATGGGAAGAACCTGAAGTTCTTGTCTGTGTGCCGATCTTGGCTTGACTTCTTCTTTGTGATGGGAGTCTTGCTTTCTTGTCATGTTTGAAAAAAAAATCATACTCGTCATCAAATCCTAGAAGCTGAAAAGTTCGGGGGAAAAAATGAACAACTTTTGTGAAGGGCACTTAATAAATAGAGGAACGTAAGGGGATGAAAATGGGCTGCATTCAGAACTACATAGTGAAAGGGGCCGAATGCTTAATGGAAGTCGACCTAAATGGGTCGAAAGTCGACTTGGATGGTCGGAAGTAGATAAAATAAGTCCCAGGACTCTAAGAAATCATGATCTCTAAAGTCCAAATGTTAGGTAACAATGAAATGGTCTCGAAATCCAACCAAGGAGGGCTCCAAAATAATGGATAATTTGGGACATCAAAAATGATGAATAAGAGAAGCGACGCAACTTGTGGGCTAAAAATGGGTGTCAACAATCAGGCCAAACCAAAGCAATCTAATCATTTAAATTTGCCTAAATGAGAAGAAATGAAAAGGAAGAACCAATATATATGTCCAACACCAAGTGCAATCCATTTATTCCATTCCAAGTTCATTACATATTACATTGACCCCCTTGACAAAAGACATCTACACTGACTCTTAACACATGGACAATGCAAATGACTTACAATGTAAATGACTCAACTACAAATGTAAATGACACTCACAAATGCCAAATGGTAAACATGCATACAAACACTTACACTCATGCATAGTCTATATAATACGACTGAATACTACTTCTCCCCCTTTGGCATCATCAAAAGGGGGGAGGGATACAAGAAAAAATAGACCAATTTGACACTTGAAGACTGTAAGGAAAGTCACTAAGGAGGAGGAACAGAGTTCCTCTGGCCATCATCATCAGAAGAAGAAGGGTTATTACGTGGAAGGCAGCGGGCAATGGATTGAAGAAGGGCCTCCTGATTCCTTTGGAGATCTTCAATGGTGAGAAGACTGCGATTGGTGGAACAGAAAGCCTAGTGGGTATCCCCATAGCTGGCAGTGAGAGTGACCGTATGGTTGGCTAGGTTGTCCAAAGTATGGGAAAAAGTGTCCATCCAGCTAGTCATGGTGTTTAGAATATTGGCAAAAGTGTCAAAGGAAGTCCCAATTGTGTTTCCATGGTTGGAGAGTCGCTCCCCAAAAGCATCCACAGTGGTCTCCATCCTAGTTAGGCACCTATCAAAAGCTTCAAAATGCCACGAGTATTGTCCAGCACCTTGAGTGGATGCCTCCCCGTGATAGAACTATCGTCGCACCTCCTGATCTATGTGTTGTGGAGGAGGAGACTGCTCCTCTGCCTGAAGAGGAGGAGACTGCTCCTCTGCCTGAACTGGAGGTGGGACTCATCCTTGAGCCTCTTGCTATCTTGGCTCTTCTTCTCCCTCTGCTTCTGAGTCTTCACCATAAACACCCGCATTTCTGTATAACTCTCCATCGAGACCCAACTCATATCCAAAGTGTTATGTCCCTGTGATTTTGATGATGTCAAACTATGAATCATCATGAGTCAGTGCATTGGGTTCATATTTTAATGATGTCATATGTTTGATGTCATATATATGTGTACATCCTTGAACTGTGTGAAGACTGTGTGAGGAATAGTTCAAATAGGTTGGTAGATAGAACCACAATTCAAATCAAGCAAGAGTAGAAAGTACATTCAAGTTCAGCAGGATAGATTTGATGATACATTTGATGATTTGATGAGGATTGATAGAAGACATTCAAGCAATCAAGATCAAGATAGTCAGGAGCTCTAAGGTCATCAGTAGAAGTAGACAAATCTCTACAATCATGACAAGAAGTCAACACTAAGTAAAGGTAAAGTCAACTCCAGTATAGCAACGCTTGCTATGGAGTCAATGCAAGAATTCAGTCAAATGTCAAGCAAAGGTGAAGAATGTTTGATCAAAGGTGACATATGGAAGATTCAGGTGAAAAAAAATGGCTACCTGGGCTGAAATATGGGTGACAAAGCTATCGCTGACAAAGGTTCGGCTAAGTGTGTAAAATAGCCAGCTAATAGTGACAATTAGGTACCTAATAGGGTTTTTGGTTGTTATTTTTTCTCTCTTTTTTCTCTCAAATTTAAAAATTAGAGTAAGAAGCTTGCTTTTAACAGTCTGAATTGCAAGCTCCAGCTTGTCCAACTGGTACATAATACGGATGTTGTTAAATGTCATGGAAGAGATTTTGAAACCAAGAGAAGAAGCACAGGCACAATGCTGGTGTTATTGGTAAATTTGATACCTCTTCTTTAGCAAACTTCTTATGCCAGAATAAGCCATGGTACAGGTCAAGGCTGTCCTTCATGGTGTAGTTCCTCTGTATGTTGAAATCTAACCAGTCATTCCAGTTTTCTACACCGTCCCAATGTTATGCTATCGATTCATTGGCATGAGAAAAAGGTTCATCAATTTGAAGCCATTCTAATGTACCTATGGACAACCTGAAAAATGTTAATCATTTTGAGGTCTAAATCGGTTACCTACTATAAAAGTGGAGTCACAATAAAGTATCACATCCTTACAAGAGATTTTCTATGAAGTACAATGACTAAATGGGCAGACCAATAATTTCTCGCACACTAAGGGGAAGGTTCAAGTATCCTAGGAGCATATATCATATAAACAAAAAATATGCCCTAAATTTACCAGTTGAAGAATTGTTTGAAAGCCCTTCGTGTCAATGGCTGTGGGTTCTAGCTCCATTTCTGATAAAATCCTGCAAAAGAGGAAGGAGACGAACGAGAAATAGTATTGTTTTACTGCGTAAAATGCAATTTATGGCACAAAACCAGTAAAGGACAATCTGTCGACAGTCTTCTAGCTTAATGAACAAAGCCTGTTCATTTATCAAGACGCGTCGAGTATCAAAGGGTGTCATCAAAGAAGCAGAAGAGAGGCCGGCGCATCACATTGCCTCCCGATGGCGTGAGTGACGAATTGGCTTCTGGCCGCGATCTTGTCATGTTCCTCACAGGACATCTCCACCAATCTGCAACCCTGGGATGGAATTGCTTTCAGGTACAACTGGAGAGCTACCACACTGACAGACCTGGTCCATGCGGCTTACCTCCTGCTGGAAAATGCCGAGGAAGTCTCCGCAGAGGCCATAGTCTCTAATACGAACCCGCTCGAACACGAATGGTAGCCCCGCCCATCCATCTTTCCCACTCTCTGGACCGAACATGGGGTGGGTGCAGAGGACATCAGCTTCCTCAGGCAGTACCTTCCGCCACAGAATTCGAGAATGCGATGTCAGCACCACGCGGCGGAAGACACCAACAAGAGAAACAGAGGAATGTCAAGGGAGATGAATCAGGGCATTTGGCATATTACATTCAGCAGGACCTCCCTGGGATATTCCTTCACCGAGAGGACGTCCACAAATAGGGGAGCTTTCCGGAGGCGGTCGATGGGAACGGACCTGAGGACATGCTCCAGAGAAAGAATGGACGTGCACAGCAGGACGACCTCGTTGTCGGCTTCAAGGAACTCGCTAGTATCCCTAGGAACACCAACAGACAAGAGCGATGACAATAGCAACAATGGCAAAAGCGGCAGCCGCCCCGTTCTTGGACGGTTCCGCCATGGAAGAGGCACATCGAAGGCGCGTACCTGAAGAAGGTGATTCCCATCTGGGAGCAGAGCAGGGTGTAGTCGGACCGGGACGTCGCGGTGACGGCATGGCCTTGTCTGACCAAGGCCCCCGCCAGGAACTGCGCGAAGCGGCCGAAGCCCACGATGCCGATCCGCAGGGGCCGCAGTCGAGAAGAACTCGATGAGGAGGACGAGGAAGAGTGCATGGCGATGTCCGTGGCCATGGCGCCCAGGGAGTTCGCGGTGGAGGGGGGCGGGTTGCGAAAACCCTACCAGCCCTGGTTGGAGATGAGGACTCCTGAGGCGCTGGTGGCGTTTTGAACTGGTCCCTGTTGAGTACATGACGGCGGCGACGGGGCCCGGCTCCATTTACCGTTAGTGCTCTTATTTCCTGTACCGAAGTGAGTTTTTACCTGTCAACCGTTTTTAGGTTGATCCACGTTGGATACAAAAAATCAGCCAAAAATTAAAAAAAGATGAGGCCCTTAGGTCCTATTTTTACGGGGAAAAATAATATAAGGTCTTGAAAGACACACATACTTGATTTGTCATCATTGAAACTAATCTATCAAAATCAACTAGGGGGTCCAACAAGAGAGAGCAGTCGGCTTATCAGCTGGCCTTTTATCGAAACTACTGGTCCCGACTTCCTTGTTGGCCTCAGCGGTAGGGGTGAATTCGACGATGTTCACCTCCTTGCTGGACTAGCGTTCCCACACTTATTTACCCTTCGCTGAGGTGTAGCTCAAGTTATCAGCGAAGAATATTTCTATTTCGGCGACTGTCGAATTGAGTTGATCAAAGCCCTTGACATTAGTGCCGAGAAGCTTTTCGCTAACCTCGACTGCCAAGCCTGGCGATAGATAGTGATGACATCCTCCTAGACTAGTGGATTGACACACCTCATACTGAGGTCTCGCCATTTCTTGATGAAGTCAAGAGCACTCTGGCATTTCTTCTATCAGAGAGAGCAGAGCTCGGTTAAGGAGACCTTTCGCTCGGCCATTTGGAAACGGTCGAGGAACTTCTTCAGGAGATCCACCCAATCAATGACTGAGTTGGGCTTCAGGCGGGAATACCATTGGAAGGCTTTTCCCGTAAGTGAGGTGGCAAAATAGCAGAGGAGGTAAGACTCATCCAACGCGAGCTCGCCCATGGCCGTAATGTAGTAGGCCAAGTGTTTGTGCGGAGATCCCTGACCGTTGAATTTCTACAGCTTCGGTGGCTTGGCATACTCCAGAGGAAGCTTCTTGAGCTGGTGATGCAGCGGGTAGGGGACATTGTAGAGGTCCACAGTCGCAATTTCATCTCCAAACTGGGCGAGCTTGGTCTCAATGATCCACTCGATCATCTGGCGCTGTGCCATGAGGTTTTCTAGCACCGGCATGTTGGATGGTCGTGGTTGAGCTTCGGCCAAGGGCGTGCCGAACCCGGTTACTGTAGGGGTTCAGACAGCTGCAGTTGAGGTGTTGGCGCCATTTTACCCACCTAGCGGGGCCGGCGTCTTCGTCAAAGGCCCGGTAGGCGGTTGAGGGTGGAGGTCATGCTCCTACAGCAGGTCTTGTAGGAGGGCCTTCAAGTGCTGATTCTCTTTCATAAGAGTCTCAAGAGTCACCTCTTGGACTTCATTGGCCGGAGGGTTATTGTTGACCGGCTCCACATTGGCAGGGATGGCGCGACCCTCGGCGGGGACCTCCTCTGCTCGCGTCGATGTCTGAGGTCCGGAAGAGGTATCGACATGGCCGGCAGGAGCCGACTGCTGGGTCAAGTGATGCGGCCTCCTGAGGTGGGACATAGGATGATTTAGATCATCAGTCTGAACCTCAGGCAGGTGCCCGGTGGTGTAGCACGCGAACACCTTGACTGCATCACTGAGGAGCTGGACCGTCCATTTTTTCTTGGAGCACCTCTTGCGGTTGACGGGTGTCCCCAGCCTATCAAAGACCGAGGTGCACTATAGAGGAGTCTCCGTCGCGGCATCTGCCTGAGGAGCACTCGAGGCTGGATGTCGGTGGGGCTCAGAACGAGCCCGTCTCTGCCTCTGCTTACCTGAACGAGAGGCACCGAATGGCTGGACACCATCAGATGATGCGGCTACAGAATCAGTCGCGTCTTGCTTGGCGCGGCGTCCTAGTGCCTGAAAGGGGTTAGTAAGACGTGCCTTTCAGACGGCTTGAGCTTCCTCTTGGGTAACCTAGATCCTTCTCAATTTGGATTGTTGGTCTCCCTTGTCACTGTCTCTTCGATGGGACTTGGGAGCTCAGACACCAAACCAGCGCTGGTGTCTCTGGGCCACTGTCGGAGCGTCTGCCCTTCTGAGTTCTACTTTGTCTTCTCGCATTTGATGCAGAAGGCTGAAGCGGTTAGTAGTAGGGACCGTAGAGATGATCCACTCTGGGGGTATAATAGGTTCGCCCCCATCCAGGCAAATCCGTAAATTCCCGACAAGAATAGTATTGCCAGAGTTATTGGTGGTAGTGGCAAGTCGCTTGCCTTTATGACCACGATGATGCTTCTTCTGGGGAGCCGAAGATGATTCCGCTCCAAGGTGGTAGACCAAGAAAACTCAACCTGTAAATGCTGGTGACACAAGGCTGTCGACCAGGAACACTAGAATCGGCCCCCAAGACCCGAAGTCTATAGTGAAGGCCGACGACTGGGTGACCAGAGTGTATGCCTTTGCCCAAGCAGATAGCAGTGTTGCGGATGCTCACAATGACGTGCTTGCACCCAGAGTTGACACTGCAGGGGGTACTGGGAAGTCGGTGACTCGAGGCCTTAAGCCTAGACTGGGAACTAGCGGGACCGGAAGGTCAGATGAAAGGCCTTCGATCCACGTCGGGGCCACCACATCCTCTAGAGGTAGACCCGTACTGGGAGCCAGTGTCATCAAGTTGTGGGGGACGTGCCCCCATGATGGAGTAGAGGGATCCGAAACCTGACACAGATAGCCCGCGCCATGTGCCATTCACGGGGAACCCCGGGGTTGTACGCCTGGTCTGCATGATAGGAAGCCTCAAACCAGGGGTTGACAACCCAGGTGAGGCAGTTGTGCTTCAGAGGTTTGGGTTGAAAGGCCCAAACGAGACACTGGGGAGCCCTGCCCCTGGGTCGAGAGACCCGTACGAGGAGCCAGCTCGGCTAAGGCTCGGGGCTGACGGCCCGAGTAAGGTGCTAAGGAGCCGGACACCTTAGAGTGGAGACCCACACCAGATGCTGACTCAACCGTGGCCCGGGGCTGGAAGCCCGAGTGAACTACACTAGTAGAGACCAGAACTCTGGGCGCAAAGCTCCCATCGGGTGCCAGTCAGAACTGGTCCCGGGGGCTGGTGCTTGCCCGAGTAGGAGGTGGTCCGGAACCCCTACGGGGGCCAGCAACAGGCGACCTGAGTCTGACACTCGGTTTGGCCACTGAGACTGGTGTCAGGTGTGGCACGTTGATGGCACCAAAAGAAACGGGAGCTGAGGGTGGCGATGGAGCCGCCATGGGTACCACACCCAAGAAGTAGGGTGATCCAACAATCGGGGTGAAACTGTCGAAAGCAATCAGCATCGCCAAGTAGCCCACCCGCGCATGGGTGGTGATGACGATGGGACAGAAGGTGATGGCCGCCATAGTGGTTGATGCACTGGACGAGCAGAGGCGACGGCTGCCATAGTAGGTGATGGCCGCCATAGTGCAAACAGTGCTCCCCTGCTACCTCTCCTGCAAGGATAGGAAAAGGGCACCAGGACTTCAGGGTTGGCACATGCTTTCTCTTCAGCAGAAAGAAGGAAGGCATGAGATGTCCCACCGGGTGTGCCATCCTTTTGTTCGCGCGCGGCGGGTTTACCGGCACGCGACGTGTATGGTGACCGGACTGAGGAGTAGGATAAGGTGACGGGGGGGATGCCAAAATCTAGTAGGTTTTGGGCACTTCCTCTCATGGCCATATCTTCCTCAAAGTGGCACCATGAACTCGACTTTTACGGAGAGTCGAGGGGAGATAGAGTGGCATGGAAAGTTTCCTAGTTTTAAGGGAAACGTAATTGGGATGCAGGCGTGCCAGTCGATTTCTCAAAAATCACTCGTGGATCCAAAAATTGGAAAGGGAAAGGGCCACCAGGGCGTGACACATGGACTCAGGGGGTGAGAGACACGTGGAGGGAAGGGTGGTTCCGTGGGTGCGAGTGTGCAGGCGATTGTGTGGAGTCGTGTACAGGACATCTTTCCCCACTGATCGCAAGCAGTCGGTGTTTAATTTCATCAGATTGAATCCGAACACCTTCGTTCCATGCTGAAGAGAGGTCTGTGTATGCCTGAAGTCCTGGGTGGAGAGCAGGGAGCACTTCGTAGCTGTGCATTCGCACTAGATAGGATGATGTTGACTGGGGTCAGAGGGGCTGTGGATCCACGCTAGGTGATATAGAAAGGGGCTGAGGGCCCGAATGTGGATGCGAGCGCATTCGTTAAAATGGCAATGTAATTTTTGAGAGCTATAGGGCTTTACAGGCAGGCCGTAGTGGCCAAGGTACAACAGGCGCAAGTCGTGGGATAATTCTGACACGGTGGTCGGTCCCCGGGTCAATGTGTAACGAAGTAGGTATCCGCATGTTTTACAGGGGGCTCCTCTCATGACGTGGGCCACATTTGCTCCGTTGAACGAGGGGCTTGTAACTGGACGACTGGAGAAAGCCTCAGACTCGTGTCTGGGTGAGGGTCGATCATGGCTCGAGTCGAGCGGTCAGACATGGCCTCGCCACTGCGGGGAAGCGTGACATTACGTGCGTGCATGGTTGCACCGTTGTCATAACGTCTCACCTGTGGTAGGGATGGACTTGTGTGTCATGGCGAAACACCGTGTGAGGGAAGTACAAGCGACATACCCTCAGCGTCCTTAGCCGACGACCAAGTCACCCACACACAATTCTCCTTGCTAGTTGCCTTGTTGCTGGATGTCCTTCTTGATTGCTTGATGCATGCCCCCCCACCCCTTGAGCTTCTAAGGGACTTTTATAGGGAATTTGAAAGGTCAGGGAAGGATTTAGGTAGGCTAGGATGAATGGTTCAACCTAGCTCGGGTAAACCCATTGAACATCGCATAGCTGAGTGGGGGAGGGAGGGTTTAGGCGGACTAGCCCATAGGGCTCTGATTCTCATTTTTCAGTTCTTTGTGTTTTTCATTTCATCATTATTTTTCAAGTTGTTAGTCAGCAGAGCAAGCTGTGGTGCTCAACGGCAAGGATTTGTTCCTCGGACAGCAAGCTATAGTGCTCAGCTGTTAGCAAGCTGTGAGGCTCAGCAGATCAAGCTGTTAGTCAGCAGTTGTAGGGATTCGTCCCCGAAGCTGTGGATCATCGGTTAAGCTGTGTGTCAGCAGAAGCCACACTCAGGTTTGAGTGTGGGGTGGATGTAAGTTTCAAGGCTGAGACTGAACCACCTAAAACTCCTTGGTCCCTTGTGTGATTGTTTATCTGTGTATTACTCTACTTAGATGCATGATTAGGACCACTATCAGTAGGAATGTGAATCTGAATGCATTTACATTCGTATAATCTGAGTGCTTCAACAACCAAGGAGTATATCAAAAGGTGTGGCAGGAAGGATAGGTTAGGCCTATCTAGAATGACGCCTCTTGCGTGAGGAGATCTTAGATCAAACCTCCACCTAGTACGACATTTGGTTGTTTAGGGCACTGTCTTCATTCAAGTGGAATTACTGGCGTGTATTCGGTGAGGAGAGCTTTGCTATTAATTCAGATCAATTACAGTAATTATTTTTAAATTCTACAAAAATTTTAACTGGGATCCATTCACCCCGCTCTGAATCTCAGCCGTGCAATCTCTAATCCTTTTACCTGTAATCAGAGCGGATCACCAATCCCATCACGATGAGGATGGCTCGGACTCTCCTTCGTCAACGTCGAGCGATGGTGGACAGAGCGACGGTGACTCTACCTCGGTGGAGGAGAGATCACCAACTCCGTCTGCCTCGGGAGGGCGCGCGGTCGGGGCAGTTCCCATACAAATGGGGTCAGTGCCCACGCTGACCATCACCAAGGGAACCGAGAGCAAATCTCCGAGCACCGAGGGTCCTCCGCTTGTCGAGCTTCAAGAGGGACCACGGACTTCCCAAAGTTCCCCCATTTCCATAGACTAGAAAAATTGTACTTGCTTGGTTAGTTCCTTTCCTCTTTTTTTCTTTCCTACTGACACCATCTCTTCCGAACCTCCCAAGCAAACAAAGTCAGTCATTCTATTATCCGAGCCAATTTTCATACTAGGTGTAGTTAGTGACTCGACTTGGAGCTACCAACCTCATCTGCATCGAGTAATCAGTTCGTGTTGTACCTTTTTTTTGCATATTGTACTGACTATGGCCTATCTTCTGTACAAAGATGTTGATGCAATAAAAAGGTGAGTTATTATCGTAATTTGTCTCTTACATGTATGGGAAGAAGCTCAAAAATAGAATTTTCGCAATGTTGTCGAGTTCCAAGTCTGAGGAATGTGCGTTCCTTCCATGGTAGATAACCAGTTCACTCCTTTTCCAAGCGTCTCAACCATTCGGTAGTGGCCTTCCTAGTTAGGGGCCAGCTTCCCCACTACCTCCAGTGGTTGAGAGGCTTCGGCCTTTCTTAGGATGAAATCTCCCGGTTGGAATTGTCTATCTCAGACTTTGGCATTGTAGTACCAAGTTATGCGTAGTTGGTATTCCGTAGCTCGGATCCTCGTGACCTCGCATACCTCGATTGCCAGGTCCAAATTTACTGACAATTTCTACTCATTCAGCTTGGGTGAGAAGTTGATAACTTGGAGGGAAGGGTTGTCGATCTCCAAGGGAATCACTACCTCCGTGCCATACACCAATTGGAAAGGAGTCTCACCGATAGCAACTCTTGGAGTAGTTCAGTACGAGCACAGTACGCTAGGTAATTCCTCGAGCCAATAACCTTTGGCCTTCCCGAGCTTGGTCCTAATGTCTTTGAGGATCATTTTCTTGGTATTTTTGACTAGCCTGATGATGTATGGGATGCAATGACACCCCTTGGACCTAAACCAGCAAGCATACAACGAAGACCACGAACTCACGCAAACGGCTCTCTCTTACGGCGCACACGATCCCCCGAAGGTGACCGGGCGATGGCGGCGAGGGTCCGAGGGGTGACCCATCCATCAAATGCATTTGGGGTTTTTCACGTTCTATCTGTTTGTGTGCGCAGGGCGAGCTAAGCTGTGACCTTGCTCCTCCCCCATCAACCAAGGTGCTGAGGATCATTCATCTGAGGAAGAAATCATCATCCAATACCTTACTGTGCCACATGCTGTGTGATTCATCAAGGGGACGCGGGTTCAGTTCAGATTCGACCTATCTTCTCCGACTTCAAGCAGGGGAAGCTGGAACTCCTAAAGAGGAGTTGTCAGGGGGAGCTAAATATGTTTAGATTACATTTCAATTTGATCACTGCATATAGAATGCTTTAGTCTTAAATATCTATTTGTAACTCCTACATTTAAGATACACTGTGTGTGTGTGGTTGTGCGGCCAGGTTCGACTGCGTGTGTGGTTGTGCCATCCTTGGCACGTGTGTGTGTGCCTCACTCTATAGTGGAGCCTAATCCTCACACTGTGAGGGGTGGACGTAGGGGACACGGTTGTGGACCTGAACCACCTTAAAATCTTTGTGTTCTTTCTGTGGTTTGTGTTGCTCAGTCGATCTCGTGTGGGCTCTGCAGAAAACACAAGAGGATCTTTTATGCTCAGATATTGATTGTTGTAGTCTTCTTTATTTCTACGAGTGTGACTCATATCCGGACGAGAGTGAGTGTTCGATCATCTTATTGCTTGCATACTTTACGTTTGGTTTCTGAGGGGTGTTGGTCAGCATATTTCCATTGTATAAAAATATTTTCAGGTAATCAATTCACCCCTCCTCTCTTGATTACCATTTTCCTGGGTTCAAGAATTGGTATCGGAGCTTTGGTCTCTGGTTACACTGACCTTATGGTCACAGAGTAAGATCCAAGCGAATGGCAAACAAGGGGATGATGCCCAAAGGGCACTCAATTTATAGGCCTCCGTTCTTCGATGGGTCGAATTACCCATATTGGAAGAATCAGATGTATATATTTGTGAGGGCCCAGGAATTTGAGATTTGGCATGTTATCATTAGTGGTCCATTTGAACTACCTGAAAAAGAGGAAGAGTGGGGAGAAGAACATATCAAGAAGTGTATAGCTAATTTCAAAGCAATGAATATAATTCAATGTGCAATGCACCCCAATGAGTACTCACAAATTTCTATGTGTGCTTCCACGCAGGAAATATGGAACAAACTCCGGTTGATGTATGAAGGGACATCGGAAGTGAAAGAAACCAAAGCAAATCTGCTCGTTCGGGACTATGAATTGTTCATGATGAAGCCAGACGAAAGCATCTTAGAGATGTTTGCTAGATTGTTGGAGATAACTAATGGATTGAAAGCACTCGAGAAGGATTACTCCAACCTAGATCTTGTAAGGAAGGTGTTAAGGTCCCTCGCTCAATAGTGGCACACTAAAGTCATGGTCATTGAAGACTCAAAGGACCTTAGTACATTGACGCTTGATAATCTCATAGGGTCATTGATGACCTATGAGCTAAATATGAAAAGGAATGAGGAAGACGTCCAGAAGAAGAAGCCGATCACGAGCATGGCATTAAAGAACAACCTCCAAGGTTTAGATGACAGTGAAGGTGGATCTGCTTCAAATAGTGAGGACGAAGAGCTAGTGGCCATGATAACACGATGGGCCAGAAAATTCTTTAAGAAATCCAGAAGAGCAGGAACTCCATTCAGAAGAGCACCAAGGAAAATGATAGCTAAGAAGGGAGAAAACAACAAGAAGGAAGAGATTATCTGTTATGGATGTAAAAAACTAGGGCACATGCGTGGAGAGTGTCCCGAACTTTAGACAAAATTCAAGAAAGGGAAGTTCAAGAAAGCCAAGGCAATGGTGGCAACCTGGAGTGATGAAGACAACGTCGATGATCAATCGGATGATGAGCTAGATGAGCTTGTCCAAACCTTGTGTCTAATGGCAAATGATGAAGACATCAATGAGGTACATTCTGAAACTTAGGAACTCTCATTTGAACAATGGGAAATCGCAATTGAAGCTTTCTATGAAAAATGTCCGAAATCTCTTCTCTCCAACCCCCCCGAGACGAAGCCGAGATCCGACATGGCAAACCAAGTATTCGCCTCTCAGTGATAATCAAGAATATCCCCCTCTTTCTCCAGAGCAAACATAAAAACACACTCACACACTCGTGCTACTTAGTACTTACATTTAAAAAGACAAAGCATCTCCATTAAATGTTAATAAACCACAACATAATATACATATGATTTCTCTAAAGGGGGAATTGATGACTATGGTTATTTTGTTTAGATTATAATTTGTTGATTTTATGATGGCTAGTGAAACTATCATCACAAGTAACCATAAAGAAAAAATCAAAAATGGCTAATCAGAAAGTGAATTAATAAATCAACTCCAAGAGACCTTGAAGTGAAGTTTCAAATTATATATTTACATCCCAGTTAATGATCAAAATTAAAATAAAAAACAAATCAGATGCAGAAATGTTGGCATTTAAATGTTCAATACAAGTATCAAAACTAATATGGGCATGTTCAATATTTTTCTTCCCTCTTTAAAAAAGGCAAAAAAACAGAGAGCATACCTGAAAGGAAATTGATAGAGGAGTGGCACGACCAGACATGAAATAGTAATGCAACAAGAATGAGCAGCAACCACACTATGCCGGATACAAAAACCAAACGTATAAAACCCCTTCTCCAGATCATCCTCAAAGGGTCTTGAGAAAGCCTTCCTGGACAAACGGGGCTGCCACCTAGGTCTGAAAAACATATCATTACCAAAAGGTCCAAGTCAAAAATCCACTGTTGAAAAGAGAAGCACTGGCTCTTCCTTTTAGATCTCTTACTTATTAGGATTCATTTTACCTTTATCAGACTTCAGTGTATGGTCATTTCGATCATTTCTACGAGTTGCTCTTATGGAGAGTGAACGACGATTATCAGACTCCACATTATACTCTGGCATTTGCATAATGCTGAACATCAGATGTATTTTGACGTCAAGTTAAGGTTCAAAAGATAACAAACCAAGTAACTTATAAGGATCCCTGCAAACTAAACAGGAATTGGAAGCTTATCTTGTCATTTTGTCATGTTTACCTTTCTTTCCACTGAAGTTGAATGTCATCGCGCATTCATTAACTAAAAAGAAACATAGTATACTAATAAAGAAAGTGGGCACTCAAAATATCCTCAAAACATAACTATCAAAAGGCACAATCTACAAAAGTTGCCACCTCTATAACTACTAAGCACTCCAGAATTTTGATCACTCTCCCCATCCTTAGTCACAGCCCATTAGGCAACATAATCACAAATAAAGTGTTCCAACTGGCCTTGAGTACTGCTTGCCGCAGGTCCCACGCGAGCAATGGGGCGACGCCGCCCAGATCCGGCCCTACCTAGAGCAAAGAGACGCAGGAGGACATCAGGGAAATGGAGAGGCTGCCGCCGCCACGATGAGAGATCGAAGGTCTCTACCACCGCCGCCGAGGGGGATAGCCGGAGGAGGGTGCCGCCACCTCAGGGAGTGATCGAGAGAGGGAGGTTGTTCCACCGTTAGGTGGTTTCCCCCAATCGTATTGGGTAACGGGTACAGATAGAGGAAGAGTACTACCGGATCACATAAAACTAAGTTTTTTTGCAAATAAATTACTGTTAAATATATATTTACAAATATATCATCCTGAATTTACATTAGCAAAGATATATTTGATTTCGTCAAAATAGTGTAAAAATACCACTGTAATTAACTTCCGTCGACGGTCCGAGAAATATTCTATAAAGATTCAAATAATCTCCCTATGTGATAAATAAAAGACTAAAATAGTCATCAAGAATCTCAAATTCCCCACACCAAAAAGAGATGAGGTGTAGAGAGAGAGGGAGATGCAAGGGAGAGAGAGAGGTGTGAGAAAGAAAGATGGCCCTGGTAGGATGGGGGTCAGAGAGAGAGAGGAGGAGGATAGGAGGGAAGAGAGGGGAGAGGGGGCGAGAAAGCAGGCGGTGCCAGCATGAGGCAGGGGTGAGGGAGAGGAGATACCGGGTGAGGTATGGGTTTATTCGGCCTTCCCGTCTTCGACTCGCACGTAGACGCGAGTGCCGTATGATCGTCACCGTCATCATTTTTTTTGACGTCCATAGGTGCCGCCATGCTAGCTCACCTGCTGGCAGACCTGTCCACGAGGACAGGTAGAGAGACGACCATCAGCGACTTTGCACCCTTTCTTCAGATATGCAATTTCCTTATGCTTATATTTATGCTTATCTGATTATGCAATGATGTGCTAGTGATGTGCTAATGATATGTTGATGCAGATTTGGAGTCACTTGTACATCCCCATGGGGTGAGCTGGAGTCTTTCGCCCTGAGGTGGTCCCCTTGGCCCGACGCTGGCTCCCTTGCATGACGGGTGCCCCACACGCCTATGAGCTACAGGTGGTAAGGTGGGAGATTCGTGACTATCTGGCCTCCCTAGTATGTATGCTATGTTTATGCATTTGTCTTATTTCCTATTTATGATTATGTGATGCTAATGAGATGCGTGGGATGCAGGCGGTGTGGAGGCCCTACTTGGGTATGACAAACGAGGACCAGCCCTGGGTTACAGCGGGCCGACACTTGTTCGAGCAAGAGATTTGGCTCCATTACCTGAACAAGATCGAGCCTCTATGCCTTAGGTTGGTGATGAGGACCCTTGGCCTACAACAGGAGTGTGTTGAGGTAGCAGAGCCGCGCCCGGTCGAACGGAAGACCGGAGGGCGTATGGTGACGACTGACTGGAGGCTGCGCTTCCCAGAGCAGTATGTCGATTGGCAGAGAGGTGGCACCCCTATTGTTTCCCAGGCAGAGGATAGCACGACGTACCTCTGGGCCTTCTGGAGGGCGTATGCCAACCGGCCTCAGATGAGGCCACGAGGGGTATGTATGAATGCATGCTTTTGTCTCGATATGCTTTAATTGCTATATGATAAATATGTGACTAACATGTAATAAATGCGGGGTGCATGGGATGAGGTAGTAGTCAACATGTAGGTACAACTCCGCACCCTGGAGGACCGACTGATAGTTATGCGGTCTGAGCTGCAGACGCTGGTGAGTATGTCTTTCTAAATGCTATGCTATGAGTCCTGAAGTTGGGTGGTCAGCGACTGACAATCTCTTAAAATGATGCAGTGTGCCCAGCAGAGGGTGGTAGCGGGAGGAGCCTCCAGCTCGAGTGCAGTGGATCAGAGCACCCAGATCGCTTCCTTAGAGGAGCGGCTAGCGGGTGTGGTAAGACGAGCTAAGATAGTTGAGCGTGACATGGTGGCAGTGGTAAGAAAGATTATTTTAAATAATGCAATTATTGTCAACTTATGACATGCTGCATGATAATGCAGGCGCGTGATCTACATGAGGCGATGACCCAGGCTGCCTTGGCAAGCACTGAGCTCACGATCCGTGACCAGCGGGTCGCGGAGCTTAAGGAGGAGCGACAGAGGCTTGTCAGGGAGCTGGAGGAGACAAGACGATGTGCTACCGAGGAGCTAGCGGAGGAGAGGTGGCGGGCCATAGAGGAGCTACGGCAAGCTACAGAGGAGCGACCTAGCAAGACCGAGGAGCTGCCTCAAGAGACACATGAGCTACAGCTGCTACTGAGGATGGAGAGGCAAGATCACGACCGTGAGAGGGCAGAGCTAGCCGAGGTGAGGCTTCGTCTGGGTGTGGAGTTAGCCGAGCTGAGGCTCCGCCTAGGTGTAGTAGAGGAGCGGGCGAGGGTAGCAGAGGACTGCTATCAGAGGGGGCGAGAGTAGGCGCGAGCCGAGGGTCAACCCGGTGCTTACTCTGATACTAGCTACCTGGTGGGTTCTTCTACTCACCAGAGGAGAGAGGAGTCAGACCGTGCTCGAGCTGAGAGGTCGGCTGCCAGCCAGGGGTCGATGAGGCCCCCACAGGTTCGTCCTAGGGACAGAGGTGGGTAGAGAGTAGTGAGAGGAGAGAGGAGAGAGGTGGAGAGTGCTAGAGAGATTACCTTTGTACGCCTCCTCTCGCACTTTGTACACACATATGTATCAACTCTCCACCAAATTAGTCATAAGAAATATTGCCGTTTTCCTCTCTTTCCCCTCTACAATCTTCATGAAGGGCTCGAGATCAGATTCAGAGGTTTGCCTTATGGTCTAACTTCTTGGCGTTATTTTGCTTAGCTAGTATAAGGTCATATGCCGCTGTGAGCGTGATAGGATCCTAGCCCGTGAGTCCATGTCACTGCTGTGAGCGAGAGAGTGACCTGTCCCGTGACTCAATCCGAGCACGGAAGTGTGTCGACCACCCTTGATTCTGTCGGTTTCTCAACCGCGCAGATCCACGCTATCCCTCGCTTGGGACGACGAGTGAGCTTACATTTCTGTTAGCGACGTATAGCCCATAGGAGCTCTTAGTATCGGGCCAAGGTGTCTCTAGTATTCACGTGTTGCTGGTCGCGTCTCCGCCTAGAGTCCGAGGTTCGCATCACCTAGAGCCGGTCCCTCTGTCCATCCCGCATCAGTTTGGTATCAGAGCAAGTTAGAGTCTAGGGTCGTGTCTCATTGCTAGGTTCATCTTTGCTTTAGTCTGTGCACCCCAGTCAGTGTGTCTTTCGCATGCCCACCCGTCGAGGCACCCCATACTCACCACCACCTATGGCAGATTCTTGAGCCCGTAGTCCCGATGAGCCTTCGGTGGCCGAAACGTTCCAATCTCTCATGGATCGATTTGATACGCATATGGATGGGCTCAGTACGCATGTAGATGGCATAGGCACGCGTCTAGATGGGAGGATGAAAGCCTTGGAGGATCGGGCCGAAGCCTCGGATCAATCTATCCAGGGTCTGGTGGGGAGAATTGTTGTCCTAGAAAGGGCCCCAGTTGAGGCATAGCTCGCGCCCACAAATGGCCAACAAGAGCCAGCTCAGCTCCATGCTGTGCCAAGGGCTCAAGGGGTAGATGATAGGAGACAGCGAGCACCCGAGGTGGCTGACTATGCATCTGAGAATGAACATGGGGGATATGGTTGTGACCGTCGTGTTCCACGACGGAACCATGATTATGAGGAGGATGAGCGAACCCTCAGGACCATTCGTGCGGACCCGCCCACATTTGATGGTTCCATGGTTATGGAACCAAAAGTCTATTTAGATTAGAAGGCCAGCATGGATTGATACTTCGAGTGGTTTAACATGTCGGACCACCGAAGGGTTCGCTACGTAAAGATGAAATTGCATGGGCAGGCACAAACCTATTGGATAAATGTGGAGAGCCTACTAATGCAACGACGTCAACCCCCGATCGGTACTTGGGATGACATGAAAATCAAGTTGAGGCAGAAGTACCTTCCTGCCACATACCGCCAGCATCTCATAAACAAATGGCAGAATCTCACCCAAGGGAACCGGCCCGTGATGGAGTACACCACTGAGTTTGATGAGTACTATTTGTGGTGTGGAGTCACGGAGGAGAGCACCATGATCATCTCACACTTTCGAAGAGGTCTGCGGCCACACTATCAGTATGAACTTTTCCGCCGCAACGTGACCACTTTGGAACAGGCATATCAGGTGGCTCTCAAATTGGAGCAGTTCGAGGCTGAGTTTGAGCCTACCCAACAAGTGGGTCCTTTTCCCCCTTGTGGGGCCGAGCCCCGTAGCTCTTCAGGCCTATACTAGAGGGTCCCCATGGCTTGACCCCCGGAGCCCGTTCGTCAGGAGTCATTCATCCCTAGGCCCCGCCCTCCACCACCGAGGGATGTCCCTCATCCCCAACAACTTACGGCACTCGTTGCCCGTCCCTCGGCACCCGCACCACTTGCCCATCCCTTGCTGCCTTCACCCCCTATCCGTCGAGCGGATAAGGGTAAGGGACCTTTGATCGGGGAGCCTAGTGGATCCCGACAGTAGTGTTTTCACTGCAATGAATTTGGTCATTTTGCCAACCAGTGTCCCACGCATCAATCTCTAGTCATTGGGGATACATAGGTCGAGAACATCTCATCTTCCGAGCTTGTGGTAGTCAGCTATGAGGCAGATCAAGAATTAGCTGACGAGTTCCATCGGACGTCAGTACTTGATCGGTTGGGGACACCTTCCCGTCCGAACTCATTTCCCCACAAGAAAAGAATAGTGCAAACCCCTAAAGGCATTGCAGAGGCTCATAGTGTCAACTCTTTTGCAATTGATAAATCTACAGTGCAAAATGGTCTAACTCAATGGACCCACTTGATCAACAAGGATGGTCCCATAACTTGCCTTAAGACTGAGGAATATTCAACCCAAAAGAGCCATCATATGGAGGCATCATCTTGGCAAGAGATGCTTCAATGCACTATCAATGAATATGATGACATGGCCTTGGGGAGTGTCCCCCAAGATAATGCCAAAGGCTTTACCTTGGAGGGTATGCAACAAGAGAATCAAACATTGAAGTCCCTCCTACGAGAATTACTGCGAGAGCGGGATGCCCTACTCAGATGTCTCGCATCTTCATCAATTAACCAAACTCACTACGAGACTCTAGAAAATGCCGAGCCTTCAGTGATAATGGCCAAAGCATCAGCTGTTGAAGCCAAGTCCGCTCAGGATTGTCATACCACTAAGAAAGAAGCAAGCACCGTGGACTTATCTCCATCAGATAATAATACTAGAGCACAGTCTAGTTCAAGTATGGGTGTAAAAATTTGATGGCGAATCGGCCACCTTGAGACTAGCACAATGAATGAAAATACCATACTCTTTCATCAAAGAGCATACTAAAGAATTGTTAAGCTTTGCATGGTGAGGAAGCTCATAACCTTGCCGGAGCCTCGGAAACTAGCCAAGATGGCAAATGAAAGAGTCTAGCTATTGCTTGTATCATCGTATGCTAGGCCACACCACAGAGGACTGCTATGTCTTTAAAGATGAAGTGGAAAGATTAATATAGTCAGGGGTGATCCAGATGAAGAATCATTGACTTGATCCTCCACAACCCCATCCATGCGACCAACCAAAGTCCTCGGCCAAAGTAATTCATACTTCGGCCACATCTTCACCTTTTGACTTCGAGACAAAAGAAGCAAGGCCAAGTCAAATCAGACCCTTCAAAGGGAATCCTAGTCGGTGGATGTCCAATGAATGCTCCTTCCATCGAGAAGATGCAAAATGGATCTTTGACATATTGGTAAGGGAAGGACGAATAATGCCACATGATCCTCCAAAACTACTTACGAAGGCGGACAGGGGGCATCCCCTCTTCCGTGAATGCCATGCTAGAGTATGTCGTGCTACCCAAGAATGCAGAGCATTCCGCTAGCACATTGAAGCACTTATTGGACAAGGACAAATTCATGCCATGTGTCATTCCATAACTAGATCTCACCCAGGAGAAGTCACTAATGAAGAACTATGTTGGAGCGGCAATAATTCCAATTTTGCAAGCATTGAACGTCGAAGGCACTAAGTCCAATAGGCGGCAGATTCAAAAGGAAAACCAACAAAAAAGGCAAAAAATAAAACAAAAGAAAAAAAGAAACAGGAAAAAAGAGAAGAAAAAGAAATAAGCACTACTAGTTCAAGCCCTTCGAGGCGAAAGCTCAAGCGAGAATTTCAATGCTGGGGGCATGTTCTACCTAGCGTTAAAAGCCAAATATTCCTTACCCTCCAAATGAAGTGTGACCTAAGGAGGAGGAGAAGAGCAAGAAATGAAGGGAATGAATAGGAAACTTGAAGAAACAAAGCAGAATAGGCGATTGCTGTAGAAATCTTGGGAAAAGGAAACTCATTTGCAAAAGAATGGCAAAGGAGGGAACAATCTCTTTTCTCACTTAACGTGAAACATGTACGGTTATGCTATGCTCTTAAATTCAAATTGGCAAGTTACCTTTGTTGGACCATTACACTGTAAAATCTTGGGTTCAACATTCAAAAAAAAAAGAAGAAAAGAAAAGAAAAGAATGGGGCTTAAAAACAAGGTGCCTCGATGGACTTAGGCATTCAACTAGTTGTTTGCTTAAGGGTAATAATGTCAAAAAAATCCGACTGAGGTGAAAACCTGAAAGGACACCTCAGGCAAACATGAATAACTTCTCTTCATGTGTACCAGAAATGAGGTGGGAAAAGATATGAGATGATGTTGTGGGTCTAGAAAAACAATGGTTCATGATGTAACTACTAGCAATGGGGGATTCATACAAAAGACCACATAAAATCTCCCTCCCTTGCTCTCTCTTTATCTCTATCTCTACAATAAACTCATTACCACCTAAAGAATGGAACACCACTCAGTCTCTCTCTGTGTGTATAGATAGATAGATAGAGTAGTGCTAGGATATGGCACTGATAGTTGGTGCGGCTTGCCACATCTTGGATTTGATCCAACAGTTCTGCGGAAAACAATTACCTTGGATCACCCAGAGACGGAGAGAGTGGATCATCCAATTGGACTCTCTTCTCTCTCTGAGATGAGGGAGTGGGTGGGCTGTGCCGCCGTGGATGCAATAAAATATCACTACCACCTGGAGAATGGAGCACCACTCTGTAAAATTCCCCCTGTATTTTCAATGGCCAAATTGCAAGAATGGAGCACCATTAAAATTTGCAATATCACCCAAGCCAAGTAGGGTACGCGTGATCTATATCATACCTTCTTTTGTTTTGTTTGGTTGGGAAACCTTGGACTCAAATCAGGCATTGATCACGAAGTAAATGATCACAGCTATGATCCGACAAATTGAGGGGTGGTGGTTGGAGAGTGGGTGTTTACTGAAATTGTAAGGTGTATCCTAGAATATATGTCCGGCGGAAAAAAAAACCTGGGCAACAGTTGCCCAGGTTTTTGAGCCACATTTATCAGGGGGTACGTGGGCATTCCGAACAAATCTTAGGGAGGGAGATATATGCCAGCTGGAGTTGCTTCTTTCCTTTCTATTACCTTTTGCTCTGGAGGCTAGTAGCATTGACAGATGGTGGTGGAGATGGAATAAAGAAAGAAGATTTTCAATCTCCTCAGCTTTCAGGCTTATTTCAGATGGAGGAAGGAGGCATGGCTTGGCATCACAGATTTGGAAGCCTAGAAGTTGCCTTAAAAAGTAAAGTCGCATGTTTGGAGGATCTCTAATGGGCGTCTACTGGCTTGTGATAGATTGGCTCCGTTCATGCTGTGGATCCTGACATTTTGTGCTCTTTGTGGTGATGAGGAGGAGACTATGGACCACCTCTTGAAGTGTGGGAACAAGTACCGAGCAGAGTTCCAGGGGTCACCTTCGTGCTGGAAAATGTGCAGCAGTTGATAGGCAAATGGCACATGAGATGGAATCTGACAGGCAATAGGCTCATATGGTGGCTCATCCTCCATGCGACATTGTGGGCACTATGGAAAGAGAAATGGCAGACTTTTTAGGAAGGAAGCCAGGGTGTCTGCTAGGGTTGCTTCATTCATTGTGGGGAAAGTGAGAGAGTGGGTTTTATGTAATGTGGATTCTCACAACTCTTCATTTTTTGCCATATTGGGTGGGTTAGTGGGTGCCACATCACGTTGGTGTGCAGATATTTGTAAAGGGATATTTTGGAAACTCTTTGACTACATGTTCATCCCTATTCTTTCTTTAATAGAACTTAGTGGCACCAACCACTTTCCAGAAAACTTTCGATAGTTGCATTTGTGGAAAAAATTACCTGACTTTATTAAATATTAAATTGCAATGTTGAAATTTTGTTTCTTGGATGTTAGCTCTGGTAAACCTTGGAGAGGACATGACACCCTTGACACAACTCTTACCACCCACCCAAGCTCAAACCTGAATCACTAGTAGCCCAGGCCGTGGGTAGGCCAAACATCTCTTGGACCGTGGGCCCCCTCCGTGGCCTAGTGTAGTCCATCTCAAGACAAGCGTTATTGCCAACTGAGCTAAGACTTGGGCAATACTGAAAATTATATTCATGTAAGATCATAGATTATTTAATATCACTATTTGAAACTATTGGACATGTATGAAACCACCTTTTGTTTATCTTCACTGTCAAAATGAAAGGCTTTTCTAATGAATCAATAGTTTCAAATAGTGATATTAAATAATCTATGATCTTACATGAATATAATTTTAACATTTTTGTAAAAGTGTTGTAACGACAGTAAGAGAAGAAAAATATGACTGTGCTATTGGAGCCAAAGAGTTCAATTGGCGTATGAGGGCATAAATTTCCCCATTTTCTCGTTGCTTATCTTGGTACTTTAACAGTTGAGAAATAGATACTTCTTCTGCTTTCAGATGATGATGCTGCCCTTTTAAATGAGGAGAAATCCTTGGAATGATTTTCTTAGCTTGATTAATGGTTAAGACTATCATATCTGTTGAAACAGTATAAGGGCTGAGTTTATCGAGAGTAACACAGCCTAAACTCATTTCATATCCTCCATCATTGATTTGAAAGAAATCAAGCAATAGTACTTGCTTGCCTAATTTAACTAACACTTGGAGGGCAAAATGAGAAATGGTGCGAGTGCCATTCATAGTTTCAACTTCTCCTCCAGTAGGATAGTAGAGTCAATTGCTATAAAGAGTTTTATTACACCAATTAATATTGGCGCCAGTATCAATAAAATTTGACATTTTTTCCATTGTTCAAGACCATCGACAGCAACAGCAGCTGGAATAATAATGCTCGTAGAAACTTTGATTAGTTTCTTTACCTTCAATAGCTGAGGTTCAGTTAGAGAGCAAATCGGCTGAGGAATACTTATCTTGGGTATACGTCCTTGCTTATAGTCAGCAGGAGATTCCATTTGTTGTTGTAAATGTGTAGTGCCAGAAACAGACCTAGTGTTGGCCTTAAAATCGCAGGTTGAAGCACCACAAAAAAGATTTGTAAATTCCGGTTCACTGTCTGTTGAGGATAAGGAAATCGAAGAAGGTTCAGATAGAGTCACTTCTTCGGTTAAAGACTCGTCAAGTTCTTCTCTAAGCTCTTCGCCAAATAAAGACTGCTTGGAAGTAGATGGTTCATTTACTTTAGACTTGGCCATTTGTATATAATATAGATTTTGCGAGGTATCTTCGTATTCTTGAGCACTTTCTGCATCAGAATCAGATTCTGTACTTGATAATGCTAGAGTATATAGCTTGTCTTTTTGCTGTAAATTAGAATTAAACTGTTCCGGGGTTTCTATGAGTTCTCATTCTGAATCAATTGTTTCATTAGCGAACATGGAGCATATATATTTGGGGACTTTGTTAGGACATTTTCGAGCAAAATGTCCTTGTTGTTTACAGGCAAAACATTCATCAGATTTTGAAGCCTTCCTTCGAGCAATATGCCTTTTACGAAAAAAGTGATAAGGCTTAAACACTTTGGCAGTTGTCTTCCTAAATTTTGGCTTGGAATACCTGTACCGCTTGGTAAATTTGCGACGTCTTACTTGTCCACCTATTCTGCTTGGGAGGTTAAAAGATTCAGCTCCTTTGATTTGGGAACAAGTTTGTTGAGAAATAGAAGGGAAAGTTTTTTGAGCCTTCATATTGTAACACAGCTTTTTGATTTTCTGTCTCACGTATTAGATGATGTCTACAAAGAGTAAATTATCCAATAACACATTAGTAGCATTGAGTTCTGCCAAAACTAAATTACTAATGGATTCAGGAAGGGAGGCTAAAAATTGAGCCTTGATAGCCGCAGAACGATGTTGTCCGAGCCTATATACCTCTTTGGTATAGCTATCGACATATGCTTCAAATTGATCCAAATCACGGAGTTTACGTTTAGCCAGCATAAAATAATCTGTAGACTGATGATGAGAACAAATGGGGTAAAATTCTCTGAGCAAAAGGTTTCCAAGATTGACTACCCCTTGAGATGTAATGTCGGTCTGATCAGCAGGACTTAAATAGTTCCATCAATGTTTAGCTTTGCTTGTGAGGGCTAAAGGTAATACCTCAAATAGTTGCTCATTTGAGGTTTTGCTAGCTTGCTGAGCCATATAAATCTTTTGTACCCATATTCTCAGAATATCTTCAATTTCATCCATGTAGGCAAAATCTAAATAGTAGACGTTCTCGATGTCTAAGGGCCTTTCAAGGTGCTTTATGGCAGAAGTTGTAGATCTCTGATATGTTGGGAACCACTTGTAGATAGTTTCCCGCTGTCCCTTAGATCTATGGCAACCTAATCATCATGGATCGAAGCTATCTGACATGGGAGACTCTCCAGAACACTCTAGGGATCAGTCCTGCCTAAATTAGGACTCTAAGTTCGATCTAATCCCCAAACCCTAGGTAAACTCTACAAATAGGGTTCAGGTTCGACCTGCGTGAACCCTTGTTTTGGCTCGTGAATTTCGATAGTAAGGAGATGTTATCTCAGGTTGGTCCTTTAGAAGATTTTGTTCTCCTTAGTTTTATCTAACTCTCCTCCAAATTTCGTGCGAGAAGACCCAGCCGTCAAAGAGTTAGAGTGTCTGCAAATCGCTATTTCACTACAGGCTGCGCAGGAAACAATGCGTCCGACCAGTGAAGATCAGGAGGTTAGAAGCCCTAAACGAGGTTAGTTCAAATTGTGTCTTCAGAACTTTTTGTTCCCCTTTATATCTTCTACCTACCCTCTAATTTTCATGACTTTAGGTCAAGAGCATAAGAAGTTAGAAGGTCAGAAAGTTGGCGATTTGACGTAGGACGCGCCAGTACCAGTAGTAAGCACCAGTTAGAAATTCAAAATCTAGAGTCTTACCTAGAGGTAGGTTATCTAATAAATAGCTAAATTAACGTGTTAGGAACAAAATCCCTTTGATTCCTTCTATTTTCATGCACTGTACATGGAGAGAATTTCATGTTTCATTATGACTGTGTATATAGGGTTATCACAGCATGTATGAATCTTGTCCTTTGATAAAAGATGATAACTTTGGCTTAATTGACGTAAAAACTACACATCTTCATGCCATAACTGTCTTCTAGCATGGTTTATCTTTATGTTTACTAGCTTTCCTATGCATTACTTGCCCTAGAATAGGCCTTAGTTACTTTATTTGGACCCTTCTATCTGTCGGACAGAAGGCGGTCTCCACAAAGACCGCATGTTCATAAGGCGGTCTATCGTGTGACCGTAACTTCCTTCTGGCGGTCTTCCCCTAACTGCAATCTGGTTCTGAGACCCAGCCCGAGCCTTAGTTAATTTCCCTGATATATATTGATATAATTATGACCTATTTCATGTAATCCTATCCTTATTTATGTTTGGCTCCCTGGATTAGCATGATGCATATTTTAATTTCATGCCGAAATTATATAGTCTTGTATTGAAATTCTTTTCCTCAAGATTATGGAACATAGTCTATTATGATGATTTTTTATCGCTGTTTTCATCGCAATCACTCTCATCTTCAGTCTTCCTTAAGTACATAGCGCATACCCCGGTATGTGACTATTAGTTACACTTAAATCAGCAAAGACTGCACAAAATTCAACTGCTTCAAATCATGTTTCACCCATTATGGCCATTCCTTCCAGTGCCATTGCTGCACCAACGACCACCCTGAACATTGGTATGGACTACTGGAGTGGACCTTCCGCCTCTGCCACTCCAATCAGAAGCAAGCTTCCTATAACACCATCTCCAGCAGCTGTAGCTCCTGCCCGTGAAGTGGTTCCTTCAGAGATGTGGTTACAGGTTTCCTTCTTAAGCTCCATTATTTGATATTAGTTTATGAGTAAGGTCTTTACTGTCTCTGATTTCTACTTATATGTTGATGCAAAGGATGAAAGGGAGCTCAAGCGACAAAGACGAAAACAGTCAAACAGAGAATCAGCTCGTCGTTCGAGACTACGGAAGCAGGTTAGAAAGATGAATGGTAACAAGCATGAAGCTTAGGCTGGGTAAAGAATCCAACAGGGAACTGGCTCATAATGCAAAAATGCTAAAGCAAGTCTGAAACATGATATGAAATGAATATAAAACATAGTTTGGACACTTGACAACATATCTAACAGACAATTTCTTCTAAAGGATTCATGCAATGAGAAAATCTTAGTGTGCACATCCACCATGCTTGATATTTCAAGACTGATTGGATGTACGCACCTTTACAACCTTTCTAGTATAGGAGTCTGCATTGTTTTGGTTGCCTGTCGCCTATGATTCCACTCCTGTCGGTCATTATCGAGCACCAAATGGCAACTAACTCCTTGCTCCCTTTGTTTTCTTTCCCCCATAGACCACCCAGACAGCACCCAACTGGCGACGTACCACAATCTCCTTCAGCAGGTAGAGAAGCCAGCTTATTTTGAGGAGGCGCCAGCGACCCCGACCATAACTCCTCTGCCCCGTCCTGCGAAGAGGCCCCGGGCGAAATCGCCTGTGAAGAAGGCCCTGGGCGAGGTGAAGGCCGCCAGGCGGCAGGAGGCCAAACGCCAGAAAGCAGAGGTTACCCAGCCCTCGAAGACCACTCCTGCACCGCCTCCCATCCCATCATTTGAGGAGTTTGAGGTCGGTTGGGCCGAGCCGAGCCAACCTATAGGTGAGCTCTCTCTTGTTGAGGTTGTCTTTCAGATGGAGTTTATCTTTGTCTTAGCACGGGCTGCTCACATCCTGACGCCTTTCATGTTCATCAGCTAGGGAGGAGCCCCCGCCTTCACCGATTCCAGCCGTAGGTGAAGCCTGGGTCGGATCTGAGCCTCCATCCACTCCCACTCGATCACCCGGGGCTGCTGGGGAGCCTCAGGAGAAGTCACCGGTGGAGAAGGCGCTCGCCGCTGCCAAGGTGGCCGCACAAGAGGAGGTCGAGCGGAAGAGGGCGGAGGTTTTTCGGATGGCTTCGGCTTCCCCTCCTCCATCAGTTCCATCCTTTGTGATGTTTGCTACGCTCTGGGCTGGGCCGAGCCGAGCCGTCCTGCAGGTTAGGCTTTTAGATGTTGACGGCTTTCGGGGTCCGGTTCCCCCCCCCGGGGAAATCCTTTGCTCCTATATGACGTGTGTGTGTCTTTCTCTCAGCCGAAGTGAAGGGGACGCGTTCCGTGCGGATCCCCACTATGACAATCAGTCCGCAGGAACTGGCACAGAGGAAAGCCGAAGCTGAGAAGTTTGTGGCCACGTGTGCGACTGCTCAGGCTGAGGGCAGCCAACCCACAGGTGAGCTTTTTTGTTTTACTTAACATCCTTTTGCCTTGTGAGACAAGGCCTTTTACGCGGGTTTCTTCCCCCAGTCCCTACAGAGGAACCCGCATCTGCTTCTGCTCCGGATGTAGGTAAAGCCGCTGCACCTGGGGTCACGCCCTCCGTGGAAGAGACAATCCCCAGCCCACTCCCAGCCGCGGAGACCGAACAGGGTAATTCCTTCCACTGGTGTGGCTGACGTATTTTCTTTTTGCTATTCGCTGGAAGCCCGAGGACTTTCGTCTGACTCGAATGCTTCCTCATTTGGCAGCTCCCCTCGGTTCCCTTCCCAAGTAGATAGAGGCCCAGGGGATCCCCGAGCTGACGCGGATCTATACGAGGAGGAGGCTGAGGTCTGGGGCATCGCGGTCTCCCAGCCCACGCGAGGAGGCGGCTGAAGGTGACCGAGTGAGCGTCCCTTCCCCAACAAGGGAGGAGCCTATCTTGGCCGAGTCTTCCTCGAGCGAGAAGGTAGACTATGACTACTCTTCTGACGAGGCGGCTTCGGGCGAGGATTTCGTAAGTGTGAGCCCATTCATATGGGCCCCCCTTTTTGTGGCTAGCTTTCGACCCTCTGTCTCTTATCCCCCGGTCAACCTGTAGGAGCAAACCCAGCCAGGAACCATGGAGGCGCCCATCCCGGACGCGCCAGCGGAGTCACCCAAGGGCGGCGATGCCGGCTTGGGGAAGCTGGCGGCCTTGTTCGAGGTCATGCAGTAGGAAGTAGCCACGGAGGCCGCATCAATGGCCGGTGAGGTTCTAGAGGAGGGAGAGATAGCACCAGAGAACAGAATAGTTCCAGTGACTGAGGTAAAATGAGGCCACCAAAACCTCTCCTACGCCTCCTCGAGGCTTGGGGCAACCCGTCTTGATCGTTGTAAGGCTAATCCCATTTTCATGTTTCAGGAGGACGGGAGTCTCCCCGAGGCACGCACCGCCAAGGCCCGCAAGGCCGTTGTGAAGCGGAGGGGGGTAGCGGGCCCTGCGGAGGTCGACGAGCCGCAACTGCTTTCATCATCGGAGGTGGAGCGCCTAGTGTCATTCCTGTGGTCAGGGAGCAGGATGAAGCTCATGGTTCCCCTTCCACCTCCCCGGTCGCTCGTGACACCTGAGAAAGGCCGGCTCCTGGGGAAGACGCTTGCCAGCCTTACGATTTGCGGGGAGGAGGGGGCATCAGCGGAAGAGGTGGTCGAACCTTCCGCAGCGGTGCCCGAGTCAGCTCTGCTTCCCGCCCTTCCTCCGACCGAGGGCAGGGAGGAGCAGCCCCTCACAATAGCAGAGCCAGGTGGTTCGATTGCGGCTCCAGCAGCTCCCTTGGTGATAGCCGGCCGGGGGTTACCCGTTGAAGTAGGAGGCCCCAGTCATTTGGCCATGGTGCTCCCCTCTTCTTCGACTGTGGTGGATGCCGAGATGTGGGCTGCCGTGGATGGCGCGGTGGAGTTCAATCTTCCAGGGATACCTTCGATTGGCCACGCCACCTCGGATGCGCCAGTTCGACAGATGCTACTGGCACTTCACTCGATGATACTTACCGACCCCTCCCTCACATACCGAGGGGCGCACGCAATAGTGATGCAGCTAATCGGCGCATTACAAGTGCTGGGTTGCCCCCTAGGGGAATGGTCGCGACGAGTCTCACTATTGTTAAAACATGTGAACCGTCGCGAATTCCTTGAGACTCGGGCCCCTAACGAGCTTGCCGCCATCAAGGCCCAGGAGGGCGAATATTTGCAAGCTTTGGAGGAGCATCGAAGCAGTGAGGAGCAACTCGAGAAGGTCCTGGAGGGAGGTCACCGAGATGTCAATGCCCTCAGGGGTAGAATCAGGGAACTAGGGGCTATCTCGCTGCAGCCAGGTCCGAGTTGGCCGAGGCCGAGGCGACCGTCGAGAGGGCAAGTGAGGCGCTTGCCATTGCCAGGGCTGAAGCGGCATCCATAGAAACGGAGCTGGGACACCTCGAGGAGCAGAGGGAGCAATTATGCGACATGGCGAGCTTCCCTTGCATTAGGATTCTCCCCCTCGAGGATATTTTCCAGGGTATCGACTGAGCGCCGCTCTCCTCGGCCCTCCTCTTGTATTCCGCTTCTCTCTCTTTCTCTTTTCTTCTCTTCCCCTTTTTGACATGTAACTCAAGGGTATGCCCCGAAGCACGTGTACCCCCCTATTTTGAAATAGAAGATCATTCGCGTACATACTTTCGCATGCTGGCCCACGAATCCTTTCTTCTTCTCTCTTTTTTCTCTTCCTTCCTGCTCCTTGACAGGGTGCGAGTTTGCGTCATTGGCTTGGCCTGGGAATGCTTCGGTCGAGTCTGCAGAGGCGCGTAGGAGAGTGTTCGCCTCCCCAGGGGAGAGACGAGGGGATCACTCCACCACGCGAGCCTCGTGGCCCCGCCGAGCGATTCCGTGAGGAGGATTGACCTAGACAAAGGGTTCAAGTCAAAGGGATGTTCGTCACCCAAAGGGACAGAGAGAAGAGTTTATTGGTTCAAATGACCTGGACGGGAGGTCCAAGTCAAAGGGGTATTCGTCACCCGAAGGGACGGAGAGAAGAGTTTATTGGCTCAAATGACCTGGACGGGAGGTCCAAGTCAAAGGGGTGTTTATCATTTCGACCCAGGATGGGTCTGGTCAAGATGTCGGCTCGTCGGTATCACCGAGGTGGCAGAACCGACATGGTTTGTTTGTCTCTTGGGATATTCGTCGGCACCGGGTTGGTGCTGACGCAAAGAAGGGTTTATTCCCTTTTCCCAGACGTAAGGTCCGAGTAAGGTATTTGTTCGTTGGTGTCACCGAGGTGGCGGGACCGACAAGGTTTGTTTGTCTCTTGAAGTGGTCGTCCGCACTGGGTTCAGTGCCAATGTAAAGAGGGGTTTATTTCCTTAGCCCAGGCGTAGGGTCCGGGTAAGGTGTCTATTCGTCGGGGTCACCGGAGTGATAGGACCGACATGGTTTATTTGTCTCTTGAAATGGCCGTCCGCACTGGATTTAGTGCTGACGCAAAGGGGGGGGTTTATTTTCCTATCCCAAGCGTAAGGCTCGGGTAAGGTGTCTATTCGTCGGCATCACCGCAGTGGTAGAACCGACAAGGTTTATTTGTATCTTGAGGTGGTCATCTGCACTGGGTTTAGTGCCGACGCAAAGAGGGGTTTATTTTCCTACCTGAGCGTAAGGCTCGGGTAAGGTGTCTAGTCATCGGCGTCACCGAAGTGGTGGAACCGACAGGGTTTATTTGTCTCTTAGGATGTTCATCGGCACTGGATCGGTACTGACGCAAAGAAGGGTTTATTCCCTTGTTTCGGACATAAGATCCGGATAAGGTGTTTGTTCGTCGGTGTCACCGAGGCGGCGGAACCGACAGGGTTTATTCATCTCTTGAAGTGGTCGTCCGCACTGGGTTTAGTGCTGACGCAAAGAGGAGTTTATTTTCCTACCCGAGCGTAAGGCTCGGGTAAGGTGTCTATTCGTCGGCGTCACCGAAGTGGTAGAACTGATGGGGTTTATTTGTCTCTTCGAATATTCGACGTTGTATGGCAATGATTCGACATCGGGGGTGCTGCCCCCTAGTTCCTTTCTTCTCTTTTTTTTTCTTTTTTTTCTATGCAAGAGTGGGCATGGATAGTGTCCAAGGGCTCTACACTAGCGCCCTCGGCAGAGAGTCAAAAATATGTTGAAAACTATGGGGTACGATGAATACTAACATCACATTACGTTGGGAGTACTTTTTTTATAGACGGATGAAAATCATGAGACAATATTGTGATAAATACATACTTGCTAGTACTTTCTTGTTCATGACTTTCTAGTGCATAGCCTTATAGTTATGAAGTACATTCTTGTTAATGAAATGCCACTTTACCTCATTACCTTGCTTGATCATGCTCTATTGTCTATTCATATTCTTCTAGTTGTATATTGTTACTTGGATTCTTAATCGGGTCTTTTATCACATTCTCTTTTATCTTATTCAATATGAACCAAGAAATTGTAGAAATATCTTGAAAAGTCAATAAATGACAGAAATAATACACAGGCTATTCAATTAGCTAAAAACGTGCACTTTTTGTTCAATAAATGAACACTTCCAATTCCTATATAATTCTGCATGTTCAAATAGACTGGTATGCCCGGTGAGACCTTTCCTACCTTTCATCTCTCTGTCAAAGAATACCCTTACCTCTATGAGAGCTATGATGTCTTCTTCATACTCTTGCAAATAAATTCCAAGTATTCTGATGGCAATGGCTGCTGCCACCTATGGATCTCTCGCCATCACAAATCATGCCAAGGGTGGTCTCCGTCGTCGAAGCTTCCTCGACCACTAGTGCTGCTACTGGGGGCATCAAGGTTAAGGATTCCCTTCAAAGCCTAAATGTCAACACAATACATGTCCAAGCTACTCCTACCAATAGGGGGCAATACCATTGTGGCCGTGACTACTTAAACTGCCACCGTCGTGCCTGCTGTTGTTGAAAGGCATTAAAGTGAAGGCTTCTTTCTGAAGGGGGCAATGTCGCCACCAAGGTAGAAAACCTATTGCAACTATATCCAAATCCGACAAGACTGATCCTTGGTCCAAAAAAAAAAAAAAATCTAACTCGATGGAGGTGAGCTTATCTTGCCATGGGACCACCATGTTACTAGCTTGCTTACCTCCAATTGTTTCAGCATGCTTCACCGTATACATCAAGTTAAGGTGGAATTGAATGAAGCCGGCACTTAAGCCTTGAGTCAGAAGCAAGTGCATTGGTGGAAAACTGAAGCCCTTAAGCCGAAGCGAGGGGGCAATCCTATCGCCGTATACATTAAGTTAACACAAAATTGCAAGAAGTTGGTGCCCGAGTCTTATGTTAAGAAGCAAGCGTGTTGACGGAAAGCCAAAACCCTTAAGCCTAAGTGAAGGGACAATTATGTGGAGCGGCAACAACTCCATATCAGGCAAGTATGGGTCATAATGAACAAGGCTCGTGCAATCAAAAGAACAAGGGTAGTTCAACCTGCCCGGTTGTCAGCCTAGCAGCAAGCCAAGAGGCCGGCCATCCAATATCCCCAAACCCTCCATCCCTGGGCAGCAACTAAAAGGGGGGCCTATAAAAAGCCAAATAATGTCCTGCACTCCTCAAAAACAATCCGAATCAAAGAGATTGTGTCAGAGCTTTCTCGTCTCGAGTGTCGATTTTTCCTGGTTCGCAACCCCAGAGTAAAAGGATGCACAAAAGCACAAGCACAAAGTATACCCCAAAACCACTCATAGAGGCTGACAGGAGGCATCCTTGCTTCTGTAAACACCATGCCGGGATATGTCACCCCACGCAACATCGAAGGCATCAAGCAAAGCTGCCGTTGACCCAAAGATATAGAAGGTCAGTCCCGGCAAAGAAAATGCCAAGACAAGTCAACAACAAATTAATAAGGCAGCACAAACTATGCAAGTCTTCTACAACCTCAGAGTTCATGCAGCCGAATACTAGGAATTGCCCCCAAAAATATTTGCGCAGGCAACCAATGCTACCTCCAATACTCAACAACAGGAGGTCAATTGGGTCTAAGTGAACCCTAAAAAGAATCATCGGTCCAAGCCCTCTAAGGCAAGAACCCAAGACAAAATTTTCATCCGAGCGCTTCCCTCGCTAAGGGACGAGTCACGAGCTTGCTAGAGTCCTAGGTGTCCGTGGTCCATCCCGCATCATCATCCCTTCGCTATGGCCTTCACTTAGTGATCCTCTTGGCTCAAGGCACTATAAAGGCAAGTCTCCACGACCCCCTCTAGGTGCACTACCTTAATGATAAGGACGGTTCCCACCCTAATTGTAAATCCTGCTTGGTTATATGTGCAAAATCTGAACAAGCATGGAATCAGATGAGATATTCCCTCCTTAACTCCCTAAAGTTGCATGCCTCTGTAACTGTCCCAGTCTGCCTGACGCGTGGCAGAACAACAACGGTTCGATCGCCATGAAGGCAGATGCTGCAAGGGCCTATAAAAGGTACAAGAGAACAACGTCCCCAAGTATGCGAACAAGAACTCTAATAGTGAAAACTTCTCCTTTCTTCCACTCTTTACTGACTTGAGCGTTAGGGGGTTCTCTCGGGGCACCTCACCCCCTCTAAGAACTTCTTCTTCTTATGTGTAGAAAGACTCAACCTCAACGCTTAGCTCGTCAATAGGGAACTCTATCTCCTGCCACCTAAAATCTCTTTCTTGGTCTCCCTCCTATAAATTCTAAGTGTTACACAGAACCTTGGCATCATATGTAGGAATCAAATAGAAGCCATGGCACCCCCTCGAAAGACCCTACCACAAGCTGACGTTGACAACAAGGCACATAACTCATCAGCTGGGTAGATACTCAATCTCAGGAGGAGTAGCACAAAGACAAACAAACACAAGCTCAAGGGTAGCAGCCAACAAAAGGAGAAGTAGGAGGATCATTTTTGATCTCCTAATGGGTCCAAGGTACTCTGCCATCATGGATACCCAAGACAATGTTGCGGAGCGGTTAAAGTATCTGGTCAATACCACCAAAAATGTGGAAGTTATGGAAGTAGGGAAATAAAAAATAGATAAGGATGAATAGAAGGATCAAAAAGCTGAGCAAAAAGGTGGTGCTGCAATAATCAAGAATAGCAAAGTTGGAGAAAAGATCAGTAGTAGTTGGAATAGATGACAAAGGGAAGTTAGTTGCAGTAGAACCAATAGTTGTTGACACAAGCAAGCTGATTTAGGAGCTCAAGCATGTCCGTGGCGCAGTCAAAATTCAGTCAAAAAGACTGAAAGTTCTTTTCAATAGGTTCACAAAGTAGAAAGAAGCATTTCGAGGTTGACACATCAACCATTGCCTCCATTGCAAAGATCTGGCTACCTATCCAAATGGCTCTAGCAAATGCATCAACAAGGAAGCTCTTCCCAGGATTGAAGCCATTGATGGAAGTTAATTAAATAAGTTTGTAGAGTAACATGGACCCCAAATCAAGGAAGCTTGCCAAAACTCAGATGTAGCTAGAGAATTTTGCCTAGACATGTACAAGCAACTAGCTGAATCCAATAAATGGGCAAGGGGTGTCTATGAAAAGGTTCTTTTCCTCTACTGACAAGTTGTGGACAAGGCTCTTGCTCAAGCTTAATATCCTCATCAAGTACCTACGCCTCCTATAGATAAGAATACACCCAGTAGAGCACAACATAAAGTGGTAGTTAAAGTCCCTAAAAAGAGAAGTAAAGAAATAAGAGAAGAACTCAACATTAGAGATGAAGCTACAAGATTTAGTGCACATGTGATGAAGAGAAGAAGGTTCATAGTGCCAAAGGCCATGACCCATGCTCCAAAGAAGACTCCACCTCCTCCTCCAACTAAAATATTTGCTCCAATTGAGTCGAGTCTCCCTTCTATCTCATCTACGCATAATCTAACTCTAAAACTCCTCTCTAATTATTATTTCTCCTCTTTCCACTCTAATTCCTATCGTTTTTTCTTTCTTTAACCTATAGTAGAGGCTCGAGCTTCTTCTATTCTTTCATCTAGATTATCTGTCACAATAATAGAAGATGGGATCGGGTACATGTCGTAATTGCGCGCCACCGGCATGCCGTTCTTGTAGACGGCCTCTTCGAGCAGGACCTGCGACATAGAAAAACTGTGGAACCCACCTGTGACTCAAGAACACAGGAAGCATTCGACACGGATCTCTATCATCAGATCTTAACACATCAAAAGCAGCTCTATAAAAAATTCACCCAAAACATTCACAAACATAGAAATCAAAACACAAAATAATTCAAAAAAAGAAATCAATTAAAATGCCCTGGTTAAAGGGTTAAATGGCATTTCATCCAGGGTTCCTCCCTTCTGGCCCCGCACGAGGGGGAGCACCAAATGTGTCCTTGCAAGGTATGTTTGGTCCTCGGAGATCACCCCATTACGGTCATGGCCCTACCTTGCATCGGGCCGATATTCCATAGACCTTAAATCGTTTTAACTGGGATGTAACTGAATTTGTATGTTTCTTCAAACACTAAGCTTATCGTGTCCTAGCATACATATGCTCTGATTTTATGGATAAGTTTGCATTGTTTTCAACCCAGACATTCGTCCGAATAATGAAAAGGTCCATACGTGGCCGATATGACCCTAAATACCGCTTTGCACCCTAGTATAGGGGCTTTTAATGCTCTTTAAGATACACTTCATCCCTTTCATAGAAATCGATGTTTAGGCCATGAGGCCCCAAATCTTAGCGATTAATCAAAAATTTTCTCCTCTCCGAGGGGATGTAATTAACGCCCTGACCTTTATGGCTCGATGGGTTTCCAATCCCAACCTGATCATCCATAATCATCTAGTTAGTCAGACGAAGCGCACCTCAAGTTTCAGACCACTCTAGTCTCGGAACCTGAATTAGTTGTCACTTACGTGACTGACACGCCCTCGCATTTAATGAGCTAATAAAAGATAAAACAATACATGAGATTAAATATAAAGTGCGTCCAACAAGTGCTCGCCATCCAGTCCATCTCTACTCACCTTGTTGCTTCACCTAGATTGTTGCATGGACTACCACCAATGACGAGATCAAAGCCACCATATTTGCTGATCAGTTGCTTAAGTCTCCCCTCATTCACCTCCTACACATCTGCAATGTCAATCAGAGTCCCTTTTTGCCCTGTCTGCTCCCACCATCCTCTGACTATGTTCCTATTCTCCTCTAAGATCTCCATAGGCACAACAATTGTCAATTGAACGCCCAGTCTGTGAAGAGCCACTTGTTGACACCATAAGAAAAAAGAGCACAAGGCTCTCATCTGGCAGTGGTGCAAGCGAACCGGCAGCCCCAAATGTAGGAGAACGGGTAGCTACCAGCCTCATTCGGTAGGGTATTTCACCCCATCCGATAGGCCTCCCGTCTGGCAGGCTCCCTGCCCATCGGCCAACCCTTCGTGGGCATGGGCTAAGTCCCAATCCGATGGCTCCTCAGTAGTGAACCGACAGCCTCTAACCTAGGCCGTCCAGCAGCCCGCCAACAGTGATCCGGCAACCTCTTACACAGGCCATCTAACAGCCTCCCAACACATGCTAACTGATGGGGTTCCCCACTCTGCAGAAGTATGAAAAAAAAAGGAAGAGAAAAAAGGAGAAGAAAAAAAGAAGTAGAAGAGAGAAGCAAAAAGAGGAAAGAAGGAAAAGAAGAAGAAAGGAAAAAAGTGGGAAAAGGAGAATGGGGAGTGAATCGGCCACACCCCCCATGGGCTTTAATCGGCCAAGTCCCTATGGCCCTTTAATCTTATATGTGAAAATTTTGTAAGATATTTTTACATTTTTGCACAATTTTTAATGACATTTGTAAATCTTATATAATTGTGAAATTAATATGCATTAATTTTATTGTTCTTAAGAAAGAGATGGTCCGAGGAGGTCGTAGTGGGAGTGGGAGGAGACAGGGCAGTGGGTGGGGCACTACTCCTGCCAAGTATATCTATTCTCTGATTTGTCTATATAAGTGTATTAATTATATATCATCTTAAAAGATTTATGTGACGACCTAGCATCCGGGCTCGGGTAAATCTGAAACCACTTGGATCCTGAGAGGCCTCCCAAGAGCGGTAAAGCTCCGAAGGGATAAAAGGAGTGTGTGAAGGTGCATATCTGTGGGTCTGAGCGTGGTCCAGTAGAACTAGATTCTGGAAACTCTGGAGGAATAAACTGTTCTTTAGGAGATGAAGGAGGCTGTATTCCAAAGGTAGTCATTTCCCCATGATGAGGTCCAAAGACTGGAGCAGGACCTAGATGCACTTGAGGATAAGGTCCATAGAAGGGAGTAGGACCTGGAGACACTTGTTGAGCTACAAGCTCTGGTTCTTGAATTTCTTGAGGTTGCTCTTCCAGAACTTCTTCTATTCTTGGTTCTTCCTAAAGAACTTCCTCCCTTTGCTGTTCAACTCTCTATTCATCCTGGTTATCATATATTTGCTACTATTGCTGTAGAGCTATCCTTTCAATTAGAGTATCAATATGTTGATCCAATTGTCCTAAGAACTGATCATCATCTAATAGCTGTTCATGTTCTTCTCTTGTGTCCACTCCCATTTCTCCAATAACATCTTCTTGGTGGACTAAAACTTCTTGAACATCTTGATCTGCCATTGCTGCCACTACCTGCTCAACTTCTAGTGGCAATTCCTCCCCTTGAACAAGTTCCTCCAACTGAGGATGTTCAGTTTGACCTTCAACTTGTTGTTGTTGTTGAAGCTGTTCAGCAAAGGTAGCTTGTACCTCTTGTTGCTGCTGCAGTTCAGGCACAGGTGGTTCCTTTACTTGAGCGGTCGAAGATGGCTTCAATTTCATGAACTTGGAGATGAAGTCCATATTGTAGATATTTACTTTAGGGATCTCCTTAGACACTTCATTCGCTAAAGAAATATGAATTTTCTTAAAAATTACAGTCAAGTGGGCTGCATAGGGTAAACTTCTCCTTGACTCTTTGCATACCTATAATCTGAATCATTAACTCAGGTAGACATACCCTAATCTGTTTGAGTAAATAGAATAGAATAAATCTCTATGACTCAGTTAATCTTCCTCTTCCTCTAATTTGTGGGGTTATCATTGTTGTAAGAAAGTGATGTAATAACCTCTTTAGTGGAGGAAACTTATATGCATTAAACTGAGTCAGTTTGACTTGCATCTTGTCATTGGGATCACAAGGGAATTTAGTGATAACGGAGTAGGCTTCATGCAGGTTGTATTCAAAAACTCCATCTACTTCCCTATCTTCTAGAATTTTGAAGATTTTATGTAGAAATTTCCTAGAAATTTCAACCTTTGTTCCCTTAACATGTGTCCAAATTTTGGACTGTTCTGGATCATATTTCAGATTATTGTACAATTCTGCAACTAGTTTGGGGTAATAAACCCTATGATTCTCCATAAATTTCTTCCACTTTTGAAACCGAAATAAGTCTAACATTTCAGGAAACATTGAAATCATTTTCTGGTCATGAAAATCCACATACCGTGGAAGCATAATTTTGCCACCCTCAAAGACCATCTCTGCCTACATTGACGACCTGGCAGGAATATTTTCTTCTTCAGATTCACCGAGAGTGGCTTCCAGAGCAAGTGTCCATTGTCACTTGGAAGGAGTTCTCACAGCCTTCTCTTTCCCTTTAGCAGATTTCTCTTTAGGCAAACCAGAACTGATACCTTGATCATGTGACAACCTTGATCTCTTGTCCTTTTGTGGAACCTCTGCAGCTCCTACTGATATAGGCTCCTCCGACTGCGGCTCCTCCATTGCCTTCCTCTTCCCCTTGCTCTTGGTGACCGGAGACGACATGGTAGAGACGGTGAAGAGTAGAAGGCGAAGAGTGGAGAACAAGTAGGAGAAATATAGACGTAAAGATTGAAGAGGCTGAGCTTATGGTTTGGAACAACACGAGCGTAGGACCCGTGAATCCGAGAAGGAGCTTTGGCTTGAAAGGAGAAAATATGAGAGACTTTGTAAAAGAGAGGGTTGAGCTTTTATACACAACACTGCCAACTTTACTTATTTCAACCGGTAATACCCAGAATGCCCTTTACTTTTAAAGAAAATGCCTTTTTTGTTTTTTATATATACACAAACGTGATTTCTAGCATATGGTATTATATCTTATAGAAATCCCCCACTTTTAAAGGTATTTATATCGCGATCACCTCCCTTTCTTTATAGTTAATATTCTTTGAGGCCCGCGTGTCTCTAGCGATCACCAATCCTCTTAGCATCTACATGCTTCCGCCCCCTTAATATCCTTTCCTTTTATTTTATAAATTTTTTATAAATTTTTCATAATCTACAAATTGGTGATCACTGTGGGATAGTTTTTTGCTACTTCTTTGATTACCCTTTCCCTTTGGCACCCCCGTGTGCACCTCCCCTTTTGCACCCACAGTGCATTTTCCTTTTGTGCTCCACATAGCACGCTCCCTTTTTCTTTTAATGTCTTTATCCCTCATGCATCACGTGCACACCTCTTTCCCTAAAGTGATCACCAAATTGTGTGATTTTGAAAATCTCACCAAAAAAAAGAAAAAGAAAAAATGGGTACCATGCTTTATCTTATATTATGTTGATTGCCATCATTCATGCTGTGTTTTTGTCAGTGCTTTCCCTTTATATTCCATCATTTTTTTCATTTCCAAACCTTTCTGGCCACTGCACAGGGATTGAACACGGTTGCTCATAGTACTACATTCTTCTAAATGCGGTACTGTAGCCGACTGTGTTCTGGTTCTAAAAAAAATAATTGCCTGCAAGGTAGTGGACGCCAATCCCAGAAATTGGCACCCATTGTACTAGACACGAATTCCTCTGTTTCCAGATAACCTCATTGTTCTATCGATTTTGCATTCATTTTGCATATCACTATTCATACATGTATTTTTCTTTTCTCTTGCATTAGTTCTACATTCTTAGGACACTTTATGGCTTGGGAGACCTCCTCTCCCTACACTTTTAGGAGATATTTACCCTCTCTTAGTAAAAGAAGTATTGAGATGTAAAATTTGACATCCAGAATATACTAGGATACGTCTTGAATTATGGGAAGATAAAACATCCCTAAAACACACTGCCATGAGGTTGACCCTAATGACCCAGCAGTAAAGAAGTACAATAAAAGGCCTGGATAGCTAGACCCCAAGAATATATCTCACATGACACCAACTTGCATCTCGACAGATGAATTAAAATTGTAAGAAGCTGAGACGTTCTTGAACAATATGATGCTGCAGACTCAGCTGTGAGAACTCAGCGGCGAACAATACAACGACAGACTAGAGCTACTTGAGCTCCGGAAGAGTCTGGTTATCATAAAAACCAAGTGGTGCTAAACCACCACGAACTCACGTCCTAAGAGATGAATTAAACTCGAAGTCCAAAGCACTCCTAAAGATGTACGGCCTCAGACCGGGAAGGAAAAGAAAAAAGAATAAAAGAAGAACAAAAGAGAAGGGAAAGAACAAAAGGAATAAAGGGGTGAACCGACAGCCCGGGCCCTCAACCGACAGCCTCCTAGCTGCCCTAATCAGTAGCCACCCTTGAAGGCCTTGAACAGGCAGCCCTGCACTCCAACCGGCAGCCCCCTCTTCATCCGACTGCACTCGTCAGGCCAAACCGGTATCCCTCTTTGGCCCATCCGACAGCTCCCTTTGGTGCCCCTCTGACAGTGCTATGGAGCACTCATTCGGCAGCTCCAGAAGCTTTAGCTGCCCTACCTGGTAGCAGCAGTCGCATCCAGTAGCTCCCTGCTGAACTGGCAATAGGCCTTGCATCCAACAGCAACGCTCTCATCTGGTAGCTATGTCCTCGATCGGTAGCGGCTGCCCCATCTGGCAGCAATGGGGCTTCCATTAGGCCACTTAGTCGAGGCCCCCACACTGACTCTTCCCTTGTCCCTATATAAAGGAAGGGATGGCAGTTGTCACGTCCCGAGCGCAGAAGGAACCTGGTATGCGTGACGAGTTATTATCGTTCATGTCAATCATAGCATAAGGAATTTGACCTTATAGATAGAGATGCACAAATGTCAAGATAAACCAAATCCTTTATTCATAATAACCCTCAAGGTACTTCTATTACATAATCTCCATACAAGTACTAAGGATAATCTTGACTCAATAAAATAAAATTACTATGTAAAGAATCAACGGCCGCCCCTTGACCGGTGCCCCCAAAATTAGAGGAGTCTTCAAATATTTCTTCAGCTGATCGAAAGCTCTTTGGCATTCTTGATTCCAGCAGCATGGCGTATCTTTCATTACCAGCTTGTGAAATGGCTGACATCTCCCGAATAGGTTGGAGATGAACTTCTAGATGTAGGCTTATAGGCCTTGCAACGACCGTAATTCGATCAAATTCTTTGGAGGTGGCAGCTCCTGGATTGCCTTTATCTTGGAGGGGTCAATTTCAATTCCCAGATGTCGGACAATGAAGCCCATGAATTTTCTACTGGAGACGCCGATGGCGCACTTCATTGGGTTCATCTTCAGTTCATATTGCCGGAGCCTTTCAAATATAACCCTGAGATCACTAAGGTGATCTTCTTTCTTCCTGGTCTTGACGACCAGATCATTGATGTAGCATGTTGAATTCTATGTTTTGATGATGTCAACATAATATGCTTTCTTGGTACGAACATCAGTTTTATTTCTGTAGGTAATTTGAGTCAGAGTAAACCATGAAAAGAACCTTAAGAAGCATGGATAAAAGAATGAAGTGTCGAAGTAAGGCTAGAGAGATGCGTTGAGGAAACAAGGAGATAACTTGATGCAGTCACAACCATCAAAGTAAGTTCAGAGTGTTGCATCGACGTAACAAGGAAGTACCTCGATGTTGTCAAATTCACCAAAGCAAATTCAGAGCGATGCATCGACGAAACAAGGAGATGCCTCGAGGCATTTACGACTTCAATAGTGAATTTACAGTGATGCCTCGGTGAATTCAAGAGATGCCTCGACACATCAAAATGTTGCATGAAGATTCAGAACCATCATTTGAAAGCATATTGACTGACAGATAGGTCGATGCACTATCTGATGCATCAATGCGCCAGGATGTTGCATGCAGATTTAGGTTGATGCTGAAGCCTCTTCAGCTGCACTACCTCAATGCATCAAGTGCCTGCATCGACCTCATGAAGTATCTTCTGATGTAGTGAATTTCAGCCAACCAAATAAGGAACAACGGTCAACCCAATTCCATCAAAGCCTATTATAAAAATGGTAGAACTAAAGAGGATTAAAGTGTAATTTTGGGGATCACGTACCAGAACTCATGGAAGCGTAATTGGGAGGTAATTTAAATCCACGTGGCAACATTCTGGAAGGATAAAAAGTAACTAAATATACTGTCCAAGTTAGACGTGACAACACTTGTGGGATTCCTTGGCGGGAAAATCATTCACACGTGGCTGCCTTCTATGAAAGTCTGATGAATATCAGAATATCCCCTTTCCATGTAGGCAAATGAAATTTGAAGGTTGAAATTGAAAATTTGAATTTGAAGGAGATAAATTCCAATACTCTGCCTCCTCTATAAATGGAATCAGGCTCCATTTGGAAGGCGCTACTGGAAGCCGTAGAAATTAGCTGAAAGCTTCTCCTGAGAGGAGAGAAAGAAGAGAATTCCACTGAGAGAGGGAGAGAAGCTTGTGTAGCCTACCGGTCTTAACAAAATCTACTTCGATCTGAAGCTACGTTGTTTCTCGTTTCATCCGATCAAAGTGCCTCAGGTTCCTTTTCTATTTTCTATTCCTTTCTTCAGTTTTTCATTGTGACTTTCCTTCGTGGTTCCCTCTAAAGTGTATCAGAGGAAGGGAGAGGTCATCTCCAATTTCCCTTTATGGATTCAGAGGAAGAGAGGTGGCTCACCTCTGGTTGTAAGACTGTGGGATACAATCCACATAGGTTCCCTCGGGGCTTGGAGGAAGGGAGGATAGGGTCCTTTGATCACTATATGAGCAGTGGATTGTGATCCAGCAGGGTGCTCGATCAAAGTGTTTGAGGGATTTGTCTCCCTCGGGGAAGCTGTGTAATCAGCATATGTTGTAGACTGAGTCTATTGTGATTTGCTTGTTTAAGTAGGGATCCTTACTTAGTTCGAGTGGGGGAGTGGACATAGGCAGACCTTGGGTCTGGCCGAACCGTGTCCTAGTGCCCCCAAGGCACCCAGCCGCCCTTGCTTGTGGGGAAGGGGTCGTACGCCCCTATCCCTTACCTTAATCTAGCATGCATGGACTTAAAATCAAAAATGAGGGTGTTTAACGGGCTTACCATGGTCGGGCGGGGCCCCTTCACTGGCTTCACCACCGACGCCACCGCCTCCTCCGGTGCCGGTCCTGTTTCTTCCACCGCCGCAGGCTCTCCAACAATGGCCAACTACTCCTCCGCCGTGGACGGCGGACCTTCTTCCTCCTCTCATAGGGCGGGTCCTTGGTGGCCGTCGGTGGTGGTTGTGAGGGCAAATCTCCAGCCATCTTTCATGCTAGGCGGGTCAATGCCTAGTGCTTTGAGCACATGAAGAGAAGGGGGAGACGGGTGAAGGAAGAGAGTGGGAGAGAGTTGGAGAGATTGAGGGAAAGAAAGATGGGGAACGTGGGGTGCAGTGTTGGGTTCCACCCTCTTCCTCCGTCGGTTACGGTGGAGAGGGCGGAGGAAGAGGAAGGGTTTTACTTTTTTAAAACCACCAGGGATGGCACGGTCTATCGATAGACTGTGTATCAACTGGATGGTTCATCTCCGACCGTTTACTCTCAAACAGTACATTCCATTGAGTGGCTAGAGTATGGCCATTCAGTTAATTAGATGACCTTGTAAAGGGCCATTCACATTCACGATCATGTCCAAATTACATATGCTTGCATGGCCAGGACAAGGCCGTTATAATCTATGAGCGGTCTTTCTTTGACCGTTTATGAGTTGAAATAATGAAGAATGTTTTTAAACCCTTCTTTGCTGCATTTTTTGAATATTTCATGATATACATTGCAAACCCTATTCATGATTTCTCTTGCAGCTTCACTTCAACTTGCCTTTCACCGCTGACACGTAAGTCAGGTAAGTATTTCGATCCCTATATCCCTTATTGCATTACTATATGGTATCTAAAATATATTATCTCGAGAACCAGCTGGTTATTCACGTGTTCTAGGATCTGATGTTCCCCTATAACAAAAATGATGATGATTTAGGTACACACATTTAATCATCAGATAGGCCGTTAGGTTGGGAAAATTAGGGGATGATGGTTCTATCTCGCATGCCGTGGTTGCAGATAGTATCTTGACCCTGATTGCCCCGATCTAACAATACTATTCTCGAGTACTTTCTATTTTATCCTTTCTTTACATTCATTTTAATGATTTCTTTTATTTTTAGCCCAGCATGCATCATACGCATCTTTTGAGCATTCATGACCCATGGTTTGCCTAAGAAATGTCCCACTAGTGATGGATAACTATGCGTTCAGTGCTTTTGAGTAAGAGGAACAATTCCACTCAGAGTTGGAAGGTTCTCTCTGATCTATTCACCTGGTTTGGTTGGCCGAGAGTTCTCCGTCTGGAGTTTTAGTTTGTCCCTTTACTTTTCATTGCTACATTATTTTCCCTCATTAGTTGTGGATTGTGTCCCCTAATGAGGTTGCATGTTTTTTACCCTGTTGTTATTTAGTTAGTTCCTCCAGACTGTTGTCATTTTAGTCTGATCATCCCTCGTGCTTGGTTCAGAGTTTTTCAAAAAAAAATTATCCCTCGTTGGCGAGAAAACGGGTGTCTTTTTACCTTAACGCCCTCTTTTCAGTCCGCTCCGCTTCATCTCCATATTCCATTTCGCTTTTGCTTCACTTCCGCTCGCTCCCCTGCAAAGAGAACGTTGAGGGGCGGCACCTGTTGACACCCGTTTTTTACCGATGGGATGAGTCATTCATATTATCATTATTTGTTGATGTCTCGAGTCGTCCATTACTCAGTGGGCTATTTTCAGGCACGTCTTTGGGCTCATTTTATGAGTGCCTCCCTCCCTGACTAGGTCTGCTTAAATTCAAGGCTTAATGGGCCTTGATGTCGCTTAGATTTCGGGGAAAATAAGCCTGTTTATTAATTTCAAATGCCCAGGCTATATGCGGTCTAGCGACTGGCCATTCAGTTACTGGCGGTCTGTTATTGAAAGGGAAGCCGCAGGCTGACTAAAAAAACGGACTATGTATAGTCACGTGTATTACATTATGTGTATACCATTCATACATGTCGCTATTTTCTAATGGCAGCTCCAGCCCCACTCAACCTCCATCCCTATCACCACAGCCTCCTTGGAGACCCTAGCCACGTCGTTCCCTCTCCCACAGCCATCAACCATCATCCCCTTACCTTGTCCCCCCCTCCTACTCCATTTGCCATCACAAAGTTGCAGCTCTAGTAGTAGTTCGTAGGCAGCAAGCAAGGGTCCTGAAAGTAGTGTCGTCTCCGACCCTTCCCCGATCCTTCTGGTGGCAAATAATATACCTCTAGAAAGGTCGTCTAGAGAGCTTTCGAGTCGAGGCAGTTTCATCATCATCCAAGCACCGAGCTTTCTGTGAGAGTGATTCTTCCTCAACTGTGCAGGACCACACAGGTAGAGAACCAGAGCCCCAGATCAAGCTCGACCACAGCCCCTCCCTTGCAGATCTGGGCGTGAAACTTGGCTGAGGGCTTCTCCCTCAAGTCCTCTCCCATACCCAAGAAGCATAGCTAATTTTGGACCTCGGCATCAATAGTTCCAAATTTCTCCTCTAAGGTGTGCCAGGTCAGTTTCCCTGATCCTGAATCGACCCACCCCAGTGTTCTGGCCTTCGCGATCAGCTCTGACACTTGCTGCCAGCACCGTTGGTCCCTGCTCGAAGAAGACCCGACCACGATCGCAACGGCTCTGGTCTCACCCTCAACAGAGCTCGGGACTGTTCATGGCGCCCCCATCTTCTAGTAGCATCACCCTGTGAGCAGCTAGAGCTAGAGCAGTCCAGCCCTGTTCCTGACCTTGTTCCTGCAAGAGACATCATCAAGAAATTTTACAAAAATTACAGCATCCTCCTGGGTCAAGTTAGAGAGTTTCGGCACTAGTTGCAGCCTATTCTAAGCTTAGTAGAACCCGTGGCGGCACCCTCTTCGACTGTCTGTCCGGCTGGCCCAGAAGCTGGCAGAACCGACGGAGCTCGGCACAACAGTTTCTAGCTTCACTCCCCCTCCCCGCCTGGCTAGCTCACAGCCCCTCCCTACATGGAGGTAGTGTTTGGATGTAAAGCTCTTAACCCCCACCCTGAGATCCCCCCTCCTGTGCGAGGTGTAGTGTTGTAATCAATTTGTTTCAGGTCAAGTATCACCGACTCAGTGTGCCGGCGTGTGCCCACGCTTCCCAGCTCGCCCTCGTCTTCGATTGGGATCAGTGTTTTCATAGTGGTTAGGTGACCATCTAGTACCCCCTTGGCTGGTTGCATGCTTTGCTAGTTTAGTATCGTCTTTGAATGCCCGTTGGTCAGTGAGACGAGAGCCCAGACTTGCACACCACTTCTAGTGTGCCACTACGAACTGTGAGCGAGTGCCACCCAAACCCATGCCCCGGCATGCCATCTGCCCACGAAGTTGGGAATCCTAGATCCTTAGGGGTCAGCCTAAGCCCACTAGATCCTTTAGAACGTTCGGGTCCCACCTCGGACCCTCGCCATCATCCCTCGATCACCATCGGTAGATCATACGCGCCGTGTGAGTGAGCCACTAGCGTAAGTCCATGTTAGTCCTTTTATGCTTGCGGGTCTAAGTCCTAGGCTCATTGCATCAGTCATCAACATCTCTGGGCGGTGCCACATCAACCTAATTATTCTTTTGAAGTGACGTTTGCATCATCTTCTAGGAAAGAGTGGGAGGATGCTATGCAAGATGAAATGAACTCTATGGCTAAGAATGAGGTATGGGAATTAGTTGATCTCTCCCCTAGGGGCAAAGCTATTGGAAATAAATAGATTTTCAAAATTAAGCACAAGACAGATGGATAGATCGACAAATATAAAGCACGACTTGCGGCGAAGGGCTATACTCAAAAGGAGAGAATAGACTTTAATGAGACATTCTCTCCTGTGGTGAGATTCACACCAGTTCGTCTCATCCTAGCCATTGTTGCTCATTTAGACTTGGACCTTTTTTTGATGGACGTTAAGATTGCATTTCTCAATGGAGAACTAGAAGAGGAGATCTATATGACTCAACCAGAAGGTTTTGAGGTAGAGGGATAAGAGCACAAAGTTTGCTGTCTCAAGCATTCCACTTATGACCTCAAACAATCGTCTAGACAATGGTATTTTAGATTCCATAGAGTAATTATTTTATTGGTTTTGAGATGATTGAGGAAGACCACTGTGTGTATGTCAAACGGATAGAGAAGAAGATTCTTATCTTGTTATTGTATGTCGATGACATATAGTTGGCTGGGAATGATATGAAGTCAATCGAAGCCATTAAGCAGTGGTTGTGTTCTGTCTTCGAGATAAAAGACATGGGTGAAACAAATTACGTGCTTGGAGTAAAAATTGTAAGAGATCGCTCAAAAAGACTTCTGAGTCTGTCTCAGGAGACCCATATAAATAAAATTCTAGAACGATTCCGGATGCATTATTGCAAACCCATCGATACCCCAATTGATAGGGGATGTGCTTTGAGTATAAGTCAATGCCCACGGACTGATGAAGAAAAGAAAGAAATGTCTAAAGTGCAATATGGGGCTGCAAAAGGGAGTCTGGTGTATGCTATGCTGTGTACTCGACCTGACATTTGTTATGCAGTCGGATTGGTCAGTCGCTATCAGAGTAACCCTGGTCTCACTCACTGGAAAGCAGTGAAGATAATCTTTCGATATTTACGTGGAACGACAAACCTCGCCTTATGTTACAAAGGAGGTGACTTAAGACTGAGAAGTTATAAGCAATGGTCAGTCGGATTGGTCAGAAGTAACCCTAGTCTCACTCACTGGAAAGCAATGAAGAGAATCTTTCGATATTTACGTGAAACGACAAACCTCGCCTTATGTTACAAAGGAGGTGACTTAAGACTGAGAGGCCAGCAACAAAGATGAGCGAAAATCCACCTCAAACTATGTGTTCATGTTAGGAGGTGGGGCCATTTCTTGGTGCAGCAAGAAACAAACATGCATTGCTTTATCCACAATGGAGTCGAAATACGTGCCTTGTTCGACAGCATGTCAAGAGGCTATTTGGTTACAGAATTTTCTATGGCGATTGGCCATAACACACCACCCTAAAGAGACAGTGTTATTGTACATTGGCCTACGCTAAGGATCCAAAGTACCATGGTAGAACCAAACATATTGACATTCGCTATCACTACATTCGGGATCTACTTGCAAAAGGGTTATTGGTGTTCCGACATATATCGATTGGTCGCATGGTAGAAGTCCCACTAACTAAACAGATTCCTAGAGAGGCCTTCTTAACCCATATTGTAACTGTGGGGTTATGTAAATTGTAAACATGAAAAATTTTTGTTCACATCAATGAATATTACTATTCTTTCATGTGTGTCTTAAGATACTATGTAAGTTTACACATCATTTAAAAGAAGATGTCACCAGGCTCGAATTAACCCTCTTACATGGGTAATTTACCTTGGCGCTAAGATAGCGAGCAAGATGAGACATTAGATATCTGTGGCGCTTGAAAAGTGAGCAAGATATGCATGAAAATTAAATTATTATGTCGTCTTAGACAGAGCTAAGATGAGATCCACTTGGATCGCTCACATGTTCCCTATGCCTTATCTTGTAAAGCCTGACTAAGTCGGATGTGAATCTCATGACATGGCGCTGAGTGGGAGCGACAATGGCATAAAATTCAGGTTAGTCATAATGGGAGTGACTAGACTAAGATGCGTAATGTGTTTAATTATTTTGATTGATATGCCCATGTCGATAGGAGAACACCATAGCATGCGTCTCATACCGCATGTGCTACATATGACCATAAGTGAGAATGATGAATATATCTCTATTTCATCATTGTGTGAGCTCCTAGATCATATTTTTGTTGATCCCATTCGTACCCTTTGTGACTTGAGGACTGTGTCATGAAGAGGAAGCTTGGCGTCGCTACTTTAGCATGCTCCTTAAGACTATGGTTGATACAGTCTTGCGGGACATGTCTAGGAAAGTAGTCAAGACCAAGTAGATTGACATAAGAATCCAGGGAAGACTTCTGCATATTACACCAAATTTTGTGGTTCATATCCCGAGAGACTGTTAACTTTGTGATGATAAAGTCATGACCACATGACATTTGATATTTAACACTGCTTGATGTTTGAGAGATCTGGAGTGTTAAATCAGGTGAATATGAGATTCTCTAGGGTACTACGAGACATATGATGTTAAAGTGTTTTGTTAGTTTTGGTGATAACTTAACAATTCACTACTCTTGTGATTAAGAGTTTTCTCGTGAGGTCACACGCTTCATTTCCTGTATGACAGAGTAAGAGAACTAAGAATAGAGAGAGAATTTTATAGCTGCCCTTCATAAGCAAGTGGGAGATGTTAACATGCGCTGCTGCCCACGAAGGGCCAGCAAGTGCCTGTTCACGAACGGACGTGTGCGCTGCTGCCCACGAATGGCCAGCAAGTGTCTGTTCACGAACGGGCGCGTGCGTCCGTTTGTGAACAAGTGGTGCATGCAGTTAATGCATGCACCAACCCCTTTTTTTATTTTGTTTTGTTCTCTCACTGTACTTATAAAAGGATCAGGATATCCGCAGATATATTCATACCCGTGACGGATATACCCGTATCCATACCTGCGAAAATAATAGAGTACTATTCGGGTATGATATTTGTAAAATTTTCACGGATAGGGTATGGTATTGATCAACCCGAGCTGAACCCGATCTATTTACATCCCTAGTAGAGGGTGCGTCCGATGAAAAAGTACTCAAGACCTTGCATCTGTTATTACCATTTTGCCCCCTTGCAACCGTTGGCAACAGTGTTCCTCCTCTCTTCTCTCTGCGGCAGCCGTCGTCACCAATGGCGACGGGATTCAGTAGTAGCGGCGGGATTCGGTAGTAGCGGCCGCCGGCCAGCGGGGGCGACCGGCAGCAGTAGCGGCTGCCGGCCGGAGGGGGCAACCGGAGGCGAACCGGGGTTCTCTTCTCTCTGCAGCAGCCGACATCGCCAATGGCGTTAACGGCAGCGGGGCCTAGAGGAGGCGTCGGAGCTGGCGAGCGGGGGCGTCCTCTTGCTCTCGTATCTCTGGCTGGCGCCGCTGGGAGAGGGGCAGCGGGTGGGTGCTCAGGCGCCGGCGGTGCAGCGGCGGGAGACACGTGGGGTGGAGGTGGGGACGTCGCCGGTGCAGATGAGCTCGAGGCGGTCGGGGGCGATGGGGTCGTGGGCGAACTGCCGGGAGGTGGGGTTCTCGGCATAGCAGATGCAGTAGCACCCCACGCACGCCTGCGGCAGTACCATGCCATTCCTGCTCTGAAACAAAGGAAGAAAAAAAAACCCAATTTTGCCGTTAGCCCATCTCATCGATCCCCTAATTCCACAATTAGGCAGCCATGGCTACTACTTCTAGATTTGTGGTTCAGCAGCAAACACCACGAGGTAGCCGACGAAGAAGGCAAGCAGGGAGACGATGGCGGTGTAGTGGCGGTGCACGGAGAAGGTCGAGGATGCCGCGAAGATGACGCAGAGGGAGCCGCTGGAAATCCCCATCAGGAAGCACATGGCGCTGGTGTTGTCGGAATCCACCACCTGCTCCAGTCCCGTGCTCTCGAACAGCCCCCAGGTCCTCTGCAACGCCGGCACAAACGGCGTCGCGTATGCCGCAATCTGCAAAACACCCAGGCAGCATCACCACCGTGATACTTATTCCTTTGGAAATTCGAGTGGCGTCAACAATGGCTAGTGCGTTTTAATATCGTGTCACTCTAACTAGACGCATTTCAGTTGACACGTATATCTCTGGAAATTCGAGTGGCGTCAACAATAGTTGACACGCTTTGACGTCGCGCCACTCTAGAGTCTAACTGGACGCATCTGTACATCATTGGTGACAGGTATGGGTGGCTAGACCGGTCCAACGGTCAATAACCGTGGCGATCCAGAAGTGGAGCTTTGGAAGGGAAACAGTTTACTGAAATGAAATGAGCAGATTATTGTATGCATTTGCATAGAATATCAGTGTAATTTTGGGTGATGATGTTCCCTATAAATAAGGGAGCTTACAATAGTTCTGTGACACGAGAATTGCCAATTTTCCAGTGTATACAATCTTGCCTTGCCTATGGCAACACAATCCCCTTCTTCTACTTCGCTATTTCTCCATCTGCTCTTGCTGGTTCTTCTCTTCCTGCATCTGTGACCCTCCAAACTAATCCTACTGTTCTTCCCTACTCTGTTACTTGGATCTCTGCTTCACTTGGTGTTCTGGGAGCTGCGCCTCCTTCCTCCACTGCTGCAGGGCGGAAGAAAGCTGCCATAGCCGCCATCACCTCCGACCGCTTCCCTGTTCTTGAAGACTATCCAAGGTTGAAACCACAAGATGGTAACACACCATCAGAGAGCTAACCAAGAGATGGGAAGAGGGGGAAGAAGGGGAGCAAGTTCCGGCGGGGTGTTGGTGGGGGGGTGGGGGGGGGCGCGCTCTGCATAGTGAGGGGTGCGGCAGAGGGACCCGTTGCGGCAGCCGAAGTCGGGGGAAGAAGGGCCCTGGGACGGTGAGCGTAGGGGTATGTGAGCCAGCGAGTGCAGGGTGGGGGAGAGCCCCCCCCCCCCCCGGTGGACCCACATTGCCTGCCACCCCCACCAACAGCGAACCCCATCCCCGTCTGCAGCACCCCGCCCCCACCAAACCAGCAACACACACCATTGTTTGCTACTCTGGTTGTCGCCATGCCACCCAACCACCGCCCCAAAATCCACTCCACCTTCTTTGTGTACTTCTTCCTCCTCTGATCACCACCTCAAACCACTGCCACCACATCCAACAGCGCCACCGCCATACGTCCTCGAGCACCCCTGGCCTCCCTATCACCACTCTGTCGTGGGTCTGCAACCAGCGATCCTTGCCCCATGGCAAGCACCCCGCCGGCCTGTTGGCCACCATCTTGCGGGCCCAGCCACCGTTGTTGTTAATGGTCCATGGCGTCGTCCAGCTCCTCTCCAGCCGCACTACCACAACCCCAGCCATCGCCTCCCTACTCCCCTCCCTCTTCTCTCTCCAACATTGCACGAGGACTGCCCCACCAGCCAGCGGGCTGGATCTGGCCATTCAGCTAGCGTTGCAGAAGCCCACCGCCCTATCCCCACCTGCCTGAATCGGCCAACCACCGCAGCGTCAGCCGTCTCCATAGCTCCTCCCACTGTAGCCTCCCTGCAAAACACGGTCAACCTCTACCGTACCAGTCGCTCCAAGGAGAAGTACAGCCAGCCCCAACAGTGGGCCCAAGAACATTAAGGAGATCAACCCAATTCGGCCTGTTACTAACCACCAGCCTTATAGTTTAGTCCAGCCCATCTGAACATCATGACTATTCCCACGTCAACTGGGACACCTTTATTTTAAGATTCAATTTTTGTTTTTTTTATCATGCCCCATCGGGAGAGGACATGCCCCAAATTGACCGGTGCATCAACTAATGCTCTAGTGCATGGTACAACTTCATTTGCTTGCCATTGAGTGGAGGGAATGACTTATTCTCTTTGGGACCCTTTGATAACGGGGTGGGATGGGGGCACGAATAAGCCACCCTACGTCGGTTAAGCATTTATGTGTGTGAGGGAGAGAGATGGGCCCCACCTTTCTCTCTCATCCATTAGTTATTATGTCCTATCTTATTCCTAAATCAAAGAGGCCCTTTATGATTAACAACCATATATGCTCCACCTTTGTAGGCTGTGTAAACAATGTAAGGCCCATACTAATTGGGTTGGAGGTTTTCATTAGACCTTCCTACCAAAACTTCTCTTTATTTGATTATGATGACGTCCTCTTTTTTAAATGCTCTTTGTTTTATGAGCTTGTCATATGCTTGTGTCATCCGAACTTAGTATATTTACAAGTGTTTATAAGCCTCCGGTCTTTTGACTTGCAAATTGGCGAGTTCTTCTAACTTTCTTTCAATTTCATCATGTTCTTGACCCAACTGCCTGGCATGGATCGTGACATGGTAGGATGCAAATTCAATTTCTAATGGGACCATTGTTTCAGCCCCATAGATTAGGGAGAATGGTGAACATCTCGTAGGGATTTTATAGACCGTTCTATGGGCCCATAATGCTTCTTGCATCTTTTCTCCCCAGTCGCGCTGACGAATGCTGACTATCTTAGCTAAGACTTTGCATAGAGTTTTGTTGAAGACTTCTGCTAGACCATTAACTTGGGGCTTGTAGACTAACGACGTCCTCCAGTTGAGAGGGAACTTAGCCACCAGTTGGTATATGATTTTATTTTTGAAGGGTGCGCCATTGTTTGGCATGATCCAACTGGGGGTGCCAAACCTGTAAATTATATGATGCCTGACGAAGCAGACAATAGTCTCTCCATTCACTTCTTTGAGTAGCACAGTTTCAATTCATCAGGAGAAATAGTTTATAGTAGCCATAATGAATTTATGACCTTTGGAGGATGGCGAGAAAAGTTCCATAATGTCCATTCCCGTTCAGCAAATGGTTATGTAGGAGCCGTAGGGTGCAATGGATTAGGAGGTCTTCTTAGGATAGGGCCGAAGGCCTGACATTAATGGTAGGTACAGACGTATTAGTTACAATCCCCTCCCTTAGTTTAATTCTCCAGACATGTCTCATCTTTGTCAATCATTCCTGGTAGTTAGTTCGACGTTTTCAAGAGAATTTCTATCGCTTGTTAGTCATGACGAGCATCTTTTGCCTTGATGCCCACTTATCAGTTCTCTCCGCTTCATCTCCATTTCATGTTGCTGTCTCTTTCGCTCCATCTCCTTTCCATTTTGCCTCTACGTCACTTTCGCTCATTCTCTTGCAAAGCTTTGCTGTCTCTTAAAATCTTGGGAGAACTTTCTGGGTTTCCTGCAACTCTATATAAATTGCCCAGTTCGCAGTTGCGAAAGGGGGCTCTTTCTTGGTTCGGAGCAAAGCCATGCTGCATCGCCAAGTCTTCTCTTCGACCCTGGCCTGAAGAGGGAAGTATTAACTACGTTTTCCATGCTCAAGGGCTTAGTTTCATCATCTCTTCACTTAGTTCTAGTCCTCCTCTCAATTTTACAAATCATCACAGTTTTCTGCACTCTTGCACTTTTCTCCATTTTGCATGCACATCTCTCCGCAGTTATATTGCGTGTTTTCTCATCCTCGCTATTCTATTCCCATCACAACACACACACCTATCTTTTCCACACTTCTAATAGGGTTAAAAATCTCCCCCCGGTGCGTTCTCCCCCTTTTATTCATATTTTTTTATCACTCTGGGATGGATGCTACACTTTGCATATTCTAATGGATTTTTTCTCTTATAGTTTGATCTTTATTTTGCAGTAGAGCATGATTGAACGTGAGGCCCTCTTCCTCTAGTTGATTGGAAGGGGAGGAAGTTGAATCCACGAAGTTCCCCGCACCTCGTTCCTTAAGCACGATCAAGTCTTCTTCCTTTTCCAAGGTACATGACGCCCTTTCTCTCAAGCCTTCATCCTTTGGCGTTGTTGAAACCTTGGGGGCAATCACGGTATGTTTTCCTATTTATTCATCGCCCCATCGTTCATCCATGCTTGTTCATGCGGCATGCATATGCATGCAAAGTTAGTATAGTTTAGGGGCGGTGTGGAACATAAACCATCAACAACGGGTGCGATATTTGGTGAGCACCTTGCGGAGAATGAGTTGACTATCACCTACAATTCATAATTTAGTGATACAAAGAGAATGGGTCACTTCCAAGCCCGCTAGAAGAGTCACTTATTCAGGTAGATTGTTGGTAACTGGGAATGCAAGCTGATATGCCTACGGGATGGTAACACCTTCAGGCGGCAGGAGGACAATGCTGATTCCTCTCCCTTAGGAATGTAGAGCTCCATCAAAATGTAACGTCCACATGCGATCATCCAATTGGTTGATGGACATTAGTTCCTCATCTAGAAACTCTGACTGGATAGGGTCAAACTTGGGAAAGGATGATGAGCGAGATGCTCGGCTATGGCGTAGCCTTTAATCACCTTTCGCTGAATATAGGTGATGTCAAATTGAGAGAGAAAGCTTTGCCAGCATGCTAGCCCATCAGTAAGGACATATTTTTACAGAAGGAACTTGATGGGGTTCATCTGAACAATCAAATGGACTTCGTGAGCCAGAAAGTAGTGTTTCAATTTTTACACCACTCAAACAAGGGCGGCACAAGTTTTCTCTATAGCCGTGTACTTCTGCTCACAGGCATTGAGAAGTTTGGACAAGTAATAGGTCACCCTTTCCTTGCCCTCTTCATTAGCTTGTGCCAAGATAGCTCTCACGGAGTCGTCCAGGACTGAGATGTAGAGAATTAGAGATTTTCCTGGTGTGGGTGATATTAGGACGGGTGGATTGGCTAGATATTCCTTCAGTTCTTCAAACATTTTTTGGCACTTAGAATCCCAACAAAACTCGGTTCCCGATTTGGTTAACTCATAGAAAGGTGTGCACCTTTGTGAATGTTGGGACACAAACCAACGAATAAATTGCAACCTTCCGATTAACCATCGAACTTCTCTCAGATTCTTCGGAGGTGGCATATCCCTAATCGCCTTGGCCTTGTTGGGATCTATCTCAATACCCCTCTTACTAAGGTATACTGACTGGCTGATAAATACAGAATTGATTGGAGGACATCATCCCCCTACAATCCCCAAGCCAATGGGCTTGCAGAAACCTTCAACAAAACGCTTTGCACTCTACTGGCAAAGATTGTTAATTCCAATAAGAAGGACTGGGAAGAAAGGATGTACGAAGCGCTATGGGCTTATCGTACAGTTTATAAAATCCCAACTGACTGCTCACCATTTTCTCTCGTATATGGGTCAGAGATGGTGGTACCGATTGAACTGGAGGTTCCATCACTATGGGTTGCCATTCAACATGGTCTAGCCAGTAGCGAACAAACTAACATAGATAGAAGAGTGGAGGAGCTTGCTGAACTGGAAGGAAGACGACTCCGGGCACAACAGAACATCTAATTATATTAGGCTCACATGGCCCGTGCTTGTGATAAGCTGGTCATGGAGTTAAAATTCAAGAATGGCGACCTTATTATCGTCAAAGGAAGAGAAGTAATGGTAGCCTACCCCAAAGGGAAGTTGATCAAAAATTGGATAGGTCTGTATGTTGTACATCGGGTGTACGAAGAAGGCACTTATGTCCTAGTGGATCACAAGGGCGCAGTTTAGTTTTCCCCTCTCAATGGGAAGAACATGAAGTTGTATCGGGTGGCTACACTGATGCCTGAAGATTAAACAAAGCTCAAAAGGGCTTCATAGCCCAAACATAGTCCCATCGGGTCATAATGCCCCCGATGGATCTTGCATCCGTATAGGTGAAGAAAACCTATTTCCTTGCACAAGGCATTAGCCCTATGCCTATGAATACCACTCTATAATGCCCCCAACGGACCTTACGTCTGCACGGGTGAAGAAAAACCCTATTTCCTTGCATGGGCATTAACCCCATGCCTGTGAATACTACTCAACAATGCCCCCGATGGACCTTACGTCTGCATGGTTGAAGAAAACCTATTTCCTTTCACAGGCATTAGCCCCCATGCCTATGAATACCACTCTACAATGCCACCAACGGACCATACGTCTCCATGGGTGAAGAAAACCTATTTCCTTGCACAAGCATTAACCTCATGCCTGTGAATACACATTCTTGTGATGACAGGCTTTATGCCATAGCCGAATAGCACCCAACAACGCCCCTGATGGAACTTACGTCTGCACGGGTGAAGATAATTTCTTCCTTTGTGTTGGCATTATCTTCTTGCCAACGAATAAACCCCTTTTCACGGCATAAAGCTTCGTGCCCTAGCCAATTTCCATACAATATTGCCATTACAGGTCTTACGTCCGAATCGACGTAGAAACTCTTCCTTTTCGTTAGCATTACCCTCTTCCTAATGAATAAATCTCTTTTCTCAGCATAAGACTTCATGCCCTAGCTGGTATTCATACATTATCGCCATTGCAGACCTTACGTCTGAGTCGGCCTAGAAACACTTTCTTTGCATTAGCATTACCCTCTTGCTAACGAATAAACCCCTTTTCTCAGCATAAGGCTTCGTGCCCTAGCTGGCATTCATAGATTATCGCCATTGCGGACCTTACGTCTGAGTTGTCGTAGAAACTCTTCCTTTGCATTAGCATTACCCTCTTGCTAACGAATAAACCTCTTTTCTCAGCACAAGACTTCGTGCCCTAGTCGGCATTCATGCATTATCACCATTGCAGACCTTACGTCTGGATCGACGCAGAAACTCTTCCTTTGTGTTAGTATTACCCTCTTGCTAACGAATAAACCCCTTTTCTCAACACAAGGCTTCGTGCCCTAGCCGACATTCATGTATTATCACCATTGGGGACCTTACATCCGAATCGGTGCAGAAACTCTTCCTTTGTGTTAGCATTATCCTCTTACTGATGAATAAACTACTTTTATCAAGCATAAGGCTTCGTGCCCTAGCCAACTTTCATACAATATCGTCATTGCGTGCCTTACGTCTGAATCGGTGAAAATTCTTTCGTTGCATTGGCATTATCATCTTTCCAACAAATAAACCCTTTCTATCGGCACAAGGCTTCATGAATGAAGAAATCAGTCCATCTAAGGGAATAATGAATTTAATTTTCACTCACTTGAAACCATACAGGGATTAGGGGACATCCAGATGACCGACAGGGAAACGGTCCCCCAAAAGTGACAGCTTGCTTTACATTGCCGTGCAATCATCATAGTTAGTGTTTTTTCGTTTTGTCAGAGGAAAGATGTTACAGCTGATGGAATGACAAAGAGAGTTAACCAACTTCACCGTGAAACAGAACACATACTGTAGTCTGTACATTGATACTACCTTGGATACTGTTCTTTCGTATGCTTTGACAGGATATGCAAATATATATAGAAACTGAATTACTTATGGTCTACGAGAGGTAGGAACTTCTTCCATCTTGGATGCTTCTACTTCCTCATCATATGCTTTCAGGATTATACTTGGAGAAGGGAGCGAAAGAGGAAATTTGCTAGCCTTGCTAGCTTCCCCATCATATAATAAAAAGGGAGCAAAAGAGGAAACTTGTTTTGCTTCTTCACACAAAAATCAACACTAACAGATATGCCACGAGCGAAAGACAGTTTGTATGTATTGCCGCTTGCCTAGCATTTCACAATTCACCATAAGGACAGCCACGGCACGTCTTCATTTGTGTGTTATATTCCAAATGTGTTGATACTTGACAAACAGTTTTCTGGGGGAAAAGTTCCAAATTCAAGATACTCGAACAGGAAATTTTGCTACAGATAAGCAGTGGCTACACTCACAGAATTCAGGAGAAACTCGCACTCGGAGGCAGGCACAAGAAAGCGCGCAATGCTCTCTGCCGAGAGCCCATCCCTAGCTCCGGCGATCACCCCCATGGGTGGCCTCGCCTTCTTTGAGAAGAAGCCCATCTGCTCCAGTATCTGTTCCTTCGTCACCTCCTTCGACCCCTTGAACACGTACGCCTTCGGCATATGCCCGAATCCCAACTCATGAACCTGCATCCCAAAGTCACAGCTTTCCAAACTTTCTCAGACGAAGCGTCCAAGAACAACGAAGAATGGGGAGCATGGGTGCGAAGGACCTGCACGTAGGTGCCGAAGGTGATGAACCCCACGAGGGACCTCTCTGGGAGGAGCTCCACGGCCTGCGCCAGCGCGGACTTGAGGAAGCCCACCTCCTCCTCGATCACGCAGGTGTCCACCACGAACATGTACACGGGCGGCACAGCCCCCCCGGCCCCCTCCGCGGTGGACTGGTACTCCACGGTGGTGTACTGGGGGAAGAGCTCCGCCGGCAGGTTGGTCTCCGAGATGGAGGCGTAGTGGTGGGGGAAGTGGTTGCGCTGGAAGCAGAAGGGACACACCCAGATCTTTGCAGCGTAGTCCACGGCGGCGAAGGGGCTAAGGACGGAGCGGCAGATGCGGCAGCGGAGCGGGGCGTAGGGGAAGACGGGGGCGGCGCCGCCGGGGGAGGAGGAGTCGAGGGGCTTGAGCGGGGTGTAGACGGCGGCGGGGGGTACAACGCAGGCGGCGGCCTCCTGCTTGGTGCCGGGGAGGACGTTCCAGGGCATGCGGACGCCGTCCTGGGCCTCGAGCTCAAGGAATTCCGCCATGGGAGCGCCGGGGTAAAAGGAGGCAGGGAATTGGAGGATATGGCGGGGATCGCTGGGGTTTTGAGGGATTCCTCTGCTGGTGACCTCCCGCTGTTGCGATTTCTGCTGCTCGCAGAGTAATAAGAATACAAAGGAGGAGTCCTTGACTTCGTGGTACTACTGATCTGGGCGCTCTCTCTCTCTCTCTCTTTTTCTGTTCGGACTATTTTCCCATGTTAGAAAATGACCGCGGCCGGGCAAGTCGGAAAAATGGGAGTTTGTGTCCATGCTTCAGAAAATGACCTATATGGCGCCCTTGTTGAGAGTTTTAACAGTCAAGTAATTTTTCATCGAAACATACCTCCTAATAGTTGATTAAGGGTCTCTTTGATAACCGGTTGATCGACCAATTGTCGGGGATTTTGTAAGACGGGTCGTCTCCCCCTCTCACACATAGTGTCCGATTAAGATCCCAATCTAGACATTCACCACATTAAATGGCCAAGAATTCCAAGGGTTAAGCTCATGAAACTTACTTCTAAGATTAAGAGAAATTCCAAGGAACATTGGAACAGATGTCATGTGGAATGGCTGGAAGGTCCAAAGTGAACATGAATCAAAGCAAGACTTCGTAGTCCAAGGCCATCCTTGATATTATTGCTATCACAATAAAATCACGGAGAACACGTTCAATCTCGAGGATAGTGGTCAACAATTGGGCTACTAGGGTGAGACTGACGGTCTAGCCCTAGACCGCTTAAGGTTGAGTATTATAAGGCTTTCAATTGGACAAGAGAAGACCCTCAATTCAGCGAGACAAAATGGGTCCAAACCAAAGTTCAACCCTTGAAGCCAAGGTCAATATAGAGGACTTGCTCAGGTTAGAATTGACTGGGTTTAAGACTAATCTGACTAACCAAAGCCCACTTCTAACTAGGCCAAGGAAAGACTAGTGGTCTAGCACTGGGCCGCGAAGGGTCTCTTAGCAGTCTCAAGGTGGGCCGCTAGGGGTTCAGAATAGTCTGGACATTGGACTGGCCCGAAACACGAATCAAATCGAGTCTGTGGTTTCTAGCCTTTGGGGTACAACCCGCCCGGTGGCCTAGAGGGAAATCTCAGGCTCACAGGGACTTACGAAGGTCTCATAATAGTGGTCCTACTCTAACGGAAGGAATATCCGGCGGAGAGTCCTGACTATTACAAGATTGAGGCTATATAAAACACAGAAAATGTGAACGGTGCGGTCAGTCAATTCCACCAGAGTGGCATGACTATCAAACAATGATATCAGAACTATAATATTAGCAATTTATAAGTGGCAAAAGTTTAAGATCAAGTAGTTAATGACCAAGCTTATTCTATCAATTTACATAGTGTCCAATGGTGATAATCAAGGAAATTTTATGTAGATAGTAAAATTTCAATTTATAGTTCCATTATACCAAGTTAACATTAGATTATGCATCATTACTGGTCAAAAGATCATGTTAACCAGGGAAAACCTTTAGTCAAAACGCCTAAAAACATGCTTTTAAAATCTCTCTGCGAGGGGCCAAAAATGGTCTATACTGGGGCCGCTTGACGGGGAAAACGGTCTATTGTGTGGCCGTTTAGAGTTTTTTTTTGAAACTTTGGGAGGCCAAGCGGCCTATCGCGCGACCGTTTGGTAACCAAGCAGTCGTTGGAAGGGCCATTTTTCCTACCTGAGACTCGTCGATGGCGTACCCCGGCGCACCTTGACCAAAACTCTGATTGCATGCAATAGGGTGAATATAAATTGGGCAAAAAGATACCATTGGAAAGAGCATTCAAAGACGCATAAGACAGCATGATCAAATTTGAGTTTAGAGTGATTTAAATGAACATAAAATGGACTAATTGGAAAGTAACCCTTCGGGTATGCCTCCAAGAAAATGATGAAATTAGAACAACATAGTGCATAAAAATTGGGCAAATTAGTGCCAAAAGAAAGAGCACAGAGAGACGAACAAGATGATATACTTTGTTCTTAGTTCAACCTGAGAGACACCTACCTTTAATAGATGGAAAGAGGAAGAAGAAAGGGGGTCGCCAGAACCCTAATAAGCCACTCCTAGAATGTCCAAATTCACCCTCGTCCGGCCACGATCGACCACGCCACTAGCCGCCGGAGCAAATAGGGTTCCAGGGGATCGAAAGCCCTCTATTTATAGGGTTAATGGATGCTTCTAGCGATCGGATTTGGGTGGAGAGTCCAAAGGGGAAATCGGCGAAAAACCCAGGAAGGTCTCTAATCTGCCGCTGCCAATAGAAGGCTCTAAAATTATGGTTTTCAAAGGGGAAACAATCTTCTACAGTTGGGCTAGGGTTTGGCTCCAATTAGAGCTCAATTGGGCTAGAATTAAGGTCTAATAGGGAATGTTTAATTTGTCCTTTTAAAAAAATAACGATTTTCAGCTTAAATTGAGAAATTGGGCCTCAACCAATTTTATTCTGGGTTCCATAAACCCAGAAAGGGGTTAGAAATTGCCGATATACCCAAGAACGGTCAGAAATTGGAAAGATATCTAGGAAGGGTCAGAAATTACAGAAATACATAAAAAAGTTTTCATCTCGATGAAATTCAAATTCAACGGTCAGATCTTGACCAGCAGCAAATTCAATGGTTTGATCGTGGCAAGGAGCAAATCCAGCTGTTTGATTGAGGACAAAAATAAATTCAACGATTTGCTCGTGACTAGGAACAAATTCAATAGTCTGATCATAGATCGAAGCCAATTCAATGGTCTGATCATCGACAAAAACAAATACAGAGATCCAAGAATGTGACCAGATGTAAACTTCAAGACCCGATTACATAATCGGTACCAAATGTAAAGGTCTCAAAAAGACCGTATGTAATCCAAATTACACATATTCAAGAAATGAAAGTCTTCAAATTTCTTGCAAGAGTATGCATCTCAAATGGGCGACATCGAGATCATATCCATTAGACAAAGCCCACAATATCACAACAGATATTATAGAGGCTAAAAGATATCTTTGACATTTAATCAAGGGTATTCGGACTTATGCCGACGTAAATAAACACCGATTACAGTCGGTGGGGAAATACCATGTACCTGAATCCTAAATTGTCCGATAAACCCAATTCATGGAATTAATAATGTGCATGCTATTTAAATAGCTAATAAATGTGCATTCATGTTCAACAAATGAATATCTTTACATTTTGCCATGTTAAACAACACCTCAACGGAGAAGACTGATGACTGCAGGTATGAAGCATTGCATTTCATGTTAAATGGTCTTACAGTAACATACCTCTTGATTTTGGCAAAAAGAATTTTTAATTAGGCTAGCCATTGACCGTAATTAACAGTGTCTGGTTGATGTTCCTGTAGTTCCAAAAACATCCCATGATTGGATCAAATCTTGATGACAAGCAAGCATCAAATCATGCATACGTTGACCTCCTAACTCTAAAAGTCAGCTTCATTGGGTCAACTACCACCTTGAAGTCAGATTACTTTTAATCACAATGGTCATAGTAGATTCCCCATTATTACTTTTCATTGAAGTGATGTTAGTTGCATCAGTAGCACTTTTTTAGGGCCTCTGTTGCAGTGGCAGAAATGTAATATTCACCATACTCAATTTGAACTTTTTGTAAAAATAAATTTTACAATTCTATGTCTGATCAATAGTCATAATTGGCATTTTGACTTTTCAACAGTGTTTTAAAAATCAGTCGCCTATATGATTAATCGGTCCACCTAGACAACTCACAGCCCTTCCCCGCCTAGGCAGTTTACACCTCGTTATGTTTCACAAGTTTTTCATTGACGGATGACCATTATACCCCCATGAATTGCAGTAAAACCAGATAGTTCTTCCTAGTTCTCCATAAAACCAGACTGATTTTCCACTGGTTCTATTACAGTTCAACTGGTTTGTAGTTTCATGATTTCAAATGCTCATACGGAAGGCCTACTTTTCCGGAGATTAAAACATGCTTAGCTCAGAGGATGGCAATATCTATGGATTTTGTGATCAGCCGATTAAATCAAAGGCATCTCCTCATTCGGCTTGGATGTGAAAATGATTTCTTGAAGCTCCTATTACAAAAGAACTTATACATCAACGGATATTTATTTAGATTTTTTAGATGGACATCGGATTTTGATTTTGCGGCGGACCCTGCTGTTGACACCCGTTTCAGCCTACAAGTTGAGTTACTTCTCTTATTTATCTCCGTGATGCCCTAAATTAACCATTATTTTGGAGTCATCTTTGAGCCTATTTCGAACCCATTTATTAGTCATTTCTAAGCCCATTAAGCCTTGGAGCCATTGGAGGATATTTTTATTTTTTATTAAAAAATAAAAAATAAAAAATTTGGTCACAGTCAACTGTTGATCATCACGATCAACTATTGACCAATGCAGTCGACTATCGACTGGCGCGGTCAACTTTGACCACCTCTTCCCCTTTTCTGCCTTGAGAGTCCTAAGTCATACATGTTTACATCTTCATCTGACATTTGCATTGTTCTTCATGAGTCTCTCCATGCATGTGCTGAGTCGTTTGTGCACATATTAGTCTGAAAAGTCTGAATTGACTATGTTTGATGTTTGGATATATCATTTTCATGATTATCAAGGATTTTCTTGATGTATATGGTTGTCAGATCATGCATACATTTTCACACATGCATATCCAATTGCATTGTCTTGCATATTCTAAAAAATTTGACACTTCATATAGGACTGCATTTGCGCTGCATTGTCTTGCATGATCTAATGGTATATCAAATGGGATGTTGGGAGAAGGGTAGATCATTTCTGTCTGGAAATCCACCTTATGCGTAGAGGCTAGACCTCCGCCTGGTACCATAGGTCAAGTTGCACATTAGAGCAGTCTGGTTGTTCATGAGCATATTCCCTTATTTCTAATGTTCTGCATATGCTGCATTCAAAGTCCAGTTCATACATGGCATATAGACAGGGGGAGCATTTGTCGGTTTCTGCCAATGGTTGTTTAAACTCTCTATCTATTTCAGCCAACCAATGCTCCTTGATTCAGTCTGTGCTGAACTTTTTGGCTATGATCCTTTTTGGCATATTTTCTAAGCTATAACAAGTCAACCTCATTATTTTTCTCATCTGATTCTAGCTATAGTTCAGTTACCTTTATTGAACTTTGAGGGGTCATCTCTTCACTCTAACTTCATCTGATATTCGATCTCATCTATTTAAAATCTTTTAAGTTCATCATTTTCATGACCTTGAGATCTATTGTCTGCTGCTCATGCATTAGTTGAGTTGGTGCTGGCAACCTTAAAACTCTCTTTGAGAATGCCATCTGATTTGAATTGAATTGCTATCACTACTGCTTGATGAATTGGCTGCTCCTGAAATGTTCTTGCCTTCTCTGAAATTTCAAGAAGATTTCAATGTGAATATCCTGATCATAAATCTGAAAATAAACTTAAAGAGGAATCTTCCTTTATACGGTTTCCATGAATGTCTAAAAAATTCAGCAGGTTTAAGTTTCATGTATTTCTTGAGTTTGGATTTGAACATCTTGAAAATATCTGAATCAATTCCTTTAATAAACTTTAACTAGTTGATTCATGTTATATCATGTAAAACCTTTTGGAATCTGAAAGTTTTAAATCATGGCATTCTTTGGTAGAGATACATGAGGTGAGTATTATTTTTAAACATTTATTTGCTTTGAGAAATGTCTGAAAGTAAAATATGGTCAGAGCAATGACTTTGGTCACTGAGAAACCATGTCCAAAGGACTGTGTCATGAAGTGCCATGGTTATCTCTGCTGAAAATTTGATGAAAAATCTGAGAAAGGTTAAGGCAGAGCAATGATTAGGTTGCACTGAGAAACTGGGACCCTCATCAAAGAAATGGAGTCAACCTATGTCATGATATATCCTAGTTAACTCTATTTAACATGAACCATGACAATTAGTCACACTAAGTGCTTAGGGATACTGGCGTCTAAACCACGTGTATCCTCTAGTTACAAGGTGTGAACTAAACTCGATTGATCTTGAAAGATATTGCTATAAAAATTACTGCTGCATAGAAAGAAAATGGACAAAATTAGATGCTTTCATGAATGTTTAATTCAACACTACATTTTGTAACTCCTAAAGAAGTCATTGAAATTAAATGATTAAGATGAAAGGAGGTTAAACTATATGTTAACATGAAGGCATGGTTCATTCTTATTAAAATTGATTTCAGATATGAGCATAGAAAGTTTATTTTGGATAATCTCTAAATACATATTATTTAAACCATGCTGCTCAATAAAGATTACTTCATGAGCCCTTATAATTGAAGACTCTGAAATATGCTTATTTCTGGATTTATGATCATTGTAACTCATTGAAAACCCTCTTGAACCATTTGATCATTTGGGCATTTAGTCTAAATTCTTGTTCTCACTTTACTCTGCTGAAATTCTTTGTTTGCTCTCAATCCCTCGCTGATTGCATCCTTTCAGGCCCAACCAGGGAGAGTGACCCATAAAATAAGCCCCAATACTGACCAAAATGGCCCAATAAGTGGTGAATAACTCGAGACATCATACGAGAGAATAAAGAGATGACCCAACTCATTGGTCATAAAATGGGTGTCAATAGATGCCCCTCCTTGACGTCCTCTTTGTAGGGGAGCGAGCAGAGGTGAAGTGAAAGTGACATGGAACATGGAGATGAAGCAGAAATGCAGTGAAGCGGACTGAAAAGCAGGTGTTAAGGTAGAAAACACCCATCCTCAACCAACGAGCGATAGGAATCTTCCTGAAAATTTCAAACCAATCACAAGGAACGGTAAAATCGAATGATGCATGCCTGGAGGAACTAATAACTAAGGAAAATAAAAACACGACCAACCTCCTCACTGGAACGCACAGGTGATTGGTGGTCGGAGCAAGTGGGAAAGTAAAAGATGAATAACTAAACTTTAGATAGGGATCTTCAGCTAACCAGACCGAGCAACAGGACCGAAGGAGACCTTCCAACTCATAATGGAATGATTCTCCTTACTCGAGATCACGGATACACAATTATCCACCATTACTGAGACACTTTGGACAGATGAGGGCACATGAATGCTTAAAGGTGCGCATGATGCATGCTGGGCTAAAGGAAAAAAAAGAAAGCATCAAAATGAATGCAAAGACAGATAAAATAACAAGATACTCGAGAATAGTATTGCTAGATCGGACGAACCAGGTTCAGGACACTATCTGCAAGCACGGCGTGCAAGATAGAACCATCGTCCCCTAACTTTTTCAACCTAACGACCTATCCAACGATTAAACATGTGCACTGAGATCATCATCATTTTTGGTAAAGGGGAATATCAGATCCCAGAACACATGAATAACCAGCCAGTTCTCGAGATAATATATCATAAATACCCTATAGTAATGCATTAAGGGATTATGGATCGAGATACTTACCTAACTTACCTGCCTGGCGAGATGTGAAGATGTGATGGCATTTATGACTTCGCAATCAAGAGGGTTAGCCATCAACAAATAAGCTCATAAAATAAGCATGAAGCATAAATGAGACAACTGAGCATAAACCACAAAAATAGAAATACCAAAATGAAGCAGATAGAGCATTGTAATTTCACCACAACTCAACCATAAATGGCCTAAGAAACGACCACTAGAAGATCCCTAACGGTCTGAAAATGGGCCGTTAAGTAGCGTCGGTTCACATTCTACGAGGGAGATGACTCAGATGACAAACGGTCTGATGGAAGACCGCTTGAAGCAACCTAACAGTCCAACAATAGACCGCCAAGTTTTCTGGGCGTTCAAAAAAAAGAACCTGACCATTCGTTCACACTCTCTCATTCTCGCTCTCCCATTCACATAACCCCCAATCCCCTCACTCCGGTGACTCCAACGACCCACATCGGCGGCCACCGTGATCACTGTGAGGCTCCACTCCCATACACCCAAAAATGGTGAAGAAGAGGGCTGTACGCCGTCTTCAACGATAGCTAGAGGAGGAGGAATCACCTCGGGCGGTGGCGCACCCACCGGAGGGAGAACAAGGGCCGGTGACCCAAACAGAGGCGGAAGCTCCTCCTGCGGTCGTGGAAACCCTCGAAGAAGGTGTTGGGGGTAAAGAGGAGGCCCAAGCGACCGAGGAAGCACCGAAGGCGGCGGTCGGTCATCGGAAGTCCGAGGTAGGCCGTCAGCCAAAAAACCTCATTTTAATTCATTTTAGATCATGCATGTGTAGGAGTGGAGTGGTAATGGGTCTGGGGACCCATTAGGGTTGATGTAGAGGCCTTATTGGCCATTTCCATGGCTCAGGGAAACACAGAAGATGATGTCCATTCGCGGGATGCCTAGTGGTCCTTCCAGTTACTACTAGGGACTCAGGCGGTCCAGTGAATGGCCGCTAGGGAATCAGAGCCAGATTTATTTTCTTTGTGTTTTATGTTAAATGCAATGCAATGAATGTTTGACTGACTATATGAATGACTAATTTTGACTGTCTACATGAATGTAGGGAAAAAGACGGACCTGAATCTCTTGGCTGCAAGTCCGGGCGGTATACCAGACATTACCAAATTATCAGAAAGAGAGACTGGCAGCCATGCGCTTCGGGGAACTGCTCAGCATAGAGGTGACGAGGATTGATACAGCTCTCCTGTACGTGCTCCACGAGAGATGGGACCCGATCAGTAGGGCATTCTTTTTCCCATGGGGTCACATGATCCCTACGCTTGAGGACATGGCGAGGATTACTGGACTACGGATCCATGGAGCACCGATGACAGGTTGGACATACGCGGATTATAGGGAGATGGCACAAGAGCTTCTCGGACTAGATCTAATGAGGCCGGGCCATCATTCATCCATGTTGGGACGAGCGATGCTCCAGGAGAGCCTGGGGCTACGTGGAGTGGCAATAGCCATAGGAGAGCTACCAGAGGAGCACATCGGGCGACTGACAGACCACGCTTGGTGGAGAGTGGCGACAGAACCAGGACTAGAGGGAGACATGACCCTATGGCGCTTCCTGATGCTGATGTTCTGGAAGCTTCTCTTCACGACCAGGGCGGATGGAGTGAGCTGTAGGCTCCTCCCACTACCGAGGGACCTGGATAGGGTAGGAGAGTATGCCTAGGGAGAAGCAGTCCCAGCGTTCCTCTTCGACTCACATAGTACCACCGATCGACAGACGATGCTGGGTGGCTTCTCACCATTTCTTCAGGTAAAAATGCTAAACTCTAAATGCTTATGCCTATGATTACTGTATGCTTGCTATATGCTGATATTTGACTGATGTAGGTATGGAGCTACCTGTACCTCCCTAGTATCGGGCGAGGGAAGGAGCTACACCCTGACCGAATCCCCATCGCGAGGCGGTGGGTAGTGGCTCAAGATATGGGATTGATCTGGCGCCTAGTACGGGTGATCCAGGATGATATAGACACGTTCCCATATGGTTCGGAAAGCTTCTTAGACTTATCCTTCCTTTTATGCACCTAAATGCTTCATTAAATACTTATCTAAATACTGACACTTGACTTGATTGCCCTTTTCAGGTGCGCTGGACACCTTATCGTAACGAGGGTCACGAGGGACAGCCCTGGGTGGAGGTGACCCAGGCGTACGCTGGACGAGAGATCTGGATACACTGCTTAAACATCATCGAGCCTCTTCATCATCGACTGATCATGAGGACGAGAGGAGTTCACCAGCCAGATGTGGAGTTCCTAGTGTGAGATGATGAGCGCTTCGGGCGGTCCTCGAAGGGACTAAGCGGTGATATTGATTGGATCACCCAGGCGATCGACCAGGTATGCGACTGGTCACGTTGAGGTCGGGAGGTGATGGCCCGAGCTGACAGCGATGAGGCCTACCTGAAGGCCTACGCCCGGAGGTATGGCGCCCAGGTGTTCCGTGGCATCCGACGATCGATATGGACTTCTAAACTCATGCTTTCTCTACTTGAAATATTCACATATACACTGACACCTTGACTTGTTATATGCAGCTAGACCCCCAGGGATGCATAGTGGAGCTCCAGGGCCTCCTCCACGCCACTGTACAGTAGAGGGATGAGCTCCACGGTGCACTGGGCCTTCTGGTAAGTTTCACCGAACCTTGGACTTAATTTATGCAATATGCTTATGATATTGACTAACTTTGACTTCTAAAATGCAGCGAGCTGAGGGAGCATAGCGGCAAGGACCAGACACTCCGTCCTCTTCTTCCCAAACTGTGGGACACGGAGCCGAGCAGGACGTAGACTTCGTGCGATCAGTGGCTCTGGCCGAGGAGGCCGAGGCCACTCTCGCAGAGAGGTTAAGCTAACTAACCGAGTTCCCTTTTTACTTAAATGCTTATGATGATACTTAATCATGATGAATGCTTATGTAGGCGAGAGAGTTGACCATAACATTGGCCGAGGCAGAGTGGTGGCGAGTGGTGGCGGCAGAGGTGACCCGTCTCCGTGAGGAGGCGGCGCGACTGAGTGCAGGAGCAGCCTGTCATTGCGCCGAGGAGGATGAGATGGAGCAACTCAGGGCGGACGCTGCATGGCTGAGGAGCGAGTGAGACTAGTCTCGGGTGCAGGTCATCAAGATGAGGGGGGTTATAGCGGGCCTAAAGGATGCCCTCTGACTTCTGGGAAAGAGGTCAGAGTCTAGCAAGACCCAGAGCATCGCGCCGAGCAGCGCATACCGAGGCTATCTCACCGGTTCTTCCAGCTATTTAAGGAACGAGGAGGAGGAGCGAGGACACTGTCGTGAGGAGGGGAGCACTACCATGGAGCCACCAGCGAAGCAGCATGAGGGCACAGGCGACAGCAGCGGCCCAGGGGAGGGACCGACTGAGTGACTTGTACTTTCCTCTTATCTTGGACACATGTTCATGACTTCCTATGAAAACCTTTTTGTGTTTTTATTAAAGTGCAAATGAATGAATGGGCATGGTGACTTACTGACTACGACCTCTAGGACGGATAGAGAGTACGCGAGAGATGACGGAGAGAGACAGAGAGAGAGAGAGAGAGAGAGAGAGAGAGAGGACGGACGAATGAATTAAGAAAGATAGAGACAAAGAACTGACAGAGACCCCTCAGAGAGGGGATGAGTGGTTTGCTCCACCATACCAACCCCATAATGGTAGTTTCTTATTTTAAATTTTCTCTCTTATTTTTTGGTGCCTGCCCCCAGAATAGGACCTTTCCTTGCTTCTTTTCTTTTTTTTCTTTTTTTCTTGCATATCTCGTGGCATTTGCCATTTTCCTTTTGTTGGCAAGCATCTACATTCAAGCTATGCGGGCTTACTGGATATTGGCTTTAGCCAGATTTATGAGGAGCAGTTGAGGCGGTGACGCTGCGTGGGGCTGCTCTTTTAAGGATAGGTATTTGATGAGGGCGCGATGGATCCACCTTATACTCGCCCATCTATAGTTCACCTTTTTTTATCAGGCCTTCAATAATGTCCTTGAACACGTAGCAATCCTCAATGGGATGCCCTAACATTTGGTGATATGGACAGAAACGTGGATTGCCTTTTCTTTCAGGATCGCCTGGTTTCTTCGGCTTCGGAAGCACCACTTTGCCATATTCACGGGCCCACTTAAAAAGTGCCCTAGTCTTGTCCTTCGAAAGGAGTAGGGTTTCATCATTTTACCCCTTAACGATGTCCCTTGCTTTGCCGACTCGACAGAAGATGCCTCCTTCATTTTCTCCTTCTATTGCTCGAAGGCTTCAAAATTTGGGGTGCAAACTTCTTCTTGTACCAGATGTTTGTTGGTTGGCTCATTCTTTTGTCTTGGGGCTATCGAAGCTGGGCAGAGCCTTGCAAGAACTGCTTCGGCATTAGCAAAGGTCGTGACTTCAATGTCAATGACCCATCGTAGAAGTTCTATTCTCAAATTTTCTTTGTAGATTTGAACAGAATCCCCTTAGCTTGGCGGATGCCAACACTTTTCACAAAGATTCTTCCACCTTCTTATGTAGTCCATGATGGACTCATCATTCTTTTGTTTGGCTACTTGTAATTCGGCCTCAGTGACTCCTTCTTTAGCCATCTTCGTATTCATTATTTGTTCTGCCCTTGGCTTGTTTGACTGCATGCGCGGTCTCATTGGCACCATCTTCTGAGATCCTTTAGTTGCCCCCTGACATGCCCGGGGGACTGTATGTTGGAGTGGTTGAGGGAGGATGCCTCCCGTATGATCATGTACCATTCGGGGCATGACTGGCCGTGCTGAAGCTTCAGGTGAGCTAGCACTATCTTGTGTCTCCTCATGTACATGTCCTGTCGATTGTGGCATGGGTGGACTTAGATTCATTCCATCTAGCTGCCTTTGCAGTATTTCAATCTCTTGCTGCTTCTGGCGTAGCAGTGTAACCATGACATGGTCTTGCCAGGAGGGGCCGAAAGTGCTATCTTCCGCCACCGGTTTGATTGGGGTGAGTGGCATCCCGTCATTGTTGCTGGACGCGTCCATTTTCATTGGGATGAACTCCCTAGGTTTTATGCCTCTGAGCCGAGGAGGAACGTGGTATTGTCTCCCCTTGTTGGCTGGCGGGTGTCTTAATATTCTCCCGGATCTGGCAACACGGTGGGAGGCAGAAGCTTCAGCCTAATTTGTTTCTTTTGGCATAAGGCAAATTTCTTCATCTTCGTCATCAACAGCCTGAGCCACACTGGACGATGCTGATAGCATGTTGCAGGAGAGAGCAACATATCTTATTTTAGCCTTTGTATTCTCCTTTTCCTTCTCCCATGTGGCTGGCAGCTGCCCCCACAGTGGGTCACTCGGTGCATTGAACATCCTTGCCTTTTCTTTAATTCTTTTTGTTAGCCCGTGGGACTTATTGTGTCCTTGAGAGGCATGCTTCTTGAACTGCATAGGTTGGCTCTTGAGCTGCTCCTGCTCGCCTAGCCTGTCTGTAACAGCTTGCAACCATTCCACAACTGAGTTGATTTCTTCATGCACCCATGTCGGGGCTTGTTTCTTTGTGTTGTCCACTGGCCTTCTGATAGCTGTAGGAGGGGCTATTTGATGCCAAGCAGGGACTATAGGGGGTGGAGCGGGCCAGGCCATGGCTCCACTAACCCAGACTCTTAGAGAATAACTCCAAATAGTCATGTAATCAAACAACATGTATGAGCCTCAAAATCTATTTACCATCTCAACCATATTAGAAGATTAAGAACACAAAGGCTCAATGTAGCATATGCAAGAGTGTGACAGATGCAACGGCGTGACTCCACATATCACAAGACCATGTAGCCAGAAGCAAGTCTTTTCTAAATTCTGAAATGTATGAATCATTGTAATGCTCATGAATACACATTGTCATTAAGAACATATGCAAGCATACACGACATACATAAAGTTTAGTTATCATCAAAAACATAAACATATGTAAGACAACAACATGGGGGCCTTGGAGATGGGAAGGGTTGTGTTGGGGAGTGAAAGGGTGGCTTGGGGAGAGGGATTCTCTCTCGAGATGGTGGAAGGGTGGCTTGGGAGAATGAAAGGGTGCCTAGGGAAGATGAAAGGTTACTTAGGGAATGGGAGGGAGTAATGGGTGGAGTTAATGTTGCATGGGGAGTTGAAAGGATTTAATGAGGTGGCTGATGAGGTGGACAACTAGGGCTGAGGTGGAAGATGATGTGGCAGGGGAGAGGAGAGAGAGGGGGGCAAATTTGGGAGAGAGAGGGAGGAGAGAGAGGGGGTCACCCCCTAGAGAGAGAGGGAGGGAGAGAGAGGGATAGGGGGTGGGCTTCTCACCCACTCAATAGGATTCTCACCCAATGCACTCAATTTTGGAATTCAAATTGTAGCAAATTTTCATTAACCAACTCATTGGGGGGTTGGGTCCTATTTATAGGAGCTCAACCTTTTACTGGATCAAAATGTCCATGACATTACACTAAATGACCATTTATGTCCTAGAATGTAAACCATGGGACAAATGACTCAAACATAGGGAAATAACTCATGGACCTAGGGACATGACTCAAATAAAAGGGAAAATACAATGATATTACTCAAATAAAATAGAAAATACATCATATGACTCAATAAATAGATAGCTAGACCAATCCGAATACGTCCGGGGTGATGTGATGGGTCGTGGGTATAGGGACGGCTGGTGATGTCCCCATCATACCGTCGGGGTGCAGAGAACTTGACTCCGTCGAGTAAGTGTCCTACCAGCTCCGAGAGTGCTACAGTAGGAGCGTCCACAAGTCTTCCGAAGGTGGCCGATGCTTCCGCCTAGTGAGGTAGCACTCACACACCTTGCTCCTGAGGGTGGTGACCTGTTCACCCAATATTCTCTCAATTGCTCACGTCAGACTCTCCAGGCTAGCAGTGCTCTCACGGGGGTGGGTGCTCTCTCTAGGGAGAGAGTGGGCTCAACATCCTCACTGGGTACCACCGTGGGGCCATTGTAGGGCACAAGGTCTACCACATTGAATGTGGGGTTAACTCTATACTCTTTGGGGAGGTCTAACTATAAGCGCCGGTGTCGATGCACCTCCGAACCTTGAAGGGACCAGCTCCACGAGTCCTCATTTTTGAGGTGGCTCTAGGGGAGAGCTTCTCAATTCTCTTCATCCCCAAATCACCCACTTGGTTTTCCTGGCGGCATCGGTGTGAGTTGGCCTACCTCTCATAAGTTTCATTGCTCTTGTTGAAGTGCTTGCAAAGCTTATGATGTGACTTTGTGAATGCTGACTCTCTAGTGGATAATGGGGGTCCTGGACAACCAAAAGTGGACCTGGTATGTTTAGACTCCCAATCAATGGTGTTGAAGATTGGGGGGCTGGGGTATCCAAATGTAGCTCTATCATGCAAGGGTTTCCTATCGAAGGTTGTTGGACCAGGGCACCTGAATGTGGATCCAACATACATGGGTCCCATATCAAAGTCTAGAGGGCTGGGGCATCTAAATGCGGCTGCAATACATGGGAAGTCCCGACCAACTTGGATGGTTAAGGGAGGGCCGATGTACCCAAATGCACTAGCCCTATATGACCTTAGACGTAGTGATGCATGAGACCCCAACCTCTTATGTTATTGATGGACCCTTGGATGATTGATTTGTGAGGGGATAAGGTAGTGGCTTTGGTACTCCCAGTCGCATAGTCTCCGACAATGGAACACCCTTCAAGAACAGGGCCGTATACCAACTGGCAGCCAAATTCCACATCGACTGGAGAACCTCTTCGGTCTACAACCCACAGGACAACGGTTTGGCTGAAGCCTTCACAAAACCCTCTGTAAGCTCCTGGCTAAAATTGCCAGCCACCAGAAACATGATTGGGGTGAAAAGGTCTTCAAGGCATTATGGGCCTATCGGATAATCTACAAAACCCCCACGGGATGCTCGCCATTCTCCCTCGTCTATGGGGCGGAAGTCGTCATCCCCATTGAAATTTAGTTTGCATCGTACTACGTGGCAGTGCACACCAGCTTGGCCGGTCCTGATGGAAATGAATACCAGAGAAGGCTGGAAGAACTTGCCGGTCTGGAAGGCAAACGGCTCGAAGCCTATAAGCATTTACAAGTGTACCAGGCCCACATGGCACGAGCCTATGACAGGCTCGTAAAGTAACGAGCCTTCAAGCAAGGCGACCTTGTCATGATTAAGGAAAAGGAAGTCATGGCTGGCCGCTCTAGTGGCAAGCTCTAGCCAAATTAGCGAGGCCCATACATTATCTGCGATGCCTATGAGGGTAGGGCCTATATGGTCGTCGACAATAAGGGTCACAAATCCTTCCCACCTCTCAATGGCAAGCATATAAAGCTGTATTATGCACCAGAACACAAATTTGCATGCCACCTGGACTAAAGCATGCTCCTCAGCTACAACTAGCGGAATCGATTTTCTCTCGTAGAAGGCCGAGCCAACCACAGCTTCTAGCTCCTCTCCACAGTCAAGCAACAGGGTCGGTTAAGCCCTCTCAGAACCACTGTCTGGCACTTTGGGGAGCCAGCCTCCCACCTTTGTCCTGGCAACAACGGGAGCAAAGATGCCTCTGCACCAGCCATAGCCTAGTCGTTAGGCTCTCAGGTAAGTAAAAAATAAACAAACAAAAATAAAAATAAAAAAGAGAAAAATAGGGTTAAAAATAGAGATATCCCGATGGACTCAGTCATCCTCTTTCTCAAGGGGGTGACTGGGGGTAGAAAGGCCAACAACCCTGTTGAGGTAAAAGCTCGCGAGGGCACCTCAGGTAAAATTGGGTAACCCCTCAATGTGAAAACCCACAAGGATGCATCGAAAAAAGTAAAAGAGGGTTAGCTCTGGCAAAAACCCGAAAGGGTGGTAGAGCTGGTAAAGAGAACCAAAAACTCTCTTCTCCTCCATCCGAGGAAACCAATTACGCACTTTCCAGCAATTATACCCCCCATCGGTTGGCCCATACCAGTTCTCGACTAATCCCCTACTCTAGTTGTGAACCTTGCACCTCCCTGTTAGCCATATATCGTCACATCTGGCCTACACTAGTTCCCTGGGCCACTCCTCTTTTTGGTTGGCCTATACTAATCTCTGACTAACACCCCCTTCTAGCTCGTCAATCTTACACTTCTTAGTTAGCCATACACATCCCCAGTTGGCTCACACCGTCTTCAGCCTCACACCACTAAGGTCAGCCCATAGACACCAGTGACTCATGCACCATTCTAATCATTTATTCTAGCAAATCTTAGCCTGCACGCCACCTCAGTTGGTCGCTACACCACAACAACCTTGGATGCATCTATCATGAGAACCCGTCAGCCCATCATTTCCAGTCACCAGCCTATCATGTTCGAGTGACCATGAACCCAGTCATAACTCCAGCACCATGCCACCAAGGCTCACTAGTGCCCAGACCACCAGTCGAATTCCATGTTACCCAGCAACCAATTAAAGTCACGATTATGGCTACAACAGCTACCAGCCATCAACAGCACGAACTCCAGGTCATGTCCCCTGACAGCAGCATGCTACAGATGATAGTCGCAAGGCTTCCAGGTCAAAAAAAAGAGAGAGAGAAAAATGAGATTAAAAATAGAGATACCTCGGTGGCCTCAATTAACTCCTTCCATGGGATTATTGAGGGCAAAAATTGCCATTAACCCAGTTGAGGTGAAGTGACTGAATGGCAAGCGATCATATGGCAAAACTCTTTATACGCTACAATCATAGTTGTCAAGGCAACCGCCTAGGCGACCAAGCTCCTTATGGGGCAAAGGTGCCAGCACATGTTTCTGGCCCCCAGAAAGGCAAGCAAGGCACTCACCTAGGCAGACAAGATGCCCACCTAGGCGAGCCAGGCAAGGGCAAGGCGCCCTGCCGGGCTACCTGGCCTAAGCATATAACCTATAACATTATCCATTTTAAGTGGGTCCTATTAAAACCCATCCCCCTTTACAAACCCACCCCAACCCTCCTACTCAATTTTTAATATTAAAATTCTTTATTTTTTTCATGTGTTTTATTATTAATTTGTATATTGGGCTTTTTGGGTTCTTAAATAGGCGCCAAGTTATCACCTAGGTAGACACCTAAGCACTTAGGCTCCCCATGAATGCATTGAGTCACCTTGTTGCTTTGACAACTGTGGATACAATGGCTGTTGACAGACTGTCCTCGAGGAGAAAATTGAAAACATGAAATACGACATATGGTAACAAAATAGTGAGTGGTCACATGGCAAAATCAGGGATGTCAACAGACCGGGTTTGTCCCATTTTCAGCTTATTAGACCAAAATGGTCAGAAAAGCACCGGCCCAAATCCAATTGTGGTGGCCTCAAGCTATTTGTGGTGGCTCACTGGCTTGAGAAATTTCCATACACTTGTCAGCCAGAGCTGGTCCTACGCATAACAAATAAACGAGCTCAATCATTGTGAAGGAACAATAAATCTTGGATCAGCCGAAGTTGGCACAGCTCATGCACAGCCCTACTTGCGGGTCCTAAGTGATGACTGGCAAATCAAAGAGGCATCAAAGATTTAAATAGTTACTCTCAAATTTTAAATTACAGCAAGAAAGAAAGGGACAAATACTGGATACAAGCATGAATAATATCATGCAATTTCAAGCACATAATGAGACCTAGCAATAGAATGCCGTATAAAGAAAACAACATTGGGTGCACGGACATTGCATGCAATTGCCGTAGACGGTACTTCTCAAGGAACCAATTATGCATATGCACGCATCTCTTAATTATGTTTTCATAGTGAATACTTTCTCGAAGACGATTAGTCTAAAATGGGACTTGCCTTGTCATGCCCAACTTGCAGTAAAAGATTATAAAAGGGAAAATCTAAATATAGAAAAAAAACATGTAGAACAGCAATCAGTTCAATTAATATAAGGAAAAACAGAAAATAACTACTAAAACTTCAAAGAACGGTCACAGCTCAAGATTCCGAAATTATTCAGTGCAACACACCTACTGCTCTATAATCTCAATTCCACAGTAAGTACATCGTAAACACATACCTGACCACCGCTGTCCTCAGAGATCAGCCTCAAGCCCTTCTGGTTCAACAGGAGATCACCGTCCTGGAACGTTCCGCTAGCGGTCCTGAAAGACCCAACAACCAGCGTGCCCCCCGTTCGGAATTATTAGTAAAAACACAGTGGATCATAAAAGGAGCTTAAGCAGAAAAGCGAAAAGATGTTGGATAGGAGCACACAACTTCCAAATCGACAACCCTAGACTAGGAGATCGAAAAGGCAGAGCAAAAAACTTGTGGGGAAAACGGTGCCTTGAGGCCAGATTTCGCGGGGGACGGGAAGCCATGGGGGCGGCGGCGGCCGAGGGTACTCACAGGAAATTGGTGACGGGGGTCTCCTGGTCCGGTATGGAGAGGGCGAGCTGCTTCAGCGCCAGCGGCTTCTTGCTCTTCATGATCGCAGGGCTCCGGCTCGGCGGGGCGTGGCGGAAGGGGTTCAGGGGGGAAGAGCGCCGAGGAGAGACCCCTCAAATGGAGAGGCAGTGGAAGGAGAACAGTAAATAAAGACTTGGGGGGCGCGGGCGCATTTTTCTGCGCACGTGCCGGCGACCGGGCACTAAATTTCAAACCCATGGAGACCGCGAACAGGTTAAAAAAAAAAGGGTCTGCGTTAACTACCATACTGTCTGCTTCTTAGTCTAACAAAATGTGCACCGACCTTATATGCAGTCTAACAAAATGTGCACTGACCTTATATGCAGTCAAACAAAATGTGCACAGACTTCATGCTGCATAGACACACAGCCTAGCATCGACCTGATATATGCATGTCCACCAGCCTATGTGAAGGTGTGAACAGGGATATGCATCGACCTTCAAGACTGTGAGCAGGGATATGCATCAACCTTATATGACTGTGAACAGGGATATGCATCGACCTTGTGTTTCACAGGGTGAAAATGTGCATCGACCTTAGATGCTGCACTTGGCTAACTAGCGTCGACCTTATGTGACAGAATGCGAGAATGCACTGACCTTATCCTCTCAAGGCAATAACATGCATCGACCTTATAGCAGTTACTAGCCAACTAGCATCGACATTTATTGCAGTCGCTAGCCAACTAGCATCGACGTTATATGCATGTCAGCGCCATGTGCATTGACCTTATTATGCCTAGCAACATATGTGCACCGACCTCCTTAGTCAGAAACACATATGTGCATTGACCTTTATGCAATGAAATGAACATGTGTATTGACCCTGGTATGAAAATGCTTGAACCTTATGAAGGTGTTCAGACCTTTTACATGCATGTGCTCTGACTAATGAGAATATGCTCGGACCTTGTTCATGCATATACTCTGACTTAGTGAAGGAGACTTTATGCATATGTACAGACTTGAACGAAGATGCTCAGACCTAAGAAAGACTCTTATGCATGTGCATTGACTATTAACCTGTGAAAAATGTTTGTGCACACAAACCATTCGATAAAATGAATATGCATGCAACATGTTTGATTAAACGACCAGAATGTTTAAATGTGCACAGCAGACTCAAGATGCAGCGACATAGTTGTTGACACCCGTTTTAGCCCACAAGTTACATCATTTCTCTTATTCATCATTTTTAATGTCCCGAATTACCCATTATTTTGGAGCCTTCCTTGGGTGGATTTCGAGTCCATTTCATTGTTCCATTCCCTTTGGACCTTGGAGATCATGATTTTGTAGAGCCCTGGAGCTTATCTTATTAACTTTCAACTTCCAAGTCGACTTACGGCCCATTTAGGCTGGCTTCCTTCAAGTGATCGGCTCTCTCTCACTACGCAGTCCTAAAAGTAGTCCTTTTACATCACCTTATGATCCTCTATTGAAAAAGTGACATTCACCAAAGTTGTTCAATTTTTCGAGATCTACAACTTTTTCTTCTATGCTGTTAGCCAGATCTGCCCTGATTGTGAGCTATTCACATTTTTCTAGCAAACTACGCTGATCATCCTGTGACCTAACATTTTTTTATTTTCAAGCCCCATTTTCTCCCTCTTCTGATCATTTTCTCATCTTGCTTTCTTCATGAAAGTTGTTCCTCTCTCAGTTATCTACAATTTCTCTTTACCACTTTCGCTAATTCTGAACCGTTTGAGAGATACACTTCGATTTCTAAAGTCATACGTAGTCTACCCAAAATCTTCCTCCATCGGTGTGAAGGTCTATTATTAGACCGTCAGAGCTATGTAAAGGTCTATTATTAGACCGTCAGAGCCCATGTGACGGCCCTACGATAGACCGTCACACTCAAACTTGTCTGAAATCGTCCTGTTCGACCCCTAGAGCCTGGCGGCCTTACCTTAGACCATTTGTGGTCCTCTGGTGGTCTTACGATAGACCGTTAAAGAAAACAGAGAGACCAATTCGTGCTGGACTCTGCTCCATTTCTGTGAGTCGTGGCCCTCTTGCGGCGACCATAACTTCTTGAATTCTACTCCAAATTGAGCGTTGTTTGTTCCTATGTCTTCTCCTTTATATTATCTTGAATTTGGTCCATAGAACTTGAATTTTCATTGGCTATCTTGCTTAGAATTATGGATGAAAGTTAGGGGTTTATGCATCCTACTTCAACACAAACTCTGTTTTCTGTGCGATGGGCCCTCCTTTCAAGAGCCATAACTTCTAGAATCCTCCTCCAAATTGAGTCCCACTTGTTCATCACCCATATGCGTTACAAAACATGATAGATTAGGGGGAAAGGGGATGGGAAATGGCCAGAGCCTGCGACGAAACCCACCTCTGTTTCGTGAGATGAAAACAGAGTATCGAAAAAATGTCTGCCTGGGACTCTTTTCTGTGGAAGGATGGAGGACGATCACACTGGAGACTCTTCACTCTGGTGGGTTTTCTTCTTCCCCAATCCTCCTTTTTCTTCAACGAATCAAGCCCATTTATAGTAGAGTGACCCCTTGCAGCTAATACGGCATGCCAATGGGCATGCTGAAATCGAGTGTGGGAGAACACCTTTACGCGCTGGAATCGATGCCGCCGATTTGGGGTTATGTGCGTCGATTTGAGCGGTGCCAGATTCATGTTGCCCATGCCATTTTAGCCTCTTTTTTCGTCGTTTGTTTGGGTTGGGTCCATCTGCAAGTCCCAGACCAGCTTCAGGGGCCGTTTCAAACTTGTATTAATTTCACCCTACTGTCCTATCATGGAAAACACCCTGCAGGCCATCAGACTTAAGAATAGTGATTTTCGGTGCAAGCCGTGCTCCTAATTCAGTCATTCGGGTTTTCTACTGACATGCCCCTCGGCACCTTGTTCTAAGGAGCCAGGGATGTTCCTTAACCTCAGGAGGGTTTCTTATCAGGTGGCGGACCACCAGGTATGTTCTCGTCCTGACCAGACGAAGTATGGGTTTTGTTCTGCACGGTCGAGTCGATGTCCGTTTGTTAGATTTGTTGATTTCGGCAGGCCGTACGACATTATTGGTTTGTTGTAGACTTCTTCTAAACATCTCGAGGTGATAAGTTGCGGAGTCCCTGATGCTCCTGTCAGGTGACCTGAGGTTTTAGCAATCTGGGAGGACCCTTCTCTGTTGATTTTCTTCGACTTCCGTGTATCAGCAGGCTGCATCCTTTCATCATTTAGGCTCAACTGCCATCTCATTAGATTTTGGGTGCCAACAAATGTCCCCTAGTCGTAGGTGTCGCAAGTGAGGAACGAGTGAAGCGGGACCTACAGATGTACTTTGACCAACCATATTCTACATTTAATCAGCATAGACCATTGATTCGGGGTAGCCATAGTGCCGTTAAAGCCGCATGGGGAGATAATATGCCATGTCAAAAATGACGTGGGATGTTCAAAACCCTTAAAATGGCATGGGGATATTATCGCGGCCTTAAAATGGCGTGGCCTTGGGCAGGTGGACACTTTAATCCGGCGTAGTTAAAAACGGCGTGACTTTTATCTTGAACCGACTCGAGAAGGCAAAAAAATGGTGCACCTTTCCCCGTGGTGGTTTACCCATCGCGAAGGCTCTTTAAATCATTTTTTTCCATCATCTTCCTCATTCGATTCCCGTTCGAGCCCTAACTACCATTGGCCCCATTCTGCACTCACGGTGGTGGCAATGAAGATTATCCTCTCCCCCCCTGCTTCGACCGTGGAGCCGACGTCGATGAGGCTTTCTTCCTTCTCCTTCTTTTCCAAACGAGGCCACGGTGGTGGCCCTCTTTCCTTGCCCTATCCTCTGGGGACAACAAAGGCGGCGGCGTCAAAGGCGGTAGCGGCGGGAGTCTTCCTCCCCTTGCCCTCTTCTCTTCCAGACACATTGAAGGCGGCGGTGAACTTCTCTCTTCCCCATCTGTGACAAGGCAGCGTGGTAGTGGTGAGGGCAAGGGCCTTGTTTAGATCGATTCAAGGGGTCCCACCCCTTTCTTTCAAGCTCCGGGAGGCTCCTAGTAGGCTAGCCCTTGGACCTAAACCCCCAGGTGTCCTATTCGGCCTTGGCATGATGCCCGTGGCCTAATTTAGGGACCGCCTCATAATGGACGTGTTCCCACTTTCTTCTCGCATGTTCCCCGGCCAGAGGAGACTCTGTCGAAATTTTGTTAGAAATTTACTTGAAAAAGTCATCTTCTAACCTTTTATTTTCTTTTCTTTCTTTGGATGCAGACATCATGGCGTCTGATTCTCCTTCCTCTTCCCATGCTGTGGTGACTGTCTATTGAACGTGATACAAAATTGAGGAGGATAAATCTGGCTCAGCCCATAACGGGCTCATCTATAACAAGTTCAACTTGGCCCAAGGCCTACTAGCGCGCCCAAGGGGGCCCGTGTAAGCACGACCCAATACGACTCGACATCGAATTCGACAGTGTTGGAAAGGCTAAGTCTCATGCACAATGACTGCCGGAAGACTCTCCGGTGACCGACAATTACAACCCACGACGTTGGCCCCTACCCCACAACATGCGAGCACGTCCCACGAGCACCGTAAGACTCACCTAGGGATCGACCGACTCCAGGATACTCGCCCCTAAATGGGAAACTCCCGCCACGATCGCAGGAGACATTTCTCCGCTACTTACGCCTTTCCTTGCTAAGGGATAGACCCTTAACACCAGGACAACCTCTTATAAAAGGGACCTTGACATAGAAGAGAGGGACACGATGAAATTTCTGCCAAAACTACACACAGAGAATAGAGCTACTGGTCCTACTACAACGAACGAGAGGTCACACCCTTCCACACCCTGAGAGAGCATCCCTCCTGCATGACCTTACCACCCAGCGAGCACACTCCGGGTGCCCACTGGGAGCGACGAATACTCGTTCAGAAGGCCTATACATTTCTCAGATCTACTACGGTGACCTCCATCCTTCTCTCTCTCCTCTGCTCTTCTCTGCTCCTTTATTAAATCGTTGCTGACTTAAGCATCAGAGGGTTGTCCCCTGGGGTAACGCCCAGGGCTCCTTCTGACGCCCTTCGCTTTTGGTGTTTGCAAGCTTCCACGGGTGCCAGACGACTTCTCCAACTAATAAATAGAGAAGGTGGTACGTGGCATAGAAACTAGATTTCTGTCTCTACACTTCTTGGCGTCGTCTGTGGGAACCTGTGCGAAAGGCCATGGCACCTCGTGGGAGTCTTCGCAATGCCAGTAACCGGAGGTGTGGTTCTCATCAGGGAGCCAACTCCCCGCGTGGGTCACAAGAAGCATCTTCTGCTCATCCACGCCAAGAAGTCATGCCAGGCGATCTCACTGAGATATGCCAACAGATTGAGGCCCTGACAGGTCTATGTCAGGACCTATTGAACCGGCAAGCAGACCCCCAACGCTCTCTGTCCGAACGACGTCAGAATGAGGGGGCTCGGGTCGTGGCAAACTCTCGTAGAGTGCAGGAAGCCTCCCACGTCTCCGTTGCAAGAACGCGACAATCGCGTAGCTCGCCTGCACCAAGGGTGCGGAGCCCGCTGCACTCTAACCTAGAGATGGATTGGCGGCTCCAGCGCATCGACGAAATTGAGGACTAGGTACATTACCTGGAGGATGTCCTCCTTGCCGCCAAGAACCGGGGCCTCATTGATGACGACCAAGACTTCCATGCTCCCTTCTCCAAGGAGATCATGGAAGCCCCCTATTCTGCCCAAGCTCTAGTTGCCGTCCTTCACTCCGTACGACGGCACCACCGACCCGACCGACTACATGCACAGCTTCGAGTCCCATCTGGTCTTCCACCGGGCCTCAGACGTCGTGAAATGCCTGGCGTTCGTTACGACTCTCCGGGAGAACGTTCGAGCTTGGTTCGAGTCCTTGCCGAACGGGACTATCTCCTCCTTCCAACAGCTGAAGAAACTGTTTAAGAAGAACTTCATTGGCTGCTGAAAGGTGGCCAAGTCTACGGTGACCCTACTCGCTCTCAGGCAGGGGCGAGAGGAGACGTTGTGAGACTTCGTCTCCTATTTCCATACGGAGGCACTCCGGATCTCACACCTTGACATCAGCATCTCCACCACCGCGCTCACCCAGGGGATGCAGGACCACATTCTTCGACGTGCACTTAGAGTCGAAGCCCCGACGACCCTCACCGAACTCCTCATCTTGGCACAGAAACATGAGCGGTGCGAGGAGAACACGGCGGCCTTGGGCTGCGTGGCTGGAGCCGAACGGTCTGACCGGAAGAGATCCGCTGACTCGCCATGAGCAACGGGACCGAGATCGCCACGACTGTCCAGAAAAGGAAAGGGACAATTACCTGAACTACACGCCCCTAATGGCTCCTCCTGACTAAATCTTGATGGAAATTCTTGAGGAGTCATTCCTCAAGTAGCCTCCCCGGATGAAGTCGGATCCAAGTTTGAGGAGCAAGAAAAAGTACTACCACTTCCACCGCGATCACGGCCACGATACGGCAGAATGCATCAATCTGAAGGACGCCATCGAGGACCTCGTCTGGCGAGGGCTCCTCCACAAGTTCATCGCCAAGGCTGCGGAGAAGCGATAACGGACCCCTCCGCCCATCAACAACCGACCCAATGGGAAGGAGATCATGATGATCTCTGGGGGGCCGACCTCGGGCGGAGACAGTGCGACCAGGCGACGACGATATGCATTGGCCATCAACACTATGGAGCGAGGCGACAACGCCCAACTGAAAGCTACCACTCGGGAACACCTAAAAGACCCTATCATCTTTTTCGACGACGATTTAAATGGTGTGACCACTCCCCATTCCGATGCGTTGGTGGTCTCAACCACCATCAATCAATGTACCATACGCCGCATTTTGGTTGATAATGGAAGCGGTCCCGACGTTATTTCGTACGACTATCTTGTGCTTATGGGTGTAGACTTGTCCCAAATCACGCCATTGCACACACCATTGTATGGCTTCTCCGGCACGACGGTCTACCTCGAGGGGCACATCTCACTGCCAATTACGTTCGAGACCTCTCCAAGAGACGTAACCTTCTTGGCGAACTTCATGGTCGTCCGTGCGATGACCGGGTACAACGCCATCATAGGGCGAGGAATCCTCGGCACCTTTCGAGACGTCCCCTCCTTGTATCACCAGAAGCTCAAGTTCCCCACACCTTGAGGAGTGGGAGAAGTCCGAGGAGATCAAAGGGAGTCCAGAAGGTGCTACCTTATCTCAACACGCGATCGACAGCCCGAGAAAATGCCGCCCAAAAAGAAGGCCAAGACGGAAGACCCAGGTTCAAGTGCGAGCACCCCAACAGAGGACCTGTACCTCATCCGAGTGGGAGAAGACCTGAGCAGAACACTGAGGATCGAAACTACCCTATCCGAGCACGATAAGGAAGCCTACATAAACTTCCTCACAGTCAACTAGGACGTGTTCGCTTGCTCTGAGGATGAACTCCTTGGAATCCCACCGGACATTATTACGCACCAACTTAGGTTGGATCCGAGCTGTCGCCCAGTCCAGCAGCGTGGAAGATGCTACAACCCCGAGTGACATGCCATCATCAGGGAACAAGTGAGTGAGAAATTACGCTTAGGGCTACTCCGACCAACCCAGTATCCGGACTGGGTAGAAAACGTAGTCTTCGTTCCTAAGAGCAACGGGAAGTGGCGAATGTGCGTAGACTACATCGATCTCAACAAAACTACGCCAAAAGATAGCTTCCCCATGCTACGAATCGACCAACTAGTTGACGCTACGGCCGGGCACGAAATGTTGAGCTTCTTAGATGCCTACTCCGGGTACCACTAGATCAGCATGCATGAACCCGACCAAGACAAATCAGCGTTCGTCACCGACCATGGCCTGTACTGCTACACATACATGCCGTTAGAATTAAAGAACATGGGAGTAACTTACCAGCGTCTCATCAACCACATGTTCGACACACAGATCAGCTGCAATATGGAGGTCTACATCGACGACATAATCGTCAAGAGCCTCTGAGCATCCGAGCACCTGGAAGACCTAGCGGAGACGTTCACAACACTCAGGAAATACAACATGAAGCTTAATCCACAAAAGTGCGCGTTCGGCGTAAAATCAGGCAAGTTCCTCGACTTCCTTGTTACCCATAGAGGAATAGAGGTGAACCCTGATCAAATCCGAGCGGTACTGGAGATGAAGCGATCGGCATGAGTAAGGGACGTACAGTGCCTCACCGACTGCGTCGCTGCCTTGACTTAGTTCCTGTCCCGAGTAGCCGAGAGATACCTTCCCTTCTTTTGACTCATCAAGCAAGCCACCAGAGCGCTAGAGAGAAAAGGGCAGATCGAATGGGACCAGGAATGCAAGCAGACGTTTGAGGAATTGAAGCACTACCTGGCGACTCCTCCCGTACTTTCCAAGCCACAAAAGAGAGAACAACTGCTCCTATATCTGTCGGTGACACTGAGCATGATGACCGCCGTGCTCGCCCAGAAGGAAGCTAGCATTATGAAGCCCATCTACTACGTAAGTCGGGCGTTACAGGGGCCAGAATTCTGATACTCCCAGACTGAGAAGTTAGCCTTGGCCCTAATTACGACTGCCCGCAAGCTGCGACCGTACTTCCTGGCTCACCCAATCGTCATCCTCACTAATCAACCTCTATGATAAATTCTCCAAAATCTTGACGCATCAGGAAGGTTGGTCAAGTGGGCCATCGTGCAGGGTGACTTCGAGATCAAGTTCTGCCCAAGGACTGTGATCAAGGCTCAGGCTATAACAACCCAAGATTCGAGTACCGGAAAGAAATCGGCGCGACTCGAACCTTGGCCTGCCACCCATGAGCCCAAAGACTCGAAAGGGTTAAAGGATGGTGTGAGGGTACACAAGAAGCTAAAATAACTACAGAGATAGCGTAATTAAATACATATTTGTTATTATTTAAGCTCATATACAAATACAAATCACATGAATTAAGATGGAAAAATACACACTTATCAGTAATGCCAGCAGGAATAATACTGAGGAATTCTCAAACAACACAAACAACATAAAAACAATCACTAAACAACAATACCGAACCATCTACAGGTTCGGACAACCAAACACAATAAGAAAAGAGTAGAATCAACTACTTCACCGAAAGACACAAAGCACAATATGGACTACTCACAAGGATGTCAACACCGTAGGTGACAAGCCACAAGGCCCACACGGAAGAACAGACCTCCAAGACAACCATAAACGTCAAAATAGTCGAGCCACATTAGCATAGGATCTACCCACGAATCCTGCCAACGTCCACCTCATCCATCATTTCATCACGTTCTATCCCAATCCGTCGTATCTCTACCTCGGTCATCTCGTCACGGTCGGCCGCCCCCCGTCGAGAAGAATAGAGAGAAAAGAGAAACGAGGCAGAAAGTAGAATGGGAGAAATGACAAAGACAGGAGAAGGGAAAACCACAATCACACAAACGGCATTACCATAGTGAATAGTTAACAAATAACTGAATCACATAAACCTAAATAATTGAGACAAACGGAACATAAATTAACTGATCGAAAATAACAGTGCACCTTCAAAAGATAGGACGTCACTGCTCAGCATGAGGAAGCTAAGGTGCAGGTGAGTCCTGCTGAGGTTGTGGCAGCACAGGTTGGAACTGAAGCTGCTGTGGCTGGGCCGACGAAAAGAACTATGCTGGTATCAATCTGTATGGATAGTCTCGAACAATGTGACCCGACTGATCACAGTGGAAACAAACCACCAGCAAGGAACTTGGTACACCCGGATGGCTACCACCACACCTCCAACACAACCTTGACCGACGAACAGTGGGTCCCTGAGGTTTCTGAGAAGACGAAACAGACGCTGGAACAGCACCGGTAAAAGATTGTCGGGCAAGCTGCTCCTTACACCTCTTATTCTTAAACCTCCTGAACTTCTTGCCTTTGGACTTGGAAGAAGAAGCACCATCGGCAGCAGGAACGACGGAAGGGGCTCCGGGGACGCTTGGCAGATAAACCTGCTGCAACCGCCCGATCGGCTGAGGGACTAGGTGATGCTGCACACCTGGCTGAGTGCACTCAACCTGAGCGCGCACTTGAGATATCACCTGCCCTACTCCAGATTACAGATGAGGCAGCAAGGCTTCATTCTGCGCTCCACTCTGATCACTCGGCACGCCTTCCTTAGCTTGGGCGGGAGCCGCTGGAACTTGACTCGGCGTAGGCGAATAAACCATCACAACCACCACAAGAGGAGAAGTACCACTTCCCTCCCTAGAAACACGCACCTTCCGACGACGCGCCATGGAAACCTAAAAAGCACATACCGGTGGAAATCATATCAACAAACACGGAAAACATCCTAAGCTAGCAGTAGACGACTCTAGTGGACTTGCTCTGGACCATGCTATGCAATTTCAATTCCTTATACGAGTCCTCAAAGCTGCTCTAATACCAACTGTAACGACCCAGAGCTTCGGGTACCGATAACCCGATAACATGGGATCACCACTACCAAGAACTAGAGACGCCACCCAAGAGGCTGATGAGACCCCTGAAGGGTTAGTGGAGTTTGTCGAGGAGTTGTATAACGAATTGGGATTACAACGCGTAAATTAATTTAAATGATAATTAATAATTAAGTGTGGAAGTAAATTAAACTAATAACATGATAAAATATATACAATAGTTCAGAAATTACAAATATACAGGTCCCACGACTTAAAGAAAAGTCCACAAGTACAACTACACGGGGCATACCCCGGTCAAATGTACAGGAAGAGGATAGACCGACTACTGCTGGTACGCTAGACACAACCACCAAAAGCTCGAGACGTACGGTCCAGAAGTCGAGGCTGCCCACCTGAAAGTAGGAAGGGTGAGTCACAGCCAGACTCAGTAGGGGTCACGCGGATCCCCACCAAATCGCCAATCAGTCTTATCCTAAGCCAAACAAAACAACACTCCAATGAAACGACTCACGGAGACCCGAGGGGACACCGAGAACCCTCAGCACACCTAGACATGTAAACCGAGGTAAGACGATACCTCGAGGCATCTAGAAACATAGTATCGAATTAGACAAAGCCGCTGAGACACACACAAGGTCGCCTGTCAACCCCTCGTCTCTAGGTTGACCTGAACCAGACATGACACACACATATAGATACGCACACTGCATGCACAAGCACTCCTGGCCATTCCATCATGGTCACTACCCTCATAGGATGCCAACAGACACCCACGAGTGACGGGCAAACCACAAGATCAAGCCAAGACAAGCAGAAATCAGAGCAGTGGATGACAACAACACTCTGGACAAAGCGAACCATCACTCAACCGTTAGGTGAACCTGATAGTCAAGAGGTAGCAGCTACGCAACCAGAGGCAACGACACTGGCAGTTCTAGATTGAGTCCTTAGGGTACCGTCGCAGTCAAGAAAAAGACCACACCTAGTCACCTAAACCTATCGATCCAGAAACTACCGACAAACAAACACCACCCTAGAACACAACCTAAGATTGACCAACACACAGAGGCCAACAACAGAACCGTAATGCACTAGCATAGGGTCGTTACTTGCTCTAACGCACCAGATTAGGGACACCAGGGTAAACTAACCTGAAATCTAATACAACCCATGTAATGCACCAGAACAGGCGCGCCACATCAGCATAATGCATCAGGACAGGGGCGCTATGGCCAACGGACCAGAACTCAAATAAAAGGCATGTAATGGACCTCCATGGGTGTGTTACACAAGCCTAACGCACAAGGACATGTGCGCTAGGGACAACAGACCAAACATAAGCATGGACAAAAGGCATGTAACGGACTAGGCTGAGTCCGCCACAGCCACATGGTGCATCGGGCTTGGCGCGTCACACCATCCGCCATAGCCAGACAAACGTCAGTCAAATCCAACGTAGCGGACCCACACAGGTGTGTTACCTAACCATAACGCACAAGGAGCGATCCATTACAGAGAATCGATTGACACGATCTTCGAGGCAACATGATCGTTGAGGGGTCTGACAACAATAGCAGGCCTCGAAAACCACCCGAGCGTAACGTGCCTAGACAAGGGCGTTATACTCACATAATGGACTAGGTTTGGTCTGTCACACCAACGAAGCCTTGAAAGACTAAAAACAACGAACAATACGTAACGGTCCATCGAGCTACCGTTACATGTGTGACGGTCTCTGGAAGGACCGTTACACAAATCTGACGAGTAAAACTGTGGAATGGCAAAATTGGCCCGTTCCATGCCCCATTCATGCCGAAGCGCAAGGAAAACAACGCCAAACGATCATACAACATATCTGGAGTCAAAAAATGGCACATGCCTCCACTAAAACGCGAGATCGGGGTGATTTCGACGAATCGACCCTAAACGAGTCACTAGGGTTCTCGGGCTCCTATCGGCCCCAAATGACAACTGATTGACACAAACTGATGGGGTTGGGATCCTGACATCCCAACGGTCAATTTAACACTAACTACATCGAGAATGGTTGCCATTTTTTTGGCGAACCCTACAAACCCCAAAAATTTTAATTTTCACTAAATTGGCTCGATCTCCCCCGATCGAGCACCATTCTACGCAAAATTACAGGGAAAACGTAGAGGACAAAGTGGTGATCCATCTCCCTACCTCCACTGACAAAATTGAGCGCAGAGGCGACTAAACCGAGCCGAAAACCACCTTGTGAACTGAACCGTCGGCTTTGAATCCACCGTTTGGGATCGTGCCACAACCGCACCGATTCTCGCTCCACCACGCATCTCAGCAACCTCCCGGCGTCGTCACCTTGCCCACGATCCTCTCCGTCTGTAGCTGGAGGCGAAAAGGTGAGAGAACGAAAGAGAACGGGAGTGAAAGAGAGAGAGAGAGCGCGAGTGAGAATGAGAGAGGGTGGGGGAGTTAAGGTGAAAAATTCCTAATTTCCTTCTATTTATTCTTTCTCACCCTCTCTCCTCCCTCATTTCTCACCCTCTCTTTCTCTCTCTCATTCTCTCTCCTCTCTGGCTCTCTCGACGCGGGACGCACACCGTTGCCGAGCTGGCCAAGGCGGGGACGTGATGGAGTGATCGGGACACATGATGGGGTGACGGATTGAGCGTGGCGCGGCGTGATCCCTCGGTGGATTCAAAGTCGGCATGGTTCATTGATTCTATGGTTTTCAGCGTGATTTAGTCACTTCGGTGCACGATTTCTTAGGTGGAGGTAGGGAGATGGATCACCTATTTCTCCTGTACGTTCCCTCGCAGTTTCACACCGAACGGTGCTAGAACAAACGAGTTTGGGCTCGTTTAGGCAAGGTCATGGTTTTTTGGAGTTTGTAGGGTTTGCTGAAAAATGACGATGAATTTTAGATCGGTTAGTGTCAAACGACTCCCTGGAACATCAGTGTTCCATTGATACTGATTTTGTGTCGAATGGTGGTCATTCGGGATCGGTAGGAGCCCGGGAAACCTAGAAACCCCATTTGGGTCAATTCAAAAGAATTGCTCCTTCCTCATCGTTTCTCAGCCGATTTGACTCCTGTTGGAGTCTAAATGTTGTGTATCATCGTTGTGGATGTATCCCCTTCGTTTTGGAATGAACGGGGCGTGGAAAGGCCACGATCTGGCCGATCCCTTGGTTTGTTCGCCATGATGCCTACACGGTTTAACCGTAACCATTTAGGGCCTCACGGGGTCGTGGTTGTGACCATTCAGTGGTAGGTCAGTGGACGTCTACGCAGTCACGTGATAGACCATCCTGGGGCTTGAATGGCCCATTGAGGACTGTGTATCCCCCTTGAGCGGATGGTGGCTAGCCGTTTTGTTTCCCTTGTTGAGTTGTACGGCCCGTGTTTAGCCGTCCTGTTGCCTTGGTCCATTTGAGCGGTCGGTCGATAGACCGTTCAATGTGTCTATGGCGGTTCGTGGAGCGGTTTCCCCTTAACCGTTCCATTCTTTGAGCGGTCAGTCCTAGACCATTCTGACCGGTTTAACCAAGCTACTGTTGTAGGTCGGTTGGCTTGGGTAGTCCCCCTTAGACTGTCTAGTCCCCTGAGCGGCCCCTTGGTGACCGTGCAGTGGGTTTTGTCCGTAGTTGTGGCGGTTGGCCTTGGTGGTCCAACCATTGTCCGTCTGTCCATGTATCGGTCCCGTTTGACTTGGGTCAAACATTTAGGTCGGCTAGGATGGTGTCTATGGTGTTTCTTGCGGCTCATGTGTAGAACGCTAGTGTCCGTGTAGCGGGTTTGTTATAGACCGCTTGGTGGTTTGATTGGCTAGGTTGGTTCGAGGGTCGACTAGATGTGTAGCCATGTCCTTGACTGCCACAGTCACCTCACGGCCCAGTCTATGACCGCCACTGCTGCTTGCCTGTGTTTTGGTTTCTTAATATTTTGGCTTGACCTTGTGGTTTGCCCATCGTCCCGTGGATGTCTCCCGACATCCTATGAGGGTTGTGGCCACGTTATAAGGTAGCCAGGAATGCTTGTGCATTGTGTCCTATTTTGTGAGTCGTTGTTAGGTTCTGGTCAACCCGGTGTGACCCAGTGGTTGACACGTGACCTTGTGTGTGTCTCGACTATGCTGGGTAGATCAAGACAGTGGTTCTGGATGCCTGGAGATACTATCTTACCTCAGTCTACGTGTCTAGGTGTCCTGAGGGTCTTGGAGATCCCTCAGGTCTCCGTGAGTCGTTTCATGTGATTGTGTCATTTCCTCTGTCTTAGGATTAGACCAATTGGTGTCTTGTTCCGCCGTTGTGCGACGATCTTGCCTCCGAGTCATGAGACTCAAGGATCATGGCATGAGTAGGTCTAGTTGTCCTATCCTGAGTCTGTTGGCAGTCTGACGTGTTGCCTTTATGCATCGTAGTACGTGCGATGGTGCTTGCTTGGCCTGTTTGTACTTCAGCACTTGTGTTTCTGAGTCTCTGTGTCTAGGATAGCTTTTGTTAGATTCAATAGTTTCTATATAGATCTGAACTTCATTGTGGCCATTCCTCACACTTGTTTAAATCGACTAAGATTTCATTAAAATTTTGTAATCACCCAATTCACCCCCCTCTTCTGTGTCATTAATCGTTGGACTTCAATTGGTATCAGAGCTAAGACTCTTAATTTCATAGATCTAATGATCTAGAGAAAGATCCAGATCAATGGCCAACAAGGGGATGATGACTGAGGGTCATTCCATCCATTGTCCTCCATACTTCGATGGCTCGAATTACTCATATTGGAAAAATAAAATGCACATTTTTCTGAGAGCTCAAGAGTATGAGATCTGGAGGGTGGTGGACAAGGGACCATGTGAACTTTTCAAAAATGAAGATGAATGGTCCTCTGAGGATATTAAGAAATCCACTGTAAATTTTAATGCTATGAATATTATGCAATGTGCTATTCATCCTAATGAGTTTTCTCGTGTGTCCATGTGCAGCTCAGCAAAGGAGATGTAGGACAAATTGCGGCTTATCTATGAAGGAACCTCCGAGGTCAAGGAGACCAAGGCCAACCTACTCGTCAGAGACTACGAGCTATTCAAGATGAAACCTGAAGAATCCATCTCTGAGATGTTCGCAAGGTTAACTGAGATCACTAATGGTCTCAAGAGTCTTGAAAAAGAATACACTAACTCCGAGCTGGTGAGGAAAGTGTTGAGATCTCTCCCACCCGCATGGCACACCAAAGCTACAGTCATTGAGGATTCGAAGAATTTATCCATACTCTATTTGGACGAGCTCATAGGTTCACTCATGACCTATAAGATAAATATCAAAAGAACTGCTGAAGAGGAAACCAAGAAGAAGAAAATGGTGGCCTTGAAAGCCCATCAATCTGATGATGATTCTCAAGAAGAGGTGTCCAGCGAAGGGAGTAATGAAGAAGAAGACTTGACTATGCTGACCTGCCAAGTGAAGAAATTTTTAAGAAGAAAGAAGAATTTTCAAGAAAATTTCAGAAAGGGGCAAAGGAAGCTGGTTCAAACAAAGGGCGAGCCGAGCAAGCCTAGCAGTGTTATATGCTACGAGTGTAAGAAGCCCAGGCATATGAGAGGAGAGTGTCCAGATTTGAAAAGAAAGTTCAAGAAAGAAAATTTCATAAAGTCAAAAGCTATAGTCGCCACATGAAGCGAGGAAGAGGCAAAGCAATCCGAAGAAGAGCTCGGGGAGCTCATGGAAAGCATGTACCTTATGGCACAAGAAGATGATTCAACTGAGGTAAATTCTGATCCTGACTTTATCTCAAATAAATAATGAAAATTCGAGTATGAAAAGTTGTATTTGAAATACAAGAAAATTAGATCGAAAAATAAATCTCTCATGAAAAAGATAGAAGATCTTACTCATGAGGGCTCTCCGGTTAAGTTTGAAAAACTTGAGCAGGAATGGTTTGAACTGACTGAAGAAAAAGAAACCTTGTTATAAAGAATTTCAGATATTGAAAAAGTCAAAGAGGAGCTATCATGCAAAATGTCTAAAATGGAAGAAGTTTGTGAAAAATTGAAAATGAAAAAGAAGTTCTAACATCTTCAATTTCAGAACTTGAAAAGAGGAATGTGAGTTTGAGAGAAGAAGTGTCTGAACTGCAGTCCACTCTATGTTGATTTGTCAAAGGCAAATAAAACCTAGACAACCTGTTGGGAGTTAAAGTTAACTTCTAGAAAGAAGGGTTGGGGTACATTCTCCAAAACATAAAATCATTTGAGCACAAGATTGCTACATCTCATGTGCATGAAAAAGAAAATGATTGTGCTTTATGTTCACACTCTAAGCCAATACCAGTCCAACCCAAGCCACGCCAATTCCAAATAAGATTTTCAAATGCCAATTGCTTTCATTGTGACAGATGTGGTCATGTTATTGCTAATTGTTGGTTCAAACAAAACACACCAAAAAATCATGTTGTTTGGACCAGAAAAAGAATTGTGCAGGGCTAGACTAACTCCTATGGACCAGAGAAGGAGAAGGTGTGCTTGTAAGGGGAGGGAGAGGAGTCAATGCTCCGCCCTCCCCTATCGTCTTTTCTTTTCTTTCTGATGTACACTATTCCCCATCTTTCTTTTCATTCTTCAACGCATGTCATTCCCATCTTAGATTCCCATATCTGATTTCCTGGGGATGATGTATCTATTTGCAAAAGAAGAGTGAATGGATGAAACCTTTCTTTCTCTGGTTCAATTCTAAGTGCAAACGACCTTTCCTCCCCCACCCTCCGAATGTTCTCTGGATGCTATTCTTTAGGCTTCACTACAAATTAGTGATTGGGGTCTACCGTCCCTCTGTATAGTCGAGAGGGAAGACATATCACGAGCGAATCCCTGTTCATGATGTATGTGAATTCCATTCGTGTATCCATTGCAGTTTTCTGCTTTCGCTTTATGGAAATGGCCGTGGATCTCCTCACCCTAGCCCATGGGTTATTGAGGTCCAGAGCTAATCCAAGATCCCCTTTCCCTGTTTTCTGCTTCTGCTTGGCTGTTCTCAATTCCATGATCGTAGGGAGGGCCTGAGACAGTCCATCTCATGGCCTCTCACCTGCGAACTAGTAAGATAGATGATATCAATGTTGGTCTATGATATCGAAATAATCGCCAACTCCTAGTGGCACCCCTGGCCGAGCCCCTTTCCGGAAACAATCCATTTAACAGTAGACTTTGAATATCCCTAACTCTTCCGAGGTGAGTCCCTTGAACATCATTCCTCAGAATCCCACTGTCCTTTGAAACCTCCAGTAGCACCCTTGAATGCCCCCCTTAAAAATGTCCAAAGATCAAGGGCCCCCTTCAGCCCAAGATCCCCAAAAATCCCTAAGATTCATTCTAAAATGCAAAATGAAGCAGAACCCTAAACCTCAACTCTCTCGGCTCCAATTTCCCCCTGCACACCCGAAATCCCTCGGTGCTGAACTCTCCGCGCCGAGGCTCATCGCCTACGTCGACTACTTCCCACGTCGAAGCCCTGTGTGCTGGAACCCTCGTCGATCTGAACCCTTCCCGCCAAAACCATCCCGTGCTGGTCTCCTCGTGCCGATATACATCGCGCCGAGAACCTTGCACCGAGACCCTCTCATGTTGAATCCTATTAAACCTGCTAATGACCCCCACTATGCCATGAGAGAGGAAACCCAGGGGGCTTCACTCAAGGCCACAGGAGCTAAATCAATGGGGAATACCCCTACATCATGCTGGTCTAGACAGGATCCATCTTTAACCCTATGGACCTACAGAGTTCTGCCACTGCATGTTCTCCGATGGTTCCTCGAGTGGATATTAATCGATACCCCAAGGGTGGACATTAGTCCATTATGTTTAGATCTTTTCGGATTCTGGGTTGTATGCCCATCTGCTTTTGGCTTTCATCTCGACGCTCTGTGGATGAATGACCTATCTCCCTTTGGCATAGTCTGAAATAAGGGGAGATGCTGCCGAAATAAATCTCGATAGTCACTGTATCATATCATCCCCGGACCCTGTTGAGTTGGGAGATCCCTGCTTTTGCACGATCTCTACTAACTCCTTTCCTTAGGGGGAATAATGACATCAGGCACTCTGATATGTGCAAACCGTCTTGATTCCGTCTTGTTTAGCAACAGGTGGACATCGATATGTCCTAATCTTTCTCGGACTCCATCCCGCCTCTGTGTGGATGGTTTCCTATTCTCACTTGGCACAGTCCAAGGCCAAGGGGACATGCTATTGGATTCATTCCACGTGAATAATCATGCAACGCTGAAGCATTCTAATAAACATGAATTCTGCCATTCTCCCTCAAACTAATAAACCAAAGTGAATCTCAAAATGTGTGATCATCGTTGTATCATTTCTTTCCTGCATAAGAAAAAGAGTAATAGTCTTATCTTGACCCGCCTTCTGGGGCCTTCTACTTTGGCGTTTAATCAAGGGTTGTCCTTCCTTGGAGGGACGTAATTAACGTCATAATCTTTATGGTATGATGGACTTCTGGTCCAGGTCGATGCACATTTACAAAAAAGGTCGATGCACCTCAAGTCTTCATGCGAAAGGTCGGTGCATGTTTTGCCTTCAACACTACAAGGTTTGTGCACATGTGAACTACAAGGTCTGTGCACATGTGAAAGATTGATGCATCTTTTGGTTTCAAAGTTACAAGGTCAGTGCATCAACAGGCTCAATGCATAGAAGCCAACTAACAAGGTCTGAGCATATTCTGAAGACAGGTCAGTGCATTGTAGAGGTCCTGCACTGTCAAGGTCGGTGCACATGCCAGACTAAGGTCGGTGCACATGATGAAGACTCGCACTAAGGTTGATGCACATATGCAGTTTGGGCAACTAAGGTCGATGCATCATGAGTTTTCAAGATGGAAGAAGGTCCAAGCACATGCAATCTCAGGAGAGCATCCACAGCCTCAGGAGAGCATTCTTGGTGCTAGGGGAACATGTAGGCCAAGGCATTTGATATCAACCCTTTGGTGGAGCACATGCAAACTCAAGAGAGCATCCATGGACTTAGGAGAGCACCTGTAACCTTAGGGGAGCATCTATGGTCTCAAGAGAGCATTCAAGACCTCAGGAGAGCATTTAAGATCTAAGGAGAGCATCCAAGATCTCAGGAGAACATTCGAGGCCTCAAGAGAGCATTCAAGATCTCAAGAGAGCATTCAAGGTCTCACGAGAGCATTCAAGGCCTCAGGAGAGCATTCGAGGCCTCACAAGAGCATTCAAGATCTCAGGAGAGCATTCAAGACCTCAGAAGAGCATCCTTGGTGTCTGGGGAGCATGCAGCCTGATTTCCTGGCTTGACCTATCTGCTCTCCCGGAAGCCTTCAAGTCGATTTTCCGTCAAATAATTTGGGTGTTCCAGAGAGAGAAAATAGGTATCATAAATACCCAAATATACAGATTTTGAGGTCTGAAAGATGCTCCTATGTTTGACTTTTGTTCTGGTCATCAGTACCTTACCAAAACACATGTTTGGTGGAAGCTTTGTCAGCGTGCATACTTGGGACATGTCTCTTGTCGGGACCACTTTCTGTTGTCATTTAAAGGGATGTGATCCTAGAATAGTATTGTGAGCAGAAAGTCAACTGAGCCAATAGGAATGTAGACAGAATGGTATCCCTTTCCGAGGGTCATTAAATGCTTAGATTTTGGAGAACAAGAATGGTCCTTGTCAAGCTCTTTCTCTGAAGTGTCAAAAGGATGGAGTCTAAAGCTTTGTCCTTGACCCTGTTGGACCAATCAAAGGGCAGACCTTGGAGGGAAAATCATTGCTGCTGGTCTGATGGAAGATCTTGTGACGGAAAAATTTTCCCCTGGCTTTCATATATATATTGAAGCTTCCTCAACTGAAGACGTTGCTGCCTTGAGAGAAAAAGCCACCCCCTTGAGATTCAAGAAGAAGATATGTGAAAAAGAAAAGAAGGGAGTGAGCACACCCCAGCACCTATCGATCTCAGTCTAGTGCTGTAAAAGAAGAAGAATAGAGAAGCCTTGAGAGAGAGAGAGAAAGAGCAACCCTGCAGTCTACCTGAGCTTGAAGAAATAGATCTTCAGATCTGAAGTTTGTAACTGCAGTCACTAGTTTCCAAATCTTAATCTATAGACTCAGCTGGTGTTTATTTATATTCCACTATTCTTGTGATTTTTTCCACTACACTTGTAGTATTTTCCTTTTATGTTTTTTGCTACTTCTTGACTCGTCCCTACCGGTTTGTGTGTTGGAAGACAGACGGAGGTGTGCTCCGGTCTATGGAGAACCATCCCTACCGGTTTGTGTGTAGGAAGATAGACGGAGGTGTACTCCGATCTGTGGAGAACTGTCCCTACCAGTCTGTGTGCAGGAAGACAGACAGAGGGTGTTCTCTGGTCTGTGGTTTGGGGCGTGTCCCCAGTCAAGCTGTGTGTCAGCAGGAAAGCCTCACCGGGTTTGGTGAGGGGTGGACATAGGTTGCGGGTTTGCAACCGAACCACCTTAAAAATCCCTGTGTTGTAGGTTGCACAGTTTCCCACTCATTTTGTTGAACCTTAATTTTACCGATGCATTGCAACCTACCTTGGGAGAGTCTCTATGATTTGTTGCATTATTGGAGAGGGGTAAATTAGCTGCCCAAAAGACATGTGACCCAGAGCGGCCCAATTAGGTCCAGCTAGACCCAACAAGGCCGAACTTTACAAGTGACAGCCCCATTAATGGGCCCACTTATTTTGAAGCCCAAATCACTCGGTCCGATACTTCCTAGGTGACCTTCCGGCCCGAAAGTCTGAGTAACGGTTGCTCAGGAAGAGCCTAAATGGCAGCCGAGCATAACCGACCAGAGAGGAGGGTAAACGCCCCCTAAACACTCCCTAACGGTCACTCGGGAAAAGCCCAAATGGCAACCAAACATAACCAACTGAGGGAAGCCGGAGGGTCAAGAGGAGAGGAGGGCAAACGCCCCCTGAACGCTCCCTCTTCCCCTCCCTCAAAAGGAAATGAACCACTATAAAAACCAAAGGAAGCCCTCCAGAAAGCTAAGCCAGTCTGAGCACTATTTGTCGCTCTTGTTGGTGGAGAGCAATCTCATGCACACTCTTTGCCTCCTTCTTCCTCTTCTCCGCATAAAGCTCTACTATCTTGCTGACTTAGGCATCGGAGGATTTTCTCCAGGGTTATAACCCTAGGCTCCTCTCATCCATTTCCTATCTTGCAGAGAACTAGTCTGTCATGGCAATGCTCAGCATCAATCGGTGATCGAATGGCTCAAGCTTCAGCACTAGATCATGCCTCTTCAACTAGCGCCATTTGTGGGAAACGAGCAAAGAGCCAATATGGTGCAGAGAAGTCACAATAGGAGAAACACTGGTGAAAAAGGGAAGGCACCAGCGGCCGTGGATAGGGAACCTATGCCCTCACACTCTTTAACGCCCCCCCCTCCAACAACTCGACCAATATCCTACCTTTGCCGGCCACAGGGGGACAATCTGCTTCCGGAGACTTGGATGCCCTCTGATCCCTCAACGCCAAACTAGATATCCCTATTGATTTAATGAGGACCCAAGTGGCCAGGGAGGAGCTGTTATGTCCTTGTCATTTTGATGATGTCATACCCTTGAGTGAGAATTGAATTATTAATTTAAAATAAAAAATAAAAGATATATTTTAAAAATAATAAAAATTTATTCCATTGGGATGATGCATTTCATGCCACATTAAAGTTCTCTCAACACAATGCACACACTAGTTGCTTGCTCACAAGGTCGATGCATACGTACATGCCTTAGGTATAGAAGGTCGGTGCATGTCACTGTAGCAGTGCATACAAGGTCGATGCATGTTTTCTAAACTGCATATAAGGTTGGTGCATGTCACTATAGCAGTGCAGACAAGGTCGATGCATGTTCTCTAAACTGCATACAAGGTCGATGCATGTTACTGTAGTAGTGCATAATAAGGTCGATGCATATTCTGCAGTGTGCATATTAAGGTCGATGCATACTTTGCTTCTTATATTTCAAGGTCGATGCACATTCTGCTTGTGCATCCTAGAGTTGAAGCACATCTTGCTTCTGGCACACTAAGGTCGATGCACATTTGTAGGTCTGGGCTCATGCAAGTCTATGCATGTCCAAGGTGGGTGCATGTTGCATATTAGAAGGTCTGTGCACATAGCAAAGTCAAGTCGATGCATGTTTATAGCATTGCATAAACAAGTCGGAGCACATGCAAAATCTCTTAGCTACAAAAACCAGAGCATATGCATTAAGTCTCTTTCATCAAGTTGGTGCACATTTGCTAGACTACATACTAAGGTCGGAGCACACTTGCAAGACTGCATGGAAGATCGGTGCACACTCTCCTTAAATGCACGTAAGGTCGGTGAACATTCTCCCTAAATGTATATAAGGCGGTGCACATTCTCCCTGAATGCATATAAAGTCGGTGCACATCTTGTAAGACCATAGACAAGGTCGATGCACGTTTGCCTGGCACATGTCTAGGGTCGGTGCATATTTGGAACTCAGGTCTGTGCATGTCTGTACTGAGAAGATGAAAGCTAGAAGATTCCTTAATGGGCTCAGGCCCCAATATATTACATAACTGGCGCCGATGGACATACAAGTTTACTCGGAGATAGTACGGCGGGCCCAATTATTAGAAGATGCCACGGAGTTGTCTAATAGAATCTGTGGGAGAGATAAGAAGGAGCAAGTCAATAGCTCAGGTACTTTCAAGCCCACCTTCAACAAGAAGGGGCCTAGCAATGGTGGTGAATCTTCCTAGGAGAAGATGATTAAGAAGAACAACAAACCATTCTCCATCACTGCCACACCTTTCAAAGAGGTGTGCAAACATTGTGATAAGGTCGGACACAGGGCTGGAGAATGTTGGAGAAGACTCGGAGCATGTCTCTGTTATGGGAGTCGTGATCATCAGATTCTCAACTGCCCGCTCATTAATGATCAAGCCGGAGATGAAAAGCGTCCGGTAAAGAAGAATACACGCCTCCAAGCTCTCCAAGAGGCTGAACAAGATGAAGGTGGATTGGTGGAAGGTACACTAGAAATCTATTCCAAGTCTGCTCATGTCTTGTTTGATACTGGTACATCACATTCTTTTATTTCCAAGAAGTTCGTTTATCCACTACCTATGGAGCCGGAATGGATAGATTTAGTTATTGCAACTCCTCTTGGTAATCAGTCCGAAATCACCCACCATTATCTAGATTGTAAGGTTATGGTAAAAGGGAAGAATATCCCCGCCTACCTAATATGTCTAGATATGAAGAACTATGATGTTATATTAGGCGCGGATTGGTTTTCTAGATACCAAGCAACCGTTGATTGCCGCAATAGCAAGGTTACTTTCAAGGAGTTCCCGGAACTTGTCTACACTAGCCTTAAAAGTCGGAGCAAGTCACCTCTTATTTTGGCTCTCCGAGCTAGCAAGCTTATAAGGAAAGGGTGTGTATCTTTCCTTGCATTTGTCACCATAAAGGAGTCTAAGGAGTCCAAGATAGAAGACATCCCAGTGGTTTGGGAATATTCTGACGTATTTTCGGAGGATCTACCTGGACTACCCCTACAAAGAGGAGTGGCCTTCACCATCGACCTGATCCCTGGTGCTGGTCCAGCCTCTAAGGCACTTTATAGGATGTCCCCTGTCGAGCTTAAGGAGTTAAAAGAACAATTGATGGAACTTCTAAAGAAAGGGTTTATCAAACTAAGCACTTCCTAGTGGGGAGCGCCTATACTATTTGTAAAGAAGAAGGATGGATCGATGAGACTATGCATCGACTATCGACAGCTGAATCATCTCACTATCAAGAACAAGTATCCACTACTGAGGATCGAGGTATTATTTAATTAGATATCGGGATCAAGGTATTTTTCAAAGATTGATCTCAGGTCCAGATATCACCAACTAAGAATCAAAGATGAGGACATTCATAAAACCACGTTCAAGAGCAGGTATAGGCATTACGAATTTGTTGTTATGTCTTTTGGACTAACGAATACCCCTGCAGCCTTTATGCAGTTGATGAATAACATATTTCGGCCTCATCTGGATCATTTGTAGTGGTCTTCATCGATGACATATTAATTTATTCGAAGACCAAGGAGAAACATGAAGAGCATCTGAGGATCGCATTACAGATATTTAGGAATAATTAATTATATGCAAAGCTCAGCGAATGTGAGTTCTGACTTGAGGAAGTGTCCTTCTTAGGACATGTAATCTCCAAAGATGAGATATCAGTTGATCGATCAAAAGTAGAAGCTGTAAAGAATTGGGAAAGACTAAACAATGCTACCGAGATCCGTAGTTTCTTGGGTCTAGCAGGCTACTATAGGCGATTCATTAAGGGCTTCTCTAAGATCACCGTACCACTCACTAGGCTAACTCGCAAAGAGATCCCTTATGAATGGAGCGATGAATGTGAAAGAAGCTTTCAAGCTCTAAAGGACCACTTAACTACTGCCCCAATCTTGGCCCTACCAGTTGAAGGAGAGAAGTCTGAGGTTTATACCGATGCATTTGGCATTGGCGGGACACAACCTCTTGCAATCCACGGCACACTACTCCAGAACCGACAAGTGCTACCTACTATCACAGCAAGCTGGTCGATAGCGCCACGACCAAAGCACACGGGTCCCCAGACAATACACATCTTACCGTGGTCGATCACTCGGTCAGCCTTACTAGCCGCTCATAGCAACCAACAGGGACCTCTAATCTCTCAGAGATCACTTCTCCAAACTCGATCTCATCCGAAGATACAGCTTCCAACGCGAGAACAAGGTACTCACGCGGCACACTTGCCGACACATTTTTCCAACTCTCAATCCAGCCAGTGCCACAAACCACAATGCCTCAAGCAACGGCACGGCAAAAACACGTCTCGCACAACCCGAGACAATCACACGCCGAGGAACCAATCCTCCTATGCTCATCTCATCCTCTGAAACGCCACAAGTTCCGATTCACAACACCTCAGGAAACACAACACTAGCCACAAACTCTCACGAACACCGCCCAACTGGCACTCACCCTTCCGGAGCAGCGCCAACACCCTTACACATCAGGGGATGGGCAACGCTTCTCACAAACAGCCACACACTAGCCACATCGGTTAAGCTAGTCGCTGCCACACGCTCCTCTCTTACACCCGCCTCTGACCTCGAAACCAATAACACGTCAAACGCTTACCAAGGAGCGATGAGAATCCACCAAAACGCCAGGCTCGACGATCGCAATACCTCTAGCCACCGGACATCATTCTCTCGAATCTGTCTGTGCTAGCACCAACCCATCCTTGAGCTGCCACCGCGCGGACCACCACGCCAAGAGCCGCAACACGAACCATAATCGGCACCCACCAACGCTCATCCTTGAGTTCCGAACCTGCCACTGCCACACGATCTCGAGCCAAATCTAGGGCGACCACAGCCCAATCCAAGAAGATCATCCGCTCATCCGAACACATCTCGACCAGAGCGCCCGCTCTGCCACCTCGAACTACAATCTCAACGTCACAGGGGCTGGATAAATCTCGAACTAGGACGGCCAAAACTAATAACAGCTCCTCCAGAGCACACTCATGGCCACTTAACCACGGACAATCCTCACCAGCCACCTGACCTCGCTGGAATTCCTCGAACGCAGCACCACAGCAACGCACCTGCCGGCAACCTCTGCCCAACGCAGCACAACCGAGGCCACCATCAATGAGGGAGAAAGCTCTTGGCCTCGATCCTCAAACCCCACGCCGGCACTCCGACGAAAATGACAACCGCCTTTACAGTGCCAACTCAGCGCACTCGGACTCTTACGCGAAAAATCAAGCGGAAACAAGCATGAAACTCTATGCCAACTGCCGACTGTACTGGACCTTACGGACTCTGATCGCTGTAATATCTCGAATTCTCATGTACTTCCACAACCACAGCTCTGATACCAACTGTAACGACCCAAGATCCGGATACCAGGAATACCCGATACCATTCGAATCCTAGCCCGCCGCCCACGAGCTGGAGGACTCGGAAGGGCTAAAAGGATAGGTGTGGTGCACACAGAAATAAGAAATAAAGTAGGATAATTTAACAATTAACAGAAATAAACAACTAGCTACAACAGAGTCCAGTCCAACAAAAGTATAGTCTAAGGTAGGAAAACGTACTAAATGCCAAGTGAACACTCGACCCGACGAGCTGGTAACTAGGAACCTCCACGCAACGCCCTCGAACCTCGAGAAAGAATCGCAACACCTGAAAACCAGAGGTGAGCCTCCTATCACTGGCTCAGTAGGGGTCCCGCGGAATCCCAACCGAAAATAATGACAGTACGGAAAACAGCAACTACAACTAGAACAACAACAACAACATGAGTAGCTACAACTACATGGTAGAAGACACGATCGTGCACGAATCCCTGAAACATGACAGCCGATGAAACCATGACTCTGCAACTACTCCTACTGGAACGGAAACCAACACCCCGATCCCACGGTCGAGGGACTGCCAGGGCACGTACCACCCTACTCACACTACTAGGAAAAACGTCCCCTGCCACTCCAGCCGCATAATGGCGACCCTGGCAGGAGCTAGAGTCTCTGCCCTTTTCCAGGGAAGACACTGCAAGACTCCTTTAAGTCCTTCACGGTCGAGAGGACATCCTGGTGGGAGAGGCTACCAGGAGCTCCCCGAGCTCTCCTTGCCTTCCCCCTATTCCACTTCCGGCTCCTATGATCAAGGATAGGAAAGGAAAGTAAAAGTTGGGCGAGACCATGGCTCGACTGAACCAGGTCCTCCTTACGGTTCGCAGGTCGGGTCCGCCATCACAAAGGCCATCCAGTGTGCGAGATCAAGACAGCTACCGGGGGAAACAATGCCCCCAGACGTCATCAGGTGTCATCCGAACCTATTCTCAGCCAGACCACAGGGGTCCAATCATGGAGCAAGATGTTGGTCATGCTCCTCAGGCCCTTCCTCAGCAGAAATCCCAGCCATCGCAGCTAAGGCATCAAACTATGCACGTGTCTTCGGACGCCATCCCCAATACACCAGTTTAACAGGGAAAACCTTCCCTGCCACAGTGGCTAAGACATCAAACCGCGCATACATCCTCGGACGCTAGCATGAGTCAACCAGTTCCCGGTAAACTCCCACACCAATCGCGACAGAGGCAACAAGTTGTGTCTACGTTTTTAGATGCTAGTCCTAGCATCCCTACTTGCCAGGAACTACCACCCAAAGTTATTAAGCAGGCGATCAACACCACCTTCCAACTAAAGCAATCGGAAGGTGCCTGGATTGAGATCCGGGCAAAGAGGAGTTGCCGACCTCACCCTACAAACTCATCGGCTCGACAGTATCCCCATGTGGACCTATCAGCTCCAGTTCTAGTGCCTCCTCCTCCCCTGGAGACGGCCATCACCACGAAACAGGAGAGGAATAGAAGGAAGAATCTCAAAAGGCAGCTCAAGAAGCAAGCCGAACAAGCAGATGCCTTGCAATCCCCAGTAGAGCTGACGCCTCTCCAGAGGTTACAGCGGCTCATCGACAACTTGGAGGAATACATTCCTCTTCGCCCTACCAAGCCTATCCCACTCGATAGCTACATCCCATGGGAAGACATGCAGAAACGGACTCGCCTCCGAGACTGGGTCCATGAAATGATCTAGAAGGTCAAGGAAGGCGAAACTCTCTGTGTCCCGAAAGAGCTCACCTTGTTCCATAAGGACAAGGAGATCACCGTAGAATAGCAGGAACAGATGCTTTGTGGCTGCACCTGCAACATGGTGGCTATCCCACCTCCAGACAACATCAACGCCTCCGGGTGAGGCGAGCCAGTGGCATCCAGAACCAGACAAAGGGCTGCGACTCCACTCAGACCTCAACAAGCTCCAGAGTACACCAACCATGGTTGAGGTTATGGTTGTGGACGTGGTAGAGGTCACGACAGAGTCCCTGAGCCGTCTCTTCACCCCTCTCCCTTCGATCCTGAACGGGTTATCCTCCTCCTAGGAGAATAACCTGCCCCGATCCCACCAATGGAGATCTGGGGGCAACCTAGCATCTTTGACCCATTTGGAGTCGAGGGGACTGTCGCTAGCATTCCAGTCCCAGCACAAGCTCCGGCCTGCCCTACAGAACAAGTAGGACCATCCGACAAGGATGGACCAGCCCCTTAGCCTTCTTCGGAATGGCCGTCATTGGCCTCCCTCTTCCAAGAGTCTACGACTGGTCACAGTTAGCCTGATCCCAGTAACAAGGGCAAGGCGGTGCAACTCCCTGATGAGGAGCGGCACGATAGCTCACAGCAGATCCAGCCCGACATACTACCGTCACTGGAGGATGCTCGAGCTTGAGCTAATCAGAAGGTCCTCCGCCAGATGAAGTGTTTCCCTGCCAGCATCACAATCTGGGAAGCCATAGCTTGGAGTAAAGATTTGAGAGAAACTCTTATCAAGGTACTCCAAGAGCCGGAAGTCTATGAAGCACACGCGGTAGAAATGAAAGCCGCCGCGTATGAGGCTTTCATGGCCACTGTCACCTTTATGGAGAAAGATTTTCTACTCTCTCCTCCGTGTCACAATTGACCCCTCTACATGAAGGGCAAAATCAATGGGCATGAAGTAAACCGGATCCTGGTGGATGCCGGCGCAACTATCAATATCATGGCCCTTAGAACCTTCAAGGCCTCATATCAAACTCCCTACCTTCAAAAGGTCCAGGCAGTCAAGATATCAGGTTTCAACCAGAATATCGAGGAAGTCCTCGGCCGGGTGGATGTTGATTTGGTACTCAGTGATTTCGCCTCCAAGGTGACCTTCTACATCATCGACTTCAGCAGGTCTTACAAGGTGTTGTTGGGCAGGCCCTGGCTCCACAAAAATTGGGTCGTCCCCTCAACCCTCCACAGTGTATCAAATACATCAAGGATGGGGAACAACACGCGATCTTTGCCGACCTATCCCCATTCACTCCAGCAGAATGCAACCTGGTTGATGCAACTCTCTACTTCAAGGGAACCAGTCCCTTCCCAGTGATGAAGAGCAAGAGTAATGGCTGGCTCTCAAAAGAGGAGGAGGATGACCTCTTCTCCATTGGCGAGGAGAAGGCTAAGCTTCATCGGCTGTGTCTTAGCACCAAGTCAACCACAGACCGCCTTAAGAGGCGTAAAGTCGATTTCGAGGCTAACCTTATTAGCTGAGCGATCGACAAGAGCATATGCTTGCCACCGAACTGCATTCAGCTTGTGTATACCCCAGAGGAGCACAAGGTCGAGCAGCTCACGACGTTTATCATCACTTAGAGGCTGTGACACCGGTCCAAGAAAAGGGCTAAAAGGGGCAAGTCCATTATCTTCCACAAAGGAGACATGGTCCCTCTAGCCCCGCCGGAAGACGATTTCGACTGGTCCAGGTGAGCCGACAATACCCCCGAAGCTGTCCATATTCTGGGTGACCTCTCGCCTCGTATCCATGAGATGTGCCTCAAGCAACACATTCCCCAGTGGCAGAGCTCCGCATAGCAAAGGTATTTCCAGAACCTCTGGACACCCTCACAAGTCCGGGGGCAACCCTCGTTCTCTCAAAAAGACACTAGAGGTCTCGACTATGACCAAGACCCAGACTTCTATGTCTATCACGCAGTCCATACCATAGGACCAATGCAGCCAGCCACTGACCCGATTGTCACCAATGCCAAGTTCGACAGCTCGGGAGATGAGGGAGAGGAGATTCTAATCCCACTCCCAGCCAGGGCTAGTACTCCAATTCCAGCACCTGACGAGACATCCTCATCCGTCCACGAGGATGTCGAGGTGGAGGAGGCTCCCGCGGCCTCCTAGCCAGTTGAGGAACCTAGGTCACCGCACTTCCCCCAGGAGGAGGGTCCCCAGGACCAAGAGTGTAAGGCGTCACCGGTGTTGGCAAACAACCCTAGCCAAGCCTCCAGAATTTCGACCGATAGCTGCCAGTCCAACACGGACGGCTCGGGACAACCCTTGTCTGAACCCGGCAGTGACAACCTTCCAGTCCCAGTAGCTTCAACCACCGGCTCCGAGGGCCCACGGGTGTACGAAGCCGCCACTGATGATGAGGACTTCGCCAACTTCCAGCTTGCACCTCCCGAGCTGGAGGATGGTGGCCAAGCAACCGTCGACAAGCTCGTCAAGATCAATCTGGGCAACGATGAGGCCCCTCAGCCCACATTCCTCAGTACTCTCCTCACTGAAGCAGAGAGGCAGGACTACAAGCAATTCCTGCTCGAATACAAAGACTACTTCTCCTGGACATACCAGGAGATGCTAGGGTTAGATCCCTCCGTAGCGGAGCATGATCTGGCTATATCTCCCTCAGCTACGCAAGTTAAACAACCCCAGTGATGCATGCACCACGAGTTGGAGCTCCAAGTCGCGACTGAAGTCGATAAAATGGCGGAGGTCGACTTCATCGAGCCATGCATCTATCCGATTTGGCTCGCTAACATCGTCCCAGTCAAAAAGACAAATGGTCAAGTCTGCATCTGAGTCGACTTCCGGGACCTCAACAAAGCTTGTCCAAAGGATGACTTCCCAGTTTCAATCACAGAGATGATGGTTGACATGACCACTAGACATGAAGCCCTATCCTTCATGGATGGGTCATCGGGCTACAACCAAATCCAGATGTCCCTCCGAGACAAGGGCTACACCACCTTCAGATCCCCCAAAGGGATTTTCAACTACAAGCACATGCCCTTCGGTTTGAAGAATGTCGGCGCTACCTACCAGAGAGCCATGACCAAAATTTTTGATGAGATGCTGCACAACATCGTCGAATGCTATGTTGACGATCTCATCGTCAAAACTAGAAGGCAAGAAGACCACCTACGCGATTTGCGTCAAGTCTTTGACCATCTCCGGTAATATGGGCTTAAGAAGAACCCCATGAAATGTGCCTTTGGTGTATCCAGTGGCAAATTCCTTGGTTTCGTTGTTCGATACCGAGGAATCGAGGTGGATCCCAGCAAGATCAAAGCGATCCGGGAGCTTCTGCCGCCCAGCAACCTCACTGAACTCAGGTCACTCCAGGGTAGACTGACCTACATTCGGAGATTTATCTCCAACCTCTCCGGTCGATGCGCGCCTTTCAGCAAGTTGATGAAGAAAGACGCCCCCTTCATTTGGGAGCATTTCATCAAAAATTTTGGTCATGGCCCTTTGATATGTGGCGCCGACGTTCTTTAGACCGAAAGGTATTCTTTTATAATTGAAGATCCCTTTGGGGGACCGGAAAGTCGTGTGCACCTTGTCCTTGACGGACATTCGGATTTGATTGTATCCCAGCGATCCATCCATGAAGGACAAAGCTTCATGTCTGGTGGTCATATCGACCATAGTTTCAGCAATTGGGACGGAAAAATCGTCCTTCAGACAGGCTATATTTAGGTCCCTGTAGTCAATGCAGACATGGACTTGGCCATTCTTCTTTTTGACATGAACTATATTGGCAAGCCAAGTTGGGTACATATAAGGATCAATGAAGTCCACCACTAGGAGCTTGTCAACTTCAGCATTTACTTTAAGCTCGAGCTAATGATGCATGCGTCTTTGGGCTTGTTTGACCGGCTTGGCCGTGGGGAGTATTGCTAGCTCATGTTCCGCCGCAGAAGGTTCCAGCTCGGGCATCTCATTGTAAGTCTAGGCAAGACAATCTTTATATTCTATCAAGAGTTGCTTATATGCTTCCCTTTCTTATTTAGGAGGGCGCTGACGAAAATTGGTAGAGGGTCGTCAGAATCCCCGAGGTTGAGCTCGACTAACTCGTCTACAGTTGCTTGTCCACCATCTTCTAGTTCTCGCGGAGCTGGTTGTAGGTCGATGAAATCCTCTTCGGCGTCGGGCATAGTGGCATGGGTGCCATAAAACTCTAAGTTCCCTAGGACGGACGGGGAAGTTGTTCGTCCGGGCCTTGGGGCGTTTCTTCTCCTCGCGGTTCATTCAAAGAATGGGTGGTCTCCTTGCCAGAGCACGACCCAGTAGACAAGGGGGAGAGCCCTGGAGTGTTGACTGAATAGTGAATTTTAACATGTGCTTCTCGACTAAGGGCGAGGCCTCTTGCTTCCGTTGCCACGAACTTAGGCAACGTAGACGCGGCTGTAGTGAGAATTTGCCTAGTTGAGGATTTCGGTCGATCCCATGGATGAGGCTGCGGGGGAGACACCTGATGATTTTGAATTTGAATAACTCCAAATTGTATTAGGCCTTCGACCTCGTCTTTGAAGACAACAGTCTCCCGTAGCATGGCCAGACATTCTGTAATACCGACAAAAAGTGGTGTCTTTGGCCTTGCTTTCTTTGGTTGGCCTGCGAGGCTCTGGTAATGTTATAAGGTTCCGTGCCATGCAGAATTCAAACAATAGCTCGGTGTGCACCTTGATGAACGAATACAGTGTCTCCATTCGCCTTGCTAATGTCATTACAAGAGCTTTTCCCTTGGTCACCTCAGGGTCGTTGTTCGGGCCAATCCTTCCTTAGGGGTGAACACCCATAGAGGGGGAGCCCAGGACACTTGCTCTTTTCTTGGCCGTAGAATGGACTTTATTGAATTCAGGCTCACCGACTGATGCTCCGGCCACCGTCATCAGAGAACCATTATTCATCAAGACCCCAGGTTGGGCAAAAGAGTTTGGTGAAAACGTGAGATGCCTCAGTAGAACATCTCGCTTCTGTAATAACTCTTGTACAAGAGATTTTAATGCCTGATTTTTCTGCCTTAAACCTTCTAGCATGGTAGTTTGTTTTTCTTGTTGATTGTTGACAGGGGTATCAGTGATGGCCAGCATGGAGTCCCCTAGCTCTCCAGAGTCGAGTCCAGCCAATTGGCCTAAAGCCGCTTTCCCAAGCTCTTCCAACTGCCGACAGACGGGTTGTAATGGGGTGAAATGCTCTTCGCCGACAAGTTTGGCTGGGTGAATGCCCAAACTGCCTATTTCAGGCAGCTGCAGTTGGAGATTGTGACTTCCAAGTGCAAATTCCTCTTGATGTTCAACTATGCAGAGGTTATCCCTCTAAAGGGAGCTTAACTCGTCAACTGAGGATGACAACCCTATAGTATTGACGGCATAATAGACTTTGAGGTCCACCTCCGGGTCATAGCCCAGCCCTCTAATATCAATTTTGGAGAAAGGGGGTTGTACCGTTCAGTGATGGCCATGCAAGTCCCAAGAAGTGGGACCCATCAGTCCAACCCAGACCCCAAAATGATCTACTCTACTAAAGAAGCCCAGGCACTCGGCACTAGGGAACTAGCACTACCTCCAATAATCTCCAAAGAACCTCAAAAAGCTGTAGAGAGCGACCCCATGCAGGCTGTCCCTGCCTACCAGAATCGCTCACTCGAGTCGACAGCACGGTCCTGCAACCTGTGAATCTCCCTTCTCCATGCTAGGCGGGATGTATCTCCTGATGAACTCAAACAAGTGGCGATCCAGGGGGAACTCTACTGGGTAGTCTCCGCTCTGATCATAGGTGTATAATCCACCTACTCCTGAAATTCAGGCCAACTCTACGGCCCCAACTCCGCTCACCTTCTCGCCGACCGGGCCCTTAGCTACCATCGTGCGCCCCAAGTCGAGCTGATCCACACTGATTGCAGTAATCACTGGCAGGCGCAAAGGAGGCATGGGCCACTCAGACCTCCATACCCAATGATCCTCCTCCCGAGCCAAACGCCTCGGGACCTGCTCGTCTCTACCAAATCATGCCTTAGCTGCAAGATAAAACACAAAAAATAGTCAGCACACCAGAAAGTCGACATATACAATGCAACAAAATAAAGGCACATGAAGTGTCAAAATACAACCACAACAACCCAGAATGAGGGGCTCACAGGCCGTACGCCCTCGTCCATGCCTCCGATGCACCCCCCGTGGGGGGCATTTATTGTACCCAGATAATTCCCCAGTAAAAATGCTAAGAAATAAGGGTTCAAGAATTTCCCCGAACACCTTCAAGGCATGGGCTACCTAGCCCTTCCTACAACTCGGTGGGCCCAACCTAGGGCCCTAACCAGCTAGCCGTGCCATATGATGACACTAGCAATCGATTGGGCCCACTCCCGATCACTGAGTTGTGGGCTTTGCTGATGCTCTACACGGCCACCCTGGCCAACCCGGGGGCTCTCCGACTACAAGCCACGCCATGTGGCACCCAACAACAAGGTTGGGGCCCACACTAAGATGCCTTTTTCTAACCCTCCAAGGTCAAAGGGAGACCTAACTAAGTCAACCATAGGCTTTGGAGTCCCGAAGCGCGCATATACAGCTTACACACGGGTGTCGGGCATTTCCCCGAACACTTGGTGGGCGTCTATATTCCAGGCCTTCTACAGTAAATAGCGGGCTAACACGTGGCTCCAGCATAATAGAGGGGTTCTACAACAACCCTTCGATAAGTCGGGGCCACCCCCGACCCTCAGACACATGGCGATCAGCCACTTATCTTTAGCTCTCGGGCGAACCCGAGGTTGCCCTGCCAACCCGCCGTACAACGCGATACGCACAATGAGGCCAGGCCCACGTGCCCAAAGTGCCTCTTCTCAGCTCCCATGAGCTCATATCCTCAGCCCCGAGGCAAATTCGAGGTCCACCAGTCACCTATTCAAGCCGTTTGACAACCCGAGGTGCGTCGGGCATTTACCCAAACACCTTGCAAGCGACAACTATGACGCAACAACAACAGGCCCCCATACGCCAATCCTAGCATCCTCAAGCTCCTCATTCTTCAAAGGACAACATTAAACAATCCTAGAGGGCCGTCGGCGCCAACCCCGCGGCCACGGCTCACCCCCGGGGTAGGTTCACCCCAGGGCACTACCGCGCCCCCAAGGAGGTTGAACTCCGGGGAGGCCGCACCCTCCTCCCAACCCAGTGGCCTCCTAGCCATTTCCCAATCCTAGTCGCTTGTTGTTCATGTGTGTGGAGGGATTCGACAACAACGTCACACGTCGATTCCACAAGCAATGTCCGCACCCTCCAGTAGCCAGTATCCTCCAAGTATCCTTTTTCCTCTATTTCTTGTTCAAATTAGGCTAAAAAATATACAAAAACCCATATTTTATTGAGGCTAGGGACCGCCCCCCTTTCTCTACCCTACTCCACCTAAACCCCCCACTAGGGAGGGTTTAGGCGGACCACCCTCACCTCCTCAGGCAATAAAACACAAATCTCAGTCTACAAGTCCACCTCCGGGGGCAAGACATGGCTCCCCGCTAGTGCAACCTCAGATGATAAAAGGGAGTCACAACTGGTCTCCCATGACTCGCCAGCCTCCCTACGAGGCGGGATAGGCTTGATAGTCCTGGCCTCCCCTGTCCCAAACTTCTAATAGGGGAGGGTCCTTTCCATTAAGCCACCCCTTCTCTGAGAATCAACAAGGCCCATCATACAAGAGAGGGCCCCAGACATTGACAACAAAACCAGAAGCATTATTACGTCAGGCACCCCTGGCCTCCTTTTTCCATCGGCATTGGCGTCCAGCCCAGTCACACCATCAACTGTCGAAGCGACACCTATATGGAGGGCTCGGTGTCCAGACCAGATTATGTCCTGTGACACGGGCCCTGCACACCTCTGCCACAAGCCCAACACACGAGACAAATGGGAACAAAATTCTCAAGTCATGGATAGCGGGATACAACTCCCAGTACCACGCGTGCGTCCAATACACGCCATCTCCGCCAGCTCTACACCCTCAGTGGCTTTGGCAAAATGCCCACCAGACACTCAGATCTCTCTAGAATCCAATTCTATATAACCTCCCAGGCTCAACGGTCTTCTGCAAACGTATCATTGTCGCATGAAAGATCACAATGGGAGCATCAACCCTCAGAATAACTAACTCCCACAACGCCAACAAGGTCGGGAGAAATCAAGCCTACAAGGCGCACGGGCTGCACGCCATCGTCTTCGCCTCTGCCGCACGTCCCGTGGGGGGCATTTGTTGGCATTTGCTTATTTTCTTTAATTAATTGAGGATTAAGCATAGGGAAATACTCCCTAAATAGAGCAAGATGGTACAACACCAAAGATGCTCTACCAGCTAAGTTGAGCTCAAAAATCGAGACACATCATCGGGTCAGGTGGCACAACATAACAACCGAGGATTGCCCCCTAGCACAGGGTACTACACCAGTCAATTTCTCAGTAATCGAGTCGGATCCAAGGTTCTGGACAACCTATCATATCGAGCGGCACTCTAAAGAGATTCGGGTATCATCCCCAGACACCCTGCATACGGTATCACACCGTCGGCGCTTCAACAACCGAGTTAACCCAGGGCTCAGAACAACCTACCGTCCTATATGGCTCTTTTCCTAGAAGTAGGGGTCACCCCAACCACCAGATAAATGACATCATCATGCCAACACCTTAGTTATCGAGCCAACCCGGGACTCCCAACAACCCATCGCGTCACGCGATACATAACGGAAGAGCAATGAACAACTCCCGACACGCCTTCTACGATTGGCTCGATGTTGGCGAACCTAGCAAGCCACATCACACATGGGTTCACCGTGTTTAAGATGGGGCACAGGCGAACGTCAAGTTCAGCCAATCCTGAGCCAGAATCAAGTAAGTTATCTCATCAACCAATACACCTGACCCTTGTAAGCCCCGTCTCACCCAACCAACCCAAACCTCTGAATTCAACCAGTCATTCCAGCTCACCTAAATCCTAGGTTCATGCAGCTATGGCCCGTTCAAACCCTTTTGCTCTAGCCTGTCTTAACCCTCGATATGACCAATATGACCTTTCCCTCTCTTCCAAGTCAAACCCAGCCATTCCGGTTCAATCGAACCCCTTAGGGGGAGAGTTTTCCCCGAACCAAGAAGCCCCCAGCCTCTCTAGCCCATGTAAACCCCTTGACGCAGACTAGTCTGCCTGTTCCTGAATGCGCAACTCAAGATCACCACGTTTTAAACATGCAACTCAAGACTGCCACGTTCTGAATGCGCAACATCAGACTACCGCATTCTTAAGAACCCAGTCAAATAGAAACCAGCCAATCAAACCCACCTAAACCCTACCCCACGTGTCAGGAAGAATGTGGTATTCTAGGAAACCACATTCTGCGGGGATCAAACCCCGGTCAACCCCAGCTAAACACCCTAGCCCACTCATGCTGAATCCGATCGCCTAGGCAACCATGTTATCAGAGCCCCAAGAAAATCACGTTTTCGCGATCCTCAAAACGCACCGATCGCAACGGTACCACTCTCGCCCGAGTGAATGACTCGGTTTGCCCGCAGCGGAGTTCCGCAGGACTTGTCGAAAATCGGGCCGAGAATAGGAAAAACATGCGAAAAAAATCGCGGAATGCCTCCGGGCTTCCAAAATGACCCCGGATCGTGCAATTCCGAACACGAAAGATGTCCGAAACGTGATTTCAGACACAACGGAGTTGAGACACTCTGAGAAAGTAGATCCGGGACCCAAAAATAACGATCCAAAAGGTCCAGGATATTATATCTTCAACTATCCTTCGATGCTCAATCCTTCTTCTTTTCTCTTCTGCTTCTCTTTCCTCCTTCTTCTCAGCTCTCCTTTTCTTCTTGTTGTCCCTCATCTTCAATCCCTCTAGGGGCTTTTATATAGGGGGAGCAGAGGCTGGCGGGCCATCGGGCATGTTACAGAGCTGCCGGATGGAGGACCTATGCCAGTTCAACAGGCGTGCTGTCGGATGGAGAGTCACGCTGGATGGGCTTCTTCTGCCGGAAGAATGGCATTGCCAGTTTTGGGAAGTTGCTGCCAGATGGATCTTCATGCCGATTTGGCCCATGGGCTATCGGTTGAGCTAACATCGCTGGATGGAATCGCTACTACCGATGCTACTGGATGAAGCACTGTAGGGGTGCTACTGGTTTAGCCTTAAATGGCTGCCGGTTCAAGGCATTGAGGGGGCTGCTGGATGGGGCGCGTGAGGCCTGTCGAATGGGCATTGGAGCGTGTTGTACCCGGATGATTTCCCAGTAAAATACCAAGAAACAAGGGCTCGGGAATTTTCCCAAACACCTTTAAGGCACGGGCTACCTAGCCCTTTCCACCACTCTGTGGGTCCCGCCAAGGGCTCTGATTGGTTTGTCGTGATGTGTGGCTACACAAGCAATCAACCGGGACCAATCCCGGCTACTCACCGGCGGGCCTTGCCCGCACCTTATGTGGCTGCTTGGGCCAACCTGAGGGCGCCCTGACACTAAGCCATGCCACATGGCATCCAGTGAAAAGGAAGGGAGTCAGTCCCGAGATGCCTTCTCTCAACCCTTCAAGGTTAAAGGGAGACCTAATCAAGTCAACCACAGGCTTTGGAGGCCCGTAGTACGCATATACGGCTCACACACGCGTGTTTGGCATTTTTCTGAACACCTTGTGGGCGCATATATTCCAGCCCTCCGGCATCAAACCACAGGCCAACCCGTAGTGCCAGCACGTTAATTGGGTCCTACAACAACCCCCCAGCAATCCAGGGCCACCCCGACCCTCAGATATGTGGCGACGAGCCACTCATCTTTAGCTCTGGGGCCAACCCGAGGCTACCTTGCCAACCCGTCGTGCAACGTGGCATGCAGCTTGAGGCATGGCTCATGTGCCTAAAATGCCTCCCCCTAGCTCCCACGAGCTCCCATCCTCAGCCCAAGGCCCACTTTAGGGCCCCTCGGCCTACTACTCAAGCCGTTCGGCAACCCAGGCTGTGTCGAGCATTTACCCGAACACCTTGCGAGTGGCTCCTACAACCCAAAGAACTCCGGCCCCCACAGGCCCATCCCAGCCCCTCGAAGCTTCGTGTCCCTCAAAGGACACCCCCGAAAGACAAAAGAAGACACCCGATGGCCATCCCTCGGGGTTATAACCCACCCCGGAGCCAGTTCGCCCTTGGGGCGGCCACTCGCCCCAATGAGGGTGAAATCCCTAGGGATCGCGCCCTCTCTCCAGCCTAGCGGCCCCACAGCCCCGCTTAGCCCCAGTTTGTCGAGTTTGCGGTCCTACGGTATGATTCGTGTGCCATACTAGTTCGTGGATGCAACTCACGGAAGCATGAAGCAATAGCACGCAGGATCCGTCCTCAGTAGTCAACACACTCGCAAAGTCTACCACTATCCTTCTAGCCCACCAGTCCCTTTCTTCTTAGTCAATTTAGGAAGATAATACACCCAAAAACCTAGATTTTATAGTGGGGACATAGTAAGATACTCGAGAATAGTACTGCTAGATCAGACAAATCAGGGTCAAGACACTATTTATAACCACAGCGTGCAAGATAGAACCATCGTCCCCCAACTCTTTCAACCTAATGGCCTATCCAATGATTAAACATGTGCACCTATATCATCATCATTTTTGTTAAAGGGGAATATCAGATCCCAGAACACATGAATGACCAACCGGTTCTCAAGGTAATATATCATAGGTAGCATATAGTAATGCATTAAGGGATTAAGAAATCAGGATACTTACCTAACATACCTACCTAGCGAGGAAGAGGCGATGTGACGTGATGGTGCTCATGATTATGACAATAAGAGGCTAGCCATCCATAATAAAGCCAAAGAAATAAGCATGATGCATCAAATAAGGAAAAGTGCATACAAGGCATGGAGCAAAGAACAAAGCAGATATAGCAATTCAACTTATCACAACATTCAGCAGCCAAACGGTCATGCCAAGACTGCAAGGGAAGCCTAACGGTCGAGCACTAGACCGCTACCCCTGAGGCGGTTCATATTCTCCAATGCATGAAACCCTATGGAAAAATGGTCCAGGGAGGACCGCCAAGGATAGCCTAACGATCCATCGTCTGATCGCAAGGCGTTGGGCAAATTCAAAAATTAGAACAACCATTCAAAACTCCCCTCTCCCACACTCATTCATCCTAATCGAACATCCACTAAAAACACTCACCGATGACACTCCTCCATCGGTGACCACCGTCACAAACTAATCCATCAGTCGAGCCTACTTGCTCAAGAGGCAATAGGGAGGAAGAGAACCGCTGTTCACCACTTTCTACACCACCTACACGAGGAAGGAAGCTCCATGGCAGCGGTGAACCAACTGGAGGGGGAAGAAGTTCTGTCAGCCCAAATTAAGGTGGGAGAGCCATCTGCGGCAGCTACAGTGCCTGAGGAGGCCTCTGGGGAGAGTGATGAAGAGCCCTCCACCTCCCACAGCCATTAGCCCCTCACCCCCCTTGCGTACCTTCACCCCTTGCCACCGCTATCATCACCTATCACCACCCTACTAAGCCCAGTTCGCAAGTAGCAACAGAGGCATGAGTTACAGAGCCTGTCTTAGAGTCATCGCACATCTTCAAGTGGCCTGCCATACATCTCTGGAAAGATAATCGAGGCAGCTTCGCAGCCGAGGTGGTCTCGTCGGCATCCGACATCCCAGCTACCCGAAAGAGCCATTCTTCTCTGACTACGCAGTAAAGGTCCTGTGAGCAACCTGAAGCCACTTCCAGAAGCTCCCACGATCACGTCCCTACGCTTCTTGAGGCGCCACTTGGCCAAGAACTCCTTCGACAAGTCTTATTCCATTACCAAGAAGCGTCAGTCTGTTCGACATCCTGAGTAGTATTTTCTTAATTTTTTCCCTAGAGTGTGTTGTTTTGTCCTCCCTGGGACTGAAAAAAACCCTATCCCCTATTCCAGAGAACGGGCAGAACCGACGTCGTCCACCCGTTCGATCTCACTAAGGCCTTCCCCTTCCCCGCCTGGTCGGCTTAGTGCCCCTGCGTGTGTGGAGGTAGTGTTTGAATGTAACCTTGATTTACTCGCCCCTAGTGCACCCCTCTTGGTTCATGTACTACTTAAACAGGGAGAAGCTTCACCGACACAGTGTGCGGGGAACCCACACTTCCCCGCTTGTCCACGTCTCTAACTCGGGATCGGTGTCTTCATGCCGATCAGGTATACACTGAAGCCTCCTTGGATATTTGTATTCAACTAGTATCATTTCAAAGTTCAATCGTCGAGGAAGAGAGTGCTTGATCCCGTGATTTTCCCACTCACGAGTGGCCACTGCGGATTGAGTGAGGAGAGAACCCGTGCCCTCAAGGCACGACGTCTGCCCCGCTGATGTGGCTGCCACAATCCTAGGGAGGGAAACACATTACGCTAAGCCATCACCCCAACCAGCAGGGTTTAGACCCTCGGACCCACCCTACCATCACTTAGTCACCACGGGAAAGGGTCTCCTTCTCCTAATGGGCCTTTTTCTCATCTTAATGGGCCTTCCCTTCATGATGGGCCTTCTTATCTTCATGGGCCTCCTCCCGCTTATGTTGCCGGCCCAATATGTCCTCATGCTTATGCTTCCTCTAGGCCCACGTATCCTACCACTCCTAGAACGGGCTTCTCTTCTTCTCAGTCCGGATCCTCTCATCCGACCCATCATCACCATCCTGGTCTAAATTCGCAACCTCTTGCTTAGGCTGGCCCATATTCTTCTCGATCTCTCCCTACCCAGGAGATGATTGCTCAAGCCCAACGCCAGCTTGATGAACTTCAACACCGAGTTGATCCCAAATCCTCCTTAAGTGTTTCGTTCGCATTTCAGAATATTCGACTTCCGCCATCTTCACAAATTCCCACATATCACTATTATGGTGGAGTCGGTGACCCGTTTGTTCACTTGAAGGAGTTCGTTTATGAGTCAGCCCAATTTTGACAGGACTAATGCTTGATGGCTTACTTGTTTGGTTTGTCTTTAGAAGGCTCGGCTCGGGATTAGTTCTTTTCTCTTCTGCAAGAGCAAGTTGTGAATTTTCAAGCTGTCCAAGACAAGTTCCTTCAGCAGTTTCAGGACCAGGTTGGGCCCAAGTATTCTATGGTGGATCTGGCCCAAGAGAGGATGAAGCCCGAAAAGGAGTTCTGCACTTTTGCCGATCGTTGGTGCCGCCTCGCCGCACAAGTCCCGGGACACATTCTGGAGCAGGAGCTGATCAAGATGCTGATTTCCAATGCAACGCCCGAGTATCGGTTCATTTTAGCCCTTAATGACATTACCTCGTGACAGCAGCTTTATAGCCGTGCCCGCTTCATTCACCAACAAATCCAAGGTTCCCTTGACCCTGAGTCTTCTTTGCCTTCTACATCTCCATACACCTTGTCATTTACATCTACCTCCACATATCAATCTCCACTCTCCACGAGTCAACCTTCTACTTCCATCGCACCTTCCACGAGTCAACCATCTACTTCCATCGCACCTTCCACAAGTCAAACCTCCGCATATTAACCTTCCATGAGTCAACTCTCCGCATATCAACTCTCCATGAGTCAGCCTTCCACTTCCGCATACCCACATGTGTCTCTGCCTGTGTCTCCACCTCCGGTCAAGGAAACACCGCATCCTAAGCAGGTGGATGCCATCTATATACCCCCTCATCCCACTCCACATATGTCTTCACCAAATCCCTCCACCACCGGCCAAGCACTATTGCCTATGCAACCATCACTTCCGTCTCCACAACCTTCCACTTCATCTCATACCCCTCGACATCCACCTTGCCCAAAGCAGGCTCCTCGTCCTTCGTTGTCGGAGTGCTTTACGGATATTTTCAGGACTTTGATGGCCACTCATGCACTGCAGCTCCCTCCGATTGTGCCTTGCCGACCCACTGTGGGGAATATGCTTCAGTTCTGTGATTATCATCGCCAGCAGGGGCATTTGGTCGAGGATTGTCCCGAGTTCCAAGATTATCTTTATGACCTGGAAGACAACAAGAGGATCGATTGGGTCGCCATTCACAAAGTTGTTTTACATCTTCGTTGCCAGCAGCAGCAGCAGCAAGAAGCACCGCCCAGGCAGTTGTCTCCATCACTACAAGGCCAGGAGAACCCCTGTGATTATGCATCTATCGCAGCGCCCGCTTTATCATCTACTCTCTTACCCACTTCCCTACCTAGGCCATCACCTACCCCGTTACCACCTCCATCTCCACCTACCTCATTACCTTCGTCGTCTCCTACCACGTCTCCACAACCTCCACCAACCCAAGCCTCTGCTCAGGCTAGTGCCATCCCTTCTACTCCCGTTATCTCCACCACCACTTCCACTCCCAATGTCGCGTGACGTATTGTGTCAATACGCCGACGTTGGACCCATGGTCTTCCACCTCATCCTTACCATCTTCACCATCATCACCACCTCCATCTTCACCACTAGTGCCGTCTTCACCACCTCCTCTCCCAAAGACCCCTAGTTTTGGTCTTCAATTGTCTTGGCTTGACCTTGTGGTTTGCCCATTGTCCTGTGGATGTCTTTGATGTCCTATGAGGTCTTTGACCATGTTATAAGGTAGCCAGGAGTGCATTTATGTTGATTAGTAGTCTGTATTGCTTCAGAGTTATTATTGGTTTCTGGTCAACCCGGTAAGATCCAATGGTTGATAGCTGCCCTTGTAAATGTCTCAGAGATTTTGTATAGATCGAGACATGGTTTTGGATGCCTTGAGGTGTTGTTTTACCTCAGTTTGTGTGTCCATGTACTTTAAGGGTGTCGGTGATCCCTTAGCTCTCCATGATTCGTATCTTGTAGATGCTTTTCCTTTATTTGCATTTTACCATGACTTTGACTTAGGGATTAGGCTGATTGGCGGCATGTTACTGCATTTGTACGATGATCTTGACCCCGAGTCGTGAGACTCAAGGATCGTTGTGTCAGCAGGTCTAGTAGTTGTCTTGAGTCTGGTGGAAGTTTGGTGTGTTGCCCTATACTTTATGCTTGGTGCTTTGTGGTACGTGTGATAGTGCATGCTTAGCTTTTCCGTACTTCAGTATTGATGTTTTGGAGTCTCTGTGTCTTGTGAGCCTCCACTAGTCATAGCTTGACGACACTTTCCTGTGTGTCGGCCCACTTGGGAATGGTGGCAGGGTGAGTTCCCGATAGATAATTTTTAGGCTAGTTTCTGTGGGCTCCTTTGCCTTGCAGTAGTGTCCTATTGGGGAAGAAAATTAGCTAGAGGCTTAGCTCAAGGCATTGAGCTTGTGTGTGCGCATGCGGTTAGGGGCGTTTGGACAAGCGCCGACGGGTGCGTCCCTAACTAGTCACTCGCTACTGTTGTTCCTTGTACTTGGTTCCGTGAGTGTCTTAGTTATCACCCTTCTAGGAGTGTGGGAGATACTTGAGGTGCAGTGTAAGATGTCAGTGGACGCATCTGGATGTTCTTCTAGTGAGGAGGTGCTTCTGTCACATGACACGATGACTTGTGTTTTCATGACATTTTCAGATAGCCTGTTCTTGGCTTTGTCCATGATCAGCTTAGTGTAGCGTGCACAACAATCTTGTTGTGTATGCGTTAGTGTTTCTTGACCGTGTAGGTCTTTACTAGGGCTTTTGCCTATTTTGGTAGGCCTTCGCTTTGGAGCTAGTGCTTTTTCGATGGATTAGCAACGCCTGACTTTGTGAGAATGGGGTTCACCATTCTGTTGCTATTTGGAGTAGCTTAGAGAGCCGAGGTTTGTTTGGCAGCCTTGTTTCTGTTTGGTACGACTTTACTCTTTATTGGAACTATTCTTACTCTTGTTTTTACGGCTTTACTGTTGTAGTTTAGCACTACTATTACTCCTGCTCTTTACTGTTTAGCATTGTTATCTTATGTGTTACTGCGTTGTTTCAAGTGGGGATCTGCGTGACCCCTACTGAGCCAGTGACACGAGACTCACCCATGCTTTTCATGTGTGGTCGTTCTTCTTCCTCGCGATTTGTGGGCGTGGTGTGTCATTTTGTAGTTACCAGCGCTACCTGTGTCGGGCTTCCCCCGACTTCAGTGTACATTCTCTATTCTGTTTGACTGTACTTGTCTTTATTTGGACTGGACTCTGATTAATTTAAATTATTAATTAAAAAAATAATTTTATTTCTACTATTTTAGCAAACCTGATCATTGGAATATTCTTGCTTACTATTTTATCTGGAACTTCAATGTACTCCACACAAACCTTTCTATCCCTTCGGAGCTTTACCGCTCTTGGGAGGCTTCAAAGGTTCCAAGTGGTATCGGGTTTACCCGGTATCCGGAGTCGGGGTCATCACAACCCACCTTACCACCTAAAGTCTCAATCGAGAGTTTTAACCCAGATATGTCCGTGGAGGCTACTTGAGTGCCAGAGGTGCCACCTTGTTCTTGTTGAGCATCTGCCGCTTCTTCATCAGAAGCTTCATTAGGATCCTTTTATGGCAAAGCTTTGAGAGTCCAAACTAAATGCCCTTGAGGTGACCCTAGCCCTACGCCACGCCGAGTGTGAGGAAGTCCTCACTGCCTATCGCAGCACGACGGGCTTGGGTCGGGAGGGGGACAAGAAGCGACAGTTCGAGCAAGGCTCCGGACAAGGTAAAAGGCAGAACCGGGATGGGGACCACAAAGAGCCCTCTCGGAGGTACGAGCGGTACACCCCCCTGATTGCCCCTGTCTACGAAATTTATGAAGATATCAAGGGCTCGGGCCTTCTTCGCCAACCCGAGCCCATGAAGGCAAAGCACCGTAACCGCCAAAAGCACTGTCTATTCCATAGCGACCACAGACACCACACCGGCAATTGTCATCAATTACAAGATGAGATCGAGCGCCTCATCCTCCAGGGGCACTTATCTCGGTATGTGTCCGAGCACAAAAAGGATGCTGTCGCCCCTGAGGAGATCGACGGTCCACATCAATGTCATTGCTGGCGGGCGGCACTAGGTGGAGACAGCAGCCGAGGAAGGAAGCGTCATGCCGAGCGGGCAAGCCGGGCCACCGAGCCCCTTAAGGCCCCACAGGCGAGTGAATAGTAGGCCTTGGTGTTCTTCGACCAAGACCTGGAAGGGTTAACAACCCCGCACGACGACGCCCTAGCTGTATCGGCCACAATAAACCATTGTAATGTAGATAGAATATTAGTCGATAATGGTAGTGCCCCTCATGTACTTTCTTATGATTGTTTCCTCAAGATGGGTGAGAATCCATCTAGGCTCTGCCCGATCCGAACCCCGCTTTGTGGGTTCAACGGCTAGGCAACTTATCCCGAGGGAACCCCCAGCCTGTCGGTTACCATCGGCACCCCGCCCAAAATCGTCATGGTTATGGTGGACTTCATTGCGATTAAAGGGATGACAGCTTATAACGCCATCTTTGGCCGAGGCCTCCTCAGCCGAACGAAGGCGGTGCCCTCTACCTATCACCAAAAAATGAAGTTCCCCACCAAAAATGGCGTGGGGCAGGTCAGAGGTAACCAAGCAATGGCCAGAAGGTGCTACATAATCTCAGTTGAAGTCATAAGGTCGGAAGGGAAAAGCAAAGGGATTAAGAGAACCGAGGAAGGACCGACAGCATCCGAGCTTGGCGGTGAGTTGTTAACGGTCTTCCTCAAGGATGACCCGGCCCTAGGAGTCAAGATCGGAGCCGACCTCCCATCTGATGTTCAGGAACAATATAAAAATTTCTTTGCGGAGTATATTCAAGTCTTCGCATGGTCTGATAAACAACTTCTCGAAATTCCCGGGGAGATCGTGATGCATAAGCTGAACCTCGACCCGACAGCGAAGCCTACCCAACAACGCAGGAGAAAACACGCCCTGGAGAAACAGACGATTATCAATGAACAGATCACCAAGGGGAAAGAAACTGGCCTCTTCCGCCCAGTCCTTTACCCGACGTGGCTCGCCAATGTCGTTCTGGTACCCAAAGCTTCGGGAAAGTGGCGAATGTGCGTGGATTTCACCGACCTCAACAAGGCCACTCTGAAAGACTGCTACCCGCTGCCAAGCATTGACCAGCTTGTTGACTCAACCTCCGGCAATGAGTTACTCAGCTTTCTAGACACCTACTTTGGCTACCATCAGATCAGGATGGACCTAGAGGATATTGAGAAGACCGCCTTCATCACCGACTTTAGTGTGCACTGCTACACCCAGATGTTGTTCGGGTTAAAGAACGCCGGGGTGACATATCAAAGGCTGGTCAACCACATCTTCGAAGGACAACTCGGTCCGAATGTCGAGGCCTACATCGACTACATGCTCATTAAAACGCTGAAGGTTGAAGATCATTTCACTGACCTAGTCGAGACCTTCTACACTCTCCTGAAGTACACAATGAAGCTCAATCCCGCCAAATGCACCTTTGGGGTCAGATCCGAGAAATTCCTAGGTTTCTTGGTAACTCAGCGCGGGACCGAGACCAACCCCGACAAGGTTCAGGCTATCCTGAACATGCGGCCACTCACATGCATCAAGGACGTTCAGCGCATTGTTTTGGGTTAAAAACTGAAAAAAAAAGCTGAGATTGGTTAAAAGGGGCATCACATAAATCAAACGACTTTGAAGCACAGTAATTTAAGGCACTCCAAACATAAGGAAAATGATGTAAGCATTCCATATATAAGCAATACACCGTTTTACAATATTTTACGATGATATATATACAGCAATTTTATATATGTACAATAAACTACCCCTTAGAAATTACAGAATGTCATCATACTTAGGAAAGTGTTATTCGGGGCTACCGTTCTTACATTATTATTACTTTAGTTGATTCCTTTTAAGGGGCCAAAATTTTATTTTTCTTGTTAAAATATATAAACAATAATTTTATAATCAACTCAAGGTGTGTCTAGGTGGTTCATCACCTTCCCCCATTATGGGGAGGTCGGAGGTCGCGTACTCGATTCTGCTCCATGTAGGATCGCTCATCTCGGATTATTTGCGGATGTTCACTCCCCTTCGGTTTATACAAAATTGTGAAGTATCAATTTTGAACTTCGATTTCTCCATTCCACTCCCCGTATTCCTAGAGTTTAAGATCAATGGGTCATAAAACAAAAAAAAAGTAAAAAACTCTCGGACAATGATATATTCTGTGAACTACTTACTATAAATTAAGATGTATAAGTTGGAGAAACAGATCCATCGGTGTTGCGTGTTGGGTTTACCTTTTTTATTAAAAGAAATGCTGGATGGATGGACAAACCCGCAAATATTTATCGATCATAAATCGCATTAAAAAATACCAACCTTAATCGATTAAGATTAGTTAACCAGTAATCATGGAATGGGGGGGATAGGAACGAGACAAACTAACCAAACTGTATATATTCCTTTTCCTTTTGCTGTAATGGAAGTGGGACGTATAATAATGTTCTCTACATGCAAAAAAATCCCCGGGGTTTATCGGGTTCTTCTCGCTTTTTTACATTCCAGACCATACCATCTACAAACGTGCGTACATAACACAACAATTTCTACCTCCTCAGATTTTAAGGTTTCGGGCGTCCACAGCCCACAAGGACCGCCACGAAGCCTTGGACGAACCGGAGGAGGACGAGACCGAGACGGAAGAGACGCTGGAGCCGTAGCCGGCGTCGCCGTAGAAGAAGTCGGAGATGTAGTTGCCCACGTCCTCGGGCGCCAACCGCACCACCGAGGGGGAGCCCCTCTCCCCGCGCAGCAGCGCGCGGCACCGCTCGAAGAACGCCCGGTACGCCGGCATCAGCTTCCTCGCGATGGACAGCTTCAGCTCCTCCCGCATCTTCCCGTCGGTGACCACCCACGAGGCCTGCCCACGGTACGCCTCCTCGAAGGCCTCGTTGAAGCGCAGCATGTGCTCCCTCGCCGCCTGAGCGTCCATGTCCGCCAGGGCCGCGCTGTCCCGCGGGACGGCATCCAGAACCTTGCTCCACGCCAGCCGCTCGTAGCTGGCGGCGTAGCCCCTCGCCTTGGCCTCGTGCCTCGCCGCCCAGTCCTCACCGAGGAGCTCCAGTAACTTGCACCCGCGGACCTTGTGAACCACGTACCGCAGGTTGTTCGCGAGGAAGAGGTACGACAGGGCCACCTCCTGGTACAGTTCCGCCTTGCTGTCGAGCTTGCAGAGGAGGACCAGGATAAGCCACGCTATGCGGACGGATATCGTGGAGGAGGAGAGGTTGTCTGCGTCCCGGTCGGACGGAGATGACGGCGCCGAGGTCGATGTGTGACCATCGAAGAAGGATTCCGGAAGAGGGGTGGTTATGTGGAACGGGTAATCTGCGTATACATCGCCGAGGATGTCGCTGTAGTCGACCAGGAGCGCCAAATAGTTCATCACGTAGCGACTGAGCGGGTGGAGGCCGCCGCCGGGGGCCGCTACTTTGGATTTGTCTTTCTGAATCGCTGACTCGAAGTCGGCAATTAAGGACCGGACGACCTCGCCGAGTTTGAGGAGGGAGGAGATGGCCTGGGATCGAACGGCGGATGTGGACTCGTAGGAGAAGACCGACTCGATCTCGGGCCACAGCTCGGTGATGGAGCCGTACATGTCCAGGATCCGGAACACCCTCTCCGGCGAGCCCTTCCTCTTCGACGCCACCAGCTCTGGGAAGGTGAAGAACTGTAAGGAGGCGTCCCTGGCGATCTCGGCGAAGGAGGACTCCCGGATGGAGTCGGAGGAGGCGAAGACGTGGTCGCAGAGGGCTCGCTCGCCGGAGAGGAGAGTGCGGACCGCAACCTTGGCGGCCGCGAGCCAGTTCCGTATCCTGATGTCGAGGATGTCCCAGTCGAATTTCTGGACCTGGGTTGGGGTGGTCTTCTCGAATCCGAGCTTGTACAGGCCTTCGTCGATGATGGATCGGCGGATGCTCTTGTAGGTGCTAACGCACTCCTTGCCGTACCCGCAGGAGATCATGCACTCGGCGACGGAGCGGAGGTCGGCCATGGCGAGGGCGGAGACGCGCTCCACCTCGCCGATGCACTCCGTGGCGGAGCGGATCTCCTCGTCCTCGAGGTCGGAGAGGGAGGAACAGGAGTTGAGGGAGAGGGAGGAGCGGGCGGAGACGGAGACGGACTCCGGGTCGAGGCAGTCGCGGTTGGCGGAGAGGATCTGGTAGAACTCCTTCTGGAGGCGGCGCATGGCGGCCTGCATGAGGGTCTGGGCGCGGGCGAGGGGGCCGGAGCTGGAGACGGGGGAGTCGGCCATGAAGAAGCGCATGGCGCGCTGGAGGTCGGTGACGGCGCGGATGAACAGGTGGGCCTCGGCGCGGCTCTCGTAGAAGATGGAGGTGATCTTAGCGAAGGCGGAGCCCTCGGGGTCCCACTTGGTGATGATCTCCGCGGCGCTGGAGATGTTCTCCTCCATCATGGTGGCCGAGAAGGTGGGGCGTTGGGAGGCCGGGGCAGCAGCTGCCTCCGAGGGTGCGGACGAAGACGAGCGACGATGGGCGTGGCCTTGCTGGGGACGCGGGGAAGTGTGGAAGAAGAGGCCGCGCATCCCTTTCCTCGGCATCTTGCTTGCTGGGGCGGAGCTGCTACTGCGGGGAGGGGCGAGGGAGAGAGCAGAAGGAGGCAGCTGATACCCGGCCCTCCTCCTCGTCTTCAGAGTACTGGAGAGAGATAGGGAATTAAGGAAGGTGAACGCTCCTGGTAGTCCAAGCTCCCTTATAAGTTAGGGAGGTCCGTCTCCCGCTGCGGTTTATGCTCTAGTAGCTCCTCCTCTGATGGATCTGGACTCGGAGCTGCATGGGGATGGGGGGTTAGAACTGGGTGTTGCCTGTTTTGGCTGTGTGGAGGTGGAATATGTAGACGAAGGGAGGGATGGCGTGGTAGGGGGCAGGGAGGGGGTTCGGCGATCTGAGTCCGGAAGGTGGACCACACGCCGAAGAACTGGGCAGGGCCCCCCGCGCGACTGTGCCAAGGGAAGTTGCTGTGTGTTTTGGAATCGCATGCTGGTCGTTGGCATGTTTTTTATCGGGTTCACAACGGGAAGGTCGCTTGCGTGGCACGCTTTATTTAGCATATATATATATATAGGTCGGGCGGAAGGAAACTGCCTGCCTGAGATGGTGAGTCAAGTTTACTCGTTGCCTGGGTTGTGCGTCATATGCATGCGCCAGCAGAAGAGGAGAGGGGGCCACATTGGAGGGACTGGAGGGCCTTCCTCGGACGTCAATTCATACGCGGTCACCGGCCGAATATCGCGACGCTTGCGCGTCCTGCCGGCCAAGCTGGTTTTGTCACCGCTCCCCCTCTTCCAATGCGTTGTTAAGGTCTCTTCGATACGGTGTGAGCGGGGAACAAGGGCTTCCGGCTGGGTTTCCATGGGTTCCAGTTGTATGGGACGCAGGGACTCGAGAGTATACGCAACTGGATCGTGTTTATGCACATCTCATTCCCAGCTGTTCGGTTGTTTCACTGTGATCAGACTTTGGAAATTCCCCAGCCCCCTCTCTCGTGCTTTTCTCTTTTAAACCTCATGCTTCCTCTTAAGATTTCCTTTTTCTTTCCTTTCTCCTCTTTCTTAATTTTTATTTACAAAAAAAATACATTTAGTATATATTTCTACGCGTCTCCCTCGTGTTCCTTACTTTCTGTCGTCCAATGATTAAGTATTCAGATGTTGGAAAAGTTGCAGGGACGTATGGAATTACGATCCGAGGTCAAATCATAAGGGAGGACACATGAACCAATACGAGCGAGCATGCATTCGTCAGAGAACACGTATTCTTATAAATGTTGCACATAGTTTACTCGAACTGCTCCTTCCGCGTTCCCCGACGCCCACCGAGAAGAGAAACATATAAACATATATACGTCCATGGATTCCGGCGTCACCAGTGTCGTTGGCCAGCTCAGGTGGGTGGGGCGTCACTATCCGCGGGAGACGGGGGGCATCGCCCCTGGCCGGCGGGGCCACCCCACGAGCATGCGCACGACGGCCGAATGCGACCGGCGCCCTACAAGTTGGAGACTCCACGGTGGATCTGTTAGATCCGTCTCTTATTATTTAAATAATAATATCATATTAAACATTTAATTCAAAACTTATAAAATCTCTAACAGTGTTATAACATGGATATTAAATCCTATGGATGATGAACATAGAGTTCTATTTGAAATTTTATCCTCGAAATTTAAGGACTAATAAAGGAGAAGCAAGGAAGAACAACCCGACAACACAACTCTAAAGTGACACGAATCACGAGAAACACAGCTCTGAGGAACATAGTTAGATCATAATCACAAGCACACGCTCAGGACTGAGCACGACACAAGTGAACACAAGTCTGACACCTCCAAAATAGGGCAACGTCGCTTACGTCTCATAGGAAAAGAGACACGACTGCCACGACAACAGATCACGAAAAATGAAACGACAGGCGTGGCAAGCATCAGCTTACACAAGGAAACACAGTCCTCACAACTGATTGCTCGACCATATCATCGGCTCCAGTGCCAAAGGCGACAGGGAACACCTAGCACACAGGACACCAATGACAACAACACTAGACCACAAGCACAATCAAGTCAGTCCTCACTCAGATATTACATCTGATCGAGTAGCAAGCTAACTCTACTCGGGAAGAGGAGTACAGCAATGCTAACTAACAAGATAATGGTCTAAGATAGAAACACAAAATCATACAGAAACAGCACTCGAAACAACAACATGGTAGCACCTGCAGGATTCCGGCTCCATACAGCATACAGAACCACAGAACACAACTGCAAGCAGGGTCACATCAAGACACAAGAGCAGCTAAACACACAACCGCAGGGGGTTGGTCATGCATCGAGCAGCTCACCAAGAAAAGACCCACGACAATGAGAAATGACAGCAAGAACCACAATCTCAAGGGCCGCATCTCAAGGACTACAGGTACGCCTCGGGAGCATAACACCCGAGAGAAAGAAATGCAGAGTAGAGGGTATTCAATTAGTAGGAAAGCCGACAAATTCCACAACACTCGTAACTGTCGATGCCAACACCAGAAAATTACCAGCAACAACACAGCAACGGACGACATCGAGGCATAGGAAGCCAAGATGAAGTCACATCGAGAAGAACAATTCTCTCGATCGGCCAGAATCTAACAATAATGATCCTCGACCTGCGAGTAATTAGCCCACACGCTTCCACTGCGCACTCAAACAACGCACACAGTGCATCAGAAAATAGCGTGGTATCCGCATCTCAGCACACACATGGTGCCATCACAACTCATAAGAATCGCAATGTAACACGCCACGAGTACCGATCCAGCGAACAACCGGTCACAGGAAGCCTAAGTGCAACGAAGGAGAGTACCGGCTTCAGTACGAAGCACAAGAAAAAATGCTAATCTCAGCTTACCTTTACATCCTGAAATGATTAATGAGCCCTCACAACACATCGACCGTTGGACATGGCACGACGAACACGATATGCAACAGCTCTTAACACCATCATGGAGTCCAAAGCTAAGCAACCATAAAACAGGGAGCAGATCATGCTCAGAATAAAGCTGTCCACACTTAAGCAGACACAAGACAAAGGCATCACTAAGATAGTAATTTCAAGGCTTACCTCGAAAAGACTCCACTAGACGGGTTGAGAAACATCAACTCAACAACAAAAGCTCACCAGGAAGGGAAAATCCTAGCTCGCCTGAGCAACTTCTCGATCACGAAATCTAATCGAGCACTCCAATAGGAGCGAGACACATCCGGAGCTGCACAGACTCAAGCTGGGACAGCCAAAACAACGTAAGAATGTGTACGGTCATCATACCAACACTAAAAGTCAACAGCAACCTGAACAAATTACAGAAAAATCTCGAATAAAGTATCACAGATTCGAGCCTTTCGGTGAATACTGTCAAGTACAACATGATCGAGATAGACACCGCGGTGAAAACCAATCGATAGAGAATCGCGAAACCTAATGCCAACAGGCGATTGTACTGGACTATCAAGACTCTGGTGACTATATATCTCAGATTTCCATGTACTTCACACAATAATGCTCTGATACCAACTGTGACAACCTAGATCCCGGATACCAGATATACCCGATAGGACTATCGAATACACCTGATACCACTTGGAACCCGCGAGGTCTCCCAAGAGCGGTAAAGCTCCTAAAGGGCAGACTTGACCACTTTTCTTCTTGACTGGGACAATGTTGGCGAGCCAAATCAGGTAGATGCATGGCTCGATGAAGTCGACCTCTGCCATTTTATTGACCTTGGCTGAGACCTGGAGTTCCAGCTCATGGCGCATGCGCCGCTGTGGCTATTTGACTAGAGTTTCTAAGGGAGAGATGGCTAGCTCATGTTCTGCTATGGAGGGGTCTAGCCCTGGCATCTCCTTATATGTCTGGGCGAAGCAGTCTTTGTATTCGAGCAGGAGTTATCTGTAGTCCTGCCTTTCTGCTTTGGTGAGAAGAGCGGTGACAAAAATTGGCTGGGGGGCTTCATCTTCACCCAAGTCGATCTCCACGAGTTCGTCAATAGTTGCCTAGCCACCGTCCTCCAGCTCGGGAGGAGTAGGTTGGAAGTCGACGAAGTCTTCATCATCGGTATCGGCTTCGTGCACTTCAGGGTCTTCGAAGCCACCAGCTGAAGTTGATGTGGCTGGGAGATTATTGCTGAGCTCAGACTGGGATTGTCTCGGACTGTCAGCACTTGGCTGACAGTTATCAGCTGGTGCCATTGAAGCTTGGTTGGGGTTTCCTGCTAAAGCTGGCGGTGCTTCATGGTCACTGCTCTGAGAACCTTCCTCACCGGGAAGGTTTACCAAACCAGGATCTTCGACTGGTTGGGGGGACCTGGGGACTTCCTTCGTCCCGGTGTCCCTGCAGGCAGACGGTGAGGATTCACCAAGTGCTTGAACTGGGGTACTGGTTCTAGCGGGGAGAGAGATTAAGATGTCTTCTTCCTCGTCTCCAGAGCTATCGAACTTGGTGTTGACAGTAGCCTGCTCCCCGACTGGTTGTGCTGGGCCCATGACATTGACCACATAGTAGACACAAAAATTTGTGTCTTGATCGTAGCCGAGTCCCCTGGTATCTTTATGGGAGAACGGGGGTTACCCTCGAACCTGAGAAGGGGTCTACAAGTTGTGGAAGTATCTTCGCTATGCGGAACCTTGCCATTGGGGAATATGTTACTTGAGGCACATCTCCCGGATATGTAACGTCAGGTCGTCCAATACTTGGACGGCTTCTGGGGTGTTGTCGACTTCCGTGGACCAACCAAAGTTGTCTTCTGGTGGGGCTTGAGGGGTCATGTCTCCCTTGTAAAAGATAATGGGCTTGTCCCTGCTAGCCTTCTTCTTGTTCCTGAGTTACCATTTGTAGGTAATGACAAACATTGTGAGCCGCTTGACCTTGTGCTCATCTGAGGCACACGCGAGCTGGATGCAGCCTGGTGGCAGGCATATGCTCTTGTCGATAGCCTGACTAATAAGATTAGCCTCGAAATTGATTTTGCGCCTCTCGGGGTGATCTGCGATTGACTTGGAGTTGAGGCATAGTCAGTGAAGCTTGGCCTTTTTCTCGTCAATGGAGAAGAGATCATCCTCATCTTCTTCTGAGAGCCAGCCATTGCTCTTGCTCTTGATTATAGGGTATGGGCTGATTCCCCCAAAATAAAGGGCAACATCAGCAAGGTTGCATTCTCCTGGAGTGAATGGGGATAGGTCTGCGAAGACCATATGTTGTTCTCCATCCTTGGCATACTTGATGCATTGATGGAGTGTTGACGGGACAACCCAATTTTCATGGAGCCAGGGTCTACCCAGTAGTACTTTATAAGATGTGCTGGCATCGATGATGTAGGAGGTCACCTTGGAGGCGAAATCATCGAGCACTAGGTCGACATCCACCTGGCCAAGGACATCCTCGGTGTCTTGATTAAATCCAGATATCTTGATCGCTTGAACCTTCTAGAGGTAGGGGGTCAGATACAAAGTCTTGAATGTCTTAAGGGGCATGATGTTGACAGCAGTGTCGGCGTCAACCAAGATCCGCTTTACCTCATGCCCATTGATTTTCCCTTCATGTAAAGAGGGTGGTTGTGGCACGGAGGGGAGAGCAGGAGGTCTTTCTCCATGAAGGTGACAGTGGAGGCGAAGGCCTCATATGTGGCGGCCTTCATTTCCTACAAAATAACATAGTTTAGTCCAAGAATTATGTTCATATACTAAAGACTTTGTGTTTCCAAATTGATCCATTTGATTTGAGATTGGTTTGACTTAATCTGGGCATTTTTAAGGCAACATAGATTTGAGCATTTGCTTTGATGAAAATGACTTTGTGAGCCCACAAGAACTTTTGCTACTGCAGGTATGGAAGTTATTAACCTATTGGCCATACTAGGGTTTTGTTATCATCAAAATCACATGCAGAGACTCAACACGGCTAAGTTTGGGAAATGAACTTTGTTGTTGCATGAAGAGAAGATGCCCACTGTGGTGAGCATGGGAGCGCTATCATTGTTGCACATGAAGGGGGGCCCGTGGTTGTGAAGCTTTGGCATGGCTATGGATGTAAGGCATGGTTGTAGATGTGAAGGAGCAGAGGGAGATGGGCAGCAAAGTGGGGCCACCGTGTGGTTGTGTGAAGATGAACCAAGGTCGCCCATGTGCATGGATGGTGGGGCTTGAAGGCTTGCAAGGGGTTGTGTCGTGGCTGGGTACTTGCGGCTGTTAGCTGAAGTGCATGGGAGTAACGCTGGCCGCTGCCGTGGCATGGAGGAGCAGGGTCCGTATGGAGTTGAAGAGGAAGCCCATGGGTGTTGGCTGGGTTTGATGTGAAGGCTAATGGGCCTTTCGCCCACTTGTGTATGTTTACTCGTTTCTTTTTTTCTTTCTTTCTTTTCGTGCTAATAAACTTTGGCCCATTGTTTGTGAACTTGTGTAGATCTCTGGCTGTCTTCCTCTTCGACCGAGTACCTGCCAAAAACAAAGTTTGTTGCTCAACATTTAATGAATTCTATCAAACATGACATTTTTATCAAAAATAGTGATTAAGTGTGATAAGTGCATATTTGTTCCTATTAAAGCTCATAAAAGTGCGTATATAATAAATTATCATGTAAAAATGCACAATCATCAAGGAGATCTTCACATTCTTCAACCTCCTCTTCTCGACAGTTAGAGCCTTCAGCGAGGACAACATCAACCACTCCCCGAACTCCTTGTGTTTAGCTCCCCTTCACTCCCGGTCATCTTCCAGAGCAATTTGCTTGCCCTTATCCTGGGCAAAAGAAGGACCCTCGGAGGCTCGAGGCACCCTCGGAGAAGTGGCCTCTACTAGCTCGATGAGTTACTACTCTGACGGTCACCCCTCACCCTCACCATGCCTCATTTCTACCCATCAAAAAGCAAATCATTAGTAAAAGCTTGACCAACTAGGACAAGAGGATGCAAAAGTTGAGCTTTCAAAACCCTTACCATTGGGAGGCAGTGCAAGGCAAGGAAAGTCCTCAATGTTGGCTGAGATCATTAGCTCAACGGTCGACCGATGATTCTCCTGAAGAATTTTAATCTCCTCTTTTAGCTCCGAGGAGATCACTAGTTACTTCGGAGTGAACACTGGCTGAAAGTTTTGCTTATTAGGGAAGCCCCAATTGGCAGCACCCTTGCTAGACCCTACCCAGAAAAATTGGATCTTCCACCCCTTATGCGAAGAATCCCGAGGACAGAGGACCACGCAGCTCCTCTCCCTCCTCGCCTGATGATAGAAGAAGCCCTTGCCGGCGTGGGTTTGCTCCTTCAGCTCAAGGAAGGTGTGAAAGAGGTCTAAAGAAGTGGCGAGACCACACAAGCCACAGAGGAAGATAATGGAGAAGATGAAAATAGAGGAATTGGAAACTAACTATATATGAGCCAGTTGGTAGAATTGTAGCAATAGCACCACAAAAGGGTGGAGGGGAAGATGAAAATCGCAGTTCCAAGTCAAAAGAAAAATAGAGAAAAGGCCGAAAAGAGTATCCAGACTGGACTCGTGAGGTTTGGCTGGAGAAAAATAATACTCCCCTGGCAACCTATAGTGGACCTCGATCTCCTTCACCTCGGCCTCGCCCAGCTTATTGTGTAACGACCCAGAGCCCATGGCACCGATAACCCAGTACAAGTACCGAATTACCGCTACCATGAACTGGGGACGCCACTACAAGGCGCTGCTCGGCCGGCCCTGGCTACACCAAAAAAGGGTGGTGCCATCCACCCTGCATCAATGTATCAAGTACCCCTGCGAGGGGAAAGAGGCCAGAATCTTTGTCGACCTCCACCCTTTTGAGGTGTTTGAGTATCACCTATCAGATGTGAATCTGTACTTGGAGAAGTCAAATCAAGTTCCCCAAGTTGCTCTAGACAAAGGGAAGAAGAATGTGGACTCTGATAGCTAGTTTCATCTACCACCCCCAGGCTATGTAGCTCCCCCACATGTTCCATTTATTTCAAAAGAAGGGGGGTACTCAAGGACGCTCCCCTCACAATTTATCCCATACCGGGGACACCCTACCTCGAGGACCTGCTAGAGGATGTCAGAGTTCTGCCTGGGATCATCAAGCCCATAGCAGAAGTTGATTGTCAAGCGGCTGAGCCATTGTGGACTTTCGAGGTGCCTAATTGAGAAGGGCCACCCACTATCTTCTATGTAGCTGGGGAAAAGCCAGTCAGAGAGGATGACGATTGCCGACTCCCCTATGAGCTGCATGACCCACATGTCCCGATCATGGGGCTTCCCAACATGACTGACCGTACAGTTGGATTGGCTAGAAAATAAGGGATCCCCCTTTACCAGCCCTCCAACCGGAAGGAAATGTTCAAAAGAATGTGGAACCCGCCGAACCTGGACCGGAGGCTGTTGCAAATTACCAAGCACCCGGGTCTGGGCTTCTCAATGGAGGACCATTACGAAGCCGACGTGATATCAATCTCGGCTCCGTCTGGCGACGACTCTCCCAAAGCTGCAGATCCACGGGAAACCCGTTGCAATAAACATCTTGTGCCTTCGGCTGAGGAAGTGCAAGATGAAGAAGTGTTCCTTTGGAACCCTCCTCACCGTAGGGGCACCGGGAAAATTTCCCCCCTCTTCTGAGGGGTCGACCTCAAAAGACCATAGCACCGAGGCACCCTTGCCCCCACCCGTTGGCGAAGCAAGGAGTGACGATATGGGCCGTGCTCTGGGTTTTCCCCGACACGACCCCGTTATGTTCGCTGTATATCAGAGACAACAACAGGAGATTGAGATGCTGAAAGCACGGTTGGCTGAAATAACAGCACTCGTGTCCAGTTTGATCCAAGGCTCTCTCCGCTTGTGATATGAAGGCACGCCTCAGTCTCGAAACACCAGTCCCTACACCTCTATGCATTGAAGGAGAGAGGCGAGGAATACAGCCGGCCCTTTAGCCAGACGACCGACCTGACAAGGCCATACACTACAGGAGAAGCTACAGAAGCCCTATTCTTTCCCAAAGGAGAAGACTCAAGGGATTTTTGACTGGGCCTACCACTATGACAAAGTCTCTCTCTCGAAGTCCAAGAGGTCCCAGAATCTCTGAAGAAGTGGGGACCCCTTGTTCTGCCCCTATCACCAGATACTAGGTCACCCTATCGAAGACTATTATGTCTTCAAAGACATTGCCTAGGACCAGATTGATAGAGATGAGCTCAGAATGGGAGACTATGTGGTGGCTCCACCGCGCCCCCATGTGACGAGTAGCCCCAAAATGGGAATTTATACAATATCAGTCCAGTACCAAGTGCGTGAAGATGCAGCAGAGAATGAGCAATCCCGGCCACTGGTGGCGGAGCAGCCCCAAGCATGGCTGGAAACCACTTCGATTCCTATCGAAGCTATTTATGATGACTACTTAGAAGACCCCGGAGCGACCCTGTGCCTCTCCGCGCCGGGGATCCCCTCGGGACCACCGACCGCGACCCCAGGCAAGAGTGAAGCAAATGCGGCCTCTGCACCCAGCGAGACAGAACAAGAAGAGGCATATGGCGTCCTCAAAGTCGAGGACAGTGAAGATCAAGATTTTGTCAACTTGCTGTCGGCACCCCCAAAAATTCAAGATGGCGGTCAGGCTACCGTCGATGAGCTTATTGAAATCAACCTCGGCACGAAAAGTGACCCCAGGCCAACCTTTCTGAGTGCCCTCATACCCCCACAGGAATTGCCTGCACCCCCTATCCGTCGGGAGGATAAGGGTGAGGACCCACTTGTCAGGGAGCCTAGTGGGTCACGACCGTAGTGTTATCGCTGCCAGGGGTTTGGCCACTTTGCCGGACATCACGAGCCCTAGGGGACATAAGGGTCGAAGAAGCCTTACCTTCCGAACTTTATTCGAAATCACCCCAGTCAGAGCCACCCGTACTTCTCACGGGGAAGCTATACATAGACGAGCCACTTCTTCACTGGCTTAGGAGAGGCTTGGTCCCTCGGACACCGTGCTATCCACCCATGGACCATGCACTACCACTAGTGCCCGTCAACTAATTCCATACGACTTTCCAGTCTAGTCACCATGTCGATACATTGGATGACCTCCTTAAGGGGTTAGACTGACAGTTATAGTTGACGCACTTATTGGCCCCAGGCTTCGACCAGCTCAGGAGTCATAGTTTTACGCATCCTGCGTGGGGGTACATTACCTCCGTGTACACCGTGGGCCATGTCACCATGGAGGTCCTTTTGTTCCTCCCCATGCAGGTCGAGTCAAACTTCATTCCACTTATCCCGAGGGAGGAATCATACCTCATACTTATGACCACCGTCCCACCTACTACAACGCATGAAGGTGACCATCAACACCTTCTAGAATTCCACACATGGAACCATAAGATGAGGGAATCCATATCGAGGGGTCAGACATTCTTTGATCCCTTTGATCCCTTCCTCAAGTTTAGGGAATTCATATCGAGGGGTCACACATTCTTTGATCCCTTCGATCCCTTTCTTAGTTGGCCTCCTTACCCACAACCCCCATTTCACTTCCTTAGGGAAGTTCCCTGCCACACCCCTTCTTCATGGGTAAGTCACCCCTCACATAGTTGGAAGCCAGTTCATTCGAGAAATGGAGAAGGTCAATTTGGCTTCCTCGGCCCACCCGAACCTCCGATGGCCAACGGGAAGTCATTGCCAGATTGGTTCATACTTGGGAGGCTAGGAGTCCCCTATGCCACCAACCTCCAGTTACGTCAAACGCATGCATGGCACACATTCGGGTGTCCGAGTCCACCATTGCATATGTATGGGTCAAACTAACCGTAGGTTTGTTTAGGGTCGTGTGTGTGCATCCATGTGTTTTTCCTTGTCCGATTTGTTATACGTTGTCGAGTCAAGTATGTCGTAAGCTCGCGTCATTTGTCCCTCTCGAGTATGAGGCAAGTCGGATCTCATGCATACGTTGTGGACTTGCTAGAGAGATACGGGTTCAGCTCTTCTTCGTGAATCGGATCTAGTCACCAATAGGATACAACGGTGATTCCTAATGAGTCATTGAGCCGTCTCCCTTCTTTGAGAGTGACCCCACCCCGAAGTGTCCACCACTAGCTTCATTCCCTATAGCGTAGCATATAGAACGTATACGGGATGAGCAGGTGCCGATCACTAGGAGTGGAGCGTACTCCCCGCTTCCAGGTGCGGTGACGGATCCGCCAGAGCGACACACGAGCAGTTACCCCTTACTCAATGGGGTCGAGTTCTTCCCACCCGGGGAGAATTGATGAGAATCGACAACGGGCACTAACATTTTATTTTGTATTTGTGTCCTTTTAGTTTACTTTTATATCATTGGGAAAGTAGGTTTGCAATTGTAAGGCTTCATAAGCCAATTTGTCATTCCTTAAGGATCTTTGGGTTTTTATATAAAAGTCTAATAATGGGGCCTCACTCCTTCCCCATTGGTCCACCTAAGCCCTAGAGGTCCATGTGGGGCTGGTCAAATGTCCAGGTGACTTCTAGAAAGATTCTTTCCTTCTTGGACAAGTCAAGGGGACAATGAGTGAAAAATGTCTAAGATGCCTCCCCTTAAGTCAAGGGGGTGCTCCCCATTAAAATGACATTTTATATTTTCTTTTTTAAGCCAATTGACCACATAGGGGAAGAAAATGCTTACCCCTCCCCTCTCTCCCATGAAATTCTAACCCCATCCCCCTTTCTCCCCTTCTATATAAACCCATGTATCAAAGACCTACAGTTTTCCTCTTTGCCTCTAAACTTTTCTCCAAGCGTGAGCAGGGAAGGTCAAATGATCAAATACAGACACTCTTTTTCTTTCCCCTCCCCACTGCAGGGCATCTTCTAAACATTCAGCCCTTCGACCATCTTCAAACTCATTGGAGTCTATGCATGAGACCCCTGACATAACTTCTTCTCTCTCATATTTTCCTTCTTCTTCGGTGCCCATGGTGCGGAGCAGTCTTTGTTGCCCTAGGGATGAATTTCCCAGGCAGTGGAAATAATCTTGGACTACTTTGTCCATCTCTTCTTGACTACGTCTTGGGGGAATAGCTTGAGGTTGTAGGCAGTTCTGAGTCATTGGCTGGCGAGCCAGTCTTGACATATGAGCAGTTTGGTACATCTTTCGGGGGTATTAGAATATATCTGCCTGCCTGGCATAGGCTCTCTACATGGGCAGAGCAACCACTGGAGTGACCACCTCCACTTCCTCTTCTTCCATCTGAACTTCCTTGCCCCTTCCCCTGGGGCGCATGGTAATAATTTTTTTCTTCTTCGGGGCTGGTGCCAGGCCCTAGGATTTCTTGGACACCCATACTTGTTTGAACTTTACTAGCCTGAGAGCCAGTGACTTCTTCTCTTCTCTTTCTAGGTTGGCCCTCCTGGTGGCCAACACTTGGAATTTGTTATGAATGGGGATCACTGAAATGATGTGGTCGGGTAGTGCCTCAACCGGGTGACCATTGAGGTACACCCATACTCCTCCAATCAGCATAGACTTCCCTGAGGTGGATAGGTGCCCTCGAGGTGCAATAGTTCGGTCTTTTCTATAATAATTCTTCCTTCTCCCACCAGCAACAGCGGGAACAATAGTCCTCCCGTCCACATGGTGGACATAGCATGGGATGACAGTGCAGGAGACAACATGCTCCTATGGCTTCTCCTTTTTCAGTGCATTTGCGGCTTCTACCATAGTAATCTTTTCAGCCTCACTATCGACCTGGAGTAGGTCAACAAATGCGAGCCCCAAATAGTTTAAGAAGCCCACTGCCGGTGGCATGGATCTGAACATAGTTGGTATTGCCAGGTACCTATCACGAACATGGTTGTTAACAACCTGCTAGTAGAACTTAACCGAAATCAATCCAGTCTCCATTTGAGTTCCTACACCTAAGACCAGTACATAGTCAGAACTTTGGGGGAGGCCGCCAAGCCTTCTACTTTGGCGAGAAGATGAAGGGAGACTCATGTTCCACCGGGCATGCCAGCTTTGTGGAATGATTTTTAACTTGATCTTATTTTTATTTTGTTTGGGTTATTACTTTCTTTCTCTCTTTTGGTTTTATTTATTTATTTAGATGTGCTAGTCACCGAAGTGACAATTTTATTTTGCGCTCGATCTTACTTAGTCAATCGATTGTGAGATTTGGGTCGGGACCGAAAGTCTGCCATACCATAAAGGCTATGACATTAATTACGCCCTTCCAAGGAAGGACAACCCTTAATTAATTGCTAAAGTTGAAGAGTCATAGGGGCAAACAAGATATGACTGCCGTGCTTATTCTTATGCAGGATAAAAAAATGTGCATATGCGATTATGTAATTGCAACTTATTATGGTTCATTAGCGTGATTTCTGGTACAAGGCGGAGAACCCAAGTCCAAGAACCACCATCACGCATAGTGATGGCTTTCGGTCGGGCATAACCTGACTTTCAGCCACACACCATTTGATATATTGGGAGAAAAGGGGGGGTGGACATTAGATTTGTTTAATTATCATGCAAGTGATTGCAAGGAAATGGTCGCTCGTTCTTTGTACATGATAAGGTAGATAGAATTAGTGTCCACAAGTATGGCACATAATTTTTAAGGAATATTAATAGCATGGTTTCCCATTCCATTAACTCAAGGAACAATCTCACGGCATCCAAATAGCATACCATGAGGGCCAGTGTACCATGTTTCTTTCGAGTAGAGTGACATTGCAGTTAAATAGTATCATGGGTCTTAGTGGTACCTTTTTCTTTTTTTCATTCTTCTTCTTCCTTCTTCTCCTTTTCCCCCCGTGAGAACCGGTCGTGGCTCCCCCTCCTCTGGCGTGACAACCACGGCGTGCTCCCCCCTGGCTGCAGACGACGGTGAGACGACGATGTGGCGGTGACAGCAGCAGCAAGGAGATCGTGGCGGCGTGCGGTTCATGGGAGCTCGTGGGAGCTCATGGGTTTCAAGCGATTTTTCATGGATCGGCAACAATCCATCACGTTTCGAGCGACCTTGAGATAGGGTGATGGATCCTTAGCTCATTATTTACCTTCTCCGTGATTTCTAGGCCGAAGTGAGGTCAAGAGAGGGTTATTTTGTGCCGGGAAGGGAAATCCATGCTTTGGGGATCGAGCGCCGGATCTAGCGTTTTAACGCATTATTTCGTGGTTTGATGGCATCAAATGATGCTCTGGGGCATGGGGAAGAGTTTCCCCTTTGTTTCCCCGTCACCTGGGGGTGAATGGGGTGTGGAATGGTGTTTTGGGGCCATTCCAACAGTTCTTGATTTTTCGAAATGAAAACGGTCCTAACAGGAACCGTTTTTAGGGTTAGCTGCCCACATGGTGATCGCTAGCCGACTAGGGAGTGTTAGAAAGGCATGCGGTCGAACGACTGACTGCTACTCCAAAGGCAGCCAAGCAGCCGACCGTTTTCCTCATGGGGCTAGTGTGACCCTCGAGGCATTTGACCGTTGTATTTCGACCATTGAAAAGATTCTCGGGATTGGCGGTCATGGGTTGACCATTTAACCCTGCTTGGCGGTCCCGAGGGAGATCGTTTTAAGCTCCAACGGTCACAAGGTGACCGTTTTACTTTTCTCATAGTTCCACGGCATGGCGGCCCCAAGGGGGACCGCTTCACACCTGAAGCAACCCAGGGTGGACCACTTTTGTTTTAAACAGTCTGCAGAAAACCATTCCTCTCCTTTGAGCAACGGCCTATGGGTGACCGCCTCTCTTCGTCATGTAGAGTAGCCTTTGACCATTTCTGCCCTGGGACGGTCCAGAGTGGACTACCACCTTGGTTCTATCCGACCGGAGTTCAGTTCGTGCCGATTCAAATCCTGGGTGAGTGGACCTCAATCCACGTGCTGACTTGTGGTCTGACTGATGCTAGGCATCGTGTGGGGGCCATGTGTGTGGGTGTTGTGGGGTCCCGGGAGGCGGTGTGTTCTCGGCTTGTGTCAGCATGAGTCGGTGTCAGTACGAGAAGTGGTCCTTGTACTTTGTCCGATTCAGGCATTATTTTCGTTGGTTAGAGAGTCTACTCCTTCAGCGACCCTCCACTAGTCGTAGCCTTCCGACACGTGTGTGGTCCCACCAGGGAGTGGTGGCAAGGCTACCTGAGGGAGACGACTTTAGGCTAGTTGCCGTGGGCCTCCTACAGTGGCAGCTCGAGTCCGAGCCGGGAGGAAGAACCAGCTAGAGGGCCTGACGTAGTGTAATCAGTCAGTGTGTGCATATGTGGTTGGGGACTTCGAATGCGTGCTGAAGAGCATGACCTTGACTAGACCCTTGTCAATGTTACTGGTGTGTATGTGTCTCAGTTTCTACCTGGGGTGAGTAAGGAGACACTACGGCACGGTGTAAGTCATTAGGGGATGCGTCCGATTGTGCTTCTAGTGGCCAGGTACTCGTCACGTGAGTCGTGACTCTCCTATTTTCGGGTTCTGCTTCCCGTCTGCGAGACGTGAATTCTAGACCATTCCAGCATGTTTTTCCAAGGTGGTGGCTAGAGGTGCTTGGTAGGGATTACCGAGGCCTCACCGGGCCAGTGTGGGACTGTGCGGTCCCAGTTGGTCGTGCCTGTATAGGCAGGCGTCCGCAACAGGGTTGCCGTGAGTGTTTCCTCGATAGGTCTGGTGTTAGAGTGGTCTGGTTCCCGATTGTGAGATCGGAATTTTACCTTTTTGTTGCCAGTAGGAGTAGCTGTAGTGCCGAGTTTTGACTGGCCACTATTTCATTTTTCCTACTGTAGTTGTTTAGCTGAAGAGGGGAAGGAGCTGCGTGACCCTCTCTCCCAGAGATTCTTCCCACAAGGGCTGGAAGACCCAATATTTCTGGGGGGGTGTAGCCTTGGACAGTAGGGCTTGGAACTTCCAGCTGATCCCCAATTTTCACCCTAACATCCCTCCAAAGCTGGCTGTGATTTTCCCGGAGGTGGAGGAGAAGGCTGCCCTCCTTCAGGAGAATCGCCGATCCACCGCTGAGTTGATGACTGAGGCCAACATTGAGGAGTATCCTTCTCGGATGGTGGTGCCTCTCGGTAAAGGCTTTAGAGCCTTGTGTTGATGTTGGGTCACCTCAGCAAGCTTCTTTCTAACTGTACGCTTCTCTTGGCCCAGATTCGAGGTGAGTGGCCGATGCAGAGGCGCTGTCGGCCGAGGTGGTGATCATTGATGAGCAGGAGGTGCCTGCTCCCGGTGGACCTCAAGCATCCGGGAGTTCTTCCCATGCCCGAGACAAGGGCAAGCAGCCTGCTCGGGATGGTTCTTCCGAGTATCGTGGGGCCAAACGCATGGATCCCATGGAAAAAGTTTTATGGACCTCGATGAAGGCCATGACCGTCGAGGGAAAAAGGGCGAGAAGGGTGGAGGCCGCTCGCTCGGTCGAAGGAGACACTCAGTTAGCTCTTCCGACTGTTGAATCAGAAGGGGCCACCATCATCGCCGGAGGGGCCGTAGTTGAGGCGGATGCACCCCAGGTAGCGGTGGCTAACGCTGGGCAACCCATTGAGGCTGACGGGGTGTAAGGTGGTGGGTCCCAGTCCGAGCCAGTCGAGGTCGAGGGGTCGCGAGGCGAGGTGACCCAAACCCAGCTGACCGAGGTTGTGGAGGTGCCGGAGGAGGCGGTCTGACCCGAGCTAGCCAGTGGGACCCTAGGACTGGGAGTACTCGGGGGGAATGTCCCAATCCCAACGGTTCCAGAAGGGACCTTTCCTCTTGTGGTAGGTACCTTTGCCGTCCGAGCCTCCTTGTATCGTAGGTGCCACTCTGTGACCTCGGGGGCAATTCGGGGAGGTCTCGGGTGTAGCTCCCCTTCCGTGCTTCTCGAAGGAGTCATGGAAGGTGGCTTGATCATGGCCCAGCTGGGGGCCAAGATGACTGATCTGCTCGCTCGGGTCAACTCAGAGAGGGAGTCCCTGGCCTAGGCGTGTGGTGCATTCGACCGGAAGATTGAGCGCCTAACCCGCGACCTTGAAGACCTTCGGCGTGAGGCGACCTCTCTCAGGGCGCAAGCAGAGGCAAGCCAGAAAGAGGCTCAGGAGTCAACTGAGTAGCTGAGTCAGGCCCGTTATATGGTTGAGCTGAAAGATAAGGTCCTGGACGTGGAGCACAGAGTGTAGGCCAAACTTGCCGAGCGATGGAGGGCTGAGCATGACGAACTCGAAGGCCGGGTCCGAGAGGTAGAGCGGCAGCGGGCAGAGGCCGAAGTCGCGTGAGCCGAAGCCGAGCAGAGGCAGTCTGAGGCAGAACGGAAGGCGGCTGAGCTCAAGGTGAAGGCAGAGCTGGCCAAGTTGGAAGCACTCAAGCAATACAAATGCTCAGAGAGTTATCAGGCGGCGCTCTAGTAGGCTGCCTTTGCTTACTACGAGTCAGGTTATTGTCGGGGCCTACGAAAGGGGTTCTCCCAAGGCTACCATCAAGCCACCTCTCTAGCCTATGAACAGGCACATAGAGAGCTCAATTTTCCTTCCAGGCAACGCTATGACTCGGACGAGGATACCACGGATTCTTCTGTTCAGACGCCGAGTGAAGGCGGGAGTCGGGGTGCCTCTGTTTCATCCGAGCGATCACCAACTCTGGCAGTCTCGGGAGGGCACACGATCGAGACAGTTCCCACGCCGGTGGGGTCAGTGTCTGGACCGGCCATCACTGAGGGTGCGGGGGGTGAATCACTCACTGCCGAGGATCCTTCATCTACCGAGCTTTGGAGTGGGCCCAAGGCCTGATGTACATTTTCCCTTTTTCCTTTTCTTTTCCTTAGCGTGGCCGTGTAAACATGACCACCCAATGGTAGCAAGCTTCCCGTTCTATCTCCGCATATATTGGAACCAAACGACCTCCCCCGTACAAACTGAGGAGTGAAACACCACTTCTAAGTAACTTTCTTCACCCACATGGAAGTCTACTTTATATATATATATATATATAACTTCAACTGGACTATGAACTATAGTGAGTACGTATCAAAATTGGGTTTCTTTCAACTTAATAAGTTGTCACAGAAATGGACAACGACATCTACCATCGATCGAGAAAGAAAAAGGGAAAAGATGTTTCTGGGAGTCTTCACATTAGAAAATCAATACAAATGGAACGAGGCACTTCTTCGCCCGGTGAGGGCCTTGGCAGTGAAACGAATGGGTGCAAAACAAAGTCCAGATCTTTAAAGACCTGCAGCTATCGATCGGGGAGTTTCGATCAGAGACTTTCTGGTCAAGAAGAAGCAGCAACCAGAAGACCCTTCTGCAGGTTAATCACTCAATATGGTAAAGCTTGGAAGGCTTGAGCGCCTTGGTCACGTTGAAGAACTTCAGCACCTCCACCCACCTCTCCCACGTCTTCAGCCGGTGGACCGCCACGGTCTCCGGCACCAGCTCGTGGGAGCACCTCCCGTTGGCCCCCGGGCAGTCGTGCATGGCCGGCTTCGCCGTGTAGCGGTTCATCGCCTTCTTCCCCACACCGAACCATCTACCCACCAACTTGTCCTCCGGTCCTATCACGTCCGCCTTGGGGATCTCCGACGCCGCGATCCACTCCACCAGGTCCCAGGACAGCGCGAATCCCATCCCGGACATGTTCCCCGCGAAGGGGTCCCTGCTGGCGCAGGGCATGACGAAGCCGTAGTAGAGATCCTCCCTGGGCAGCGGCCCCAGCGACGCCGCCAGGGGGCCCAGCCTTATGAACGCGTCGTCGTCCGCCTTCATGACGTAGTCATAGCGGCGGGGGAGGATTCGCGGGAGGGAGGAGAGGTAGGTATAGGTCTTGCCGTCGTTCATGTTCTCGGTGCAGTTGAGGATGATGACGTCGCCGAAGCGGAGGATCTCCAGGGCGACCAGCACCCTCTGCGCCTCGTTCGTGTGGTTGCAGATCACAAACTTGACGTCGATGTCGGCGACTGGGGCGGACTGCATCCCGTAGATGCGCCGGAAAAAGTGGCGACCGGCGTAGTTGTCAGGGCGGGTAAGGATGCCGATCAGCAGGCTGAATTTGAAGGCCCGGCCAGGGGAGGGCTCCAGGACGCCGGGGGCTGCAGCATCACCCAAGCCCACCGACTGGGCGATGGGTGATCTCGTGTGAAGGTGGAAGACAAAGACGAGAAAGCAGCAGAGGAAGAGAACAGACAAGGGTAGGGGGCAGAGGACGGCCCACTGCACACGCATTGTTGCATGGGTTGCGGCCGCTAGTCGCTTCATGCCCCTGCAGGCTGCAGCAGCTACGGACTCATATATATATATATATATATAGAGAGAGAGAGAGAGAGAGATAGATATAGATGAGCGAGAGCTATGGGAAAGGAGAAGCTGGAGAATGAGAACCACGAGGAGCGAGAGGAGGCAATGGAGCAGCAGCTGAACTTCATGCAGTCCTCGTTTGCCTCCTCGATCGGGCCGTCTGCTGCAACGTAACCGCCGGTTTCACGTCCAAGTCCAAAGGCCTCATGCTTCTCTGCGTGCACAGGGGAAAGTCCATCGGTGGTTTAGTGGTCTGTTACGAAGCTTCACATGAACCATGCACACTACGTCCTGGAGGACAACCTACTTATTAATAGGTTATTTAAATTTAACGGTGAGAGTAGTATAGTAGTTATATATACTGATTCTTATCTTTAAAATAAAAAGATTATCCTTAACTTTATCCTTTTCCTTATATATCTGCATCTTAATCCTTCAAATTTAACTAAAACGGATGTATAAAATGTTAAATTAGAGAACCATGTTATAATTTGCTTGATGACAGTGATAATTACTTAGATTTACTTGAAGGTCCATCCAACGTTGATCCACAAGTCTACCAAGGGTTGGATGACTTTTGAGAGATTGTCGAGGCTACAATATAGAGCAAGTCACTCTCGGATACCTAGAGATGATCTATAAAGGTGTAGATCAAGTGAAGTGAATTCACCTTCAAACTTTGAGAGGTGAATTCGAGGCATTGATGGCCGTCCGAGGTTTATAACATATATTAAAACCCCCATTTCTATGACCCCTTTGACAAGACGCCCGAACGTGTCAGGCTTGGATAGGAGTTATTTTAGGGGTTGATCAGTGAGGATGACAATGAGATGCGCTTGGAAGTGGGGTCTTAACCTTCAGGGGGAAGTTATGATAGTGAGGGCCAATTTTTCAATAGTTAGGTTATCTGAGTTCAAGCCCTTATAACTGTTTGCTCACATAGTAAATATGGAGCTAGTTCTCATTATCTTCTTTACTTAAGACTGAGCCAGTAGAATGCTCGGTGACACCCAAGAACGGGTTCGAGAGTATAGGGACTGACCAGGGGTCAGCTTTAAGCTCCTGGAAGGTGGCTAAGTATTCCTCATCCCACTTGAATCGTCTTTTTTTGCAGAGGGTGTTGAAAAAGGGGAGGCTTCGTTTGATTGATTGACTGAGGAATCAACCGAGGGCAGCGATCCAACCATTGAGGTGCAGAATGCCCTTGGTTGAGTGAGGAGGCTCCATGTCAAGGATGGCCTTGATCTTTTGGGGGTTGGCCTCGATCCCTCTTTTGCCAATGAGGAAGCCGAGGAACTTCCCAACTCCTATGCCAAAGATACACTTCTTTGGGTTGAGCTTCATCTAGTATTGTCGAAGTATTGAGAAGGTCTACGATGTCAGAAAGGTGATTGGACGCTCGGGAGCTCTCGATGAGCATGCCAACGATGTCATCTTCCATGTTTCGTCTGATCTAGCTCATAAACATCTGGTTGACGAGCCTCTTGTAGGTTGCTCTTGCATTTTTCAAACCAAAGGGCATACGAGTGTAACAATATGTAAGTAGGTTGGTGATGAATGTAGTCTTCTCTTCATCGCTCGGATGCATCTAGATCTGGTGGTATTCGAAGTAGGCATCGAGGAAGCTCAGAAGCTTGTTGCCAACTATGGAATCGATGAGTCAATACATGCGCAACAGAGAGAAGCAATCTTTTAGGCAGGCTTGTTGAGGTACGTGTAGTCTACGCAACCTCTCCAGCTTTTGTTGGGCTTCTTAACTTGGACGGCGTTGGTGAGCCATTCGAGGTAGCGGAGCCCGAGAGGAGAAGTGTAGTCACCTACTCCTAAGTTGCCTCCTGTCTTTCTTCAGACAACATTTGATTCTTCCATCAAACAGGCTTGTAGCCAAGATTAACGTTGAAGATCGGGATTTCAAGTCTTCCCATACGAAGACATCTTGGTTGGCGGTGAGGAAGTTGACTAGGCCAGAGGATAACTAGTCTAAGAGTTCTCCCCCGATCTTCACCTAGCGATTAGTTCATCTGCCAGGTCAAAGAGTTAATAAGATACTTGGGGGCTCTTGATGATCATATCATCGATGTAGACTTCCATATTTTAAGTGTCAATAATGTGTATGCCAGTTTAGAGAGGTGATTAGACACTTTGGGGCTCTTGATGAACATGTCATCGATGTAGACTTCCATGTTTCATCTGATCTGGCTCGCGAATATCTGATTGATGAGCCTTTGGTAGGGTGCTCCTATATTTTTTAGACCAAAGGGCATGCGATGTAGCAATATGTACCTATGGTAGTGATGAGTGCAGTCTTCTCTTCATCGCTCATATGCATCCGGATCTAGTGGTATTCGGAGTAGGCAACGAAGAAGCTCTGAAGCTTGTTGCTCATCATGAAATTGACGAGCTAGTCTATGCTTTGCGGAGGGAAACAATGTCTCGGGCTAGTCTTGTTAAGGTTGGTGAAGTCCATGCACATCCTCCAGCTTTCATTGGGCTTCTTGCCTCGAATGATATTGGCGAGCCATTTGGAGTCGTGGACTTCTCGAATGAGGACTGAGCGGAGACCCTTGGCCACCTACGCCTAAGTTGTGGCTTGCCTTTCTTTAGAGATCATTCGACACTTGTGTTAAATGAGCTTATAACCAGGATCAATGTTGAGCTTATGGGTGCAAACACTAGGCGATGCTAGGGATATCTGAGTCTACCAAGGCAAAGACATCATGGTTGATGGTGAGGAAGTTGAGACCAGGTTAGAGGACGACTGGTCTGAGAGTTCTCCCCTGATCTTCACCTCAAGATCAGGTCATCTACTGAGTTTGACAATGTAGCGACCCGAGATCCGGACACCGGGAAGACCCGATACCATTCGAATCTTGAACTGTCGCCCACGAGCCGGAGGGCTCAAAAGGGCTAAAAGGATAGGTGTGGTGTACATAGAAGTAGGAGATAAAGCAGGAAAACAGATATAATAACATAAATAAATAACCAACTACAGTAGAGTCCAGTCCAATAGAAAGTACAGTCTAAAGTAGTAAGACGTACCACACGCCAAGTGAACACTCGGCCCGACAAGCTGGCGACTAAGAACCTCCACGCAACGTCCTCGAACCTCGAGGAAGAACCGCCACACCTGAAAATCAGGGGTGAGCCTCCTATCACTGGCTCAGTAGGGATCCCGCGGAACCCCAACCGAGAAAACAACGGCGGAAAGGAAAGCTACGCTAGCTAAGCAACTACAAAAGCAGGAAAGTAACTACGGTGGCCGGTAAAACCTCGGCTCTACAGCTACTCCTACTGTACCGGAAAACACGACCCGGTCTCCCGTCGGGGGACAACCAAGTCACGCACCCGACATCTCGATTCCACGATCGAGAGACCACCAGACACGAACCGCCCTAGTCACCGTACTCGGAAAAACGCCACGACGTCCCAGTCGCGGAAACCTGCCCTCACGGCAGGGCCTGAGCCAAAACCACATGGTCCGAAAACATACTCACGACCTCGCTGTCGTGAACTCTACGCTGTCTAGGGAAAGTCCTTGGTGACGCTCATCGAAAACCCCAGACCCCGACTCGGGAACACTCCCGAAAGCAACACCTGAAACCCCGTCTCGCAGACGAGAAACGGAAACCCGGGACACGATGACTCACGTCACGTGACGGGAGCACCGCCCACTAGAAGAACGACCGGATGCGTCCCCTGAGGTCTTACACCGCGTCACAAGTGTCTAGCTACAACGCCCCGGGCGCGAGACTCAGACACACCAAGTAACTAGAAGTACCACAAAACAAGGACTAGTTGAGGTCGCGCTCGTCAGCGCGGGACTGAACCCTCAGCCTCGTGTGCACACTCAGACCATACACCCTAGGTCTGTCCTCTAGCTGGTAATTCCACCACCAGCCTAGACTCGACTGTACGCGGGGGCCCTATGGTAACCAGCCTACTCACCGTCTAACTCGGGTATGCCGCTCTACCACTCCCGGGTGGGTCAGCACGCGCGTGCCGTAAGAAGGTTGTGACTAGTGGAGGGTCACTGACGTGAACACAGAAAGCCACACACACACCCATCGCGAGTGACACTAAGTAACCGATGGCTCGAGGCCACCAAACTCTGGACAGCCCACTAGACCTATTAACCCAATGGTCCTTGAGTCACGAGACTCGGGGTCAAGACCGTTGAATATGACGGCACAACACCGTCAATCTAATCTAGTCCCTAGGTTTGAAACCACGATATCACGGAACCCACGGACACCTCAAAACACGGGCACGAAACCTCCGAGGTGTTCGGGACACTCACGGGACCGAAAGTCGACCACTGGGCTACAACCGGGTCGACCAGAATCCAACACGACACTCAAACGGTCACGAAATAACCCACTAAAGCAAACTCATAATGCACGGGGAACCCTCACTGCACGCGCGCCAACACAGAGTGGCACAAGTCGAGAACACCAACACCGGGGACTCGAATCGACCAAAACGAAAATGCCGGCTCAACCAGCCCCTTGAACGGTCCGCACTGGGCCACTCAGGGACATGCGGCTAGACAGGGGCCGCACCAAGAGATGGGCGGCCATGCACGGACCGCACCACCCCCAAATCAAACAGAGAGATATGCAGCTATCACCAGGCCGCACAAACGACGAACGGCTAGCACTTAGCCGCACGGTGAGATGAACGGTCCAGCTCGGCTGTTCATCACCCCAACGGTGAAACACAAAAACGCTTGGTCCCTAGCCACACCTTGAGAAGGGCGGCTAGAGCTTCACCGCACAAGGCACGTGCTGATCAACTGGGGGCCGCACGTCCTCCAACGGCACCAGGAGGTGTGCCGCCAACTCTTGGCCGCGCAATGGGACATGCGGCTAGCCCCCTAGCCACACACTCCGGTGCACAGAGAAACTGATCGAAACCAAAGGGGATGGACGGCTGGACCTTGGCCGCACTAGGTTATGCGGTCGCACGATAGACCGCATAACCCCCACTGCGCACCAAGCCGAGCACAGTGCGCCAAGCCAATGAATGGTCAGGACAGAGCCGCCCATGGGGATGGACGGTCTCTGGTTTGACCGCCCAACCGTCACGGCGAGCAACCCGTGGGGTTGGCCCAACGGAGGCCTTCCCACGCCCCGTTCGTGCCGAAACGAAGGGGATGCAACGGCAAACACATAATGTAGAAATTAAATAAATAACTAAACTGCTACAAGGTCTAGTACATCTCATGTCCAAATAAAAGTACAGTCAATTGAAAGAAATGTACAAATATGAAAGAAAAGTACAAGTACGCGGGGCATACCCCGGCTCTGGCAACTGGCACTAACCTCGGCTACTAGAATCTCACTGAACACCTATCGCGCCACCCAAAGGCCCAGCCTCACCTGAAAAATAGGAGTGAGCCTCATTTCATTGGCTCAGTAGGGATCCCACGGACCCCCACCTCGCACAAAAAATAAGGCAGTAAAGTAATAAAGTAGGAAAGTATGGTAGAACAAACAAGAAGTAGTAAGTAAACGAAAAAGCTATCTACTCTAACAGTACCGTACTACTGAACCTCAGTCCGACAAAACTTGAGTCCGTACCTGCCAGTAGACAGGAGCACCTCCCACTAGAAGAATGACCAGATGCATCTCCTGACGTCTTACACCACGTCACAAGTGTCTAACTACATCGCCCCGAGCATAAGACTTAGACACGTACAGTAACCAGAAGTACCATAAAATAAGGACTAGCTGAGGTCACGCTCGTCAGCGCGGGTCCGAACCCTCAGTCTCGTGTGCACACTCAGACCATATGCCCTAGGCCTATCCTCTGGCTAGTAATTCTCCCCGAGCTCAGACTCGACTGTGCACGGGGGCCCTACGGTAACCAGCCTACTCACCGTCTCTCTCAGATACGTCACACCAGTACCCACAGTGGGCGGACACACGCGTGCCGTAGAAGCTACGACTAGTGGACGGGTCACCAGAGGTAAGAACTGACTCACGAAAATTACGGATCAAAGCAAACGAGACTGCAAACCACCCGGTGCAGCCTAGACCCTGGCGGTCCAACCTTGGAGTGCCATAGGCTCTGGCGATCCAACTCTGGTCTGCCACAGGACTCTAGCAGTCCAACCCAGGAGCGCTAGAAGAAAAGGTGACATTGGCTCTAGCGCACCTGCCCCAGGCCGCGACAGCCTCTACCAGACCAACCCTAGTGCCCTAGAAGACAGATCACGTTATCTCTGGTGCCTCAATCTCAGGCCGCCACAGCACTCTAGCACCTGTACCTATGGCCGCTAGAGGCACATGACCCCAATGGTCAAAAACCCAACGGTCGAAAATCAACGGTCAACTCACCCCTCTGGTGGTCGGACCATAGAGCATTACACGCTCTGGCAATTTATCGTGCGATCGCCAGACTGACGGATGCCCTGCCGACAAAACAATACCAAATGGCGCACACACCTTAGGCCGCTAGGGTGTCTGGCGCGCCTACCTTGGGCCGCCAGTGAGTGTGGCGGTCTCTAGAAGGACTGCTACACTCACCCGAGAACGAGACGAAGGGAACATTCACAAAAACCCATTCCACGTCCCGATCATCCACAGATGCTGGGGAAAACAAGGGGGAAGCTCACCCGACACCCCTAGCCTGCATCTATGCCCTTAGATCGATCAAAAACTCGACGAATTGACAGATCGGCGCACAAGCCCTAAAAATATGGCTTTTACCCTCTCGGCTCAAAAATGCCCCTCCCAGCCTCTCCGCGGCCTACAAATCACGGGGAATAATGGGATGAGCATAGGGGTTCGTCTCCCTACCTCAATGGAGCTAAAGCTCCGCCGAAATGTCACCGATCGCAAGGAAGAAGCTTTCAGAACGCCAAACTCCCCGCCTCTCATTGCGAAAAGGGCACCACCGCGCTCGCCTCATCGCCGTCGCCACCTCTACGCCGTCATCAGAGGGAGTGGGGCCGCGCCTCGGTCACCCAGGGAAGAAGGAAGCCGCAGTTGGGGTGCTCTCCAATGGGAAGAAGAAAGGAGAAAGAAGAAGAAAGAAAAATGAAGGAAAAAGAGAAAAGGGGGTTGGTTTATATAGAAAATCTGAAAAAATAAAAAATTTTAAAAAAATAGAAAAATATGTTTTCTCAATCCTCGCGATGCGCTGATCACAACGGTACCACTCGCGGGTAGATGAACGACGAGGTGTCGAGCGTTGACACCCTCGGGCAAAACCAGAAGCTTGGACAACAGGTGTTCACACTGTGGAGTAGAAAATGAAGAAATAAGGTGAGAAACAGAAGATATTAAAGAGGGTATTGACATCTTGGGCACTCGTGTAGACACCACCTTTTCAAGTGTTGACACCAGCATTTCTAGATGTGATCCCATTGGTTCAGAAGCTAGCTGCTGGTGTAAAAAAAACATCCTGCCTACAAATGGCTATGCTTCATAGGACAATAAATACAAAAATTTCTCATAGTTAAACTTATCCTTTGCAATGAAGAAAGACCCTAAAATATGCGTGAAGAGGGGTTCAGGCCCCTTTCGGACCAGTAGGCCTAGAAAGCCCAACTGGGGCACCCTCAGAAGGCTCCAATTGGTGTTAAGTTCATGACCAGGTACCGTCCCACCTACTTTTCCAAGGACTGCTCAGGTGCACTGGTTGGGAGGAATTCTCTCAGAACTTCCCAGATGATTCATGTAGTGTGACTTAGCTATGTCATCAAAGATGATCACCTTGCTCATCTAGGCAATGGAGTCAGGCAAGGTGAGACAAAAATGGCTTGCCTTCCCTTGCCTCATGTTCGCCTCACTCACCTGGGTGCTCGCCTATATTATCTACACCAAATGATCGTATTGTGTTTTCTTATTCTTACTGATTCCAAAGTGGGTTAATGTGTCTTTCAGTAATGTCTAATGCCCTTTTTTTTCTCTTACATGCTGCCACATCTTTCTTATTCTTGATGATTCCTAACACCATCCACTACTTACACGAGTGTTTTATACAAAGTGGCTGTCATATCTGAGTATTTTTTGATTTTATATTTTTAATAAATATCATCTCAAATGCCTAGGCAAAGGTGAACCATTGATCGCCTCAGTCACCTCATGCCTCTGACTACATGGTGACTCAGTGGACACTAGTTCTTGGAGAACAGGGCACCGACAATTCAAGTGACCACTATAACAGTCTACAAGATTAGAGGTCCATTACTCCAAGATAATGCACAAATGTGGCATGATGCCATGTCAGGCCATTGGCACGCCCCATATAAGTGGGTCATTGATGCCCATGATCCTACAAAGGTCAAGAATTAAGGAAAGCATGCCATTAATGGCGAAGTGTGAAACCACCTAATAATGGAGAACCACTCCATCTACAATGGGAAGCCATAAAAGGAAGGAAAGACCTCATGAATGAGTTGTGCACACACTGAGCAACTCAAACCCTTAGTGTTTTCACTTGTCATCAACAAAGCCTTGGGAATTTGAACTGCAATTTGTTTTTCTCTTCCTTGAATAGTTGTATTATCTTTTCTTCATTATAAAAGCTCTTGTGAAGGGTTGTAAGAGGTAAGTGCTTAGCTCTTGCATGCCGCACAGGCATGGTTCATACAACCGGCTTGTTTGGACAGGAACTGGCCAGCTGGTATGGTTCTAGTGGCCAGTTTTTTGTTTGAACTGGCTGGTTTTGGCTAGATCAGGCCTGGGAACCAGAAGTGGTGCCGGAACTTTTGCAGGCCGGTCTAGTTCCTAAAACCGGTTTTTCAAACCTTGCATACAAGTATTCAGAGGTAAATACTCAGAAGTTATTCACGAGCTAACACCATATCAACTCAACCAAAGGTTGTGAATTACAATCATTTCCGGTGAAGGAAAATTGTCAAGTCATTGGCAAATAGACCTGGGGGTTGGACAAATCACTACAAGTCATTGTGCTTTGTGTGGTTTGTTATGCTGTTATTCTCATCTACTCCCATCTCTCCATATTTCAGCAATTAATTTGGTTATTTTTGTTTCTAATTTTGGAAATCCAATCCATTCCTCTCAACTCCCCCACCCCCCAAATTTCTATAGCTCGTGCCTAACATAAACTTGTCATTTACATTACATTCATCTTGTTTCTATGTTTCTCATTTATACTATAATTTCTAATTGGTTTAGCATCCAAGATTTTTTTGTTCTATTCATCTACATCTTTTGTTACACAGTTCATCAATATCTGGATGTGATCCCTGAGCGTCCCTGGGAAAGGGGTACACAAGCTAAATTAACTCTTGATTTGGTTCTGTCTTCATATGAAGAGCCCCGATCTGGCAGTTTGAGTGCCATTGGAATTTCTCTATTTATGCTTATGAAATTGTCTAGCTACCACTGACACCCTCAGTTGGAGGCCAGGGAATCGCGAATCTCAGCGTGGTCTTTAGCCCTCCCTGAATAAGCAAGGGATATGTCTGTTTTCTTCTCCTGTTCGTTCGAAACAGAAGCCTGCTATGTCCACCATAGTCACCGAGCTTTGCTCGAATTAATCATGAATTTAAGCTATCTTTGGACTCAATGTGCTTCCCTGGCTCCCCATGGCATTCCATTTAAGTTGTTGAACATTTTTCCTAACACTTGTTCTGTCTGTTTTCATCCGAAGCCATTTAGAATGATCAAAGGGGCGATCTAGTGGCATGGAGCTGATCTGACATGTGTAGCACTCCGGATCAGTAGTTTCTCACTTCTGGCCACCGATTCACTTGGCTGCTGTCTCATCCCCTCTCCCACGTTGGCCACCAGTTGAGCCTTCACCCATATAAACCACCGCCCCTCACTCTCCTTCTCCTTTGCATGCCAGATCCCCCTCCCTCACATCTGCTGCCGAACCATCTCATGCTGGCTGTCGGATAGCCCCACTCCTCCATATTCTCCTAGCTGCGTCGGACCCCATTCCCTCTAAGTTGGCCATCGGATCATGTGGGCACAACCCACTCCTTCATATCCTTTTTAGCCATGCCAGATCATGCCCTCCTTATACTGGCCACCGATTCAAGGGGGCATTCCCCATTGCCGTGGCCACCGTATCACATGGAGCATTCCCCATTATGCATTGCCTCCAATTCATAGGAGTATCGCCCCATCCCTTGACCGCCAGTCCATGCTGGCCACCATATCACCTTTCCTATGGTTCCCATGGTCGCTAGATTAGACCCAATGCCAGACTACTCTAATTGGTCCGTCCTGGGGCTACAGCATCAAGGAGTCATCTCTGATGTCATGACTGCCCCATCTCCCATGCTTACCGAATTTTTTCGATCACCCTGCCGAGTCACGGGGGTTCACCATTTACTCCGGCGTGATCCCTGATGACCCCACTTTGGGAATAGTGTATAAATCGCCTTAATGGTGAATAGTGCCTCATTCTTTCTAGACCCTTCGACCCACGGGTATGCTAGCGCTCTCTTGAGCCTTCATGTGTATGCTGTGGTATCGAAACAGGTCGATACCCTCAACATAAGGCATTCGCCATCCGCCATAGGGCCCAAGCTGTCATTATATGCATGCCCATCTTTTACGGAGTCCATCTCAACTTGCTATGGACGGGCCTCTTATACTCTCCCCCGACATGTTCTGAGGCAGGGGGTGATGCTATCGAAATTTCTATAGAACTCTGTGTTTATGTTCTATGCCGTATCATGTTTCGCAACTTTTTGGTTGGTTTTTACACCTTATGGTGGTAACAGCCTCGTGGCTAGTCATGCCAAATTATGAGGGCCGAGTGCTCGATGAAAGGGAATAAATCAATAATAAGTGCCAATCCCCGGCATACATTGTCCCGATAATATACAAGTCTGCCCCAACGCAGTCATGCCAGATCCACCTTGTGAGCCCATATGTGTGCATCGCAATGCTAAACGCGGTCTCACAATAAAAGGCAGCCACTGATCGATAGCCCTACAAGTGATCACAACTACCTGGAGAGCTAGCCCTCGGTTTCTCCACTCATCATAGGGTACGGGATTGCCATTAGGCATAACCATCATTCAGGAGATCGTCTCGACATTTCATGGATGAATCTCCTACACCATCCCTAATATTGTTCGGGACAGGGGAGGTGTTGCCGAAATCTTCCCTAAATATATCAAATGAATACGTGAATAAATGATTAAATAAAGTAATGATAGCAAATTTTCAATCAACCCACGTCAAGTTGAAATTGACTTCTACCTGTAATCCCAACTTATGGACCGGTCACATGTCGCTCAATAATGTTGGTAATAAAATGAGAAGCATCATTGGGCTCTACTTTATCCCTGCTAGAGAGGGGTAAATTTGCAGCTCAAGTGTATGCGCGGATCAGGTGGCCAAACTAAGTCTGGACTGGCCCAATTATGCCTCTTCCGACCCAACCAGGCCAAGCTCCCCAAGTGGCCACCCCACAAACGGGCCCAATTATTTCAAAGCCCAAACACACTCAGATTAGGTCTTCCTAGGCGACCAATTTAGTCCGGAAGCCTGAGTAACGATTGCTCGAGAAAGCTTAACAAGCATCCGAGCATAACCGTCACAGCGCTGCCCACCACACTCAGGAGAAACCCAAGCGCCTCACTTGGGATCATCCGTCGCCCGTATCCCAGTGGACAAGGCATATCTCCCAGCGAGGATCTTGCTCTTGCTCTAAGAAGTGAAATTCCAAAGGATGGGGAAGAAGAAAGAGTCCCCCTCTGGGACATAATGCCCCTTGGTCCCTTCAGACACCCTATCTCCAGCAACGAGGGCTAGCAGCTATATAAGCCCCATGGAAGCCCTCCGAGAAGGTAAGGTGATCCTGAGTGCTCAACAATACATTGGTGGAGAGCGATCTCATGCCCCTCAGTTCTTCTCCTATTCTCATTCCACCTACGCTCTTTTGGCTCACTGACTTAAGCATCGGAGGGTTTTCCCTAGGGTTCCAACCCTAGACTCCTCTGATCCATTTTCTATCTTTGTAGATCTCTCATTCGTGGTGACGACGATAGGATCGTATAGCTCAGGACCCCACATGAGATCACCCCTCTTCATCTGGAGCCGTCTGTGGGAAATGAACAAAGAGCCAGCATGGTGCAAAGAAGTTCCTATAAGAGAAACAGTGACGAAAAAGGGAAGACACTGATGATCGAAGAGAGGGAACTCACGCTCTCGCACTCTTCAATGGGCGCCCCCTCTGACAACCAAGCCAACATCCCACCCCCGCCGGCCATAGGGGAACAATTGACTCCCGGGAACCCAAACGCCCTCTAGACTCTCAATGCTAAAATGGACATCCTCATTGACTTGATGAGGACCCAGATAGCTAGAGAGGAGAGGTCGCGGCTTCCTCGATCGAATCACCCCCGTGTAGAGGCCTCCCAGATGACGGTCGGGGGCCGATTCATCCTTCAAGGAGGACGCATTGTCTGGAGTGAGCGGGGCAGAACTTTGTAGCTCCCAACCCTGAAGCAAGAAGCCTCCTCCAACCCAAGGAAGAGGAAGTCCGAGCTCAATCAACAACTCATAAAGGAGGACGTTCCCGACTTGGAACGCCAGGGAAACACTCGGAGCCCCCTGGCTCCATCCCTACGACAGGGGGAACTGTCCCTCCAGCTATGGGACTGTGAGCAACGTTTTGCCGAGCAGGAATGTGCCCTTCGCACCCTCCAATAGAGCACTGCCAAGGAGGACAAGGAACAATCCCCATTCTCTGATCAGATATTAGGGGCAGAGATTTCACCCATAATCTCTCTGCCAACCTTCAAGTCTTACGACGGCCAGGGCGACCCTGCGAACGACTATGTCAGTTTCGACCCCCTGATGACTTTGAACGGGACGTCCGACGCGGACAAATGACGAGCGTTCGTGACTACACTGGTCTAGGGCGCACAAGTGTGGTTCCGAATGCTCACCCCCGAGAGCATCACCAGCTTCTGACAATTCAGGCGACTAATCAAGGAGAGTTTTACCGACAGTGGCCTCCCAAGGTCAATAGCGGGATTGCTAGCCCTCAAGCAGGCACAAGGGAAAAACTGGGGCCTTACATTAACCATTTCAAAGCAGAAGCTCTACGTATCCCCAACCTGGATGTGGCCTCTGCCATCACCGCACTGACCAGAGGCACCCGCGATGAAAATCTCTGACAAGAATTGGTGCTTCACCCTCCTTACTCCAGCAGATGGATGTTAAATCTGTATTTTTAAATGGTGAAATAAAAGAGGATGTTTTTGGTAAAACAACCCCCAGGGGAGGCCTCGCGGGTTCCAAGTGGTATCAGGTGTATTCGATAGTCCTATCAGGTGTATCTGGTATCCGAGATCCCAGTCGTCACAGTTGGTATCAGAGCATTATTGTGTAAAGTACATGGGAATCTGAGATATACAGTCTCCAGAGTCTTGACAGTCCAGTACAGTCGTCTGTTGGCGTTAGGTTTAGCGATTCTCTATCGCTTAGTTTTTACCGTAGTGTTTATCCTAATCATGTTGTACTTGGCAGTGTTCGCCGAAAGGCTCGAATTTGTGATACATTGTTCGAGGTTTTATCCATATGTTGCTTCGATTGCTGTTGACTTTTAGTGTTGGTATGATGACCGTACACGTTCTTACGTTGTTTTGGCTGTCCCAACTTGAGTTTGTGCAGTTTCGAATGTGTCTCGCTCCTGTTGGAGTGCTCGATTAGATCCCGTGATTGAGAAGATGCTCGGGCGAACCTAGGATTTTCCCTTCCTTGTAAGCTTCTGTTGGTCGAGCTTGATGTTTCTCATCCCGTCTGGTAGAGTCTTTTCGAGGTTTGCCTTGGAATTACTGTCTTAGTGATGCCTTTGTCTTGTGTCTGCTTAAGTGTGGACAATTTTATTCTGAGCCTGATCTGCTTCCTTGCTTCACGATTGCATGGCTTTGGACGCATTCTTGTGTTAAGAGCTGTTGTGTACCGTATTCATCGTGCCGTGTCCAACGGCTGATGTGTCGTGAGGGCTCATCTCTTATTTCAGGACGTAAAGGTAAGCTGAGATTTGCATCTTTCCTTGTGCTTTGTGTTGAAGCTAGTACTCATCTCTGTTGCACTTAGGCTTCTTGTGATTGGTTGTTCGCTAGATCAGTACTCGTGGCGTGCTAAGTTACAATTTTCTTGAATTGTGATGACGTCGAGCGTGTGCTGAGATGCGGATATCGAGGTCTTTTCTGATGCCCTGTGTGTGTTATTTGAGTGCGTAGCGGAAGCGTGTGGGCTGATAACCCACTGGTCGAGAATTATTTTTTCTCGATGTGACTTTATCTTGGCTTCCTGTGCCTCGATGTCGTCTATTATCGTGCTGTTGCTAGTAATTTTTCTGGTCTTGGCATCGACATTTGTGAGTGTTAGGGAATTTGTCGGCATTCCTGCTGATTGAGTACCCTATGCTCCTTAGTATTGTCTCTTAGGTGTTGTGTTCTCGAGGCGTGCTTGTAGTCCTTGAGATGTGGCCCTTGAGATTGTGGTTCTTCCTGTCGTTTCTTGTTGTCATGGGTCTTTCTTGGTGAGTTGTCTGATGCATACCTGTTCCTTGTGGTCTCATGTTTAGCTGCTGTTGTGCCTAGATATGACCCTACTTGCAGTCGTGTTTCGTGGTTCTGTGTGCTGTACGGAGCCGAAGTCCTATAGGTGCTACCGTGTTGTTATTTTGAGTGCTATTTCTGTATGATTTTGTGTTTCTATCTTGGACCATTGTCTTGTCTGTTAGCATTGCTGTACTCCTCTTCCCGAGTGGAGTTAGCTTACGACTCAATCAGATGTAATATCTGAGTGAGGACTGACTTGATTGCGCTTGTGGTCCAATGTTATTGTCATTGGCGTCCTGTGTGCTAGGTGTTCCATGTTACCTTTGGCACTGGAGCCAATGATATGGTTGAGCGGTCAGCTATGAGGGTTGTGTTTCCTTGTGTAAGCTGATGCTTGCCGTGCCTGTCGTTTCATTTTTCATGATCTGTTATCATGGCAGTCGTGTCTCTTTTCCCGTGAGACGTAAGCGACGTTGCCTTGTTTCGGAGGTGTCAGACTTCTGTTCACTTGTGTCATGCTCAGTCCTGAGCGTGTGCTCGTGATTATGGTCTAACGGTGTTCCTCTGAGCTGTGTTTCTCATGATTCGTGTCGCTTCGTGGTTGTGTTTGTCGGGTTGTTCTTCCCTGCTTCTCCTTGGTTAGTACTTAAATTTTGAGGGTAAAATTTCTTGAAGGAGGGGAGGATGTAATGTCCTGGATCTTTATTGGATCATAATTAGGAGTTAGCCGCCGACTTCGGCCCAATCGGTTCGCGCTTGTGCTTGCTTGTGTAGGTCCGAGGTTCGTTTCACATCAGCACCACAGTCTTGGATAGGCTGGGGACACTCGTCTGCCCCAAGAGACGCTCTCAGAAGAAGCAGACAGTCCATCTCCTCAGGACGCGGTCAAGGTGTTCCCGTGTTATGCCACCGGGCACCAGCCTGACGTTCAGGCTGATGACCTGAACCATCCTATTTCTCAACTCAGGAGGCCGCGTCACCCGACCCAACAGCCAGCTCCTGCTGGCCATGTCGGCACTTCTGCTGGACCTCAGGCATCGACGCGAGCGGAGGAAGTTCCCATCGAGGATTGTGCCACCTTCGTCAATGTGGAGCTGGTCAACAATGACCCACTGGCCAATGAAGTCCAAGAGGTGACTCTTGAGACTCTTATGAAGGAGAACTAGCACTTGAAAGCCCTCCTACAAGACCTATTGCAGGAGCGTGACCTCCACCCTTAGTCGCATACTGGGCCTTCAACGGAGACGTCGGTCCTACTAGGTGGGTAAAATAGCGCCAACACCTCAGCTACAACCGCCCGAACCCCTACAGTAACTAGGTTCGGCACACCCTTGGCTGAAGCTCAACCACGGCCATCCAACACACCAGTGCTAGAAAGCCTCGTGGCACAGTGCCAGATGATCGAGCGGATCGTTGAGACCAAGCTCACCCAGTTTGGAGAAGGGATTGCGGCGGTGGACCTCTATAGTGTCCCCTACCCACTACATTACCAGCTCAAAAAACTTCCCCCGGAGTACGCCAAGCTGCTGAAGTTGCAAAAATTTGACGGTCATGGGTCTCTGCATGAACACTTGGCCTACTACATTATGGTCATGGGTGAACTCTTGTTGGATGAGTCTTACCTCCTCCGCTACTTTGCCACCTCACTTATGGGAACAGCCTTCCAATGGTATTCTCGCCTGAAGCCCAACTCAATCATTGATTGGGCAGATCTCTAGAAGAAGTTCCTCGACCATTTCCAAATGGTCGAGTGAAAGGTCTCCTTAGCCGAGCTCTACTCTCTCCGACAGAAGAAAGGGGAGAGTGCTGTCGACTTCATCAAGAAATGGCGAGACCTCAGCATGAGGTATGTCAATCCACCAGTCCAAGAGGATGCCATCACTATCTGTCACCGAGGCTTGGCGATCGAGATTAGTGAAAAGCTTCTCGGCACCAACGTCAAGGGCTTTGACCAGCTCAATTTGGCAGTCGCTGAAATAAAAATATTCTTCACCGACAACCCGAGCTACACCTCAGCGAAGGGTAAGCAAGTGCGAGAATGCTAGTCCAGCAAGGAGGTGAACATCGTCGAATTCACCCCCGCCACTAAAGCTAGCAAGGGAGCTGGGACAAGTAGTTCTGACAAAAGACCAATGGACAAGCTGGCAAATCTCTCCTTCTCAGAGCATATGAAGACGCCCTTCTCTTTCAAGAAGGAACATACGAAAATGCTCTTCGATCTCTGCATGGCTCAGAAGATCGTCGAACTGCCTGAAGTCCGCAAACTGGACGAAGCCCAGAAAATTGACGATCCCAACTACTACCTACACCACCGCATGCTGGGTCATCCTCTTGAAGATTGCTACGTCTTCAAGACCCAAGCATAGAAGATGATCCGAGACGGCCTTATTCAAATGAAGAGCGGTCTCGTCGATCCTCCACAACCACACGCATGGTCTAGGCCAGCTAAGGCAGCGTGAGTGGTTCACCATCCGGCTAATGTGATCCACATGATGGCTGCATTTTCCCTTTCTGATGACGAGTCAGAGGATCACGGCACCAGTCGAAGAGAGCATTCGGTCTAGTATCCAGGGTGGAGGCCCTGGCACGATCGCAGACCCCTCTCCTTCCCCAGAGAAAGAACCTGATAACTTTTCAACGCCCTCATCGAGAGGGGACAAATCTTGCCCCGCGACCTGCCAACAGACTACACTCATTGGGACTTTAGCCACCCCTAGTATTGTCCCTTCCACGTCCCCTGCGTCCCTTGAGCGGGCAGTCCCTAGCCGCCTAACCACATGAGCGGCCGCTTCTCAACCGCCCAAGCCCGTAAGACTGGTTGAGGTTAGCCGATGAGTGGCTAAGGCCCAACCGCCCTACCTTTCTGAGCGGCCCCGCCTTAACCGTGTATCCCCTTGAGCGGGCTTGTCAAAACTGCTTGATTCTTGCCATTTTAATTTCTTAGCATATTCATTTATTTATGCTTTAATTGCTACATTATTGCCATGTTTAAAATATTTTATAAACTATGACATTATTTTAGATCCCGATAGAATTACTTTCTCTTTCCTTGTAATGGAACTAGTCGTAGCCCAGCAACCTCTAGTGTCGGCCCACCCGGGAGAGGTGGAGGGGCGTTCCTGTCGTACGGTTCTTAAACTAGTTACCGAGGGCCCCCGGCTCTTTACTGTCAGTGTGTGCACACGTGGTCAAAGGCCTGGACTGACACTGCCGAGTGTTACTCTGACTAGTACTTGGTTTGGTACTGTTACGTCTCTCGCTTGTTGTGTTTCTCTCACTTGCGAGTTACTTGAGATGCAGTGTAAGCCGTCAGTGGACGCGTCTGGTCTCTACTTTCTCGTGACCACTTCTTCTCCTTTCTCCTGTCACTCGGTTAGCTGAGGCGAAGCTCATGGATCCCGATTCGCAATTCACCCAGGTACCACCAAGATGTATCAGAATCTGAAGTAGCAGTTTTGGTGGCCAGGCATGAAAAAGGATATGGCAGCCTTTGTTGCTCGTTGTTTGACTTGCCAGCAGGTTAAGGCCAAACATCAGAAACCAAGTGGACTACTCCAACCGTTAGAAATTCCAATGTGAAAATGGGATCATGTTGCAACTGATTTTATTGTGGGTTTGCCTCAATCTTTGCAAGACTTTGATGCTATCTAGCTACTTGTTGACAAGTTGACTAAAACAACTAGATTATTACAGATTAAGATTTTTTGGAATGTGTAGAAGTTGGTTGAGCTCTATATTGAAAAGATCGTGCCACTGCATGGTATTCCAGTTTTACTAGCGTCAGATTGTGACCCATGTTTCACTTCCGACTTCTGGCGTAGCTTCCAGAAAGCTTTGGGCATTGAGCTTGCTTTTTCTTTAGCGTATCACACTCATTCCGATGGTCAGTCAGAAAGAACTATTCACACCTTAGAAGATATGCTGAGATCGTGTTGCCTTGATTGGCAAGGTTCGTGCAGTCAACACTTGTTACTAGTGGAATTTACTTATAATAATAGCTTTCACTCTAGCATTGGCATGGCTCCGTATGAAGCGCTGCATTGTCATCCTTGTCGTACCCCTCTGAACTAGTTTGATGCCAGTGATCGACTTTTAACAGGACCAGACATGGTACAGCAGTGCGCTGATGTGGTTCGTCTGATCAGGTAAAAATTGTTGACAGCTCAGAGTTGACAGAAAAGTTATGCAGATCAACGCAGACGTCCACTCCAGTTTGAGCTCGGAGATCAGGTGTTTGTTAAGGTATCTCCGATGAAGGGTGTTTTGAGGTTTGGGAAACGTGGTAAGCTTAGTCCGTGGTACGTTGGCCCTTTTCCTGTTATGGAGTCTGTAGGCTAGGTAGCTTATCGTCTCTAGTTACCAGTGGCTATTCAAGCTATTCATGATGTATTCTATGTATCACAGTTGAGGAAATATATTTCTGACCTGTCTCATGTCCTCGACGATTCAGTGTGGTCAGAAGTGACTGTTGATTTGACCACGCTAGAGTTCCCTGTTCGAATTGAAGACCGTCGTGAGCAGCGATTGAGGAACAAGGTAATTCCTCTGGTTAAGGTTGTTTGGCAGTGTCACTCAAGTCATGAAGCTCCTTGGGAACGCGAGGATGAGATGTGATAGCTTTTTCATTTCTTATTCCAGTAAGGTATAATTTCTTTCTTTGTTTTCTTCCTTTTTCTTTCCTATTAAATTTTGAGGATGAAAATTTTATTAGGAGGAAGGGACTGTAGCGCCCGTGTCTAAATGGATATGGTGATAGCCACTCTTAAGGTCTATCTTGGAAAAAATAATGGCCCCCGACATCATATCAAGCATGTCATCAAGTCGGGGAATGGGAAATCTGTACTTCACGGTGATCTTGTTGATGGCACGACTATCAATACACATCCTCCAAGTGCCATCCCTCTTCAGGGCAAGTAATACAGGTACAGCGCATGGACTCATGCTATCTCGAATAGATTCTTTCTATAGCAGTTCATCGACATGTTGCTGCAGCTCAGCATGGTCAGCGGGGCTCATATGATAGTGGGAAAGGTTGGGCAATGAGGACCCTGGAATCAGGTCAATGGCATGCTGAACATCCTGCATAGGCAGGAGTCCCTCAGGGAGCTCCTCTGGGAACTCATCAGTGAACTCCTATAAGATCAGGGCAACATTTGGTGGGAATGCACCCTCAGAGTAGCGCTCTACCTCACAGACCATGACAGCAAGCACAAGACTACCCCTACTGACCTGCCGCTCCATCTCATGGGGGCTAATCATCATCAATCTACTAGTTGGGGGCTGGCCTGCGACAGGAGAAATAGTCATGGCCTGGACTAGGGGTGGGGTACTAGTCCCATGGGTAGAGGGGCCCGAGGAGGTCGGGCCGGCAGGACCCCTAACCTATGGACTCTTTGGTGGGGAGGGTGAAGAGTGATCCACTGGCCACCATGGTCAAAGGTGTAGGTGTTCGACTGACCATGGATCATGGCATCCCGATCAAATATCTAGGGCCTACCTAGAATAATGCTGCCTACCTCCATAGGTAGGACATCACACCAAATGTCATCACGGTAGGCGTGGAACTACAGTGGAACTTGGTAGCACAACCTGACCAGGATGGAGGTGGTGTCCTCCCACGATACCCGATAAGGGAGGGGATGGTCAAAAGGGGTAAGACCAAGACGCAAGACAGTGCCTATAGATATGGCGTTGATGCAACTCCCACTATCGATAATCACCTTGCATGCTTTCTCGTTCAGCCGATAATATGTATGAAAAATAGTACTCCGACGCCAGTCATCACTGGCCTGTGTCTGAGTCAAGGTGCAACTAACGACCCCTAGCTGGACACAATCCTAATGCTGAGCATCACCCTGATCATCCCCAAACTCACCAAAGAACTTGTCAATGAGCTCATGCTCCGCCTCGTAGCTGACAGGCACAATCTTAGAGGGTGGGGCCTCACTAGCTATCGCATCCTCAGTGACTAGAGATGAGTAGGTGGGGCACCGACTAGCAAAGTGGCCAAACCCATTGTAGCGAAAGCACTACTGTTGAGCTCTAGTAGACTACCCGGTAAGAGGTACCTTACCTTTGTCCTCCCGATGGATAGGGGGTGTAGGTAAAAGGGGACGAGTAGATGGTGTGGGAGCCAGTGGACGGGTGCCAAAAGGATGTGGCTGGGGTTGAGGTGGGAGATCCCTTGACTGAGGAAGGCGAGGCCTTGGGGCAGATGGGCCCTAGCGGGTGGGCTCCTAAGGATGAGCCACAGAAGTTCTCTAGAAGGGGACAGAAGAACCATGAGGTTCAGACCCGCGCTGAGGAAAGGGACCTTGCCGCTTGGCAAACTCAAACTCCGATTAGAACTGCTCAAGCTTGAGAGTGACCTAATATGTGTTTTCCAAAGTGGTCACGTTGCGGTGAAATAGCTCATATTGGTAAGACATCTGCAACCCTCTTCAAAAACGTGAGACAGTCATAGTGTTCTCCTTCGTGACTCCACATCGCAAATAAAATTCATCTAACTTGGTGATATACTCAGACATGGGTCGATTACCCTGGGTAAGGCTCTACCAACTATCAATAAGATGTGGACAATACATGGCAGGAAGATACTTCTCTCTCAACTAGACCTTCATCTCATCCCAGGTCTCAATCTAAGACTGATGTCGCTACATTAACAGGCTCTCCACACTCATCCAATAAGTCTGAGCCTTCCTGATGAGGGCATCTCATAGCGCTCTCTTTGGATTGGATCGCCTGCATCACTTTAAGGAGATGCAGGGGCTATAGGGTCGCCCTGCCGAAGCCCTCTGCTAGACTTGAAGTAACCATGGGGGCAGCCATTGAATAGAACAGAAAACCAGCAGTTGGTAAGTAAAGGTTCCAGCAAAGAAATGAAAGCCAAGGAGAACCCAAACTTGCGAAGGACAGCAAAGAGGAAGTCCCATTCAAGGCGGTCATAAGCCTTAGACATATCAAGTTTGAAGACCACATTGCGACCTCGGCAAGATTTCCCCAAGTGCTGAACCATATCACGGGCAAGAGAAACATTCTCAATGATGGAGCGCCCTTTCACAAAGGCCCCTTGCTCCTCCGAAATGAGGAGGGGGAGAATGGCGGCCAGCCTGTCACTGATGATCCGAGAAATGATTTTGTAGAAGAAGTTGCACAGGCTAATGGGTCTGAAATCAGCACAAGAGCTAGGAGCGTCCACCTTGGGAATTAAGGCAATGAGAGTGGAGGTGAGTCCTTGAGGGAGGGGATGGCCACAGAAGAAGGCCTGAATAGCAGCACATACATCACCATCAATGAAGTCCCAACAAGCATGAAAGAAATGACCCGTAAAGCCATCCGGTCCAGGGGCGCTATCCGCGGCCATACTGAAGACAGTCTCCTTGATAACAGCCATAGATGGGACAGAACATAGCAAGGAATTATGTTCAGGTTGGAGAATGAGAGGAATCGCAGCAATGATCTCCGGGTGAAAAGCATGAGGCGCGGAAGTAAAAGCCGACTGGAAGTGGGATACAAACATAGCAGCCATGTCGCCAGGATCATCCACAGTAGACCCATCATCAGCAAGAAGGGTAGAGATAGAAGAGCGCTGCAGCTGGGATGAAGCATATGCATGAAAAAACTTAGTGTTCCGATCTCCTTCCTTCAGCCACTTGATGCGGGAGCGCTGGCGCCAGAACATCTCCTCTTGGGTAAGAACACGGTCAAGGGACTCCTTAGCCAAGATGAGGGCAGCATGAGAGACATCCGAAGGGGCTTGGTCATGAGCCACTTGAGCAGCAAGAAAGCAAGATTCAGCAGAGGAGACATTGGAAGAAATGTCCTTGAAGACGTCCTTGTTCCAGCCCCGGTAGAAGTCTTTCATATGTTTGAGCTTCAATGATATGGTAATAAGAGGAAATGAGGAGAGGGGGCCAGCAGCCCAAGCAGCACGAGAGCAGTCCATAAACTTGTCATGAGCAGTCCACATGTGTTGGAAACAAAACCGAGAGGGGCCCCGTGATGACATCAAGGGAGCCGATATAAGAAGGGGGGCATGATCGCTGCATGCGCGAGAGAGGTGCTGCACAGATAACACCGGGCAGCATAGCTGCCAATCACCATTTAAGAAGACCCGATCCAATCTAGCCCAAATGCCATTAGCATGCTGCCCGTTGAACCAAGTGAATATGCTACCAGAAAATCCCGCATCTTGCAGGCCTGCAGCCGAGATGCATGCCTGAAAATCAGATGTGGAAAGAGAGAAAGCTCGGCGGCCACCACGCTTCTCAACGGGATCGAGAATGCTGTTAAAGTCGCCTCCAACCAGCCAAGGATCATCACAGGTAGCAGAAAAATCAGCCAAATGATTCCATAAGATCCTCCGTTCAGCAATAGAGCAGCTAGCATGGACGACTGAAAAGTGTACCACCCGAGCAAAAACTGAACTCACGGCCAATGTGATATGTTGATCGGACGCCGAGACCAGGGAAATGTCAAATGGAGGACGCCAAAATATCCATATGCGAGCTCTAGAGGAGGAATTGGCCAAGCAAGAGGCCATACGCAACTTTTTCTTGTATAGATCAATTTTTGAAGGAGCAAGCTTGGGTTCAATAACGGCCACAAAGGCAATATCATGTTTCCGAATAAGTAACTTCAACCTACTAAGGGAGGAGGCACCTTGGATGCCTCTAATGTTCCATATGAGAGCCTTCATTTGGCAACCGGTTGATGAGAAGAAGCGGAGGTGGATCTGCGGAGACCACGACGAGCAGGGAGCCCATCAGATCGACCAGCCATGGGAGCCTTCCCAACGAAGCTGTTGTGAACATCAATAACATTGGTTGCAATCCCAGAGGGTTCCCAGCCAGGAACAGGAAGAACTCGAAGGATCATTGGCATAGATTCACCAGAGGCATTAGAAGGAGAGGACTGCTCTTCATTGTCAAATACCTCAACCGGACCAGCAGCCATTGCATCGTTAGCAGAAGATGCAACACCCGCGGGGCCGCTGGTGACCGCATCAGCAGGCGGGGGGGCAGAAGAGTTAGCAGCATCATCTTCTGCGCCCCTAGCAGGGCAGAGGCTAGCAGATGAGGTACCAGGGCAGGACAAACGTGGAGATGCAGCCCGGTCGCCCACGCCAACGAGGCCAGCAAGGTGCGGGGAAGAGGGGCTCGGGTCTGCAGCAAGCAGGTTAAGCAGGCCGGGAGGGGCCAGCTTCGGAATAGCAGTAGCTGCACATGAAGAGGTCTGAACAGCAGCAGCAGGGGATGCAGCAGGCACTTGGGCCAAGGATGCAGCAAGGCATGCACCAGCAACAGCGAACTGCACGCCATCGGACCGAGCAGCAGGGCCAGGATCAAGGGTCACCTCCACTTGCAGGTTTGAGGGAGCAGCAAACGCAGCAGGGGGAGGATCATCAATGGGGCAGTCAGAACACAGAAATCCATCGATAGATGGCTGATCACAGCCAAGGGTAGCAGCAGGGACCGAAGCATCAATAGTAGGAGGAGGAGCAGCGACCGGACGCCAGGCCGACGTTGTTGCGGTGTGGGCGAGGCCAGGTGAGGCCGCCGGAGGGGACGCCCGTGGAGGCGCAGGCGGGGGGGCGGCACCTCCGTGAGCAGGCCCAGACGAGCGACCCGGGCGCGCCGGCTGAGAGGCCGCTCCAGACGGGGGGCCAGCAGGGGGCAGCTTGCACTTGGACACCACATGGCCAAGGCGCCTGCATGCGGAGCAGAAGAGGGGCGGGTTGGGGTACAGAATAGGCTGCCAGAAAGCAGAGGAGCCGGAGCTGATGTAGACCCTCGAGGGGAGCGGCTTGGAGACGTCGAGTTGCACACAGACCCGAGCAGCATGCGACCGAGTGAGGCAACTGGTATTTCTGTCGATCTGCAGAGTAGGGCCAATGCTCCCGGCGATTGAAAGAATGAAGGCCTCATGGTAGAAGTTAACCGGAAGGTCGGGGAGCTCCAACCATACAGGGACAAGCGGGGAGTCGGCAGTCTTGGAGAAATCCATGGTCCATCTGAAGAACACAAATTGCTTCCCCTGGATGTAAAGTGTGTCTTTTAACAACACAGCCAAGAAATCCTCCTTGGTCTGGAACCTCAGAAGTAGGTGGCGCGGGTCCAAGGCGCTGATGACGAAATCCTGCCGGAACTTGAATCGCTGCGCCAGGTGGTAGCGAATGACCTCAAAGGGAGGCCTTCCGCGAGCAGTCCTAGCGATGATGGCATGTTGAAGGGATTGACAGGAGAGCTTCACCTCCTCCGCAGTGAAGAAAGCCGCTGGTTCCCCTGAATCGGTGCAAGCTGGCGGGTGGACCGGCACAGGAAGCGGAGGCAGAGCAGCGGAGTGGAGGACCACCTGAGCGAAGGAAGGAGCTGCCGCAGCTGGGGAGGAGCCCGCAAGGGTTGCGCCAGGAGCACGGGCCCAGGGCTGTTGTCCACGGGCAGCAGGGGAAGGTGCCCTTCTACCAGACGGAACAGCCGCGGGCGCTCCCGCCGGCGGGTTTGCAGGCGCACCGAGGAGGGACGCCGGCTCACCGGAAGCAGAGGTGGAGCCCACGCGAGCATCCGAAGCAGGGAGAGGGGGGTGCCCGGGGGGAGACGCGAGCCGCGGTGACTCCAGGCCAGCCTGGGACAGCGCGGCTGGCGGAGCCGGTGGCAGACGGCTGGAGTCTTGCGGTCAAAGGGCGCATGCGGGGGCCACCACGGTGGCGGAGTCCGGAGGGGGGCCTGTAGAACCAGGGGCGGTCACCTCCGGCAAGGGGGAACCCCCTGTAGCAGAGGCAGACGCCGGCACGAGGGGGGCGAACCCGACAACGGCAGGAGCCCCATAACCTGGGGAGGGGGGCGCGGCGCTAGGACCCGCGGCTCCGGCAGGCGGGGAGCTCGCAGACGCCGTGGCCGTGGGAGAGGAGACGGCCAGTTCGGACGTGGGAGAGATCGCCAGGGGGAGAGGAGGGAAATCCTCCACAGACGGTGCGCTAGCCGCGGACGGTGACGGGAGAGGCACGCCACTGCTCGTACAGACGTGGTTCGATGGCGGGCCGTCCGTGCACGCGATGGCGACCTGCGTGGTAGGTGGGGCGGCGCCAGCACGACCCTGCGGAGGTGGGGGGGCCCGCGGAGCAGGGCCAGGCCGACGAGGTGGCAGCTTGCTTCTACCGCCACCGGCCATGGCCGGAGGCCAAGGGCGGGAGAGCTCCAAACCAAAACGGGGTTGGGAGGGAAACGGGATAAGGAGGAGAGAGAAAGTCCAAACGGGAATGATGAAATTTCATGAAATTGATGAAATTTCAAAGATTACCCGGGCCTGTCGGCCAAGGTTATAGACTCGTTGAATACATCAGTGTAGCGCGCGTGCGGCCCAGAACATCTAAGGTTAATAATCTCTAAAAATTTCTTAAAAAAATTTTTCCCTAGATGAATTTAGAAAAAAACTATCAATAGATATTGATATCAAACGCGCCCTTAGAATAGTGGCTCTTCGGCTTCTCGGTCTCTTCCCCCTTGACTTGACACTCTCTCTCTCGCGGACGGGAACCCTACCCATGGCGGAAGATGTGGTGGTCGACCCCCTGCCCTACGACTTCGTCGGCGGCTTCGATCCCCTCCACTTCCCCGACGAGGCCCCCTCGGACGTGCCCCTCCTTCCAGATCTGGACATCGACGCCGATCTCGACCTCGACTTCGACTTCCCCATCGCCGACCTCCTCGACATCCCCGACTCCGAGGACGATCCGCCCGCCGCCGCCGCCTCGGACTGCAAGGACGGGTCGGGGGTGTCGTCGTCGGCCTCCGCCTCCGTCGCGACGCTGGGGGAAGGTTGCAGCCCCGATCGGGATGGGGATCTGAACGTGCCCTCTCCCGAGTCCGGCGATTCTACTACCGGCGAGGGGCTTGTGAAGTTGGAGGAGGATGAGGAGGAACAGAGGAAGGGATGGGGCTTGAAGCGAAAGAAGGGGACGGAGGACGGGGAGGTGACCGAGACCAACGCCAACCCCGGCGCCCGGAGCAGTAAGTTCCGCAGATCGGGGCGCTCCGAGAAGGGGGCCTCTTCCTGCGTGTTTAGTCCGGGGAGCGAGGAGGAGGAGAAGAGGAAGGCGCGGCTGATGAGGAACAGGGAGAGCGCGCAGCTCTCCAGGCAGAGGAAGAAGCACTACGTCGAGGAATTGGAAGAGAAGGTGAGGTCCATGCACTCCACGATCACCGACCTTAACAGCAAGATATCCTTCATAATGTCGGAGAATGCGAGCTTACGGCAACAGCTGAGCGGCGGAGCCGGATCGGGCAACTGCCCCCCTCCGGCTGTTTATCCTCCTCTTCCGCCGGTGACATCCATGCATTTTCCGTGGATTCCGTGCTCCAGTTATGCTCTGAGGCCGCCGGCGTCTCAGTTGCCTTTGATTCCTATACCCAGGCTAAAGACGCAGCAGCTTGCCGCGGCGCCCAACCCCAAGAAATCGGAGAGGAGGAAGGCAGCAGAGGGCAAGACGAAAAAGGTCGCGGGCGTGAGCCTCTTGGGACTGCTGCTCTGTATGCTCTTTGTCGGTGTTTTTGTTCCGGGGTCGAAACTTGGCTTCGACGGGAATGGAGACATAGTCTTGAGTGAACGAAGTTTTAATAATGGTAAACTGACGGGTCATTCACAAGGAAGGGTTTTGTCTGTGAGTGAGAATTTGGATAGGTTCAATCTGACTGAAGAAGTTGGAATGAGAAGTGGAAAGAGGATGGGTGTTGGCAGAGGGGATTATGGGAGTAGATTGCCTAGGGCAGAAGCACAACATGGGGAACATGGTTCACATAATGTGCCTAGCTTTGCAGGGAATGCTACTAAGCCCCTGTTTGCCTCCCTTTATGTGCACAGAAATGACAAGCTTGTGAAAATTGATGGCAATTTGATAATTCACTCTGTCCTTGCAAGTGAGAAAGCGAAGGCACATTTAGCATCTGGGGCAAAGAGTGAGAGTGCCACCCAACATTCTGAGAAAGACAACAAAGGGACTAGTCTAGCGATAGCTGGGAATTTGGCCTCTGCTTTAGCTATCTCAAAATCTGCAAGAGACATGGAAAGGCGCGCACACTTGTACAGAAGCATAGCCGAGCATCAGAGAGCACTTGCTTATGGTTCAAAAGACAACTATAGGGACAACTCCAAGTCAACTCCTGCCGATGGACCGGTGAAAGAGTGGTTCCGTGAAGGTCTGGAAGGTGTGGATGAGCTTATTGTCTCTCCCTTTTTTCACTTTGTTTGCACGTCTTTCGCCTGAATTTACTTCTTATTTTGCTTGTAAATTACAAAACCACATTGGATCTTGAGATAAAAAGGTGTTAACAAGTTCAATCAGTTTGTAGAGTATACCATCTGACTATAGTAGGCCATTTATCCTCTTCGGGTGGTTCCCAAGCCCCTAGGTGTATCTCTCCTCCCTACTATGTAGATAGTCATATCACCTGGGTGACTTGAAAGCCATGGAAAGTTTTGGAGTGGGACCTATGGGGTGGACATGCAAGACAACTAAGGGACTAGATTAGACATGACTCTTTGATGCTGCAATGCAAATGGTAGAATGAAGACTCAATGAATGGTAGAATGAGGACTCAATTGCACCCTAGACAAACCTAAAATGCACCCTAGACAAACCTAATGCTCTGATACCAATTTGATACGGGATGCTATGTGAACTAGAACTCTATGTGATGACACGACTAAACGGACAACTAAATCAACAATGACACAATAGATTGAGTAGCATAAGCTCGACACCTAAAACTCCCAAGAGAGGAATCACGCCTACAACAAGCAACTCAAGCTCGCGAACGTCCCCAAGTGAGGGAAGCCTGTCGATCTGCACAGTTGAGGAATCGGCAGAGTCTAGGGTAGGTAACTCCATACTCGTGACTCAGACGAGTCACGAGACGGTCAGGCTCTCTCACTGCAGCAGTGATAAGTATACAAACGAGCTAGGAACCTAATGAACACACAAGCAGTGGCTCAAGAGTGTATACTAGACTAGCCAGCTAACCAAGCAAGGAACTGGATGCGTACCTCCACGCTCGGGCTATTGGGAAGACATCCGGCCAAATCACACGATCCCTGGTACAATATCTAAAGAAACACAATCCAAACACTTCCCACTCCTCGTAGGGAGGTAAAAGGCTACACAGTGAATCCAGGGTCGTGAGAAGTGGGGTGACGGGCCGCGAGTGGACGAAGGATGGCGACTCCCACGTGCTGTGAACCGGTACAGACTGGAACTAGTAGCAAGGAAGGCACGTCACGGAGGCAGAGGAAGGTGCAAATGTCCCTGACAGCACGCTGTAGTGTTGGGCGATCCTCCTGGAAGAAGGCGAAAGCCGACGGCCCCGGATAGATCCTCCGGTGTAGTCACGAATGGTGGGCAGACTGCAAGCTGGTCAGCACAGGTGCAGGAGACTAGCGCCAAGGGGGACCTAGAAGGTAGACCTCTGGACGTCCTCTGAATGTGAAACTTGGTGGGGACGTAGGCGGGGATGTCCCAGAGACACCTGTGGAAGGAGAGTCATACAAGATAACCGTGGTAGCCAGGGCGAATTTGTGAACAGTCCTCTGTGCGTTCTGACTAGATTGCTGGCAGCGGGACAGGAGGTGGAAGATGGGGTGGGACCAGGGCTTCCAGGTGGCTTTTGAGTCTGGGTTTTCTCTAGAAGTTAGGGTAGAGTCGTGGGAGGATGGAGATGTGGTGGCGGGGTGGCACGTAATGGAGGTTTTGGGCGTGGGAGATGGTGGCAGATGAACCTTGTTCTGCAGATCTATGCAGACAGAACTCAGGGTAGGAATGGAGGATGGTGGTATGCAGGGGAAATGGGCTCAGAAAATCATGAAAAAATTATGGGGGATGGGTTTGGACGTGATAAAGTGGTGCTCCAAATTTCAGAGCGTTTGGAAAAGGTTTGGGGGTCGGGAAGGCCTCTATGGATGACCTCTGTCACAGTAGGCCTGCATATGGGTAGTCTACGCGAAAAAAAGGCCTCGAAAGGGAATTTTGGCTACATGGTGTATTTTTGTGTGAAGATTGGTTTGGGAAGAGGAGAGACGTGGGGAAAGGTGCAGTAAAAAAATTTGTTGAACTGAGATGAGTAAGGGGGCGGACCATCCTAATTTCCACATTTCTGTCCTGCAGGCAGACACACAGGGCACTCTCGGCATAACAGGGTATCAAATCGCCTCCACGCTGCAACATGGCCGCCACGAGGAACTCCGGGCTCTGTTGGACATCAAGGAGGTCACCTCCTATCAGCACTCGCAGCAGAAACTCTGAGAAAGTTGCCTTGGGAGTCACACCCAAGGAGAAGAGAAGAAGAGATGGGAGGTGGGAGTCACACCCGCAAGAGAAAGAGTAGAAGAGGGGAGGGCGGAGCCTTCTCGCCTCATGACCAGTGGTTGCATTAATCATCACTTCGGTGATGGGCACCGGGAAGTCATCTTTTGGGCAGGCTTTATTGCGGTCGTGAAAATCCATGCAAATCCTGATCTGTCCATTCTTCTTCTTTACTGGTATGATATTGGCCAGCCAGGTGGTATATTGGTTCTCTGCTACAAAATCGATGCCTATGAGTTTGTCGACTTCTTTGCAGATCTAGTTTATCAATTCTGGCCGCATGCACCGGGGAGGCCGCTTCAACGGCTCCATCTTGGGGTCAATAGCCAATATGTGTTGGGTCACTTCGGGGCTGAGACCGGGCATCTCCTTGTAGTTCCAGGCGAAGCAATCTCGGAACTCCTGTAGGAACTTCACATATTGCTCCCTCTCCTGGGGAGGTATAAGGGCACTCAGAAAGGTCAGTCTGGGGTCGCTTTCTGTGCCAAGATTGATTTCAACAAGTTCGTCAACGGTGGCCTGACTGCCATCTTCAATTTCCAGCGGTGCCGGCACCAGGTCGACGAAATCTTGGTTTTCGCCATCTTCGGCTTCGAGGGCATCATAGGTCTCTTCTTGTTCGACCTCGCCGGATGCGGAGGCCATGTTCACCTCGCTCTCCCCTTGGATCGCGACCGGTGGGTCCAAGGGGTTTCCTAGCGCAGAAAGGCACAGGGCCGCCCCAGGGTCTTCCAGGTAGTCATCATAAATGGCTTCGACAGGGACCGAAGTGGTTGCACCCTTAGGAGCTTGGCGCTGAATTGATATTGTGTAAACTCCCCTTCGGGGACCGCCTGTCACGTGAGAACGCGGCGGGGCCACCACATAATCTCCCATTCTGAGCTCGTCCCTGTCAATCAGGTCCTGAGCAATATCTTTGAAGACGTAACAATCTTCGATGGTGGGGCCCAACATCTGGTGGTAAGGATAGAATAGCGGGTCACCACTTCTTCGGGCATCCTGAGGCCTCTTGGACTTTGGGAGGGAGACCTTGCCATAGTAGCAGGCCCAATCAAAGATACCTCGAGTCTTCTCCATTGGAAAAGAGTAGGGCTTCTGCAGCTTCTCTTGTAATGTAAGGCCTTGCCTGGCTGGCCGTCTGGCTGAGGGGCTGGCCATATTCTCCTTTCCCTTCCTTGACTGGACGGAGGTGTTAGGACTGGTGCCCCGGGACCAAGCTGTGCCTTCACTCCATGGGTGGAGAGAGCCTTGGATCAGGTCGACCACCAGTGCAGTTAATTCAGCCAGTCGCACCTTCAAGATCTCGATCTCTCGCTGCTGCCTATGATATAAGACCAACACAACGGGGTCGTATTGGGGAGGATCTGAAGCACGGCCCGCGCCTCCGCTTCTTGCTTCGCCAACAGACGGGGGTGAGGGGACCTTGGTGATGTGATCCCTTGAGGTTGACCCTTCAGAGGAGGGCGAGGTCTTCCCCTTGCAGTCCCGGTGGAGAGGATCCCAGATGAACACTTCTTCATCTTGCACCTCTTCGGCTGGAGGCATAAGTTGCTTGTTGCGGCGGGCGTCCTGTGGAGCTGCAGCCTTGGCGAAGTCATCACCGGGTGGAGCCGAAACTGATATCATGTCGGCCTTGTAGTAAACTTCTAATGAGAAGCCCAAGCCCGGGTGCTTGGTGATTTGCAATAATCTCCGGTCTAGGTTCGGTGAGTTCCACATCTTTTTGAACATTTCTTTCTAGCTGAAGGGCTGGTAGAGGGGAATCCTTTGTTTCCTGACCACCCCAACTGCCCGGTCAGTCATGTAAGGGAGTCCTAAAATTGGGATGTGTGGGTCATGCAGTTCTTCAGGGAGTCGGCAATCATCATCCTCTCTGATTGGCTTTTCCCCGGCCACATAGAAGACGGTGGGCGGGCCTTCAGGATTTGGCACCTCAAAGGTCCTCAGTTGCTCGGCTGCTTGGCAGTCGAGCTCTATTACTGACTTGACGATCCCTGGTGGGACTCTGACATCCTCTAGTAGGTCTTCGAGACAGGGTGTCCCCGGTGTGGGATAGATGAGAGTGGAGTAGCGTCTAGAGCCAGGAAGAAGCTGAGGTGGAGAAAGAGAAAAGAAAAGAAAAGGAGAAAAAGAGGAAGAACATGTAAGTAATGGAATCAATTGAATTGAATTAACTTGTGCAAGCTTACCTCTCTTAATGGGCTAGAGCTCAGATGCCGCGGGATCGTGGTCAGCCACTAGAGCACTTCACGCTCTTTCCTAGCCAGCTTCGGTCCTTCGTAGACCGCCTCCCCGATGGAGCTACTCTCAAGAGCCCTTTTCATGATGATTGAATGAAGATAACAAGAGTTGGAAGACTAGAAAGAGGGATGAGGTGTGAGTCATGAATTTAAGAATCCCCTCTTCTTATAGAGCTTGGTTAGAGGTCTAAACCCACTAGAATTGAGCTAGGATAAGTCTAGATTGGGTTAAGCCAGAGTTTGAGTTGAATTGAAACTGGTTACCATGGGTTAGGACTCTCCAAGAGAGTCCCGATCGGACACCCAGCACGTAACATTGTGCGGCCTTGCGATAGACCGCTCGGATCCTAGAGTGGTCACCAGTAGACTGTTCATATCCTTCTACAGAGTTCGATCCTTGGCCCATGGAACGGTAACATGAAGGCCGTTCCTGAATCCACACGGTTACTATCTCACCGTTCACTTATGTGGATGACTAATAATGAACTATTTATATGCTTTGGCTGGTTTTGGTCCATTAACCTCCACGCGGTCTATGTCAGACCATGTAGTTTTTGAACGGCCATCTGGACGACCGTTCAAGACCCTGTCACTCCTTTTTTAGTCTTTCTCATCTCCCGTGTAAGTCGGAACGTCCTCGCGTCTCTCTCGCGCCTCTCAGTAGGAGCGTCTCTCTCCTCACCACTCTCGCATCTCTCCCGTGCCTCTCAGTAAGAGCGTCTCTCTCCTCACCACTCCCTCGTCCTTAACCCTCACGTGCCTCTCAACTCTCAGTCGGGACGTCTCTCACTCTCGCACGTCTCTGCACTCGGTCGGGACATCTCTCTCCTCACCGATCTCCTGTGTCTCCCTAGGGTCAGTCGTAAGTCAGTCAGTTAGCATCTGCATCCATTCATACATTCATATTCATTCATAACAAAAGAAAATCAACTAAAAAAACCATATCATATCGCATCATGTCATATCATGTACAGAATTCTGTCGGGGTACAAAGTCAGGCCGCTCCCTCCGACCTATCGCTGTCTCCTCCTCCCTCCTGCCTCTTCGATGGCGGGGCCATCGTAGAGCTGGTGTCCTCCTCGTGCTGCCGTCAGTAATGCTCCTCCTCCTCATTCCTCTAGCGACTGGAGGAACCCGTGAAGTAGCTACGGAAGGTGTCATGGGTGCTGTGGCTGCTGCTCAGTGCCACCCTGCTGCGCTCCTGACTCGACTCTCTAAGGCCCTCCACTAACCCCTCCAGCTTTGCCACCTGAATCTGGGCTCGCTCTGCCTCAGACCGGTGACACTTAGCCTCGGCACGAACTCGCACTAACTCCTCCGCACTAGCTCGGAGTCGCTCTAGCTCCGCCCATAGGAGTGCTATCTCTACTGCATCTGTTGGCCGAATCTGTGCTAGCTCCTGCCGGAGGCGGGCGGTCTCCTCTCGTAGTCGGGTGCTCTCGCCCAGCGCAGTCGTCGGCTCTATCTCCTGCATACATGCATCATCATTAGCCAATTGCATTTAATACAAGCATAATTAACAAGAGAAGTGTAGTGAACGTACCCTCTCAGAGAGTGCTACCTAGGCTGCCTTGACTCGGGCCACCATCTGGGCAAACTTCGCCTCCCGCTCTGCTCGATCAGCTGGGGTCTGTGAAGAGGAAGAAGGAGCGTCGGTCCCCTATCACTGGGTCCCCTCAGCTCGCTGCATTTAGAAACTCCAAGGTCAGTCATTTCATAGCATAATCATAATCAAACTACACAATTTAAAGTTTAAGGGCTAGAAAACTCACCAGTAGAGCCAGGGCCTGTCGGGCCTCGTCTCGCTCTCAGATCGTGGAATGGAGGAGCCCAGTTGTCTCCAAGCCACAGTGATGCCTGCATAGCTTGATCCGCACTACGCGTTCTGTAATGTCGATCAATAGCTCGTGTGTCCTCACCAGGGCCTCTTTTCTAATGACCCATATTCATTTGAGGGAGGACCGATGCTCCTCCTTGGAGTTGCCCTCTTGCTTGGGCTTGGAAGTCTAGATACTGGATCGGGGTGGTTTCCCCCAGTGTGATATTGGTGCATCGACTCCTTCAAGTCTCGCCTTGTCTTCTGGAGGCAGGGGCGGCAGTGGTGGGTCACCCATTTTTACAGCCACTATGGCATCCCCCCTTTTTTGCAGGGCCAAGGTTGACTAAGCACTAATGTGGTGGACCAAACAAACCCATCCAGGGCTGTCTAGAGCATGGCGCTTCTGGAGAGTGTCGATGTAGCTGGAACTTGGGAGTTTGATGCCCGAACTGGGGCCGATAGAGTAGCAACCTGGAGCTTGGCATTCACTTAGGCCATTGGAGTTGTCACTGGAACCCGTGGCTGCAAGCCTGTAATGGGAGCTGATGAGGGTGGGATCTGGGGTTGGAAACCCATATTGAGTGCTGACAAAGTAGAGACCCAGGGATAGAAGCCCATCTCCAGTGTTGATGATGATGGGGCCCAAGACTGGATGCTGGTCTTGGGCGTTGATGAAATTGGAACCTGGGACTGGAAGCCCATCTCAGGCACTGATACAACTGGGACCCGAGGCTGAATGACTGTCTCAGGTATTGATAAAGCCGTGACCCAGGACAGGTAGCCCGTTTTGGGTTTTAATGATGCTAGAACCTGGGACTGAACGCCCTTCTTAGGTGTTGCCGAAGTTGGAACCTGGGGCTGAACTTAGGTGCTAGTGATGCTGGAACGTTGAGACCCAGGGCAGAATGCCCATTTTGGATGTTGATGTAACTGGGACCCAGGGCTGGAAGCCCGTCATGGGTGCTGATGAAGCTGGAACTGGGAGCCCATCGTGGGTGTTGCTGGAGTTGGTCCTCGGGGCTAGACGCCCGTATAGGGTGTTGCTGGAACTGAGACCCAGGGCTGAAAGCTCATCTTGGGTGTTGAGGTGGCCATGTCCTGGGGCTCGGTGCCTGCGTTTGGGGTTGACATGGCCGAATCCTTGGGCACAATGCCCCACAGGCCATTGTCAATGTTACATTGGGTATCTGAGGTTGGAAGTTTGTGCTAGAGCCCGCATGACAAAGACCTGGGGTTGAGTACCCATTTCAGGTGTTGGGGTGCCAAAGACCTAGATATCGTTGCCCGTGTGGGGAATCAGTATCGCTGGGGACCCAATGCTTAGTGCTTGGATGGGTCAAGAGTGATGTTGTACCGGAAACCTAAGGTTGGAGACCCATGTTGAGTGCTGGTGGAGCTGGGGACCCAGAGTTCAATGATTGTGTAGGTCTTTGTTGCTGGAGGAGTAGGGGGTAGCTACCTTTATAGGCAGTCACTAGACTGGGCTGCTCGTCGGCCATGGAAATGGTGCCCAAGGATCAGGGCGAGCCGATGACCAAGGTAGAGTTGCTGAACATGATTGGCATCACTAGCCATATGAGCCTGGTGGGGAAAGTGATGGCGATTGGGCCGTAGGCCACTATCGCCACCGGTTTGTTCTTCTTGTTGTTGTTGTTGCAGGTTGGTCACTCGACACTGACCGGTCGCACGTTACAGCCAGGACGGGTGCCCTCCTCTTCCTCTCCGATAAGAAAAGGTGAGGGCATTGGGGTGCATACTTAGCAATACTTAGCAGGTGTGACTCTTCTTCGGCTAAAAGAAGAAAGGTAGGAGACGTCTCACCGGGCATGCCAATTTGTTTACGTGCGTAGGGGAAGCCCTTCTATTTTTCCCTCGCAACGGGGATGCTGTCACGTCTCAAGCCATATGTATACAGCAGAAGGCACTCGAGAACGTGAGCAGCCAGTAATTTTACCTCAAGCTAGTAACGTAATCAGAGCGTAATAACATCCACATAAAAAGGAATGCACAAAGATATGGGCTCAAAGGAAGGGGTCTATCCGCGCCCGTAAGGCCATCACCAAACGGAGGCCGGTGATCAGTCCGCTGGTGATGAAGAGATTAACCTCAGTATTGGGCCCAGGGGCGAAGACTTTTGCGGCGCTCGTGCAAGCGGGGGCTAGGCCACAACTGACAGTCCCGCTTCCACCTCTTCCGAAGGTTCGGGCTCCGATGGAGGACCCACTCTTGAAGAAGATATTTGCGGGGCTCCTTGCACACTTGGAGGGGTCCTAAGCACAAAAGAGAGGTCTATCGGTGGCAACTTCGGGGCTAGCTTTGCTCGAAGCCCCTCCTTTGGCTGAAGCGGCGGCATTTGCACTCCCGTCTCGTGAAGCAGCGACGGAGATGGACCGGGCAGAGAAAGAGGAGGTGGAACAATGCCGAACGATGGCAGCGCCAAGTGACTCAGCGGTGATCTTGCCCACTCCCCTAGCGCTGGCTGGACAGGAGCCGTCCACCGAACTACGGCGGCCAGGAGACTTAGCTCTCATTCTTCCATCTTCCTCGGCTGCGGTAGATGCAGATCTATGGGCGGCGGTAGACGGCACCGTAGAATTCAATCCCCTGGTCGTGCCCTCAGTCAGCCATACCTCGTCCGATGCACCAGTCAGGTAGATGCTGGTGACGCTGCGGACGATGATCTTTGGCGACCTCTCTCTTTCCTACTGGAAAGTACACAGCATAGTAATGCAGCTGACTGGGGCACTGTAGGTGTTGGGCTGCCCGCTAGTGGAGTGGTCGTGGTGAGTTTTATTATTGTTGAAGTATATTAAACGCAGCGAGTTCCTCGAGACCCAGGCTCCCAGTGAATGCACCGCCATAAATGCCCAGGTGGGTGAATATCTGAAAGCCTTGGAGGCACAGTGAAGCAGTGGGGAGCAGCACGGGAAGGCCCTAGAAGAAGGCCACAACGACATTCGCGCCTTCAGGGATAGAATCGAGGAGCTGGAGGGCCACCTTGCCAAGGCCAGGTCCGGTCTCGCCACAGCCGAAGCGACTGTGGAGAGGGAGAGTGAGGCACTCGCCGTTCCCGGGCGAAGACAGTGTCCATGGAGACCGAGCTGATACGCCTCGAGGAGCAGAGGAGTCGACTACGTGACATGGCAGACTTTCCTTACATCGGGATCCTACCTCTCAGAGATATCTTTCGGGACATTGACTGAGCGCTGCTCCCCTCTATTCTTTCTCTTGTATTCTGCCTCCTTTCCCCTTTTTGACATGTAATACAAGGGTATGCCCCGGAGCACATGTATCTTTTATTCTTTTGAAAGGAATGGAACACCTTCATTGAGCATGTCTCTTGTATGTAGAGCTTCGAGAATTCCCTTCTTCTTTCTCTTCTTCCCTTCTTTTTCCTCTGGACAGTAGCGGGACGCGCTGGCAGAGTGTAGGCCTTTGCGGCAATCCACCCAGGGAGAACCAGGTAGGCAACCGTGTTAGTGCGCAGGAGAGTGCTCATCCTTCTAGGGGAAGGACAAGAGGACCACTCCACCGTGTGAGGTGGACTACCAACTGGTCTCGCCCGGATGTCCGAAAGAGGCGGAGACAGAAGTTTGTTTAGTCAATGATCTGGACGGGAGGTCCAGATCAAAGGGAAAGTCACCACCCCGAGGGGATGGAGAGAAGAGTTTGTTAACGATGACGGGGCATCGAGGCTATCGTGATTTTGTGTCTCTTAGGATATTCGTCGACATCGGTTCAGTGTCCGCGCAAGAAAGGGTCCAATTCCTTAGTCCAAACGTAAGGTTTGGGTGAGGTGTTCATTCGTCGGTGCCACCGGGGTGGCGGAACTGACATGGTTTGTTTGTCTCTTGGTGTGTTCTTCGGCACTGGGTTAGTGTCAACACAAGAAAAAGTTTGATTCCTTACCCCAAACGTAAGGTTTGGGTAAGGTGTTCATTCATCGGTGCCACCGGGGTGACGGGGCCAACGAGGTCCATTTGGTCTCTTGGTAATTTTGCCAACATGGGGTGATAAGTCAAGGTGGGAGGCCGTCCCTATAGGGAAGGTGGATGGTCGAAAGTCTCAACCATCTCCCCTTTCCGCCCCCCTTCTCGGCACGATCACCCCCATTTGCATGTTCTTCTTTTTGCTTTGAGCATATACTACACTTGCACAGTCTAATGGGTTTACTTTCTCCGTTTGCTGGTTAACTCGTAGGAACTTCATCATCGACTCGTAGAGCTCTGCGTTCTTGTCCAGCCGAGAGCGAGGATAGGAAGATCAAACATTCTCCCATTCTTAAGGCGTTCACGATCATCCTACTCCTGTGAGGCCCAAGTATAGGTCTCTGGCGATCACACACTTTCCTTATTTCTAACTTGTGCACTGTAGGCAGTAGTAGTTCGGAGAAGGAGGCCACACATGCCTACACGCCTTTGGGCCTAACGCTTTCCGGCGCCTACAGTGACCTCACGAGAAAACTCTTAACCATAAGAGTAGTGAACTGTTAAGTTATCACCAAAACTAATAGAACACTTTAACATCATATATCTCATAGTACCCTAAACAATCTCATATTCACCTGGTTTAATACTCTGGATCTCTCAAACAACAAGCAGTGTTAAATATCAAATGTCATGTGGTTATGACTCTATCATCACAAAGTTAACAGAGTCCCCCATGGTATGAGCCACAAAACTTGGTGCAATATGCAGAAGTCTTCCCTGAGTTCTTATGTCAACCTAATTGGTCTTGACTGCTTTCCTAGACATGTCTCGCTAGACTATATCAACCATAGTCTTAAGAAGCATGCTAATGTAGCGACGCCAAGCTTCCTTTTCATGGCACAATCCTCAAGTCACAAAGGGTACAAATAGGATCAACAGAAATATGATCCAGGAGCTCACACACTGATGAAGCAGAGATCCATTCATCATTCTCTCTTATGATTGTTTGTAGCACATGCAGTATGAGACACATACTATGGTGTTCTCCCATTGACATGGGCATGTCACTCAAAGTAATTAAACACCATATGGATCTTAGTCTAGTCACTCCTATTATGACTAAACTAAGCTTACGCCACTGTCGCTCCCACTTAGCGCCATGTCATGAGATTCACATCCGGCTTAGTCAGGCTTCACAGGGAACCTATGAGCGATTCAAGTGGATCTCATCTTAGCTCTCTCTAAGGTGACATAATAGTTTAATTTTCATACATATTTTGCTCGCTCTTCAAGTGCTACAGATATCTAATGTCTCATCTTGCTTGCTATCTTAGCGCCAAGGTTAAAATTACCCATGTCAATTCAAGCCTGGTGACATCTTCTTCTAAATGATGTGTAAACTTTTATGGCATCTTAACACACACATGAAGAAATAACAATATTTATTGATGTCAATAAAAATTGTTCACATTTACAATTTACATAACCCCATAGCTACAATATGGGTTAAGAAGGCCTCTCTAGGACTCTGTTTACTTAGTGGGTCTACTATCATACGACCAGTCGATATGTGTCAGAGGGCCACTAACCATTTCGTAAGTAGATCCCGAATGTAGTGATAGCGAATGTCAATATGTTTGGTTCTACCATGATACTTTGGATTAGCGTAGGCTAATGTCGATGTGTTGTCAATGTACAACAACACTGTCTCTTCAGGGTGGTGTGTATGGCCAATCGCCGTAGGAAATTTCATAACCAAATAGTCTCTTGACATGTTGTTGAACAAGCCACGTATTCTAACTCCATCGTGGATAAAGCAATGCACATTTATTTCTTACTGCACCAAGAAAAGGGCCTACCTCCTAGCATGAACGCATAGCTTGAGGTAGATTTTTGCTCATCTTTGTTGCTGGCCCAATCAACATCGCTATAACATCTTAGTCTTAAGTCACCTCCTTTGTAACATAAGGCGAGGTTTGTCATTCCATGTAAATATTGAAATATTCTCTTCATTGTCTTCTAGTGAGTGAGACCAGGGTTACTCTGATAGCGACTGACCAATCTAACTGCATAACAAATGTCAGGTTGAGTGCACAACATAGCATACATCAGACTCCCTATTGTATAAACTATGGAATGTAAAAAAAAAAGCATCCACAGAGGCTATCAACTCATCTCCACCATGCTAAGCCGCCAATGGAGGGCCCATTTAATATGTATCCCCTCGCCATGGTGAACGGCGAGGGCAAGGTAGAATGAAAGATACATTCATCGTAGGAAGAGGGGGGATTGGGCTCGTATCATCGCCCAGCTTATTACAAGGGGAGGAGAAGTAGACTACAGAGAGGAGAAATGAGGGGGATCGAAGGAACACTCCATTACCCACCTAAATCCTTCACGGTAGAAACAGAGTATCGAAAATAGGAGCTTCTTCCCTAGCGTCGGGCTCCTCCAGATAGACGGATGGGGAGACTGAAGAGGTGGTGGCTCTCTTGTTCGCTCTCCTAGAGATCCCACTTTCTTGTTCCCCAATTCTCCTTCTCTCAGGCGATTGATTTCTCTTTTCATATGTCTCTCTCTTCTTTTCTTGGCCGAAGACCATTGGTCTATATAGCAAGTTATTGGCGTGACTCTACCCGGCGTGGAGAGAGAGCACTGGATAATGGACTTAGATTGCTTTTACGCGTCGGTTAAATAGCGTGTCAGATTAGCCTATTCTTCCTGCTTGTCCGGACGTGAGTGAGACCGTGGGCTTCAGACTGGCTTCGAGAGTTGACTTGGTCCTTCATCTCATTGTGGCTTCATAAAAATCACTATGAGAAGTATTGGTAAAGCTTTCAGGCCGCTGAATGGCCAATTCTGGAACAATTTGTGCCTTTGGTTCGGGCACTCGGGTTTTCCGTTGACATGGCCTTTGGCACTGTGATTTGTACTATCGGGTTGGCTTCACTTGTATTTGTAGCTTTTTGATTGCTTCTTCGGGGATGGTCCCAAATATTCTGTCGAGCTCTCGAGACTTGCTTTAGCGGTTGTCGGTTGGAGCTGAGCATCTTTTCTTTTCTTCTTTTTTTTGGTCTCATCTTTTGTTTGGCTTTCGCCATTCTTTTTCTATTTTTCTTTCTCTTCTTCTCTGTCGGCACGAGAGCACTCTATCAGAACTTGAGACCTGTAGAAGCAGAAGTTAGAAAAAATTAGAAATATTTTTAGTGTCAACAGTTGTACATCACCAAGGTGGTGTTCCCCACGAGCCTCAAGTCAAGCCCAAGCCTCCTAGGAAGCCTGAGGGTAGTGCTGTGGAGGAAAGGTGGGCGTATCATGAACTGGTCTAGTGGCAGAGTGTTGAGGTACAGATGCCACTCATCCTTAGTCTTCTTATTTGCTGTCCGGCACTCAACCTACTGTGGGAACTTGAAGGTGCCACTAATGAAGAAGAGTGGATGGCTCCCAAAGATGTGGCTAGCAGAAGGGGCATCCTCCCTGGGTGTGAATTTCAGTTGAACCCCCATCCAGCACTCGAGTAGGATCATAGACCCAAACAGTGGACCTCCTAAGGCAGCTGAGCTAAGTCCCTCATACAAATAGGAGAGGATGACCTATGAAATAGATAGACCCCACCACAATCCACTAATGATGCTAAGGTTGGGTATATCTAGAAGGTGGTTAGTGGAAGGGAAGAGTATGGCCCTGCACAAGCATATGGAAATGGCCTTGGCTATCGCCTCATCCCACCCACACTTATTTTTGCAATGGTATATGATCCACTGGCTCAAAGGTATTAGATGGATGTGGTGTGGACTAACTATGGTGTTGATGTCCTTGGCACTAGGAAGAAACTCCCCTAGGATAAGGGTAGGGTCCATGGGTGCGACTGTATGACAGGCTAGGTCTTCCTCGCCAATTTTGGATCTAGGGAGTGATAGATAGGTCTCTACCTCTTCTAATAGGATGGTGGCCTCAAAGGAAGGAAATATGAAGGTGTGAGTCTGGGGGTGCCATAACTCCACTAGGGCTATGATGCTATGCCAGTCTAGTGAGAGTTTGGGGTAGTTTTTGGCCAAGACTAAGAGAGGGTGTAAATGCCAGGCCTTTAGAGTGGATATTACTGTTATGGGGAGTGCGCAAAACATGGGAGCCATTTCAATCCGATGTAAATAAACACCGACTGCTTGCGGTCGGTGGGGAAAGACGTCCTATACGTGACTCCCCATAGTTGCCAGCGCACTTGCACCTACGGGACCGACCTTCCCTCCAAGTGTCCCTCACCTCCTGAGTCCACGTGCCGCGCCCTCGTGGCGTGCCCTCGGTCAGCTTTCGGTTCCATGGGTGATTGTCGAGAAATCGACTGGCACGCCCGTATCCCAGCCACGTTTCCCTTAAAACTCGGAAACCCCCCGTCCGTTCGATCTCCCCTTGACTTTCTGTAAAAGGCAGGTGCACGGTGCCGCTTTGAGAAAGATATGGCCACGAGAGGGGGGGTGCCCGAAGCACACCATATTCTGGCATCTCTCCCGTAGCCATATCTGACCCCTCACTCCGGTCCCTGCACGCACCGCGTCCCAACGAACGAAACCCCTGCTCTCTCGGTGGGCGAACAAAAGGATGGCACGCCCGGTGGGACGCCTCCCACCTTCCTTCTTTCTGCTGAAGAGAAAGCCTGTGCCCGCCCTGAAGTCCTGGTGCCCTTTTCCTGTCCTTGCAGGAGAGGTAGAAGAAGAGCACCCGCTCACACTTTCCAGCAGCTTCCAGTTCGCCCTCTAGTTGTCGGATCGTGTTTGACAACCGTTAACGGCCATCACCCCTACTCGTCTGGCGCACCCACAATTATGGCGGCCATCACCTACGGTCCCATTGTCATCGCCACCCATGCGCGGGTGGGCTACTTGGCGGTGCCGATTGCTTTCAGCAGCTTCGCCCCAGTTGTTGGATGGCCCTACTTCTTGGGTGTGGTCCCTGTGGCGGCTCCACCGCCACCCTCAGCTCCCATCTCCACTGGCGTCGTCAATGCACCGCACCCGCCGCCAGTCTCAGCGGCCAGACCAAGTGTCAGGCTCGGATCCCCTGTCGTCGGTGCCCGTAGGGGTTTCGGATCGGCTCCTGCCCGGGCTAACACCAGCCCCCGGGCCTAGTTCCGACCGGCTCCAGACACGGGCTTCATGCCCCGAGTCCCGGTCCCTACCACTGTAGTTCGCTCAGGCCTCTAGCCCTGAGCCTCGGTTGAGTCGGCATCTGGTGTGGGTCTCTACTCCAAAGTGCCCAGCTCCCCAGCACCTCATTCAGGTCGTCAGTCCTGGGCCTCAGCCGAGCCAACTCCCTACACGGGTCCCCTGACCTGGGGGCATGGCTCCCCAGCACCTCGTTCGGGCCTTCCGACCCGAATTTCTGAAGAGCAACCGCCTCACTCGGGCCATCAATCCCCAGTTCGAGGCTACTTAACATACATACCGGGTATGCAACCCCGGGCTTTTCAGCTGATGACTGTTGACACCCGTTTTTTGACTAATAGGTTGGGTCATCTTCTTATTCATTCTTATGATGCTTCAAGTTGTTCATCCTTACTAGGCCTTCTTGGTCAGTTTTGGGGCTTATTTCATGGGTCATTTCTCCTTGGTTAGGTCTTGTTCCTCACCCTTTGTCCGCTGGATGAAGCTTAGTAAGCCTTTATTTCATTTGCCACCCTATTATCTCTGGCGGCCTTACTTAGGTGCGTTTGCCGACGTGTGGCACTCCTCCCTTCGACCGCTTGCTGATGCCAGAGTCCAAGATGCAACAGCTTTCTCTCAGGCTTATCTCTTCTTATCTATTGTGCTTTGGCGATTTATTGTGGGGCCGTCAAAGTGAGTTGGCGGATGAACATTGGGCCGCCACTTCCTTGCAAAGTCCTAATAGCGAACTTTTTGCCCGTTGGCCTTATCTTTGTTGGATAATGCACATTGGCGGTCCATCCTTCGGCCGTTAAATGCTTGTGACGGTTTATCGTAAGACCGTCAATTCAGACAGAGAGTTCTAGCAGAACTGCTCTTTCTCTGCTACGCCGTGGCCGGATTAAGAGTTTGATTCCAAGATTTCTCCCTTAATTATGATCCGTATGTTGTGTCTCTGTGGTTTTGATGATGTCAATATTCATAAGTCACTCTTAGATAATGCCAATATTCAGCCCTCACAAGTAAGGAAGGGTGTAGGCCGCCCCACCGCTCGAAGGCACCAGAATCAGACGGGAGTCCCTTATAGCACTATCAAAAGGAAGCCCATCCTGGCCCCTACCAGGCAAGTAAGACAGGGCCCTCCTAGCCCCCTCTAGCTATGCAATAGCATCCCTGTCCTACTGGCCAATAAAGCTAAATAGTTAGGGCACTGTTGGGTTCACCACCGTCCCCCGCGTCACCAATCCAGGAAATAGCAAACTGGCCTACACACTGAGGTTGTGGGTCGGCAGAAGCAAACTCCACTCACGTGGTGCAAGATGCACCGACAGCACGCCCAACCCTTGATAGATGTTGGCCAACGTTGCAGGAGCTAACGCCAGTCTCTGCCCCTCTGCCATTAACCACGCAGGCCACAACAGCTCGACTCTCAACAAACTGTCTGCTCTACGCGGGACTACAAACGTCGCCAGCCAGTAAGCTAGAAAGGCCGCCAAGTGCGTCACATCCGGCAATCCATCGGGGTTCCACCCCTCTCGCGGCACATATATATAGCTGGAGTAGGTCCTAAACCGTAACTCCACCTTTGTATACTCCTCCCAAGGTGTCTGGTCTCTCGTAAACTCTTGGTAAAAGCAGAAGGGCTAGTTATAGAAGTGACAGACCTACACCTTTAGCAGCACCCTAGGAGTCTACGTGGCTCTTTCTCTCCTTGCCAAAGCCAAGTCTCTCCAGGTCTTCAGCGGGTACCGCAGCTGTGAGGAACTCGGTATCGCCTCTGTCCGTCAGTGTGGCGGTGGTGGAGGTCATCCATCACCACCTTCTTGTACCCTTCATCGCTGATCGACAAACCAGAAATTCGGAAGAGAGACCACAAGTCCAGTGAAGTCTCTCCCTCTACTGTCACCATGGTGTTCCACCAGCAGTTAAAGCGCTCCACCAGTGCCTGTATCAACCCCGTGTAGCAGGGGTACCCATATAGCACCGCGGTCAATGCATATTTGATCTCGGCCCAATCCAGGAGCGCTCTGTAATGGTGTACAATCCCCATTAGCAACTCAGTAGCCCCCTCATGGTACCTGTGCGAAGGGATCACCTCCCAGTGATCGTACCAGCTCACGACCGTCTGTGGAAGAATCCTATCTAGAAGGCTATGGTCATCATAGCCTTCTCCAGTATAGTGTAGCCCTGGTGGCTCCAACACCAGCCCCAGGGTCCCCTCTATCACCACCCGGTGGTGGCCGTGCAAGTCCCAGGAAGTAGGACCTAGTGCTCTGACGCGGACCCCGAACGGGTCTGCCCTGTTGAAAAAGCCCAGGCACTCGACGCTGGGAAATTGACGTTGCCTCCAATTCCATAGAGAAGCTCAAAAACCCGTAGAGGGCGACCCCATGTAGGCTGTCCCTGCCCACCAGAATAGCCTGCTGTAACTGGCGGCGCTCTCCCGCAACATGAGGATCCCCGTCCTCCATACTAGGTGGAATGAAACTCCAGACAAAATCAAACAGGTGTCGATCCAGTGGAAACTCCACCGGGTAGCCTCCAGCACGATCGTAGGTGTAAATCCCACCTACCTCAGCAATCTGGGCCAGCTCTACAGTCCCTGATCCACTCGCCTCCTCTCCAACGGGGCCCTCAGCTACCAGCGAACGTCCCAGGCGAAGCTGGTCCACGCTGGCCACGGTGACAATGGGCGAGCCCATAGGAGGCAAGGGCCGCCCAGTCCCCCTCACACAGTGGTCCTCCTTGCGAGCCACGTGCCTCAGAACACGCTCATCCCTATCAAATTTTGCCATAGCTGTAAAATAATTGCGCAAAAATGGTAAGCGTACCGAGGATCAATATATACAAGATAGCAAAAATAGTGCATGTGAAGTGTCAAAATACAACTACAATAGCCCAGAACGAGGAGCTCACGGGCCGTACGCCCAAGTCTCCGCCTTCGACGCACGTCCCGTGGGGGGCATTTGTTTTACCCAGATAATTTCCCAACAAAACAACGAGAAATAAGGGTTCGAAAATTTACCTGTCATGAACAAAGCATTACGTATGTCAGTCATATGAGAGTGGAAAATAACAATGACTTATAGTGTTAGCCAGTATCAAAACCACGATATACAAATGACCAATAACCACAGGGGCACAACATTCTGCCCCTTGACCAGAAAGGGGAACGCCTTTGAAGGTCCTCCAAGAGCAAGAGGTCGATTAAACTTGAAACCCCCCTAAGCCAAATGAGCCATGGCTTTAAGCCAACTCGACGGTGATCCGGTGGGGGCCTATTGGCATGATCCGGTGGCTCCCCACCCACCTGAACTGATGGCACTCTCGCCTAATCCGGTGGAGGCCAGCCTCTCTCCATTTCACGGGCACCTGGTCCGGTGGCCCCCCTCCCGCAGCATGTGATCCGGTGAGCACCCAGCCGCGTTGATCCGGTGGCACCCGAAGCGCATTGATCCGGTGGCATCCGACGTGCCTGGTCCGGTGGTGCCCTGTCGCAGCGATCCAGTGGCGCCCAAAGCAACGCGATCCGGTGGCTCGCTTGAAGACTTGAACCGGTGGCTTCCCCGCCTAAGCGTTCTGATGGCTCTAACAGAGAATTAGATAGAAATGACAGCCCTTACTTTTTACAGGACTGCTGGATATTTCCTTTGTCCAAAGGACTTCACCTTGGTGAGCAGCGGACGGGGATCGAGCTAGTACGCAGGGGGCAACCTTCCACGGCGTCCTCTCTCCCCATCAACCTCCTGTAGGCTCTATATTCGGCAAGGCAGTGATAGATGCGGTAAAGGGAAAAGATGGCATGGAAGATTCGGTGCGATCCCATTGACTCCTTTCGTCGCCAACTGGGTCTCTCCCATATAAATAAGACACATGACTCTTGCCAAAGAGAGGTTGGAAGATGGACAGAAGGGAGAGCCCACGAACACCACACAGAGAAGAGTGAGAGAGAGTTTCCTGCAATCCCCTCTCCCGCTTGCTCCAGCTCCGGTGGAGGTGGAGAGAAGAAGAGGAAGGTGAGAAGAGAAGAGGAAGGCTTGGTAGAAGAGAGAAAAGGGTAGGGAGGAGGGCTCTGAGGGGGGAGGAGCTCATGCTCCGGTCTCCCTCCTCATCGTTCTGTGTCTTTATTTCCCTTTTTTTATTTTTCTTTCTTAGTACCCGATCACGCTACATCCTTTGCTTCTATGCATCACATGTACTTCATCTTGGGTTGCTGCCTCCTTTCCACGGAGTGCTAGACCTTTCCCTGTGCTTGCTTCCTTTTCGAAGAATAAGAGCTACGAGTTTCCAATTTTGAAGGTGTGCCTCCTGTATTTCCTCCCAATTCCCTGTATTTTACAGAGGGTGTCCTGAGTTTGCTCAGTGCAATGAGCTATACTCAGAATTGACCCCTGGAAAGGTCATCCCTCCTCATCCCCATCTCTTAGTTGTCTCCTCCATCCTTCCTTCTTCTTATAATCCCCTTTATCGTTTGTCAACCTTGCTAGCTTGCTTCGAGCTCCTCCCATCTCCTCTGTTAGTTTGGAGGCCCTCATACCTGGTCCGGTGGGGTGGCCCAATCCTCATTCGGTGGCCAGCCTTAACCCCTCCTTTACAGCCCCTTTTGTTTATCCATGCTGATAGCCTTAACCCCTCTCTCTTGCATTTCCTTTGTCCTGATCTCCTTGTCATCCGGTGGCCCCGCTACTGGCATGATTCGGTGGCCTTGCCACCAGGAGACCCCGTGGCCAGCTCTCCCTTGTGATCCGGTGGCCCAGCCACCCTCCTAGTCCCCTTGGTCAGGCGGCTCAGCCATCGTAGCGTGCTGATCCGGTGGCCTGGTCTATCATCGATCCAGTGGCCCCTCGGCCTTTGATCCAGTACCCTTTGGCCCCTCATCCGGTGCCCTTCAAAACTGCACACTGATTATCTGTAGGCTCTGTTGGCGATAAAATAATCTCCTAAGAGTGATCAACCAAATGGGTTCACTCATCATTCAATTTTCATGTTGATTGATATTCATGATCTTGCTGCACATTCTCTTTTTCGAAGAAGTGGGGTCTTACACCCTCCCCTACTTAAAGAATTTGGTCCTCCAAATTCACTTAAGAAATGTATTAACGAATCTTAACGTCAGACTACATAGGACCCGACGCATCAAGAGCTGGCCCAAAGCTTGGGTGCGAAGGGAGACTTGGCCTTGGCCCAGGCCCAGGCCCACAGCCTACAGGCTCGACCCATGAAACGACCTGCTTCCTGTCCTCAACTAGTTGTCGATCCGACCCATACGAACTCCCGCCCTGGTTCGAATTTGAACCAGTGTTTGCAGGCTTGCCACATACCCTACCCACCCATCTGTCTTCCTCCTCTCGACCCTGACCTGGTTGCCCTAGCTCCATCCGCGGCCGCCCTACTGCATCTGGCAAGATTTGCACTCTACCCATGAACTACCTACCATCACAAAGAGGATGACCGGGGGAGGGGCACCGCCAAAGGGCTGCTAGCCACACTGTGGTCTGGACCGCCGTGAGCGTCCTCGCCGGAGCAAAGGTCGTGGTCCCTGCCACCACCATCCCAAATGTTAGAACTAGGAACGCCACCCCCTCCTTGTTGCAGAGAAGAAGAGGGATCCCCTCGATACGAATCTCGATCTCTAGGCTTCTGAGTTCGGGAAAGGTTCCCCTTTCCAACGGCCATCATTGAACAAGGAGAAGGGTCCCCCCTCCCCACCACCGCATATCCCGTCATCGCCGCCGCGTCAGTCACAGCCTTCGAACTGCTAACTGCCAGAAATCCTACCGAGTTAATACGGTGGACCTCCCAGCCATCTCCTCCCCCCCACCCCAAGCAGCTCCTTAACTCTCTCCTCCACCTCTTCATCAATGGCAACACCAATAGACATTCTTGTATCCACCTCATATGGTTCTGAACTAGGTCTTGCGGACAGTCTGTCGATCACCAGTCCTCCCCTCCAGCCTGATCCCTGAGCGTTGGATCGAACCATGTCGGCGTGCGACCACACCGGTGGCAGGGGTCTCCCCCCACCCATCCTCTCCGGCGTCCTGTGCCTGCACTGCCTCTGGACATGGCCACGTCTCCCGCACCTAAAGCACACCACATAGGAAATCATCGGAGAAAAGAAAGAACAAACACAAGATACACAAATTTCCAAAATTTAATGGCGTCGATCAACGTCACTGTAGCCAATCCAAGAACATGAGAAATTCACAACATGATCCATCGTAAAAGCTCTCTCCTGATAGTAAACCAAGGATGTTGTAATTATAGTAGCTCGATGGGAGGTGAAGCTTCAAGAACAACCCCCAGCTGCTTCTATGAAGCAACTGCAATTTCAAGAACTAGAAACCAAAAACGAAAGCCACGAATCATCAACATTTTTTCGCTCCGTTCTGCATCAAATTTCATTCGTAATCTGGAAAGTTATCATAAATGCCTTCTTCAAACTTACCTCTTCCAGAGGCTCCGTTGGCCCGGGGAGGGGATGGACCTCCACAGTCGATCCATCTCGGAGCAGAGCGACTGGATCTGGCCGATGTCCCTCCTTATGGCGGTCGATGCCTCCACCGGGTCCCCGGCTGCGGCGAGGACAGAGGGGGTAGAAGACGACGCGGAGGAAGACGATGCGGAAGAGGAGAACTCGAGACTCTCGAGCCTGGCCAGGCCATCCTTCGTCCGGATGAGCAGCTTCTGGGCGTTCCTGTACAGGTCCGAGAGCACCGCCCCGCCGCCTTCTCCTCCTCCTCCTTCCATGGCCACCGCGGAGCGAAGGTGGAGGCGATCGAGCACGCCGCCCACGGCCTTCGCCTCCGACACGAAGCGGTAATCCCGCGGACACCTCCTTCTCTCTCTCTCTCTGGCCCTCCTTTTGCTGGGGGGGTGTCGAACTCAGTTGCGACCTGCCGCTGTTACCTTGTCGATCAAGGAAGAATCCGCTTACATTACATGAGAAAAATACAAAATGACTCCCTAGTTTAGTTACCATTTACACCCACCATTTCCAAAATGTTATTTTCATCTATACATTATGCCAAATATATATAGTTATATACAGGTGGTGTGCATAAACTTCACACTGCATTGTGCTTGTATAGAGACAATGCCAGTTGCATCATGCATAGCTAGGGTCGGTACATTTCTTGCTCCAGGCCATATGAGGTCAGTGCAAGTTACTGTTGTAATGCACACTAGGTCGGTGCACATTCGTAAGCATACAAGTCTGCATGGTTTAAGGTTGGTGCATACGTGCCCTTGTCCGAACAAGGTCAGTGCATTGTTCCTTTGTTGCATGGAAGGTCTATGTAGATCCTTGTGGAGCTACACACAAGGTCAGTGCATACTTGCCCATGTGCGATACAAGGTTGGTGCATTGTTCCTTCATTGCATGAAAGGTCTGTGTAGGTTCCTGTGGAACTGCACACAAGGTCGATGCATATTACTATTCATGCATATAGAAGGTTTGTGCACATTACTATTCATGCATGCTAGAAGGTTGGTGCATATTACTGATCATACATGCTAGAGGGTCAGTGCATATTACTGTTCATACATGCTACTGAGTCTGTGCACATTACTGTTCACTCATATAGAAAGTCAGTGCATGTTGTGTTTTTGGCAGAATAAAGTCGGTGCACTTTACTGTTCAAGGTCGATGCTAGTTGCATCATTTGCATATAGAGTTGGTGCAAATTACTGTGGAACAGCATGCAAGGTCAGTACACATCGCTGCCAGTCGCATATAAGGTCGGTGCATCTTTTGCATCATACACATACGAAGTCAGTACACATTTCAGCTCAATGCAATTAAGGTCAGTGCACGTTACTACTATTTGCTATAAGGTCAGTGCATGTTGCTTGCATACATTATCAAGGTCAATGCTCGCCTACATCTATGCTAGGAAGGTCAGTGCACATCACTGTACACGCATACATACAAGGTCAGTGCTAGTTTGCATCTTGCATAGCCAAGGTTTGTGCATACTTGCCATATATCATTATAGAGTCTGACCATGTTCTGACAATTATTTCTTTTTAACTGGCATATGATCGAGCATCTGCAAGGCACGTGGCCTACTGTCTCCTTCCTCACATGATCTTTAAGTCATGCCTGAAGCACGAGCTCGTGGGGGATAACAGAGTCAATGATTGGCACGTGATCCAAAGGGAGAATATCTCTGACATTCTACCACGTGGATCAACGCCCCAATCTATTCTTGACACGTGGCTTCTCTGGAAAAGGCTGGGACGTGCCCTACACACGTCGAACGCATGAGCTCGTGGGAACCCTGCCTTCAGCCCTATAAGAAGGCCACTCCTGCGATCAAATACGGCCACCCCCAGAGTAGAAGAAGTGTAAGAGAAGCTCGAGAGAAGAAAAGTTGAGAAGAGTCCAGAAGGAGAAGAGAAGAGAGAGCAAGAGAGAGAGCGCCACTTTCTGAAAGCAAATAGAGTATCGTAAGAGAGAGAGTGAGAAGGAGAAGAAGTGTGACCAGTTGTATCTTCCTGACCTCTGGATCAAATCTAGGGTCAGTTTGCTCTATTTGAAGAGCTACATTCTCTATCTTTCATCTGTGTGTTCTTTCATTTCTTCAGTTTTCTTTTTGAAACCATTGTAAGCTATGAATTAGCAGAGCGAAGCTGTATTGCTCAGTGGGTGAGGGTGTTTCCTCAGATAGCAAGCTGTAAGGCTCAACAGTTGTAGGGATTTCTATCCCCAAAGCTGTGGATCAGCGGCATTCAAGCTGTGTGGCAGCAGGAAGCCTTACTTAGTTGAGTAAGGGGTGGACATAGATCTCTAGATAGAGTTTGAACCACCGTAAAAATATTTGTCTCCTGTGTGATTGCTTGTGCGTCTTCTCTTTGGTTGATGAATGCTTAGGCTCGCCTAAATGGTTTAGCATGATTTGATTAGCTAATCGTTCATCTGTTGTTATCTTCCGATTGGTTTCATCTTACATCTTTAATCTAGTCACTACTGCTGGTCGGTTTAACATGCTCTTGGATCATCTTTCTTTTTAATCAGTGTGTGAGTTCATAGCAGTTCTTTCTATTTTTGCACTAGTTGGCGCATCGGGGAAGGGAGCTAACAGGGTGTGCCGGCGGAGGGGCATGCCGTTGAAGGCGCCAGGCGAAGTGTGCCGACGGGGGGGAGGCCAAGGGCATGCCGTGAGAAGTTGTGGGAGCATACCGGTGAAGGGATTTCAGAGTGGTCTGCACCGGTGGAGGGTCCACTCCTCCTTCGTTCCCTTAAGGCCTTTCTTTTCTTCTTTTCTTAATTTTGGTGCAACTTTATACAAATTGTTCCTTCCTCCCGCGGTTGTAATCATTCAAGGTGCTTAGTCGTTACCCAATCCAAATCTCTTTGTGATGCCCATGGTTCACTTACCTTAATTAAGGTGATTGATTAATTATCAGTCCATTTGTTTGTTGCTCCCTTCGGTCCTTATCATATTATTATCTTTGACAAAAAATTCGACAGCATCTCCCCTTGACCCGGGCGTAAGGGAGATACAGGGAACGCGCCCACATGGAGTGGCGGAACCCGACCATTGGAGGTGGGCGTCTGAAGACGGCAACACCTTGGATAGAACTCGGAGAACTCGGAGGGAGTAGCGAGAGGGAGAGCTCTAGGACGAGCTATGGATACCGAGGGTGAGAAGCAGGGACTGGTGTGCCGACGAAGAGCTAACCAAAGGGCTGTGTCTAAGGAGGCCTTGAGGCGTTGAGGGTGCACCGTCCGGGGATCATGCCGGCGGAGGGGCTGAGGGGCGTAGAGTGTACCGGGTGAGGGGGCAAGGAGGCCGTGCCGGTGAGCGGGTGAGCCAGGGGCATGCCGTTGAAAGTGCATGGAGGGCGCACCAGCGAAGGTCTAAGAGGCTGTACCGCTGAGGGGCTACGCCGGTGAAGGGGGAGGTTGAAGCAAGGTTGAGGGTCGGAAAGTGGAGTGTATTGGACTGCCGGAGAGGGCTTGGGTCACAGAGGGGGGGAAATCACCAAGAAAGGAATGAAGGAGGCCGTGAAAACACTTTGAGAACTCAAACAATCGGAGATGGTAAAGAAAGTCACAGGAAGGGAAACTTGCTCATGAGAAGACAAGTGCCATGACTGGCCATGCGTATTTTAAAACACCGGAGGGGAGGATACAAGTGGTAAGAAGGAGAAGAAGAACGAAGGAAAGGAAAGGAAAGGAAAGGAAAAGTAGGGGGCGCCGGGGGTCGAGCAGGGATGACTACTTCCTGCTTGCCCCCATCTCCCCCGTTACATCTCTCTCCCTCTCCCTTACGCTCTCTTTGGATGGTCGTCGGAGAGGAACCTCACGGCCGAGCTTCCTTCTTCTTCCCCTCTCCTCCTTCTTCTCTTCTTCCCTGGCTTGTGCCTGCGTCGACTGCCACGTTTTTTGTGTCTCTTTGTATCCCTCCTCTTTTTTTGTTCGTCGGTGGAGGGGGGCCTTTTATATTCCCAGCGCCAGGTGCTTTGAATCGCCAAGCGACGAGGCGGGAACATGTTCATTAATGGAGACTTGACCCGGATGTCCTTGGCGGCATGGGGGAGTAGGCAGCGTGCCATGTTCTCCGCTTGACACCTTGGACGGGTCACTACGCGCCAAGGATCTCGTAGGACGTGGCGTGAGAGTTGGTCTGCGCCGTTAAGGGTGTGCCATTGAAGAGTTGGCCCCTGCCGTTGAGGAGCAGTTGAGGTGTGCCGTTGAAGGGCACTCACGGGCAGTTGATGTGTGCCGTTGAAGGGTTTTCAAGGGCAGTTAATGTGTGCCATTAAAGGGCACTTGAGGGTGTGCCGTTGAAGAAGGCACAGGGTGTGCCGTTGAAGTCATTTAAAGTGTGTCGCTGAAGGCACTTGAAGTGTGCCGCTGAAGGGGCATGAAGCGTGCCGTTGAAGGCTACGCAAAGCTCTATTTAAAGGGCACATGAGTGTGCCGTTGAAGGCTTGTTGGGGTGTGCCGTTGAAGGCTTGTTGGGGCGTGCCGTTGAAGGCTACGCAAAGCCTTCTTGAAGGGCACACGGGTGTGCCGTTGAAGGGGCACATGAGCGTGGTAAAAGGTAGACTTCTGGACCCGTTCCTAGGAGCTCAAGGGAAGAGGAGATACACACAAGGGCATCCAACATACAACACAGCAAGCTTCAAGGTCTTCAGGCAGCAAGTTAAGGAGAATTATGTGTGGGTGACTCAGTCTTTGGCTAAGGGCGCCGAGGGTATGTCACTCGTACTCCTCTCGCTCATTCTTTCGCCATGACACACAAGTCTATGTCCACTACGCGTGAGATGTTACTACAAGCATGCCACCATGCACGCACATGACGACACGCTTTCCAGTAAACACGAGGCCACGTCCGATCGCTCGATCTGAGCCGAGACTGACCCTCGTCCAGACACCGGTCTGATGCAGTCACTAGTCATCCAGTCACAAGCCCCTGATTTTACGGAGCAAATACGACATACGCTACAAGAGGAATCCTCTGTAAAACATGTTGATACCCGCTTTGTCACGCATTGACCTGGGGACTAACCATCGTGTCGGAATTGTCCCACGGCTTATGCCTATTGTACTTTGGCCACTATAGCCCACTTGTAAAGCCATATAGCTCCTAGTAATTGTACAGCCATTTTGACGTATGCACTCACATCCACGTTCGGGCCCTCAGTCTCCCCCCGTTGTGTCCCCTAGCATGAACCCCTCAGCACCTCTGGCCCCAGTCAACCTCATCCGGTCCAGTGCGAACCTACAGTCGCGAAGTGCTCCCCGCTCTTTACCTAGGACTCCAAGCTTACACAGACCTCTCTTCAGTAGTGGAACGAAGGTGTTCGGATTCAATTTGATGTAAATAAACACCGACTGCTTGCGATCGGTGGGGAAAGACGTCTTGTACATGACTCCCCATAGTCGCCTGTGCACTTGCACCTACGGAATCGATCCTCCCCTCCACATGTCTCTCACCTCCCGAGTCCACGTGCCGCGCCCTGGTGGCGCATCCCTGGTCAATCTTTGGTTCCATGGGTGATTGTCGAGAAATCGACTGGCACGCCCTCATCCCAGCCACGTTTCCCTAAAAACTTGAAAACCCCTCGTGTTGTTCGATCTCCCCTCGACTCTCCGTGAAAGGTAAGTGCACGGTGCCGCTTTGAGAAAGATATGGCCAAGAGAGGGGGTGCCCAAAGCACATTATATTTCGGCACCTCTCCCATAGTCATATCTGATCCCTCACTCTGGTCACCGCACACACCGCGCCCCAGTGAATGAAACCCCCAGCACGCCTCGCGCGCGAATAAAAGGATGGCACGCCCGGTGGGACGTCTCCTGCCTTCCTTCTTTCTGCTGAAGAAAAAGCCTGTGCCAGCCCTGAAGTCCTGGTGCCCTTTTCCTGTCCTTGCAGGAGAGGTAGAAGAAGAGCACCTACTCACACTTCCCAACAACTTTCGGTTCGCCTTCCATTTGTTGGATCACGTTTGACGACCGCCAGCGGCCGTCGCCTCTGCTCGTCCTTCGCATCAGCAACTATGGCGGCCGTCACATATGGTCCCATCGTCATCGCCACCCATGCACCAGTGGGCTACTTGGCGGTGCCGATTGCTTTTGGTAGTTTTGTCCCGGTCGTTGGATCGCCCTACTTCTTGGGTGTGGTCCCTGTGGCGGCTCCACTGCCACCCTCAGCTCCCGTCTCTTTTGGCGCTGTCAACGCGCCACACCCACCGCCAGTCTCCGCGGCCAGATCGAGTGTTAGACTCGGGTCTCCCATTGTCGGCCCCCATAGGGGTTCCAGACCAGCTCCTGCCCGGGCTAACACTAGCCTCTGGGCCTAGTTCCGACCGGCTCACGACGTGAGCTTCGTGCCCTGAGTCTCGGTCCCTACCATTACAGTTCGCTCGGGCTTTTAGCCCCGGGTCTCGGCTGAGTCAACATCTGATGTGGGTCTCCACTCTATGGTGTCCGGCTCCCCAGCGCCTCACTCGGGCCGTTACCCCCGAGCCTCAGTCGAGCCAGCTCCTCGCACAGGTCTCCTGACCTGGGGGCAGGGCTCCCCACTACCTCGTTCGGGCCTTCCGACCTGAATTTTTGAAGTGCAGCCGCCTCACGTCCATAAGGTCCAATACAGTCGGCAGCTGACATAGGGTTTTGTGTTTATCTACCGCTTTTGTTTCTCGCGTGATAGCTAGAGTGCGCGGCGTTGGCGCTGTGAAGGCGGTTTCGATTGTCGTTAGAGTGCTGACGTGGGGCCTAGAAAGTAAGATAGAGAGATTTCTTCCCCCAAGGTGACGGCCCCAGTTGTGCTACGTTGGGCAGAGTTTGTCGGCAGGTGCAATGCTGCGGTGCTGCGTTCGAGGAAGCTACGGCGAGGTCACGTGACTGGCGAGGATTGTCTGTGGCTAGGTGGCCATGAGTGTGCCCCAGAGGTGTTTATGTCGTTTTGGCCACCCCAGCTTGAGACTTATCCAGCCCCTGAGGTGTCAAGGTCATGGTTTGAGGTAGTAGAGCGGGTGCTCTGATCGAGAGATGTGCTCGGGCGAGCAGACGATCTTCCTGGTAAGCTGCTAGTTGTCAAGTATGATTTTCTTATCATGCTCTATGGCGTCAGAGCTGACGTGCCAGTCCTGATTATCTTTGCGGATTTCGAGGCAAGATTGGACAGAAATGTCCTAGTGACTTTTAAGTACTGCGCGCTCACGTGTGAATGAGTCGTGTTAGCTCTAGATTTGGATTCGAGATTGTGTGGCGGTGGCTTGGTTTGTAGCCCAGATTGTGAAATTTGGGACCATTGTGCACTACCTTGGATGCGCCATGCGAGGCGGCAGATGAGATGTGAAGGTTCAGCGGCAAGCTCAGGATTTGAGGATGAGCGTTGACAAGTGCCAGTCTTGGTTCGCGTTGTGGCTCTTGGCGTGGTAGTCTACGCGACAGTAGCTCAGGAGTTGGTATTTTGAGGATCCGAGAATCGAGAATGGATTGGTATCAACAAGGACAGATTTGAGGCAATAATGTCCGGTGGCTATAGGTGTAGGAGCCTTCGAGCTTGGCATCTTTTATGGTTTCTTCGCTCCTCGATAAGCGTTTTGGCATGTTGATGGTTCTGGGATCAGAGGCAGGCATAAGTGGAGAGCGTGTGGCAACGGCTAGCTCAACTACTGTGGTAGAGTGTGGCTGGCGATCAGCAGAGTCAGTGCTTGAGGCATGGTGAGTTGCAGTTCGGCGAATTGTAATGATGGTGCACCAGGAGATGCTGCGAGTGTGGTCCGACGAAACATTCGGCGAGTGTTGTCGGAGGAGTTGACCTGACGATAGTGATGGTTTTCCTGGTGCTGAAAGGTGCGGTTCCCAGGGTGCGCGAGGCACAAGGTCAGTTCAGGCATGGAGACCTTCTGTTTTGTAGGAGGTATGTTGGTTTCGACTTGACTGGAGAGAATCGCGTTTTTGCTAAGTTCCGACGTCTTGCAGCGTGCGTTCGGATTGGTTCGCCTCTTGTGTGCCATGAAGTCCGTGCGAGACATGTTCTGTATTTCGGCAATGTGGCCGCCAGTGAGAAGCGATGCCCATTCCCTGATTGTGTAAGGGTGTTGGCGCTATTCCAGAAGGTTGAGTGCCAGTTGGGCAATGCTTGCGAAGACTCGTGGCTAGTGTCGTGCTTTCCGATGCGTTGTGAATCAGGGCCTCCGGAGTTGCAGGAGGATTGCCAGACTAAGAGAGAGAATCTGTGCACTAGGTTCGAGGTAATGGAGCTCTCCTAACCCTATCTTCTGGAGTTAACCAACTAAATTGAGATTGTCGAGATGGCGGATCCCGAGTCATGGTGATGATTTTGCTCGCGTGGATTAGAGTGCGCAGCGGAACCCTGGTGGGCCCATAACCCACAGGTCTAAGATCGAAGCGTTGGTCGCTACAGGCGGATTTTCGAGGATGTGAAGAGCATTGGAGAATTGGTTTCTCGGTGTGAGGGTGTCTCTTGTTGTGTAAGTCGTGTCGATTGTCGTGCCCTTGCTTGAGACATTGTGGTTTGTGGCACTAGCAAGATAAAGAGTTAGAAAAATATGATGGCGAGTTTGCCACATGAGTACATTATTCTTGCGTTGGAAGTTGTGCCCTCGGATGGGATCGTTCTCAGCTATCTCTTCTTTTCTCTCTTGGTTTTCTTCTCTGGTGGCTGCCCTTCTTCTTTCTCTTCCTTTCTTGCCCCGCACACTTCTTTCCTTCTCAGGCTTCACTTCTTTTCTTTTTGGCGGCTACTCTTCTGAGAGGAAAAACACTCTATACTTATACCCAAAGACAGGGGCTCCGTAAACCTTTTTGGATAAGGGTTATGATTCCGTAGATATATCATTGGGCCACGTGGCAGGAGAGAGAAGAATATTCTCAGCCAGACTGCCCTTGCATCACGTGCCCAACACTACTGTACCAATGATTGGTCTCTCCTTGTGCCCAGTCACATGCCTTTGTTGAGTTCATTGCTTCACTTCAGTCACGTGATTGTCTCCAGCCCTTCAGGTGTTCGATCTCACATGTCTGCCTTAAACTTGTCAGTAAAAGCGAAAAATCATTTAGTCAAACACCTTGCAGTCATAAGTAAATAGTCAATGTACTCTAATTATGATAAGCTTAATGCATATACTCAGGCTTGAAAATAACATGCATAGACCTCATTACGTGAAATGCAATCATGCTCAGACCTATATGATGAGTTGCACAGACCTTGCATGTGCATTTGGGGGAAAACGTGCACAGACCTTGCAAGTGCAAAGACCTTGTATTGTGCAAGGCAAAAATTGCTCCGACCTATCATGCGGATGGCAAAACATGCACCGACCTAGTGTGCATAAACATGCACATGCACTGACTTAGTATTGCGCAAGGCAAAAGCCGCACTGACCTTATCATGAAGTTAAGTAAAACTGCACCGAGGTTATATGCAGAAAGCAAGCAATGCACTGACCTTATGTGTTTAAATAGCAAACTATACTGAGGTTATATACAGAAAGCAAGCAATGCATTGACCTTTATGACTTAACATGAAGACATGCATCGACCTTGAATAGTAAAGTGCACCGACTTCATATGGCATGAAGCAAAAACTAGCACTGACCTTGGTTTGCCAAAAGTAAAAGTGCACAGATGTTAGATGTGCAGGATGGCCTAAATGCACCGACCTTCTGTTGGATGAACAGTAACATGCACCGACTTTATACAGCATGAATCAAAAGATGCACTGACCCTAGTATGCATATGAACAGTGACATGCACTGACCTTATCGTGCCATAAGCACAACATACACCGACTTGCTACAGTGATGTGCACAGACCTTATCATGCACAACGCAAGACCTGCACCGACCTTTTGTTGCAACATGAATGATATGCACAGACTTTATCTAAGCTTGCTAGCATGAGGTGCACAGACCTTGTATACAGTTAAGTAAAAAAAAGTGCACCAACTTTGTGCAGTGCTGGCTTAAAGGTGCTCGGGCATTGGCTGATCAATAGAAGGCATATGCACAGACCTTGGTTTGCACTAGCTGGAAACATGCATTGACCTTGTATGCATATGACTTAACAACCTAAGAGAAATGTGTGCACACAACCTGCTCGATGAAATGTATATGCATCCAACCTGTTTGATGAAATGACTGTGCATTCAATCTGATGAGGTTCTATGCAGCGTGAAAATGCATATATCTGGAAAATACATATATTATGCAAATAATTATGATGACAACATTAATGCACAAAAATCAATGCACAGCAAACAATTCTCATTAATGCATAGTGTAATGACCAGATGCATAATCAAACGCTTATTTCATCATCATTCAATCTTTCATGCAAACACATGATGACTTATAGTGTTTGCTATCATCAAAATCACAAGGACACAACAATCTCCCCCTTTTTGATGATGGCAACACTATGAGTCATATGAGTCATGAAAGTCAGACATTGAAGCTATGACAATATGCAATCAACAACCTGCAAATAAGCAAAACTATGCCGACACAGATTTGTACTAACATCAATGCAATCTCTCCCCCAATGCAATCTCTCCCCCTTACATAATGGCTTAATGCAATCTCTCTAATGACAATCATGTGCACATTTTCCAAACATTCTCCCCCCTTAAGGACAAAACCCTAGCCGCCCTTCAGCGTGGCGGGGACAATACCTCGTGGGGGCACCAAAAAAAGGTTCATCTCGCATCTACACCTGCCGTACCGGCGGCAAGTCAGGGTCCAATCCTGCGACCCAAACCATTTGCTCCCCGAGCAAAATCGGGGGGCAACCCAATTGAGAAGCGTCAGCTCCGTCTAAAGAAGATATGAGTCACCAAGGAGGCGGCCCGAATCATTAAGCCAGCAAGGGGAAAACGGCCCTTCCACATGTCGGATCTACAACAGATGCGGAGTCCAACAAGGATTGAGACCTCGAGATCCCCAAGATCCACAACTCAGCCCCCACGTAGGCAGAAGCGTCGAGGAGCCGGCCAAAAGGTGAGGCCAACCTCTCCATGGGCCAGTTCAATGCACACGGACGAGGACTGCTCAACCTGGGCCTCCACGCCCCGGGTGTCTGCTTTTGACAGACTAGGGGCGGCACTCAAACCCGGTAGACAACCGCCCAAGAAGAAGCGGGTGGTTCAGGTGACCAATGACACTGTCAAAGTGTTCACCTACTACACAACCTCCGCCGATAAGCAGCCAGAGGATACCTCGGGAGAACTAAACCAACCTCTCCCGTCTTTGAGGAGGTCAAGGCACGTCTCTCTGGTTCTTGCACAAATACAACAAACGTCGGCAGCCGGAACATCTCAGCCCGAACCGACGCGGCAAGAAGAACACCAAGAAGATGTCCACAGTGTTGACAGGGACAGTAACCCCGAACACGAGGAGATATTGGAAGAGAGGCGCAGACTCTCGCGTTGGAAGAGCTCCGATGTGAAAATCAAGAGCTTAAGAACCTCTTACAAGCATTACTGCGCGAAAAGGAGGTTCATGTGCAACAGTCAGCGGCGCCCGCTAGGATCGAACAACAGCCTCCTCCCATTCAAGTCACAGCCAACGCCACTGTCACAGCTGCGAAGTTACCAATGACAGTGGAATTTGAAGTGCCGCCACATGAAGCCAATGCGCAGTCCTCAGCCACTCCTGCCACGGAAAGTCTTATGGCGCAAAGGCAAATGATTGAGTGAATTGTGGAGGCGAAATTTGCTCAACATGGTGAGGGTGTGGCTACCGTTGATTTGTACAGTGTGCCCTATCCCCTTCACCATCAATTCAAGAAACTTCTACCTGATTGCCCGAATGCTCCGAAACTCCAAAAGTTCAATGGGCAGGGCTCGCCACACGAATACCTGGCCTATTACATAACGGCCATGGGTGAACTGGCGCTGGAAGAGGCATATTTGCTGCAATACTTTGCCACGTCCCTGACAGGCACCGCCTTCCAGTGGTATTCCAGGCTAAAGCCCAATTCAGTGACTGATTGGGCAGATATGCAAAAGAAGTTCGTCGACCATTTCCAAACGGTCGAACGCAAAGTTTCTCTGGCGGAGCTCTGTGCCCTTAGGCCGCGTTGGACTTCATCAAGCGATAGAGGGACGTCAGCATGCGTTGCGATAATCCTCCGACGCCCGAAGACGCGATCACCAAATGCCGCAGGAGTCTGTCGGCGGAAGTTAGTGAAAAACTTCTAGACTCAAATATCAGAAGCTTTGACCAGCTAAATACAATGGTGGCTGAGATTGAGATGTTCTTCGCTGATCACCCAGCACAAGCTTCTGCCAAAGGCAAATCCTCCAAAGACCGCCTGGCCAGCGACAAAGAGGTAAATGCTGTGGACTTCTCCCCGACGAATGGAGACAAGGGGGGAGGGAAAGTCAAAGGGCAGGGCAATGGCAAAAAGCCCGATGCCAAGGCAAATGCGTCCCTGTTAGCGGAGCGCATGAAGGCGCCTTATTCCTTCATAAAGGAGCATACTAAGATGCTCTTTGATTTGTGCATGAAAAAAAAAGCTGATCACCCTACCGGATCCACGGAAGCTCTCAGTGGTGGATAAAATAGATGACCCTACTTATTGTGTGTATCACCGAAGGTTGGGTCACACCGTTGGAGACTGTTATGTTTTCAAGAACATAGGAATATTATTTTATAAACTAACCAATGCACTCCGATCACGATGTTCCCTCGCAATACCAGTGAACGCCGCTTGAAGCTCTGTAGTCTGAACATAATGAAAAGAAAGAAAAAAAACATAATAAGTTTTTAAGAGCACATAATGACATAATGAACTGAATTTGAGTTTGAACTTACCTGTGCAGCGAGGTCGCGTTCCGCCTCCTCCGCCCGAGAAACTGCTCCTGCAAGCTACTCATCCAGTGTAGTGGCCTCCGTACTCGGCCCCCTCGAGCTGGAAGCCCCTCCTTCACCTCCTGCTGCCGCTCCCTACTAGGCACGCTACGTTCATTAAGATTGTCAGTGGCTAATCATCAATAATTCAGAAAAAAAATCATTTGCATATAGATAGATTGTACTCACCAGGGTCTCAAGATCAGCTCGTGTGGCCGCCAGTTGGGCCTCCAAGCTATGGAGATGAACCTGCATGTCCATCGCCACCGCATCCCGTGCATCTTACATTTATCACATTGTATAATAAACATACATTTAGGAAAAGAAAAGAGGTGCATTCATACATACCCCAATGACCCTCATCTGGGGTTGGCCGGCGTAGACCTCCCAATAGCGTCGGAGGTACTCAGAGCTATCCGCGGCATGCGAAGTCACCCATGTGCCACCTCGCTGCCAGTCAGCGTACTGGTCGACGAACCGGATCCTCCAATCGGTCACCTTTGTACCCCCGCGGGTCTTCCTACCAATCCCACAGGGCTCCCCTACCTCAAACCACTCCTGATGTAGGCCGAGGGTCCTCATCACTAGCCTGAGCTGTAATGGCTTGATCTCATTCAAGCAATGAATCCAAAGCTCATGCCCAAAAGGTGGCCGGCCCGCCACAACCCAAGGCTGGCCCTCATCTGGCATCCCCTCGTAGGGCCTCCAAACCACCTGCATTCATTTATATTCATAAGCATATAGGCATATTTCATAAAATAAAATGCATCATGTCTAAATTGCATACCAGTGAGGCGGGATAGTCACGAAACTCCCGTCGAAGAATGCACAGCTCGTAGGAGAGAGGCGCTCCAGTCATGAGGGGCAACCATCGTCGTGCCAAAGGGAATGACCCCTCATCTCTAGGTCGGGGATCGGTGTGGCCCATCGGCATGTATAAATGGCTCCACACCTGCATCCATCAATTACATTAGTAAATATTCATATTCATAATCATATTCATAAGCATTTAAATAAACAAAAAGACATGCATACCTAAAGAAATGTTGAGAAGCCACTAACGGTAGTCTCTCGACCTATCCCCGTGGACAGATCGGCCAAAAGGTGCGCCAGCAGGGCAGCTCCCCATGCATACTGCCCAATGCTCTCTAAATCCTCAAGAATGCCCAAAAATCTGCAATTGATAATGTCTCCCTTTGTGCCTAGCATCAGTTTCCCAAGCATCAAAAATAGAAATCTCCTCAGATCTCGGTCTAGTCTCTCTCTCTAAGCTGGGTCCTGACAATAGGCGGCCCGGGCCTTCCTAATCAATCGCTGCACAAACTGCTCCATGCGCTCTCCCTGTCCCTATCTGGAATCCCCTAAATCCCATGGTGATGGTCAGATCCATGCAGAAGATGGTCCGACACTCCTTCATGGTCTCAGCTAGGGTCTCTAGCCCTAGCAGTCTGTCGGCTAGCTCCTGGTAGTCAGGGAGAGTCACTCCACTCACGGCCTCCCCATCCACCCTCAACCCGATAATCCAGGCGACATCCTCCAAGCTCGGTATCATGTGACCCCAAGGCATCAGGAATGCCCTGCTGGTCCTGTCCCATCTCTCCCTCAGGACCTGGATCAAGGGTAGGTCAGGGCGAATAGGCTCTATACTCAGGAAAAGACCAAACCCCATAGCCTCTACCCTAGCCTTCTGGAAATCGGGGAGTCCATAGTAAGTTGTAATAACTTGGACCCATGAGATTCGAGTCCTCATCAAACCCTGCCAAGAAATAAAAGAACGTTGTTGACATAATTGTTTTCATTAATGAGAACACTCTTCCCTTCTGGGGAAGGGTGCGCTTGACCAGATAGTGATTCTGTTGGTTGGTTTTTTATGTTAAAAAAAATTGCTTGTATTACTACATGTCTACATGCCCTTGACTTTAATTCCTCAATTTATACCTTGCTACCATGACCTACTTGTGTGCTAGGAGACATCTACTTTTGGAGCTGATCTAGTTAATTCCTCCAATGTGCCTTAGTCTAGAATCTCTCTTTTGAGATCTTCTACATTTCTCTTTCTACATTTCATCCAACGCACCCCTCATTCTTTTGCTGATGTCAAAGGGGGAGCGAGTTGTACGTCAAGGGAGAGAGCGTTGTTGATGAGTCATCATATTGAGGAGTTAGTCTAGCCTGGTGTCTGCATGTATTCACTGCATATCCTAATATCTACATGTGTTCACTGCATATCATGTTGAAATTTCCATGTACTTAAGTTTGTGACATGTTGCATAACAAGATTCAAAACCTTGAGCACAATGACTCATAAGTTGTCATCATCAAAAAAGGAGAGCATGTTGAGTAAACTGTGTTTTGATGATGTCTCACTATAAGTCATTGACCAATTAATTTTGAAACTCAAGAAACACTTTTTGAATGATGAGGTGTGAAGAAGGTCGACCTCATGCTTCACTGCATCGACCTCACTAGCTCAGTGCTTGCTATCAAGTGTATGAAGAAGGTCGGCCTTACCATGAATAGTGTCAACCTCACTAGCTTCAACAGCGGCCCATCTGATGGAATTTCTAAAGTGGTGTCAACCTTAGACTCTTAAGGTGTCGACCTCATGTCTTCACAAAAGGTTGTACAAGCAAAGGCGATTGCTCAAGGTCTTTAGGGTGACAAATGGGCTTTAACGCTGACAAATGACACTTAAGAGTGACAAATATCTCTTAAGGGTGACAAATAGATAGAAAAGGGTGAAAAATAGGTGTTAACCGTGACTTAGCCCGTAAGGCAATTCCTTCAAAGGTTGCATTGACTCCTTGGCGTCATTGCTCCAACCTCAGCCATAGCTGCATCGACCTCAGGGTGATGATGCTTTGACCTCACAAGCAGCAACTGACAATCAGCACTGAAGTGCATTAACCTCACTTTTACAGAGGGTCGACCTCAGGCTCCTCACAAAAGTCGTTGTAAATGACATTATCCAAGGCAGTGTCGACCTCACCTTTACAGGTGGTCGACCTCATGGTTCTCCCAGAAGCCTTTTAAGCCATTTTCTATCAATCATGTCAGGTCTTCCATGAACCAAAAATAGTGACCGTAATCCTCCAAAAACATGATTTTTGAAGCTTGGAAAAGGTTCCTAGGACATGCAACTGTCCTTGTCATCATTGGTTACCATATCAGCCTTTTTGGACAGATGATTGGTCAGGTTACAATTGTGAGAAATGCCACCTTTCAAGGTAACCTACTTTTTGCCTCCAACCAATCAATGTTAGGTTTGAAGACCTTCCAGGACAGAAGGAGGTCCTCTCTACTTGCCAGCCAATGGGGAGATGCTGCAGGGTCTCTTGGTCAAAGTTCACTTGTTTAATCCAGCCATTCAAATTGCCAAGTCTTGGAGGAAAAATCTCTACCCCTTGAAGCTATAAATTGGACGTTTCTTTGTGCATGAAGCTGCTGCTAGAGTTCAGGCTTGTCTAGAGGAAGAGCAAAACGTAAGAGAGAAAGAAAGAAGGAAAGAAAAGTAAAAGAGAAGTGAGTGCCTACTCAGATTTCCATCAAAGAGCAAGGAGAAGGAGAGGAGAAGAATCGACATCCAAGCTAAGCCAGCCAGCCCTGGTTCCATTGCTTCCTTATTTTTTGCACCACCGTTTGTAGTGTTTCCTCGGTTGGAATTGCTGCATTTGTAGCCCTTTATTTTAGGTTCTTGTGTTGTCCCTGTTTTTTTTTCCTTCAACAAATCAGTTTGTGTATAGGGTGTTATCACTGTGTAAGCTGCAGCATGTGTGCTTGTTTCTCTATTTTGTTTTTTGTTTTTCCCTTGTGGAGTCTCACCCCGTGTGTGTTGAGGACTTGTCCTCGTGTGTTTGTGTGTGTGTGTGTTTCTTTTTTGGCCAAAGAGTGGAAGCCTCACCAAGTTGGTGAGGGGTGGACGTAGGCATGTCAAGGTGTAGCCGAACCACCTTAAAAGTTCAGTGTTGTGGTTTGCATCTCCATTTCTTCTATCCCCTCTTCACGGGTGATTTAACTTGTCCAAGAGTATCTCCTGTCCTTTAGCTCTCTAATCTTCCTCTTGTCTTAGTTTGTGTTAACCGCATTGCTTTCCTGCATATTCTGTTTGAAGACATCGAAAATTAGGTGTCGGATCTATTCACCCCCCTCTAGATCCTCTCGTGCCATCCAATAGTGCTCACCTCTTGGGAGCTCAGAAGCTACCATAGGTTGGCTCAGTGGGCGACTGACGATGATTCCTTGGCTCGGGTCTTGAAACGACGAGAAGGAGTAATAAAATCAATTTACTGATAAAATACTCTAAGATTTATAGAGTTCCATGTTCTTGGTACTTCTCATCCATCTAGTGTCGTTAGTCTATATGCCCCTTTGCCGGGCACTTCTATCACCCGATAAGGGCCTTCCCAGTTTCGGGCCAGTTTCCCCATGGCTGCTCTAGGGTCCACCACGCTAGCTCTTCGTAGCATAAGATCTGTAGGGAGAAAGTGGCACTCTCTGACGCGAGCATTGTAGTATTGTGCCAGTTTCTGTTGATAGGCTACAAGTTTCAACTGGGCACACTCCCTGCTTTTCTTGAGCAGGTCCAAATTTTCTCACATCACCTGATTATTTATGGCCTCGTCAAACTGGCTAACCTGCAATGATGGGTTGGAAATTTCAATTGGAACAATTGCTTCCACTCCATAAGCCAGGTGGAAGGGTGTTTCCCCCATGGCGGTCTGAGCAATAGTCCGGTGTGCCCACAGGACACTCGGGATGGAATCAACCCAAGATTCGTCAGCTTGCTCCAGGCGGGTTTTGATGCCATGAAGAAGTGTTCTGTTGGCATTCTCTACTAGGCTATTCGCTTGGGGGTCTATAGATGTGTAGAGATTCTAAATCCCCAGCTTCGAGCACTTTTCTTACAAGAAAGCGCTCACAAATTGCCTTTTGTTGTCGGTTGTAAGGACATGTAGGATCCTAAACCGGTAGATTATGCTCTGCAGGATAAATTTTAATGTTGCCTCACTTGTGATTTTTCTTAGTGGTTCTGCCTTGACCCATGAGGTGAAGTAATTGATGGCGGCGATGAGGAACTTCTTCCTCCCTTAAGCATCTAGGAAGGGGACCAGTATATCTACTCCCCACCAAGCAAATGGACGAGGCTCTATTAGTGCATGCAACTGTGTCACTAGTTGGTGATGTAGGTTTGCAAACTTCTGGCACTGCAGGCAGCTTGGATGTAGTCAAGGTAGTCTTGCTATAGCATTGGCCACTAGTATCCTTGTTGGATGAGGCTCCTCACGAGTGCTCGCCCTCCGACATGGCTTCCGTAGAGTTCCTCGTGGATTTCTTGAATTGCCTGCTTGGCTTCTGTGGGGAATAGACACTTCAACAATGGAGTAAAAAGTGATCACCTAAATAGATGGCCATCGATGATCGTGAAATGTGCCCCTTGTGCTCGTGTATGGTGGGCATTGGCACGGTTGTTGGGGAGTTGTTGCTATAGGAGGAAATCCTACAGCGGATCCATCCATGATGGCTCATATAGTCTACGGCATTCACTTGTGGGCTAAGTTCCTCAATGCTTGGCACTACTAACTCCTCTATCAGGACTGTCTTGAGTTAGAGGCAATTGTTGAGGATGCCAGGTGGGAAAGAGCATCTACTTGGATGTTCTATTCCCTTGGGATGTGCACCATTTCGAAGTGGAAGAATGTTGACATGGCTTCCTTGGCCTTGTCTAGGCACTTCACCATTACCGGCTCCCAGGTTTCAAAGTCTCCCTTGACTTGGCTGGCGATGAGTAGGGAGTCACTGTAAACTCATAAGTTGATTGCCCTGAGGTGCCTTGCCATCGGTAGGCTTGAAAGTAGTGCTTCGTATTTGGCCACATTATTGGTGGTCGGGAAATTGAAGTGAAGGGAATACTATAGCTCCACCCCTTCTGGGGATAGTAGGACTAAGCCAACTCTACTGCCAGTAGCGCATGACAAACCGTCCATATAGAGCTCCCACGTTGGCCCCGAGAATTGCTTAGGGGATTTCTCCTCTGGAAGCATGCATTTGACGACAAAGTCAGTGAGGGCCTGAGCTTTGATTATGGTTCTTGGGTGAAACTTGATGTCGAACTCCCCCAGCTTGATGGCCCACTTGATGAGTCTTCCCGAGGCATCTGGGTTCTGAAGGATCTGGCGCAGGGGCTAATTGGTAAGAATCATGATTGGGTAAGAGAGGAAGTATGGTTGCAACATTTGTGTGGCTGTGGCCAGAGCTAGCGTGAACTTCTCAGTCTACGAGTACCAGAACTCTGGACCTTGGAGCGCTCGGCTTACGTAGTATACTCACTTCATCACCTTATCTTCTTCACAAGTGAGCACGACGCTCAAGGTGCTCGGGGTTACAAACAAGTATAAGAGCACACTACTAAAAATTTACGATCGCTTCCCTCGCTAAGGGACGTGTCCGAGCTTGCCTAGAGTCCTAGGTCGTCTCGCGGGTCCGTCCCGCATCACAACCTAGTGTTCCACAAGGCATCAGACGCTGTGAAATGCCTAGCGTTCATCACGACTCTTCGAGAAAATGCCCGAACGTGGTTCAAGTCCATGCAGACTGAGACTATCACCTCCTTTCAATAGCTGAAGAAGCTGTTCAAGGAGAACTTTATCGACTGTCGAAAGATGGCCAAATCTGTGGTGAGCTTGCTCTCCATCAGACAAGGTTGAGAGGAGACCTTCTAGAATTACGTGCCCCATTTTCAAGCAGAGACGCTCCGTGTACCACGCCTCGTGTAAGCATCGTTGCCACCGCCCTCACTCAGGGGACCTAGGACTCCATCCTCCGATGGTCGCTCGGAGTTGAAGCCCCGACAACCCTAACAGACCTCGCCTTAGCCCAGAAGCACGCCAGATGTGAGGAGGACACCATGGCCCTAGGCAGTCTGGTCGGAACCGAGCGATCCGACTGGGGACGATCCATTGACTCGCCCCAAGAGGGGCAGAATAAGTAGGAGCGACGAGACAGAGAATGCCACAACCACTCAGAAAATAAAGAGAGCGGCAGTTACCATCACTACATGCCCCTAACAGCTCCACCAGATCCTCATGGAGATCCGTGAGGAGCCCTTCCTCCAGTGGCCGCCAAAGATGAAGTCCAACCCGAGGACGCGAAGCTGGAGGAGATACTGCCACTCCCACCAAGACCACGACCACGCTACCACCGACTACATCCAACTCAAGGATGCCATCGAGGACCTCGTCCGGTGAGGACTCCTTGATAAATTCATCGCCAAGACCAAGGAGAAGCGATAAGGCGAGCGCTCCCGCTCCCCTCGAAAATGAAGGTAGCTTCCAAGCTCTCTAGAGGTGAGCACTCTTGCTCCCCTCGAAAATGAAGGTGACTTCTAAGTCTCCTAGAGGCGAGCACTCTTGCTCCCCTTGAAAATGAAGGTGGCTTCCAAGCTCCCTAGGGGTGAGTACTCTTGCATCCCTCGGAAATGAAGGTGACTTCCAAGCTCCCTAGAAGCAACACTCCTGCTCCCCTCTGAAATGAAGGTGACTTCTACGTCTCCTAGAGACGAGCACTCCTGCTCCTCTCAAAAATGAAGGTGGCTTCCAAGCTCCCTAGAGGCGAGTGCTCCTGCTCCCCTCGAAAATGAACGCTGGTGGCTTTCGAGCTTCCAAGAGGGAGCAATAGTCCTCTCCTCCTCAGGAGACCGATGTATGCTCACCTCTAAAATACCAAGGGTGGCTTCTGAGCTTCCAAGAGGGAGCAATAATCTTCTCCTCTTTAGGAGACAGACGTACGCTTGTCTCCAAAATACCAAGGGTGGCTTCCGAGCTTCCAAGAGGGAGCAATAGTCCTCTCCTCTTCAGGAAACAGATGTATGCTCACCTCCAAAATATAAAAGGGTAGCTTTTGAGCTTCCAAGGGAGAGCAATAATCCTCTCCTCTTCAGGAGACGGATGTACGCTCACCTCTAAAATACGAAAGGGTGGTTCCCGAGCTTCCAAGTGAGAGCAATAAGCTTCTCCTCTTCAGGAGACAGATGCATGCTCACCTCCAAAATACAAGAAGGTAGCTTCCAAGCTCTCTAGAGGTGAGCGCTCCCACTCCCCTCGAAAATAAAGGTGGCTTCCAAGCTCCCTAGAGGCGAGCACTTCGGCACCCCTCAGAAATGAAGGTGGCTTCCAAGCTCCCTAGAGACGAGCACTCCTGCTCCCCTCGAAAATGAAGGTGACCTCTTAGTCTCCTAGAGGCAAGCACACATGCATGCACCCTTAAAAATCATGATAGCTTTCGAGCTCCCAAGAGGCGAGCACACATGCTCCCTTGAAAATCATGGTGACTTCTAAGTCTCCAAGAGCCGAGTACTCATGCTCCCGTGAAAATTATGGTAGCTTCCAAGCTCCCAAGAGGAGAGCAGACATGCTCCCTTGAAAATCATGGTGCCTACGGGCCCATAACTAAGGTACTAAGGCCCAATTAAGCATAATAAGGGAAATAGACTAACAACATGACTCAATTAAAGGAAATTACATAAGACATGACTCAATAAAATAAAAATTAAACATGATAACATAATCGGACTCCTCAAAATGATGTCGGCGACCCGAGCCAAAGAGAGCGCTGTGAGATGCCCTCATCAGGCAGCCCCACGAATGGGCCCACTTATCTTTAAGCCCCAAAATACTCAGACCAGACTTTCCTAGGCAGCCTTCTAGCCCAAAAGATTGAGTAACGTTCACTCGGAAAAGCCCAAGCAGCTCCCGAGCACAACCATCCCAACGCTGCCCACTACACTTGGGAGAAGCCAAAGTGCCCATTTAGGCGGTATTACACACTCGGACCCCCCATGGGCGCGGTTTCTTTTGACAGGGTGTATCTCCCGGTGAGAGTCTCATTGCTGCTCAGAGATAGGAAGCTCAAAGGGATAGGGGAGAACAAGAGTCCATTAACTAAGGAGACCTTTTCCTCCGGGACATAACACCCCTTGGTCTATCTAGCTACCCTACCTCCAGCCAAGAGAATCAGCAGCTATATAAGTTCCAAGAAAACCCTCCGACGAGGTAAGGTAATCCTAAGTACTCAACACCACACTCACTGGTGGAGAGTGATCTCGTGTCCCTCACTCTTTCTCCTATCTCCCTTCCACCTATGCTCTATCAGCTTGCAGACTTAAGCATCAGAGAGTTTTTCCCACGATTTTAACCCTGGGCTTCTCTGATCCATTTCCTGCCTTGTAGATCTCTCATTGGTGGTGACCATGATAGGCGCCAACCCAGGATCATGTGGCTCAGGATCTAGCATGAGATCACCAATCTTCATCTTGCGCCGTTTGTGGAAAACATACGAAGAGCCAGCATGGTGCGAAGAAGTTTCAGTAGGAGAAACGCCGACGACAAAGGAAAGGCACCGGCGACCACAGAGGGGGAGCATCCACCCTCCCACTCTTCCACGGGCCCCCTCTTCAACCATCAAGCTAACGCCCTGTCTCCATAGGCCGCGAGGGGACAACCCACCCCTGGGAACCCCGATGCTCTCCAGACCCTCAACGTCAAAATGGATATCCTCATCGACTTGATGAGGACCCAAGTGACCAGGGAGGAGAGGTCGTGGCTACCCTGGGTAAGTCCCCCTCGAGCAGAAGCCTCTTAACAAATGGCTGGAGGCCACTTCACCCTCCAAGGCGGATGATTCATTCGTAATGGGCTAGGCGGGCCCTCGCAAGCCTCTCCTCCAGAGCAAGAAGCCTCCTCTAATCGGAGAGGGAAGAAATCAAGGTTGCCTCGCTCCCACTGAAGAGTGGCAGGACAATTATCGGGGACATACTCACAATCCCCCAGCTCCATGTCAGCCAAAGTTGTCCCTCCCCCTGCGGGACTTTGAGTGGCGTTTCGCCGAATAGGAGCGCGCCCTTCACGCCCTACAAAAGGATTCCACTTCGGAGGATGAGGAGCAATCCCCGTTCTCCGATCAAATCTTGAAGGTCAAAATCTCCCCAAGAGTATCACTACTGACCTTCAAGTCTTACGACGGCCAGTGTGACCCGGTCGACTATTATAATAGTTTCGACGCTCTGATGAGGCTGCACGGAACATCCTTTGCTATCAAGTGCCGTGTGTTTGTGACCACCTTGATCCAGGGAGGTCAAGTCTAGTTGGCACTCGCCCCCGGTAGCATCCACAACTTCAGACAGCTCGGGAGATTGTTCAAGGAAACCTTGGTCGGCAACGGGCCTCCAAGGTCGATCATGGGGTTGTTTGCGCTAAAGCATGCACAAGGGAAAAGCTGCGGGCTTACATCAACCGAATTTAGTTGGAAGTACTACACATCCCCTGCCTGGACCTCACCTCGGCCATCACCACACTAACTGGAGGCACCCAAGATGTTATGCCCCGACGTAGAATATCGAGGCGTGATGAGTCGTACACTCGTGTTGATCAGAGCATGTATAATTGGGTGGTGATTCCAGTGTTAGGAGATCGATGCCATGGCGACAGAGAGAAGGTGTCATATGTTATGGTGAATCTTTGGAGGGATCAAGGGTTGGTGTGAAACCAAAGAGGATCTTTTCATTCATTGGTTCGGGTAGCAATCCCGGGTCAATGGTAAGAGGTTTGTCAGCTTAGACTGAAGGTCATGACACCGAATGACTTGGCTTTGACGTAAGGTCATGACGCCAAGGGATAATATCTAATGGCTTAGACGTAAAGTCATGACATTGCATAACTTGACTTAGGCGGAGGGCCATGGCGCCAAGATAGAATATTTACCGGCTTAGGTGGCAAGCCATGATGCCGTGCAAGAATATTTAACGACTTAGACATGAAGTCATGACGCCGTACAACTTGGCTTAGGTGGAAGGCCATGACACCAAGGTAGAATATTTACCGACTTAGGCGGAAGGCCATGACGCTGGGCAATAGTATTTAACGATTTAGACATAAAGTCATGACGTCATACAATTTGGCTTAGGCGGAATGCCATGATGCCAAGAAAGGGTGTTTGCCAGCTTAGGCGAAAAGTCATGACTCCAGACAATAGTATTTAACGGCTTATACATAAAGTCAAGGTCGTGACGCCAAGGCAGAATATTTACCGACTTAGGCGGAAAGCCATGATGCCGGACAAGGATATATAACGGCTTAGATGTAAAGTCATGACACTGTATAACTTGACTTAAGAGGAAGGCCATGACACTAAGACAGAGTATTTACTGGCTGAGGCAGAAAGTCATGATGCCGGACAAGAGTATTTAACAGCTTAGATGTAAAGTCATGACGCCGTATGACTTGACTTAGGCGAAAGGTCATGACGCCAAGGCAGAATATCTACTAGCTTAGGCAGAAGGCCATGACGCCAGGCATGGAGTATTTAAAGGCTTAGACATAAAGTCATGACGCCGTACGACTTGGCTTAGGCGGAAGGCCATGACGCCAAGGCAGAATATCTACCGACTTAGACGGAAGGCCATGACGCCGGACATGATATTTAATGGCTTACACATAAAGTCATGACGCCGTACAACTTGGCTTAGGTGGAAGACCATGACGCCAAGACAGGGTGTTTATCGGCTTAGGCAGAAAGCCATGACGCTAGACATTAGTATTTAACAGCTTAGACATAAAGACATGATGCCATACAACTTGGCTTAGGCGAAAGGCCATGATGCCAAGGTAGAATATTTACTGGCTTAGGCAGAAAGTCATGATGCCGGGCAAGGATATATAACGGCTTAGACGTAATGTCATGACGTCGTAGAACTTGGCTTAGGCGGAAGGCCATGGCGCCAAGACAGAATATCTATCGGCTTAGGCGGAAGGCCATGATGTCGGACATTGATGTTTAACGACTTAGACATAAAGTCATGACGCCGTACAACTTGACTTAGGCGGAAGGCCCTGATGCCAAGGCAGAATCTTTAATGGCTTAGATGTAAGGTCACGATGCCGTACAAAGATATTTTTGTTGGTTTATGTGCCAGCCTAGATGAAAGGTCATGATGCTGGCGATAAAAGTGATCTTTTCGTTCACCAATCTAGATGGAAGGGCAGAGTCACAAGTAAAAAGGAACTTTTTATTATCTGGTCGAACAAAAGGCTCAAACCACATGTCAAGGGGTCTTTTTGTTATGGGTTCGGACGGAAGCTCCGAACCAAAAGTAAAAGGGTCTTTTTGTTGACTGACTGGACAAAAGGTCAAAAGTTGAGATGTGGATCAAGCAGAGTCAAACACCAAAAATGATGAAGCTTCAACCCAAGTTGAAGATCTCCCCAAACAATGGACATTCCACAAGGACCACCTACAAGATAACGTTATTAGAGATATGGAACAAGGTGTAAGGACAAGGGCGTCAATCAGGAAAGTTGAAGAATTTGACAATCTTGCTTTACTTTCCGATATTGAGCCTAAGTCTATTAATGAAGCATTAAATGATAATTTCTGGATCTTGGCTATGCAAGAGGAATTACACCCTGTGGAGGAGGTCATAGCAGTGGAGGCGCCAGGGGTGCTTGGTGCACCTGTGGCAGCACTGGTGGCATCAGCGGCTATGATGGGCGTTGCTGAGCTGTCGCCAAGCTAGGTTCTGCTGGCTGGGGAAAGGTGTAAATTGGTGGAGGGTCATTCTGGTTGACGGCTCCCCGTGATGATTCGCCCTGCATCTCGAGCTGTTTTGAGGCTGAAGATTACTCCGTCTTCTCCATAAGCTATTTCTTCAGCAGGTCTATCTCCTGTTGGTACCTTTGAAGCATCATCAGCACTACCAGATCCATGGCCGCTGTGCTGGGGATGGCCTCGGTTGCTTCGCCCAATGCACCTTTGGGCAGGATGTCGAGCAAGACATCATCTTCCTCTTCCGCCGTTACCACATTGGTGGTCAAAATAGTAATTTCATCATATTGTTGGTGGTAGACTAGGGCTTACTTTCCCTTAGCCGCTGCCAACAGTTCTCATGCGGCTTCTGCCCTTCGAGTGTTCAGCCCTGGCCTCGCGGTCAATCGAGCCAATTCATGGGGATCTTCTGGTAGCCCTCCATATCGGCCGGATATACTAGCCATGTTGCAGGTGAAGATCTGCATCCTTCTTCATTGTCTGTGGACCTTCCTCTTTGCATGCTCCGGGAAGGTAAGCCTTTCAAACACAAAAATTCTTTTCCTTTCTTCTTGTCGAGGGACAGTCTCATCGGCTTCGCCATAGAAGCCATCTTGATATCCATTGTCGTCAACCGACGATGTCATCTTTCTTTCTTCTTCTTCTCCTTCAACTGCCATTGGAGGGCAGTGGTCTTCTTCAGCCACGGTCGCTTGCAGCAGCCGTTGTTGGCCCAACGAGGGGTTGCCAAGACCCCTGAAGTAGCTTCTGATCATGTTGGTCATTTCTTCTTGCCCCCGTCCCTGATGTAGGACCAGGGATAGTTGTCGACCTCCCGTGGGAGGGATGTAAACAAGCTGGGCTCATCCGGTGAGTTGCTGGAATCTTCATCACACTGTGGGGATGTTGGCTTGTCGGGCGCAGGCCCTGAAGCTTTCACAGCGTGGAGGGTCCACAACCGTCTCTTCCTTCCTTGGGGCCAAGCCCCTTTCCTTCTTCATTTCTACTCCGTCGCATGCAGGGCAGCGACAGACTGGTACATCCTGTGGGCGGGTTGGATCTTTTTAGGGACCCAAACCTGGTTGAACTTCTTCAGCCTAGGGGCCAGCTTCTTTTGACCATGATGGCCAGTTTCTTCCTTCTCTGCTCTCCTCCCAAAGAGAGCTTTGTAGGAATTGTAGATAGGTACGGTGGGGATGACCCGATCTGGGACACCCGAGCATCGCATCCATCCAGGAAGATGGCAACTCCACCGATCAACAGAGATTTGCCGGTCACAGAGAGGCATTCAGTAATAGTAGCAGCATTCTTCCGGGAGCCCCTGTGTTGGCGTCCTCTGGAATTCTTGGTAGGAATGGGGCGGGCCACAGGAGTGACGTGGTGAACCAGGCAGCTGGTGACTTGAACCAGGCTCTTGAGTGAAGCCGCGTAGCATCGAGCCTTCAGGGCCTCGACCTTCTTGGCAGCATCCTTGGCAGGCTCCGAGGATTCCACTTGTAGCAGATCGGCGAAGGTCAACGCCAAAAAGTTGGGGAAGCCTACAGCAGCGGGGAATGTCTCTAAAATAGTGGGCACCCCCAATTACCCATGTTCAGCATGGCCGGCGATGATCGTGTAGGGATGCGTAGAAGGTAGAAGTAAAAGGAAGGTTGTAAGGAGATGTCCGCACGATGATGGGCATACATGGGTGTGTCCTCCCTCTTCCAAACTACTACTGCAGCCTACAGTGTAAAGGTTAGAAAAATAGAAAGAATGTGATCGCCAGAGACCTATAGCTGGGCCTCACATGGGTAGGATGATAATGATCGCCTTAGAAATGGGAGGTGGTGGGTTCTTCTGTCCTCACTCTCAGCCGGCCAAGAGCAAGGAGCCCTGTGAGTCGATGATGAAGTTCCCAAAACTCACGCTGCGTAACCCAAAATCATAATAGTACCTTCCACAAGCTACGATGACTCTGCCTCTGCCTTGGTCATGAGGGAAACCTGGCCTCGAGCTCTCTGCCTGCCCACACTCGTTGATCGTGGTAGTGGCGGATACTGCCCCTGCTATTGAAACTACTACTGTGGGTACTGCTACTGCTGCTGCGAAAACTGTGGTGGCTGACGCGGTCGCTACAGATAATCCCGCGCCATGTGACCCGACTGGTCACATCTGAAACAGATCACCGGCGCCGAACACTACCTGCCTGGATGCGACTCGCCACAACGGGGACACCCCGCACGAGAACCACCGATTGACCCCTACCGCTGCAAAGGTGCCAACTACTGAACACTCCCTAAAGAAGCCTGCCGCTGCTCTCGGCCCTCCTTCTTCTTCTTCCGAAAACCCTTCCCAAAGAACCTCTTGATCTTGGCGCCGAAAGATGCAGAACCTGTAGCTGAAGCCGCCAGAGTCAAAGCTCCCAAACTACCAGAAGGAAGGTGGAACGTGCTCTGCTGCTAGGTAGTCATCTGGTGGCTACGGCCTGACAAGGACTGCCCCTGGCTAATCGGTCTTCACGTCCTCTGCATATCCAGCTCCAAGGATGCCGCAATACGAGAAGTCATCTCCAAATCAGAGGCAGCGTTCACGATCAAATGGTGCCTCAGCTCCTTCCTCAAGCCCTGGATGCACTGCTTAGTCTTCACCCTCTCATGATCCATGATGTGAGGTACATAATGACCTAGCATAAAAAATCGGGCCTTGTATTGCAGCACGGACATGTCGCCCTGTACCAGCTCTAGAAACTGACACATCCTCTACGTAGCAACATACTTTGGGTAGTAAGCACGCTTGAAAGCACTGAAAAAGTTGCTCCACAAGATCTGCTCAAGGGGGCGAGACTGAAAAGACGTCTTCCACTCGGAAGCCCACCATTCTCGAGCCGTGTCCTGCAACTGGTTGTAAGGCAACATCACTTTGTCCTCCACAGTACACCGCGTGGAACTGAACACCCACTCCATCTCGTCGAGCCATCCCCGAGCCAAATCAGGGTCTGGCTGGCCGTCATAATAAGGTGGATGGAACTGCATGAAATCCCTAACTGCATGACTTGGCCCACCCTGGGTCGACGAGCCCTCACCAGCCTCTCCACTGAACTGCTGTGACATAAGCTGGTACATGCCACGAAAGAAATCCTCAGCCCTCGGAACCCTCATAGTATCCACTGCCTTGGTGGCCGCTGGCGGCACTCTGCTCTGCTCCTTCTACTCCTGTTGAACCTCCTGCTGGATCACCTAAACCTCTGCCGACTGTCCCTGCTGAGAGTGAGTCCTCTGCCTCGGCACCATGCTCGCTCCTGAAGCAAAAGACAGAAAACACAAAAACGACAAGGTCAGCAAAGACACACGGTGCCCGATGCCAGCGTCAACTGTATATCATTGTTATGGACTAGTGGACCACTACAATTACTTATGATTCTCATATAATCTCACAACCGCGCTCTGATACCAGCTATAATGACCCGATAATCTGATTACCAGGAAGGCCTGATAACCCGAGACTCGTACCGCCACCCACGAGCCTGAAGACTCGAGAGGGTTAAAAGGATGGTGTGGAGACTACACAAGTATCACAAATAATTATAGAAATTAAAGTAGTTATATAATTAAGTAAAAAATTAAATTAATATTTTACATGATACATGGTCCACAAGATAACAATAAATAACAACAACAATAGTCCACAACTAGTACAGAGACAAGAATGAAAAGTACAGCTACACGGGATATACCCTGGCTCTGACCTCTGGCACTAACACTGGGCACCTGAACCACACTGAGCCTCAGACACGCTCCCCTAAAGCCGTACCTCACCTGAAACACGGTAAAACAGGCAGGGAATGTGATGTGACACAGCCCAATGATGCAAAATGCTCCAAGGACCTAAGCTCCACAAGCATACAAGCTCTCGCCAATGGCTCACCGCGTGCATGGAGAGAAGCAATCGCGTCGTGGGGACCGAAAGAGAGTCCGACTGGCTTTATGGCTACAGTACTTCTTTGACGGGCCGAAGAAATACGAAGACTTTCCATGTGTCATCACGGTCGTCGCCCGCAAGAAGCGGGCTAAACCTAAATCCGATGTGAAGATCCCCTCGAAGGGATGCTTGAGCGGGCCGAATCCAATGGCGGTTGATCCATTGACACACTGCACCGCCTACCTGACATATTGGCTATGCTCGTTTGCCTTGCCGCACGGGGACGAGATAGTCATCCGGCCAGACACGATATACCCAGCTTGTCAGATGGCGTGGGGGATCAAGCTGTCTCTGTGCCCGGTCGCCCTCTGTTTGATATATAAGGCGCTCGGGGAAGTGAGCGTTCACCAGATCCCACGACAGGCCCGGTTTGTGTTCCCATTGCATTTCTTTAATGCGTGGGTCTGCTCGCTATTTCCAGAGTTCGCTCCCCGCGCCATTCAGGACTGGGGATTATTGCCACGAATGTTGGAATTTGTGAGCGCAGAGCCGAGCTCTACTTCTCTGAGGCTCTATGATATTCGGGGTCGGTTGACGTTAGTTCCTCAAGATGCAGCGGGTTCCATTCACTTCTGGATGCTGGCCGCCCACTCGAGCCCCTTGGTGAATAACAAGAGGGAGTGCAAGGATGACCAAGTGGAGAAATACGTGCACCCCATTAGTCAAGAGAATATGGTCCACCTGTTGCTGGAACTCGAGCTCAGGGACTGGGTGTTGTCAATTCACTCGAGTGTACTAGCATTCAGGAAGAGGGACAACTTGCTGTTAGAACTCTATTATCCTTTCCATTTCGGGCGAAACTTTGGATATGATCAGCACATCCCATCACACAGCACCCAATTCACTCTGGCAACGCGGAACCTCTGGGGGAGCTTGACTGTCGTGACCGCCAGGGTCTGGTGGGACTTCTTCCACCGGGCGGAGAGCGCCACCTTTCGAGTGCCAGCTCCTGGCTGGGTCCCCCAGGTGACACCAGAGTATGTAAAGTGGTGGAACGCTCGAACGGGATTTTACCAATTGCACAAGACTGACTGCTAGGATGGGTCAGAGAGGAGGTTCCTGAGCCGGCAACCCGTGCCTGTCCTCGACATTGATCTGAAGCACCTCCTCCAGTTGTGGCGCGGCAAGAGCGATAAGGTGGTCGCCTACATGATCGCGCACAAGGAGGCTCAGAAGGCCCGACCAACGCCACAAGTCAAGTTGCCCCTGGTCGCAGAGGACAATTTAAAGAAGAATTTGTGGGACCTTTGCGGCGTTGGGGGTGATCGTCTGGACCTGATCAATTACCCGTTCCCAATAGAGGAAGAGGGCACGCCGGCAAAGAGCTGGCGGTCAGAGATCGACTTAACTTGCCCATACCGCGCCTTCATGCAGACTAAGGAGCAGAGGCCCGAAAACTACAAGGACACTACCTGGCTCTATGTCCTCCTTCGGGTACACGGGTTGAAGATCGAAGACCGGGGGAAAGCCATCCTGGACAAGCTACTGCACCTCACCTATTATTATGCTGACGGCTAGGGAATGGATTATTTCAACCTGCTGTGCCATCTAGCTGCTAAGAAGCATGCAGACTTGGCTGCCCTTGCCGACCGGTGCCAAAAGGTTGGAGACGTGTGTTGGTTGGTTCGGGAAGCGGCCCGTCGGGACAAGGAGCCCTCCCTGAGTTGTTGGCCAATCACACTTCGCCTCTACACCAGCCCTCATGGTACGTACTATTATGCACGCATATCATATTTTCTTTCACTCCTGTCAGTCATTGCTGCGTCCTTCAGGGCGTTGAATGATAACTAACTCCCTGCTCCTCTTGTTTTCTCTTCGTCATAGACCATCCGGATAGCACCCAGTTGGCGACGTATCACAATCTTCTCTGGCAAGCTGAGAAGCCGGCATATTTTGAGGAGGCGCCAGCAGCCCCGACCACAACTCCTCTGCCCCATCCTACGAAGAGGCCCCGGGCGAAATCGGATTTAAATGACCAAGGAGGTATAGACTGGGATGAAATGAGAAAGGTCATGGCCTCAATGAAAGTGAGAAGGCCTCCGCATCAGCAACAAGGTCCGCAGCAGCAATAGCAAGGTCAGCAGCAACAGCAAGCTCCTACACCCCAGCCAAATATGGGGATTGTTAATAATCCGCTACCGGAGCACCCGGTTCAAAATCAACACGTAAACCCTGTTACCTCCATCCAGGAAGTGGAGAGAGGATAGGGATGGCATGAAGAAAGCGCCTCTGTCGAGGCCGTAAATCAAACCTCCACTCAACCACCCCAGTTATTAAGAAACCTCCAACCTGCACCTTCTACCCAACCATTACGTCCCCTCATACGCTCCACCATTCCAGGGACGCTTACCCCTAACCCCACTCCACCACGGTCTCTTCTTATACGCTACCCCATGAATTCTCCTTCGTCACAAAATCCTTCTCCCTTGAATCCATCACTAAGCAGACATTTCCTCATTTGCCCCTTGCCGGTGCCCGTTCCATCACAACCTACACCGTCCACCCCAACATGCTTCCCTGGCCTCTCCTTATTCGTCCATCTGTTACACCGGTCGTCCAACCTCCACCTTCCACTAACCTCCAACCGATGAGGCCCCTCATAAGAATTCCTCCTTCTACTAATCCTTCCCTAGTGACCAACATACCTTCTACCATTCCTTCCATAGCCTCCACGTCCTCTAACCCTTCACCTACCCCGAGCCCGATAGAGGCTCTCACTTCACAGACAATGGTGCTCCGTAGTGGACGCATGTTCCACTGCGTATTTCCCCAGCGGGAGCAGGAGCCGGTACAAGAGCAAGAAGAGCAAGAACAAGAATCTATACTAGGCACACAGAATGATTTGTTAAAGCATCTAGATAGAACTCCGACTCGAATCTCTATTTTGGAGCTGATTAGAAGATCCACCATTCACCAACAAGCCCTAAAGCAATATTTGCAAAAGGTAATGGTTAATGAAGACATCCCCGCAGAACAGATCGCTACAGTGTTAACTCCATCTAGCAATCAACCGGCAATTACTTTCTATGAGCATGAGCTAGCTCCCCAGCCTGTCAGAAAATATGCATTATGTATTACTGTTGACATCAACAAAGTGGTCGTCAAGCAATGTCTAGTGGATACTGGAGCATCAATTAATGTTTTGCCACCTACCACTCTTAAGATGTGCGGCATTCCGGAGAGTCAAATCCGACCGTCTACAATCACCGTGATAGCTTATGATAATACAAAGAAGCCACCCCTGGGCATGATCACTTTAAAGGTCAGACTGGGTCCCGTAACAATTACGACTGATTTCCATATTCTAGACATGGACCCGACCTTTAATGGCATCCTGGGCCGTCCTTATATTCAAGAGCTTGATGCTGTGCCATCCACAAACCACCAATGCATAAAGTTTTCACATAAAGGGCGCATCATTTAAGTCACTAGCATGCCCATTTTGTCGATAGATGACACACACTCTGCCTCCTCAGTTCCCTCTATATGGCCGACAAATAGGCCCCTATTACCAGTTTTAGATGTTGCCGATCTGCGGCAAGACTTTGCAAGGCCATCAGCTTCAGCCCCTCCAACTATTCAAACGTCACCACCACCATCCAAAGGCAAAAAGAAGAAAAGTTTGATAAAAACATCAAGATGGAACATTTTGATGAAGATGGGGTATAAAACTGGCAAGGGACTAGGCGCCAACCTCCAAGGCAGGCTGAAGCCCGTTAAAAGTTGTAGATTGATCCCACGAGGTGGCTTAGGATACAAAGGGCTGAAAGAAGAAGATATTAATGAAAATAGTGACAAGCCATGGGCGGCCATGACCTCCACACTCAAGACCAACAGGCGGTTGCTTACATGGTCTCTGTACTCTCATTTTGTGAAAGGGCCTACTCAACAGAACGACGACGAGCAAACCACAATAATCACTTCTTTGCTAGATCATCAGGATGTTCATGCTCGACAATTTGCTCGCCATCTGGCACTTGCTTGGCTTGGACCCTCTTTCCAAGTCGATGAACAAAAAGAACCTCTTTGCTTGGCTCGGACCTTCTGTCCAAGCCAATGAATAAATGACCCCCCTTGCTTTGGCACTCACCCCATGCCGATGACTAAACCCCCACTCTGACATGTTGGTCCGCGTGCATATGTGGTGAAGCGATCCCCTCATCCCTTTGCTGAAGGAGTGAGCACTTTCCCGTGAATTCACACCAGACCAGCATCCCACTGTAATGCTCAATATGACCTGAATGGCTTAGACCTTACATCTAAGGCCAGATGAACCTAATTCCTTGTGCTAGCATAGGCCTAATGCTGATGATGTTATCCGGATTGGAGCCCGACTCTCTATCGGAACCAATCGATGTAGTGCGCGGCCAGGGCTGTTCACTCGAAACCGATAATATGCTACGCCGATGTCGACCACTTGCCGGACAGGAAGATACAGTCGTCGGTCCCGCGCACTTGTCCCTCGCTTGCGCACCCGCGAGTGGGGGGCATTTGTGGACGTCAAAAAATGATGATGATGATCATACGGCATGCACATCTTGACACTCGAGAGTGAGTCGAAGATAGAAATACCGAATAAACCTCATACCTCGCCCGATCGGGCCGAGAGCTCACTTGGTGGCCCGCCACCCGATAAGGAAGCCCCTCAAGCAGAATAAATGGCCGCGACTTCGAAAAGAATCCATTCGATGCTTAAAATGGCACGAAAAGGCCTTAAAGCGGCGTGACGAGGCCCTTAACCGGTGCCACCTTATCCGGCACGCCCTTGTACCTTGGCCCCCCTTTTAACGCCTTAACCGACGCCACCCCGTCGCAAGGTTTTAATCCGGCATGCCCCTGGGGCGCGTCGTTTTAACGAAGTGGCCTTTTGTTTTCAAACATGTGTATGAGTGGCCCTTGTATTGCTAATACGACGTGCTGATTTCATATGCGTTTAAAACGGCGTAGGGGAATAGTGACCATGCCGTTTTAACCCAAATGCCATCCCATCTATGCTCCGATGCTCTGTTTCGCTTAAATACACTGCGTAGAGAACATTTAATGTTTGAAGCTCTATTTCTCCCTCCGTTCGACAGTGCGATGGTTGTAGCGGCGAAGTGAGCTTGGCAACCTGCGAACACCCCGTCCTTCGACGAACAGCAGGGTACGGCACCAACCACCTCCATCCAGTGCATCGAGTCAACTCCAGACTTCGTGCTAGACGAGGTGGAAGCGGCGGGAACTCCACAACGCCATTCTATAAAAAGGCTGCACGATGAAGAAGAAGGAACCCTGGAGGCTTTTACCCCGGCTGGCCATCAAGGGAAAAGAAGTGAGCCCTCTGTGCCGGTGAGGTGAAGAAGAAGAGAGCACCTGTGAGGTGAAGAAAAAGAGAGTGTGTGCGAGAGCAGAGAGGTGAGCTTGGAGGGGGAGGAGCTTGTGCTCCATTTCCCCTCCCCCCTTCCACCGATGTATTTCTCTCTTGTCTCTCCAATGTATTTTCCTTGTTGTGGGGTAAATCCCTCTTTGTATCCCGTCTCCCTTCCTTTTGCGGATGAATGAAAAAGAAAGAAAGCTTTTGCAACATATGGTGTTTCTCTTCCCTCTCTTTCTCTCTATCTTCTCCTCATCCATGGACCTCCGAAGCATGCTCTTCCATAGTATGGCCTTCGAAGGAGTCCGTCGACGGGTGAACATCCCTTGCCCTACTATGGCGAACATCTTGTCCCGCTTAGAACGATCGTCACCCGTGAGTTGTGGTCACTCTCGTAGGCTAGCCCTCGAGCGTTCCACACTCACACATGGGATAACGGACCGCCGTGAGGTCACTCCGCATGTTGGGAGTTCACCACCGGAGCAATCCGGTGGGTGGCTCTCGCTTCTCCGTTTGGTAAGTCTCGGTCCAGGGGAGATGCTGCCGGGGCTTGAAGGATGCTAAGAACAAATGAACGACGACAATGTCTATGAACTAACCAACTAACACTCTGTGGGTTAAACTCCCTGAATGAAACTACTATAAGGTAACAAAATACATGATTACTCGAGGCATCCCTCGAGGTATATAAAACTCTACCAAAAAGAGAAGAGAAGTCAACAAAAGAGGCTACTGTAGTGGACGTCGGAAGATGTCCTCCAGCTCCAAGATGCCAGAGGAAGGGTGACGGGTCAGTTCCTACAGTCGAGACTCGATGGCATCCAGCTGTGATAATTTCTCTTCGAGGAAAGCAACTTGTCCTTCGGCCAACTCAGCTTCCTCCACACTCTGAACTTCCTGACGCTTAGCCTCTTGAAGCCCAGCTTCAGCCTTGGAAAGTTCAGCACGTAGTTCAGCTATCAGGGCTGTCAAGAAGGTCCGACGCTGCGAAGAAGTGCTGGCCGCATCCCTCATCTGCTCCGCAGTCCCTCTCAAAGAGGCAAGGGCGGTTAGGCATTCAGCTCATTCCAGTTTTATGGCCGTCAGTTGATCAGCTACTTCTCGGCCAAGAAATTCCCGTCTATTCACATATTTCAACAACAATATCACTCGCGATGTCTAGTCATCCATAGGGTAGCCAAAAGCCAGCAGCGAGCGGGAAAGGTGCTCCACCAAGCCCCTCAGCTGCACATAAGTCAAATCTCGACTAGCTGTCATGGTCTGCTGAAGGGTTCCCAAGAACTGCCACACCAGGTCGCTCGATGACTGCAGAACGAGTGGTGACGTCTCAGGAAGCTGGAAATCTACCCTGCTATCCACGGTAGCCCAGATGTCGTCATTCGGTTCGGAAGACGATGACGGCATAACTTGTAAGGCACCTGTACTGGAGCTGACCCCAGCAGCTGATGTAATGGAGGAAGTCTCGACAATAGCAACCTCCCTGCCAACTTCTTGCGGTGGAGCTCCACCAAGAGTCTCGATAGCAGAAGACGCTTGCTCTTCACGCCCAGCCTGGATGGCCTCCACAGAGGCCGATTCTGTAACAAGGGCTTAGGCCCTAGAAGCCCTAGCTTCTTCTTCGACAATTTCTCCCGCTTCTATCTCGGGAGGACTACTATTCTTTAGGAGTGGCTCTTTGCCAACAACGAGCTGCTGAGACTTCGCGACTTCTGTCGATTCATCAGTCCCCGCAATTGCTCCAGGTCCCTTCAAGCCTGCTGCCACCGTATAATCCTTGGGGCATCGCAGAGTGATAGGCCGCAAGACTGGCAGGAATGTCGGTTGGCCTGCACCTAAAGCTGGGAGAGGTATCTATATAGTTATAGTTGGCAGTACCACCTCAGTCTGCACCACAAATACAATATGCTTCAGGCAGCTGATATAAAAATAATGAGAAGAATTATGAAGGGAAGACGGCAGAGGATCCCCTACCTCAGCCAGAACTAAGCTCAAGTCTGCAACGACGGCCCCTGTAGACATGTTGCCCTCACCCACGAGTGGACCGGATGGCCCAAAGCCACTCCATGCCAGCCGGGGAGGACAAAATGTCGTATAGTTACTTTCGAAAGCTAAAGATGTCCCGGCATCTTCAGCCTCCGTCTCAACAGGTGGGAACTCCTCATCACTGGAGTCACCGCCATAAGCAACCTGCTCAGAGGAGGAAGGGCTTTCTGTCGGCTCCTGACGCTCCACTATCGGACCAGATGCCTCTTTGATAGGAGCATCTCCCTGGGCAAGGGCCTCCTAGGTCAATTTCGTAGCGGGAGCATCGGTCGGATGGATCTCAGGAGTAGGCTCACCTCTTGAAGTGGTCATCTCCCCAGTGGAGGCTTCCTCAGCAGCCCCGGTCACAGGAAGCGAGGGTAGCTGCATCTCAACTAAAATTCAAGTAAGGAACAGTCAAGCTGACTGAAGACATATAGGGTCACGGGAGCCCTATGAATAAATAGCAAATTACCTTCCATCTCATGGCTGGGCGTCGAAGAAGGCAAGTCTCTCTCCATATGGGCTGTGGGTGCTGTCCCTTCTCTCTCGCCAGTCACGGCGCCAGCCGCTACCTCTGGTCCAATTACAACAGTAACACTGTCGATAATTGCGAAGAGAAAATTAGCCTCGGTCGCGATGAGATAGCCCCTCAGCTTTTCTACTCTGCCTGTGAGGGCGCCTACGCGACGGTGGCTTTCGTCCAAGGCCCTTTTGTGCTGCTCTTCATTGACCTTCCGCACGTCCAGGGCATGCAAGTACTCATCCTCCTGAGCACTGATGGTGGCAAATTCGCTGGGAGCCCGTGCCTCGAGGAACTCCCGACAGTTGACGTATTTCAGCAGCAGTAGGACTCGTCGCGACCATTCCTCCAGAGGGCAGCCCAGCATCTGCAGTGCCCCGATCAGCTGCGCCATCACGGTGTGTACCCCCCGATATGTAAGGGAAGGATCGACGAAGATCATCGACCGCAAGGCCAGCAGCATCTGTCGGACCGGCGCATCTGAGGTGGCGTGGTCAATAGAGGGCATGACCGGAGGGTCGAACTCGACCAAGCTGTCCACGACTGCCCATAAATCTGCGTCCACCGTGCCCAAGGAGGACGGACGAGTGGAGGCCAGGTCGCTCGAGCGCCTGACCTCGACAGACGACTCCCGGTCGGCCATCGCTAGAGGAGCTGGCAGAGCTGTGACTGAACCACCCAGCTCCATCATCGCGAGGGGATGCTCCACTCTGCTCTCGGTTGGAGGAAGGGCGTGGAGCGGAGCTAAATCAGATGCCACTATTGAAGGACCCTCCGCTCCTTCCGCTTGTGCTCCCCCCTCCCCACATATCGTCAGGCTTGTGAGCATCTTCCCCAGAAGCTGGCCCTCCTCGGGTGTCAAGAGGGGTCGGGGAGGCGGAAGAGGAACCATAAGCTTCAGCCCGTTCCCCTACTGTAGGAATGACAACAGGCGCTCCACCTTCTACTCCGAGAGCAGCTGCGGCTCATCTACCCCCGCGGGGCTCGCTAGTTCCCTCCGCTTCGCGATAGCCGTCCAGGCTCTAGCAGCGCCCGCCTCGGGGAGCCTTCCTTCCTCCTGAAACGCAGAGAATGGGTTAGCCTTCCATCGATCGAGGCAAGCTACCCCAAATCTTGAGGAGATGTAAGAGAGGTCTCGGAGGGCCCGCGTTTACCTCAGTCACCGGAACTATGCTACTTTCTGGTGCTATTTCTCCCTCCTCCAGTGCCTCACCCATCGGTGTCATGGTCTCCGCGGCTGCTTCTTACCGCAAGACCTCGAATAGTGCCGCCAGTTTTCCCAAGCTGGCATCGCCTCCCCCGGATCGCTCTATTGGTATGTTCGAGACGGGTGCCTGCACGGTCTCCTGCTGGATTTGCTCCTGGAAGTAAACTGAATGATAAGAGACAAAGGATCGGAGGCTGGCCGCAAAGAGGGGCCCCATATGAAGAGGCTCACATTTACAAAATCCTCGTCCGAAGCCACCTCGTCAGAAGAGTAGTCATAGTCTACCTTCTCACCCGAGGAAGACTTGGTCGGGGTAGGCTCCTCCCTTGTCGGAGAGGGGGCTCTCGCTTCGGAATCAACCGCCTCCTCCTTGCGCGGACTAGGCGACGGTGACTTCCCAGATTTCAGCCTCCTCCTCGAATATGCCTTCGTCGGCTCGGGGATTTTCCAGGCCTGTACCCACTCGGGAAGGGGTGCGAGGGGAGCTGCCAAATGAAGGAGCATTTGGGTTAGATGAAAGTCCTCGGACTCCCAACGAATGAAAATGTAAGCCGTGCCAGTGGAAGGAATTACCCCATTTGGTCTTCGCGGCCAGAGACGGTCCGAGGATTGTCTACGGAGGGTGCAACCCCAGGTGCGGCGGCTTCGCCCACTTCCAGAGTAGAAGCAGGTATTGGCTCCTCCGCAGGGACTAAAAGGCGAAACCCATATAAAAGGTAAGTCCCACAAGGCGAGAGAGTATTAAGCGGAACCGCCGGTTGGAAAATCTAACCTGTGGGTTGGCTGGGCTCGGCCCGAGCGACCGCGAGTGGAGCCACGAACTTCTCGGCCTCGGCCTTCCTCTACTCTAGCTCCTGCGGACTGACTGTCTTCCGGAGATCCTCACAGAATGCGCCTCCTCCGCTCCGGCTACGCCAGGCCTAAAATGAAGACCAGCAAGAACAATAAGAAAACGTAGGAAAACCTAGACAAATGACAGACAACACGACTAACACGTCATGCACACTGCCCCACACACGACCGGAACGTCGTGCAGGTGATAGACACTAACCTTGGGAAAATCCAAGAGAAGGCCAGCCCAGAAAGGTCAGGACGCATAAGAAACGTCGAGAGTCACATGCCACGTGAGTAGAATGCCTCACCACTAGACGAACAGCCAGTTGCATCCACTGACGTCTTATGCTGCGCCTACTAGCGTCTTGTCCATGTATCCTATCGCAAGGATTAGGCCGAGACCAAGACAGTGCTAGAACCAGAACAGTACCATAACATGAGTGACTAGTCAGGGTCACTTCTAACGATGCAATTTCAAAGTCCCTGACCACGTGTGCACACACTGGCCCATTGCCTAAGCCAAGTCTCTAGCTAGTATTCTCCCTCCGAAGGACGCAACGATTAGACCGGGGGCCCACAGAACTAGCTTAAGAATCGTATACTGGGAAAGTGCCCCGCTACAAGAGCCGTCACACCGAAGCATGCTGTAAGGCTATGACTAGTGGAGGCTCACAAGACACAGAGACTCAAAACACGAGTGCGGAAGTACAGACAAGCGAGAGAGCACTGTCGCGCATACTTCGAAGCACCAATGGCAGCACAGCCACTGCCAACAACTCAGGACAAGGCAACTAGTCCTACTCACGTAACGATCCTTGAGTCAGATGACTCAAAGGCAAGATCATCACTAACAGCGGAACAAGCCGTCGAATCGATCTAAACCTAAGCCAGAGGAAACAACGTTGTCGGAGGAGATGACACGCGAAGACCTGAGGGGACACCGAGAACCCTCAACACACCTGGACATGCAACCGAGGTAGGACAGTACCCCGAGGCATCCAGAACATGGTCTCAAATTGGACAAAGCCGCCGAGACACACAAGGTCGCATGTCAACCCCTGGTCTCACCGGGTTGACCGAAACCCAACGCGATGCATACACACAGACACACACACTGCATGCAAAAACATTCTTGGCCGTACCATCATGGTCACTGCCCTCATAGGTTGTCAACAGACACCCATGGGTCATGGGCAAATCATGAGATCAAGCCAAGACAAGCAGAAATTGGAGCGGTGGACAACGACTACACTCTAGGTAGAGCGAACTGTCATTCAACCGCTAGGTGAACCCGACAGTCAAGGAAAGCCACTGCAAGACCAGAGACAAAGACACTGGCAGTTCCCGATGGAGTCGTTAGGGAACTATCGCAGTGAAGGAAAAGACCACACCCAGTCCCTGAATCGACCGATCCAGAAACCACCGACACATAGACACCGCCCTAGAACACATACCTAATACAGACCAACATACGAATAGACACAGAACCAAACAACGGCCATCACAGCCACAACAGGACCGTAACGCACCACCATAGGCGTGTTACCTGCTCTGACGCACCAGGGTAGGGGTGTCAGGGCAAACAAGCCTAAAACTAAAACTCGGACCACGTAACGCACCAAGACAGGCGTGCTACACCACCTAATGCACCAAGACAGGGGCATCAGGGCCAACGGGCCTAAAAGCCTAACACGAACCATGTAATGCACCAGGCTAGGGGCGTTACACAACGTGACGCACAAGGGGAGGTCCATCAAGGTGAACTGACTGACCCGGTCTTCGAGGTAGACACAGTCATCAAGGGACTAACAGCCACAGTCCTCGGAAACATCAGAACGTAATGCACCACCATAGGGGCGTTGTAGCCATGTGACAGTCCTATGCTGGTCAGTCACACCCAGAACGTAACGTACCACCATAGGCGCGTTACAGCCATGTGACGGTCCTATGCTGGTCCATCACACCAACCCAGCCTCAAAAGACTCGAAACGGCCAACGACTGTGACGGTCTTTTGAGGGGCCGTCACATAGGTGACGGTCTCTGGTACGACCGTTACATCGAATCGGCGAGCAAAACAGGGGAACGACCGGTCTTGAGACTCGCGCCTGGGGCGCTGTAGCTCGACACTTGTGACGCGGTGTAAGACGTCAGAGGACGCTTCCGGTCATTCTTCTAGTGGGAGGTGCTCCTGTCACGTGACGTGTCATTGGTTTTGGCTCTCATTCACGTCTGCGAGACGAGGTTTCAGGTGTTGTTTCGGGAGCGTTCCCGGAGTCGCGATCTGGGGTTTCTGGTGAGCGTCACCGAGGGCTTTCCCTAGACGGCGTAGAGTTCACGACAGCGAGGTCGTGACTATGTGTCTGGACCGTGTGGTTTCGGCTCAGGCCCTACTATGAGGGCAGGTTTTCGCGACTGAGGCGTCATGTCATTTTTCTAGTAGCATGACTAGGGCAGTTTGTGTCTGGTTGCCTCCCGACTGTGGGATCGGGATGTCGGGTGCATGACCGGGTTGTCCCTCGATGGGAGACTAGGTCGGGTTTTCCAGTACAGTAGGAGTAGCTGTAGTTACTTTCCTGCTTTCGTAGCTAGCATAGCTTTCCTTTTTGCCATTGTTTTCTCTGTTGGGGTTCCACGGGATCCCTACTGAGCCAGTGATAGGAGGCTCACCCCTGGTTTTCAAGTGTGATGGTTCTTCCTCGAGGTTCGAGGACGTTGCATGGAGGTTCTTAGTTGCCAGCTTGCTAGGCCGAGTGTTCACTTGGCATGTGGTACATTTTACTACTTTAGACTATACTTTCGATTGGACTGGACTCTGTTGTAGTTAGTAATTATTTCTGTTATATATCTGTTGTCCTACTTTATTTCCTATTTCTATGTACACCACACCTATCCTTTTATCCTTCTGAGTCTTCGGGCTCGTGGGAGGTGGGTCGAGATTCGAGTCGCGCTGGTTCCTTTCTGATACTCGAATCCTGGGTCGCCACAGCTGGTATCAGAGCTGTGGTTGTGCAAGTACATAGAAATTTGAGATATTACAGTAATCAGAGTCCGTAAGGTCCAATACAGTCAGCTGCTGGCAGAGGGTTTCATGCTTATTTTTTGCTTTGTTTCTCGCATGAGAGTTTGAGGGCGCAGTGTTGACGCTGTGAAGGTGGTTGCTGTCATCGTCAGAGTGTCAACGCGGGGTCTAAAGATAGAGGTCGAGAGCTTCTCCCTCATCAGTGGTGGCCCCGGTTGTGTCGGCAGAGGTTGCCGACAGGTGTGCCACTGCGGTGCTGTGTTCGAAGAATCTGCAGCGTGGTCAGGCGGCTGGCGAGGATTGCTCGTGATTAGGTGGCTGTGAGTGTGTTCTGAGGGAGTTGTTGTTGGTGTTGGCCACTTCAGCTGAGTATTTATCTAGCCCCTGAGGCATTAAGATCGTGGTTCGAGGTGGCAGAGCGGGCGCTCTGGTTGAGATGTGCTCGGATGAGCGGAGGATCTTCTTGGAATGGGCTGTGGTTACCCTGGATTTGGTTTGAGATTGTGTGGCAGTGGTGAGCTTGCGGCTCGGGGATGAGCATTGGCGGGTGTCGGTTGTGGCTCGTGTTGTGGCTCGAGACATGGTGTGTTGCGGTTCGAGGAGTCGTAGCGATGGTGCATCGAGAGGTGTTGTGATCTTGGTCCGACAAGACACTTGGCGAGTGTGTCGGAGGTGATGACCTGACAGGAGTAATGGTTTTTTCGGCGCTGAAAGGTGCTATTCCCAACGTGTGTAAGGTTCGAGGTCAGGTCGAGCACGGGGACCTTCCGTTGGTCGGAGGAATATTGAGTTATCCCATTGGTTGGTGGAGATTGCGTTGGGTTAAGGTTTCTTATCTTGCATTGTGTGTTCAGATTGGTTGGCCTTCGTGTGCCATAAAGTCCGTGCGAGACGAATCCCGTGTTGGTAAGGTGGTTGCCGGTGAGAAGCATTGCCCATTCCATGATGTGTGAGGGTGTGTGATGGGGACATCACCTCCCTTGCCCACACTCATGGCTCGTCTCCACACCTCGGACGCATCTAGCATGGTCTAGTTATCTATTTTGAGTCATATGATGTATTTTCTTATTTTATGAGAGTCATTGTGTGTGTGTGTGTGTGTGTGTGTGTGCCCACAGTGTGCAATGCCCACAACAGCTTATTGGTTGCGGGGCTCACCAAATGTCAGCTCCACGAGAGTTGCTTCATGGGCAACCGCCCTCCCTACAGTTGTCGTCGGTGTCAGAAGGCCGAGCTCGCTGGTCACCCTCCTGGGATTCCATCAACATCTGGATCGGAATGGCACGATGGAAGCTTCCATCAGGAAGTCTGACCGCACACAATGTTTGCTTTGCTTTGCTTGCATGATAAGAAAAAAACACTAAGCCCACCGGGGGAGGAGAATCCCTGCCACATGATCGGCGTTTTTCTGAAATAAGTTCTTGCTGGGCCCGTCGATCGGGAGATGTCGGAAAACAGCTCCCGCCTACGGAAGCTTTTGCCTGCGGGTTCTCGACCCCCCTCCGGCCCTCTGGTTCTCTACCTAACGTAGTGTCGGGTCAGCAGTTACGACATGGAGCCATCGTCGTTCCAATGTGTGTGTGTGTGTGTGTGTGTGGGTTTTGGAGGGGGGGTTGGGATCTTATATAAATCCCACGGTCTCAGTCGCAGAGCACCGTGGTGTGAGTAGAGAAATCAAGACGAGCTACCGAGATCTCTCTTCTTTTCTTCATCTTTGATCTTTATCTCTCTCGGTCAGGTTGATTCTGGGTATTCTCTGTCAAGATGAAGTTGGGTAGTACATTCATGGATCCGCTGATGCCGGGCTTGCCTGATGAGGTCGCCCTGGAGTGCCTCCTCCGAGTCCCCTACACGGGCTTCCGCGCCGTGCGGTCCACCTGCAGGCAGTGGCGGGTGGCGGTCCAGTCGCCGGGCTTCCACCGGCTCCGGGCAGCCGGCGGCCACGGCCGGACCGTCGTTGCCTTTGCCCAGTCCGAGCAACCGTCGTCCGACGGTGGTGGGGCCGGCGTCCACAAGCATCAGGCCGCCCCCGCCCCCGCCGTAACCATGCCCTACCGCCTCGCCCTCTTCGAGCCCGACACCGGCGCCTGGGACGTGCTGCCGGCGATCCCCGGCCTACCCCACGGGCTGCCCCTCTTCTGCCAGGTCGCCGGCGCCGGGCGGAGCCTGGTGGTCGTCGGGGGGTGGGACCCCTCCACCTGGGCCGCCTCCGACGAGGTGTTCGTCTACGACTTCCTCTCGGGCGCCTGGCGTCGCGGGGCCCGCATGCCCGGCCCACGCCGGTCCTTCTTCGCCTGCGCGTCGGACTCCGACCGGACGGTGTTCGTCGCCGGTGGGCACGACGACGAGAAGAACGCGCTGAGGTCGGCCGCGGCCTACGACGCCGCGGCGGACGGGTGGGCCCGCCTGCCGGACATGGCGCGGGGCCGGGACGAGTGCAAGGGGGTCTTCCGGGCCGGCGCCTTCCACGTCATCGGCGGGTACTCGACGGAGATGCAGGGCCAGTTCGGGAAGTCCTCGGAGGCCTTCGACGTGGCCGCCCAGCGGTGGGGGCCCGTGGAGGAGGACGCGCTGGGGGCGGGGATGTGCCCGCGGAGCTGCGTGGCCAGCGAGGAGGCGCTGTTCAGGTGCAGGGGCGGGCAGGTGGAGGTGCGGGCGGGTTCGGCCTGGTGCGCGGTGGCGGAGTTGCCGGAGGACGCCCGGCTGGCGCCCTGCGTGGTGGCGCTGGGCGTGGGGAGGCTGGCAGTGGTGGGCTCGGCGTGCCACGGGGGACCCCACGCCTGCTACCTGCTGGAGGCAGAGGAGGCGGAGGCGAAGCAGAGGTGGGCGTGGAAGACGGTGGCGGTGCCGGAGGAATTTTCCGGCCACGTCCAGGCGGGATGCTGTCTGGAGATTTGAGGGCCCACAACTTGTCTTTTTGTTTGTGTGCTTTTTGTAGTATATTAGCCGAAGGGCACATTTGTACAGAAGTTTGATCTTGATACTAATTTATACGAGTAATGTCTAAGGTTTTTGTCACCTCACATGACACGAAACTTTGGCCGTATAAACCCAACATGAAAATGTTGCAATTAGTGTGGTAATCACCCACGCAGCGTGGTTGGGCGCTACCGGCGTGGGGTGGTGAGATGAGAAACGGAGAGAAGGATGAGGAAGAGAGAGAGAAAGGTTAGCAGAGGGAGAGGTGGTGTGAGGGGGGGTGGTCGCAGGTGTGGGAGATGAGAGTGGGAGGGAGGAGGTCGCGCCTGGGAGGTAGAGGTGTGGGTGAGGGAGTCAGCCGGAGGGAAGGGGCCGGCGGGATGGTTTGTCCGGGGTGAGGGACGATGGCGTGCGGCAGTGGTGAGGGAGGCTCGACAGTGCATGCACATGGGGGTGCTGTCGCGATGGTGCGGGGAGAGGAGGAGAGGCCGGTGGTTGGAGGTGATTGGCGTGGGGAGTGGAAGAGAGGGGGGTGAGCGGCTATGGGTTACCGTAGGTGGCTGAGTGGCCGCCGGCGCCAAGGTGGAGGTGCAGGGGTGCGGGCGTGTGAGAAAGAGAGAAGGGGAGGCGGAGGATTGCTACGACGTGAGGTTGTAGGGGCGGCGGTGTAATGGTGGGTGAGCGGCGGTCTGCCGAGGGGTGTGGGGAAGCGGTTACACCGAGGGCACTGGCGTGGTGAGGTTGTGGGTGGCTCAACGGTGGTAGGGTGGGCGGAGGCCGGCTAGGTGGGTTCGTGCGTGAGTGTGTGGGTATGAGAGAGAGGGAAGGTACGGAGGTGGTGGCAAGGGGGCTGTGAGGAGGTGAGGAGAAGTGGCTACGGCGACGGTGGGAATACGGCCGACAGCGTGGTTCGCGGCGGTCAGAGGTGGAGGGGGAGAGAAGGAGACAGCGGCCGGTGAAGAGGGGTGCAGGCGGAGGGAGAGCGACGACAGCAGCCGGTGGGGAGGGGTGCAACGGAGGTCGACGTTGGGAGGTCAGAGAGGGGTGCGGAGGTCACCGGCGGAGAGGAGGGTGCACCGGCGGTGGGCGCGAGGGTGAGAGAGGGAGGGGAGGCTTTGACGTGAGAGGGATGTTGGCAGTGGGTTAGCGGTGACGAGGAGATGGTTAAAAGGAAAGGAGGTAATGAGAAGGAGAGGAGGGCATGAGGGGGAGAGGGAGCGAAGGTCAGTTGCGGAGGTGGGGTGCAGGAGTGATGAGGGAGGTGGGCGACCGACGAGGGAGCAGGTGGCTGTGGTGGTCGGCGATGGTGAGGGAGAGAGGGAGGCTGCAGCAGTGGGGGCTGGCTCGGCAGAGAGAGAGTGGTCTCGTGGCGTTAAGGTGCACAGGCGGGGGGCGTGGGTTAGAGGTGAGTTGGCGACGCAGGGGGCGTAGACGTTCTGCCGATGGTGGCGGCTTGCGGAGGTGGTGCAGGGGGTCACGTTCGGTGGAGGGTGTGGAGGCTTGGATGGCCGGAGGGCTGCGGCGAGAGTCCATGTGGGTGTCCGACGTTTGCGGAAGGTGAGAAGGAGGTCGGCCAGTGGTGGTGAGGTAGGTGTGGTCGACGATGGGAAGCTGGGTTGCGGAGGGGGAGGTTCGCAGTTTAGGAAGGGAGAGAGAGAGAGAGAGCGTGAGGGAACGAGAGAGAGAGTCGCACGTGGGGAGGAAACGGAAGTGGCCGTGGGGTCTAGAGCGAATGAGCGTGTGTGGAATGAGCCAGTGGGAGATGAGAGTGATGAGGAATAATTGAGAGTCTCTGTGGGGGGAGAGTGTGTAAGAGATAAGGAGAGAGGGAGAGAGTGACGTGAGAGGAATGGGTGGGTTCTGGAGAGAAAAATGTGTGGACGTGGTCGGGATATTTTTTTAAGCATGTGGTGATAATGGGGGACAAGAAGATAGGATGTGATTAAAGTTTTTGTGTTTTTTTCTTATGGTGGGGAGAAGTGTGGGGAAGAGATAGTGGGATACGTCTGAGAGGAGGAAGAGAAAGAGGTATGGGTTATGGGTTTGGGTTTAGATGGGTTGGGAGATGTTTTTCTCCGATGTTTTTTGTGTGAGGATTATAAGAAGATCAGGAGATAGGATAAGTGGGGAATAATAGAAGTGTAGGGAGAGGGAGACCAGATCCATAAGACAGGGGGGTAGGTAATTATTGTGCATCACATGCACCAGGCTGCCGGTCCACCTCACCAGGGATCGGCATCCCACCGAAGAAGGCTCCAAAGGGGCAATGTTGGCACTACCTCGGGGTGCCGAATCTCCAACTCCGGGAAATCCATGACCGTCGGGAGCATCCGAGCCCACCTCAATGGGTGAAAGTCTGAAGTAATTCCAGACCGCATCGTACCAACTGTTCCAGCCCGCAACTCCTTTCAGGGGCTAGAGAAGATGAAGGAGAAGGTGATGCCTGCCCTCCCGACCGCAGCACCGAAGAACACATCGGTTCACAAGCCGGCTAAGCTCAAACAAGTCTGGATTCCCAGGGAAGCCCAGACCATTGCCCCCGCCCAAGCTGGGCCCAGCTGCATCTGCCCGAGGAGGGGCCGACGAGATGAAAGGGTCGAGACGACGACCCCGGCCTACCAGTCGGCAGTCACTGCATCGACCCTGCCAGGAAATTCCCATTGCCAGCACCGCAGGTGCCGACACCAAGTTGCCCGCCCGGAGCCTACAGCCTACATCCCCGCTACTGTCAGCACACGACCACTGGCTGCTCTACCTGACCTGGAGTGGGAAGGGATTGAGCAGGCCATAAGAGACTACCTCCGAGGCCCAGGGAGCACTCCATTGGGTCGTCAAAGACTACTGGGGGCAGTGGCCTCTGCCTTCCAGGAAGAAGGACAGACTCGACCGGTGCCTAGCGTGGAGTCGAGGAACCAGTCTGAGGAGCTGCGCCAATCCCCTTTATGGGAGGAAGCGGAGCCCCGACGGTCGGTCTTCGGTAGGCTGGTGTTCCCGAGCAGGCCATCAAGGAGGATGGCAAGAAGAAACATGAACTGGAGAGTTTTCACCTACAACATGAAAGGAGTCTTTGGTCGGTATGGGGCGTCACCCACCGACCCCGAAGAGGTGGCCAGACTCACCGCCAGACCCGGTCCTCTCACCAGAAGAGGAAGGGTGGCAAGCGAGATAGCCCAGATAGGCATGGAAGAGACGTCCCAAGAAGAACCCTCCACGGTTCTAATGGCCAATGTAATTACCATTGGAGGCACCAGTGGCGGGCCCTCCACATCATCTGAGGATGCCCCAGCCGAAGAAATAGGGGGCATGCCCAGTCTCCCCACCAATGACCCTGTAATGCTGTACATGGTGCAACAGTACCAGCAGGAGATCGAACTGCTGAAGAAACAACTAGGTGAAAAGAATGCCCAACCCACAACATCTCGGCAGACTGAGGTTCTGCTCGAAGCGCCCGGGGGCAGCAGGCAATCCTCGAAAGTAACTCCGCAGGCTACAGCATTTCCACCAATCTCCAGCTACACTAGGGGCATGCCTCTGCAACAGGCATCGCACGCAGCACCGGCCCTGCCACCGATTTTGCCTCCCCAAGGGTCCACCATGGCCCCACAGGCGACAGTACTGACTACTCCAGGGGCACAGCCTGCCTACCTCCACCCAGTCTCGGTCGACCTGACAAGGACAAATGAAATGATGATAGATCAGATGATTGAAGAGAAGCTGGCCTCCAGGGGCGATGAAGATCGTGCCACTTTTGAGCTGTACCAGGTACCTTACCCTATCCATCATGCGGCCAAGAGGTTGCCTCCTGGCACCAATAAACTACCAAAGTTTGAGAAGTTCAGTGGACAAGGCTCGCCGAAAGAGCACATAGCTCACTACATCAACCTAATGGGTGATTTGGTGGCCGACGAGTCCTGCTTGCTCACGTACTTCGGGTCCTCCCTTACCGCACTCGCGTTTGAGTGGTATTCGAACTTATCGGTTGGGTCTATCAACGACTGGCCCGACATGCAACGGAAGTTCCGGGAGTGATTCCACGCTATCGAAAGAGAAATAAATATGGCTGAATTATGTGCCTCCAAGCAGAGGACTGATGAAACTGCTTTGGAGTATATCAGAAGATGGCAGAATCTCAATATGAAATGCAGGCGGCCACCACACCAAGAAGAAGCAGTGCAGATCTGCAAATAAAATTTGAAGCGGGAGCCCCCCCCGCCAGCTGCACATCGAAGGAGTGAGCCACGGAAGCTCCCGGTGCAACTGCGATAGCATATAGCAAGGAAAAGGCCTCTGCGATTGTGAAGTCTCTTGTCCACCTGTCTTGCCAAAAGAGCACCTCTCTCGATTACCCAATCTGATCCTAACGTTGATACTAATGAAGTCCACACACTGAAGGACGCCTCTCCAAATGGGGGAAACATTATACATGTAAGGCGAGCAAAGGTCCCATACCCTGACTGAAGAATAATACCTCTGCCTGATCAGCTGTATCCATAGTGCTTCATCTTCCGTCCCAAGCCTCCATCGCCATTTACAAAGTAAAGCCAAATTGAAATCTATAATATTCTTGATGTCCACACCTCCTACCTCCTTACTCTTGAAAACTCTGCCCCACACGATGTCATGCCATCCCCTACCATTACTTTGACAACCATGTTAGAAAAATTGTGCCCGAATAGACTCCAACTTCTTGGTCATTGTCTTTGGAATTCTGAAGATAGAGAGGAAGTAAATCGGCAGGCTATCCAGCACAAACCTACACAATACCGTGCGTCCTCCATAAGCGAGAAGCCTAACTTTCTATTCTGCTAGCCTGGACTCAAATCTTCGCACCACAACCTGCCAATCCCTACAAAGTAGTGACCCTGACGTCAGAGGGAGGCCTAGGTAAGTGAAGGTAAACTCTCCAATTTGACACCCAACAATGGAAGCTGCATGCCTAAGGGTTGACTCCATATTTATCCCTATAATGAAACTTTTGCCATAGTTCACCTTAAACCCGCTAATATCATGTACCACCTCTAGGATCAATCTAGCATCAATCAACTGTTGCTCCTCATCTGCTAGAAAAAGTAAAGTGTCATCAGCATATTGTAGGTGACTGATACTGATGCTAGAGTGGCCCGCCTGAAACCCTCGAACCACATCTGCCTCCTCTACTCTCATCCATAACCTACTCAAGATCTGAGCCACCAAACTGCCGAAGCCCTCTCCCGCTAAAGAAGTAGGTAGAAGGCTAACCATTGATGATAACAACAAAGGAACTAGAAGAGATACACGCCAAAATTCAGGAAATCCAAGTGTGGTGAAAGCCCATCTTAGTAAGCACATGCAAGAGACAATCCCAATTAACTCAATCATAGGCCTTCTCAAAATCCAGCTTGAGGACTACTCCCCTCTTTCTTTGTTGCTTCATAACATACAGGCACTCATGGGCAACAAGAAAATTCTCCTGGATGTGCCTCCCCTAATAAAGGCCCCCTGCTACCCACTGACTAGTCCATTCATGACCCTATCTAGCCTCTTGGCCAACACTTTAGAGATGATTTTGTAGGTACCATTGAACAAGCTAATGGGTCTAAACTCCGCCCACTCCTGCGCACCCTTCTTCTTAGGGATCAAGACTAGGAGGGTTTAATTAACACCCCTCAAATGGGCCCTACATTCTTGGAATTCCTTTACTGCACCTAAAAGGTCCACCTTAACAACGTCCTAACAGTGCTGAAAAAAAACCATGGGCAAGCCATCCGGCCCCGAAGCTTTGTCACCTGCAAGAGAGAAAAATGCCTATTTGACCTCTTCCAGAAAGGAAGCCATCAAAACCTCACTATCAGTTGAAGAGATACAAGGAAGGAGGCCGTGTGCAAAAGTAGGTCTGCATATCTGCTCTTCTGTGAAAAGCCTAGCAAAGAACTCTCTGGCATGGCTTCTAATGGTCTCCTCCTCAAAAATCGTGGTCTCACCAGCCCTAACGGAAGATATATGATTTGTCCTCCTTCTACCTGAAGCAATCTTATGAAAGTACATTGGGTTCCTGTCTCCTTCCTTTAGCCACTTCTCCTTGAATCTCTATTTCCAATAGATTTCTTCTCTGGTAAGTACCTCATCATACTTTGCTCTCAAAGTCTCTCTAGTGATTTTGGTCTTATCATCCAACAAGCCTACCTCCTCCAAGTTATCGAGTGCATGTAGCTGCTGAAGGATCGTAACCTTAGCCTATATCTGGGAAGAAGCTTACCAGCACCCCATCTCTCAAGCACATGCGCCACTTGATGCAGCTTCCTAATAAGAGTGGCCATATAAGACCAGCCGCTCACATGCATTTCATGCCCCTCTGACTGTATCTGAGAAATCTACCTCCCTGAGCCAGAATCACTCAAATCTGAAAGCCTGACTCCTCTGGCAGCCACGACAGGTTTTCAAGAGGATAGACTTATGATCTGAGGACGGTCTGGCCAAACAAGATGCCTGCACATGCCGGAAATGATCCTTCCAATCTACTGACATAAGAAACCTGTCCGATCTGGACCAAGCAGGGGAAGCCCTCAAATTTGACCAGGTGAATTGAGCATTCACCAAGCCAATGTCAGTAAGGGCAGCCTACTGAATAAACTCGCAGAAATCCTCCGTCTCCCCCGCATAGGGGTGCCCAACCATCCTCTCGAAAGCCGTCGTCACCACAATGAAGTCGTCACCCACACACTAGGGACAAGCCGAGGTGAAGTGAAAAGCCAACAACTCCTGCCACATAGCACTCTTCCCCTCCCTGGTCTGAGGTCTATAAATCCCTGAGAAGTCCCAGGAGAATTCATCCCTCAAACATCGGAAGTGAAGGGAAATAGCCCACTGACCGATCTGCATGTCCTCCTCTACCTCCTCCAACTCAAAGGGATTCCACAGCGCCAAGATACCCCTTGCTCTACCCATAGCAAGGGAGGCCACACCCCTGGAAAGCCTACCTCCACCAATATCCCTCATCAACTCTATGTCACCCCCCTCACTCTTAGTCTCTTGTATACAATGGAGATCAGCCTTGCAACTTCTCACCATCTCCCTCCCCTCCCCCTAAACCTCTCACATTCCATGAGAGGATCATCATAGGGACTAAACAGTGCCTCCCTCTCCCACTCTCCCTTCCTCACCCACTCCCTCACCCTCCATGCTCACCCTTTTCTGATATTTTTCTTTTTTTTTTCGCCTCCCTCGCCAACACCGCTAACCACCTTTTCTGGATAAGGAATAAGGACCCTCTGATACTCTTCTCCACCCCCTCATATGAGACTCACAACTTCTCAGTCAAACCCCTCAAATGCTCCTCCGTCAATCTCTCCACCACTGTCAAGAACTCCAAGCCCGCCTCCTTACCTAGTACCCCACAGGCCTTCACCATTCCGCCCTCCAAGCCTACCATCCCAGAGATACGAGTGCTCGTGGGCTCTGTCTCCTCCTCAGAAAGCTCCAACAGAGCACCGTCAGATGCCTCCTATAGGAACTGGTGCTTTGTTACCACTTTGATGTCAGATAGAACTGAAACCGCCCTCTGAGCACCCTCCTCTTCGATCGGCCCCTAGTTCAACGCCGATGGCATCGACGATATCAGGCGTTGAGGCATCAGGTCGAGCAGAGGGTCACACACCTCTGCGAACCTCCCTCTCCCTACCTCTCCTTCCAACGAGAGTGAAGCTCGGTCTCCAGTCCCCCTCCGATGCTGTAGTGCACCGGAGATGGACGGGAGCTCCTTCTCTGCACCATTCCTCTAGAACAACCGACGTACGATGGAGCCTCCCCTCGCCACAAAAGGGCAAGGAAGGCCAACTGATCCTTAGCCACCACCCCTGCCGGACAATCGGACACTGACACATAATGACCCATGTTTGTTTGGCCGAACAAAGGCGAAGGGCGGCACTACAACACCTAGCCATTCGGGCGGGGAAGAAGGCCCTTACTGGGCCCCAGCAAACCGGAATCGTGATCGCTACCGAAACTGAGCTTAGTTCTAGTGAGAAGCGGAGCCCAAATGGCCAAGAAGGGGACGCCCAACCTCCTCTTGCATAGTGGCCGTCGACCGTAGAGGAGAGAGACGCTTGCCGGCCTCCCCTGTAGTAGAGAGGGCAGGCTGTCGGAGGATTTTGGGCAGGGGAGAAGCCCCTTGGACCGACTAGCTGCTCCCTTGGCGGACACGGGTAAGTTCCAAGTATCGCCAGTCGACCCGGAGCTTACCCGTTGTTTAACGACCTGCCCGACCGCCCATTAGGCTCAACGGCAGCAGCAGCCGAACCGACTAGGTTCACACAATTGAGAGGTGGGTTTGAATTTTGAAACCCCGCCCGATTTGCGTCAGCTTCCTCTAGACGACACCCCTAAAGCCGATAGCAGCCAATGGTGGCTCACCGCCCCTCTCCCTCCCCCTTCAACTAGGTGCAGATGGCAAAGCAGTCCCCTTCCACCTTCGCAGTGACCATCGCCAGGATGGCCGCCGTGCTGTCCACTAAGATCTTGACAGCCATCGCCGTCCTAGAGCCCAAAATCGAGAACCTCAAGCTCCTCTTCACGACCGTGCCAAAGCTCCGCACCAAGAAGGCAATGCCTTCTTCATCACAGAGGAGCAGAGGCACCCACCTAAAGACGATACAGACTGTCATAGGCACGGGGTTGGGGAAAATGCCCCCTAAACTTCCCCCACCACTGGACATGAAGTAGGGCATCCCTTGCCACGATAACCCCCATGTTCGCCATCAGTGCCACTACTTGCTCCACTTGACCCACCACGAAGAACCCCCCCCCCCCCGCGGCCCGGGCGCGCCCGGCCGGCCCCCGCCAACCATGAAGACAAGGGTTCTATTTATAGACCTTCCAAATCTTGGGGCGAGTTGGAGAGAGAGTAGCTAAAAAGTAGGAGGATTATGGACAAACTCTTGAAGATAATTCTTCCAAGAGTCCATAGAAACCAACAGAAGATTCTAAGGATCAGATTTGAGGGTTAAATCAAGAAAACATACTCTATAATCCGTCCGCGGAGTAGCAGAGAAGAGCAGTTCTACTAAAACTCTTCCGTTTGACATAACGCATCCATGATAGACTGCCATCGGTATATAACGCGCCATATACAGTCCATTATGTGACCTTATCCAATAGAAGATAAGAACAATAGGCGAAGCATTCGAACTTAGGACTCTGGCGAGCATAACGGTTAGGAAGAAGGGCATTATAGGGATAGTATAATGGATGGGAGATTATCCGTTATGGCAATGAAGATGTCCAGGTAGACGGTGGCTGGGACGATGAGGAAGTCGGTGGAGGAGATGATAGACTCGACCTTTGGGGGTATATAACGGACCAGGTGAGGTGTGTTATGTGATGTTTATGACGGATGAACAAAGGTCCGTTAAGCATGAGAGACGCTAGATGAGACGAAAGGAAAGACGGTGGATGAGACGGAAGGCTCCCACTCTAAGAGAAGGTAACGGACCATGATGAGGGCATTATATGATGGCATAACGGATGGTTATAGGTCCGTTAAATAATAGAGACGCAATGTGAGACGCTGGATGAGACGGTGAGAAAGACGGTGGGAGGACTATAACGGACCTTATGAGGGGCGTTATATGACTATAACGTGCCAGTCATGATGCGTTATAGATAAAAAGGCGATAAATGACGCGGAGGTGCTTGCCTAGCAACAAAACCAGGATAAGACCCAACCAAGGAAGGCAATGACCCCATGAAAGAGACCTCTAACTGACCAAGAAGACTCGACAAGGGTGAACAGCTCGGAGCATCATTAAAATGAGTAAGTGATGCGGGACAAGACTACGGACACGACAAGCTCGTGACTGCCCCTGAACAAGGGAAGCGTCGGACGTGCACAGTTGAGAAACCGGCAAGAGCAAGGGTGGTCGATTTGCACTCTCGTGCCCAGATCGGGTCACGGGACGGTCGCTCTCTCACTCGCAGTAGTGATGATACAACAATATATAGCAAGCTAGGTCCTAAAACATGCTCTCTAGTAGCGGCATAATCAAATATATATGAAGTAAGCAAATGCCGAGTGTAGGGAGCAAAAATGATACAACCACGCTACCGAGCGTGGGGAAGACGAACCCGGCCGAACTCGTACTCCCGGGATAGTTAATACAAATATTACAGCATTAGAGATGACTGCCCACTCCACGCAAGGAGGTAAAGGGCGACACTAGTAGGTCCGGGAGGGCCGAATTCGGGTTGATGGGTGGCTTCTCGTGTCTTTTCGGCAACACCCAAACATGTGATGGTGGGGCCCACGTGCTGTCCGGATGGGCCGTGTGGGACCCTGTGGTACTGCTATAGTGGAGGATGCCTGGAAGGGTGCTCCTTGGACTGGGGGCGCGCTGGTTCGCCGACCGGAGTCCGGGCGGCTCCGATCGGCACCGGTCAGAATAACCGGCCACGGGCAGCAACTTCTGGTTTTCAGCGCGTGCCTTGGCGAGAACGAGCGTTGTGATCAGCCTTGATGTCGGATTGACACAAGACTTGCATCGTTGGAAAGATAACTTCAAATTCTTCAATATGGGCGAGGAGATCTGGCATGGATCTTCATGGATCTGGACTTACTGAATTTACTAATCTCTATTGCACAGGGGCTGAACACTCAGATCTGCAGGGCTATTCTTTGAGAACTGCCATTGACCGCAAGGTAGATGTCCGATTCAGCTCTTGTAGTCTTCATCAAAGTTGAAGTAAAATGAGCTAGGAAGATGGAAAAATTAGTTATGAAAAGTTTGGATATGGCTGTGAATTGATAGGAGTTTTTGACTGGGTGGGAGTTAGATCTGGAACTGGGCTGAAAGTAATGTTCCCGGCTACTTGGATCCACATTCACTTCTTCATCATTTTGTCTCTCTCTTTCTTTCTTTTTTTAAAAGGGGGTAGGCAAGAGGGGTTGGCCATTATTTCTTGGTGTCTCGGGAGGGACTTCGGCCTGCTTGGAGGTAGATGCATGTGCATTCATTTCATTCAACTTCTTCTTTAGTATTTCAATCTCATGCCGGTATTCTTGCAGCAACCTCCGTACCACAGGGTCATGCATGGAAGGGTTGAGGGCGACACCTCCTTCTTCGGCTGGTGTCTCTTCGGATGACGTGGATGGTCTCACGCCGTCATCTTCAGCCGTGATTACATTGACGGTGACGACCGCCACAGTCTCATCCCAGTTGGTTTCTTCGGCAAGGGTCCGCGGCGTCTCGCCTGGCCGAGTTGAAGCTCGGGGCCAAGTCTGCTTAGGCACCCGAACATCCTTGAATCTGGTTGGCTTTGGGGCGAACCCCCCTTTTGATTTGGACCTGCAGCGGTCCGGCTCTTCTTGGGCCAACGCTTGGAAGGGGTTGTACACTGGCACTGTTGGTATTGCCCTACCGGGCGTGATCTAGGTCTGCCGGCCATTCAAAAAAACTCGGACGCCTCTGACGAGCACGGATTTGCCCGAAGTGGAGAGTCAGCTTTGTAATGGGCCAGCGTTCTTCTTGGCTGCCCTCCTGGCAGCTGGGGTGCGCTTCCGGTTGACGGAGGCGCGAGAATGAATGTGGTGAGCATAGCAACCCACCGCAGTAGCCTCAGTCGGGGTTGCCTTTGCAACAGCGATTGGTTCCATCTCCCGGACGTTCAGGAGCTCCACGAATGTGACCCCCAAGAAGTTGGGGAAGCCGACGACGGGTGGGAAGTTGCGAAACTGGGTTGGCACTGCCAAATAGCCATGGGCAACATGGCTGGCAACAAGAAGCGGTCCGAACGACACGGCCATCGTAATCGTTAAAAGCAGCCTACAAATGTAGATCAAACAATTAGTATTTTAAGAAGGGGCCGTAGGGCCCTTAGTCCTGGCGAGGAGATGAAGGGTGATTTTGGTCTCACCGGGCATGCCAGACTTGTGGACGCACTTTTCGACACGTCTCTTGCTTTATTTGTTTGTTGGTTTATTAAGTGCGTGGACGTGCCAGTCATAAAGTGACGATTCATTCGGACTTCGTGGAAGCCCTTGGTGCGCGTCGTCCGACTGATCAGACGAAAGTGGAATTCGTGTCGGGACCAAAACCCGGCGTGCCATAAAGGCCACGACGTTATTTACATCTCCCCAGAGGGGAGAACACCCTTGATTAATCGCCAGGAGAAAAGTGCCCTATGACCTAAAGAAATTATCAATAAGACGAGATGATAAAGAAAACTTGGATTACACCAAAGCACCTACTGAGGGTACGAAAATTCAAATCATGTCGGTCCCTCATGGACCATTTCATACTCGGACAGAGGTCCGTATTAGAAGTATGACGGAAACGGAGGTAAACCCGTGTGAATGTTTGCTGAGTAGATGGCAATTTTAATAAGAAATGCGGGACCCGATCCCAATAGGGGGGAAGGGGGCGATCTCAATGAGCTGTTGCCCCGAGACGATATCAGATCTTGACCATATCGAGGAGGCTCCCAAGATACAAGTACGACTCGTTGGGGGGCCATGTATGTTCCCATATCTAAGGCTCGGGGGAGAAGGGATCTCCAAAATGCATGCCAGGGCACGCGTGTTTTACATTTTTTTTTATCTTATTAGTTCGATCCCATTTGTGTATGGATTCTTTTTTTTATTCCACTTGAATCTCATTTGCCATCTTTTAGACTTAAATTGGATGCTCGGGGCCTTTTTCTTTCTCGTCATTGTTCTCTTCTTTTTTTTTATTTAGAGATGACACAGAACCATTCATAAATTCAACCATGCACGGGATGGAATCTATGTAGTCTGAGACGTGAGGCGCCCGAGGCGACCAGGGGGCGCCTCATGCCTCAAACGCCTAGGCGATGGCCTAGGCGTTTGAGGCGTTAAGATCCTATCTACGTTACAATGGTTTATTGTAGCCGATACAACGAGAGCGTCGTCGTGCGGGGTAGTTAACCCTTCTAGGTCTTGGTCGGAGAACACCAGGGCTTGCTGCTCGCTCGCCTGCGAGGTTTTGGGGGGCTCAGAGGCCCAGCTCGCCCGCTCGGCGTGACGCTTCCTTCCTCGGCTGCTATCTCCGCCTGATGTCACGCCGCCAGCAATGACGTTGATGTGGACTCCTTGGGGGAGATTGTCGATTTCCTCGGGGGCAGCTACGTCCTTCTTTTGCTCGGTCACATACCGGGATAAGTGCCCCTGACGGACGAGACGCTTGATCTCGTCCTGGAGCTGATGACAATCGCCGGTATGATGCCCGTGGTCGCTGTGGAACAGACAATGCTTGCGACAGTTGCAGTGCTTTGCCTTCATAGGCTCGGGGTGGCAGAGGAGGCCCGAGCCCTTGATATCTTCATAAATCTCTTAGACGGGGGCGGTCAGAGGAGTGTACCGCTCGTATTTCCGAGAGGGCTCCTTGTGGTCTTCGTCCTGGTTCCTCCTCTTACCCTGGCCAGAGCCAGAGCCTTGCTCGGCTGGTCGCCTCTTGTCCCTCTCCTGACCCGAGCCCGTCGTGCTGCGACAAGCGCTGAGGACTTCCTCGCACTCTGCGTGACGCAGGGCCAGGGTCACTAACTCGGCGAGGGAGGTAGGGGAATGAAGCACCAGCTCGCGCCGGAGGTTCTCGTCGCGGGTGCCTCCGGTCAGCGCGGTGATGGCTGAGGCAACATCCAGGCGGGGGATACGCAGGGCCTCCGATTTAAACCAGTTAATGTAGGCCCGGAGCATCTTCCCCTGTTCTTGTTTGCGGGCCAATAGTCCCGCTACTGACCGGGGAGGACCGCTGCCGGCGAAGCTTTCTTTGAACACTCGCCCGAACTGCCGGAAGTCACAGATGCTGCTGGGGGGAGGGCTCGGAACCAAGCATGAGTGCCCTGGACCAGGGTGGTCGCGAACGCTCGGCACTTGATGGCGTCGAACGCCCCATGCAGGGTCATTAGGGTGTCGAAGCTGTCGTAGTGGTTGGCCGGGTCTCCCTGGCCGTCGTATGCTTTGAAGGTTGGAATCGAGATCCTGGGTGAGATCTCGGCCTTCAAGACATGATTGGAGAACGGGGATTGCTCCTCGTCCTCCACAGTAGAGGTCTTCTTTAGAGCGCGGAGGGCGCGCTCTTGTTCTACGAAACGCCTTTCGAAGTCTCGCAGCTAGAGGGACAGCTCCGGTTGTCGTTGGACCGAGGGGCTATGGTGGCGCTCCTGCAGGCTGCCCCGGCGCCCCTAGGGGGCCTTGGTCTCTGGGAACGGTCGATGCGCTTCGGACTTCTCCCTCCTCGGGGTGGAGGAGGCTTCCTGCTCTGGGGGAGGGGCGTGCGATGGTCCTCCTGACCGGTTGCGGATGAGCCGCCGCCCCCGGAGGGTGAAACGTCCCCCGACGGTTTGCAGGGAGGCATCTCCCGGGGGGGGGCTCGCCCGAGGGAGTCGTGACTTCTCTTCCCTGGCCGCTTGGGTCCTCATTAGATCAATGAGGGTGTCTAGTTTGACGTTGAGGGTTTGAAGAGCATCCGCGCTCCTGGTGGGGGGTTGCTCTTCTACAGCGGGTGGGGGCAGTCCGCTGGCTCGGTCGCTGGCGTGAGAGGGAGTATTCCCCGTCGGATGGGAAGGTGCGCCTTCTTCCGTCGCCACGGCCTTTCCCTTGTCGCCGGCGGTCCTCCTACTGGAGCTTCTTTGCACCATGCTGGCTCTTTGCTCGTTTCCCACAGACGGCGCCAGATGAAGAGGGCGATCTCGCGCTGTTCCTGAGCTGAGGTTGACGACCACGATTGTGAGAATTGCAAGAAGGGAAACGGATCAGGGCTGTCCAGGGATGGTTCTCTGGGGAAAACTCTCCGATGCTTAAGTCAGCAAATCAGATAGAGCTCTGGTGCTATGGAGAGAGGTAGGAGGAGGTAGGGGCGCGAGATCCCGGCTTTTCTTTTATTGTTATTGTTACTATGTTAATTCTGGTGAAAATTCGGTAGCATCTCCCCAGGACCCGGAGCATAGGGCAGTAAAAGGGGAACACACCCACAAGGAGTGGCGGGACCCGACAATTCTAGGTGTGTGCCAGGGCAGCAGCACCTTTAGAAAAACTTCGAAAAACTTGGAGAAATCAGCAAATGGGAGGCACAGAGCTAAGCCAAGCTGGGAATGCACCAGATGAGAGAAGGTGGCAAGCGTGCCAGGCAAGAGGGCTCAAGGGGCGTGCCGGGAAAGAGGGGTTAGAGGGGTTGTGCCGGGCTAGGGAGTGCACCGGACAGGGGTTGGTTAGGATGTGCCGGCCTGGATGGGCTTGGAGGTGTGTCGGGCTGGGCGATCAGAGAGCATGCCAGGCTCAAGGGACTGAGGCTGTACTGGGCATAGAGATGGAGTGCACCGGGCTGGGAAGGCCAGGGGCGTACCGGGTAGAGACTGACCCCAGGGGGGTGAAGGTGAAGGAAGGGGTAGACCAAGGCATTGGGTCAGCCATGCCAATACGCCAGTCAAGAAGGAGAAAGAAGTTTAGGGGTGATGGGAGAGAGGTGTTGTGCTCAGGCGTCCAAAGAAGGGGGGGAGCACCCCCCTTTCAGTCAAATGGACAGACTTGAGACCAAGGACCCCATGGGGAAGCCACGAAAAGAGAAGACCCTATGAAGGGATCTACTGGCAGAAGATCACTTGGGGTGGCACTGCACTGAGGCATTGCCCCTCGAGCCAGACAGGCCGGCCTTATGAGGGGGGATCGACATGAAAGGCCAAAACGCAAAAGGAGGGGAAGAAACGAGCTGCAGAACACATCATGAAGTGGAAACTTAACAAGAGTGACAGGAAGCAAGGAAAAGAGACATCTTTTATTCATAAACAGGGGCGACCGGGGGCTGGCCATGGGTCGAGCATTACAAAATACATGTGAAATAAATAGCGAAAAGGGGGAGGAATAAGAAGAAGAACAAGAGATGGAAGAAGCCTCTCTCCCTCCCTCTCTCTTTCTCTTACTCTCTTCCTCTCCGGAGCTCCCCTGGGCCTCCCAAGCTTGGATGAACATGCTCTCTTCTTCCTCTTCTCTCTTTTCTCTGTGTGGGCCTCTGCGTGTGTTCCTCTCTGTCTGTCTGTCTCTTATGTGTTGTGGTTGTGTTGTTCATCGTGGAGAAGGGGCTTTTTATACCTTCAACGGCGGGAGCTTCCGGACCGAGCCGTCGATGGCAGGAATGACTGCATTGAATGGGATTTGACTCCCTTGTCCTTGGGGGTAGGGGGGTAGCCTGCGTGCCTTCCTCCCTAGGCGACACCTCAGCTAGCCCTGGGCTGGCCCCGCTGCGCGCCGAAGATCATAGGGCATGGGTATTAGATTTCCTTTGCCAGATGCACCAGACAAAGAGGAACTCAGGGTGTGCCACTGAGAGCGCGGAGAGTTGTGCCACTGGAAGGCACAGCAGGTGTGCCACTGGAGGGCTGAAAAAGTGTGCCATTGAAAGGGCTTGACGGTGCGCTGCTGGAAGGCTGGAAAGCTGTGCCGTTGGAAGGGGGTCAAAGTGTGCCGCTGAAAGGGGGCAAAGGGGGTGTGCCGCTGAGGGCCTTGAAGGCGTTCCGCTGGGGAGGCACATGGGTGTGCCGCTGGGGGCAGCAGGAGGGCATGCTGTTGAAGGGCTTATGGGTGTGTCGTTAGGAGGCCTTAAGAGTGTGGCACTGGTGGGCATTTTAGTGTGCTCCTTTTTTCTTCTTTTCTTCTTCTCATCTTCTCTTTTCTTTTCTCCTCTTCTTTATTCCCCTGCACGTAAACATGGGGTGAGAATTTTTAGGTGTCCACAGGTGCTGGCTGCAGGTCAACAAAGTCAAGAATATCATCTTCGAGCTCGAGTACTTCGGCCTCTTCATTCTGTTTCACCCGGACTTCGTCGGGGGTTTCTGGTTCAACTCTGCATAAATTGTTCTTGTAGTGACGCAGAATTATTAAATTTATTACTCGGAGCACATCCTTAGTATGGCATTTAAGGTCCGAGCACGCACTGTTCAAGTCCATACATGTTTATATGTTAAGTCTTTCCAAATCCGTGCATAGTCCATGCAATTGTTGCACGTCTCACCTTCCAAGTCCGTGCATAGTCCATGCATACGTTGCTTACTCCTTTACAAACTCCGTGCATATGTTCAAAGTCCATGCACCTTGTTTCATCTATGTCCGTGCATATATCACCAAGTCCGTGCACGTTGTCCACCTGCATTTGTCAAGTCCGTGCACATCCTTCGCATGGGATTTAAAGTTCGAGCATGTCCGTGCACTTATAAGTCTGTGCACATTACACCGACTTGCATATTCTAAGTCCGTGCACATTCCACCGACTTGCATACTCATAAGTCCGTTCAGGTTTTCTCCCTGTGCGTTATAAAGTCCATGCTTGTCATAGCATACACTTAAAGTCAGTGCAAGTCTGAGTCCGTGCACCTCAAGCCAAAGTCCTTGCATCTCAGTTCCGCAAGTCCATGCACCTTTTGTTGAATCCGTGCATGTCTTAGCATACACGGACTTTGTTTGGTTATTGTACAGACTTCGTTTGGCTTCTGTCCATGCATGTAGTTCTTCCAAGTCCGTGCACACTCTGTCTAAGTCCGTGCACATCTTGAACAAGTCCGTGCACACTCTGTCTAAGTCTGTGCACGTCTTGAACAAGTCCGTGCACACTTTTTCTAAGTCTATGCACATTTTCGTTTGCCCTTGAGTTAGTTAAAGTCCATACAGGTTTCTTAAGTACATGCACGTTTCTGTCTTGGGCAAGTCCATGCATGTTTGTGTTAAAGTCCATACAGGTTTCTTAACATTTTTGTTAAAGTCCATACAGGTTTCATAAAGTCCATACAGGTTTCATAAAGTCCATACATGCTGTAAGGACTTATCTCAACCCCGTGCACGTTTCATCATGCAAGTCCGAACACGATGTTTAAGCTAAGTCCATGTTATATAAAGTCCATACACATTCTAGAGTCCGTGCATGAACAGTGCCCATTTGCAAGTCCATACACATGCTGAAGTCCGTGCTTGTTGTCTGCATGCTGTGTTAAGTCCATACATGTTGTTACACTTTTTCAAGTCCATGCACGCTGCTCATTTTGATTCAAAAGTCCATGCATGTTTCGTGTCACATAAGTCTGAACACGTTGTTTACTTCTTTACAAAGTCCTTGCACATTTGTCATGAAAGTCCCTGCACCTTTTCACTAAGTCCATGCAAAATGTTCTCGCAAAGTCCGAGCACATTGCATTTCTTTTTATCAAGTCTGTGCATATGTCAAGTCCATGCACGTTTCTTCACCAAGTCTGAGCACGCCAAACCCCGTGTACATTTTATCAAGTCCATGCAGGTTTACTTTGTTCACACCAAGTCTAAGCACGTCAAACCCCGTGCACATTTCCCATTTCATTGAGTTCGTGCAGGTTTAATTTGTTCACACCAAGTCCGAGCACGTCAAATCCCATGCACATTTCACATTTCATTGAGTCCATGTAGGTTGTTAGCCCATGTACGTTTTGCTCAAATAAAGTCCATGCTTCTTTCCTTTGGCGTCACGGAAGTCCGTGCACATTATTTCAACAAGTCCGAGCATGTTTAGCTTTGTCGAATACATTAGTCTGAGCATGGTCCGAGCATGTTTTGGCTTTGACAAAGACATGAGTCCAAGAATGGTCCGAGCATGTTTGGCTTTGTCGAATACATTAGTCCGAGCATGGTCCAAGCATGTTTGGCTTTGTCTAAAACTGAGTCCGTGCACGTTGCAAGTCCGTGCATATTTCTCTTATGCACATTGTGAGTCTGTGCACTTTCTAGCTAATCCCTTATCAACACCATGCACATCTCATATTTGTTCTATAAGGTGTTTGACTAATGACTATTGTTCTCCTGATAGAGATTCTTCCAAATGTCTAAGATCAAGTGATCGTGAAGGAGGGCACGTGATCCAAGGTAGTTCTCTGTTCGTAGAAGAGGAGGATGACTTGAGCCTCAGTTTAAATTCCTTAAGCTTCTATTCCGACAGAACACTCAAAGTACCTCCACTTAACGCATCCAAGCCCACTGATGCTAATCTGCTATTCCTTCACATCAATATCGCTCCTTTTTCCTTTAACAACTACGGAGAAACTACTCATATCCTGCTTCTTTGTATTATGAGTTGGCTGTGACCCTGCCGATAATTTTATTAATGGAGAAGTGAATGTGAAGGGTACTATGTCTATTCCATTTCTTCTGCTATCTTCATCCCACTTTGCATCATCGTTTACATCACCGGATGAGCCACGCTTCTTAATTACCAAGCCTTCATCAATCACAGAATCAAATAGCAATCTAGTACTCCCAGCACCCCAAGTGCAGGATTCCAGATTCTTTTCTTCAACAGAGGTCTCAGTAATGGCAAGAGCAGAACATGCAGACTACAAATCAGATATTCGTCGCTCTTTCATGGAGTTAGTTTCTCCACTGAGTCCCATCAAAATTTTTAACAGCATTCTCTGTAAGTTGGTAGTCAATAGTTCTATCAATAGACACCACCTCTGTTGTATTTTGAATGACAATGGAACCTGAATTTTCTAATGTTCTGCTTGGGACATCTCTACCAAAAGCAGATTGACAGTCATCATTCACAATAACATGACTCTTTTTTTTAGTTCTCTTTTGTTCAGGAAACAGGTGCTGCAGCAGTCTTGGCAGTGGCAGTCATTTGTCCATGCATGCTCTTCTTTTTTTTTATTTACCACGTTTTAAGAATTAAAATTATGTGATGTTTTGTTCCTTTTATTAGTTACAATTCTGGCAGAATTTCGGCAGCACCTCCCCTAGACTCAGGATGGTAAGAGGATAACACGGGTGCGCGTCCACAAGGAGTGACGGCCCCAACATAGTAGAGGTGCGCCTGGAAACGGCAACACCTAGAACGGTCATGCCGAAGCATGATGCAAATCAACCAGTACAGAGGGAGGGCGAAGTGTGAATCCTGCGGAGTTCAAACAGAGGGAGAGAGAGAAGCCACCGGGCCATCCTATGAGGAAGGAATGGGCAGTGGGGTAGAGCACCGGTGCTTAAACGCATATGGTGAAAGTCATGGCAGGTGTAGACTCTAGAAGAAGCAAACACAGAAGAAACGTATGTGAGAACAAGAACCGCTCACAAATCTTTTTATTTATTTCCATGAAAAGGGGAAATATATGACTAAGACATTGCAGGGAGACAATAAAATAGAAACGAAAATACAGGGGGGTAATGGAGCATTCACTCCTTCCTCACTCTTCTCTTTCTGCTAAGCTCTATTCTTCTCTTCCTTCCCTCACAGAGATGGAATCGGTGACGACCCCTGGTCGGAACCAAAACCAGCCTCCATGCCTTTTTCCAATTAGCCTTTTTTTTTCATTTCTCTTGCAAAGGGCCTTTTATACCTCCGCTGTCGTTGACGACCGCTCCCGAGGCGGATCAATCCGAGGTTGACCTCGGTCTTGTTCGTGTCAGCTAGACGCTTGCATGTTCGGGCCGGAGGTCGACAGCTCGGCGAGATCCCGGCTGGCTTCGATGTGATTCTGCTACGCGCCAAGGGCTACACGCATTGACCAGTGTGTTTGCCGCCGGTTGTGCCGGTTCGAATGATGAAACAGCTCACCGGACAGAGAAGGGCATGCTACCGGGCGTGAGACATCGCGGCCGTGTCGGGCGAATCCCCTCGCGGGTGTGCCGGTGGAGACCGTGGAAGGCGTGCCGATGGAGCCGCTCGCAGGCGCGCCGGGTGAAGCCCCTCGTGGGTGTGCCGGTGGAGCCAATCGCAGGCTTGCCGGTGGAGGATGCTCGCGGGTGTGCCGGGCACGTACGCTCGCGAGTGTGCCGGCGGAGGAGGCAGCGGGTGTGCCGGGCACATCCACTTCGTAAGTTATCTTCTATTTTTTAAGATGAAGTCTAATCTTTTGATAACATCTCTCAAAATAAAAAAAACTTTCACTCTTTCTTTATTTTTATCTAAAAAAATCTGGGGCATTACAACCCTCCCCCCTTATACGAATTTCATCCTTGAAATTCAAGACAAGCACCAAGCCACAAGGGGAGACTGCCATGAACCGACTGACGATGCCGCCAGAGCCCCAGGCAAACCTTGATGCTCAAAAAAATCACGGTCCTGAGAGATACAGCCAGACAATGATCACGGACAATGCCTCGCTCACAACCCAAGACACATCGATCATCAGAGTAGGCACATGCAAGAAGTACTGTCTGGCGTCACCTCAGCCAATACGAAAACCAACCACGACATCACTACCATGATCTCACTTACCGAGAAACCAACAACCCTCATCACGGAAACCAACACCGGTCAATGCTCATGCTCGACGGACCAACCAAACGCCAGCTTCACAACTCGCTGACCGCTCTCACACCATGCACCAGGGGCAACCAACACTGAGCTTCCACCAGCTCACACCCGACAAGCCGGACACTGATAACAGCACCAGACCAACTGTGCCAGAAGATAACTTCTCACAAACGCCAGATCCAATCCGAGAAAAGCACATCTTATAATCGGCCACCCAAGGCCTCGTTGGCACACGGCTCTCGCCACTCTCGAGCCCTAACAACCAGCATCTTCTATCTGTGAAAGACCATCTACGGGTCACCAGACACGCATCAACGAGAAACCTCCACCGGCTCAACTGACGTGCTCCAAATCACGACAGGCCATCCGCTGACTCTCCCACAGACCATTACCACAACTCGAGCCAAAGCTCGCTTAGACACCGCAACCGATCTTGAACTTCACGCCAACTCTACCCTCTCAGGGGAGCACGGTGAAACCACATGACAGGATCTCCCTGGTCTGCACGTCACTCGACGTAACACATCGGGAAATCCTCCCCTGCTAGACATAGACCAGGGATCACCACATCCAATGCCAACGTCTCATCAGAGACCTCCACACACAGGCATCGTCCTTCTTCCTGTCTTATCAAATCCTTCGCCTAAAACGATCCAAAAGGACGTCTGCCAATCCCAATCCCGCTCTTACCACAGAGCCTCGGGACACAACCTCTCACAATCTACGACACACTTCTCCAGAATCGATAAGTGCCACCTGCTACCACAACGAGCTGGTCGACAATGCCACGACCAATGCTGGCGGGTCCCCAAACAATAGACTTCTTACCGTAGTCGATCACTCGGCCAACCTTACCAACCACTTACAGCAACCAACTGGGACCCATAATCTTGTCAGAGATTACTTCTCCAAGAACACGATCTCACCCAAGAACACAACCTCTAACACAGAAACGGGGTACTCATGCGGCAACCTCGCCAGCACATTTCCCCAACTCTCCATCCTGCCAGTGCCACAAATCACGAAGCCTCAAGCAATGGCACGACAACAACACGTCTCACATAACCGAGGCAATCTCATACCAAAGAACCAATCCTCCGACGCTCAACACATCCTCGAAATCCACCCATAGCAATCGACGCTACGATCCTCCGCTGCGCACTCAGATCCATGTGCACAGCCATCACAATGACAACTCGGGATCCTCCATCCCGACAATCCTCTGCAACTCTGCAGGCTCCGATCCTCAACACCTCGAAAATCACAACACCACTCGCAAGTTCTCACAAACACTGCCCAACTGGCACTCATCCTTCCGGAATAATGCCAACACACTCTTACTCATCAGGGGATGGGCAACGCTTCTCACAAATAGCCACACTCTGCAACAGCGATTAAGCTAGCCGCTGCCACACGCTCCTCTCTTACGCCTGCCTCTGATCTCGAAACCAATAACACGCCAAACACTCACCAAGGAGCGATGAGAAGAGAGAGCGTGAGGAAGAGAGAATGAGAGAAAGAGAGAGGGGTGGGGGGTTTATATAGGAAGATTCAAAAATTACAAAAAAATATAAAAATATGAAAAAATTATCTCTGCAATCCTCAGAAAGAGCACAACGCACTGGTCACATCTCGGAGTCGGAGAACTTCACGGTTCACAAAGTAGCAGAAATAAAATTACTTTTTAATTAACAGTTTAAATTTAACAATTATAGCCCAGAGTCAAGTCCAAAGAAGCCGAACGAGCACGGGCCCCAGGTACACATGGAAGCCGAACGTACGACCACCACCTGTAAAGCAGGGGAGAGCCTCGTGTCACTGGCTCAGTAGGGGTCACGCGGATCACCACCGAGAAAAAAACGTAGTAACACGCTAAAAATAGCAGGCAACAGCAAGTAAGCAACAAGTAGTGGTAAAGCGGTAAAGCTAAACTACAAAGCTGTAAAAGAAACAGAACAGGAAGCAAGAGTAGGGAACAAGCTAAGGAAGAGGGGAAGGAAGAAGTCGTACCAGACAACGGCTGTTGAATTAACCTCGGTACCCCAAATTACTCCAAGCAAGGGCAAGAGAGCGACTTGGAGCTAACAGAGTCAGGAGTTGTCGAACTGCCGACGCAAGGAACTTGCAAAATAGATAAAAGAAACCTACAAAAAGGCTAGACAGATGACCGACGCAAACGACGGACAACACGACTAGGACGTCGTGCACACTGCCACATACACAACCAGAACGTCGTGCAAGTGACAGACACTGACCCTGAGTACAGCCACAAAAGGGCTAACCCAGAAGGTTACGATGCATGAGAAACGAGAAGAGAACCGTGAAGAGTCACGTGTCACGTGACTCGAGCACCCCACACTAGAAGAACAGCTAGTTGCGTCCACTGACGTCTTATGTTGCACCTACTAGCGTCTCATCTGCTATGCCTACAGCCTGGCAGAGACCAAGACACTGTCAGAACCAGAACAGTACCCAAATCGCAAGTGACTTGATAGGGGAACGCCCATCGGCGTCAGTCCAAAGCCCCTGACCATGTGTGCACACATTGGCTTTTGCCTAAGCTAAGCCTCTAGCTAGTTTTCTCCCCCCGTAGGACGCAACGGTAACTACGGGAGCCTACGAAAAATATCTTAAAAATCATGAACTAGAAGTGCCCCGCTGTAAAAGCCATTACGCCGAAGCGTGCCGTAAGGCTACGACTAGTGAAGGCTCACAAGACACGGACTCCAAAACACAAGTGCCGAAGTACATACAGGCAAGAGTGCCCTGTAACACGTACTTCGAAGCACCAAAGGCAGCACAAGAGACTGTCAACAGACTCAGGACAAGACAACTAGACCTACAACTACAACGGTTCCTGAGTCCTACGACTTTGAGTCAGGATCATCGCACATAGCGAGACAAGCTGCCAATCGGTCTAATCCTAAGCTTGGGAAAATGACGCTCTGAGAAAATGACGCACGGAGACCTGAGGGGAAATTGAGAACCCTCAGCACACCTGGACACGTAAGTCGAGGTAAAATAATATCTCGAGACATCCAGAAATACGGTCTCGAATTAGAAAAAGCCGTCGAGACACAACAAGGCCACTTGTCAACTGCTGGGTGACCCCGAGTTGACTGGAACCCGACAATGACGACACATATAGATGCACACACACTGCATGTACAAACATTCATGGCCATCCCATCATGGTCACAGCCCTCATAGGATGTCAACAGGCACCCACAGGTCATGGGCAAACCACGAGATCAAGCCAAGATAAATAGAAACTAGAGTGGTAGACGACAACAACACTCTGGGCAAAGCGAACCATCACTCAACCGCTAGGTGAACCTGGCAGTCAAGGCATAGCCGCTACGTAACCAGAGACAAGGACACCGATAGTTCTAGATTGAGTCGTTAGGGTACTGTCGTGGTCAAGGAGAAGACCACAACCAGTCACCTAAACCGACCGATCCAGACAACCACCAATAGACAGACACCATCCTAGAACACGACCTAAGACTAATCAACACATAGGATAAAACAAGGACCATCACGGCCAACAACAAGACTATCATGCACTAGCATAGGGGCGTTACTTGCTATAACGGACCACAAAAGGGGCGTTATGGCAGACAGATCTAAAACTCCAATACAGACAATATAACACACCAAGACAGGGGCGCTTTCCTTTAGATAATGAAGAATTCAAAGAAATTCCTAAAGTCAACATTTACAATACGAATTTCATCAATAAATTTATGAAGCTGAAGACCACTGCTGTAGTTCAAGAAGAGCAGCATCAAGTTGAACAAGAAGAGAAGCAGATGCCAGGAGAACTACCAGAAAAAGAGAGTTAGCAAGTTGAAGAGCATTCTGAATCAGAACAGCAACAAGTTGAATGTCATCTAGAGTAGCAACCAGATATTGAAGATGCACATGTTCAGGGGGAGGATTAGCCTTATGTTGTTGAACAGCAAGTGGAAGTAAGTGTAGAGCAGGAGGCTGATGAAGAAATACATGATGAGAATTTACCATTGCAAGGGGCAGAACAAGATGTTGAAGGAGAGGAAATGGAAGTTGCTAAAGAACAAGTTCATGAAGAACAACAACCAAGAGAAGTGGAACTGGAATAGCAACTTCATGAACGGGAAGAATAACACCTTCTAGATGAGCAAGTCATGCAACAACTTGATCAGCATGTAGACCAGCTCATTGACCAAATGGAACAGCAGCAGCAGTAATTATTTGAGGAGCAACCTGAACAACAAAGGGTGGAACAACCACAGGATGATTTGTTCCAAGAAAATCAGCAAGTAGAAGCTGAACAACCACAAGAAGCTGAGGCTGAAGTTCCTTAACCAATGTCAATGATGGGTTTTGGCATTCAACCACCAATGTCACCTGAAGAACCATTAATTCCACCAAAATTTCAGGCTTCTACTTCAGATGGACCAAGCTCTAGTCAGTATCCTACAGATGTCCATCCATCCCTGGTACATTTACTGTTAAATCAGTTCAGAATAATGAATGCTTAGTTCATGCAATTACACACAGCTATAGAGAGATTGGATGCCAGAATGCTTCATGTGGAACAGACTGTTAATATCCAATGGGAGAAATTTGTTAGAGATAAATTCAGATCAGATGAAAGACTCTACGGCTTCTTAGATTCCCTTTTGCATGTCTATGAGCAAGGTGGAACCCTCGTGAGGGACATGAGACTGACACAAGCAGAACATTATGCAAAATCTACACAAATGCTGGTCTATGCATTTGATATCAAAACTGAATAGGAAATCATTAGAAACCAGCTAAACTTAATAAGAGAAGACCAACAGGCTATATCTCAAAGGATAAACTCCATTTCAGATGATGTTCAGGGTAGCATTATACAGCTTGGAAACATCTATGGAAAACTGGATTTTGTCCCAGCTTAAGTTCAAAACCTTGCTAACAATTTCAGAGAGGTAGTTTTATCTCAAGCCACAAGTACCTCCACCTCTATGGCTGAAATTCACCATCAACAGACTTCTCAAGTAGAGAACATGTGTACCATGCTCCAACAGTGGTTTGTGGACTTGACTACTATTGACACCCATTTTATGACCAATGACTTGGGTCATTTCTTTATCCTTTTTTATAATGTCTTGAGTTATTCACCAGTTATTGGGCCATATTGCTCACTTTTGGGCTGATTTTATGGGTCGTTCTCCCTGATTAGATTGTCTCTTCGTCACATTTCGAAATTAGTAAACTCTTTCTCTTTTTGGCATGTTCACCTATCCTAGCTGTCTAATGAATGACTGTTAGGTGGTGTTAGCGGTCCTTTGGTAGACCGCTAGGGAAGCAGGAGTCCTATTATCTTATCTTTTTCCTATTGGGCTTATCTTTTGTCACGTCTCGATGCGAAAAATCGGGAGCGCGACGAGTCGTAAACGAGCATGTCGATCAGAGCAAGTACAATTTCATTTCTAAAATCAGAAATGAATGAGAAAATGATACTTTTATTTCATCAAAAAGAAGTTTACAACTCTAATTGATAAGCCATAAAGGTAATTACAACTTCCAACTCCAAAATATAACAATCTTGTAAAAACACTAATGACCTACATAAACCTAGGTAAAAAGGAAATCACTCTCTCATTCTTGTCCATCCCCTTGATCATTTTCATTTCCTGCAATAATCAACCAAAACGTGGAGGGTATTTCCAACTCAATAGGTACAATTACTTCCGAGCCGTACACTAGGGAGACGGGTGAGCATCCGGTCGGGGTCTTGTATACAGTCTGTTACGCCCACAACGCCTCGTACATCTTCTCTTCCCAGTCCCTTTTGTTGGAGCCGACAATTTTGGCTAGGAGAGTGCAGAGAGTCTTGTTAAAAGCTTCAGCCAGGCCATTGGCCTATGGGTTATAAGGGGTTGATGTCTTCCAGTCAATCTTGTACTTTTCTACCAGCTGGTAGACCTTCTGGTTGCGGAAGTGGCTACTGTTGTCCGAGATAATTCGGCCGGGGGCGCTAAACCAGAATATGATGTTGCGATGGATGAATCTAACCACGATCTCCCCGGTCACCTCCTTCAGAGCAACAGCCTCTGCCCAGTGGGAAAAGTAATCGATCGCTGCCAAAATGTATTTGCAGCCAGCGGATGGTGCAGGCAGTGGACCCATGACGTCTGTTCCTCATTGGGCGAATGGCAAACTGGGCACTGTTGGATGCAATGGCACGGGTGGTCTCCTGGGCACCGTCGTGTACTCCTGGCATTTTTGACACGACTTGGCACACTTACAGTAGTCGTCGAACATTATCAACCAGTAGTAGCGAAGCTTCTTTATTTCAATCTTCATCTTTGGCCCCGCCTGGTGTGCCCCAGTTGTCTCGGCATGAACCTCCTTCATAATCTTCCAGGCCTCTTCTGTGGACAGGCATCGGAGGAGTAGTTTGTGTTTGGTGTTGGCCACAACCTGGAATACTATCCCATTTCAGACTTCATAAGAGTCTTTTGTTCTGATCAGCTTTATCTTCTCTTCCCTCTGCTTGGGTAGTTGCTAGTATTTGAACCACTGCATAAGAGGGTCCCTCCAGTCGGGTAAACTGACGACCTCTACTGTGGCGACCTCAAATTCCTCTTCTTCTAATTCCTCTATCATGCTAGGCACCTGGCACTGATTTATCACTCGGATGCTGAGCGATCCATCTGGCAGCACTGCCAATGAGCTTGCCAATTTCGCCAAGACGTCGACTTGTGCGTTTTCTCCTCTGGTGACGTGGCCTATCTCAGTGAGGTAGAACCACTCCATAAGCCCCTTTACCTTGGTATGGTAAGGGAGTAGCTCGGGTTTTCAGACATCAAACTATCCATGGACTTGCTTGACAATCAGTAGTGAATCGCTAAATACTTGCAGCATTTTGATCTCCATATGGAGGGCAACTTGGAGGCCAATAATCAGAGCTTCATATTCCGCTTCATTATTTGTGCAGGGTTTGTTGATGCAGCATGAAGTGTGCACCACTTCCCTATCTGGAGACTTAAGGACGATGCCGGCTCTAGCCCATACTTTGATATGCCAGGATGGGGTCATTTCTATTCTCGAAGCCCCGTCGAAGTACAGCTGCCAGACGGCCTATTGAACTTGGTCCACCTCCAGCGTTTCATCTTCGGGTAGTTCTGTGGCCAGTGGAGAATCTTCAGGCACAGGGTGTGCCGCGAAGAAATCTGCGACGGCTTGCACTTTAACGGCCTTCTGTGGCACGTAGGTGATGTCGAATTCCATTAGTAGTACGGCCCACTTGCCAAGGCACCCCTTCGGGACAAGCTGGGAGAGAATGTGCTTGACAGGATCTACCCTAGATATCAGGCTCACTTCATGGGACAGCATGTAATGCCTCAGTTTCTTAACTGTGAAGACCAAGGCAAGGCAAACTTTCTCGATTGGAGTGCACTTGGCTTCCGCTCCCACCAGTCTTCGACTGAGGTAGTAGAAAGCCTGCTCTTTTCCCTCATCATTATTCTGGACGAGCATTGTCCCCAGTGAATATTCGGTGGCCGCTATATATAAGATGAGCGATCTTGCCTTGATAGGTGCCCCTAGCACAGGCGGGGTCTTCAAATAATCTTTCAGCTGGTCGAAGGCTCATCGGCACTCGTGACCCCAGCTAAATGGTGCATTCTTTATCATCAGCTTATGAAATGGCTGGCAGCGTCCCGACAAGTTGGAGATGAACCTGCGGATATAGGCTAGCCGGCCTTATAGGGACCTTAGCTCTCTCAGATTCTTCGGAGGGGGCAGCTCTTGGATAGCTCTTATCTTGCAGGGGTCGATCTCGATCCCTCTGTGTCAGACGATAAAGCCGAGGAATTTTTCACTGGAGACGCCAAAGGCACACTTCATCGGGTTCATCTTTAGCTTGTATTGTCGGAGCCTCTCAAAGATGATTCTGAGGTCGTTCAGATGATCGCCCCTCTTCTTTTTCTTGACGACCAAATCAGCAATGTAGCATTTGACTTTGCTATAGAGCAGCTCATCGAATATCTTGGTCATTGCCCGCTGGTACGTGGTGCCAGCGTTCTTGAGGCCGAAGGGCATCTTTTTGTAGTGGAATATCCCTTTAGGCGACCGGAAGGCTGTATGAATTCAGTCGTGCTCAGCTATCCAGATTTGGTTATAGCCAGACGATCCGTCCATAAAGGACAGGGCCTCATGGCCAATAGTTGCATCAATCATCACTTCGGTGATGGGCATCGGGAAGTCATCTTTCGGGCAGACTTTATTCAGGCCGTGGAAGTCCACGCAGATCCTGATCTATCCATTCTTTTTCTTCGCTGGCATAATATTGGCCAACCAGGTAGTGTATTGGTTCTCGACTACAAAATCGACATCTATGAGCTAGTTGACTTCTTTGCAGATCTGGTTTATCAGCTCCGGCCTCATGCGTCAGGGAGACTACTTCACTGGCTTCACCTTGGGATCAATATCCAGAATGTGTTGAGTCACGTTGTGGCTAAGGCCGAGCATCTCTTTGTAGTTCCAGACAAAGCAATCTCAAAACTCTTGTAGCAACTTCACATATTGTTCCCTCTCTTGTGGAGGTATACGAGCACTCAGAAAGGTCAGCCTGGGGTCACTCTTCGTGCCGAGGTTAATCTCGATGAGCTCATCGACAATGGCCTGGCCTCCATCTTCAATTTTCGGGGGCGTTGGTAGTAGGTCGATGAAATCTTGACCTTCACCATCTTTGGCTTCAAGGACGCCATATGCATCTTCCTGCTCTTCCTCGTTGGGTACTGAGGCACTGCTTACTTCACATCCCCCTTGGCTTGCTGTCTGCGGCCTTGAGGGGCTCCCCTACGCGAAGAGGCACAGGACTGCTTTGGGGTCTTCTTGGTAGTCATCGTAGATAGCTTCTACGGTAGCCGAAGTGATTGTTTGCCATGCTTGGGACTGCTCCACTGCTGACGGCTAGAGTTGTTCGTTCTCAACTGCATCTTCAAAGGTCTGGTGCTGAACTGATACTATGTAGATACCCCTTTTGTGGATGCCTGTCACATGGGGACGCAGCGGAGCCACCACATAGTCTCCCATTCTGAGTTTATCTTTCTCAATTAGGTCTTGAGCAATATCCTTGAAGACGTAACAGTCTTCAATAGAGTGACCCAATATTTGGTGATAGGGGCAAAACAAGGGGTCACCACTTCTTCGGGCATCTTGCGGCCTCTTGGACTTCGGGAGAGAGACCTTACCATAGTGGCAGGACCAGTCAAAGGTCCCTCGAGTCTTATTCTTTGGGAAAGAGTAAGGCTTTTACATCTTCTCCTACAGTGTAGGGCTTCGTTCAGTCGACCACCTGACTGAAGAATCGGCTACTCCCTTCGCCTCCCTCTTCAAGTGCACAGAGGTGCTAGGGGTGGTGCTCAGAAACTAGTGAGTGCATCTATCTCACTGGCGGAGGATGCCCTCAATCAAATCAGACACAAGTGCAGTTACTTTGGCCAGCCGGGCCTTTAACATCTCGATCTCCCATTGGTATTGATGATATAGAGCAAGCGTGGCAGGGTCGTTTCGAGGGGAGCCAAAAGTGCGGCTCGCACCACTATTCTTTGTTTCAGTGCTAGGCGGGGGTGAGGGCACTCCGTTACTATGGCCATGCGGGGTCGGCCCCTCAGAGGAGGGTAGGACCTTCCCCTCACCTCTGCAATGAGGTGGGTTCCAAAGGGACACCTCTTCATCTTGCACTTCCTTAGCCGGAGACATATGATGCTTGTTGCGGCAGGCTTCCTGTGGGTGTGTAGCTTCTGTAGGGTCATCGCCGGACAGAGCCGAAATTGATATCATGTCAGCTTCGTAAGGGTCTTCTATTGAGAAGCCCAAACCCAGATGCTTGGTGATTTACAGTAGTCTCCAATCTAGGTTCGACGGGTTCCACATTCTTTTGAACATTTCTCTCTGGCTGGAGGGTTGATAAAAGGGAATCCCTTGTTTCCTGGCCATTTTGACTACATGACCAGTTATGTCAGGAAGTCCCATGATCGGGACATAGGGGTCGTGTAGCTCATCGGGGAGTTGGCAATCATCATCTCCTCTGACAGGCTTTTCCTTGGCCACATAGAAGATAGTGGATGGTCCTTCAAGATTAGGCACCTCGAAGATCTCAGTGATTCGACTATTTGACAATCGGCTTCTGCCATAGGCTTGATGATCCCAGGCAGAACTCTGACGTCCTCTAGCAGGTCTTCGAGGTATGGCATCCCCGGTGTAGACACATCAAAATTGATGCTATGTTGAGTAATTTCATGTCATAATATAAATGCCCTAAAAATCTCTAAAAATAGTCAAAATTCAACAGACGGTACCTAGATCCGAACCACCAAGGATCCGCTAAAACTACAGGTGTTACAGTCCCTCCCCCTAAAAGGCATTTCATCTCTAAAATTAGACGGAAGGACAAGGAGGAAACGGACAACATGACCCACCCTACCGATAGAAAGAGCAACTGAACGAAACAGAAATAGATACCTTGAAAATAGAAGGCTGACTTTTCACGTGGCATAAAATAGACTCGCTTGAGACAGCAGTCAACCATGGCGCCATAAAGTTCCAACCAATCCATGCGTAGAATCACGTCGTACTCAGCCAACTGTAATGCATAAAGCCTCGCTGGTAGTTTCCGACCACTGACGAGAACCGAAGAATTTTCTAGGCACAGAGGAGTGGACATGTAATCGCCAAACAGAAACTCTACAAGCATCTCACAGGAAACTTCATCCATCAGCTCTTCAACATGAGCAATAAAATCCTCAGAGACGAAAGAATGGGTCGCACCCGAATCGAAAAGAACACGCGTTGAATGACCATAAATCGAAACTGTACCTTCGACCATATTTGACGCCAACGCCTCCGCACTAGTGATGTAAGTAACCCTGGCTCTCGGCGGACGGCTAGCTACAGACGACTGCTAGGAAGGAGCGGGAACTGGTAGGTAGAATGGTTGAGGTTGAGGCGACGGAGGAAGACAGAACTGTGGCTGAGAAACTTGTGAGAACTGCACCATCTTTGACCTCAACGGACAGTCTCGGGAGATGTGCCCCAGCTGATCGCAGTGGTAGCAAATAGTCAGCAGAGAACACGGCATGCCCGGATGTCTGCCACCACACTTGGAACACAACCTCGGCTGAGAAGTAGCAAAATCCTGACGTGGTCGAACGGAAGAAACGAACTGCTGACTCAGATCAGAAAATGCCAACTGATCGAACTTCTTTTTCTTAGACTTCTTAAATCGGAATCCCTTGTCCTGGGATTGCAGGAAGGAAGTACCACCGGTAGCAGAGAAAAGGGGAGGAGCTCCTGGAACAGATGGCTGGTAGGGCGGCTGATGCTGCACGGCCGGCTGAACCATCCCAGCCTGAGGAAGTCCCCGGGTCCTCGCCAACTCCAACTCTAACGCAACAGCTGCCTGGTACGCAGAATCTAACTCAGCTACATGGGTCGCGAACAACGGCAGGCTCAACTTTGGTTTTAGTCCGCGTAGAAATTACTGAGTCCTCGCGGCTTCATCAGCAAAAATGTGGGGCACATACTGGCCCAACTCAATGAACTTGTCTCGGTATTGCAGCACTGACATCTTGCCCTGCGTCAGCTCCAGAAACTGGTACATCTTGGCTAACTTCAGGCAGGCCGGAGTGTAGGCACGCTCGAATGTAGTGACAAACTCCACCCATGTGATCTGTCAAAGTGGACAGGAACGGAAGGTGACCTCCCACTCTGTGGTCCACCACGTGCGTGCGGTACCTTGAAGCTGATAGGAAGCCAACATAACCCTTTCATCCTCGACACACTCCATAGATTAGAAGACGTGTCTAGTGGCATCCAGCCACTCCCTAGCTACCTCTGGGTCCGATTGGCCCTCAAACGTCGGTGGATGGAACAGTAGGAATTCCTTCAGCGCTCGCCCATGACTATCGAGCAACTCCGCAGGCAGAATAGGAACAAGTGCAGCCTGGGCAGGAACCGATACAGCAGGAGCAGGAGAAGCACTAGCCTCATCTTGAGGAACTGGGGCTCGTCGCCTACGAGACGGCATCCTGAATCTAGGAAAATGTGACAATGAAAAACACATCAGCAATCGCAAGAAACACCCTAAGCCAGCTGTCGTACACACTCCAGTGTTTTTGATGATAACAAAACCAAAGACTAAGTCGATTCATGTGAACTCCTTTTACACTCAAGCTTAATGTCATCATGCCTCATTTTACTCAATCCAATTCTAACACACACATGCAATGTTCATTCCAACTCCTGAATCACTCAAGGTAAGCTTGATTTAAAGAAGCTCCAGTGAGCACTGGAACTCATCCCTCTGCTGGATGGTAGAGTGGAGGAGACCTTGGAGCTCTGCTATCTGCCCTTGGGGGTCTAGCTCCATGTAGAAAGTCAAGTTATCATTGTATCAGAGTCACTAGGAAGCATAAGTTAAGAGAGTCGTACCGGTCATTGGGAGCCACGGAAGACTTGGTCTCCGTAGCACTTGGCGTAGGCCTTCAAGTAGACCTCATCGCTGGAAGCTCGGGCTCATACCAGGCGCCCTCTCCTCGTCCAGTCCCGTACCTGGTCCACTTCCCGAGTGATCTAGTCGATCACACTGGTCAGTCCCTTCGAAGACCGCCCCACACGCTCCTCATCCCTCGCCGGGAACTCCACCTCTGGCTGGTGGACACCCCTGGTCCTCATGATCAGGAGGTGGTGTAGTGGCTCGATGATGTTCATGCAGTGTAGCCACACGTCTCGTCCTGCGTATGCCTGGACTACCTCTACCCAAGGCTGCCCCTCATGCCCCTCGTCACAGTACGGTGTCCAGCGCACTTGAAAGGGGGAGTCAGCATCAAGTCCAAGCATTTAAGTGCATTTAGAGGTTTAAAGTTTAGAGTTTTACCGATGCATAGGGCAGTGTGTCAATGTCATCCTGAATCACTCGCACTAAGCGTCGCAGCGACCCGGTGTCCCTTACCGCCATCCACCACCTCGCGATGGGTACTCGATCTGGATGTACCTCCTTCCCTCTCCCTAGGCCAGGGAGGTACATGTAAGTCCATACCTGCATTGTCAAGTGTCAGCACATAGCAGTCTCAGGCATAATCTTAATTGCATAAGCATTAAAGGTAGAAGGGTGATCTGAAGCAGAGGTGAGAACCCGCCCAGCATCGTCTGTCGGTCAGTAGTGCTGAGGGAGTCGAACAAGAATGCTAGAGAAGCCACACCCTAAGGATAGTCACCAACTTCGTCCAAGTCTCTCAGTAGAGGGAGGAGCTTGCAGCTCACTCCATTGGTCCTCGTCGCTAAAATGAGCTTCCCGAACAGCAGCATCAGGAAGCAGCGAAGGACTACATCTACCTCTGGGCCTAGTCCCGCTGTCACTCTCTATCTGGCTTAGTCCGTCAGCCGCCCTAAGTGCTCCTCTGGCAGCTCCCCCATGACTATCGCCGCTCCTCTCAGTCCTAAGCTCTCCTGGAGGGTCGCTCATGCCAGCATAGGAGAGTGGTGTCCCAGCCTTGTCAGGTCTAACCCTAGCAACTCCCACGCCAACTCTCGGTAGTCGGCGTATGTCGTCCCTGTCACTGGTGCTCTGTGGACTCGTAGCCCAGTAATCCTTGCCAAGTCCTCCAGCATGGGGATCATATGTCCCCACGGGAACAAGAACGCCCTGCTGACTGGATCCCACCGATCGTGGAGTGCATACAGGAGAGAGGTGTCCAATCTCATGACCTCTATCCTGAGGAACTCAGTGAGCCCCATCATAGCCAATCTCTCTCTCTGAAAATTCGGTAGTGCCAAGTGCACTGCTTGGACCTGCAGCAATCATATCCTCATCTGGCGCTTTCCCTACATGCATATAAACATTCAAGAGTCAGTCATTCGTATAGTTTAATAATTCATGCACTACATCGCATTGTATTCAATAATAATAATAATAATAATAATCACCCTCAAAACCCTAATGGTCCCCTCTTGACCGTTGGTCTGGCCTTAGCGGTCTGGGTTAGACCGTCTGGCACCCTAGCAGTCACTGGAAGGACCGCTAGGCTCTCGTCGCAACGACGTTGTTTCTCCCGTCTCCCCATGATGTGTCACCACTATGGGGGTGGCAGCCACAAGAACAATGAACCTTGGACCTAAGATTGCAAGCGCGACCGAACGACAAAGTCTCTCGAGCGGACTCAACCGCGTAGCGCACACCCGGGTCCGTAGGTGGCCCGGCGATGGGGAATGAGGGTCCGAGGTTGGACCTTGAGGTTCCAGGGGTTTGGCTGGCTTGAGTTGAACCCCCTAAGAGTTTGGGATGCGAATGGCTCCTCTCTGTAGCCCCACTTCAAAGGAGCCAAGAATAAGCCTGAGCGGTGCGGCTCACCCTGAACACGCCTGGCGGCCATGTCCCATTTGGTCGGAGTGAAGTCGGGGGTCCACACCAATTTGTCCTCCGCCGGCAGCACGGCCTCTAGCCCCAGCACGGGCTCCCATTCGCGGGCCTTGCCCACCAAATACATCAGGATGCTTCTAGGGACAACGTGTGACAAGCTGTCCCGAGTCTGCAGAATTGCATGCTCCATCTCTCTCACTGTCTGCAGCTCTTGCCTCTCCGGAGACCGCACCTGATTAAGGAAACAGATGAGGTGCCAGTCCTACGGGGAGTCTACTCTATAATCCTCTGTGGCACGATCGAAGGTAAAGCCTTTCTCAGGCCTCACGAGCCTCTGGACGTCCATGGTCTCGGTGTCCGAGCCTGAAGAGTCAGCCAATGCCGCTATCTCGGCATGCTCCCGGTCCAGGTCCTCCACATTGAACTATGTGACGACTGGCACTGGGGGTGGGGGAACACGTCCAGCACCAGTAGCAGCCAGAGCAGAAGAACCGCTTGGGGCAGCCATTTATCTGTAAGGTACAATAAACGAAAGATCAGAATAAGCCACAGACGGAAAAGAATGAAAATTATAAGGGGGCTCTACTACAAATGAAATGAATGAAACACCACTGATTTCTGACAAAATTTCGGTAGCCCTAGGCCAGAGGCATAAGGGAAAACATGGGTGCGCATCCACAAGGAGTGACGGCCCCAACAAAGAGACGGTGGGCCCCGAGGGGCAAACACCGAAAGTCCTCAGCTGAAGAAGTGCTCGTTTCCCCCTTCGATAGCACACCAGATCTAACTTTGCCGACACGCCCCCTGCGGCCTTCACCGGCACATCCCTAGGTGCCCTTGCCCGGCACACTCGAGGTGGCCTTCCTCGGTACACCCTAGTTGCGCTTGCATGGCACACTCGCGGTGGCCTTCCCCGGTACGCCCCCCAGTCACACTGGCCAGGCACACTCACGGTGGTCTCTCCCCGGCACGCCCCCTGGCGGTTTCACCCAGCACACCTGAGTGCTTCCCTCTCCGGCACAATCGTGCCCCCTTCCAAAGGCACAGTCGTGCCCCCACTTATCCCGGCACACTACCCGTGCCCCTCACCCAGCACACTTCTGTGCCCTCGCTCCCCAGCACATTCGGTGCCACTCTATCCCGGCACACTCGTGGCCTTGCAACCCGATACGTCTGGCTCCGATCTACCCGACGCACCCTCACGCCCTGCGTCCGGTGCACTCTGCACCTTCCCAATCTGGCACCACCGGCGACCCCATCATCTCCCACGACGTCGGAGAAGGAGGAGAAGAGAAGAGGAAGAAGAAGGAAAGGAGAAGAAGAGATGAAGAAGAAGAAGAGGCATACAAACTTTTCTAAGTTTTCAGAAAAGGAGCTCGCCGGAACCCAGACGAGGTAGAAAAGTGGAGAGGGCGGCGGCTTGCGTCTTGGCGGAGATCCAGGTTTGATCGGTGGTCCTTGTATCGGGGCCATGGATGGTGGTCCGGGGGATCCTCTTCCTCCCCCCGCGGTGGCAGAAGATGGACGTCGGAGGACCTTTGCACAAGCGGTGCTTTCGTCTGCCGTAAAATCAATGCCCCTCTTCCCGGTGAAAGAGCCGTGTTTTACAGACCAGGGGGAGCCGGCGGTATTCTTTTCAAAGGGAGAGATTCAAGCTTCGCTTGCACCATTGCGCTTTGCGGTCATCGCCAAATGCTCCTACGGCAAACCTGCTTTCACAGAGATCAAGTCTTGTTTGTCCAAGCGAATGGCCTTATCTTCAGACTTTGTTATTAGCCGACTGAACCAGCGACACCTTCTGTTTAGATTTGATTGCAAGGAAGATTTCCTGCGGATTCTTATCCAAAAGCACCTCTACATCAAGGGATATCTCTTCAGGTTTTTCCGGTGGTCGGCGGATTTTGACTACAAAGCCGATCCTGCATCCGCTCCCGTATGGTGGTGAGCCGAGCGAGTTTATTTTTACGTTTTGAAAAAAATGCATGTTTTTGGGGTGTGAGGTGAATTTCACATTTTGATCACTTTTTTAGAGTTTAAAGGGGTCCTCTCAGTGCTAGAGAGGTTGGGGACTAGTTTTCCCTTATTTTTCCCATCACCTGGGGGTGATTGGGGCGTGGAATAGATTTTTCCACAATTTTTGTCATTTTCGGGTGCGGACTGAGAACGCGACCATCACGGTGGTCGCGTTCTTCGAAGAAGGCGCCGTATCGGGGTGTCACGTTCATCGAGGAAGATGAACAGTAAGGCGGTTGAGAATGCCCCCCTCCGAAGTTGCGCATTCTGTTCTGAATGCAGAGCAGGAGAGTTGCGCGTTCTGAACGCGCAGCAAGAGAGTTGCAGGTTCTGTTCTGAACGCGCAGCAACAGAGTTGCGCATTCTGAACGCGCAGCAATAGAGTTGCGCATTCTGGATGCGCAGTAGTAGAGTTGTGCATACTGAACGCACAACAGCAGAGTTGTGCATTCTGAACGCACAACAGTAGAGTTGCGCGTTCATGTAGGCGACCAGCCGGGCAGGCCAGGGCGTGTGGTCTATGACAGATCGTACTCCCCTTGGCCCGTGAGTGTCCCGGACACCCCGTGGTTACTGTAACCATATTTTTGGGTGTCTGGAAGTATCGAGTTATCTCGATTAGCATGTCGTAGGTCTCGAGGGTTCGGGTGGCCCCGTGAGTGTTCTGAGTTTTCGTGGTTGCGTTAGATCGAGTCACCGTGAGTCGGTACGAGTGCGGTGGGCCCTCTCCGCACGTCATGGGTTTCTCCTAGAAGCATTTCTGTGTGGGCCATGTGTGTGGCCTTGAACTGTGAGTTCAGTCAACCAGCTTGGGGTTGGAGATTTTCTATGTCTCCCTTGGATGAGGGATCAACTCGTCGACTTGTGAGCTGCCTTGAGAATCATGTCACCGTAGTTTCAGACCTAGGGATTAGGCCAGATTGACGACGCTGTGCTGTCACGTGCAGCGGTCTTGACTCGAGTCTCGTGACTCAAGGACCGTTAGGTTATTAGGTCTAGTGAGCTATCCAGAGTTTGGTGGTTTCGGGCCACCTATTACGTCGCGTTACTCGCGATGGGTGCGTGCGTGGTTTTCAGTGTCCACGTTCTGTGAGCTCCCACTGGTCGTAACCTTCTTACGGCACGCGTGTGTCGACCCACCCAGGAGTGGTGGAGCAGCTTACCTGAGAGAGACAGTTTTTAGGCTGGTTATCGTAGGGCCCCCACGCGCAGCCTGAGTCTGAGCTTCGGGGAAAGAACAAGCTAGAGGATCTGACCTTGGGCGTATGGTCGGTGTGTGCACACTTGGCTGAGGGCGGCGGACCCGCGCTGACAAGCGTGACCTCAGCTAGTCCTTGTTTTGTGTTCCTAGTTACTGTACTGTGTCTCTGTCTCCGCCTGAGGCGTCGCAGCGAGACACCTGAGGCTGCAGACTAAGTCGTCAGTGGACGCATCCAGCCTTACTTCTGGTGGGCAGGTACTCCCGTCATGTGACGTGAGTTTTTCGTGAGTCGAGTTCCCCTTCACATCTGTGAGACGTGATTTTACGTGGAGTTAGGATGTTTTCCCAGAGCTGAGGTCTAGGGTTTTCGGTGAGCGTCATCGAGGGCTTCTCTCTAGACGGCGTAGAGTTTACGACGGCGAGATCATGACTGTGTTCCCAAATTAGGCCTAAATTTAACCAAAAAGAGATTTACACGGAAAATGAGGTAAACGTCCGCCATTCGCGACGCATGAGGCGTCAAAATGCTCCTGGCAAGACGATGATCACATTCCCCTACCTCGATCGCGACGAAACCCGCCAGACGGTGCAGATCGGGCGACGGGGCGCCGCGGTCCTTCTCGTCCCGTCTCGTCTCCACGCTCCCCGAACCGCGGAATGAAGGGTACTACCTCGACCTACTCGTCGAGCCCGTTCCAACGGCGCCTCCCACGCTCCGGTCCGACGTCGTTACGCCCACCGCCATGGACGCGGGGCGATGGTACTGGGTACCTCACCGGGTGGGCATGCAATGACACAGAGGTTGGAATGCACTACCTAATGTAAAATGAAGAACCTAGACTCACCCAATATCTAGTACGTGGCAGAGATTTTGATCCGAAGACCCAACTCACGCAAGGTTGCTACCTTCCCAATAGGCTTAACCTATCTTTTCAGTAACACCTTTTAATATACCAGATATAGGAATACAATGCAAAACCTAAGACAAGACTACCCTAGACTCAAACCACGCTCTGATACCAATTTGATGCGGGACGAGACTCAAACAGGCTAGGACCTACGACCGACTCGAAGTGCGGCCAGCACTTGCATGCTAAGGGTAAGTCGGGCAGCTGACCTCCATGGTGTTCTCCAGGTGGAGACGTCTCTCAACAAGAAACTCTATCTAACCTAACGATCGTCCCTGCGTGGGAAATGTGGGATCGCAACGGTTAAGGAACCACTGTCGCCTAGGGTGATGCAGTTCGAGCTTGGTGCTTGACTGGGGCTATGGGACGGGTTCTCACACTTACAACCACGGTGATTCGTACTTTGGCTATGGCCCTAATCTCACAAATGCAGCATATAATAAAATATACTAAATAAGCAAATGCTGGGATAGGAACGTCGCGCGTACCTCCATGACTAGCGCGTGGGGAAGAAACCCCGGCCGAATCCGACAACCCCGATACATGACAAATGAATAATTGTACAATTTCATAACATTACCCACTCTTCTCAGGGAGATAAAAGGTTACAAGCACAATTCTCGAGGCTACTAGAGCTTGGGTTGGCGGGCAGCACTCGATGGAAGCCGAGGAAGTGAGTCACCGCCGACCGGAGGTGATGATCGATCACTGAACTGTTCTGCTGATGCTGGTCACCCTGCGCAGCGGGATTGCAAGAGGCGGTACAGTTTGATCCTACGTCCGAACAGGATGTCGTTTATGGGGGCGCGTTGAGGAATGGTTGAAGAACACCTGGTTCGAACGGCACGATCAGATCTGCTCTGATTTGGGTGTGACAATGTCTGCACGAAGGCTCTAGTTCTACTCGCACAGAACTGCATAGTAAGACTAAACAATTAAGAAAAAATGGATTCAGTTTGGGATCAGATCTCCGCTTGCTGGAGAACGTTCGTGACACCTGGGGGAAGATCCAAACTGAAGGGTTCGGTCAGATCTGAGAGGAGGAAGGCGTGTGATCTCTCACAAGTTGCAGTAGGCTCTGGGTTGGATCTGCACTGATTATCTTATGCTATCCCACCAAAATCATCGCCACGCTCAGCACGGATCTCAGAACGACACAAAATTGGCGGCGATGCGAAGAAGATAAAAAAAGGCACGATCACTCAAAATATCAGGATGGAGACTCTTGCGCAGTCAGGGGAGAATCACCCTCACGGACAGCTCCGATCTCGGATGGAGGCGAAACCACCTCCCTTGGAAGGCCTTCTGGCAGACCTTTCCAATGATATATGATACGCCACCAGAAGAGGTCGGGAAGTGCCGGAGAAGCCGCGATCTTCAGGACCCCAGCTGGCTGCCTGCGACCTGCTACCAGGGTTGCAGCTTGAATGGGGCCTAGAGTGGCTAGTTGGGGCTGCAATGCAAGGGGAGTGGGGGGATGTTGGTTGGGAGGGTGGTGGACGTGGTTGGGGACTATGGTGGGGCTAGAGGGGCAGTGGTGGAGTGGGTGGAGTGGGCTGGAGCTGTTGGAGAGTGGGGGTGAGATGAGAGTGCACTAGAGGGAGAGGGATGGGGAAGAAGGTGTGTGGGTGGAGGAGAGAGAGGGATGGGGCGGCCTCCCCCCTTGGGGAGTGTTCTTGGGTGGTCTAGGGGTGTGGAGGGGGTGGAGGGAAATTCAAACAAGCCTTGGGTGGGGTGAGATTCCACCTTGGGAAGATGGAGATCTCCTTGGGGGAGGGAAAGATTTTGTGGGGAAGGGAGAGATATTGTGGGGAAGAGGGAGATTTTCTTGGAATAGGGAAGAAACGACCGTCGATTCTCACCAGTTGGTCGTAGCAAATCCCCCATGCCGATTTCCAGTTGGACACCGGCTTGATGTCATCCGGGAGGGTAGAGCGGAACCATTCCGCAAACCTCAACCCATCCTCACTCGCCTCCTTCTCCCGCTTTTCGGGAGAAGATATACCAGAAGGAGAAGAAGAAGACTGAAGAGTTGGGTTTTGGTTGCAACCATTCTCCAAGCAAACTTCAACCACCCTTGGAACGGTGGTTGAACCACCCTTGGATTTAGCCCTCTTTTCGGCGCTTTTTCGGCCACCTTCAGCCGATTTCTCCCTCCATGCGCGTTGCTTTGAACGCTCCTGCTCAAGTCGCTCGTGAACTAACCAACCGACATCGCAATCGTGCGGTTGGAACATGGTTGCAAGGGTGGTTGCAAGGGTGGTTGAAGCACCCTTGCCGATGATCCTGGTGATCTTGTCTGGATCGGATGGGATCTTTCCGTGGGTCCAGCAGTAGCAGAGAAGCCGGATGTAAGCGCCCTCCTCCTCCAAGCTGAATAGCTGAACTCGCTGGCTGGATAGCCAGTCGGCTGGGTAAAACTGAAAGGAAGGAGACGGCCTCTCCTCTTTCCTGTCCGAGGTTTGATTCATCTACACAAAAAGTGCCTTCCTGAAAGCAGAGACGGAGAGGAGAGAGAAGTTTTGACACCAACTACCGTGCTGGTTGTCTCTCCGCCCCCGCTTTGAGGAAGGCTCTGGTGTGTGGATGCTGTAGGGTAGCACGGTATTATTCCGGTGTCAGGGTCTCTCAGGCCCTATCCGAACTGGAAAGTTCGGACGACGCACGGTGTAGGACATCCGACGAACTCACCGCAACACAATTCCGCCCGAACACGGCAGAAAGTCCTCACCGTCCTGTAGTCCACTCCACTGACCGCCCCAAAAGAAACACCCGTACCAGTTGCCCGGTACGGGTGCGAACACACGAAACAGCGGATACGACGCCACTGCAACGAAGCAGCAATGTCGTCAACTACCCTTCGGATAGCAACCACTTCTTGACCGCAACTCAACAAATCGGCACAAGGATGACGAACACATGAACCCTCCCTCCTACCTGACGGTGCGGAAAATCGGCAGGATCGAGCGTCCGCAGGTGCGGGCCATCCTGGACTACGTGATCCCCCGGCTGGACGAGCCAAGGCCCGAGTTCGAGGGGTTCGGTATCGTGACCGTGGCCGGTGGTCCCTACCTTCGCTGGTTCTGGGCCAGCCTGAACAAGATCCGGGAAGTCACCGATGCCCCGGTGCAGTGCTACCACCTTGGCCCGAAGGAGCTGAACCACCCGTGCGTGCCGTTCATGCGTGAGATGGGGGTGGAGTTCGTGGACGCCCTGCCGCTGATGAAGGCAGAGAACTACCAGTCACGCGGGGGTTGGTCAGCGAAGGGGGTAGCGGTGAAGTATTCCCCATTTCGGCATGTATGCTTCTTGGATGCTGACTGCCATGCGCTGATTGATCCTGAGTCGATCTTGGATCACCCGGACTATAAGACGGGCTTCCTGTGCTTCCCTGACATTCAGAAGTGCAGAAAGGACGACTTCTTATTCCATGAGTTCCAGTTCCCGTACGACCCCAACTGGGTCGAGGCAGAGGCGGGTCAGTTCCTCGTGGATAAGGAGCGTTTCTGGAAGGAGATCCAACTTTACTCGTGGTCCAACGGAAGACCTCGCCCGTTCCATGACATTGCCTTTGGGGACAAGGCCCTTCTACAGCTAGCTTGCCACCGAACCAAAAAACCATTCCAGATGGCCGGGAAGCCAGAGTGGGTGGGCCACGGTATAAAGCACCACCTGACTGACGGGACACCTGCGTTCCTACATCTGATGGATGGTAAGAGGTCGGGGGTTGATGCCCCCGAGATCAGCGACCTTCTTGCCGAGTTTGATTCGATGTCACTTCGGCTAGAGCCTGCTCGAACGTAAACCCCTTGTACTTCATTCTTCTCCAAACTCTGTGATATACCACGCCAGCCATTGTGGATTCTTTCATTTCCATCCAGAGGGGGGGGGGACACTATGCCAGGTCTCTTGACATGCCTGAAAACAGTAAGGTACCACAAATGAAATCTTGTGAATAAAAAGGCTATAACCAAATCATAGTTTTTTTTCAAATAGCTATAAAAATGTAGATGAAAATAGCTAAGGGTTAAGCAGTTGCAATTAGAGGTGTCAATGGGTTGTATCTGGCCAAAGCCTAAGGAAGCTCAGATAGGCTGTTTTAAAGTAGTGGCGCCAAGCCCAGCCCCAGCCCACACTATCAAAACATGTCATGGCCCAGCCCCAACCCTAGCTTGCCCAGCTACTCCTTGAGGGTATACCCCACCCAAACCAATCCCTTCTACTGACCAACCCCGCCCCTTCCCCAGTCCCTTTTAGCCCCCTTCCACTCCCCAGATCCTACTCATCACCCACCCTTTGGTGGAGCCACAGTCCTTGAGTAGTGCAGGAGGGGCAAAGATGATACAAAACGAGGAAAGGGGATAAGGAGGGAGATGAGCTGACATGGTTAAGAAAGGCACTCCTTAAGCACACCAGGGTCAAGGGAGTGCGGAGATCAGAGTGCAATGGTCAAGGGAGTGCTATCATGGTGCTGGAGTCAAGGAGGGGGCAACAGATTTGGGAGAAACACAACCATGGTGCTGGATTTATGTCCATGTGCACGAGGGGTGTAGGGGAAGAAAGAGGAAAAGCCAAAAATGAAGAACACAATGAGTGATGAGAGTAGAAGAAAGGCCAAAAGGAGAGAAACACATGAGTAAGCATGTGATGGGCTGAGGGCTCGAGAGGGTGGAGGAGGCCGAAGAGCAGAACAAGTGCAATGGGGTACTGGGTCTGAGAAGCATGTCTGATCGGGTGCAAGCCCCACTCAGCAACTTGACGGACCACGCCAGAATGGGCCAAAGCATTTTTTCAGTTTTTTTATCCCCAAGCCTTCTACATACCAGGTTGGTGTGCCAGGAAGGCTTGGCCTGTTGACACCTTTAAGCCGTTGAGAAAAGGGGTATCCTGCTAACATTTTGAAGCATGTTAAATTTTTAGACTCCGTGAAAGGAAGAAAGTTTTTCTTTCAGCTGAATCACAGAACACATGGAACTCCAATTAAATTTAGAGTAGGGATGACAACATTTCTCACACAGCCACTTCCAACTTGTCATTTGCCATTCTTCAAGAAGGACAACAAAAGTGAAATACATTCAAATTCTTGGACAAAATGATAGGAACGGCAATATATGTAAGAACTAGTTTAACTACACACGAGAGAAGATGGGCTGGGAAAGACTAAAGGAGAAACTAGAATACACAGGCGATGTACACTCTACCTCGAGAATGCTACTCCTATTTGCACAGGTGTGAAGTCCAGAGCAGACATTTGAAGATGACAAAGGATGGAATGGCCAAATAAAAATGGAAAGCAGGTAATATTAATATGAAGGATTTTAAACTTGAATTCTCAGCAGTTTCGTTTATTGAATGAGTCTTATTAGAAGAATACAATGTTGGACAGATCCTAAACGCAGGATAATGATGATCCTCCTCCATGGAATGTTCGGTATCATTAATTCAAGCTGAAAACTGTTCTGATGTGATTATCTGAGTATAATCAGCATGGTGTGACATAAACCAAACAACATGTTTAAGAGAAATTCATAAAATTGTCAAGCTGATACTAGAAACATGGCAGGACTGACATCAGAGAGTCCTTTCCATCACAAAGGCATGCCCTGTTAATGGCAGTTACTGGTACAGTAATGAATTTGCACTTCATATTAATTAACATCCTTAGCATCATTTAAACATCTATCTTAGTAAGCCTAACTATTCTCCTGGTTGGCAAATTATTGTTGTTCCCATTTTCACTTTTATGGGGGTCCTTTCTTTCAATTAGAGAGGAAGTCGATATCTCCTCAAATTCAGGGGTGGAGCAGAAAAAGGGTGAAATGAGGGAGCTCAGGGCGGCCATGGCAGCTGCTCTGGCCGAGCCCAGCAGGCTCCTCAGCGACCACACCAGATCCAAGTTGCGCGAATTTCATTTTTAAATTTTTGAATTGGATCCCGCCCAACTTTATTTTATCATTGGCGTCCGAAGCACTTAATCGCTCCTGCGACCTGCTACGCTACGAATTCAGCTAACTGCACCAATCCTGCGAAGCCGAGATAGGTTCCGGTCAGAGCGCATATCCCAATCTGCTACACTCGGCAGTTGCACGCTTACGATGTCGTTCATGTTCCGGTCAGAGCGCATATCCCAATCTGCTACACTCTCTTGCACTTCCTCTTTCTGAAACCCCATGTTCCGGTCAGAGCGCATATCCCAATCTGCTACACTCGTATGCGCCGAGCATACCGGAGGGGCGCTGTTCCGGTCAGAGCGCATATCCCAATCTGCTACACTAGCCCTGTTCGTTGCAACCGCGATGCCCTCGTTCCGGTCAGAGCGCATATCCCAATCTGCTACACTTGCGATGTCTACTGACAAGGCGTTTCGCCGGTTCCGGTCAGAGCGCATATCCCAATCTGCTACACTTAGCGAACGTGACCAGCACGTCGGCCCCGTGTTCCGGTCAGAGCGCATATCCCAATCTGCTACACTAGCCGCAGCATATGCGGTAACGCCCTGGTCGTTCCGGTCAGAGCGCATATCCCAATCTGCTACACTGCAATTGCACTATTGCCGCTCCTACGGTGGGTTCCGGTCAGAGCGCATATCCCAATCTGCTACACTAATGATCCGTTACTGCGCTCCGGCTCCCTGGTTCCGGTCAGAGCGCATATCCCAATCTGCTACACTGGTCTTGTCGACCTCTGGCGTTGGTACCGGGTTCCGGTCAGAGCGCATATCCCAATCTGCTACACTGGTGGTCGTTGCCATTCAACGCTACGTGCAGTTCCGGTCAGAGCGCATATCCCAATCTGCTACACTGCGCTGCACCAACGCAAGCGCAAGTGTATGGTTCCGGTCAGAGCGCATATCCCAATCTGCTACACTAGATACGCTAGCGGCTTAAATGCGTGCACTGTTCCGGTCAGAGCGCATATCCCAATCTGCTACACTCTTTGATGAATGGGCCGCCGCTACCATCGCGTTCCGGTCAGAGCGCATATCCCAATCTGCTACACTACCGCAAGACGCCTGGCGTATCCAAGGTAAGTTCCGGTCAGAGCGCATATCCCAATCTGCTACACTGATCGCTTTCATTGCTGGCGTGGTTATTGGGTTCCGGTCAGAGCGCATATCCCAATCTGCTACACTTTTGGCTTGCTATTCACCTGTGACGCTGCGGTTCCGGTCAGAGCGCATATCCCAATCTGCTACACTCCAAACGCTCCGCAGTCGACGCACTGTACAGTTCCGGTCAGAGCGCATATCCCAATCTGCTACACTCTTTAAACGGTTAATCGGTACTGCGATATAGTTCCGGTCAGAGCGCATATCCCAATCTGCTACACTGCTCGATCTGCAAAACGGCAGGGATTGGCTGTTCCGGTCAGAGCGCATATCCCAATCTGCTACACTTAAAAGTTGGTGTAGCCGAGCGTCTGCACAGTTCCGGTCAGAGCGCATATCCCAATCTGCTACACTATTGGAGATTCGCTGTAGCGCACGCAATTGGTTCCGGTCAGAGCGCATATCCCAATCTGCTACACTGCCGCAAAGGTCGAGTGCCATCGGCAACGGGTTCCGGTCAGAGCGCATATCCCAATCTGCTACACTGGCCCCTGCGGCATGCATACAGGCCCTACAGTTCCGGTCAGAGCGCATATCCCAATCTGCTACACTCGGCATGCGCGTCGGGCTTGGTTTTATACCGTTCCGGTCAGAGCGCATATCCCAATCTGCTACACTGAGTCAGTTGTGGGCACGATGGCGAACGGCGTTCCGGTCAGAGCGCATATCCCAATCTGCTACACTTGACTTCATGGAGTCGTCTGCGGTCGCCTAGTTCCGGTCAGAGCGCATATCCCAATCTGCTACACTCACGAGCGGCAACACGGACATGACGGCTGCATGAAGAAAATAGTTGCCCAACCTTTTGTAACTTTCGAAGGTCATCTAGAAGACTAAAATGTGGACCGTAAACCTCCAAAACACATCTTTTTGAGGTCTAGAATAGGTTCCTAGGACTGACCAGTGTCCTTGTCATCATGAGGCTACCAGATCTGTTCTTTTGAACGAAAGATCTGTCGACTTGCAAATGTGGGAAAAGTCACCTCTCATGACAACCACTCCAAGGACCAGAAGGACGCTACCATCTTTTGCAAGCCCATGAAGGTCAAGAAGATACATGTGCTCTCCATCAAATCTCACCTTTTCATGCATAGCTAAATAGAGTACAATATTTTGGAGGGGAAACTCTATGCCCTTTGCGCCTATAAATAGGACCAGCCTGGTTTACATGAAGTGCTACTGGAGCTACTATAGAATCTGGAGGAGGCCCGAGCATGAGTCTAAGAAAGAAAAGAAGAATTGAGAGAAGAAGGAGAAGGAGAGAGTGTGCAGCCAGCCAACCATCTTGCCAGGTAGCCTTATTCTGAACTACATGGTTTTATTCTGTTGAAGGCTTGTGTTTGTATTTCGCATTTGTTTCTCTTCATCAACAAAACTCCTTAGTGCGTGTGACTTGGGGTCTGTCCCCATGTTTTGCTGCACTTGCAGTGTCTTGTTTTCTTTTCCTTATTTGTGTGTGTGGGGGGGGCATCGTCCCCATGTGTGTTGAGGACGTCATCCTCGCGTGGTAAAGCCTCACCGATTTGGTGAGGGGTGGATGTAGGTCTGTGGGTTTACTGACCAAACCACCTTAAAAATGCCTTTTGCAGTGGGGTGTGTCTTATGTTATTGATCCGTTTCTTCCTCCCCCCATTCACAAGTTAGGGTGCTAGCTTACACATGCTCATATTAGTTATTTCCTATCGCACTCACTAGCATTTCACTCACACACCTCACTAGAGTATTGTTGATCAACTTGTACTATTTATCTGTTGATCTGTGTTTGAGGGTGCGTCAACCACACCACTTAGCATTGTATTTCTGCCATTTTCATTTGACTTGTTCCTATTAAATCCGTTGTGCATTGTGTCCAAGTTTCTCATATGCATTATAGCTATTGCTTGTGCTTTAATGAGCTAAGGTTTGAATTGGTCATATTTTGTGAAAGGATCTATTCAACCCCCCCTTCTAGATCCGGTTGCACCCAAGGGATCTAATAGTTGGTATCAGAGCCCAGCTCTGTGTTACCCAGATCCAACGATCTGTAGCGAAAGATCCTTGTGCTTTTGATCTAATGGCTTCATCCATGGAATGAGTTTCAATGAATTCCCCGCCCTTATTTGATAGTTCTGATTTTACCACATGGCTAGGGAAGATGTGTGCCTTTGTCAACTCCATTAATACAAGGTTATGGAAACTCATATACCATGGTCCACACAAGCTACCATCAGATACATCTGAATGGTCTGCTAAACAAAGGACCAAAAATGTTGACAATCTTGTTGCCTTCAAATTGATAAAAGCTACAGTTGATGCTTCCAAGTTTCCTTTTGTTTCCAGCTACAACACAGCTAAGAAGATCCTAGATGGACTGGTTAGGATCCATGAAGAAAGAAAAAGGCATGACTGCCTCATGGCTGACAGTCCAGATCATCCAAGTGATCCATCTACATCTCAATTAAGCTCTGACTCAGAGGACTTTACCTTTGAAGAATTAATGGATGCATATGATATGTTGGCTAAGCAATACATGAGGTTAAAATCTGAAAATTGAAAATTGAAAAAGAAGTTTGAAAGTAATCATGTTGATGCCTCTCCTTGTAAAAAATGTTCTACTCTTGAGGAGGTCAATGAAACTCTCATGATTGACTTAGACTTACATAAAGAAAACATTGGCTGCTTAAGGGATGAAAATAGTATGTTGCAAGCTGAGACAAGGAAGTTGGAAGAAATTATAAGACAGCTTCAAGAAAAAGATAAGCCTATGTCAAATGATCAACACCCACCTAACGAGTTGACTGAAAACCAGAATATTCATCCATCTTATATTGCATGTGCCCCCACCCCCTTTTTATCATTCACGTATTATCATCATTTCTCTTTCTCTTTGGGTGGACGATTTTCTCATCTACAGACCCGTCTATGAAAGACAAAGCTTCATGACCGGTGGTCATGTCGACCATTATCTCTGTGATCGGGACTGGGAAGTCATCCTTTGGATAGACTTTGGTGAGGTCTCAGAAGTCGACGTAGATGCGGACTTGACCACTTTTTTTCTTGACTGGGGCAATATTAGCGAACCAGATTGGGTAGATGCATGGCTCGATGAAGTCGACCTCCACCATCTTATTGACTTCGGCCGAAACTTAGAGTTCCAGCTCATGGCGCATGCACCACTATGGTTGTTTGACTGGAGTGGCTGAGGGAGAAATGGCTAGCTCATGCTCTGCTACGGAGGGGTCTAGCCCCGGCATCTCCTTGTATGTCCAGGCGAAGCAGTCATTATACTCGAGCAGGAGTTGCTGGTAGTCCTGCCTTTCTGCCTCGGTGAGGAGAGCGCTGACGAATGTTGGCTGGGGGGCTTCATCTTCGCCCAAGTTGATTTCCACGAGTTCGTCGACGGTTGCCTTGCCACCGTCCTCCAACTCGGGAGGAGCGGGTTAGAAGTCGATGAAATCTTCATTGTCGTTGTCGGCTTCGTGTACTTCTTGATCTTCGAAGGCACCAGTTGAAGTTGATGGAGCTGGGAGATTGTTGTTGCTGGGCTTGGACTGGGACTATTCTGGACTGCCAGCGCCTGGCTAACAGTTATCAACTGGTGCCATTGAAGCTTGGTTGGAGTTGCCTGTTAAAGCTAGTAGTGCTTCATGCCCATTGTTCTAAGAACCTTCCTCATCCAGAACGTTTGCCGGACTAGGCTCTTTGACTGGCTGGGAGACACTGGGAGCTTCCTCAGCCCCTATGTCCTTGCAGGCGAATGGTGAAAACTCACCGAGTGCTTTAACTGGGGTACTGGTGCTGACGGGGAGCGAGATTAAGATCTCCTCTTCCTCATCCCCAAAGTTGTCGAATTTGGTGTCTACGTCGGCTTGGTCACCGACCGACTGCACTGGGCCTATGACATTGACCACGTAGTAGACACAGAAGTTTGGGCCTTGGTCGTAGCCGAGTCCCCTGGTGTCTTCGTGGGAGAACGGGGGTTGCCTCCGGACTTGGGATGGAGTCCACAACTGGCGGAAGTATCTGTGCTGTGCGGAACCTTGCCATTGGGGCATATGCTGCTTGAGGCACATTTCCCAAATATGTGGTGGCAGGTCGTCCAATATTTGGATGACTTCAGGGGTGTTGTCGACTTGCTTGGACCAGCTAAAGTCATCTTCTGGTGGGGCTTGAGGGGCCATGTCTCCTTTGTAGAAGACAATGGGCTTATCCCAATTGGCCTTCTTCTTGCTTTTGAGTTGTCATTTGTAGGTAATAGCAAATGTTGTGAGCCGCTCGACCTTGTGCTCTTATGATGCGCAGGGGAGCTGGATGCATTCTGGCAGCAAGCATATGCTTTTGTCGATGGTTCGACTAATAAGATTAGCCTCGAAGTCAATCTTGCGTCTCTTTGGGCGATCTGAGGTTGAGTTGGAATTAAGGCGTAGCCGATGAAGCTTGGCCTTCTCCTCGTCAATGGAGAAGAGATCCTCCTCATCCTCCTCTGAGAGCTAGTAATTGCTTTTGCTCTTGATTATAGGGTATGGACTGGTTCCCCCGAAATAAAGCGCAACGTCGGTAAGGTTGCATTCTGCTGGAGTGAATGGAGACAAGTCTGCAAAGATCGTGTGTTGTTCCCCATCCTTGGCATACTTGATGTATTGATGGAGAGTTGATGGGATGACCTAGTTTTCATGGAGTCAGGGTCTGCCCAATAACACTTTGTAAGATGTGTTGCCATCGATGATGTAGAAAGTTACCTTGGAGGCGAAATTATTGAGCACCAAGTCAACATCCACCCAGCCGAGGATAGCCTCGGTGTCTTGGTTGAAGTCGGATATCTTGACCGTCTGAACCTTCTGGAGGTATGGGGTCGGATATAGAGTCTTGAATGTCTTTAGTGGCATGATGTTGACAGCGGCAGCGGTATCTACCAAGATCCGATTTACCTCATGCCCAATGATTTTCCCCCTCATGTAAAGAGAGCGGTTATGGCACAGAGGGGAGAGCAACATGTCTTTCTCCGTGAAGGTGACAGTGGCAGCGGAGGCTTCATATGTGGCGGCCTTCATTTTTGGCACGTGTGTCTCATAGACTTCTGGCTCTTGGAGTATCTTGATAAGAGTTTCTCTCAATTCTTTACTCCAAGCGATGGCTTCCCAGATCGTGATGCCGGCGGGGAAGCGCTTCATCTGGTGGAGGACTTTTCGGTCGGCTCGAGCTCAAGCATCCTCCAATGATGGTAGTATGTCTGGCTGCGCTTTCTATGGGATGCCTTCGTTAGGGAGTTGCATTGCCTTGCCTTTGTCACTGGGATCGGGTTGACTCTGATTGCCCATGGACTCCTGGAATAGGGGCACCAATGATGGCTCTTCTGGGAGTGGTTGGCGGGCTGGCTCATCCTTGTCGGACAGTCTTTCTTGATCTGTAGGAGAGGAAGGCGCTGGCTCGGGGATTGTGATTCTGGCAGCGATCTCCTCCATGCCAGAAGGATCAAAGATGTTGGGTCCCTTCCGAATTTCCACCTTCGGAATGAGGGCAGGTTCCTCTCCTCGAAAGAGGATAATTCGCTCGGGGTCGAAGGTAGACGGGTGGAGAGGTAACTCGGGAGTCCTCCTGTGACCTCTACTGCATCCTCGGCCATGACCTCGGCCACGACCTTTGTGTTCTGGAGCTGGCTGTAGCCCGAGCGGGGAGGTAGCCCTTTGTTTGGTTCAAGAGGCCACCCAACTCGCCTCGCCGAGAGGCATTGATGTTGTCAGGGGGTGGAATAGCCACCATGTTGTAGGCGCAACCCCGAAGCATTTCTTCTAGCTACTCTGTTGTGATCTCCTTGTCTTTATAAAATAATGAGAGCTATTCTAGGATGAGAAGCCTCTCGCCATTCTTGATCTTCTGGATCATATCTTGGACCCAACTTCTAAGGTGAGCTCGCTTCTACATTTCTTCCCACGGGATGTAACTATCGAGTGGGACTACACAGGTAGGATGGGGAGAGATGTATTCCTCCAGGTCATCGATGAGCCGCTGTAGCCTCTGGAGGGGCGTTGGCTCAGTTGGTGATTGTAAGGTGGCTGCCTGCTCAGCTTACTTTTTGAGCCGCCTCTTGAGGTTCTTCCTCCTATTCCTCTCCTATTTCTTGGCGATGGCCGCCTCCAAGGGAGTAGGAGGAAGAGGTGCTGGAGCTGGAGTTGATAAATCCCTGTGAGGATATCTTTGAGCTGATGTCTTGGTAGGGTGAGGTCAGCGACTTTTCCTTACCCGGATTTCAATCCAGGCACCCTCCGCTTGTTGTATTTGGAAGGTGGCGTTGATCGCCTGCTCGATGACCTCTGGTGGTCACTCCTGGTTTGCAGGAAGGTTGGGACTGGCATCCGAAGACGTGTACGCGGTTTGATGCCTTACTCGCGGTGGCGAAGGAAGTCTATGGTGAGCTGGCATGCTAGAGATGGCATCCAATGATGTATGCGTGGTTTGATGCCTTACCCACGGTGGCAAAGGAGGTATCTCTAGATGAGCTAGCATGCTGGAGTTGGCGTCCGAAGACGTATGCGTGGTTTGATGCCTTACCCGTGGTGGCAGAGTCTTTTGTTGAGATACAGGCTGGGAGCTGTGCTTGGCATCTTGCTCCTTAGCCTTAACTTTACGATCCAATTGGGAGCAAGGTCTGGTGGCAGCCAAAGGCGCCGTGGGGTATTGTCGCTCCAGGTGGTTGCCCTAGTTTGCGTGTCGAGCGGGCCTTATGGTGGCGGGCTCGGCTTACTAGTTGGAGTTGCCGAAGGCTCCAAAGATGTCTTCCTTGCAATGTGGGCTGGGTTGCAGGGCGTGCAGAGAGGACCCAATGGTTTGCCGGCTGAGGTGGCGCGACACGACTGGGTCAAAACCTCACCCTATTTTTGCATCCCCTTCCTATCTCCTGATATCGAAGATGGGGGTAGGGTGAGGTAAGAACGAGAGGAACTTGGGGTGCCCATCGTCATCTTGCCCACCCGGACATCCTCTCAGTCGAAAAGGACTCGGAGTAGCCTAGCGGTATCCTCTTTAGAGAATGGGAGAGACTCCAGCTCTTGCCAGGTCAGCCATTGCATGGCCGAAGTGGCAGGGGCTGGCTAACCAGTTGTCGATGTCTGGGAGTCAGGAGGAGCCGGGGTGGCAGGAGGATGGATGACATTGATCGAGAAATCACTCGGCCCAGTCACTTGACTGGCATCCCGCTCCCTGCGCCTTCGCAATCACTCGAGAGCTTCTCAATTATCGGTTTGAAACTCGAGCCATTCTGGGGTATGTTGATAAGGCAGCCCGTGCCCATTTGCTTGAGGAGGGTTTGGTTGCTCTAGTGGACTTCTGGCGATGCTCATGGTTTCTTTGAGGGCTTGTCGAAGTCTTAGGAGTGCCATAGAGTTTCTCTCGGCATCAATTTGCTCCCACGGGATCTGTTCCTAGATTGAGAGGGGAGCGGGTTAGGAATCGGAGTACCAGTAGAGATGGACAAACACCAGAGGAGAAAGAAGAAAAGAGGGGAGAAAAGATCAAACCATAATAACACCGAGATTTACGTGGTTCGGAGGCGATATGCCTTCCTACATCCACGACGGCAGTAGGGTTTCCACTATATTAACTCACACAGATCCGCTACGAAGAGAGAGAGTTCGCACCCTTTTATACAAGGAGATTAGGGCGCCCCAAGTCAGGGTCACAAAGACAACAATGTCCCTGTTATAAATATAAATTTTCTTCCGGGGACTCCGAGGGCGACCTGACCGCGCAAGTCGATCCCCGCGATTTGACCGCGCAGATCAATCCGCGTGCGAGGGCGCACGAGGGCGAGTTCGGGCTCCACACACTAACATAGCGTGCATGGAGTCTGCGTGAGTTTGGCACCCTTGCTGGATTCATATGGATGGGTTTCCCGGAACTCCTTTTCCCTTGCTCGGCACGTCCGGCTCTGATCTCACCGGAATCTCACCACTGGGCTTGTACTCCTGTAATGCATCACACAGAGTGTACTTAAAACATGGGTAAAAAGCCCGCGGAAAACATGGGAAAGGATTGGCGTTAACATGTCGATTTTCTAGCTGGACAAGTTGACACACTCAAGGGACACTTTAGTGGAGTCCAAATGCCAAATGAGGCTCAAAGGAATTTCCCAAATGCTCGGCCCCATGGAAATGTGGTGAGAAGGGACTACAAACGAAAGGACACATGAAGTGGAGGTTGAAGTAAATACCTTTCTAGATACATCCTGACGAGATTGTGGATAAAATAATATATCAGGAAATCAAATATGTCGTCAGGATAAATGGAAATGAAATTTAGAAAATGAGATAGCTAGAATATCCGATAAAACAACAAAAAAAATGGTGAAACAGAATTCGCAGGTTGACACCAAGTCACCACATGTGAGATAGGGTTCATAGCGATCTAAGTTATCTCAAGACCAAAAACTGCAGCAGAAAGATGGCAAGGTAGTGATAGCTTGCCTTGTATCTCTCCTGGTAAGTTTTCTCAGATTGTTGTTTAATATGCGATGCCTGGGCAGCACGGTCCTCATGTAGTTCCTCAAGTAGCAATCCATGGGCTTCCACTGAAGCCATCATTCTTGATGATGACTCTTGCCCATGCTCCAACACACCTGCAGTTGTTTTCCACGTAAATGCCACTGACAATGTTACAATACTAAGCCAAGGGACGTGCCAGGATGTATATGAATTCAGATGATATGCAGCTATGGCAATTTTTCTTTTTCTGACTACCAGGAGAGTAAATTCATGTGATATCCATACATATGCATCCATGGCATGTTGGGGGTAAAACTCAATCAAAACTAGTGTGAGATGCACGTTCAAGAGCGTCCAAGATTGCACCTAAGGGACTACACCTACTCCCAATTGGTTCCAACAAAGAACATCATAATATGCACATAAGCTTTACAATAGAACAAAAAAAAATACTTCCAAAATGGCAAAGAATGTCTGCGCTGCTTTTAATCACATCAGCATCAGCAGCATTACGTGATGAAGCAGCTTCAAGATCATGTTGTTCACTGCTCTCGATGGTAGATCTGCAACCACAGAAGATTCCCCGGTCAAAAGTCATATCTGTGAATCTTTTTACGGAATACGTGGGAAAGCACTGTAAATTATTCAAGTCAAAGCAACCTGATGATTTCGTCCATGGCTGCTACTGGTCTAGTGCTCATGTCCTTGCACTGCTTAGAGGCAGCCTCAACTGTTGTAACGCTGATTCAGATGCAAAAAGACAATGAATGGGGGGAAGAAGGTATTATAAAGGCGACGAATAAGGCATTATACCCAGATAGGAAACTAACATTGAATTTCATAAAGAGTAACAATGCATAATATGATATGATAAGATAAAAATAAATGTCAAAACAAAAATTGCATACTTATCATTTCTGCATTTATATTTGCACACGTCATTAAAAACATATGCACGTTTCCGCAACATGCCCTTCGACGTGAACTTCTGGCAGGCCCAGAACATCTGGAACGACCTGCTCCGCCGCAGCGACAAGAACTATTGGACAGAGGATTGGAAGGAAAGCTTCAAAAAGCTGGGCGAAGCCATGAACATCTGCGTTGACCAACTCGTCGTCGAGGCAGGCGTCAGCGCCTTCTAGCGGCAAGCTCTCCGAAACGCAAGAGAACAAATCAGCGCAAAGAGAGAAGCAACAGCAAAAGCAAAATACAGGGGTCTCTCCACTGGGCTTCGCTCCGGTCGAGATGACACGCCTTGTTGGGTAGTCGAATAACGTGCTTTTGGTGGTGGTCGGTGAATGGTGTGCTTTGCGTGATAGCTGGTTGAGTGATGTGCTATGGGTGCCGGTACACGCGTCATCTCCTTCGAGCCCGGCAAAAAAAGCACGTCATCTCGACCGAAGGTGGCGCTTTTCGCCGCCGAAGCGGAGAGACCCCTGTATTTCGTCTTTGCTGTTGTCTTTTGCCGTTGCCGTTGCTTTTACCCACAGCCAGAGCAAGACATCCCTCGCCCGCATCCCGTCCCTCCAAGTATGGGAGGATGACACATGACCAGTTGGCTCGACCTCATTCACGGCAGCTCCAACGCCTTTCCTCCAACGGTTATCGCCGTCAAGCTCGCGGTCGCCATCGCCATCGGCCTGGTCATCGGCTTCGAGCGCCAGTGGTCGCACAAGGACTTCGGCGTCCGCACCTTCAGCCTCACCGCTCTGCTCGGCGCGCTGACCACGCTCATCTCCCCCGCCATGATGCTCGCAGGCATGGCCGCAACCCTGCTGCTCGCCGTCCTGCTCAACGTCCGCGACATCATCGCATCGAAGTCCGTCGAAGGGACCACCTCGGTCGCGCTGGTCGTCACCTTTGTGCTCGGCGTTCTCGTCGGCACGGGCCATCTCTTCACCTCGGTCGCCTGCGCCATCGTCATCACATGGCTGCTCTCGCTCAAGCCCCAGTTCAAGGAGTTCGCGGGCGGCGTCCGCTCCGAGGAGATACGCAGCGCCATCCTGCTCGGCCTCTTCGGCTTCGTCATCTGGCCGCTGCTGCCCAACCGCTACATCGACCCCTGGAACCTGCTGCAACCCCGCGAAGCATGGATCACCGTCATCGTCGTCGCCTGCATCGGCTTCGTGAACTACGTCCTGCTTCGCCTCTACGGCAAGCAGGGCATCACCCTGACCGCCATCCTCGGCGGCCTGGTCAACTCCACCGCCACCACCAGCGAGTTGTCCACTTCGCTCCCTAAAGCCGGTCTGGTCAGGCAAACCCTCCCCGCCGTCCTGTACACCTCGGTCGCCATGTTCGTCCGCAACCTCGTCCTGCTCGGCCTCTTCGCCCGAAGCGCGGTGAAGTTCGCCGCCTTCCCACTCTTCCTCATGGCCCTCGTCGCAGGCTACTTCGCCCTGCGCGAGCGCGGGGCCGACACCGAATCCGAAGAGGTCGAGCTGCATCTGGCCTCGCCCGTGTCGTTAAGAAAGGTCCTCAGCTTCGGCGCTCTCTTCCTCGTCATTCAGGTACTCGGCACCGCTGCCGTTCGCTGGCTGGGCAACGGAGGCTTCCTTCTGGTCAGCTTCATCGGCGGCATCGTCTCCAGCGCCAGCGCCACCGCCGCCGCAGCCAACATGGTGCAACACGGAAGCGTCACCGCGATGGGCGCGGCCATGGCCACCGTGCTGACCTCCATCGCCAGCCAGGGCACCAACCTGCCCATCGTCCGCCGCCACGTCAAAGATAAGGAGATCGTCCGCAAGATCTTCCTCGCCACCGCGCTGCAAACCGCCGTAGCGATTGCGGCCATGGTAGGTCAGGCACTCTTCCTGCACCACATGGGCTTTTCCTTATAGAGCAACTCCGCTACAGGTGTAATGTTTTGTTGTCATTCCCGAAGGGAATCTGCGTCCCTTCCCGGCTTGCAGGGCTACACCCAAGGGCAACAGCGATAGCATCCGTCCCATCCGCTACCATCAACCCATGCAGAGAACATGGCCTTGTGCCTGGCTTTCGGCATCCCCGGCCAATGGGGTGCCCCGCCGGTCAAGAATGACGTGCTTTTCCTTGCTGGCGAAGGCCCCGTAGCGACGGCGAAAAAGCGCTGGCCGGCGTGGATGGAATGGCAAAACATTGCCGAGCGGGAAAATCACCGGCTTATCATGAAAAACCGGGTGCCGTTCTATCACGACACGGAAGCATGGGAACACATCAAGCTGGACCTGTCCGAAATGGACGCCAGGCCTTCATTGATCGTGATCGATACCTTGAGCCGGTTGCTGACTGGCATGGACGAAAATAGCACGAAGGACGCCACGATGGTTGTCGGGTTCATGGAAGCGCTGGCGCATCATTACGAATGCTTTGTGCTGGCGATCCACCACACCGGCAAGGACGAGAAGAAGGGAGCTCGCGGGTCTAGCGTTTTCCATGCCAACATGGACACGGTAATTTCGACACGGTTACGAAGCGGCGGCACGGAATTGAGAGTGAAAAAGCAAAAAGATGCGGACGTACCGGACGAAGCCCAATATTTTCAGGTCAAGGAAGTGTGTGACTCCATCGTGCTCGAAAAGGTGGATGCGTTGCCCGAGGAACCGAAGGCAGGCCCAAGCCGCTACGGCTGGTTAAGCGCGGAAAGTGTTACTGCCATGCTACAATCGAGCGGCGGACGAATGAGCACGGCGCACCTGGCGCAAGCGATTGCAGGCGATCGGGGCGTAGACGTAAAGATGGTGCGCCAAAAATTGCTTGCTTGCGACGACCTGAAATGGTTGCGTAACGGCAACGATGAATGGGCGATTCCAGAGAGGGAGTATGACCTATGATTCGGTCGCTGACGCGAGAGGAATGGCTGCAAAACCTGACGATTTTCGGGAATGATCTCGAACGCGATTTTGCGCGGGATACCGAATACGATCTTGCTTTGATGGAAGATTGGGAAATGAAAATCGGACTAATCGAAGAGCTAAAGACCGGATTAAGTTCCCTCGGTTTGATGAGCAAGAAAAACGAAGATGCCGTGGATACCGCATTACGTTTTCTGAAAGATTTCCAGTGTCAAATATCGCAACTGAAAACCGAGCGAGACAATCTCGAATGCGATTTGGAGACGTTGCAAAAGATAGTGGATGGTAAGCCGGAGTATGACCTGTGAAGTCTCGCAATCCCTTCTATGACGGCCCGGTCTATGGAGTTATCCAGGCAATGAAGGCGCGCGGCAATCAGCCGGGAATTATCGCGCAGTGGGTTGCCTTGGCACATCAATGGGCGCTGGATCACCGCGGGCCTGAAAGCGAAGCGATTCGCGCATGGCTTCCGCACTTTCAGTCGCGGCCATTCTATACCGCTACGGAACTCGCGCCGATGTTTCCTGCCTTGATCGCTGCACTCGGGTTGTCCGAACGTCCGCCGCGATATTCGGCGCTGCGATTGGCAAACGAACTGGACTTCGGCAAGTTGCCCTGCGTAAAAAATGTTGACGGAACCGCGTTTTTCCGTAAACCGGACGCAAGGGAAGATGTCGCGCGATTCTATATCGTGGAGAGAATCCACTACTGGCGCGATCGGGAGTTGACCCAGGAACAATTCGAGAGGGCTTACCATGGAACAGACTGACACAATCATCACGGCCGACATGCTGCGCGCCAAAGGCGCGTGCAAAGAACAGCGCGAACTCTTTGCCAGGCTGTTCCCCAAAGGATCGCCGAAGACTCGGCGGGCCGCGCTCGCCGCGGCAAAACGCCATGCCGGCGATTTCGATTGGAGTTGGGCCGCACGCCATTTTCTCTCGCCTGCGGCCCGGCGCGCGTACGAGGAGGCGACAGCACCGGCCCTGCGCGCGTACGAGGAGGCGACAGCACCGGCCTGGCGCACGTACGAGGAAGCGGACGCAGCGGCCTGGCGCACGTACAACGAAGCGATAGCACCGGCCCGGCGCACGTACGACGAAGCGACAGCATCGGCCCGGCGCACGTACAACGAAGCGAGAGCATCGGCCCGGCGCAATCCTTAGGCTCTATAAATAGAGGGCTTCATCCACTCTGGACCCCTATTTGGTTCCATGGCCAGTGGCGTGGGTGATCGTGGGCTAGCTTGGGTGAATTTGGCAGTTAGTGCGGCAAGTATTTGGGTTCCAGTGGCCTTCTTCTCATCGACTAAGGGTTGGTTTCTCTCAGGTTGAACCAACAAATAAATATACCAACTTGTTCGTCACACTGTCCTCTTTCTTTTGATACTATTTTGCCTAATTTGGATGGGCCATGTTGATCGAAATTTTTAGTTTACTCAGAGGTATACGCGAAGGGTTACCTTCCCTTTCAATTACTTTTACATTAGTTTAACTTAGTCTAAATGCAAATCAAAGCATGCTATCTTATGCGCCTTCGAATGCTCTTTCCAATGATACTCATTTGCCCAAATTTTGTTGAGTAGATTGATCGAAATCGTCATTTTAGTAAAGGTCTATCGGGGGTTCACCGTCGGCAGACCTCTATTTTAAAAACAGTCCTACCAACGACCGCATGGTGAATAAACGGTCGCGCGATAGACCGCTTTCCTCTCCCCATTTTTTTTTTAAAAAAATGTTATTTTAATTGACGCATCCTACCTCTAAGATGCTTTCATTAATTTTCATTAATTTAATAATTCTGAGATTTTATTGACGTGCCCTAGCAGTCTGACGCGTTCTCTTAGACACGTCTAGTCGCCCAGACACGTTCGCAAATAAAAAAAAGAGAGAGATAAAATAGCTTGTTACCCTAGCGGTCTTCCTGAGACCATCTGGTGCAGTTGCGGTCTACAAAAGACCATTTTTCTCCTGTTCCCAACATTTAAGTCAGCTCATTTTGCTGCATTTTAGGCTAGTTTTATGCTGTCTTTTACCTAAGAGATTTTTGGTGCAGGAGACCTCCTATGATAGCAAAGTGCTCTACGGCCCGACGAATGGCTCGTCGGTCGGGGGCAGTAGCATACTCAGGAAAAGTCCCATCTCGAAGGTAATTCTCAATGTCGAAGAACTGGGGATTGCCATCCTCGAGATCAATTTCTGGCTGGTGAGAAATGGCATGGACTCAAAGGAGGTTTCTGGACATTGGTGGAGCCAAGGATCTGAATGTGAGGGATTGTGCAGCCTTTGCACAATGATAGAACCTGATGGCTTTTCACCGAGAATTGGAAGAGAAGATACTATAGAAGCAAGGACATCGGCTAGAATGTTTTGGGCCCTAGGAGTGTGCACTAGGGTTAGCTTCCTGAACTATCAGACTACCCGACTGACCAAATCTTGGTAGGGTTTTAGTTTCGGGTCCTGGGTTTGATACTTGCTAAGGGACTGTCAGAGTATGAGCTGACAGTCACCGATCATTCAGAGCTCCTTAACTCCGAGTGCCAGTGCCATTTTTAGGCCCATGAGGAGCGCCTCATACTCAACCATATTATTTGTGGTAGGGAAGGTCAATAGACAAGCTTGTGAAATTATGACACCTTCTGGGGATTGGAGAACATGTCCAATTTTGTAACCCATGGAATTGAGTGCACCATCAAAGTAGAGAATCCACGAAGGTTCACCATCGAAAATTTCTCTGAACTCTTCATCTGGAAAGCTCTCCTCAATAGAGGAAAATGTGGGGAGCGGATGATGGGCAAGGTGTTCAGCAATGGCGTGCCCCTTGACTTCCTTTTGACTGACATAGGTGATGTCGAATTGATTAAGGAAACTTTGCCACCTCAGAAGGTGATCAGTCAATGTAGGTTTTTCCAACAAGTTTTTAATTGGGTCCATACACACCAAGAGCTTCACTTCATGTGCTAGAAAATAATGTTTCGACTTTTGGGCGACCCAGAGAATAGCCGCGCAAGTCTTTTCCATGGCAACATACTTTTTCTTAGCTTCATTAAACAACTTGGATAAATAGTAGACTATCTGTTCCCTTTTAACGTCATCGTATTGAGCCAACACTGCTCCAACGGATTCCTCCGTGGTGGACACATAGAGTAGCAAGGGCCTACCTGGGACCGGGGACGCCGTGGGGGCGTCTCCCTCTTCCCGTTTTACGCGGAGTCCGCTTCGTTGCCTCGAAAACAAAAGACCGGCGTTCGCACGCCGGTCCTTCGTCCGTTCGATCCGCGCCGATTCGAAAACCTGCGGACACGCGGCACGGATTCACTCGTTGTAGTAACGCACGAAGAAATGGTTTTCGAGGCGCTTGAACCACTCCGCGTCGCGGGATTTGGAAGCGTCCTCCTCCAGTTTGCGTTCGATGAGTTCGCGGACTTCGGCGAGGGGACGCGGTCCGGCCTCGCGCGAAGCGTCGCGCCGGTAGATGTAGACGTTCAGACGTCCGCCGACCATGTATTCGATCGGTTTGGTATGTTCGCCGTCCTTCAGCCCGGCGACGACCTTGGCGATGGTCGCGTTGAGTTGGGAAAGATCGCGCCAGTCGCCCTCGCCGCCCCGCTCCCGGCTGTCGTCCTTGCTGTATTTTTTCGCCACGTCGGCGAAGGACGTTCCTTTGTCGAGTTCCGCGATCGCGCGCGCGGCGGTCTTGCGGACATCGTCGTCGGTATCGGCGGCGCCGGGCCAGAGGACGATTTCGGAAAGTTTGACGCCGGCGGGCTGCGAGAAGCCGTCCTTGTTCGCCTCGTAGAAACGGACGATTTTCGCCGGGCTGATCTCGGCGGAACTCTTCATGTTCTGACGGCGCAGAATGCTGATCATCAGATCCTCCTCCGTCGCCTTCCGATCGTCGAGCGGCGTGCGGCCCTGCGCGTTCAGGTTGCGCATGTACTCGTTGCGGTCGCCGTTGAACCGGCCGGTGATCTTTTCGTCGATCTGCTCCTGCACGACGGAGGCGGGCAGCTGCATGCCCTTCTCCTTCGCTTCGCTGAGAATCAGGTACTTGATCTTCAGCTCGTCGCGAATGCGGTCCTGCTGCTCGATGAGCATCCGGTCGAATTCCTCCTGATTCCGGGCCTGACGGTTGATCGACATCACGACCGGATTCAGCTCGTTCCAAATGTCGCCGGTGGTGACGGCGTGACCGTCCACGTTCGCGACGATGGCGGCGCTCATCCGGCGGCTCCACTCCCGGGCTTCGGTCTTGTCCGCGGCGCTGGCGGCGACGACCGGTTTGGCGGGAACCGCGGAGACGACGGGGGCCGGTGCGGATTCCGCGCGGAGCGCGACAACCGGCAGGACGAGAAGGGCGACGTAAGGACGCATGGAAGGCCGGAAAAGTGACGGGCGAAGACTCCGTTCCCCGACGCGGCGGTCAAGCGGGGAAAAGGCGGGAAAGGGCATGTCGGACAAGCGGCGCGCCGCGCGATTTTCGCCGAAAAAATTCACCGGCCCAGACGCCGGTCGATCTCGGCTTTCGGCAACTCGAAGAACACGCGCCGTCCCTTGGGACAGACGGCCGGTTGCCGGCACGCGAAAAGTTCCCGGAGCAGTTCGCGGACGCCCTCGTCCGAAACCCGGTCGTCCGACCGGACGGCGCGGGTCGCCGCGAGTTTCGCCAACGCCTCGTGCGCGAGCGTGTCCGTGCGCCAGTCGCCGTCGCGCCGGGCGAGCGCGGCGACGAGGTCGCGGACGAACCGTTCCGCCTCGGCCTCGTCGAGCCAGTCGGGCACGGCGTTCAACCGGAAGAGGTGGCGGCCGAATTCCTCCAACTCGAAACCGGCTTCGGCGAAAAACGGCAGACGTTCCCGGAGCGCGGCTCCGGCGAGCGGCTCGAACTCCAATGCCGGCGCGAGCAGCAGTTGCTGCGACACCGGTTTCTTTTCGGCGAACCGGCGTTGCACGCGCTCGTACACGATGCGCTCATGCGCCGACCGGAGACTGAACACGACGAGCCCGGCATCGGTCTCGAACAGCGCGAGCGAGTCCGGCAACCGACCGATGAGACGCCAGGCGGGGATGGCGGAGAGCGTGGGAGCCGGGATGGGTACCGGAGCCGGAGTATGCGGGACGGTTTCAGTTTGGGACGAATAGGACGTATGGGACCTGTGAGACGAATGGTCGGCCACCGGACGCGGGATCCCTTAAATGGAACAAAAGAATGCCTCTCTCTCTCTCTCTCTCTCTCTCTCTTGTATGTGCACGTTCATATACGTGCACTCTGACAATATATGTAAAGCTAGATCAGATTAACTCGCCTCCGATCCATAAATTTTGCTTCAATTCATAAGTGAAGAATGTTACTCTGTCACAGCATGTCTTTTTTGCATTCTTTGTTTTTGTCATTTGATTAACTAAGTTTAATACTTTTGCATCCAAGGGTCTTGAACTTAAGTTGTTCAATCAACCGTCCAATCTGATGATTAGACAGCTAAGTTGAGGGAAATAAAAAGTGGAACTCAATCCGTACTTCAATATGGATCCGATTAGGTTTCATATTTCTAAACTAATGGACATGCGCGGATCTCCAAGTTCATCCATAATCTTATAATATTCATATTTAATTGTTACTTAAATAATTTACCTACCTTTATTATTCTCAACTCGTTATTGTTGTTTAATTAAATTGAATTGTTATTCAATGTTATGGTACTTTTATTGTTATTTAAACATACTTAATTATCATTTGATATTACAGAAAAAGAGCGGCGAAGAAGTTGACTTCAGCTAAAGGGACTTCAACGCACTTGCGAGGACGGATGAGTCTCGGTGAATCTATTTGTTATTGATTGCTCTTCCTTGGATCCGGAGATCCAGTCCTACGCAGAGGAATGCTGTTCATTCTTGTGCTGGCCATCGAAATGGTGGCTAATAACCAGATAGATAACCTAAACAATAATCAAGAACTTTGACAGACATGTCTGGTTTGTTGACAAACAGATCCGACTCACTTCAAGGGCCCAAAGGGTTTTGTGTACCAGTTTGGACTTTGATAAACTGCTAAAGTCTCAGCCCACCAGTTATTTTATGAGATTGGACTTCGGAGACCATTTATGTGACTCTTGTTTCTTTAAGATCTCACTTCATCGCAACCAAAATACTTCCATCTGCCATTGAACTAACAGGCTGTCTGCTGACAATCTCCTTTTTTATATACCTTAATTTGCATATCAACACAACATAAATCAAGATTTTTTTTCTCTCAAACCGAGTAAAAATAAACACAGATCTCCATTCTTTTCACTCAGCCATTAACACTGACCGAACGTATCATCATCGTGACAACTTGGGTAAATAATATAAGCACTCATGTGAGACAAGGAAAATATTAACAACCCCGTAAACACAGCCATTGGAATACTGTAAATCAGAACGAGTGAAGAAAGGGGAAAAGCAATGGCCTATACAAACAAACAAGCACATCTATCGACAAGGGAACCTGCCCAAGGTTAGCCGACTTCTTCATTACACTGCTACTCCACTAGAGCAGCAAACAAGTCAGAAGCAGACCGACTTCCTCTGATCCCTGTCTGTCGATCTAGACGATCGTGGCAGCCGGTGTGGGTTAAATTCTGAGAATGCATAGAGAAAAAGAGAAACTAAGAAACTACCAACGCAGCCCTTCGCCATTTCAACTTTACCTAGCTACTGAAGGTTGCGTGTAAACCCCGTCCGTGGTAAAGACCTGCAAGTAAGCATCACACGCCTCTCAAAACAAAATAGAAGCATCACCAAAAAGCATATATCCATTTCTACCAACAACAGAACATGCAATTCCTTTAAGTAGACAAATTTGACTAGGCATCATAGACAAGGGAAGACCGCTTCTGCATGGACTTAGATTATGAACGTCAACCAGTTACAGACATTGTGGTCACCCCACAAAGTAAGGACAGCTAGAATTAAGGATTTAATAAACAACTTTTTACTTTATTAGATGATCTCAAAAAAGCTTCAGCGAACTAGATCTGAAATAGACTAGAAAAGAATATAATGGCTTTTGGGAATCTAAAAAGGCGTGTAATGCATGTCGGATGGAAACAAGAGGACATGCTACTGACAAGATCTGCCGATAGGCCACGAGATCAATTTACTTGGCAACTGTCAACACGTGATGGCATTCCTACATTCCATACAAGAAGCCCAACATGCCCGCCCCACCCGCATCCCCGGCCGCAGCCGCAGGCGCAGGGCCGGTAGCCGCCGTACGGCTCCCCCCCGCACCCGCAGGGGCCATGACCTCGGTAGCAGGGGCAGCAGCAGCAGATGGGCCAGACTGGGTAGGGGAAGGCCGGAGTGGGCTTCGGCGGCTCCGGCGGCGGAGGTGCCGGTGCCGGTGGTGGTGCCGGAGCCGGTTCGGGTTCCGGGGGAGGTGGCGGCGGCGCCGGCTTCGGCGGCGCCGGTTCCGGCGGGGGAGGCGCCGGGGCCGGCGGCGGGGGTGGTTCGGGTTCCGGTTCCGGTGGCGGCGGCGCGGGCGGTTCGGGCACAGGTTCGGGGGCGGGAGGCGGCGGTGGCGGTGCGGGCTCAGGCTCCGGCGGCGGCGGTGCGGGCTCCGGCTCCGGCTCCGGCGGTGGCGGCGGGGCGGGCTTGGGGGGCACCGGTTCCGGCTTCGGAGGCGGCGGCGGCGGCGCGTCGCACTCGCAGGTGCACTTGTCGGGGAAGTCGATGTCCTTGATGACCTTGCAGGCCTTGCGGCGGAGCTTCTTGGCGAGCTTGTGGGGGCAGAAGGGCCCGGTGAGGGTGATCTTGTTGTGCTTCTCGTCCCACACGATCGACTGGATGCACCACCTCTCTCCATGTGGGTTGGGAATTGGGCGTTCAACAGGAAGAATCAGAATCAGAATCAGAATCTCGTTTGGGGTATGCTTAAATGCGAGAAAGTTGGGTACTTTCTTCTTGGGTAAATTAATTACCTTGGTACTTGCAGAGGATCTTCTTGATCTTGTCGTGGCACTTTGCGCAGGAGAGATCCACGGTGAGGATGATTGAGAAGTTCTGGGGAGGAGAGCACACCCATGAAATGGAATACGTTAATCACGGAAAGATAGACGTGAAAGAACAGGAATTGCGGTACGGTGATCGATTGCTAAGAAGAAGACGACCAGTACTGGGGAAGGATTAGAAGGGGAGGGGGAAACCAGTTGGATGGCATGGAGATATCTGGACTACAGAGGTTGAAGAATACAGAGGTTTCAGTGGCAAACAAGATCAGGGGAGGACCAGAGAGCATATATATGGGAACCAGACAAATTTCTGGTCCTGAAACAAAACCCCAGTAAGAAACCCCATCCAATTCAGCTAGAGGAAGAATGGATAAAAAGAATGCAAATTCTTAGGAGAATTATGCCAACAAAGAGAACTGCTGCAAATGCACTTCCACAGACTTGCAGTACTGGGAGACTGCTGATAACTAAGAACAAGGGAACCCCTAAGACCCGTCGACAGTCAGCTGGCAAGGATAATATTGGGGGAATTAAGAAGGGAATATATTAAGAAAGGTTCCTTAATTCAAATGTATGTAGAAATTAGACATCACAGAATGAGAATTTAGCCCAAAAAACGATCAGATGAGGAAACCTTCAAATCAAAGCAGGGAAAAACTAAGAAGATGCATGAGAATCTGATAACAAACACCAGGAATGGTGTTAGCTAGCTAGTAGATGCCGTGGGTGGATATAATATATTCACGTACCTGGTCACTCATGGCTGAAGCCTGAATGGAGTCTTGGGTTGTGATCTGAGATCAGTGGGTGCGTGAAAGGAGAGAAGAGTGCAGAGGGGAAGAAGAAAAGAGGAGGCCGGATAAAGCCGAAGAGGAATGGAAGCCATAGGCTTCTCATCGCCATGGTGATTAAAACCATATGTGCGGACAGAGAGCTGACGGAGGTGAGAGCAAAGCGACAAAAATGGTGGTGGGTGGACAGCAACCATCCAACCAATGCAGGGCCGCCACGTGCCAGATTGCGGCACTGAGTTGCTCGCTGATCATCATGCATGCACGTGTACGTGCGCAGTGTATGTACGTACACCAACTCATGGTGGCTCACGATGAGTTAATTTTGGGTTTCGAGGGTTTAATTATACTGTTAAATTTGTACCGAATCTTAAGAAAAATTTATACATGTTTAGCATCTTTCTATTTGTCTTGAGATCCCTCAAATCATTAAAGCTTAGTCTTTTTTTTCAATGCATGTTAAATGAGGTCCCTTGCTGACAGCCACCAAATGAATTAGAGTTGTCTTTGACAAGGTAAACTATTATGCTGGTGCCTGCCTTTTTTATCGTTCTAAATGGGAACTATAAATGTTTTGCCCATGGGAACAAAAAAGACCTTTCAAAAGTTATCATGGAAGTTTGTAAATGGATATTGTTGTGTGATTTATCTTTTTCCATCTCTTATCATTTGGTTGACATATTTCTACTACTCCTTAGACCTACTCTAGTTCCTATTCTACTGGGCTAAGTCTGCATGATCTTGTGCTAACCACACTCTTGAAATTGTTGTTTTAAAATTGTTTATAATGTTAGTTCCTTGTTCCATGATCTCATCAAATTTCAATTTCCCATTTCATAGAACCTCCTTTGTGCTGAAAGAGTGGTGTTTCAAATACTGTGGTCATCATCTCATTTTCCTTTCAATGCCAAGTTCAAACTGTAGTTTACTTTTTCTAACTACTTTGATCATTAACTCTCTTCTGCATAATTCCAATATCTAGGTACTGGAGCATGGGAAAGTGCACTTACAAACACACTGTCACCTGGTGATCGAATTGTATCTTTCCTGATTGGGCAATTCAGTCTTCTGTGGATTGATCAGTAGCGCCTCAACTTTAATGTTGATGTCATAGAAAGTGATTGGGGACAGGGTGCCAATCTCGACTTTCTAGCTGCTAAGCTGGTAGCAGACAAATCACACAGTATCAAAGCAATTTGCATTGTTCACAATGAAACGGCGACATGAGTTACCAATGATTTGGTAGTTGTTAGGAAACTGCTAGGTGAGCAAAGTAGTTTCATCCACATTATATGCAAATTGAGGTTAATTTTGCACATAGATGCCTAAAAAATGTTTGTTGAGTTGGATTATCCACACAACAGTTGACTCGAAATTGTGGTATGATTCTGTGAATGATATCTCTACCAACTTCGAACAAACAAAAGAAATCCTAGTTATCCATAGCTTATTGTAAATAATTTATATGAGATTTGCATAGCAGGAATGGAATACTGTATCATTATTCATGAATCATTTATTATCCCTGCTTTTGTGCTGGAGCTTGTGTGCCTTGTAGATGGATCAAAAGTGCAGTGGTCCAAATGGTAAATCTGAAATAGGAATATCAATTTAGCAGAGGATTAGGCAATAACCATTTCATGACATGAATATGATAGCAAAGAAATTTATGTGACAAACGAGAACCAGTTTGCCATAATAGCAAGAAATAACAACAAACAGTAATAAATCCAAGGACCAGAATATGTGGTCATATCAGGGATCTGATTCACCCAGCCAGATTCCAATCCAATCTTCAGTTCTAGGGATCTTGCAAATTGAGTAGTGGAGAATGCCATAATGTAAAATTCTGAGAATAGTAAGTGGGTGTAATTGATTGGAATAGGAGCTCTGGATGTAGAGTGTAGAAATTCCAGTTTCTAGTGTTGGTGCACTACCTTCCATAAGCAATCCAACTCTTAGAATCAGGGCTTGCTCTATTTTCCATCTAGAATGACATGGATATAATGGTGGTCGAAGTCAAAAGTTGACAGCAATCTGTGGTCTAAATGATAGAAAAAGAATAGTTGGAACAATATCTATACCTGTTTTAGTATTTCAAAAAATTTTGACAGCAATCTTTAACTTTTTGTACGTTTTGCTATCATATTCAGATACACCTTCTCAGGAACAATAGCTAGCGAACCTGATACTGTAGGAGGTGAAGGAGAAAATATTAACTTGTTTCTCATCAAAGTTAATGAGACATTGCTGCCATGAATTACATAGATCCTAGAAGCTCAATCTTGAACAAAGTATCAGTAATATTTCTATACCTATACTGTATCCACATACAGGCGGTTACAGAGACAGACGCTACTGGTACCAAGGGAATGAGAAACCTTCTGATACTTTCCTTCTAAGCTTGCTGTATTAGGTTATATGTTCATTCATAATGAAGTAGTCATCTCAGAATGAACTCAAGCCTAATTTTATTATTTCATATTTAGTTTTATGCAAGGTCTCAAGAACTTGATCCAAAACTACCTCCCGCTAGTTTTGGTTCAGATTCCAGTTCAGGCTTTGTCAGATTCCTATTACAGATGAGTCCAGGAGCTAGCAAGTTGTGGCCATTGTCCCAATCTTTATCCTTTTACTATATGCCACCTGTTACCAGTGGGCATGCATCCAGCCAAAGATAGTTCTGCATGATGATAACATCTTCCATGATCATAGTTAGTTTCATTTCTAAAGGAATTTCTTGTCACAATTTGACTGGTTTTATTCTTCTCTCCTTGTATGAATGTTATATATATGGTTCTTAACCCATCAGACAAGTAAATAGTATAGTGAATTTGTCAAGTGACACCTTCTTCTGTAATTCCTTCAAGCCACTGATCTTTTGTGCATTTATGAGGTGCTTATCAATCATTTTCATTGACTTTTCATTTTTTTTGCAGATGATTACAGACACCCTGCTTTGTTCGTAGTGGATGGAGTGTCATCAATATGTGCCATTGATTTCCAAATGGACGAATGGGGAATTGATGTTGCACTAACTAGATCTCAAAAGGCTCTTTCTATGCCTACTGGAATGGGCATTGTCTGTGCTAGCCCGAAAGCACTGGAGGCCTCTAAGACTGCCAAATCAGTGAGAGTATTCTTTGACTGGAATGACTACCTGAAGTTCTACAAATTGGGAACTTACTGGCCCTACACTCCTTCTATCCAACTTCTTTATGGGCTTAGAACTGCTTTAGATCTCATATTTGAGGAAGGGCTCGACAATGTCATCCGAAGGCACAGCCGTTTAGGGAAGGCAACAAGGTCCGTTTTCATACTCCCTTCCACACTAGAGTAACTTTGCCTGGATACATCTTCTGGACATTTTGCTCTTCAATCCAAAGGATAGATGACCTGTTTGCTAACTGAATTGTAGACTTGCTATTGAGGCTTGGGGCTTGAAAAATTGCACTCAGAAGGAGGAATGGTTCAGTGATACTGTCACAGCAGTGCTTGTTCCACCTTATATTGACAGTTCAGAAATTGTTAGGAGGGCATGGAAGAGATACAACTTAAGCTTAGGCTTGGGCCTGAACAAAGTGGCTGGAAAGGTGTTCCGGATAGGGCATCTTGGAAACCTTAATGAGGTAGCTTCTTCTTCCATTTATTTCGATTGCATGAAAAAGTATTTTAAGAATTGGATTTTTGCATGTTTTAACTCAGTCATCAATGTTCATCCAGTTACCAACTCTTGATGTATTTATCTGACTGGTGTACTGGTAAATGCACATGTATCTCAAATATTTTCCACTCAAGACTTCTAACTAAGAAGTTGCTACATTCAGTAGCAACTTAGCCTCTATCATTTTAGGTTTTCTTTAAAGTCACAAGTCATGGAAAGGCACCATTCAGAGGACACATGGCCAACAGTCTTCACGGACGCCTTTGTGCCTCTGCTTGATTTCATTAATTGACTCTAGTAAGTCAGCAGAAGATTATATCTGAGATCATTATGCATGAGGCAAGAGAAACCTAGGTATCATATCCACATTCAAGAGCTGTCAAACATATCATGTACTCTGCACTATGGGAGAGTCCATGGTTAATGATAATTAGCTATTAATGCTAGTGAGGACCTTTTGTTTTTTCATTGCGACATGTTTAGAGTCTGTGCTCTGCATTTTTTCCCTTAAAAGAGCCTGTACCCTGCTGCAGTGGAGGAATGGCTGTTTCCCTACACTGGTCGCCCTCTTAATTTTTGAATTTGGTATGGCCAGAATAATCATTTTCTGGGCACTGCTAACGTGGACATAATGCGTGTCCATACATTCCGGAAAAGTCATAGCAAAAACAATTCAAAATTTTTAAGTTCATGATTTTAAGCACTTGACACTGTTTTGGCTAGTGAAATTATAAGCTGATTGCTAATACATCAGTGAACCATGTGAAATGTGCTGTTGTGGTTCTGAGTATTTGATAATTGTTGAATTCTTTAAGTAATGAGAACGCATTTATCTTCTAACCAAAGTGATGGAAGCATATATGAGGAACTAGTGTTTTCAGCTTCAGTGCTTCCTAATGCATGCATTCAAGAAATCATATCATTTCATGCTGTCTTAACCTTTTTGCAGCTCCAATTACTGGGTTGTCTGAGTGGAGTGGAGATGGTGCTCAAAGATGTTGGCTACCCTGTCAAGCTGGGAAGTGGAGTTGCAGCTGCTGCTGCGTACCTTCAGAACAACACTCCCTTGATCCCTTCAAGGATCTAAATTGGACGTCTGGTCCACCTCCTTGCCAACTTTGTAAAAAGGCTAAACCTTTATTACGATACATGATCGATAGAACTCTGAAGCTCATGCTGGTTATACCAAATGTTTTTTTTTTTTTTGTTATATGTAGTCAACTTTTGGGTCACTCCGCAACCGGGCTACTCTGCATGCCATAGGTCATGCAACGGTAATATGGATTGGGATTTTTGCATATATATACTCCTATAAAGTTTGGTTTTGTCAAATGTATCCCTCATTTAGACATATTATCATAAATATTCTCGAAATATGAGTGTGTTTTCCCTCTCGAGTTCAAAGGAAGGGAGACTTGGTGTCTCCGGGAGCAAGTGATAGGTTGTCACTTGTGGGTTCCCTCCGGTTTGGAGGAAGAGAGACTTTGGTCTTTGTTACTGGTGACCGGGTGTCACTAGTGGTTGCCCTCCCAGGTGGTGGACGAGAGGAGAGTGCTCCTCTGGTCAAGCTGTTAGGCAGCATTTGTTGCAGACTGAGTCTGTTGTTCTTACTTTTGCAAGGGAAGCCTCACTTCGGTTTGGAGTGAGGGATGGATGTAGGCAGACTGAAGGTCTGGCCGAACCACCTTAAAACTCCTGGTGCTCTGTGGTTTGCTTGTCTATTTCGATTTTGGTAGATGAATGATTAGGCTCGGTTCTACTGCACGGATATTCTATGTTTGCATGATATGTGTTCATTTGTGTGACTTGCTAGAACACCTGTTTAGAGCAAGCCTTCTATATTGTGTATCCATCTTCTACCTATTGACTCCATCTAAGCGTAGAAGTAAGTTGTCTGTTGAGCACATTGAGTGTTCGAGTGTGTTTCTTAGAAGATTAACTAAATTAATGTTTGAGTGTGGATTCTGTTGGAACGAATGCATTACCGAACTATAGTGTTCAATTCCGCAAGATTTTATTAGTTCAGTTTTTAATTGGGCCTCAAATTTCAAATCGACACAAATTTTAAAAGGGGATTCATTCACCCCCCTCTGAATCTACACCTAGCGTTCCAACACCTCTCCGCTAGATATTCCTTCTGTCGGATTAAGGGATCATGTTTCAAGACCTCCGTAAGTTTCTACGAGCCTAGGATTTCCACTAGGACGTCGAGCTAGTTGAACCATCAAAGTCCAATTATCTAGAAAGCACTCACATGACCGGCATTTTTTTGTGTCCATGGCCATTAGGTGACCGCTACTGTCTAGTAGTGGCCTCCCCATGACTGCATCCCGCTAGTTTCTCTACTGCGTCGACCCTTTCCTTGTTCAAGCGTCGACTCTATCTAGAAACGGTCTTGACCTGACCGCCTATTCCTAATAGCAATCCTGGAATGACCTCGTCTTTCCCGAAATGGTCCAGGAATGACCGCATATTCTCAGATCCTGTCTAACCCCGGGTTTGACCCAAGGGTTGATTTTCCTATATTCCTAGATGGTCTATTGATTATTTAGAACCTAACACTTTATTCCAAAGCTATCTAATGAATAATGAAAGTTAAAGAATGTGTCATTATGATGCCGGATTCCTCCCGTGGCATGACCTTCTCTTTAATTCATCCTTCGAACTCTCATGATTGTATATTGGTGCGTTCTTTGCTTTGGTTACATTATCATGAAACTATCATTGAATTGAACATTATTGGCAGAAACATTATTATTTTCTCATGGAAGTAACTTGATCTGTAACTTGAATATGCAAGAGTGGGCATAGACAGTGCCCAAGGGCTCCACGCTAGCCCCCTTGACAGATAGCCTAAAACGTGTTGAAATCCATGGGGTACGGTGAATATTGACGTCGCATTATGCCAGGAGTACTTTTTTTATAGACGGGTGAAAACCACGAGGTAATTTTGTGATAATTTATAAGCTTACTAGTACTTTCTTGTTCATGACTTTCTAGTGCATAGTCTTTATAGTTATGAAGTACATTCTTGTTAATAAAAGGCCATTTTACCTTATATCTTGCTTGGTCATACTCTATTATTCATCCACTTTATTCATATCTCTATGGTTTAGTTATTGATTGTTACTATGGTGGTTCACATGTTTTATCGTATTTTTCATTACCTTGTTATCTAGAGTGAAAAATATAATTACTTAAAGCATGCCTCCATGTTGATGCGAAGATACCTACTAGGCAAGTATGCTCATTACCTTACTTTTTCAATCTTTTCAAGAAGTTCAAGTTAGTCGGATTCAGACTACGATAATGATGGGTCCGAGAGTGATTGAAGGTCAAGAGAAGCCTAGATTGTTTAGCAGTCATGAGTCAATGATGTATTTTTCCTTTTACTGACAAGGCAGCATACCAAACTGCTACCAGACTCAGGACAACAACTAGACCTGCTGACACAACGATCCTTGAGTCTCACAACTCGGGGTCAAGATCATCATCGTGGTCAAGATCGTCGCACAAAAATGGTAACATGCCGCCAATCAACCTAATCCCTAAGTCAAAGTCACGGTAAAATGCCAATAAAGGAAAAACATCCGCAATATATGAATCACGGAGACCTAAGGGATCACCAAGACCCTTAAAACACATGGACAAGCAAATCGAGGTAAAACAGCACCTCAAGGCATCCAAAACCATGTCTCGATCCTCACAGGATAGATGAGACACACACAAGATCACGTGTCAACCACTGGGTCACAACGGGTTGACCGGAGACCAATAATGACTCTGAAGCAGTACAGAACACCACTCGATATAAAGGCACTCTTAGCTACCTTAAAACATGGTCACAGCCCTCATAGGACATCAAAGACATCCACGGGATAATGGGCAAACCACAAGGTTGAGCCAAGACAATTAGAAGCCAAAACATCAGGAAAATAGCACTCTGGGGATACATGGTCGATCGCTTGACCACTAGGTAAGCCAAGCAGTCAGCCAAAGGGCCGCTAACCTCCCACAGAGAACACAGCCACTTGGCGGTCATAGAATGGGCCGCGAGGTGACTATAGCGGTCAAACACTAGGCCCCTAGACCCAGTCAACACTCGAACTGACATAACCAGTCAAACCACCAAACGGTCGAATATTGGACCGTTACACGGAAGTACACGGTCTACCTATGGACCGCGAAGGACACCACTCGAACTAACATAAAACAATGATGAAAGTCAACGACGCTCAACGATCGACTATAGGGCCGCTAAAACGAACCATAGGGTCTATCATAAGACCGCAAGGTGAAACCAACTAACCTATACAATCTAGCGGTCACCTAATAGGCCGCTAGAAGGAACTTAACGGTCCAACAATGGACCGCGAGCTAAGGAAAATGGTCCATCGCATGATTGTGAAGACCCAAACTGATATAAGGGAAATGGTTGCATACTGGACCGCATGAGGACACAAATGGTCACTGGAAGGACCGCTAAGGCGATATGGTGGGAAAAATAGGGGATCGGCCGGAACTCGGCCTTTTTACACCCCGTTCGCTCTAAAACGAAGGGGAAACAACCCTAATGGTGAAATAAGCCTTCCACACTCTGGAAGGGATCAATTAGTCACAAAAATGACAAGAAATGGGCGATTCTGTCGAATCGACCCTAATTGAGTCACATGGGTTCTCGGGCTCCTATCGGCCCCAAATGACAACCAATCGTGATAAAACTGGTGGAAATGGAATGATAACATGCCAGGGGTTCCAATGATACTAATTTGGTAGGGAACCGTCGCAGGGAAAGGCGAACTCGCTGCACACCCCCCGAAGCATGATTTCACCCAAACGTAATGAAACCCGCTCAAACTCGCATAGTTTGGCTCCAAATCGTGAGGAAACGTAGAAGAGAAGCGGGTGATCCATCTCCCTACCTCCACCAAAGTTCTCGCGCGTCGAAGTGACTAAACTACGCTAAAAATGTCACACGAACCAAACCACGGTGGCTTTGAATCCACTGAGGGATCTCGCCAATGCCACGCTCCATCCTCCACACCAGCACGCTCCACGATCACTCCACAGCATTCCTACCTCGCCAATCTCACCACGATCGCGCGCCCTACAGAGAGAGGAGAAGAGAGGAGAGAGAACGAGAGGGAGAGAGTGAACGTGAGAACGAGAGAGAGGAGAGAGGAGAGAGGGTTAAAAAAGAAAAGGAAATTAAGAATTTCCTAATTTTCAAAAATCTAATTTTTCACCCGAAAATTCACTAATTCAAAAAAATACAGAAAAATAGTCCAAACGATCCTCAGAAAGAGCACAACGCAACTGTAGCATCCTCGAGTCGATGACCTCAACAATAAACTCACCACTGGATTCTGTAACTTGTACAAGAGAAACATCTGCGTGGATCGTAAAATAATTCAACCCCTCCCCTTCTAGATCACCTCAACCTTTCGTGTATATCATGGTCCACCTAAACCCCTAGGGGTTAGCACGGATCGGGCTCCGGGGGCTAGGTTTTTATGTAAAAAAAAACTTTTTCTTTTATTGGAGCAGGGGTTTACACGGACCAACCTGGGGGCCAGGTTTGGTCTGCCTAAACCCCCCCTGGGGGGTTTACACAGAGCAACTGGGAGAGAGAGGGGGGCGGCCCCCATCCTATAAAATCCTCTTTTTTCCTTATTTTGGCCCTACTTTGACTAAGTGTGACCGCAAGAAAACAACAAGGATACGGGAGTTGAACTGGGTTGCTAGCCATGTGCGTACGAGGAACGCAAGCATTGACGTGGGACTTTGTGCGATCCTGAGGCTGAATTCATCCACAAATGGGTACGCCGATCGATCTTGCATGAAACTAGGAGATACTGGGCCAGAGAATGGCCGTGGGCCATTGGGCTGGGAGGAGGGCACGCCCGAGCCCCAGAGCAAACTCCCCCCCGGGCGAGTTGTGACCCCGAGGGGTGGCCTCGGGGGTCTTCCTTCATCGTTTGGGGGTGTCCTTTGAAGGACTTGGCACTTGGAAATGTTGGGACTGGCCCGTGGGGACTTGTTGATGTCGCGTTGTCATTGCCGCTTGCAAGGTGTTCGAGAAAATTCCCGACACACCTCGGGTTGTCGATCAGCTTGGGTGAGTGACCGGCGGGCCTTAGATTCGGCCTTGGACTGAGGGCAGGGGCTCATAGGAGCTGAGAGAGAGTCTTCCGAGCATTTTGACCTAGCGTTCATGGTGTGTGTTGCGTAGTACGGTGAGTTGGCAGGCAGCCCCAGGTCAGCCTGGGAGCTGAAAATAAGCAGCTTGTTACCGCATGTCTGAGGATCGGGGGTGGCCCCGACTAGCTGGAGGGCCATCATAGGATGAGGCTGGAGTGCCAAAGCTGTGGGTTGGCCCCCGACTTGTTGTAGAATGCCTGGGATGTGCACGCCCACAAGGTGTTCTAGAAAATTCTCGACACGCGTGTATGGGCCATGTATGGGTACTATGCGATTGTAAAGCTAGTGGTTGACCAAGATAGGTCTCCCTTTGACTTTAGATGGTTGGATGGAGGCATCTTGGGGGTAGATCCTAGCCTCGTTGCTGGGTGCCACGTGTCGTGGCCTGTTGTCAAGGCACCCCCGGGTTGGCCCGGGTGGGTGTATAGAACGCGAGAAAACCAACAAACTGAGTGACCGGGGGTAACCCCAATCAATTGTTGATGTTACCGTGGGTCACAGCTAGCTGGTTGGGACCCTTGGTCAGGTCCGGTGAGCCGTAGGAGGGGCTGGGTAGCCCATGCCTCAAAGGTGTTCGGGGAAATTCTTGAACTCTTATTTCTTTATGATTCGCTGGGAAATTTTCTAGGTATAACAGATAAGTATCGAGATAAGAAATTTCAAGCAAATAAGAGAGCATGATCAAGCAAGATTACAATATGGCCTATCAATAACAAGAATGTACTACCATGTAATGAGAATGTATCTTCATAACCAAAAAAGACTATACACTAGAAAGTCATGTATCAAGCAAGTCGTGCAAATTAATGAGATTGCTTCGTGGATTTTACCTGTTTATAAAAAAAGTACTACCGGCGCAATGCGATGCCAGCGTTCATCATACCCCATGATTTATAGTATATTTTCAGCCATCTGTTGAGGGGGCTAGCATGGAGCTCTTAGACACTGTCCGTGCCCGCTCTTGCATCTTCAAGTTATAAATCAAGTTTTTTCCACGAGAAATATAAAGTAGGCCAATAATATCAAGTTCAACAATAATTTCAACAAAATCAAGGTAAGAATGCACCGAAAGGAATCACGAGAGTTCAAGGATGAATTAATTGGACATTATGCTACAGAGGAATTCTGGTAGCATAATGGTACATTATTATTGGCAGAAATCTTTCTCCCCCTTTGACATTATCAAAAAATGGGATAATGCAAATCTTTCTCCCCTATCAACATTAAATGCCTTCTTAAATAGACGCACATTCTTGTCTATTTTATTAAGGGAAAATGATATGAAAAATCAAAGAATTAATGTCGTGACTTAGTGAAATGGTGCCTCCATCTATGGACGTCAATTAATATAATTTTATTTTAATATATGATAAATTCTAAAAATTTGTTCCTCTCTAAGGAGACGTAAATTAAGGGACGTAGAAATTATATCTCATGGTTTCATTGAGTTTTGGCCCATATCGCGGGTCTCTTGGCACTCTTATCCCAGTCCGTGGATAGAGTCCCTATTTTGATTTATATCTAGAAGGGCTTGACTTTGACTTAATTTTGACCAGATTTGAGCTTGGCTGAAGTAACATGACTGGGTCAATCTGACCAGAGTCAACTTTTACCAGATCACTGTAGCTGGCAACTTGAGATTGACTAAAATTGACTCTGTTTTCAAACTGAGTAGACTTTTCTTCATGCTTCTCTCAGGCCTAGCTATTTGTCACCGGTAGGGACCTATTTGTCAGCCTTACCCAGCTATTTGTCACCCTTAATCAGGTATTTGTCACCCTTGTTATCCTCAACTGGTGAGTGCTCTGGAGTTGGTTCCGTGTTACTGCCTGGTTGCGCTGATGCAGGGGCATCGCTGCGTTGATGCAATCTTGTATCAAAGCTTCCAGTACTCATTAGACACCTGAAAAGCATGTATTATTAGGTGAATTGTGCAAACTTAGGTCCAATAACTTGAGAGGACTTAATCACAATGATTCATAGTTAGTCACCATCAAAACTAGGGACACAACAATGAAACATCCCTTGATTGGCCAGGTATGAAGAAGTTTTAAAGTCCCGCGATCAATGACACCCAAGAGGGGGGGTGAATTGGGTGATAACAAATTATAATTCAACTTTGACGGATTTGAAATTTGTTTGATGAAGGAAAGACTAATGATATGGATCTATACGATGAAGTTAGCAAACATGATATGCTAGAGAATTAAATCAGAATTGGAGGAAGGAGATAAGGATCAAACACATGGGAGACAACAATTTTTAGGTGGTTTGGATGCCACAATGGCAACCTACGTCCACCCCTCACAGGATGTGAGGATCCACATACTATCTTGTAAGGATTACAAGATTAAACACACAAAAACACTTGGGACATGAGGGTTCCCACGAAAGTGTAAGAACACCTTAACACACATACAAATCCAACAAGGATCAACCATACATACACACACACACACGGATCTAGGAAGATCCGCACACACAAGAAAGGCCCTGATTTGCTCCCCCTTAGTGGATGAAGACAATTTTGGATGCAGTTTGATCCCCCAGCTTGATCTTCACTTGTATGGCTTGTAGATTTGCTTGAAAACCTGGATCTTTGATAAAGAAACTCTGGACGTAGCACTGTTCATGCAGCTACAGTAGCCCTCTCTTCCACCCTTTGATAGCCTTCTTGATCTCCTTGGGTGATTAGAGTTTTTGACCCCAATAGGATATTTTTATAGATCTAGGAAGAGCCAGAGACCAGCCCCATCCACAAATCACTCATTGATTGTTGGTATTAGGCTTAAACAAATGGACAAGAGAATCTCTCCACGAGCTGGAACCAAAAAGTCAAAAATGAAGGCTTCGAAATTGGTAGTCGACCGGAGCTGGGCCGACGGTCGACTAAAAATCTACAGACGGGAGTTTTTTGCATTTTGGAAATTTTGGTCAACCGATTTGGGTCCGGCGGTCGACTGAATTCCTGCAGACGGTCTTTTCTTCAATTCTGTTATTTTAGGTCGACCGCCCATTGTGGAATGGTCGACCGAAAATCCCCAGTCCTGCAAAACTTAAGTGTTAGCCCAATGAAAACTAACCATAGGATCGATGCTTGGATTGAGCTTGTGTCATTATTGATTTTAAGTCCGTTCAAGCTCTTTTTAACACACTAGGAAGATTATGTTCATTTAAACGAGTTATGATGGAATTGGACCTTGATTGCATAAAGCCCTCGTTCTAATGCATGGCACAGCGTTAGATAATTTTTCTTAAGGGAGCGTCGACACTACCTTAACAACAGGTCGACACCATGGTTCTCTCAGAAGCATTTTTAACTATTTTCTGCTTGTCACATCAGGGCATCTAGGGATCAAAAATATGAATCGTAAATCTCCAAAAATATAGATTTCGAGGTCTGGAGGAGGGTCCAAGGTCAGACAAATGTCTTTGCTATCATCACCATATCTGACCTACTTTTTGGAGGCAGCTATAACAGGGTTCAAATGTGGGAAAATTCTGTTGTCAGGTACACAACCTTTTCACTATCAGCCAATGGGATATGCTCTTAGAAAGGTACACTATCTAGGAAAGTAACAAGAGCCAATGAGGAAGTAGACTACAAGACTTTTGCCATGTGATTAATTAAATGCTCAGATCTAGAGCTGAAGAAAACTCTTATGTTATATCTCCTCTGAGCCAATCAAAAGAAACAAGGCCTGAAATAATACTTTACTATCTATGCTGGACCAATTAGTCGATAGGATTTGTGGAGGGAAAGTTCCCTCTACTGGGTGATCAAAGTGGCACACCTCCATGCACATGGGGAGTAGTGCAGTCGCCAAAACAAAGAGGCAGAGCCGCTGCTAAGCCAGGGAGAGCTGATGCTGCAAGGGTGTGTGTAGACTGGAGAAACCGAGCTACAGAAGTGTGAGTGTTGCTGCTGGTGTTACTGGCGGTCCTTGGTGAAGAAAGAAGAAGGAGGAGGAGACGATAAGAGCTCCAAGCCTTTTGTGAAGATCCGGTTCTGGGCCGCAAGCTCATTGTCCACCTGTTCGTTGTCTTGCAAGGAAAAGTCATCACCAAAGAAGCAACAAACCTCAACGCAGCAGGCCAAGCTCTCCACATCTCAGACAAGGACATCTGCATTTAGCATTGAGCTTCATTCTTCCTGTCTGAGCTTTTACCTTGTTCTTTTTCTATTTATTGTTCTATTTGCTAAAACTGTAAACTGTCCCTACTGGATGTTGTAGGAAGACAGTCAGAGAGTGTCTCTGGTCTGTGGTAGGCCGTGTGTGCCTGTTGCTATGTTATCAGTGATTTAGTGCAGGCACTAGGGAAGCCTCACTTGGTTTAAGTGAGGGGTGGATGTAAGACTCAGGTTTGAGTCCGAACCACCTTAAAAATCCTTGTTCTTGTGATTTGGTTGTGTGTTTGCCATGCGCTAGATGCTCGCCTAAGGTCATCATCTATTTACATTCCTTCATCTTGCGTGTAGGTTCTTGGTGTACACACTAGTTATTTTTATTCCGCTGAAATCTTTTTTGTCTCAAAAAGTGGGGCAGATCTATTCACCCCTCCCCTCTAGATCAGCCATTGCCATGCAACACATTGATTAACCTCATTCAAGATCAAATGACGGGACTAATCATCAGTTCTAATGGCCTTATTAATGATCAGATCGAGAAGGAGCAGCAACATTTGTTCTTCTGAAGAGCAGTCCATGTTGATCAGTAGTTTCAAGTCTTCAACCATAGCAGCAGTAGCACATTAAAGTTCAACAAAGTCAAATAGAATCTGTGTTTGTTTATTAGGTAGAATCAAGCAGCTTATGCTAGCATGAACAAGCTAGCAGCATATTCAGTGAAGTGGTAGTACACCATATGCTGCAAGAAGTCTGCAGTCTTCCGGAGCGCATGCAAGTAGTCTAGCAGGATGCATTACCAGCAGAGCAATCAATTTCTCCAGGCAAGTCAAATTCACATAACTGCAAGTTCAAACTTAGTCATATTCGAAGCAATTCAGCAGGAGTGCAAAATACTTGTTAACGGCGACAACACCAAGACAAGAGAGAAAAGGAGAGCAAGAACAATGGCAAGAAGAACCAGTTGGAGGAAGGGGAGTCGACTCCAAAGCCAAACGGAGTCAACTCTATAGTAGTTGTGACAAATGGCTCTCTACAGGTGACAAATAGATGAGGCGACGGCTCAAGGAAGAGGAGAAAAGACTAAAGGTGACGGCTCAGGTGTCTAAGGGTGACAAATATCTAATGGGCGACTGGCATACGGGACGCAGATTGAATTAGCGCCTAGGATGTAAGACGCTCTTTCCCTGAGAGCATTATTTGTTTAACAGCAAGAGAATCATTCATTGTTAAGGGAGTTTACTTTCACCATTTGGCTCAAACGAAATCAAAGGATTGATTTTTATTGAAATAGGAGATAAAGATACATCATCAATCAGTCACTTAGGCCCTCAATTTCCCAAGCTCCCTTACATAGAATTCCCTCATCTCACTGTCATCTTCCACATGCTCCACCGACTTGAGCAGTTTGTTCACCCTCCATAAAGCTTTAATAGTATTGACTTCCTCTTCATCTACTTGATTAGGGAGGTTCCTCCTCTTGATGGGTGGAAGGTGAGAAGCACCCTCCATGTAATGATGTGGCAGACCAAGTTGAGGGAGGCACCAGTGTGAATTATACAAGAGGAAGTCTGTGGCGCCAATAAGTCAGAGTTCCACACCTGGAGAAAGCCAGGCACGAAGGTATTGGGTCTTGAGGAGGCCCGATGCATAAGTGAACATTGTCTGAGGCATGGTCTTGAAGTGCTCCCTCCAGTCCACCCTGTTATTCAGCTTGGGCACCCTGTTAACCACCCTGTCACTCAGCCCTAGAACACCTTGTTGAACCCATTTTTTTTCGATAAGTTGAGTCATTTCTCTTGCTCCCAATTGTTAATGCCTCGAGTTGTCCATTGCTCATTGGGCTATGTTTTGGCACACTTTTGGGCTTATTTTATGGGTGGCCTCCCTCCCTGGCTAGGCTTGCTTCAATTCAGGGATAATGAGCCCGAATTTTGCTTAATTTAACATTTTTATGGATTTCAAGCGCCCAGGCATAAACGGTCATTCGACTGCCCGTTCAACTCATGAGCGGTTGATATTGGCCCGACCATATATTTACTGGATATTTAGTTAATTTTTTAAAATTCCACCGACAAGCTGACACATGGTCAGAGTATAGCCGTTCAACCTCATTGAGCGGTATATTCTTAGCCGTTCATGTCCCAGAGTCCTAAGGTCATTGGTTTTTAGATAATTATCCATTTATCTTATTTATTCTGGTTTTCCACCAACAAGGGAAGAGCGGTTGGCCATTGGCTGCTCTTGTGGATGAATGGTCTAGGAATAGCCATTTATCTATGAGAGTCCAGCGGCGAATTTGTCAGTCACTTCAATGGATAATTTGATTATATTTCTTATTTGTTTTAATTTCCACCGATAGGGATAGACGGCCTATAGGTAGCCTCTCATAGGGATGAGTGGTCTATCGGGCAACCGTTCAACCGCTCGATTTCAGAAGTTTTAAAGAGTTTTCTCTCTCCATTCGAGATTTTATCCCCAACTTCTCCCATCATTTTCTCCGTGAATATTCCACCAAATTACGTGCCGTTTGTCTTAGTTAAGAGATAATTCAATTGTCTACACATTTTGTATAATTATCTCGACCTGAAAATGGCTAGAAACCCTACTTCTGAGTTGGGACCTATGGACTCTATAAATAGACCCTTAAAGCCAAGCTGGAAAAGGTGAGACATTTTTGGTCGACGGTGAAGCCCTGCCGAACTCTAGAGCGACCTAAGATCAGGGAGAGAGGCCTTCTATGTCTGTTCTGGCCTCTGGTTTAAGGGAGTAGCATGTTCTTGTGTCATTAGTTCATTAGTCCCCCCGTCATTTTCTCATTGCATGCATTATTTCTTTCTCCTTTCCCACATTTTTCCTACTCTCTTCACTGCATTACACACACCCTCCCATGTTTTTTTGGTGCCCCTACGGGTTTAAAAAACTCCCAGGTATCCCCCATTCCATTTAGTCATGGCTATTTCTTTCCACTTTGGCATTTACTACACTTCACAGTCTTGATTTTGACTTTATTTTTGTGTTCTACATCTTGTCTTGTAGGTCAGCAACATTCTAGCACGAGGCCCACTCCTTCTGGCCGGCCAGAGGGAGTGGAGGTTGAGGTCCTACGTTTTGGAAGGTGGTGGCATCGAGCGGTCGGAGTATGAATGAAAGTTCGGTAGGCCCATAGAACCTCCACGAGCTTCTCTGGCCAGTCTACAAATTTATTAGCTTCGCACGTTTTCTTAATAATTTTAATCAAAGTTTTATTTGTTGCCTCTACTTGTCCATTGCCCTGCGGATAATAAGGAGATGAATGATGCAATGTAATATTATACCTGTTGCAGAGGTCCTGAAGCTGTTGAGAGATAAATTGTGATCCATTGTCGGTGATGATGGTACTCGGGATGCCGAACCTTGCGATGATGTTCTTCATTATGAATTTACATACTGTTGACGCTTTAATTTCTGCATAGGCTTCCGCTTCCATCCACTTAGTGAAGTACTCCGTGGCCGTGAGTATAAATGATTTTGACTTTGTGAGGAGGCTCGGGTCACCAAGAGGTCCAATGATATCAAAAGTCCACATGGAGAAAGGCCATGGGGAGGATATAGGATGGAGTGAAGAAGCAGGAGAATAAATTTTATCGGCGTGCAGTTGGCACTTAACACACCTTCGAATATAGATAGAACAATCATCTTCTAGAGTGGGCCAATAGAAGCCTAGCCTAAGGATTTTCTTAACTAGCATTTGGCTATTGATATGACCCCCATAGACTCCAAAATGTGCTTCTTCCACGACCTTCCAACATTCATCATCATCAAGGCACCTAAGCAGAACCCCTGTGAGACCTCTTCTATAAAGTACTCCTCCAACCAGGGTATACCTTTGAGCTACTCTTCTAATGGCCTTCTTTTCCTCTGCAATGGCCTCTTCTGGATATGACTGATCGTAACAATACTTGGCAATCTCATAGTATCACGGCTTCTCTTCGTTAGCCAGCTCTTGTTCTAGATCGATAAGCATGATCTCTTTATTCTCGATGACCTCACTGTCCTTAAACTTCTTAAGCACCTTCTCCTTAATACTAAGAAATACAGGATCCTTGATGGCGAGAGTGTGGCACTTGTGAATGAGAGCAGAATGGAAGTCCCGTTCGGGGAGAAAAATCAAAGTGGAAGCAAGTGAAGCAAGAGTGTCGGCTAAGATATTCTGGCTACGAGGAACATGGATGAAAATTAGCTTGGTGAAGAGCTTAGCATAAGCAGGCGTGAGTTCCTGGTAGGGTTTGAGTTTGGGATCGAGCGTGCGGCATTTGACTAGCACTTGGCGCAGAATGAGCTGGCTATCACCAACAATACGTAATTGGGTAGCACCAAATTGATGGGCGGTTTGTAGTCCGGCCAGAAGAGCCTCATACTCAGCTATATTATTTGTAACAGGGAAGGCAAGCTGAGAAGCGAATGGAATGGTGATACCCTTAGGTGTTAAAAGGACCATGCCAATCCCTCTCCCATGAGAATTTAGAGCTCCATCAAAATGTAGTGTCCACATCTAATCTAAAGGTTGATTAACGGACATCAGTTCCTCATCTGGAAACTCTGAGTAGACAGGGTCGAATCGAGGAAGGGGATGATGAGCAAGATGTTTTACGATGGCATAGCCTTTAATTACCTTTTGTTGAATGTAAGTGATGTCAAACTGGGAGAGGAAGCTTTGCCATCGTGCTAATCGATCAGTGAGGACGGATTTTTCAAGAAGAAATTTGATGGGATTCATGCGAGTGATGAGGTGAACCTCGTGAGCTAAGAAATAATGCTTAAGTTTCTGAACTACCCAGACTAAAGCTACGTAGGTCTTCTCTATAGCTGTGTATTTCTGCTCACAGGAGTTGAGAAGCTTAGACAAGTAGTAGGCTGCCCTCTCTTTACCTTCTTCGTCAACTTGTGCAAGGACAGCACCTACTGAGTCATCCAGGACATAAATATAAAGGACAAGTGGTTTGCCTAGAATCGGCGGCCTCAAGACAGGAGGATTTGAGAGATAATCTTTTAATCCGTCAAAAACTGCCTGCATTTGTCATCCCAATTAAACTTGACTTCTAGCTTAGTAAGCTCGTAGAACGGCCTACACCTTTGTGAGTGCTAGGAGATAAATCGACATATAAACTGTTGCCCATTGGTGGTGCAGACTCTAGGTGATAGCACTCTAACTTGAGCCGGGGGTCTGTAGGCAAGGCACCTTAGCTCGAATGTCCCGCCGTATCTTCCATCATTTGAATAAATGTTTGCTTGCCGGCCAAAGGCTCAAAAGGCTGATCTTCGAGACACCCAAGCTAGCACCTCAGTCTTCTCTTCTCCATCTTCTTTTTCTTTCTAAAACTTGTCAATCCTGACGGGCTCTGGCTAAACTGGGGCTGGGGCCCACCGCTTGGGCACCCACACTTGCTTGAATTTGATCGGCTTCAGGGCCGACCCTCCCTTCATCTTGGACCCAGTACGGTCCCCTCGATCCCGAGCAAGTGCCTGAAATTTATTGTGCACCAGCACTACTGGTACCACCCTGTCGGGTGCAATGGTGGTTTGGTGGCCATTCAAGTAAACTCGGACTCCTCTGATCATGACGGATTTGCTCGAGATAGAGAGTCGGCCTTGTAGTGTGCCGGCATTCTTCCTGGCTGCTCGCCTGGCAGCTGGAGTGCGCTTCCTTCTAGTATCCATGTGATGGACATAGCAGCCCACCACCTTCGCTTCTTCGAGTGTTGCCTTCATAGTGGCGACGGGCTCAATCTCCAGGATCTCCAGGAGGTTCACGAACATGACCCCGAGAAAGTTGGGGAACCCAACCACCGGGGGAAATTGTCGAACTGGGTCGGCACCACCAAGTAGCCATGCTCTGCATGGCTCACAACGACAAGAGGTCCAAACGTGACCACCATTGGTTTCTTCGGAGTTCGTCCCCCTACAATTTAAAATTAGGGATGCCAAAATTTTAGGAGAAGGCCAGAAGCCCCAAATCCCGGCAAAAGATGAAAGGTGGTCTGGTCCCACCGGGCATGCCAAGCTTGTGGATGCACTTTTTATCTCATGTATCGTTTTATTTTTTATCAATTTATTAAGTGCAAGGGCGTGCCAGTCACCTAGGTGACAATGTGTTCAGGCTCCGAGACTGGAGTGGTCCAAAGCTAGTGGTGCGCACCGTCTGACTAATCAGATGAACATGTCTATCGGGTCAGGACTAGAACCCACCATGCCATAATGGTCATGACGTTAATTACAGCCCCTCAGAGAGGGGATAACCTTTGATTAATCGTCAAGATAAGGGGCCGCATGGCCTAAAGATCAATTTTCATGAAGTGAATGAAAGTTTGGTTGAAAAATATTAAAATCCCCTACATTAGGGTGCAAGATGGCATTCAAAATCATATCGGTCATATATTGACCATTTCATATTCGGACGAATGTCCGGGTTGAAAACATCCCAAAAGCATACATGTAACACCGAGACAAATGTATGTCGGGTTGCGACAAATTTGATATTTGAAAGATGAAGAAATTCAGTTAGACCTAGTATTTGAAATCATATTGGTCACATATTGACCATTTCATATTTGGACGAACGTCCAGGTTGAAAGCATCCCAAGTATACATGCACTACCGGGACAAATGTATGCCAGAGTACGGCAAGTTTAATATACATATAAGCTATGAAGAGTCAGGGTTAGACCCCCAATGTCTGCTGAGGCACGATAATTTTAATATATGAAGAAATGGAGGAATTCTGTTAAAGCCCGGTTAAAATGGTTCAAACCCAGTGGGTTATCGGCTTGAAGCAAAGTCATGCGACGACCATAATGGGGGGGAATCCCCAGGGTCAAGCATGTCTCGCGAGGGCATCTTTGATATCCCCTTCGCATAGGGTCAATGGGGAGGAACCCCGGATAAACGCCATTTAATCTCTTAACGAGGATGCTTTTGTGGACATCTTTATATGGTTATCATGTGTGGACGCACTTTCCGATGGGGGGAAAAAATTTATTTGTTGGGAATGATGTTTTCCCGATTTGTTGCGTGCGTGGGCGTGCCAGTCACCGAGGTGACGATTTATTTGGGCTCCGCGGAGCCCATGGTGCGCTCGATCTGACTTCGTCAGACGACTGTGTGGTTCGAGTCTGGACCCAATCCCGTTCCTTATATAGATCCTTGTTCTAGAGGTCTAAACCCACTAGGATTGAGTTGAGATAATCTTAGAATAGGTTTGGATTGGATTTGGGTCAAGTTGAGGTAGAACACCTTGGATTGGGACTCTCCAAGAGAGTCCCGATCGGGTTTGCTGCAAAATGAGTTGGGCGGTCTAGTGATAGACTGCCCTTCCCGATTGAGTGGCTCTATGTTGGCCGCATATGTGTGAATTCATATCGAAGGATCATTACGTCCTATGGCCGGTTACGGGCCGCCCAACCTCTATATACGATCTAGACATAGCCGCATAAATCTTGTGTGGCCCAAGAGCGGCTGCCCATTCCTTTGTTGTGTTGCTTGAAGCTCGTCCTCGTTCCTCGGGACAAGTACCTCTCTCTTCTCGCATCGTCTCTCTCATAGGGTCGGCGTACCTTTCTCCTCTCGTGTCGTCTCTCTCATAGAGTATGCATACCTTTCTCCTCTCACGTCGTCTCTCTCATAGAGTTGGCATACCTTTCTCCTCTCGCGTCATCTCTCTCGTAGAGTGGGCATACCTCTCTCCTCTCGCGTCGTCTCTCTCGTAGAGTCGGCGTACCCCTCTCTTCTCGCGTCGTCTCTCTCGTAGGGTCGGCATACCTCTCTCCTCTCGCGTCGTCTCTCTCGTAAAGTCGGCGTACCTCTCTCTTCTCACGTCGTCTCTCTCATAAAGTCGGCGTACCTCTCTCTTCTCGTGTCGTTTCTCTCGTAGAGTTGGCGTACCTCTCTCTTCTTGCGTCGTCTCTCTCGTAAAGTCGGCGTACCCCTCTCTTCTCGCGTCGTCTCTCTCATAGGGTCGGCGTACCTCTCTCCTCTCACGTCGTCTCTCTCATAAAGTCAGCGTACCTCTCTCTTCTCGTGTCGTCTCTCTCGTAAAGTCAGCGTACCTCTCTCTTCTCGTGTCGTCTCTCTCGTAGGGTCGACGTACCTCTCTCCTCTCGCGTCGTCTCTCTCGCAGAGTTGGCGTACCTTTCTCCTCTCGCATCGTCTCTATCATAGAGTCGGCGTGCCTCACCCCTCCCGTGTGTCTCACCCGTAAGCCGTCCACGGTCCATACATACATGCATCACATAAGAAAATCAGCAAAAGAAAAAAAAAGACAAGCTAGGTCACTATCATGTCACATCATGTACAGGTATAGGAGTACAAAGTAAAATCAGGCCGCCCCCTCTGGCCTGTCACTGTCACCGCCTCCCTCCTGCCTCTTCGATGGTGGGCCCATCTTAGAGGTCGCTCCCTCCTCCCTCTCTCGCCGCCGGCGCTGGTCCTCCTCCTCATTCCTCTGCCGCTGAGAGGAAGTCACAAGAAAACGCCCGATGGAGCCATGAGTAGCCTGACTCCCGCTCGGGGCCGCACGGCTACCGCTCATCCCGCTGCGGGAGCAGCTCATCTCTCTGTAGGCCCGTACCTCGCCGCGTAGCTCGAACGCCTCCTGGCGGTAACGCTCCAGCTCCGAGGTCGCGATCCGAAGTCACTCCACCTCTGCTCAGAGGACCGCCATCTCCACCGAGTCTGACGGTCTGGCCTGTGCTAACTGCTCCCGCAGGCAGGCTACCTCCTCCCACGCCTCAGCACGGCCTCGCTCCGCCGACCCCCTCAAGTGGACGCTCTGCTCCAGCTCTCTCTATAGATGGGTCGTCTCCTGCCCCGAGTGAAGACTCTGGGCCAGCTCCTCACGCAAACGGGCGGCCTCGTCCTGCACCAGTACGAGCTCCTCCTGCAACTGGTTGCCCTCACCTATGGCGGCGGTCAGCTCTGTCACCTGCACACATGCATTCACCTTTAGTCAACTACATTTTAATATAAGAACATAATTCATAAAGGGAAGTGTATGACGTACCCGCTCGGCAAGCGCTGCCTCAGCCATCTTGGCCCGATCAACCATCCGTTGGAACTCCGCCTCCCGCTCTGCTCGGTCAGCAGGAGTCTGCACCGTGGAAGTAGACGGAGTGTCGGCCCCCTGTCTCTGGGCCTCCTCCTCCCACTGAAATCAAAACTCCAGGTCAGTCGTGCCTCAGTATAATAGTAATACATCAGTCGAGAAAAACTCACCAAAAGGGCTAAGGCCTGTCGGGCCTCATCTCGCTCCCGGATCATCGTCGTAAGGAGCCCTGTCAGCTCTGCAAGGTGTCCCTCAGGGCCGGTCTGCATTTAGAAGTCCAAATGTTAGCACATCATTGTGTAGAAATCATGATCATAAAGAGTCCAAGGTTAAAGAAGTCGTACCGGTCGGTGGGCACCCTGGAACACCTGGTCCCGGTAGTGTCGCGCGTACGCGGTGTAGTACGCCGCGTTACTCTCTGCCTGGGCAGTCACCACTCGCCCAAGGGCTGTCCAGTCAGCGACCTGCATGGCGTTCCTCGAAGTCCAATCGAACGCCGCGGTCAGGCCTCTCACTGACCTCGAAACCCGCTCTCCCGCCTTCTCTGGCACCGAAAACTCCACCGCGGGCTAGTGAACCCCGATGGTCCTCATCACCAATCTGTAATATAGTGGGTCCACCACATTCATGCAGTGAACCCATACGTCTCGGCCTGCAAAGGCGAGGGCCCCGACCACCCACGGCTGGTCCGCCTGGCCCTCCTCTCTATAAGGTATCCACCGCACCTGCAAAAATGAGAAACTACATCAGCATCATGATCATATAGGAATGCATTTAATCAGAGAGTCTGGGTTTAGAATCATACTGAGGCATACGGTAGAGCGTCTATGTCATCCTGCAACTCACTGACCTGTCGCCTCAGGGAGTCGGTCTCTCGAGGTGCTACCCACCTCCGTGCTATCGGGAGAAGCCCCGGATGGGCCTCCTCCCCTCTGTCTAGTGCCCGTAGGTACACATAGGCCCAAACCTACATTACAGTAGCACGTCAGCATTTAGAAAGCATATAGAAGTCATAAGGACAAAACTAGGGTAAGAGTCGTACCTGGAGTAAGGGGGAGAAGCCCCCGAGCATGGTCCGACGGCCGTCGAACTCAACGTGTCGAACAGGAAGGCTAGGACTGCCGCTCCCCAGGCGTAGTCGCCCACGTGGTCGAGCTCCTCGAGGAAGGGGAGGAAGCGGCAGCTCATCGCGTCCGCCCGTGTGGAGAAAAGGAGCCATCCGAATGTCAACATCAGAAAGCATCGCAGCACTCGATCGGCCTCTACTCCTGGCTGCGCGGTTACTCTCGGTCTGGGTAGGTCCACCAGGTGCTGTAGGTGCTGCTCTGGCTGCTCACCAACTACTATCCCCACCCGTCTCAGCCCTACGCTGTCCTGTAGGCTCGCACGAGGGAGGAGGGTCGACTGCCTCTCGGGGCGCCGTAGCTCTAGGCCCAGCAGCTCCCGAGCCATCCCCCGGTAGTCGGGAAAGGTAGCCCCGCTAACTAGTAGCCCATGCACTCACAGGCCAGTGAGCCTGGCCACATCCTCCAGTGTAGGGACCATGTGCCCCCACGGGAAGAGGAAGGTCCGACTCACTGGATCCTAGCGGTCGTGTTGGGCATAGAGTAGAGGTGTGTCAAATCGACACACCTCGATACTTAGGAACGGGGTGAACCCCATGGCTGTCAACCGCTCCCGCTGAAAGTCTGACAATACCAAGTACACTGCACGGACCTACAGCCATGAGATGCGGGTCCTGCGCTTTTCCTGCATTATTCACCCATTTTTTTAGCATGTAATAAATTAATTCAAGTAATAAAAAAAGAAGAAAAAAGGAGAAAAAGCAAAAAAAAGAAGTTTCTTTCCCTGCGAGATGGGCGGTCCTCAGAGGACCACACATACTCACGTGCGGTCAGGGTTAGGTCATTTATGTATAGGGTTGTACGGTCTGTCCTGGGCCGCGGGACATTTGTACGGCCTGTGCGGACCGCAGGTTCTCTGTGCGGCACACTAACGGCCGCTCTTCGTGCTTTGCTTTCCAAGTCAAGGGCAGCCGTTCCTGGGCCGCAGGGGATTTGAATGGCTCGAGGTAGGCCGCATGATCTATGTGTGGCCCCCCTAGGGACCGCCTTTCCTATGTCAGTTGGTGAGTTAAGGTGCGGCCGTTCTTGGGCCACAGGGGGTTTGAACGGCCCGTTGTAGGTCGCATGATCTTTGGATGGTCCCCTAGAGACTACCTCTCATATGTCAGTTGGTGAGATGATGCGGTTGTTCCTGTGCCGCATGAGTGTTGTGCGGCCTAATGTAGACCGCATGAGTTTGTGCGGCCACCTATGGTCCGCCCTTCCTACGTCAGTTTTCAGATTTAGTGCAGTCGTGCCTAAGCCGCATGAGGTTTGTGCCGCCCTATGTGGGTCACATGTTCATGGTTATATGGGTGATCGAGGACAGCACAACCGTCATCTTCCCCGACGATGGTGCCGCCCCTCCCCACCGACGGGAGCCATTCGTAGGCCCCCAACTGGCTCCTAGCTTCCTAAAAAGAGAACCCCCCCTTCCTAACAAGCATGCAAAAAGGACAAAAATAATTTTTAATAATGATGGGTGGGGGTTTTTGTGACCAACCTTGGGGTCCCGCACGGTCCTCCCCGACGTCGTCGGCTCGGCGGCGAGCTCCTCCGGTGGTGGTACCTCCTCGGTCCCCTTATTCGTGACGGGAGAGCACATCGGAAAAAGCTAAAGGGGGCCAGCCTCGGCGAAAATCTAAAAGGGCAGTGAGGTTGGTAATGTGAAAAAAAGAAGTAGAGAAAATCCTCTTTCAACATGCTTTGTGGGTGGTTCTAAGTCAGCAACCCCAACCTATAATGGCGAAGGCATTGTACCCATGTTTTGGCTACATCTCCTATGTCATCCTATTACACCAGTCCTACCAGGGCGTCCCGATGTTGCTACACTCTGTCCTGTCTGGCCATCAAGTCTATCCATTTTCTTTCGTGAGCCGACTCATACGTCCCTCGGCATGTCAGCTCCACCCATATTTTGGACTTGCCAGGTTTAGATCCCGTGTCCATCTGGGCTATCCAATCCGTCCTCCCAGTCCCATCGGGCTCGGCCTATATATGCCTCTTTCGGATTGCCGACCCATCTCGCCCATTGGCTTCCGGGTTTAACTCACATGTCCCCTTCGGGCTGTTAAATCCACTAACCTATTTGTCCCATCGGGCTCGGCCTATATATGTCCCTTTCGGGCTGCCGACCCATCTCGCCCATTGGCTTCCGGGTTTAACTCACACGTCCCCTTCAGGCTGTTAAATCCACTGACCTGTTTGTCCCACTGAGTCTGGCCTACGCATGCCCCTCTCGGGCTGCCAGCCCATTCTTTGCCTATCGACTTTTGGATTTGACTTGCACGTCCCACTAGGACTGTCAAATCCATCTCTTTCCTTCCTTTGGTCTGGCCTACGCATGCCTCTCTTGGGTTGTAAACCTATCCTTTGCTTATCGGCTTTAGGGTTTGACTTCCACGTCTCTCGGGTTGTAAACCCATCCTTTGCTTATCAGCTTTAGGGTTTGACTTTCACGTCGCACTAGGGCTGTCAAATCCATCTCTTTCCTTCCTTTGGGTCTGGCCTACGCATGCCTCTCTCGGGCTGCCAAGCCATCCTTGGCCTATCAGCTTTAGGGTTTGACTTTCACATCTCACTAGGGCTGTCAAATCCATCTCTTTCCTTCCTTTGGGTCTGACCTACGCATGCCTCTCTCGGGCTGCCAGCCCATCCTTTGCCTATCGGCTTTAGGGTTTGACTTTCACGTCCCACTAGGGCTGTCAAATCTATCTCTTTCCTTCCTTTGGGTCTGGCCTACGCATGCCTCTCTCGGGCTGCCAACCCATCCTTTGCCTATCGGCTTTTGAATTTGATTTGCACGTCCCACTAGGGTTGTCAAATCCATCTCTTTCCTTCCTTTGGGTCTGGCCTACACGCATGCCTCTCTCGGGCTGCCAACCCATCCTTTGCCTATCGACTTTTGGATTTGACTTGCACGTCCCACTAGGGCTGTCAAATCCATCTCTTTCCTTCCTTTGGGTCTGGCCTATGTACGTCCCTCTCGGGCTGCCAACCCATCCTTTGACTATCGACTTTCGGATTTGACTTTTACGTCCTACTAGGGCTGTCAAATCCATTCTTCCCTTCCTTCGGGTCTGGCCTATGCATGCCCCTTTTGGACTACCAATCCATCTTGGTTTTTGGCGTCAGGCTTGACTCTCACACTCCACTGGGATTGTTAAGTCTGTTCTTTTGTCCCCCCAGGCTTGGCCTATGCATGTCCTTCTCAGGTTGCCAACCCTATTTGCCTATCGGCCTGCAGATTTGATTCATATGTCCCACCCGGGCTATCAAATCCACTCTTTCATCCTACTGGGCTTGGCCTACATATGTCCCTTTTGGGCTGCTAGCCCATCTCGCCTATTGACTTCCTGGTTTAACCCACATGTTCTTTTCGGACTGTTAAACCTACTTATTTCCTGTCCCAACCGGGCTTGGCCTATGCACGCCCTCTTCGGGTTGCCAGTCCATTCGGCTTATCGGGTTTTGGATTTGACTAACCGCGTCTCAGTAGGGCTGTCGAATCCACCCACTTGTCCCACCCAAGCGGCACACATGTCCCTCTGAGAGTGCCAAACCCACTATGCCTTTTGGAATTATAGGTACTCAAAAAAAAATGGGACAAAGCCGATGTGGAGGAGAGGCTACCCTCACCGACCCCGAGCGGGGATGTTGCAGGCACGGCGGGAGCCACCCCAGGTGAGAGTTAGGACCTTTCTCAGGTTTTTCACCTTGTTTTGTCATAGGGAAGCCTTGAATGTTATTGACCCCGTTTTGTGTTTGGTGGGGTTGTGTAGGTCCTTCCGATGTGCTGGCTGAGATGGGCCACTCCTCCCTGGAGCTGGGGATCGAGTGGCCTACGTCTATTTCACCGTCAGAGCCGCTACTGGACGCAAGCGTGGGTGCAGCCTTACTCCAGCGAGCCTGAGGCTACCTAGGAGGCAATCCCTGCCTTCTCCGGAGGAGTTTCGACAGTGGCTGAGGGACTGTACCTAGGGCTACCATGGCCTTGGCTTCCCGCGCAAGCTCTGGATGTTTGGCTTGGCTGACATCTGGGCAGAGTACCTACGACTCCTGGAGGCTCAGGAGCAGAGGGCTCGACGGCTAGCGGTCATCTGAGAGGTGCAGGAGCAGTGGGCGCGGCTCGCGTTGGCGACGGTCGAGCAGAGGAGGTGTGCTGATGCAGACGTGTCACTCTCTAGGGATCGTGTCGTGCAGCTGAGTGAGGCAAAGAGCAGAGCCGAGGCCTTGGAGAAGGCCCTAGAGGGGCAGCGGCTAGCTGTGGAGCTCACTAGGGTCTTCTGGCATACTACTGAGATAGGGGCTGAGGCTAGCATGCAGCTCGGGTTGACCTTGGAGGCGGAGCTGGCTGCTACGGAGTCTTGCCTGGTAGCACTGGAGGGGAGTGAGCTTGGGCTGTGATTGTATCACTCCTCCCTCCTTTTTTTGTTATCCGGACTGTACGTCTTTTTATTACCCCAAGGGCATGTCTTGGGCTCCCTTTTATAGAGTATCAATGACAAATTCCAAATTTTGATGTTGTTATTTGCTGAGTTGTTCCACGTCTCGTTCCATGGAATAGTGTTGGGTGCAGGGACTGGAGACCACTTACTGTTGATCTACTTGATTCTTTCCGATTACATACCAGTATAGGGTGCAATAGGCTGGGTTCACCTGATTTTCGGGCGTTGAAATAGAGGACTGGGTTTGGGGAATAGTGTAATTGGATTTTGGGTACTGGGAGCTAAGTGTTGGATACTGGGAAGTAGGAGAAGAGACCAAACGTTGGGGGCTAGTTCCTTGAAGAGGAAAGTCCGTGTTGTATGAGGTTAGCATAGGTCCGTCTGGATACGGCAGCCTACGGGGTTAGAGCTAGGACTTGGTTCTGGAATGTGTCGGTTATAGGTCGATGCCTGGGTATTGACAATCTTTATGTCGTTGGCTGGCAATGTAGTCCGCAATGGCTTGAGAGCCTAGGGATGGGATTGCCGGATGGACTTGGAAGGCATCACAACCAAAAGCTAGGACTGGGGACTAGAGTTGGTTGGCTGACCTGTGAAGGAGTTGTAGCTGAAATGTTGGAGCTAGATGTTGGTACTAGGTTTAGGCGACTGGCTCACAGATGTGCTATAGCTGGACTACTGGACTGGCAACTGGCACTGGAACCAAGTAGCTGGCCTACGGAGGCGTTGTAGCCGCAATGCTGGAGCTGGTAGATGGTACCGGAACTGAGCGGCTAGCCTGTGGAGACGTTGAGGCTGTGATGCTGGAACTGGTGGCTGGTACTAGAACTGTGTGGCTTGCCTGTAGAGGCGTTGAGGCCGCGATGTTGGGACCAGTGACTGGTACTAGAATTGGGCGGTTGGCCTGTGGAGGCATTGAAGCTGCGATGCTGGAGCTGGTAACTGGTAATGAAACTGGGCGGCTGGCCTGTGGAGGCGTTGAAGTCGTGACGCTAGAGCTGGTAACTGGTACTGGAATAGGGTGGCTGGCCTGTGGAGGCGTTGAAGTCGCGATCTTGGAGCTGGTGATGGGGGCATCATTTACCCCCTCCACATTTTTTGAAGCCCGGATAGATCGCCATCATGTACCATCATGCTCTCCACATTTCTTTGAGTCATGGCATGTAATTTTTATATTTCTACTGCGTCAACGCCTTAGGGTGACTGCGTTAACGCAGTAGTGAGGAAGTCTTGAAGCCCTCAACGACAAAGGTCAACCTTGCCAAGACTAACGTCGATGTAGCTGTGCAATGTCCAAGACTGCAGCTGCCTAAGTTGCCTAAGGCGTCAACGCAGTATAGAGACTGGCTGAGAGCACATTCACTGAAGAAGATGTTTCCAACTATTTCAAGTACTGATCACTGAGTCTTGTTTTGTAATATTTTTAAACTTTCTTTTTTAAGGTGTTTTTTGTTAAAACTTTCTGTTGCATCATTGTCTGGATTCTTAATTCTTTTCTCTTCTCTTTTTACTAGGCAATTTGGACCGGTGCGTGATGTAAGAATTCCATGCCAACAGAAGCGCATGTTTGGTTTTGTAACCTTTGAGAACCAAGATACTGCAAAATTGATTTTATCTAAAAGAAATCCCCACTATGTATGTGGTGCCCGTGTCCTTGTCAAGCCATACAGGGAAAAGTCCAGGGTTAATGACAGGTATTTAGCGTGTCTTTTATCCTTGTTTGTTATGTATAAACAACCTCTATATTTTATTGAACTCAGCTATCGATTGAGTTTCTTGTTTCTTCCACCCTTTTATGCTATTTTATGTTTAAACTTTACGGTGCTAATTGGACCGCAAAGTAATTTGTAAAGCTGTTGAAAATTGTGTTCCTTTTGTGGTTTGCCATTTGGTCTGCCTTATTATGTGAGTTCTTATGTTTGTTAGAGCACGAGCTGACTGGTTGTTTCCCTTGCTCAAATACTTGCTTGCATATGTTGTTCCCGTCCTGGGAATAGTTGATGTTGATTGTTCTGATGCAGTCTTCCAGGGCTGTCAGTCATATATGAAAACTGAGTTACTCAACCTTTGCTGTGCTCAACATGCTATGTTTTACTGTGAGGACAGATTTCTCAAAATGATGTGCTGCACTTGGTTAAACCATGTTTTACCAAGCTCTTCATTCATCCTAAACTTTTCAATCAGTTGTAATGGATGCAAACCTTTTTGCCAGTCATGTAGTTTCCCCACTTTTCTTTTTGTGCATGTGTTTTTGGGGTTGGGGGGCTCGTCCCTTGGACAGACAGATGCACATTTCAGGGACCTCTCAATTTATAAATTACTTGTTGTGTTTAGATGCAATCATTTGATTACTGCCTCCTTTCTTGAAGGGGAAAAACTTCTTGCTCACACTACAAGGAAACCTAGTTTATCCCTTCTTGAGGGAACTGCATAACCGAGATCAGGCACAAATGTGCAATGATGACAAGCTAATAGAAAACCCCCACTTGAATGCCAAATTGAGGCATGCTAAAGACACAGGCATCTGTTGGCCAGACCCAAGCATACAAACTCCTCTGTATGTGTGTGATATTTGCTTACAAGATGGAGTTGAGTCACGTAGCCTATGACCTGCTTTTTTTTTTCTTTTCTTTTTGAGATTGACAAGGGATCCTCTATTCCCCAACCCTCAATAGGAGAATCCAGGTTTGCCTCTTCATGAGGAGTCCATGCGAACAAGACTAGGTGTCTTTCTGAAATCCGTTGATAGACACAACACAATGGTCTGAGTTCGGGCAATGTCCAAGGATGCATGCCCGAAGTTACATGAGCATTTGAGTTGGGAATTATTTGTACATGTGATCTCTGGATGCAAAATGGATCCCCTATGTCAACTGAGCCACCCTTCTGGGGGAGCAAACTCTTGAGCTGAGTAAGTGAGCCACTGGATTTGCTTGTTTGGTTTTGTTTTCTTGAGCAGTAATGGTTTACATGACCAACAACAAGGGAATGGTAGCACTTTCAAAAACAACTAGGGAATGGTAGGCCATCGAAGTAAAGGCTTGTGATACACTTGCAAATCTGGGATTCATGTCCGTAAGTTCAATGAATTTTTCTTATACAGGTCAATTTTTTTTTCGGAATCAGCTTTAACCATTAATGTGATGAAAAGGTGTCAGTATATGTTCTTGCAGAATATGTATCGAAAACACTACAGCTACCTCGCCTTGGCGTCTGCTTTGCAAGGGAGTGAGACAGAATGAAGTGTAGTGGAAATGAAAAGGAATGAAGTGAGAACGGACTGAAAAGTAGACGTCAAGGTGTGATGTGACACGCCTTCGACACTAAGTGTTGAAAATCTTTCCATAGTTTAGAATGAAACAACCTCGGATGGTTACAAGAAAGCAACGATTATCTGGATGAAAACTAAGCTAACAAAAATGTGCACGCGGGGCACGAAAGGAGAAAACACCTGTTGTGCCCCTGTTGGTTTTGACGATGACAAAATACCTTACCATTGAATAATGCATTATGTGTGTTCATGTCCCTTCACACCTATCTTTTATCTTTGAGTCTTCTATATCTCCATGGTGTAGACTCATCTTGGTCCCATTTGAACCATTGAGCTGGCCCTTTCATCATCTTTCAAATACCTAACCACATGGTGAATATACATGCTAACAATATTTACCTTTTCCATTGTGAGACTTGGTAAGCTGCTAGAAAGGATGGGAAATAACTCAAGTCTTCACCAAACAAAACCAAGTGTGTAGTGGAGGTAATGCCAAGTATGGTCTTCATGAAAGGTGAGAGAGAATGGTCAATACATGTCGAACATGGTAAGAAATTCATCTCACATGTCCTTGGATTATATTGATAAAAAGCCCTTTAAATTGGTCTAGGTTTCATGTGCTTTTTTCTGACCAAATATCAATGGGTTGACCCCCCCTAGAAGATGGGACGACCCCTGCATGAAACAAGGTTTTGGCATTCTGTCTGGGACAGATGGGATGTCCCATCTGCCAGAGGGGACGACCCTTGTAACTCCCAGACTCTGGAAACAGAATCTGGTTGTTACAAGGGACGACCCACCTGGCTAGATGCATCGACCCCTTTAGGTTGTGCCCTATCTTCTGCTATTTTTGAATTGGATTTTTCTCTAAATATGTTTGGGCTAATCCTTGTGAGTTAAATACTTGGTTTACATTGGTTTAACCTGTTGGGATAGGGCTTAGCTAATTAAACACCCTTAATACAAGCTGAGCACTTCTAATCCCTATTTTGTGTTTCAAATCGTAGGATTTACTCTTGGTCGATCCCTTGCCATGTCAACCATTGGAGGGCCAATCGTGGAGGAGAATCTCTCTCTCTCTCTCTCCTCCAGGTCAGAGCATCATCGTCCATGACTTAAATACTCACTGTTTAGGGCGTCTGGAGAACACACGACCTAGAGAGCAGGGGTGCTGCACGAGCTTGAGCGTGAACTATTCGAGGAAGAAGGGGCGGCCAACCAACACAGAGAGGAAGCTTCATCCCTGTAGAAGAAGCAGTTGTTTCCACATCTATCTGCATCCTCCAACAACTTCAGAAGGGATTAATGGCGCTGAGATCATCTTTCGAGCTTCAGCCTCACTCACTTTCAGCCTGAAGATATATCTCATTTTGCAGGAATACTTTAAGCCACTTCTTGCATCAGAAAGGGGGAGCTCATCCATATTTGCCTTGATTTAATTTGATGCTTCATTTTCTTTCTGAATTCAGTTGTAGCAAAGTTCAAATACTTATGTGTGTGTGTGGTCGGAGATCCCATGTCCGGGTGACATCTGTGTTTGACGCTTTCTCGCCTGTGTATGGATTGAGGTTATGAACCTCGTGTGTCTGTGTGGCCGCTGCATTTGTGCAGCTCATCTCTAGTGGAATCCTCTCGAGTTGAGAGGGGTGGACGTAGGATTACACTTGGGTGCATCTGAGCCACCTAAAAATTCTTGCGTCCTGTGGTTTGACCTCTGTGTGATTGCTTGCAAATTTTCTTGTGGTGTGCTGTGCTGTCTCTCATTCACCGCTCCCGTCTCAACGATTGAATGCACTTGAGTATTTAACTTGCAGGATCATTAGCATGGTCGTCATCTTCCATATCTGACTATTTCATTCTGGTATGGACCACCAGAAGTAGCCACGACAGACGAAACACCAGGTGCTGATGGCTGATAGGACTGCTGGAATGGCAAGAAAAAGGGATGACGATGCAATAAATAAGAGAATAAAGAGAGCAAAAGAACATGAACATAGTATAACAGGGCACTAGTCGATCAAGCCTGAAATAAACAAGTCATGTAGTTAATTCAGAGAAGGAATCACGTAAAGGAATATGTCATAAACATCACGCTAGTCATGCACTTGGTGCAATACCTCACCATGTCATTACAACTCCCTAGGGCACTAGTGCTTTTTGGGCACTCCTCCCAAGACTAGACCGGGCCCTTATGATGCATTGGCATTGATTTGGTTGATCCAAGATCCCAAGTTATGTCTAGACATTTATGAGTTCGGCCAAAAGAGATATCAGTTCCAAGATATCACCTGGTAAAATCCCAGGTTCGATTAGCACGAGCCATTCATGGCCCAATTATCGAGGCACACAAGAAAACATGAAAAAAATCAGATGCTGAAAGGTACGCGGCCAATATTGGGCCGCTTAACACAGAAACAGCCTCATACTGGGCCGTGCTATGATGACTGGGCCGAAGAACAACCCTGTCGAAGCCATGGGTACACGGTCTGAAATGGGCCGCTCAATAACGAAACGGTCAGACGATAGTCCGTTCCATAGACTAAACGGGCCGCGCCTATCTGTTTAGGGATTGGGCCAACCTAGACAAGGGAAACCCACCCAAATGGGCTCCTCGGCCACCATAGGCATGGTGGAACTAAACCAGGGTTTAGCCCACGGTTCTTAGGTCAGCCTAGAGGCTTTCTAGGTCAACCTATTATGGCCAGGTCAAAGAAAAACCAAGGATAATCGACCAGTAAGAATTGGCACTCAGCCAGAATTGCACGGTCTCAATCGGGCCGCTCAATGAGTCAAACGGTCCAAGTCGGGCCGTGTGCAGCTCAGACGGTTCAATGTGGGCCGTGACTCAGAATAAGGGCAATCCATGCAATTCGATCGAGTCAATAGGTGCAGGACTTGAGGTACAACCTGCCCGACATCCTAGTGGGAATCCCAGACTCGCGGGGACTTACGGAGGTCTCATAATGGAGGTCCTAGTCTGACAAAAGGAGTATCCGATGGAGAGTTCCAACCATTACAAGAATTGAGGGCTAGAATCAACGGAAAATGAATATACGGCGATCAGTCAACTCCACTGGAGTGGAATGACTGTCAGAACATTCCTATTAAAAATTTTCATTTTCATTGTAACATGATTAAGGTTATGCATTCACAATTTTTAATAAAAGGAAGGGAAGTAAGATTAATAATGAAGATCAAGGTAACATGCCAACATTGAGCATAATTATACTTTAATTTATCACCAATTCATCTGCGGGTTGCTACCCTACTTACAGGTCTAGATTAATAAGAACTAAGCTTGCTTAAAATAATAATAACCAATTCTGCGCGTCAGAACGGCTAGTCCAGAACCGCTCAATAGGCCTTCATGGTCGGTCGATAAGCCCCTCAGGTCATGCAGGCCCGAAGACCTTATAGGCCCTACACAGTTTAGCGAGGGCCACGGGGGTCTCTGCGTGGTCTGGAGTTCACCGCTCGCCCAATAGCATGGTCTGTCGTTGGGCTGTCCTAATCCAAAAGATTTCAAATGCAACAACCATTACATGGTAAATATGTAGCCGTTGCCTTAAACCACACGGTCTATCGATGGGCCGTTCAAAACAGGGCAGTTCCTAGACCGCACTAAGAATGCCACGCCCGAACTCTGGCAAGCTCGGCTAGGGTTTGATAAAAATGATCAATACACAACATATACAGCATGAAATTTGGATAATAAGCGATCCATGGAACGAGAACAAGAAGATGCATGTTATGGCATGATCGATTAGATTTTTGCACCTGCTAATCCCTACGTTAATCTTCGACAAACAAGAAACCCTAAATTTTTGACAAGCTTTAACTAAAATGATTAATACTCACGGGATGCTAAACCATCTTTAGGGCATTTTATGTTATTGGAAAGAGGGCTGAGAGACGGATCTAGCAGCATATAACACTTGATGAAGGAAGATGTGACATGGGGGCCACATAAAAATAAAACTCCAACCCTGTGAATAGTAAAATTGACCTATTTTCACTACTCACAAGGGGCATTTTTTTTTGTGTGACCCCCACGTCATGTCACTTGGTGACGTAGCTGTAGGCAATAAATACACCCCTGAATAATGAATAATGTGCAAATAAGTGTGGTAATAAAGAAAGGGGAGGGGCGATAAAGAGATAGAAAAATCCCGTGATCAACACCAAGGATAACAACATAAAGGACATGGAGAAGTTAGTAACAACATTGCGTACCTTGGAAAGATGGAGGAATAGCCAAACATCCACGGGGTTGCTAGCTAAGACACGGTCAAAACAAGACTGCGATAGTGAGAACGTGGACCTCGCACTATCGTGTTCATCACGGGATGCAGGAACTTGTGATTCAGCTCCTCCTCACCTTCCAGCTGGCTAGAAAGCAAGGGCCTCACGTCCTACACTTGCTTATCCTGCGAAATAAAGCAACAAAGAAAAGAAAACACATTAGAAATGAGAAAGTATAGCATCAATCCCACATAGAAATAAGCATGAAAGAAGAGGGGGAGGAATGCACCGGGGAGGGCTTTTAACCCCTATAGAAAGGAACAAAACATAGGTATGTGTTTGTGTGTATGAAGATGTTAAAAACGCAGCAAAACAAAGATGTAAAACGTGCATGTGCAAGCATGAGATGTTGTAGAAGAATAGTGCAGAAAATAAGAAAAACAACGAATAGAAGAAGCCCTAGAAGGAGGACGAAGGCTTAGAACTTTCCTAGTGGTTGGAGGTCAAAGAGAAGAGTTGGCAGCATGGCACGGCTTCAGCCCACATCGAAAAATGCCCTCCCCTCGAGTTCATGGCCATGAGAGGCTATTTATAGATCATAGAAGTCCTAGATCAAAATTTGAGAATAAATCCCAGAAAGATGAGATTTTCAGAGATAAATCTGTGGGATATTGATGAGATAATGCCCCTCGATGGGATAGGAACTAATCTGGCACGAAATCCTCAGAGTAGGAAGCTTGGAATATGACTCTGAGGCATCCTTGGCCAGAGAAGATAGAGTTCGGGCTGAACAGGACTCTACACTAAGAACGCAGTCTATCATACAATTGTGACCTGATGAACATGGTCAGGCGACTGACCGCGACCATGCCAAGAGAAGAAAACACAAAGCTGCATCGACACACAATGGAAGCAAGTCGACACACCAAGGCATAGCTAGTTGACACACACGGGTGAACGCGGTCTGCTAGTCGACCGCGATCCAAGGGACGCGATCGACCAACTGACCGCGACCATATGTCAACAGACCTGGCCAAGCCAGTCGACTGAACTCAAAAATAGGTCAACTGAATTCAGAAATAGACATGGTTTGGCCATGACCGCGACCATGAAAATATGTCAGAAAATGCAAAAATTGGGGAAACTAGCCTCCACCGCTTAGTGAGCCAGGAAATGATCAAAAATAGGCTCGAAATATGATCAAGGAAGACTTTGAAATAATGGGTAATTCGAGACATCATGAAAAGATGAATAAGAGAAAGACTCAACTTACAGGCTAAAAATGGGTGTCAACAGATGCCTCTCCTTGATGTTTGCTTTGCAAGGGGGCGAGCGGAAGCGACGCAGAGGTGAAATGGAAATGGTGATGAAGCAAAGGTGAAAATGACATGAAATGGAGATGAAGCAAAGGTGAAGCGGAAAGAACTGAAAGTGGGCATCAAGACACAAGACACCAGTCATAACCAACAAGCGACAGGAATTCTCCCGAAAATGTTGAACTAACCACAAGGAACAGCTGACGTGGATGACTCATGTCTAGAGAACTAACTAAAGAAAATGAAAACATGACCGACCTCATTAGGGGACACAATCTACAGCCAATGAGTGGATCAGAAAAGTAGGAGCTAAAAAGCTAAAAAGAGGATTAAAATTGAGATAAAATCCAGACAAGAATCATGCTGGCCAACTAGACCAAGCGAATAGATTAGAGAAAATGTTCTGCCGAACTAACCTCGGCTCCCAGAACTACTCCAAGCAATGACAGAAGGGCAGACTCTGATCTGACGAAGTCAGGAGCTGCCAATCTGCCGACAAGACGCCAGGCCTAAAGCGAAGACCTGCAAGAACAACAAGAAGACCTAGGAAAACCTAGACAGACAACAAACAACACGACTAGCACGTCATGCACACTGCCCCACACACGACTGGAACATCGCGCAGGTGACAGACACTGACCTCGGGAAAAGCCAAGAGAAGGCTAGCCCAGAAAGGTCAAGACGCACAAGAAATGCCGAGAGTCACGTGCCACGTGACTAGTGTACCTCTCACTAGAAGAACAGCCAACTGCATCCACTGACCTCTTATGCTGCGCCTACTAGTGTCTTGTCCACGTACCTTACTGCAAGGACTAGGCCGAGACCAAGACACTATCAGAACCAAAACCAAAGTACCATTGCGAGTGGCTAGTCAGGGTCACGCCTGTCGACGTGAGTCCAAAGTCCCTGACCATGTGTGCACACACTGGCCCACTGCCTAAGCCAGTCCTCTAGCTAGTATGCCCCCTCCGAAGGACACTACGGTTGGACCGGGAGCCCACGGAACTAGCTTAAGAATCATATATCGGGAAAGTGCCCTGCTACAAGAGCCGTCACGCCGTAACGTGATGTAAGGCTACGATTAGTGAAGGCTCACAAGATACAGAGACTCAAAACACGGGTGCGAAAGTACAGACAGGCAAGAGAGCACTGCCACACATACTTCAAAGCACCAATGGCAGCACAACCACTGTCAACAACTCAGGACAAGGTAACTAGACCTACTCACGTAACGATCATTGAGTCAGATGACTCAGAGGCAAGATCGTCACTAATAGCGGAACAAGCCGCCAATCAGTCTAATCCTAAGCCAGAGAAAATGACACTGGGGACCTGAGGGAACACTGAGAACCCTCAGCACATCTGGATGCATAGAACGAGGTAAGACGATACCTCACTACAGCCAGAACCATGTCTCAAACTAGACAGAATTGTCGAGAGACACACAAGGTTACATGTTAACTACTGGGTGACCCCGAGTTGACTGGAACCAAACACGACACCACACAGACACACACAAATAGACGGACTCCATACACAAGCACTCCTGGCCACCACATCATGGTCACAGCCCTCATAGGATGTCAAGAGACACCCACGGGTCAATGGGCAAACCATGAGGTCAAGCCAAGACAAACAGAAGCACCGAAGGATGACACTCTGGGCGAAGCAAACCATCAGTCAACCGCTAGGCGAGCCCGACAGTCAAAGAATAGCCACTATGTGACCAGAGACAAGGACACTGGCAGTTCTAGATTGAGTCGTTAGGAAACTACCGCAATCAGGGAAAAGACCGCATCCAGTCACCTAAACCAACCGATCCAGAAACTACCGACACACAGACACCGCCCTAACCAAGGACCTAAGATAGACTGACGCACAAACGAACACCGAACAACATAGGCCATCACGGCCAACAAGATTGTGGCGCACCTCTATAGGCGCGTTACAACAGCCTGACGCACCAGGACAAGGGCGTCAAGGCCAACAGACCCAAAAAATCTTAACACGGATGAACAGCATGTAACGGACTAGTTGGAGTCCGTTACAGAACCCTGGCACATGGGGGTTGGTGCGTTACAGCCAACTGACATGGCCAACCAAACTCGGTCAAACAAACTGTAACGGCCTACTATAGGCGCGTTACACGCTCTGACGCACCAGGACTAGGGCGTCAGGGCCAACAGACCCAAAACTCGATGAACAGGGCTGTGATGCACCTATATAGGGGCGTTACAGTCATGTAATGGCCCATAACTGGTCTGTCACACTGACCTAGCCTCGAAGAACCCAAAACGACTAACGGCTATGGTGGTCTATCGTAGGACCGTCACACTATGTGACGGTCTCTGGAACGACCATTACACCATGACGGCGAGAAAAATAGTGGAATGGCCCAATCAGCCCGTTCCACGCCCCTGGCGCAAGTGGATAATGAAGGTAGGTAAAGGGCAGCCTATTATCTTTCTAGGTTGTTCAATCCTGCAGAGGCTAAGTATACGACTATGGAGAAGGCCTATGCAGCATTGGTATGGGAGGCTCAGAAATTGAATCATTATTTCCAAGCGCATGAGGTTAAGCTGATCTCCAGGATGGACCCGATCTATTATCTTTTACAGAAACCCGTCCTTTCTAGCAAATTAGCTCGCTGGCAGAGCTTCCTCTCCCAATTTGATATCATCTTCATTGTTCCAAAGGCCATCAAGGGATATGCTATTGCTGAACATCTTGCTCATTCTCCTATCCCTTGCACTGATGTGATCCAGGATGAGTTTCCCGATGAACACCTTGCTGTGCTTACTAATCACCCTTTCTGGTCATTGCACTTCAATGGTGCGTTGAATTCTCAGGGGCATGGGATCAGCGCCGTTCTCCTCACTCCCAAGGGAGTGACCATTCCCCTTGCTTATCAGCTCTCTTTTCTTGCCATAAATAACATAGCCAAGTATGAAGCTCTCCTTGCTAGATTGAAGCATGCCTACATCTTGGGCACGTAGTACTTGAATATCATAGGAGATTCTCAGTTAGTGCTACATCAAGTTCTTTCTACTTATCGCACTCGTGACCCTAAGCTCAAACCCTATCAAGATTTGGTCACACTCTTGGCTAAGCAATTCCGCAAGTTGATTGATATTCATACCCCTCATTCTCAGAATATTCTCACCGATGCACTGGCATCGCTTGCTTCTTCCCTTTCCCTTCCTCTCAGTCGCTCCATTGAGACCATTGTGGTCGCTCCTTCCCTCCAGGATCCGTGGTTTGATAACCTTAGGAAAACTGTAGAGAAGAAGGCTGAGAAGGAAGATTTTAAAGAAGTATCTTTAACTGAGCTTGAGGAGATTTTGGAAGAAGAGGAATTGCCATGGTATCATGAGATTGAGCAGTATTGCAGGGATGGTTCATTCCCAGAATCTGCCAACACTGAGCAGCGTAAGGCCATCAGAATAGTCGCCACGAGATACACGATTATTGCAGGAGAATTGTATAGACGTACTCTTAATGGAGTTCTCATGAGATGTCTAGACGATGATGAGGCTTGAAAAGTTGTTGAAGTAGCTCATTCTAGCGAGTGCGGAGGGCATGTCAATGGTCAGGCTTTGGCCAAGGGCTATTATTGGCTAACCCTAGAAGAAGATTGTTCCACCTATGTCCATAGGTTTCTTCAGTGTCAGCTCCATGCTGACAAAATCCACGCTCCTGCTTCATCTCTCCATGCTCTCTCTACTCCTTGGCCATTCTCCATGTGGGCTTTTGATATTGTCAGCTCGTTGGATGATCCTAATTCTCAGACTAAGTAGAAATCCTTTATTCTTACCGTAACTGAATACTTCACCAAGTGGGCAGAAGCTGAAGCATATGCGGAAATCAAAGCCACCACAGTTTGTTGCTTCATCATGAAGAACATCATTTCGCGGTTTGGAGTGCCAAGCCACATCATCACCGACAATGGGCCTCAGTTTGTATCACCAGAAGTCTGGGACCTCTGTAAGAAATTTAACATATCATTGCATCATTCATCACCATACTACCCTCAAGGCAATGACCAAGCCGAGGCCACCAACAAAACCCTTCTTAAAATTATCAAGAAAACATGCGAGTCACACAAATTTGCTGATTGGGACGACAGATTGATAGAAGCTCTATGGACTTATCGCACCTCTATCCGCACTCCCACAGGGCAAACTCCTTTTGCTCTCACTTATGGGATGGAGGAAGTACTCCCGTATGAGATCTTGATCCCTTCCCCTAAGAGTGCAGCTAGATAAGGAACTCAATCTCGACGAGCGTCGAGAGGCGTTGCTAGTCTAGCTGGAACTGTTGGATGAGAAGAGACTTAATGTGGCCAATCATGTTTCTGTTTATCAAAAATGTGTCTTATGACATTTTCAAAAGAAGGTCATCGAAAGAAAATTTCAAGTGGGTAACATAGTTTATACTTAAGACATTGCGTGTGTGAGAATTCGTGTATTCGAACCATGGCCATAATTCATGTACTCAATTCGTGGTGATAAATTCTTGTACACTTGCTACTCATATCTGTATATATGCTTGCTTGACATGATACCTGACTAGCATGCCTAAAAGGCATTGTTACTTGGTACTTGCATGATAAAATGACCAACTCTATAAGTTATATGTTCTCTTGAACATGATTACATGAATATCTTGTCGTTGACTCGCTATTCTAACTTGTTCTCATGAAGGCAGAGACTGAATGTTGATGGAGCCTATAAATCAAGCACAGGAGCGATTGGTGGTGGTCGCATCCTGAGGAATTCGCATGGCAATCTACTATTTGCCTTTGTCGTTGCATATTCTGAATTGCATTCAAGCTTGGAAGTTGAATGCCTAGCTCTGAGAGATAGGCTGCAGTTGTGTCTCATGAGAGGCTTTACTTTTGTCTTGGTGGAGACTAATTCCCTCTTGTCGGGATTGTTAACAGGTCTTATGCTTGCCCGTGGAAACTATTGATCATCATCTAAGAGGTGGCAATCATTTGTCAACAGATGCAGGCCTATGTCAAACTTATTTTCAGAGGGGGTAATCAAGTGGCAAATGTTTTGGTAGGTCACGGGGGAGCAGAGGGTGCACTCTTATTCGGTGAAATGCCGCTCAAAGTCCCACAGGCGGAGGGACAACTCTGGCTAACATGTAGCTGGGGGACTATAAATATGCCCCCGATAGTTTCCCCTCCGCTCCTTAGCGGGGACGTCTACTTCTAAGGGTTGCTGAGGCAACCACGATTTCTTTCCTCTCGAACTGGAGGAGGCTTCCTGCTCTAGAGGCGGGGCTTGTGAGGACCCGCCTGGCCCATTACGAATGTGTCGCCCACCTTGGAGGGTGAAGCAGCCTCTAGTCGTTTGTCGAGAGGCTTCCGCATGGGGGGGACTCACCCGAGGTAGCCGCGACCTCTCATCCCTGGCGACATGGGTCCTCATCAGGCCGACGAGGATATCCAGTTTGGCATTGAGGGTTTGGAGAGCATCGGGGGTCTCAAGGGTGGGTTGTCCCCCCGCGGCCGATGGAGGTAAGGCATTTGCTTGTTGGTTGGAGAGGGGGCGCGTGGAGGAGTGGGTGGGCGCATGCTCCCCCTCCGTGGTCACCGGTGCCTTTCCTTTATCATCGGCATTTCTCCTACTTGAGCTTCTTCGCACCATGTTGGCTCTTCGTACATTTCATCTAGACGGCGCCAGATGAAGAGGGGTGATCTCAGGTTGGATCCTGAGCAGCACGATCATGTTGTCGTCACCACGAACGAGAGATCTACAATGTAGAAAATAGATCAGAGGATCCCAGAGTTGGCACCCCAGGGAAAACCCTCCGATGCTTAAGTCAGCAAACTGATAGAGCATAGGTGGAATGGGAGTAGGAAAAGAAGTGAGAGGCACGAGACCGCTCTCCACCAGTGAGTGTAGTGTTGAGTACTGAGGATCATCTTACCTTATCGGAGGGTTTTCATGGAGTTTATATAGCTGCTTACTCTCTTGGCTAGAGATAGGGTAGCTGGAAGGACCAGGGGGTATTATGTCCTAGAGGAGGACCTTTATTCTTCCCTGTCCCTTTGAGCTTCCTCTTTTCGGGTGGTAGCGAGATTCTCGCTAGGAGATATGCCCTGTCAAAGGAAACAATGCCCGTAGGGGGTCTGAGCGTGGGATATCCCCTGGTGGGGCGCTTGGGCTTCTCCCGAGCGTAATGGGTAGCGTTGGGACAGTTATGCTCGGGTGCCGCTTGAGCTCTTCCGAGCGACCGTTACTCGGTCTTCCAGGCCAAGAGGCTGCCTAGGAAGGTCTGATCCGAGTGTGTTTGGGTTTCGAGATAAGTGGGCCCGTTCATGGGGCTGTCACTTAGGGAGGTTGGCCTGGTTGGGTCGGAGTGAGCCTGGTTGGGTCAGTCTAGACCTGATTTGACCGTCCCGATCCACGCATCTATTTGGGCTATAGATTTACGAAGGGTCTCCATGAATTCATCTTTCTTGATCTCCGAGAGCAGAGGCTGCAGCTTCGATGTTTGCTGCTTTACGGACTTCCAAACAGCTGAATAAGCTTGCACTTCAGACTCCTTCAGGGAATTTAGTCTCTGCAAATGATGAGGGTTGATCTCAATTACCGGAGAAGGATGGGAGCTCAAGAATTTACACTATACGAAATCCCAGCAGTCATTCCGAGAGAGCCTATAGAAGGCAGTGCGGGAGTTCCACTACTTGATGTATTCTGATGTCACATGAGGGAACCACCCGGGAGCTGGCACTCTGAAAGAAGCCACCTCACAGCGATCGAAATAGTCCCACCATATGCGGGCTTCTTCAACAGCGGCTGACCCTACCCTCGACCAGCTCTCTAGTGGAAACTGTGCCAAAGAGGGTGAGATTTACTGGTCATAACCAAAGTTTCTGCCAAACTGGAAGGGATAGTAGGGTTCCAGATACGTGCTCCCGCCCTTCCTGAAAACCCAAATGCTGGGCCTGATGGATAATGCCCAGTCTACCAGCTCTAGCTCTAGAGATGGTCTTGTACATACTTTACCTGAGACAGGGTGAATATATTCCTCCACTCCACCAAACTTGCACTCCCGCATGCACTTTACCAATGGGCAGGAGTGGGCAACCGAACTCCAGAAGTGTAAAGCTCCAGGGGCATTCACAAGCACTTTTGTCAGCTGCCCCCTGATTGTAAAAATCTGCTCTCATGCTTGCTGGGGCATGGCACTAGCAAACTCTAGCATTCTGGGAAACAGATTGGATGACTGTAGCACTCGGGGAGCATACTCGGGGAATAGAGAACACACCAAAACATTCAAGAAGTGAAGTAGACCTACAGTCCATAGATTCCTGGGGAGACGTGCATGATGAAGATCTCCCAGCATCTTGTAAATCAAGCATAAAGTGACAGGGTAGAGAGACAGCTTCACGCCCCACACCATTAAGCACGCTAGGTATGTAGCCTCAGCGCGAATCACTGTCTCATCCCCCTATGAGAAAAGTAAATGTACACAGCCAATATGTCAAATAGGGTACGCAGTGCGTGATAGGGTCTACTCCCGCCTAGTTAAGGCCACTTCACCGCCCTTTTTGAAGAGAAGGGAACAGATGAGTCTTCCAGAGAGCTCACTTCTCCAGCCTACTCGGAGTTGCTTCGATGGAGGGAAAGTCCTTGTACTTTTCATCACCTCTGAAAAAATACTCCAACCACAGCCCCAGTGGCACCCGCTTCCTCTCCTTGCGTGAATGGGTGTGGGAAGAAAAAGTTTTAGGGACTTCCTAAATGGACAGCCACAAAGTCCGATACACTTTCGTGAGGTATCGATATGCATTCCCAAGATAATATTGGCCTTCACCGTCGGTGCGGTCTTTGAGCCAATCCAGCCAGCATACTTCTTCATACGATTTGTCGTCGATGGGGAGGCCGGACAGCTGATGCAAGCTCCATAAGTCCAAAGAAGTCTCCCCTTCTGCTGTGTAAAAGGTGTTGTATTCGGGGTAAAACACCTTCATCATGCCACAGCACAAGCCTTTTGAAATCAGGCGCCGAAAGTGAGAAGCATAAATGCTTTGATATACTTCGGCTCTCATCAAAATGGGACTATAATGCTGAAGCATGTATTCCGTGAATTCAACAGCTCCGTCCCGAAAGGCATGGGCGTCAGTGGCTCTAAAGTCTGCAAACCAACCGATAGTGATCTGATGTTTGAACCTGATCGCTAAAAAATTCAAAAGGAATGGTTCTTCTCTGAACCCCCACTTCAACAGGGCCTAGAAAAGGCCGACCATGTGCTTCTCTTTGTGAAGATTCCTTGCGGATAAATCCCACTTGGCAGGAGTAGATTCTGGGCCCGAGTTAGCAGTCCCTGATCCGGGGATATTTCTAGCACACCAGTGATAGCTCCCCACTCACGGGCTTCCCCCAGAAGATAGATTGGCTCACCCCTCACTACTGAGTCAATCATGCTGTCTCGACCCAGGAGATTGGGGAAGCCGTAAAGCACGTCCAGCTGTCCTTCGCTTGCAGCGATCAGGGTCTGCTGCAGCATCAGCGCCGGGCCGAGCGAGCGGTGTTCCGGCAACACCACCAGATCGACCAGCACACCAGCACCCACGTCTTCGTCGCGCAGGCGCATGCGCCTACGCCCGACGCAGGCGGTGCCCAGGCAGCCGTAATCCGTGTCTTCGGATAGCAATTGCAGCAGCGGGAGGCCGTGCGGGCAGGCCAGGTAGAACCAGTCGTATTTGGCGGCAATGCGATCTTCGCGGCCCAGGTTGCCGCGCCACACCGACAGCACGGCATCGCGGTCGCGCCGGGGATCACCGGCGCGGACCACGTATTGCGATAACGGTGCCCGGGTCACGCGTGGTCCAGGCCGAATACCTCGCCAGCCAGCACGGGAGCCGCGTGCAGGTATCGGGTGGTACGGCGTTTGTTACGGATGTCCACGTAGACCGCCTCGGCGCGGGAAATGTCGATTCCCAGCGCGGTGGCGAGGTCGCCCGCGGGAATGTCGATCCGCGAGCGCGCGGTGGCTATTAAATTTAAGGGCAGAGCTGGTATTAGCTTGATTTTGCTGTTCATGGCTGAGATTATTCTATTTCTGGTATTCATGCATTGGAGATGAGGGCCTGTCTTTGGCCAGGATGGTGTTTGACATTTTTGTTTATCCTATGAATGTTGGACCTTGCAGAGTAGTTCAAATCCACGTTGTTACAATCCCAATCTTCATTGGATTAGAAGATAAGGAGATGCTTCCATTGTGGTTGTGTAAAACTAAGAAAGCAAAACTAAGAATTGGTTGCAGAAGAGTTATATGACATTTTTGGTTAAAATAGCGCTTTGTGCTTAGGTGTATTAGTCAAATTGCCAAGATCAGAACAATTTATGAAAAGTTCTTTGTAGGGTTTTAGTGACCAACTGAATATAAGTTCTGTAGATGCAAGATAAATCTTTTGGTGTTCCTAAGAGGTATTGTCCCTAGAACGGAGTTGGGATTTTGTCATTGTAAAATGACCCTCTTGGGTTAAGAGGTGAAGACTTATTTTATAAGTACTTGGTTACTTTCTCAACATCCGATGTGGGATTAATCTTGTGACCTTAGGTTCCACTACACTAGTCCCCCTTGAGAAGGCAAGCGAGTGCGAGCTCAGGATTTCTACAGGGTTTTTACAGATGGCGTCACATGAAGAGGCGAGATCTGGTGCAAAGTCGCGGACCGTCGGATCTAGGGCGATCGTAGGATGCAGCCACCTCAGAGCAGAGTTCTGGTGTCGAACTTCCTGCTCCCTCCTTAGCCTCCTTACCGCGGGCGTCTTCGTTTCACTCTGCTATAGAGGATGTGGAAGATGGTGAAATGCTAGAGTCTGATGAACTGACTGGAGGAGGAAGCCGACGGATCGCCTCCGCGGTGGTCTCAGCAAGCTCCGCGAAAGCTCTGGCAATCTCTTGCTCTCTTTGGTTCCCCTCTAGGGACATGAATCTCACTAACTCGCGTAAGCGGGGGGAGACGAAGAAACCCTAATGATAAAGGCGGGGAGGACAGGTTTGCGGGACACTTATAGCCCTAATAGCCTCGAGAGAACCGCAATGACGTCTCGAAGGGGTACAGACCCCGAGACGACGCATTCGAACCAACGCAAAAAGATGTGATCATTGTGTTTGAGCCTCACGCGCTAGGACAACCACATTGATGGACCCGAGAATCAAAGCAGGGATAGCTCATGATGGCCCATTCACGCCCTCGCCGAAAACCCCGATGGATATTCTTTACTCTTCGAGCCTATTCTTGGCTCGGGAGTAGGGGGGCAAGTGGAGAGGGGAAGATTTGTGGCCCAATATTGTTACGGCCCAACGGCCCATTAAGGTCTACGCAGCCTAATAAGTGACAGCCCCAGTAGGGCCTACTTACCATGGGATCTCGGTAAAACGGTCTGACAATAGCCCACCAAGTCTTGGCTCGGACGCTCGATCGAAGGCCTCCCCAACGCTCGGGAAAAGTCTAGCCGGCAACCAATCGAGCGATCACAAGGTGGATGAACGCTCCCTCAAGGGGGTTCCCTCGTCCTGGGCTCTATGCGTGGGCAAGAGATGTCCCTTATCTCATGTGGATCAGTCCCCCTGCATCAACCAAACCAGTTGCTGACATAAATCCCTGAAAATCAGTCATTGCATTGGTGGATGAAAATGAGCCACCCATTTTCTCTGTAGGAGAAGCTATACAATTAAAGTCTCCTCCAATAAGCCAGGGGACATTCACCTGGTAACTAAAATGCATAAGAGCATCAAAGAGGTCCCTTCGGACTATCATATCACAAGAAGCATATACCACTGTTAAGAGAGAAGTAATTCTGTTATTGGAGATATAGGCCACAGTCAAAAACTGAGCATGTGTCTCTATCACTTGCAACTCCATATGATTGCTATAAAATAACCAAATCTTGGAAGTATGATCACTATTACCAAGCACCCTAGGGAGACCTATTTTTCGAGCCACTTTGGAAGCATGACTAAACGGAATTCTTGGTTCTGATATAGCTACCACAGTAGTTTTGTGAACTTGAACTAATTGTTTCAGACTATTTACAGTTGCTTTATTCCCTATACCCCGCACATTCCAAATCAAAGCAGCATTATTCATCAATAATTGGAAGTAAGTGGGGAGGAACTGAAACTTTAGCTTTCGCCCTGGTTAAACGAGTATCACTGAACAGCACCCCTGTAGCATTGCATTCCTCAGCAAAAACTTGGGATTGAGACTGCATCTGACTTGGTTTAACTGTAACCATCATCCTGGAATTCTCTTTCTGAGATAAGGATGAAACTGAGCTGGGTCTGTTTTTGTCTTTACGTTCACCATCTCCTTGTGTGGAGGAGTTCTTTAGGAAATCCGACTTTCTTGTAAGCTGTATTGGGGCAGCAGTTGAGGGAGCATCTGCGACAATCTCACAAACATCTCTCGAGCTACACTCCCCGTGAGTCTGGCCATGGAGATTTTCGCTTGATTCAACATCACTGCCATCATCTGGGTGGAGTAAAGGAGAAAATCTATTACTGCTGTTACCAACTTGCTTCCCCCCCAAAGATGAATCCCTGGGCCTATACATTTGCTTACTCTTCTGTCTGCTCTCCGATTGACCTTCCTTTTCCAGGATACGATCCGGCTCAGAACGCAATTTCCTCTTGCATTGATGAACCGTATGGCCTATCTTGTGACAGAAAGAACAAAAATGAGGAACTCTGTGGTAACTAACCTGTTGCCAGAAACCTCCATCCTCCACACCTATCCATATCCGTTCTCTCCGTGGGATGTTTAAATCCAACTCGATGCAGACTAAAGCCTCTGACGTATCTGTCATAGCCAAGGAAGCATCATGAATCCGAAGAACACATCCAATATTTCCAGCAATAGAGCGGAGCATGTCTTCATGGAAGAAGTTAACCGGTAAAGATGGAAATCCGATCCAAACTGGAATCGTAGAAGGATCAGAGTTAAATTGAAAATCTCTCGACCAACGAAAAAACCGGAAGAGAAACCCCCGAATATATACATTCTTTTGGATCAGGACCTTCAACAAATCCTCTTCACAGGTGAATCGGATTAGGATGTGTCTGGCATTCAAACGGCTTATCACACAGTCAGCTTTGATATGAAAAGAATGAATAAGGAATGCGCGAATTTTCGGGATCGACGGACGACCATACGAGCATTTTGCAATGGCTGCAAACTGCAAATATTCACAGGAAGCTTGGATCTCCGCAGCTGAGAAGAACACCGCTGGTTCTCCCGTCTCAGTAAAATCCAGATTCTTAACCTTGAAGGTTGTCTTCGGCGGAGATCGAGCGTCCAGCAGCACCTGGGCGAACGATTTTCGGGCAGTATCGGCTGGGGCGGCGCCTTCAAGCCTCTCAGCAACCGGGCGATCCTCCCCCTCGCCGACCATGGTCGGCGGGAGGAGATCCAAGATGGACAGGGGAAGAAGAGAAGGACGGGAGCTTCTCACTCTAGAAACTAGAGAGAGAAGGAGAAAGATCTCTTTTCTCTTGCAATTACAACCCCTTGACTCTGCCAGTTTCTCAACAGTGTGGATCCACGCTATCCCTCACTTGGGACGACGAGTGAGCTTGGGTTTCTGTTAGCGACGTATAGCCCATAGGAACTCTTAGTGTCAGGCCAAGGTGTCTCTAGTGTCCAAGTGTTACTGGCCACATCTCCATCTAGAGTCTGAGGTTCGCATCACCTAGAGTCGGTCCCTCAGTCCATCCCGCATCAATATGGTATCAGAGCGTAAGGTTGAGTCTAGGGTAGTCTTTACATCAAAGCACGGTCGAAGTTGAGTCTAGGATCATCATTATTTTAAAACAAAGAAAAAAAAAGACTGTGTTTTAGGGTTGTGTCTAGTCCATTGTCTAGACCATTAGAGAGTCAGTCTGTCTTGTCTCCTTGTAACCAGAGTCTGTCATGTAGCCTCCCCATCCCCAACCCCCATGGAGTACACGTCGCCCAAGTCATATGAAAGGTGGCGTAGCACCAATGGGCTTGGTAACCATCCTCTTCACTTCCGTAGGCCCGAAGCCTCAGACTTTTATGGTTCCGATCTCTCGACCCTGCTTCGTAAAGGAGAGTAATCATGTCCCTCGCGCTTGGCTTCTGGCCGCTGGTGCAGTTTGTGGCCTGCCTCGTCATCGTGCTGCGCCTGCTGACGTTTCGCCGTGGCGTCTCGCGGCATCGTCACGGCATTGCATGGTTCGCGTGGGCACTAATCGTCGCGTGCACCGCCACGGCGGTAAAGCTGGTGTGCGGCATTCGGCCGCCGCCGGGGCCGTGGGAAGCGCTGCTGACCCTGGCGATCGCGATCGGGCTGCTGATCCATCGCGGCAACCTCGCGCACTTGCTGCGCGCACCGCGTGCGTGGTTCGCGCGGATCGTGCGGAGGGCCACGCGGTGATCACCTTCCCGGAGCAACGCATCGATCAACTCATCACCGCGGTGATGAAGGCCGAAGGCTGGGATGCGTACACGAACGATCCCGACGATCCCGGCAAGGAAACGCGCTGGGGCATCACCCTCGCCGCGGCGCGCGCCTACGGCTACAGCGGTCCGATGAAAGAGCTGCCCGAAGCGATCGCGCAGGCAATCTATCGCACGCGCTACGTCGACGAACCGCGCTTCGCCGAGGTGTTTGCGATCGAGCCGAACATCGGCGCGGAGCTGATCGATACCGGCGTGAACATGGGCACGGCCGTGGCCGCGATGTTCCTGCAACGCTGGCTCAACGGCTTCAACGATACCGGCAGCCGCTACGGCGACTTGCATGTCGATGGCCGCATTGGCGCCGTCACCCTCGATGCGCTGCGCGCCTTTCTGCGTTGGCGCGGTCCCCAAGGCGTCACCGTGCTGCTGCGCGGCCTCAATGGCGCGCAGGCGACGCGCTATCTGGAAATCACCGAAGCCAAACCCACCCAGCGCAAGTACCTCTTTGGCTGGGTGCTCAACCGTGTGGAGATGTAAAGCCTTGCCATCGTTTCAGCTACATCAGGGCGAAGCCCTGGCCTTCCTGCGTACCCTTCCCGATGCCTCGGTCGATGCCGTCATCACCGATCCGCCCTACAGCTCCGGCGGCTTGCACCTGACGCAGCGGCAGCAGTCGCCGGTCAAGAAATACATGCAGACCGGCACGAAGCGTGCGCATCGCAGTTTCAGCGGCGACAACCGCGACCAGCGCAGCTGGACGCTGTGGGTGACGCTGTGGCTCGCCGAATGCCTGCGCATCGCCAAGCCCGGCGCACCGGTCGTGCTGTTCACCGACTGGCGGCAATACAAAGGCAAAAATAATATATGTTGCTCTCTCCTGCAACATGCTATCAGCACCATCCAGTGTGGCTCAAGCTGCTGATGAAGAAGATGAAGAAATTTACTTTACACCAAGGGAGCAAATCAAGCTAAAGCTTCTGTCCCCCCCATGCTGCTAGATCCGAGAGAATATCAAGACACCCGCTAGCCAACAAGGCGGCACAATATCACGTTCCTCCTCGGCTCGGAGGCATAAAACCTAGAGAGTTCATCTTGAAGAAACTGGGTGCGTCCAGTAATGATGATGGGATGCCATTCACCCCAGTCAAACCAGAGGTGGAAGATAGCACTCCCAGCCCCTCCTAGCAAGACCAGGCCATGGTCGCACTGCTATACCAGAAGTAGCAGGAGATTGAAATGCTGTAAAGGTGGCTAAATGAAATGAAGCTATGTCCACCTATGCTGCAATCGGCAAGACATCTACATGAGGTGACACAAGGTAGTGCTAACTCACCTGAAGCTTCAGCATGGCAAGTCATACCCCGAATAGGACATAATCTTACGGGGGGCATCCTCCCTCAACCACTCTAACACGCAGTCCCCTAGGAGAGCCAGGGGACAACTAAAGCATCTCCGACGATGGTGCCAATGAGGCCGTGCATGCAGTCGTACAAGCCAAGGGTGGAATGAACAATGAATATGAAGATGGCCGAAGAAGAAGCCACTGAGGCTGAATTACAAGCAGCCAAACAAAAAGATAATGAGTCTGCCATGGACTACATAGGAAGGTGGAGGAACCTCTGTGAAAGGTGTCGACATTCTCCAAGCTACGGGGACTCTATTCAAATCTGCAAAGAAAATTTGAGAATAAAAATTTTATGATGGGTCATTGACATTGAAGTCACGACCTTTGAACAACTAGGTGACATCACAGCCAATGCCGAAGTAGTTCTTGCAAGGCTCTGCCCGGCTTCGATAGTCCTGAACCAAAAGAATGAGCCAACCGGTAAACACCTGGCCCTGTAAGAAATCTGCGCCTCAAATTTTGAAGCATTCGAGAAGCAGAAGAAGAAAATAAAAGAGGCATCTTTTGCCAAGCCGACAAAACAAGGGTCCTCACTAAGGGGCAAAATGATGAAACTGTACTCCTTTCTGAAGGACAAGACTAGAGCTCTTTTTGAGTGGGCTCGTGAATACGACAAAGTGGTACTTCCAGAGCCGAAGAAATTAGGCGATGCCAAAAGAAAAGATGATCCGTGCTTCTATCCTTACCACTAAATGTTGGGACATCCCATTGAGGATTGCTATGTGCTCAAGGATGTTATTGAAGGTCTAATCAAGAAAGGTGAACTGCAGGTGACGAATACAGGGTGGACCCACCGTGCCCTCATTAAATACCTATCCTCAAAAGAGTAGCCCCACGCAGCATCACTGCCTCAACTGCTCCTCATAGATTTAGCTGGAGCCAGCATTTAGCATCACCCCACAGCTTGAATGAGGATATTTGTAAAAAAAGAGAGAATAAGAAAAAAATAATAAAAAAGGGAAAGGGCCTGTTCTAGGGGCAAGCACCCAAAAAAAAGAAAAAAATGAGCAAAATAGGAGGGCAAATGAAATTTCCATATATATAAAGCTCCGCCTGCTAAATCTAAGATGCCATCTCTCAGAGGTTGGGCTCTTCCAAAAACAAACAAAAAATGATGAATAAAGGAGGCCTTGATGGCTACATCTGCTAGGGAAAATATCACTTCCCTCATGATGTGGTCAGTATCAATAAGAAACTACCATCGTGGGGTTGGCGTGGTGGAGCGAACCACTCATCCCCTCTCTGAGGAGGTGAGCGCTCTCCTATGCACCCGCCTTGGTCTATTAAAAAAATGAAATGAATGATGAAGAAAGGGAAGTTATGAGGTCAACAGGGCCTCCCCATCTGCCCCGTGGGCAGAAGACTCCTCAGTAGCATTGTATGGTAAATGCCAAGGGACAATAAACATGACTATGCCATCTGTGGAGGTAGGAAGGCCCTGCAGCCGCAACTCTGTATGCGGAGTCGTCACCAAAGACCTCCAAAGCCAAGGGCCATGTCAAAGCGTTAAAAAGCACCTCTAGCGATAATTGGTTTTCACCGCCGCCATCGGGATATGTCAACCCCAAGATAGTCTTACACATTGCAAGCACAGGAGACATGGGCAGAGCAGCACCTCCCACCACCTATCCTGAAGCTAATGAAGCGAAGAGCACTACGGCCTTATTGGAATCCCAGAAGGTCTCACCGGGCCAATACTTAGCCTCGATGCTGCCACTATCGAGCCTTTCAAAGAAAGGGAGGTGGTACAATCTGAAGGCCCCAGCTGCATGTTCTATACTACTGAGGAGCATCCTGCCCGGGAAGACGTCGATTGTCATCTCCCTGAAGATATTGAGAACCGCTTGTCCCCGTTCAAGGGTTGGCTTTCATTACAAGCCGAATGGCGAAGATGTTCCGGAAGTAGCATATCCCGTCCGACCAGCCTCGCAAGGAGAAAGAAGCATTCCAAAGGCTTTGGTACCTTGCCAGCATAGACAAAGAATTAATGTGCGTCTCTCAACATCCAGGGTTGGCTTCACCCTCGAAGAATACTATTATAGCGGTCGTTATGAAGTGGACACCATCTCCACTTTCTACCCAATAGAAGATAGCTCACCGGGGGTAACCTTTGATGAATACCCAGCAAAAGCTGAACATACTGGACCAGCTCGACCAAGAGGCTCAGAATCAGAAGCCATACCTCCTTGCAGATGCTGGGAGTAGGTCTACCCTGAAGAAACGACTCTCTAAGCCAAATTTGACACAGCCAGTAGCAGTGAAGCCTAAGATATCGAGGAAGTGGGGGTATTTCTATCCTTTTCCTCTAGCTCTCCCGGGGAAGAAATATCATCACCTCTTATACCGATCAAGGAAGTATCTGCTGAAATTGATCGGGAAGTACCCATTGCTGTAAAAGAACGCATCATCCTCTTTGAAGGTAGGATGATTCAAGAGGGCGAAAGGACAGAGTTGTCTTCATATGCCACAAAATTGCAATGCTGTTCCCCCAGCTCAGCAAGAAATAACTGTCAATCCTTTGAGGTTGTCAGCACACCAGTGGAGATTGAAGCTGCCAGCTCATCTGGTAAAGTCACGGCTACAGTGGACCTACTGACAAAATAATTCATACAGCCATCACCAGCTGAACTAAGAACCCTCGACAAGGATCGGGTGAATCAAGAGCGAGAGACCGAGGTGCTCGAGCTTGAAGATGATATTCTGAACTTTGTCGACCTACAGCCAGCACCTCCGAAAATAGAAGATGGAGGCCAAGCCACGGTTGATGAGCTGATAGAAGTTAACTTGGGAACTGAAGATGATCCTAGGCCGACCTTCCTCAGTGCCCAGCTGTCTGCTGAAGAACAGAAGCTGTATGTCCAGCTGCTACGAGAATACCGAGATTGCTTCGCCTGGACTTTCAAGGAGATGCTAGGACTCAGCCCTACAGTTTCGCAGCATGAGCTGGCTATAAATCCTGAGGCCGAGCCAGTAAAGCAGCCATCATGGCGCATGTGGCCAAAGCTCATCACTCAGATATGCAAAGAAGTATACAAACTCATTGATGTGGGTTTCGTCGAAGAAAACCAATACACCATGTGGCTGGATAATATTGTGCCCATGAAAAAGAAGAATGGACAGATCCAGATATGTGTAGACTTCTGAGATCTAAATAAAGCATGCCCCAAAGATGACTTTCCAGTACCAATAACGGAAGTCATGGTTGATGCCACAATCGGCCATGAGGCTTTGTCATTTATGGACGGGTCATCCGGATATAACCAAATATGGATGGCGGAGCATGACCAGGTCCATAATGCCTTCCGAACCCCTAAAGGTATTTATCACTACAAAAGGATGCCATTTGGATTGAAGAATGCCGACGCAACTTACCAGCAGGTGATGACCAAAATATTTGATGAGCTGCTCTACCACAAGGTCGAGTGCTACATAGATGACCTGGTTGTCAAGACCAAGAAAAAAGAAGACAGATGCAAAACTAACTATAATACTCTGTCTATCAGGCTGTATACAATAAGAAAAGAAATGTTGTTTGTCTCAAAACAACACACAATGACAATGCTCTTCAGCACTTCAGCACCGCATCACATCATCTTCATCCTAGCCTCCACATCATAACTGCTCTCCCCCTTTTGCTAAACAGCATCACACCACTCATCACATCATGACTGTTGTCCCCCTTTGGCGTTATCAAAATGAAATCAGCAAATAACTGGCTTCCTAAAGCATCAAACATCAGCTGTAGAAGTCCTGCTAGAACTTCCCCCCCTTTGCCTGGGTCTTCTGGTGGTTGTTCTGCTAGAACTGCCATGCTCTCTAATTGGAACAACTCGTGGGAAAGTATTTGGAATTCTCTCAACTTTAGTTCCTAGGGCTGCAAACATAGCCATGACTTTCTGATCATTCTGATGAACTTGAGCCTGTAGTTCCTTAACAGTGGTAGTCTGATCCACAAACCATCTTTGCAACATGCTACACATGTTCTCTAATTGTGAAGTCTGCTGGTGGTGGATTTCTACCATGGAGGTAGAGGAACTGGTGGCTTGTGTAGTGACAACATCTTTAAAACTACTTGACAACTTCTAAACTTCTTTTTGGACACTGTCAAGCTTGGCATAAATGTTGCCCATTTGAATTATGCTGCACTAGATTTCTCCTGTCATGGTGTTGATTTTTTGTGATAAATTTTGTTGTTCTTGTTGTATGACAACTAATTGTTCTCTAATGGTCTGCTATTCTCTCCTGATGTCATAAGCATGAACCAACATTTGAGTTGTCTTTATGTGAGTTTCTGCTTGGTTCAGTCTCAGATTCTTCATTAGGGTACCAGCTTGCTCACAAACATGCAATAGAGAATCTAAAAAGTCATGTAATCTCTCATCTGATCTATATTTATCCCTGACAAACTTTTCCCATTGGTTGTTCACAGTTTGTTCTACATGAACCATTCTAGCATCTAGTCTCTCTACAGCCATGTTTAAATGCATGAAAGAAGCATTCATGATACTAAACTGATTCATCAAATGATTTACCAAAGAAGGATGAACATCTACAGAATATTGAGAGGAACTTGGTCCCGCTAAGCTTGAGGCCTGAAATTCAAGTGGGATTTGAGGTTCTTCAAGGGATAAGGGTGGCTGAATATCCATTGCCATCACAGGACCTTGATATGGTCCCTGATATGTGACAGGACCTACAAAATCTTCTTGTGGCATTTCAGCTTCAACTTCTTGATGTTCCTGAGGTTGTTCTTCCTGAAGCTCTTCCACCCCTTACTGCTCTTGTACACCTTCTTCATTCAGCTGCTCTGGCTGGATTTCAAATTGCTGTTGCTGTTGCTCTATCTGTTCAATAAGCTGATCAATGTGTTGATCGAGTTGCTGCATCACTTGTTCATCAGCCAAGAACTACTATTCTAACTCATGGAGGTCTTGTTCTTGCTGTTCATCTCTTTCCATCTCTTCCCTTTCTTCTTCTTGCTGATCAAGTTGCTACTCTTCCTGCAGCTTTGGGTGAGGTTCTACTTGGAGCTCTGGAATAGGTTCTTCCAAGACCGGTGTTGCTTCCAGTTCATGCTGCAGTTGCAGGTTTTCATCATGAATTACTTCAACATCAAGATGCTGCTCTTTTTGTATTACCACTTCTTGCTCATCTAATAGTGGCTACTACTCCCCCTGACTTTGTACATATTGCTGGATCTGTTCAATCTGTTCCACATCTTGTTATTGCTCCCCCTGACTTTGTGGTTCCTGCTGAATCTGTTCAACTAGTTTCACATCTTGTTGCTACTGCTGCTCAAATTCAGACTCAGAATGAATTTCTAGGTCTTCTTCTTCCTACTGTGGCTATTTCTCTTCTTCCACTTGGTAAAGTTCTTCTTCCACTGGTTGTTGCTCCTCTTCCACTAGTTGGACATTCTGTTATGCCATTTCCTACTCAGTCTGGTCTGCTGGCCCTTGACCTTGGACTCTAGCACCTGATTTATAAAGGCATTTTTGTGATATTTAGACATATAGTTTATTTTTGAATTATCTATATATATATATAATAAATTCTCGCCTCAAATGCCTAGGCCATTGCCTATGCGTTTGAGGCATGAGTGGTCACCTCGGTCTTCTCACTCCTCAGATTACATAGGGGCAGTCAGCAGCTATATGGTGGCAATCTTTGGTGGTGGCAGATTGGTAATCAGTGTTACCTGCCCCTGCCCATTTCCTGGCCAGGGCCTTAATGAAAGGCCTAATGCCAGGCCCTTGCCTCAACAATGCTCCCACCCTTGTTCAAGCCTAGTTAGGCCTGGGTCTAATGTCACAATGCCACTCCTAAATTTAGGAGGCAGCCAAATTTTCTTTCATGTGTGATGAAATGATCTATACTTATTGTTAATGTCCTCTTATGTGTGATTTCGAGGTATTTATGCTGACCTGTTATTTGGAAGGCTGTTGGATTTTCTTTAATCTATAATGAAATAACTATGCGGTTTGTGGATGCCTTCTTACGTGTCAGTTTTATTGTATGCTTAGACGTTATTTGGTTCCAGGTTCAGTCGGGCCAGGGCTCAAATGACAGTCAATCTCATGTTCCTTATGCTTTCAAGAGTTTTACTTTAGCCCAGAAGGAAAAAACTCTCAGTGAACTTGTGCAGGATCAGTGGCTATGCTCTACTGCAAACGGTAATATTGGCCTTGGTGTGAGATCATTTCTTGATCTCAGGGGCTGGTTCCGTGGTAATGATTTCCCTTCATGTGATGTTTGCAATGAAGCTGGGGTGAAGGTAATCTTTTTCCTGTTTAGTGTAATTTCTCATCATCGTTGGAAACTAATGCCATGAGTTTATTTGAAATCATTGCCACACATGCTGTGTTAAGATCAAGAAGTTTTCAGCCTTTGTTTTTTTCCTCTAACATACTGCATAATTATCTGTATATCCTTCTGACATCTGCAAGCTACTTGCTGATAGGCTGAAATATGTAAGAGTGAAAGTTGTAATGTCCGAATCCATGATTACTGTCTGAAGAAGAAATTCTCTGGGAAGGTTCTATTTTGCCATCTCTCTTTTTCTCCACCCTCTTTTTGGTCGTTATCCTTTCTCAGTCATCGCATTGTGTCTTCACCGTTCAATTAACACCCTAAAAGTTGCTTTTGTCTCTAGGTTGCTAGAGTGTGCCCTAGTTGTGGCACCGCATGGCACTTCTCTCAGACAGACTGGGAAGATGAAGGGGGTGACGATGCCACTCAAAGTCAGGCGCCTTTAAATAGTCTCCCCAGAGCAAAAGGGCTGCAGACATGTAAATCTGAAGCAGTAGAAGCTGCTCAGGACGGAAATCGAGTGTCTTCTGGTTGTTTTATTCCAAGAACATTAAGAAGCTGCAAAGCAGAAGCAGTGGCTGATGCAGCTGAAGCTGAACCTTCCGCAAATCTTAGGCGCCCTCCTGAAGCTCCGAGAACTCGAAGATCCAGACGGAAATAGCAGAATTGTCGAGTTTTTCATGTCACTAGGTAGTGATGGTACTGCTCCCATCCCTTTTGTGCATGCATATGTTTTCTTTCTGACGTCTATGCCGTCTAGCTAGAGATTGCCCGAACCATGCGACAGGGACCTTTGCTGTACTTTTTTGGATTGTCTCGGTCGCCTCCATAGTGACTCGTCAATTTTTGCGTCGTATGTTTCTATCTATGATGATCAAGGGTAAAGTGATCCGGCAAGCGCATGTTATTATCTAGCATTGGGCCTGACTAATTTGACTTGCAGAACCAGGACAAACTGGGGGAGGCAGTCCATTTTAGGATACCATGTTAACTAACTGAAACTGTTGCACTAGTTGTCTTCTTGGGTCCTTTTTTTTTCTGACATGTGTATATACGAGAAAGGAAGAAGAGAGTCTGTCATGTTTTATAAATTTCTCTGGGATTCACTTATGTTTCTCTGTGAATGAACCAACAACTAAGGGTGGTCGTTATTCGAGTTCAACCTGAAAATCAAATCGAAATTTGATATAGGGGAAAAACTAATGTGGATCGTAAAACATAACTCGAGACCCACAAAAGCGTCCAAAAACTCTCTAATTCTGATCTGAAGGATCCAAGGCATTACATTCCAAGTGGACTACCATACACGGGTGGAATCGACGTCCAGACAGCTTTGCAACAAAGGTGGTCTCGCCATCATCTGACCTCGGAGCTACCCAGAGGAGTAGATCTCGGCGACCTACACAACCTTCCTCCAACAGACATCCAGAAGTGACCGGGTTTGTTTGCAGAGGCTGCCACAACCACATCCCTCACCACCTAACTTCCTCCTATGGAGGAGGTCTTCTAGGGTCGCACAGCTTTCATCCAAGCTTGGCCCCGCCCCATTCGGAGTCCCCGTTAGAGAGCATCACTTCCAACAAGTCAACCCTTATCTGCAGTCTGACCTGCCTGAGCCCTGAATAGAAGGCCGACCACAGGAGGTACCATGCCCACCACCCACTTCTTCTGATCTGGCCCTTTGGAGAAGCTCAGCATGGGTATCCCAGATTTCTACTGGGACTGATCTCGCCCCGACCTGAACTCCCAGCTAGGAGTTACACCCCCAACAAGGACACCCTGTCTGACTGACGGCCTCATCTGCGTGACCTGACGAAGATGGATGGTATCGGCACTTCCTGCCTCAGAATGTGGCCATTCTAGCTATGGAACGTTCTTGGACCATCCCACTCCATGTCGAATTTGGCCCCTACCCGATCCGACATCATCCCAGCCAGATCCAGCCCTGGTTAATTGGTCCCAATTTTTTGCTCCTGCACTAGGTTCGACCCTGTCGGCATCCAGAGGCTACCACCGACTTGATCGGGCAAGATCGGTGGAGATTTTTGGTGGAGGCACACTAGACCCTCCCCTCTCTCCAACAGAAGTGGTCCTAGCTCGATCCAACACTCCAGTTGAGTGCACCGCCCTGAACAAGCACCCTCTGGCCTGCAAAAGACTGCTACCTGCGTAACACCACAGGATTCGACAGACCGGCTTTGTCCGAGCTTAGAATGAGGCGATTTGACTTCCTAATGATTCACAGTCTAACCAGCTTTCCAAAGACTCCAATCCTGCCTCCGTCAAATGTCCCAGCAGAGAGTTCCCCTCTCGACAAGGCGCTTGTTGCAGACAGTCAGGATAGCAAACCAGGCCACACTGACCGGGAGCCAATCTTCTTCGGCCACACTAATCTCCCCTCCCCACCAGGCCAGCTGAGCGCCCCTCCCTACGTGGAGGTAGTGTTTGATGTAATTAATCATTCCCCACCCCGAGACCACCCATCCTATAAGAGGACTAGTTTTGTAATTAAACGATTTCAGCTCAAAGTGGCCCCAACGTAGCGTACAGGGAGCAAACCCACGCTTCCCCGCTCACCCTCATCTCTGATTGGGGGCCGATTTCTTCAAACCAGCTGGGTAAGCTCTCACCCCTTGCTCTTCATTTGTGCTTGTTCTTTCAATATTCAATGTTTGCTCTGCCAGTTAAGAGAGAGAGCGCCCGGTCTCGAGGCTCTACTTCCTTCGAGTGGCCACCATGGGGGTAAGCGAGTGAACCCCGTGCCCTTCGGCACAATGTCTTCCCATTGAATGGGGCACTCGTACCCTAGGGGAGGCTAATCTCAGCCCTACTGGCTCTCTACCAACAAGGGATCCATCCCACATCCTCGACTCGATATCCCCGAGTCACCCCTAGGTTCAGTGTGTGTGTCGTGCGAGTGTCCGCCAACGTAAGTTCCTTGTTCTTGTGCATGTGCTTGTGTTTTAGGTCCGAGGAGCACCGGCCTAGTGGCTGACATCCATAGGTCATGTCACATCAATTTGGTATCAGAGCATTAGGGTGTCTCACATCAATTGGTATCAGAGCATTAGGGTGTTTTACATCAATTTGGTATCAGAGTATTTGGCTGTCTCATATCACCACCATTGCATGATATCTTCACACTACTTGACCTGAGCTACATATACTTTGACATCATCAAGTACATATCAGGCTCATCAGATTCTCGAAAGAATAATTAGAATGGAGATAAGGTCATTTGAATGGCTAAATAATGTGGTGGTAGAAATTGAAGCTTTGATTTCCAGTTCTCCTTCTACCCCTGTTGCCGCAAGCCAAAAGGCTAAACTAGTTGACAAGCGGCTAGCGCCTAAGGAAGCCCATACTATCGACTTCAAGGCATTTGACCAACAAAAAGAAGGGGCTAAAGGAGTGCCCAACCCCCCTCCTGCCAGGCCAGCTGAACAACAAGAAGGCCCTCCTCTGCGAGCCAAGATGATGAAGCCCTACTCTTTCCCCAAGGAAAAGACCCGAGCCATATTTGAATGGGCCATTCAATACAATAAGGTCACTCTCCCAGAACCAAGGAGACTGGGGGACACCAAAAGAAAGGATGACCCCCATTTTTGCCCCTATCATTAGATGATTGGGCACCCTATTGAAGACTGCTATGTCTTCAAAAATGTCATTGAAAGGATGATAAAAAAGGGGGAGCTCCAGATGGACGAGCACAAGGTGGACCCTCTACGCCCTTATGAATTGCCCGATCTGAAAAGGATGGTCAACATGGTATCTCTATACCCCCAATTACCTGAAGGGCGGACGCTAGCTGCAAAGGGGAATAAAAAGAAAGAGCTGAAGAATAAAAAGGAGAGCATCATCCTCTCCTGTAATACATTATCAGCTCTACTTGGCACGAACCAAGCTGCTGCAAAAGAGGACGAGGAGTTAAGTTGTTCTCAACCTGACCCTACTGTGGTAGCGGAGCTATATCTAAAGCTTCAAGAAGTTGAGGCACTGAGAAGAGAGCTATGCAAGATGGGGCTATACCTAGCCATACACGGGCAAGCTAGCTCATCATCTGAGGTTTTGCGAAGCGGCACTGAGCCAATCGACACCTCATCAAGGCCAACTACGCCTCAGATAGCACATGATTATGCAGGGGACATCTCCTCTCAGCAGCTACAATGTGCACTTCCCTTGCATCTATCATCTTCCCGGACGTCTCAGGGGGCAATTGCTACACCCCAGGCAATGCCGTCAATGGGCCCGCCTCTATAAACAGCCGACTCGCATCTCAATCCGACAGCTCTAGTGGCAATGACCGAGCTAAAAGCCAGGTGGACAGCCAAGATGAAGCTTGCCAAGGAAGAAGTTACCGAGGCAGCACTATACATGACGGAGCAAAAGATTGATGAGTCTGCGTCAGATTATATTCGACGGTGGAAGGATCTCAGTGTGAGATGTAGACACCCACCCAGTCACAAGGAAGCTATTCAACTATGTATACGCAGCATGAAGATAGCCAACCTGATAAGGGAGACTGGCATCGAGGTCGAATCTTTCGAGCAACTGGAAGCTCTTGCCACCGATGTGGAGGCCCTGCTGACAAAGCATCGCCCTGTGGCTACTACCCCAATTCAAAAGGATAAGCCAACTGAAGGGCAACCCATACAAAGTGAAATAAACATTGTAGATTTTGAAGCCTTTGAGCAACAAAGGAGGAAAATGAAGAAGACAACCAGCTCCTCTCCTGCTCAGCCAGCCAGGTAAGGGCCCTCATTAAGGGATAAAATAAGGAGGTCTTACTCTTTTCCAAGGGACAAAACTTGAATCATCTTCGAGTGGGCTCGCGAATATGGCAAAGTGGTGCTCCCAGAGCCCAAGAGACCAAGTGTGGACAAGAGAAAAGACGATCTCCAGTTCTGCTCTTATCATCAAGGAGTGGGGCATTCTATCGTAGATTGCTATGTCTTCAAGGATGTCATAGAAAGCCTAATCAACAAAGGTGAACTATAGATAGGCGAATATAGGGTGGACCCACCATGCCCTCATCAGATGCCTGTCCTTAAGACAACAGCCAGTATGGCCTCTCCATCTGAGTCGGGGCAGTACATCTTTTGAAGTGTATTTAGAGCTCCCCCAACTGGTCGCTAAACGGAATGCAAATTGTGTTTCACTCTGGGGGCATCCATCAAGAACAGAAGAAGAAATGAACCCAAAAAAAATTCTACCTCATTCCTCCGATGGCCAGAAGAGCTTGTAAGGAACTCCGGGAATGTACCGCTCCATGTGTCACTCTGAGACGCACTCCTCTCGGGTCCTTGGTCGATCATCCGGACCATCTGCTCTATGGCCCATAGCTCGATCTACAGCTCGAAGGCCTGGCACTTTGCCTCCCTCGCATCAGTCTGGTAGTGCTCAAGGCCCTCTACTCCTGTACGAAGCCGCTCCGCCTCTGCACGGAAGCGCTCCATCTCAGCTCGTGCCTGCTCTAGCTCTACCTGAAATCTCTCTGCCTCCGCTCTAACATGCTCTGCCTTAGTCAATGCTGCGGTCAGCTCTCTCGCCTGCATACACATTCATCATTGTTAAGCATTTGCATCATCATAAGCATTTTAAGTCAAATGGGAACTCGGTTGGTTTGCTTACCCTCTCCGCGAGAGTGGCCACGGCCTCCTCAGCCCGAGCAATTGCCCGAGCAAAGTCTGCATCCCGTTCAGCCCGACCTCCTGCATGCTGGGAAGAAGAGGACGGAGCGTCTGGTCCATGCTGCTGCACTCCCTCAGCTCGCTACATTTTAGAAGTCAGAGTCAGTTAAACTAATAAGCATCTGCATAATTAAGTCTAAGGTTTAGTAAAACTCACCAGAAGCTCTAGCACGCGTTGGAACTCATCCCTCTACTGCACAGTGGAGTGGAGGAGACCTTGGAGCTCCGCTATCCGTCCTTGGGGGTCTAGCTGCATATAGTAAAGTCACGGTGTCAGTGCATTAGGAATCACTAGAAAGCTTAAGTTTAGAGAGTCATACCAGTCATCAGACGCCATGGAAGACCTGGTCGCCGTACCTCCGAGCACAGGCCTTCAGGTAGGCCTCATCGCTGGTAGCTTGGGCCTTCACCTCCTGACCTCTATGCGACCAGTTGCCCACCTGGTCGATCACCCAGGTGATCCAGTCAATCTCACCGCTGAGTCCCTTTAAGGACCGCCCGATGCGCTCATCATCCCACGCAGGGAACTCTACCTCTAGCTGATGGACACCCCTCGTCCTCATAATCAGGCGGTGATGGAGAGGCTCGATAATGGTCATACAATGGAGCCAAACCTCTCGTCCTGCGTATGCCTTGGCCGCCTCCACCTAGGGCTGTCCCTCGTGACCCTCATCGCGGTACAGTGTCCAGCGCACCTGAAAGGGAAAGCAAGTTAAGTGTTAGCATTTAGATAAGCATAGAAAGTATTTAGATAAGCAGTTAATAAGCATTTAGGTGCACTTGAAAGCTTAAATCGAGAGGCTTACCGATCCATAAGGAAACATGTCTATGTCATTCTGAATCGCCCATGATAGGCACTGTAGTGACCCCGTGTCCCGTGCCTCTATCCACTGCCTTGCGATGGGTATCCGATCCGGATGTACCTCCTTCCCCCACCCTAGGCTAGGGAGGTACAGGTAGCTCCATACCTGCATTAGTCAAATGTTAGCATGTAGCAATAATAAGCATAATCATAAACAGAAGCATAAGTAATTAGAGTTAAGCATTTTACCTAGAGTAGAGGCGAGAAGCTGCCCTGCACCATCTGTCGGTCGGTCGTGCTGAGTGAGTCGAAGGGGAACGCAAATACAGCGGCTCCCCAGGCATACTCTCCAACTCTGTCTAAGTCTCTCAGCAGCAGAAGGAGCTTGCAGCTCACACCATCTACCCTTGTCGCGAAGAGCAGCTTCCCGAACAGCAGCATCAGGAAGTGGCGCAGGACGATGTCTCCCTCCAGTTGTGGTCCCCCGGTTACTCTCCTCCTGGCTCAGTTTGTCAGTCAGCCAAGATGCCCCTCGGGTAGCTCGCCCACGGCTTGATGGCCACAAACCTGTCGTTGATAATGTCGTGCCACACAAATTTTAAAATTTATAATACTGCACTCACTCACTTAAATGATTTTGAAATACAAGTAAAGTGGTAAATACGGGTCGATCCCACGGGGAGGGAATATTTTTAATTTTACTTAGTTGGAAAATTCTGATATTTGTAAGTTCCGGACTCCTTTTCTTCGGGGGATAATAATATCAAATACCTTGATATGTGTATATCATCTCAGTTCCGTCCCGCCTCGTGATATTCGGGCATCGATATGTCCCGATCTTTATGGATTCTATCCCACCTCTGTGTGGACAGTCTCCTATTCCCTCTTGACATAGTCCAAGATTAAGGCGACATGCTGTCGGATTTATCCCGTATGAACAATCGTGCAGTGCCATAGCATGCTAATAATATGAATTCTATCATTCTTTCTCAGGCTAATAAACCAGAATGAACCCCCAACTTGCAGTCATCACTGCACCTTCTCTATCCTGCATAGTAATAAGCGTAGTGGTCATAATTCTGATCCGTCCCTCGGGCCCTCCTACTTTGGCGGTTAATCAAGGGTTGTCCTTCCTTGGAAGGACGTAATTAACGTCATAACCTTTATGGTATAGCGGACTTCCGGTCCAAACTCAAACTTCACAATCGATTGACGAAGTCAGATCGAGCACATAATAAAATCGTCACATATGTGACTGGCACGCCTAACTAATAAATAATAAACAAGTAAATAATAGATAAAATTAAAGAATAATAAAAGAGATGAAACTAAAGGATAAAAATAATCTGAGTCCACAAGCTAGCACGTCCAGTGGGACTAAATCTCCCTTCATCTTTTCACCAAAGTAGGGGGCCCGACGGCCTCTCCCGAAATTCTGACTGTGCGTTAATCTTATTTACAGGAAATCAAATGGAAACCAGACTAGTTTCCCTTAGCTTCGACCAGCAAGTCATTGACAACCATGTCCGTGATGGGTACCTGGTAGTGCCAATGGTGTTCGGGACCTTGCCCCCGATGGTCGACCTTCCGAACTGCCTGGGGCTCGTGTTCGTCGACCTGCTCCAGGTCGATGGTGAAGCTTAGAAGACGGCTGCGGTAGAAGCCACAAATGTATCAAAGAAGAGGAAGCCGCGGAAGATAGTTGTTTCACCCACCATTGTTCCATGCTATGTCCATCACCTGGATAGAAGGACCACTATCGCCGCTGCTGGTGGAAAGAAGAAGAACTACCGGAGGAACCAGACTGCTACACCTCGAGGACATCTGTCAACTTCAGGGAAATCTATGCTGATAGGAGGGATGCGGGTGTATCTCAACGGTCTCCCAGTTGAAGCACTACCTGATCGTGTCATTTTGGCGGTCCCCACCAACAACAAATACCAAGTGTTGGCCACCAGGAGGGCCAACATGGAGAGAGAAGAAAGGAAGTTGCTGGCACCTCAGCTGGCAAGATTCAAGCAAGTCTAGGTGCGCAAGAAAGCCCAGGGCTCGACACCAGCCCCTGAGAACAAGGAAGTTGCTGTCATGCGCCCCGGGAGAGGGGGCAGAAGAGTTTGGATGGAAAAAGAAGAAGAAGAAAGGGAAGTCATCCCAATGGCTACTCACCACTTGCCAAGAGCCTGCGCCAGGCAGGAAGATGTGTTCTGGTATCCCGGGAAGATTTACCAAGCTGCACAGATGTCAAGGATGGCTTATCAGTCGAAGACACAGGAGTGACTGATGCCTCAAGCTGATATCCAGAGGCATAGTCGAGAGAAAATGGACATGGTAGTCCAAGACTTTCCACTGCCTGGGGAACTCATCCTTGGGGCAGCAAAGATTGTTTCGCACATTGGGCACCAAAGAAGAAGGGGAAGATGACAAAGAAGAAGTAATGCCAGGGGTCTCGTCCTGAGACTCCAATAAATTTGAAGATGGCCAAAGGGCCGGAGGTTGGAAGGATGCCCCGCAGGGGGAAGAAGAAAGAGAAAGAATATCTGTATTTGACCGGCTGACCTTCCCTGGTCATGCCTAAAGAAAAGTCTGGAGGCAGAGAGGAAAATTACAGATCTTTACCTGTAATATGGCCGGAGTTGCTGGAAGGTACGGTGCTCTGCCTGACCAGCCTGAAGAGCTCATCAAACTGGCTCAAAGGCCTGGACTCATAGCAAGGCAAAGTCGGGCAGCAAAAGAAAAGCTCACAGCAGCTCCTCGGAACGCACCGATCGCAACGGTACCACTCACGCCTGGGTGAACGACCACGTTCTTCCGCAACAACGTGCCGAAGGATTTGCCAGAAACTAGGTCGAAAATCGAAAAAACACGCGAAAAAAGTCATGGAACGCCTCTGGGCCCCCGAAACGACCCCGGATCGCGCCGATCCGAACACAAAAGATGTCCGAAATGAAATTTTAGACACGACAGAGCCAAACGCTCCGAGAAAGCAGGTCTGAGACCTGAAAATAAGGATCCGAAAGGATCCGAGACATCACAACATCCCAATCCAAGAAGATCCTCTGCCTATCCAAGCACATCTTGACCAGAGCGCCCACTCGCCACCTCTCATCACGATCTCAATGCCTCAGAGTCTGGATAAATCTCGAACGGGAATGGCTAAACAACAACATTAGCTTCCTCAGAGCACACTCACGGCCACTTAACCACGGACAATCCTTGCCAGCCACCTGACCTCGTTACAGATTCCTCGAACATAGCACCGCAGCGGCACACCTGTCGGCAACCACTGCCCAACCCAGCACAACCGGGGCCACCATCGATGATGGAGAAGGCTCTCGATCTCGACCTCGATCCTTAGACCCCACAGACACTCTGACAAGAACAGCAACCACCTCTGCAGTGCCAACGCTGCGCCCTCACGCTCTCACGCGAGAAGCCAAACGGAAAACAAGCACAAAACCCTATGCCAACTGCCGATTGTACTGGACCTTACGGACTCTGATCACTACAATATTCTGAATTCCCATGTACTTCCACAACCATAGCTCTGATACCAGCTGTGGCGACTCAGGATCCGAGTACCGAAAAGGAACCAGCGTGACTCGAATCTCGGTCCGCCTGTCACAAGTCCGGAGACTCGGAAGGGATAAAAGGATAGGTGTGGTGTACATAGAAATAAGAAATAAAGTAGGACATCAGATATAACAATAGAAATAAACAATCTAACTACAACAAAGTCCAGTCCAATAGAAAGTATAGCCTAAAGTAGTAAAATGTACCACAAGCCAAGTGAACACTCAGCCCGACAAGTTGGCAACTAGGAACCTCCACGCCGCTCCCTCGAATCTCAAGGAAGAATTGTCACACCTAAAAACCAGGGGTGAGCCTCCTATCACTGGCTCAGTAGGGATCCCGCGGAACCCCAACCGAGAAAACAACGACGGAAGGAAAAGCTACGCTAGCTAAGCAACTACGAAAGCAGGAAAGTAACTACGGTGGCCGGTAAAACCTTTGCTCTACAGCTACTCCTACTGTACCGGAAAACATAACTCGGTCTCCCGTCGGGGGAGAACCAAGTCACGCACTCGACATCCCGATCTCACGGTCGCGGGACAATCAGACACGAACCGCCCTAGTCACGCTACTAGGAAAACGTCATTACATCCCAGTCATGGAAACCTGTCCTCACAACAGGGCCTGAGCCAAAACCACATGGTCCGGAAACACAGTCACGACCTCGCTGTCGTGAACTCTACGCCGTCTAGGGAAAGCTTTCGGTGACGCTCACCGAAACCCCAGACCTCGACTACAGGAATGCTCCCGACACCACACACGAAATCCCGTCTCGCAGATAGGAAACAGAAACCGAGACACGACGACTCACGTCACGTGATGGGAGCACCACCCACTAGAAGAATGACCGGTGTCCCCTGACGTCTTACACCGCGTCACAGGTGTCTAGCTACAACACCCCGGGCGTGAGACTCAGACACGCAACAAGTTCCACAACAAGGACTAGCTAGGGTCACGCTCGTCAGTGGGTGTCCTAAGCCCCCAATTACGTGTGCACACACACACCATCTGCTCTAGGTCGGGTCCTCTAGCTGGTTTTTCCCCCCACTGGACTCTGTTGGCAAAGGCAAGGGGCCCTACAGAAATCAGCTTAAAAATCGTCTCTCACTGGGTCTCACTCTCCACTACCCCCGGGTGGGTCCACACGCGCGTGCACAAGAAGCTACTACTAGTGGACAGGTCACAGAAGTAAACAGTACAAGATCATGAGGCTGAAACGTCTCAAGTAAGATTCAGTTAACATACTTAATGACTTTAATAAATTCCCGAAGTCCGTAATCTGTGAAAGAACTGTATTAGTTTCTCTCAAAACAACCTTCAAAAGACTTTTCTCCCCCTGACAGACAGACTTCTAAGATAGCTAATGTAATGCCCCAGATTTTTTTTGGATATTTGTCAGATTAGGATCCGTGGGTTTCAGATTGCTTTTGTGGGTCTCGGATCGAGTTTAACAGTTTACGCGTGTTTGTTCTATCGGACCTTCGGAACCCCGTGTAAGGTGAACCGTTGTGTTCTCCGATTCCGAGAGGTTATACAGCATTGTGCGTTTTTTGAGGATCGCGGGGAGTATTTTTCATATTTTTTGGTATTTGTTGATTTTCTTTTATATAAACCCCCTTAACCTCCCTCTCTCCCCATTCTCTCATTCTCTCCCTCTCTCTTCTCTTTCTCTCCCCCGGGCAGCCGATGGTGGCGGAGGAGGGTGAGGTGGCAAGGCGAGGAATGACGAACGGGTCGAGAATCGAGGGCCGGTGGCGCGTGGAAGCTTGATCGCGAGTTTGTGTCCCGACGAGGGTTTAACGACATTTTCTTCGCAGATCGGCGTCCTTGGTGTGCGAAATCTTCGGTGGAGGTAGGGAGATGGACCCCCAACTCGCATACTTCCATTCCTGCAATTTTGGTCGGCCGTGGTTTGGCGAGCAGGGTTATTTGAGCATTTTGGAGAAAATGCATGTTTTTTGGGAGTGAGCCATATCTAGCGTTTTAACCTTACTTTCGGAGTTTGAATGAGTCCTCTCGGTGCTAGAGAGGTTGGGGATAAGTTTCCCCTTGTTTTCCCCTTCGCGTGGGTGTGAACAGGGTGTGGAATGGAATTTTCATCGAAAATCACCATTTTCGGGTTTGCGAATGAGTAGCGGTCCTAACAGGAACCGCCACTAGCCCCAGTGGTCCTCTGGGGGCCTCCACTTGCTCCCTTAAGTCGATTCAAGCCTTGCAGTCCTACGATAGACCGCCAAGGTGCTTAATGATCTTGAGGAGACCGCTAGGCAGGGCTCTGTGGTCAGGGCATGACCATTTTCAAGGTTTTACCATTTGAGTATTTTGGGGTTAACGGTCCTAGGGTAGACCGCCAATCGGCCTTGTGGCCTGGGGATGACTACTTGGGTCTCCCTTATGTCAGTTTGATCCCAGCGGTCACACAATAGACCGCTACCCAGCTTTGCCGTCTTTAGGAGACCGCCAGGGTGTGGCTTGCGGTCAGGGTGTGATCATTTTCGGGTTTTTGAGTTGCTTGAGGTCGGGAGGTATAGCGGCCATGCGACTGACTGCTAGGTGACACCCAGAGGTTAGGCAATGGACCGCCATCCTTCTCGGTGGTTTGGGAGTGACCGCCTAGGTTCTGGAGGTGTCTGGGGCTATGCGGTCCTGGCGGAACCACTATGCTAGGTTTTATAGTCCTAGCCAGATCGCCAAGCTCTGTGACTATCCAGGGAGGACCGCCTCTTGGTTTTCGTGTTTACTGTGCCCGTTAAGCATTGTGTTGGTCTCCGGTCGACCCGGTTGTTACCCAGTGGTCGACTTTCGGTCTCGTGAATGTCCCAGACACCCCAAGAATTCTGTGTCTATGTTTTAGGGTGTTTGAAGGTACCATGTGACCTCGATTAACGTGCCCATGGGTTTGAGAGTCCGGGTGACTATATGTGTTCTGGGCTTTTGTATTACGCTTGATCGAGTCACCGTGTATCGGTGTGAGTGCGGTGGGAGTTTCCCCCGCACGTCGTGAGTTTCTTCGAAAGGTGGATTCCGAGTGGGCCATGCGTAAGGCCTTGGACTGCGAGTTCAGTCACCCAGCCTGGGGCTGGAGGTTTCCTGCTTTTCCCTAGGATTGAGAATCGGCATTGTTGGGTTCTGTGCATCCCCTCGTTGTCTTTGACAATAGTTTTGATGATTTCAATATATTATGTGTTTTATGCTTAATGACATTTTTTTCTTTCTTGATTTGTCTTAATCTTGTCATCATAATTTTGTCATTTCATAATCTTAAAACAACTCATAGTTCTTAAATGACCCCTTAGTTAGTGGGCCTCATCTTAGTTCATTCTTCATTTAATAATATGGTTTCATATCATACTTAATATCAGAAGCATATCATAGTCTTCAAAATTCACTAATCACTATACATTAATAGTACTAATTGGTATGCACATACATTTAGATGGTAATCATCGCCAGGTTTTGCATCATACTTAATCATGATTATTCCATGTTTTGGCATATCTTTCTGTTTATGGCTTTTAGCATCTAGTGGGAAGTATTAAACAAAACACTTATTTTGTGTTCCAGTCCAATCTTTCATTGTAATTAATTAATTTCATCATCTACACAAGTACCATCCAACCAAATGATCCAATAAGACTTGTAGAGAAATCATGGAAAGTGTCATAATAAATACATGCTTACGTAATTTTCTAAACATTAGACGTGTATGCATGTGTATTTTTCTAAATTTGGATTGATGCGGAATGAAGATCAGATCTTTAACAACCCGAGTTGGGCTGATCTCTTTGATGTTACTGGACCCACAGTCGGGATTGAAGGGGCCTCTGCTGGGTGCCACTGGCAAGAGTGTGGAGCTGATCCATTCTTCTTTTGGAGACTCAACTGGAGAGAGGAACTATGAGACAGAGGAGAGAGAAAGGGGTGAGGAGAAGAGACAAAATAGGGAAGGGACGATGAGATGTGGACAAAGGGGGAAGGTCTTACTGTGAGAAGGAAAAAGGAGAGAGAAGCTAAGAAAGGTTGGGGGGAGGTGACAAGATCTCACAGTAAACAAAGAGGGAAGGTGTGGGAGCATTAAATGATGGGATCACGGTGTTCTGGCTGTGAGGAGGGGTATGGAAGAGAGAGGGGGATGGGGGGTGTTGTCTGGGGCACAGGCCGAACGAGATGGGTGTGGTGTGGTCGTCCCCGTGAACAAAGAGAGAGTGAGAGAGGAGAGGAGGGGAAGAAAGATGCCGTATGATGCTGGAGGGGTGCACTCGGTGCCGCGTAGTTTCTGTGCTTGGCGGGTCACGTATAGGAGAGAGAGAGAGAAGCAACAGGGAGAGAGAGAACAGAGATAGGAGAGGGGTTTGCGTGAGAGGGAGGAAGAGGGGAAAGGGATGTCATGGGTCTGGCGGGGTCTGATAGCACCACCTGCGGGTGCATCATACAGAGAGAGAGGGAGGAGGTGGTTCGCAACTGGAGGTGAACAGGGAAGAGGAGGGGGTGGCGGGGTGAGGTAGGTGCAGGGGAAGGTGGCCGGTGTAAACAGAGGTGGAAGAGGCTGAGGGGAATTGGGGTTAGTTGGCAGGGGAGCAACAGTCAGCCCGGTCTAGGACACTTGCGATAGTGACGGTATGACGCGGTTGTTGTGGCCAAGGGCGGGCTCCCCGGCGATTGCGGGAAGGTTGAGATGTCGGTGGCAGAAGGTGAGGAGGATGGGAGATGCGACTGGTGTTTGTGCGGACTAGATCTAGCCTCCTGTGTGTGCGTGTAGGTCGAGGCGCGGCGAGGAGCAAGGTGAAGGTGCGACTGATGGCCTTGTTCGAGAGGGAAGAAGTAGCAGAAGGAGGACGAGGCAGAAGGAGGCGGGAGAGGGTGGCAATGCACGTGTTAGCCCGTTGACAAAGGAGGTAGGGATGGAGGTTTAGGGGACGTCGGGGTGCGCTAGTGGTCGTGGGCTCGGCTGGGTCTGCGAAGGGAGGAGAGATTGACAGAAGGTGGAGAAGAAGAGGAAGTGGGGGAAAGGGGATTGGGAGGGCACTATGTAGACGGGGGGTTAGCTGTGGTTGGTGGAGGAGACGACGGGAAGGGATGAGAGGAAGGAGGAAGCATATTTGTCAAGGCGACAAGGCGAGCTTGGGGTCCTCGAGTGCCTAAGCGCTTAGGCGCCTGCCTAAGCGGCGCTTAGGCGTCGTGTTCATAAACAAGTGTGATCATTAATATATGTGTAATTTTCCGAAGCAACACAATCTCGAAAAACACAATTCAGAGGGACACTGTCAGACCACAATCACAAGTACACGCTCTGGATCTCAAGGCAAATTGATCTACAAAATGAGCACGATACACTAGTGAACATAAGTCTGACACCTCTGAAACAAGGCAATGTCGCTGACGTCTCACAAGGAACGAGACACGACCATTGCCATAAAAACAGCTACCGATAAAGCAAATTGAAAAACACAACAAGCATCAGCTTAAACAAGGAAGCATAGTCCTCTTAGCTGACAACTCCAAGTCATTGGCTCCAGGGCCAAGAACAGCAACAAAAGTCAGACACACAGGACGCCAACGACAGCACTGGACCACAAGCACAATGAAGTCAGTCCTCACTCAAACATTACATCTGATTTGAGTCGCATGCTAAATGTACCAGGATAGAAGAGTATAGCAAAACTAACTGACAAGACCTCGGTCCACACGGTGCTAAAAATAGATTCATAGGGAACCAATGACAAGAACGACAACAACAACAACAACACTTGCAGAATTCCCGGCTCTGTACACAACACAGAACCACAGAACACAACTACAAGTTGGGTCACATCTAGGCACAATAACAGCTGAGCACATGACTACAAGGAACTACTCATGCAGTGAGCAGCTTACCAATAAGGACCTACAACACAATAATAACGATCTTGGGAAACGCATCTCAAGGACCACGATCACGTCCCGACAACACAACACCCAAGAAATATAGAGAAGCAGAGGGTACTCAACCAGCAGATAAGCTGACATTTTCTCCAACACTCTCACAAATGCCAGTGCCAACACCATAATGCCACCAACAACAACGGCACGGGAAGGCACAACATCAAGGAACACATCACCAAGATGAAGTCACATCAAGGAAAATAATCCTCTCGACTGGCCAGACTCTTACAATTAACAATCCTCGACCCGTGGGTTATCGGCCCACCCGCTTCTGCTGTGCACTCATACAACGCACACAGGCAACATGAATATCTCGGTATCCGCATCTCAGCACACACTCGACGCCATTGCCATTCATGAAACTGCAATATACCATGCCATGAGTACTGATCCTGCTAACAACCGATCACAAGTCGCCTAAGTGCAAACCAAGGAGAGTACCAGCTTCAGCACAAGGCACAAAGAAGATGCTAATCTCAACTTATCCTTACGTCCTGAAACAATTACTAAACCTTCACAACACATCATCCGCTAGACACGGCACGACGAACATGGTGCATAATGGCTCTTAACACAAAATCAGGTCCAAAGCCAAGCAATCGTCAAACAAAGAGTAGATCAGGTTCAGAACTAACATAGTCCACACTTAAGTAGACATAGGACAAGAGCTTCACCAAGATAGCACTTCTAAGGCTTTCCTCGAAACGACTCCACCAAACAGGATGAGAAGAAGCAAGCTCGACTAACAGTAGCTCACTAGGAAGGAAAATCCTAGGTTTGCCTGAGCATCTTCTCAATCAAGACATCTAATCGACCATTTCGACACAACCTCAACACCTCAGGAGCTGAACAGACTCAAGCTGGGACAACCAAAACAAGATAAGAATGTGCATGGCCATCACACCACAGATAAAAGTCACCAGTCACCTGAACGAACCACAGAAAAAGAAGTCTCGAACAGTGCACTACAAATTCACGCCTGCCGATAAAGTCTACCAAGTGCAGCATAATCGAGACAAACACCATGACGAAAAAGAGCATCTTATCACATCATGAGGATAGCAAAACCACCTCGCACAGTGCCAACACAGCACGCACAAGACCACATATGGAAACAAAGTAGTAAATAATCGTAAAACCTACACTAGCTATCGACTGTACTGGACCTGAAGGACTCTGAGTACTGTAATATCTCAAATTTCTATGTACTTTCACACAACACGCTCTGATACCACCTGTGACGACCCAGACTCTGGATACCGGGTAAACCCGATACCACTTGGAACCTGTGAAGCCTCCCAAGAGCGGTAAAGCCTTCCGTCCAAGTCAATGAATAAAAAGATCCCCTTTGCTTGGTCCGGACCTTCCATCCAAGTCAATGAATTAAAAGATCCTCTTTGCTCGGCTCGGACCTTCCATCCAAATCAATGAATTAAAAGATCCCCTTTGCTTGGCCTGGACCTTCTGTCTAAGTCAATGAATTAAATGATCTTCTTTGCTCGACTCGGACCTTCCGTCCAAGTCAATGAATTAAAAGATTCCCTTTGCTTGGCCCGGACCTTTCTGCCAAGTCAATGAATTAAAGGATCCTCTTTGCTCGGCTCAGACCTTTCGTCCAAGTCAATGAATTAAAAGATCCTCTTTGCTTGGCCCAAACCTTTCGTCCAAGTCAATGAATTAAAAGATCCTCTTTACTCGGCTCGGACCTTCTATCCAAGTCAATGAATTAAAAGACTCCTTACTTGGCTTGGACCTTCTGTCTGAGTCCATGAATTAAAAAACCCTTTGCTCGGCTCAGACTTTCCATCCAAGTCGATGAATAAAAAGTCCCCCCTTGCTTGGCTCAGACATTCCGTCTAAGTATTTTTGCTTTGGCACTCACCCTGTGTCAATGAATAAACCACGTTAGTGCCCGACACCCTGTCGGCACCGGCGAATAAACCATTTGTTTCGAACTTTCCACCCAAATATGCCAACTAGTGCGTAAACTCCTCCCGTCCCATCGGGCTCCCTACAAAGCCTTCGGCTCAGACTTCCCTGTGCGAGTCGATGAATAAACACCTTTCCTCAATTTAACATGAGGCACCAACCCCCTAGGATTGGCCTCATCCAGTCGGCTTAGGCCTTTCGTCTAGGTCGATGCATAAACTCTGTCTCTTTGCTTCGCTATTAACCATGTACCGATGACTAAACCCCCCACTCGGGCTAGACATCTCGATCCACATGCCTACTCGGTGAAGCGGTCCCCTCATCCCTTCGCTGAAGGAGTGAGCACTTTCCGGCGAATTTGCACCGAACCAATGGCTTACTAGCTCGGGAAAGAAAATATTATGCTAAAGAGCTCTACACCCACGGGGCTCGCGCACTCGTCCCTCGCTTGCGCCACCCGCAGGCGCGGGGTATTTTTGGCCATCAAAAAATGATCATACGGCATGTACGTCTCGACACCCGAGAGTAAGTCAAAGACAGAAAGGCCGAATAAACCCCATACCTCATCCGGTCAGGACGAAAACACACATGGTGATCCGCTACCTGATAAGGAAGCTCCTCGAGCTGAAGAAATGGCCCTGGCTCCTCAATCCGCAGTGCCGAAGGCTTAATCAGCACAAAACCCGAGTAACCAGATCAGGGCACACATTAAGCCGAAAAGGTTCGTAGAAGGCCAAAGAACTGCCCACTGAGGGCAAATATGCTTTGGGTGATTGCTCACTCGATGATGACACTCCCCACGGGTAGAAAGCAGGGTTAAGGGCAAGACTCATAGTGCCAAAGGCCGAATCAGGATGAAACCCGAGTAATCTAATGCAAGTTTGGCAAGTGTCAAAAATCACTCAGAATTGTAAACCGAGGCCCAGAAGCTTCGAAATGGACACCCCAGAAGCGGTGCATTAAAACTAAAGGCAGTTCCAGAGGTCAAACACTTGTCTGAGCTGTTTAGGAGTCAACAAAGCAAGACGTCCGTAAAGCCAACCCACTTAAACCAGCGCGGCCTTAAACCAGCGCGGCCTTAAACTAGCGCGCCCCCCTTTTGGCCTAAACTGGCGCGCTCCTTCCTTGCAGTTTAAACTGGCGTGCCCCCTTTGGTGTTCCTAAATCGGCGTGGCCCTTGCCACTTGAACCAACACACCAATAGCTCCTATTGGCCACTTGAAACGTGTGGCCCCTTACATCTTAAACTAGCACGCCGTTTTAACCAAGGAAGATCGTCCCATCCATATTTCGACACTTTGTTTGCTGATGAAGCTCACGCGAAGTCCAAAGAGAAGAAGAACAGGGCATTCAATGCTTGTCCCGTAACCATTTAAAGACCATAGAGCTGTGTACACCGACTGTAGATTAATTGGTTAACCCTTTGCACCTGATTTCAAAAAGTTGATATCCCCTTGCACCTTAAGCTTCTTGAAAGACTAGGTATGTTGACTCACCTTAGAGGTAGGTCGACACACACATGAAGACTTAGTTAATTTCTTCCCATTCAGCAAATAACAAGAATGTTTCAAGTTTTCTCAAATAGACTATCTAATGACTTATAGTTAGACATCATTAAAATATAATGCACACAACAGGGTGGACATGCACATGGGTGAGTCTAAAAATATGTAACTATTTGCATAAGCGATGGGTCATGTGTAGCAGTAGAAGGTACATCAAATCCTCTAAAAAAAGTGCTAACTACATCTATACATGCATGTCTATAATCTGCTATTGGTAGGATTGGTGCTGGTGGTGCTCAAACTTTAGAGGTGGAGGAAGATCTTGATCCGTCCAATGCTGGTGGTGGGTGTACCCTAGACGTGGAAGACGATGCCCCAGCTCTACTGCGAGAAACATATCCCTCTCATAACTATGTCCAAAAATAATCTCAGACATCCTCTGGAACTAAGGAGCATGCATGGAAATCCTATCCCATTCCCACAAGATGCTCTGTAAATCTGTGTACGTCCATGACACAATGTCCACAGTATCTATAGAGCACATGTCGATCACCCTCAATAGTGTACCCGTGCTCCCACGTAGGGTGGCATCGTCCATCCATGATGACCTACAAATGTTGAAAAGTTTTACATCAGTAACAAGAAGGGCAAGTGTAAAACTCAAGGCACGAAGAAATAAATAATTAATTTATAGTTACGTACAAATGTAAATAAATAATACATACTCCAAATCATATGAATGCAAACTCGGCCACATCTCATCTCTAAATAATTTGACATTATGTGTGCTTCACAGATAGGACAAATAGTCTTCATATTGCATGGAACCTGCATAGTGCTCCTAATACATGCGTACATAGTATTCATATTGTTAGGAACCCTGTGAGTACACGATCGGTAGTGGCACAGTTGAGAGTTGACCGTATCTTTTGGTATATTGCAACATTGAAGCATGGCCATGAGGATGGGAAGAATGAACTACTGCTCTCAGAATCATCATGATATCTAGACTGCTACTGCCATGGCCATCCATACTCACTTCTAGATCCATGAGAGTTATGTCTGCTCATCATCTCAAAATCAGACAGCATGCCTTGATAGTTGGTACTGTCTGTAACAGAACTTCCATAGTAGGGATCCCAATAATCAACTATCCACCTCACCTGTGGCAGTGGAGCACCGTGGTCCTTATCTTGTTTGGTATGTGTGAAGTGTTGCTCCTTTGTCCATACCATGCCTTCGTGACAACTACGTTCATGGCTCCCATGACCTCTACCTTGACCACTATGAGAATCGCAACGACTATGAGATAAAGGCCTTGTTAGTGTACTGTCATTATCGGAGTCATGACTCCCACTGATACGAGGCTCAATGGATGGGTCGGGAGTGTCGTCATCTACATTGGGATCTAATGTCCCTAAGTTTGCAATGTCCATCTAATTTATAGGTGGTTGCATGTCCTTTTTGTTCTTGAATAATGTGGTCCATGATGATTTCTTCTTCTATGAAGTAGGCAGCGACTTATCTGCTGCATGTTGTCCCCCTCTAGATGCCTGAGAAGCAGAGGTCATGTCTAATAAGAAGTTCAAGCAATTTTGTACTATGTAAGTCAATATGTATGAGTATACCTGAGACAACTGAGTGGGTGTCTAAGATGCTGAGCGTCGTAGCACAGCAAACTGAGATGGTTACTTGGATGTTGCCGAAGGCTACATAATTGAAAGGACAACATGTCCAATTAGCAAATAAATATAGCATATAAATCTTCTTATAGCCATATAATTTCACCTCTCTAAATGACAAACTCTCCCTAGCCTCTCTATAAGTGGATGTCCTTCTGGGTTCTATAAATATTGAATGCCGCGGTGTAGCAACCCGAGACCACTGTTTATTTGTCGGATCGGCCTTACCTGATTTACCTGCCTGGTGAGATGTGACGAAGCGTGATGGCATTCATGATTTTGACAATGAGGGGGTTAGCCATCAACAATTATGAGCATGAAGCATAACTTAAGCATGCACCGCATGAAACAAAGATAGGATAGATATATCATTGCAACTATCCAGTCATTCAACACCAAAAATGGTCTAGGGTAAGACCGCAAGGAACTGGATAACGATTTAGCGATAGATCGCATGGCCAGGGTGGTTCACATTCTACGAGGAGGTGACCTAGGTAATAAACGGCCTAGCGGACGACCGCTTGATGGAGCCTAATGGTCTAGAAATAGATTGCATATATTCTAGAGATTTCAAAAAATGATCGATCATTCTCTCCCCCCTCTCACACACTCATTCCGTTCAACACCCAAATGCCACTGAGCATCCCCATTCCCTCCCAGTGACCTACTCTGGCAATCACCCCTCTGATGACCACCGTCGTCTGAGCAATGAGGATGTCCAAGAAACATGTTGTCCAATGGTTTCAACGCTGGTTGGAGGAGGAGGAGACGGCAGCAGTGAGCCCACCGGAGGCAGAGGAAACTTCGGCGATGGCCCAAACGGCGACGGAGGAGGCTCTGACGGCTGAGGAAGGACCTGAGGAAGCTACCAGCGGCGAGGAAGGTGAGTAAATGGCTAAGGGAACACCGGAGAACGCGACCGGGCGGCAGTCCTCCAAGGTAGGCCGAACCCCTTAAAAACCCTATTTTTGAATTTTTTTTTAATGCATGCATGCTGGTAGAATGGGTTTAGGAATGGGCCTGGGGACCCATTAAGGGTATTGTAGGGCTTTTTAGGCCACCCTACAAACCTAGAAGAAGAGATTGAAACCGGTCGCCACGGTGAGGGCCATGCGGTCCTTCCAACGATCGGATGGGCCCGAGTGGTCTAGGGTTAGACCACTTGCAGAAGGTAAACGGTCTAAGGACGACCATTTGGGATTTTTGGGCAAAAAATGATTTTTTTTAATTATATGCAATGAATTGTTATGGATTGTTATAAAATGACTGACTCAATGTTTTAAATGTATGCAGGGGAAGCGATGGACACGGATCTCCTAGCTGTAGGTCTGAGTAGTGTACCAGGCGCTGTCGGATTACCAGAGAGAGAGACTAGCAGCGATAGGCTTCGCTGAGTTCCTGGGGATAGAGGTGATGCGGATTGACACGGCCCTACTATACGCACTACACGAGAGATGGGACGTAGTCATCTAAGCGTTCCTCTTCCCATGGGGTCATATGATCCCCACGCTCAAGGATGTGGCACAGATTACGGGGCTTTGAGTTCACAGAGCGCCGGTGATGGGGACCACCTATGCCAACTACCGAGAGATGGTGAGGGAGCTACTTGATCTAGAGCTGACACGGCCTAGACATCACTTGTCGATGCTGGTGAGGGTGATGCTCCATTAGAGCCTAGGACTGAAGGGAGTGGCGATAGCTGTGGGTGAGCTACCCGAGGAGCATTTGGGCCGACTGACAGACCGAGCCAGGAAGAGAGTAGCCACAGGACCGAGACTGGTGGGAGACATAGTACTACGCCGCTTCATGATGCTATTGTTCGGGAAGCTACTGTTCGCGATGAGAGTAGATGGAGTGAGTTGCAAGCTCCTTCCACTGCTGAGAGACTTAGATGGAGTTGGAGAGTATGCGTGGGCAGCTACTGTACTAGCATTCCTCTTCGACTCGCTTAGCGTGATTGACTGACAGACGATGCTGGGTGGCTTCTCGCGTCGTCTTCAGGTGCAAATGCTTACCTATAAATGCTTATGCTCAGTTTATGATTATGCTTATTATTGTTATATGTTGACACTCGACTTTATGCAGGTATGGAGCTTCCTATACCTCCCTGGCGTAGGGCGAGGGAAGGAGGTTGACAAGGATCATCAAGCATGGGCATTTATCAATTTATATTTATTTTGAGTGTTTTATTTTAATAGGCCACATTAGTAGGATTATAGGTGTGCTTTAAAGATATCACGCGATCCGAAACTCTTCCAAAAGGATCCGAACAACCTAATAAAGATCCGCCAAGATCAATAAAGATTCGACAAAGAATCCAGGGTGTTACACAAAGAGATCAGAAGATGCTAGAAAGAAAGACCATCCTCGCTTTTGCTCATATCACCAGATGGTTGGGCACCCTATTGAAGATTGCTATGTCTTTAAAGACGCTATTGAAAAGCTAATCAGGAGAGGGTAGCTATAAATGGGTGGCTACAAGGTTGATCCTCCTCGCCCGCATGAATTGCTTGCTATGGAAAGAGCAGTCAATATGGTATCTCTATACCAACAATCATATGAAGAGGTAGCAGAAGCTTACATGGCACATTAGGCATGAACCACAGAAGGAAAAGAGAAGAATAAGCTAAAAAATAAAAGGAGGAGCATCGTACTCTCCTGCAACACCTTATCGGCATTGCCCAATGCGAGCCAAGCTGTTGAGGAAGAAGACGAAGAGACATGCTATACACCAGTGAGGGCAGGTCAAGCTGTGGCATCTACCTCTTGCCATAACTCTTGGGAAAGGTGGGGGCATCCTTCACCGCCTGCTGAAGAAGTATGCTATTATACCCCTCCTCTGCATGAGGACATGGGAGCAAGAGTGTCAACCTATTTGGGACTGAATGTGTCCCACGCCAATAACAAGATGTCGCTAGTCCCACTTGGAGTCGGCACGGGAAACAACACTCCCAGCTCCTACTAAGCTAACCCTTCTCTGATGATGGAGCTCTATAAAAAAATACAAGAAGTGGAGGTGCTGAGAAAAAGATTGAGTGTGATGGGTTTACTCCCGGCCATACCCGGGCAGGCTGGACCCTCATCCGAGGCCTTATAAGGTGGCCCCAAATCATTTGGAGCCTCACCGCAGCAGGCTATGCCCTAGTTAACACAAGGCCGTAAAGGGAGCACCCACCTACGGCAGCTATACCACGCGGCCTCCGCGTACCCCTCAACTCTCAAGGTGCTTTAGGGGGCAGCTTCTATAACTTATGTGATGCCACCTCTACAATCAGTTGGCTTGCACCAAAGCCTAGTAGCTATAGCTGTAACAAACAAGCTAGTAATGGAACAAGCAACCGAGATAGAATCTGCTGAGGAAGAAGTTACCAAAGCAAAATTGTATATGACTAGACAAAAAGATGATGAGTCCGCATCGGACTACATTCAACGCTGGAAGAATCTCAGTGCAAAGTGCAAACATCCGCTGAGCTACAAGGATGCTGTCCAGTTATGCAAGCGTAATCTCAGGAAAGAGGTTCTGCAAAGGGTAATTGGCCTCGAAGTCAAGCCCTTCGACCAATTAGAAGATATAACAGTTGACATTGAAGCCTTTTTAGCTAAATACTGCCCGGCTTCCACTATCCCAATTTAGAGGAATAAGCCAGTCAAATAGTGGCTAGCACAAGAAGAAATAAACACTGCTGACTTCGAAGCCTTCGACCATCACCTGAAGAAATCAAAAGAGGCAGCTGGCCCTTCTTCTACCAAGACTGTTGTGCAAAACCCCCCCTTACTAAGAGCAAGAATGAAAAGACCATACTCCTTTCCCCAGGACAAGAAGTAAATTATATTCAAGTGGGCTCTCGAATACAACAAGGTCATCCTCACTGAGCTTAAGAGGCCAAATGACAATGAAAGAAAAGATGACCCTCGGTTTTGCCCCTATCACCAAAAGAGGGGGCATCTCATCGAGGACTACTATGCATTTAAAGGCATCATGGAAGACTTGATCCAAGATGGTGAATTACAAATAAGAGAATATAGGGTGGACCCACCTTGCCCTCACTCGATGCCCATCTTTAAGATGGCAGCCAACACGGCCTCTCAATATCAGCTAGAACCGGACATCCTCTGAAGTGCACTGCGAGCTCCCTCCACTGTGGCAAGAAGTCGAACAAAATGCAAATGGTGCTCCACCCTAGGAGCAACTGCTGAAG